>MARA01000004.1:1329163-2658327 GCA_001792895.1 Lentinus brumalis
TACCTGGAACATATCGCGGGCCGCAGCCATCGTGCTCGGAGACGGGGCGTAAGATGATCTGAGAGACGACGGTGTGCGCTCGTGTGCCGTCCGCAGGAATGCGGGCAGTGACGTAGACTTGAAGTAGACTTCGGGGTGGTACGTAGACTATAGACGCCTGTACTTGAACTATTACCTCCTCCTCCTCAAGAAGAATTGAGCAGCCCTGATTGATCGAACTCGCTCTTTGTCTCTTCCTTACGACCACGCTGTGCGCAACATCGGTCGACGCAACACACAACGTCCACGGGCTGTGAGGACTTGAGCTGAACTAGGGTGAACTGGGCCGACGTGGTGTGTCCTTCCGTGTGACGGCCTCCGAGCGAGCCTCGACGCGGTTCCTAGCCCGATGTCTGCCCAACGAGTCACCGTCACATATTCAGGACCTATCATCTTCCTTTCCACCGACCACTGGAAGCAAATATACGCCTCTCTCGCGTCTCAGCTGCCGCTTCGGAACCTGCATTGGAAGTCTACCTCAAGGAATGCCCTGCGGTCCATCCAGGAGCTCGATGTGGACCTCGTCGCGCTCGAAACGCTGCGCGAGGATCAGGCAGCGTCTCAAGTGCCGCAGACTGTCCTAGACAAGCCATTGCTCAATCTATACATCTTCATCTGCGAGGTGAATGTCACCTTGACCGTCCGCCTGCCACGTTCTCACAACAGTACTTGAAGGATAGTGAGGCGTACCGCACGCAAACACGGAAACAGCTCAAAGAATGGCACGCGTCCGTATCTCAGCGCAAGAACCAGGAATGGCTCATCGTGCACGTCGTTCGCCCGGATCAGAGCGTTGCGCAGGGGAGGCTCTTTCAGATGAAGGCGTCAGTGCTGGACAAGGTCAAGGCAGACTTTAACATAGACAGGAAAGACAGGTGGGTCCTCCCACATGTATTCGTCAATCCCTGCTAAACGTCTATGCAGATGCGTACAACTCGTCTGGAGTGCAGACAAGGACAACCCGACCGTATGGGCCGACCTCGTCACGAAGGTCAAGGAAGGCATCTTGTCCGCGTTCGATGCTGCATTGACGCAGCGTGAGGAGGAAGTCAAGCGTTCTGAGGGCCAAAGGCAGATGCCGGGGTGGAACTTCTGCACATTCTTCATACTGAAGGTGAGTGGCAGAGTCGGACATGGTCTGCATGTCTCGGTGCTCATGTATGCGCGCAGGAAAGCGTGGCCAACTCCTTGGAAGGAATGAACCTCTACGAGGATGCGCTCCAGCAATACTATGAACTCGAAGCTACCTTCTTCCAAGTGCTCCGAGAAAAGAACTTGTCTTGGTTCGGAGCGCTGATCACTCCCATGGCTACGGATGACTCTGCACCCCTTTTGTCGATCACGAAGAAGCCGTATCGTGACCTCATCCTGGCCAATACCATCTCCGTGTTCGACTTCCGAGTATACCTATTGGCGAGACAATGCATCTTGCTGAGCAAGGTTGGTGACATGGAGGAGCTGTGTAGGAAGGCGTCGTCTTTCCTGAGCACCTTCGCACGCACTCTGCGAGAAATCGAGGTGAGTCATCTGCTCTGGCGGAGTAAGATCCCATTGAGAGACCAGTGATCGCAGGACACGCTCCCTCCTTTCTTCATCGAATCCTGGATCTACTCGTCCGCATTGAGCGTTGTCGACCAGGCTGACGAGTGGGCTGCCTCGCTTCAATTGGACAAGGCCTCCTTGGCATCTTTCAACGCGGCCAAGGGTGAGCTGGTTGAACTGGCTAGATGGCAGGTAAAGTGACGACTCTGTGACCACCACGCCGTCTACTCAACACGTCAACAGCTCGACATTCTAGGTATTGCAACCGGATTCCTGCCCCGCAAACCGCCTTTCTCCCTAGCCCTTCCATCGTCTCTCGGTGAGGCCGCCAAGGGTCCAGATGCAAAGCGCGCCTCCGTGAGCATCACGAACACGGAACTGCTCGCCGCCCTGGAAGACCAGGACGCACTCTATGACCTCTATGTCAACATCACTAACCGGGCGATCGAACTTTACGCAAGCGCTGGCCGGCGCAAGTTCGCGTTGAAACTGCACGGCACGCTCGCGGCGTTGGACGTGTATGTTGCCTCCTGTTCTTTCCCCCATGCTTAGACCACAGCGCTGATGTTGATCATCGGTTCCCACATGCAGCCACCGCGGGCGCATGGAGAATGCGTTGTCGACCTACACGTCATTGCCTGCACACTACTCACCACACGGCTGGACGTCATTGGAAGCGTTCATGCTCAACCGCGCGCTGAACATACATGAGGCCGCGGAGAAGCCAAAGGACCGGGAGTGGATCCATGTTCTGCTGCACTTCCTCCGGGCGTACGTGGAGGACATGGGCAGGCAGCTGCTCATGAGCGAGGAGGACAGCGCTGCGTACGTGCAGGGGCTCGCCACACAGCTGAAGGAAGTAGCCCAGGAGCTCGACTCAGGTTCGGTTCGAGCAATGGTTCTCGCGGTGACGAGTTACTCACCCACTGTTTGGTCTGTATGTAGAAACGCCGTTTCCGGACCATCCGGCATTCTCTTTGACACTGATGGAGCATGATGCCAAGCTGGCGGAGAGTCGTGATGGGTCTCTCCTCAAGGTCGTCGTACAGAATAAGCTTCCATGCGTAAGTTTAGCGTTCACTATCGAACGCGATTGGTTGCAATGACACCGCCTGCAGGAGGTCTCGATCGACGAAGTGCAGTTACAGCTCGCTGGCAGGGAGAACAGCCGCATAACGTTCACAAGCAAAGCGTCTAGCCTCGTTCCGGGCCTAACGAGCTGACACTCTTCTGTCCGGTGCGTCTAACGTCGCCTGCGTCTAACGTCGCCTCCTTCACACGATGCTGGAATTGAACACATACCGTGGCGATAGTCATCCCCCCTGGGACGTATAGTCTGTTCAGTACACAGATTGCGACGTCCCGTCTGCTATTTCAATGGAAACATACGAAGACCCCGAAACAGGTCCGCGCAGGGAACATGCCAACGCTTGTGCACATCCCAAGGGACCCGAAGGCACTTGATGTGAAACTGAAGCAGCCTCCGCGAAGTACGGTGGCCACTTGTAGTCTTCACTGTCTTCACTACTGACAGTTCGCCACAGTCGAGCTAGGAACCTCACGGAAGGTCATGGTGGTTCTCTCTGCAGGTAGGAACGAGATCGCTACTGCAGCTGTCAAGCTCGGCGCGCCTTCAGGAATCGTATTTGCCTACGATGAGACTGAGGTCGTCGGAGAAGGTATGCTTATGATCGTGCAGTCCAGGGCAAGTTGAACTTATCGTATGTAGACGCACCGCCCATCAGGACAGATGCGGAACAAGTCACGTTCTTGGATGTCAAGAAAGGACAGACTGTTGTCGCAGCGATACCGCATTCTGATGCCTCTGCATATCACTACATGGTGGGTACACTGGACGTCGGGCTATGGCGCGCAACGCTTACATCCGCCCAGAAAGTGAACATTACAGTGGAGTACGTCACCACCTCTGAGCCCGATATCAGAAGAGTCCTACGCCTCAGCCGTGTTGTCGCCACTTCACTGCCTGTGGCGATCAACGTAGAAGACTTCTTTCGAGGAACAAGGTTATTCACTGCGTTCACGCTGTCAACTACATCACACCAGCACGTACGTGTACGGGAAACGCAACTGCTGTCTCAAAGTGAGTCCAACGGCGTGAAGATCACGAGATGCATGGCCTCCAAACCGAGCGTTGTTGTATGTCCTGCACTGATTCGCAAGGCGGACAACTTGTGACATATGCTCTCAGACCATTACTCCCTCTCAGCCAGGTCGATTCTTGTTCCAGGTGGACTCCGTCAAAGGACAAGGTATGAGCAGTATTACCGGCGCGGTAGCCCTGCGCTAACCGTCACTAGCACGAGATGGGCTCAAGCTCCAGATATCCTATCGTATGCTTCGAGAAGGTCTCCACCACATTTCTCCACACCGAGGTTCCTCAGCAGCTGACAATGACATGGACTCAGAGGTGGAATCATTGATCGAACATGCTGTATCCGAAGTCATCGTCGAGACTCCCGCCCTGGAATCCTTACGTCAAGACATGATCGACAAGCTCGTGCAAGCACTCGAGACGGACGCTTCATGGGTCGAGTTGTACGGCGTGACCGGCGAGCTAGTGGTGCCCGGTGTTCCAACTGATGACGACGAGCTGGGCGCGGGATTGAAGCGAGTGCTGGCGGTGAGTCAGTGTCGTGCCGTTCCGAACTTCGAGGCTGACTAGCTCTTAAGCTTCTCAACACCAAGCGTTCGCCGCTCAGCTTTGGCGAATGGAGGGAAATCCTTATACCCGTTGACGTCCCGCAGATGCATGTCAGTCCTACTTCAGGTTACTCCCGTCACAACTCGTCCTGACCGTGATGCCCCAGATTACTGCCGCTGCCCGATTACAGATCTTGGAGAACCCATTCTCCGCTGGTACGGAGAAGTCGCAGAAGCGCACTCGTCCTCTATACGCCGGCCAGCCGTTGTCTGCCTTGCTCACGGTCCAGACATCCTTCCATTGGGCGCCGCCGGAAGACGTCAAGGTTGAGAGCTACTTGATGAGGTGTGACATCGAAGACCTCAGCAACGACTGGCTGGTCAGCGGCCGCAAGAGAGGCGACTTTGTAGCAACGGTGAGATATTCCCGCTCGGGGCTTCGCACAAGCTGAACGCAATTCTCGTCAGGATGGTGCAACCTTCACTGCACCTGTCACTCTCATCGCTCTTCATCACGGAGAAGTTGCTTTGCCCAAGGTCGCGGTGACTGCGTTGCCTATCCCGGGCGAGCACAGGATGCGTTCTAGCGTCGTCCCGGGCTGCGAGACGCACCAGGTGCATGGGGCGGAGAAGGTATTGGTTTTGCCCAGAGGCGGACGGAGTACGTTCTTTGTGAGCATGGGCACGAACAATAACGCGTAGGATAGCAGGATTGACTAGGATTATGGGGAGATTTGTGTAACTTATCGCTTTCGTTCGCGCGCCTTCACAACGTGACGCTTGACGCCAAACATCACACCGTGACTGGACGCGCAAATGGCAATCACGCTGACTTCGCGCGCGGTCCCGAGGACCGCCACGGTACCGCTCCTCTTCCTGCCAACCCTTCCCACTAGCTATTCCCCTCACCTTCGTCCTACCACAGTACTTGATCATACCCGGGGCAAAAATGTCGGATACCTCGGATTAGTGAGTATGCTTGGCGCAGTCGTGGTGGTTACGAGACCTGACGGCTCCACAGTGAGCGAGAACGGCAGGCCACCATAGCGCGAAACCGCGAGCTGTTGGCTCAGCTTGGCCTCGCAGATGCCGCGTCAGCGATAAAGCCGGCGAAGCAAGCCAAGAGTACCGCGAAACCTGTCCAACCGCGTGTAAAGAAACCCAAGGAGCCCCCGATGCCAACCCGCCAATCTACGCGGCTGAAGAGAGCGATTGTCGATCCAAATGAGAGTCCCGCGGCGAAGAGGCGACGCGAGGTGAGTGTCTATCAGGAACTATAGAGCTTTGGATACCCATGCTTGGCCGTAGCGTGATGAGGAGAACAGACGGAGACAGGAGGAAGATGAGCGTTTGGAGGCAGCGGAGCGCGAACGTGAGGCGAAGCGGCCTCGACACCACGATCTCGACCTATCTACTTTGACGGGCGAAATCTCCCCAGAAGACCTCTCGGAACTTAGAGCAACTTTTCAAGTTGTATTGAAGACCCCACGGCCTCGCGGCATCAGCGGAGACGATGCCTATGTCTTCGAAGGGGACAAGCAGGACAAGGCGGAAGTGCATGAGCTGAAGGAGAAGCTTGGAAAGCTAAAGGTTGTGGCGCGAGCGAAGGTGACCCAGGACAGAATCTATAGCGCAGCTTACCATCCGGAACCGACGAAGGATCTGATATTCTTCGGAGGTGCGTAACTTCATTGCTGCTCTCGTGAAAACCTGCAACAAATCCTTTGCAGACAAACATGGTCAACTTGGCATCTGGGATGCAAGAGCTCCCGTTGACGAGGTTGCGGACGACGACGACGAAGGTCCCTCGGCTGAAGATAGGGAAGGGGGCAAATACTACCGCCTACAGATGCACTGGCCAGCTACCTCGAAGTCCTCCATCTCTTCCCTCAAGTTCGATCCTATTGACTCCTTCAGCGTGAGTGGCATATGCACAAATCAGCTCGTTCTCTCGTTGAGCCGGTGGACATAGGTATACACCAGTGCCTATGATTGCACCGTTCGGACACTCTCCTTGGCGTCCGGGATATCTTCAGAGATATTTGCGACTGACGATGAATTGATCACCTCCATCGACCTTCCACCGCACGGACATGAGATGTGGATTTCAGACGCTGCAGGGGGGCTGACGCATATGGACCTTCGAGCAGGCCGGGCGCACGCGAAGCGATATGAGCTGTCGGATCAGAAGATTGGCAGTGTCAGTGTCAATCCGACACGCCCCTACTTCCTCGTCACGGCCTCGAACTCTCGAGAACTGAAGTGAGACCTTTTGATGTCCCTGCCGTGGCTCAACCTCTCACACTATCTTCCAGGGTTTGGGACACGCGCATGCTTGAGACTCTGGGCGCACGTTCTCTTCGTTCGGCCCCAAACTCTCTCGGATCCGGATCTCCTCGTTCGCCTTCCAAGAGCACGCCTTCCAAGAGCAAGAGCGATACTCCGAGTGTCGTCCTCGGGGCCCCCAACTTGGTGGACAAGGAAGCCGTCGATAAGCTCCTAGAGACGAAGCGCGGGCAGACGACCATGCGTGCCCGGTGGCTGCACGGCAAGTCCGTTAGCTCAGCGTACTGGGATCCCCGCGGGCGGTCCATCGTCAGCACTAGCTATGACGACACCATCAGAAGTGAGTCTATGTTCGCAGTGCATAAATTGAAGCGTCATTCCCTGATCCTGGATGGCGCCGTCAGTATGGGACATGCCGCCTTCATGGTTCGACAAGGACGCACCATTCCCATCTTCGCGACCATTCAGCCAGATTAAGCACAATTGCCAAACAGTATGTTATCCAGCATGCACCAACCCTTGATATACCTGTGATAACACATCTTCCAAGGGTAAATGGCTCACGATCCTCAAGGCGCAGTGGACGCCAAATCCGGACGTGTACCCTCACTTCACGGTGCGTGTACGTTAGTCACCATATTGACGGTCGCTCACGCTCGTCTTGTAGATTGGCAACATGGACCACTCATTGGAGATCTACTCCTGCAAGGTACATCCTTCGTTTCGCGACTTGTTCATGCATGCTCACCGTAACTTGTCAGGGCGATCATATTGTGAAGCTTGCTGACAGGACGAAGTGTGTATCATTTCTTGGTAAAATGGAGTAGTTCTAACAGATGTCCACAGGATCACCGCGGTCCAGGCAGTGACCTGCTCCCATCCAAGTATCGTCGAGCGTGTTGCGTCGGGCAATGCCAGTGGCAGATGTGTCTTGTGGGCTCCGGAAGATTCTTGACACATCGTGTCTCCGTCCCATCAGTCGTGTCATGATGATTCTGTCTTGTACGCTCATGTACGTCTAGTGCTCGTTGTAATTGCATTCTATGGAAACAGGCGATTTCAGCAGGAACCCGAACGGCACAAACTTGCTTTTAGTGTGTCACCCCGAGTTCGAGAATCACTCGCAAGTGAGAGCCTGTACCACTGCAACTGGATACTTGAAGTGGCAGGAGCAAAAAGCGTCACCTGAGCGATTCGAACACTCGCGGGCAAAGCCCAACCGCTGGCAGCTAAGAATAGCAGGCGATCCCGTTAACCACTCCGGCAAAGTGACTTACGTTTGCATTGGCAATTTAGTAATACTAGCCGTATACTACATACCTTCACCCTCACCATCCGACTTTCCCGGATGTCATCATCGACCGAACAACCACATAGTTATGGCGAAGAAGAGTCGCGCACCACCCGCTGCTCCTGCTGCCGTGACGAAGCCTCCTCAAGTCTCCTTCCCTGAGCTATCGCCCAAAGAAACACTGGAATGCCGTGTCCTGTTGGAAGACCAAATACTCTTGATCGACGTCAGTAGCTCATCCCCGCAGCCTCCTCCGACGGATACGCGTAATGTCTAGCCCCAGCTGAAACCTCGCTCAGGACATCTTCTCTCCGGAGGAGTGCAGGAAATATGTGAAGTTCATCGACAGTCTTCCGCTGGAGCTGACGCCTCCGAAGAAGAGGGGAGAGGCTGACCGAGTGAACCGTACGTCTGCGAGCCTGGAATGTTTCATGTCAACGTACTGGCAGGCTAAGTCCGCGAGCTGCAAGATCGAATGTCAATTCCCTCCGTGGATTTTGCGCAAAGACTCTATGCAGTCCTCGCGCCGCACCTGCCTCAATTCCCGTACCCGGCCTCGGTAAAGCCGCCTGCAGGAGCGACTGCCCGCGCGCCACATTCCTTGAACTCGAATATTCGGGTTTACAAGTATACGGCAGGACAGCATTTCGGACCCCACTACGACGATTCTGTGCGCGATGTTGCGACTGGAGCGAAGTCGGAGTGGACTCTGCTCATATACCTGACGGGAGCAGAAGATGGGGTAGAGGGCGGCGAGGTGCGTACCAACTCAGAGTCTTTGTTTTTGTTCTACAGCCCCGTCTGCCTCAGACGATCTTCTACAATGAACAGAGAGGAAAACCCCGTGAAAGCATTGTTCCGCCACTAACCCGCGGTATGGCGCTGCTGCACCGGTATGCCTGTCCTCAGTGCAGGAACACTGACTACTAGGACTGATCTCAAGAACCGCCAGACATGGGCAAGATTGTCTGCTACACGAAGGCTCCCCAGTCGTCAAAGGCAACAAGTATGTCCTGCGCTCGGACCTCATGTTCATGAAGTAGGAATAGAGTAGATGCGTACCGACAAATCGCAGAGACATGAAGAGCACCGCAAGGCGTCTCACCTCCTTCCCTTCGACTTCTTCTTCATCTTCGGCATGCCCGCCTCCACCATATCGTCATCTCGATCCTGATCATCGTGCCCGCCACCCTCTTCCCGCTTGCGCTTCCTGCCATGACCACCGCCCTTGATGCCTTGCTCCTTCATTTCCTGAATGGCAAGCCGCCCCGCTTCGTCCACTCGCTCGCGCAGCAGTGCAATCTCCTCTTTGTCCACCGGCCAAAGCTCCATCTTCTTCCCGGTGACTGCCTCGATGCGCAGGACGAGTTCCACATCATACTGTGTGACGAGGGTGATGGACTTTCCTGACCGGCCAGCTCGCGCTGTACGGCCGACACGGTGAATGTAGTCTTTTGAATGTACAGGGATGTCGTAGTTGATGACAACGTCGACGGAGGGGATATCGAGCCCGCTGTGTATCGCGATCCACGGTCAGGATCCTAGTGCAATCTCGACGACGAAGGTGCGTACCGACTGGCGACATCTGTCGCAACCAGAACTTTCCGACCGCCGCTCTTGAACTTTCCAAGTGAGCCGAGGCGAGCACTCTGGCTCAGTTGCCCGTGTAAAGGTATTGCGGGGAAGCCGAGTGAGCGCAGCATAATGGACAGTCTGCATACGAGATTAGCTGCTGGGAAGGAAACGTGGGGAGGAGAGAGAAACTGACCGTTGGGCGTCGTGGACCGTACGAGTGAAAACGATCATCGAATTTTGTGCGAGGCTGTTGGCGAGATGGATGAGGTGGACGTCCTTCTGCGGTAGTGGCATAAGGAGGTAGTATTGCAACAACGTTGAAACAGTCGAGTATCTGCAGGGCAATACAGTTAGGAATGGCGGGTGTAAGAGCAGTGATGCGGGCTTACTTCGAGTTCACTTCTACGCGGACCGGGTTGGACAGACTTGCGCGCTGCAGTTTC
Organism: Lentinus brumalis; assembly: GCA_001792895.1. NCBI lineage: Eukaryota > Fungi > Basidiomycota > Agaricomycetes > Polyporales > Polyporaceae > Lentinus > Lentinus brumalis. The sequence goes on from MARA01000004.1 coordinate 1,339,001, forward strand.
GCAACCTTCGTCGTCATGGTCGCCGAGAAGAGATATGTGGAACGCTCCTTCGGGATGAGCTTGAGGATCTTGTCCAGCTTGGGACCAAAATCCATGTCTAGCAGTCGGTCCGCTTCGTCCAGGACCTACATAGTCCGGCGATCACACACAGTATGAGTTACATTCCAAGGCTACGGACGGAAGGACGTACCAAGAACTTCAAATTCCGCAGACTGAACCCCTTAGTCTCCTCCAGGTGCTCAAGCAGCCTCCCAGGCGTCGCGACAATGATGTGCGGCTTCTTCGCAAGCGCAACCTTCTGCGCCTGGAGGTCCACGCCTCCGATTATCGTGACGCAGCGCACGCCCATGGTAGACCCCAAGCTCTCAAACTGTTGGGATATTTGGAACGCAAGTTCGCGCGTCGGAGCGATCACGCATGCGAACAGGCCCTTCGGGTCTTCCCATAGTTTCTGCAGGATCGGAAGGGCGAAGGCAGCGGTCTTTCCGGAGCCCGTAGACGCAACACCAATGATGTCGCGGCCTTGCAGCGCTTGTGGGAGGACCTCAGCCTGGATCTCGGTCGGAGTCTTGAAGCCCATTTGCTCAAGGGCCTCCAGGAGAGGGTCGATCAGGCCGAGCGACTTGAAGGTCGGCGGGGCGGAGGGAGGACCCGGAGGAGGAGTAGACGTCGATGCTTCTTCTGGAGACGGCATTTCGAGCAGACTTGTGGACAAGAGTATGAGCGGGCGAGGTTGCTGTCTCGCAGTCGAGCAGTGCTGAGTGGGCGGAGAGAGAGCTCAAGCACACGGCGCTTGCAACATTTTCGACACTGAACGCCCACCCGGCCCGCCGTTCCGCTCGCGTCTCCTCCCAGAGCCTCCCAGTCCTCCCAGTCCTCGAAGACCTCGAAGACAACTGTGTGTGCGTCCACCGCGGACGTCAAAGTACATTCGGAGCATGTCTTCGTCATCTCAGTACTACGGGCTCCAGGGACTGGAGGCTTGTCCCCCGACACCCTCGGTGAGGTACTTCGCGTCACCGTCCTCATCGATATAAAAGCAGTCCTCCAAGCGTACCCCAACCTGAGGCATAGGTGAATGAGCTTCAAATCTACATACTAAACAAACGTGTGTTTCGAGCTCACCTTCCCTTCAATATAAATCCCGGGCTCGTTCGAGAACGTATGGCCGAACAAGATAATATCGTCGGAACCGCCGCGCAAATACGGAGACTCATGCACCTCAAGACCAATACCTGTTGACATGTGCGCTCAGAAGGGGACTGAACGGGGAGCGAACAGACACAGCTCACCGTGTCCCAGTCTGTGCGTGAAGTATTGTCCGTAGCCCGCCTCCTTGATGACCTTGCGTGCTGCGTGATCGACTGCAGCAGTGACCGTACCGTTCCTCGCGGTGAGCATGGCATGCCGTTGCGCGGAGTGAACAGACTGCCATAAGGCCTGATATCTCAATGGGATAGCCGACGTGTTTAGAGCAAACGTCTGGACAGCAAGTACTGCTATCAGCGGTCTAATCCAGTATCAGCCCAACTACGTCCTTACCCTAGTCGTATCGCTATGATAGCCGTGTAAGGCTCCACCAGTGTCAATGAGGATGAAGTCATGCTTCCCGAGTACGCGGTTGCTCCCAACACCATGAGGTAAAGCAGCGTTGTCTGCACAAGGCGAAGTCAGACATTGCACCGACTCCGAATGCAGGGTCAGAAGCGAACCTCCGAAAAGTACCAGAGAGAAGATGTCGGTCAGCCCGGCAGCACTGAGCGCGTTCCGCATTAGTTGCTTGACCTCGGACTCCCGCATGCCGATCTTGATGTGCTTTCTGACGGCACGGATTGCCAGGACGGTCACCTGTGACCAAATGTACTTGCACGTAAGACTGCGAATGGTATCTCGAGCGCAGAATCAAGGACTAACCTCATTGACACACTTCATAATATCGAGCTCTTCCGAGCTCTTGCGCTCTCGGAGCCTCTTCACCTCAACGGGAGCATTTAGAACCTTGGCTTCCGGAGCTGCCTTCTGCAGGCCGTCCGTGACAAAAGTCCTGACGTCTCCATCTACATAGATAGTAGCATCGGCGAGGTCAGGAACCAAATTGAGCGCTGTAGAGAAGGGATTCGCATCCTCGGCCCAAGAGGTATAAGTAACTCCCGCATCGCTGGGGATAGGAAGCGTTCTGGCTCGAGTCTCCTCAAATGCTGGAGTCAAGATGGAGACATTTGCCCGCACGGTGCCTTCGTCGTCCGTCTGAGGCTGTATAATAAGGAGAAGAGGCCGTTCAGATAATCCCCAGTGCGACCTGGAGAGGTTGGCGAAGAATCCCGCGCTAGCACCAGGTTCTGCAATGTATGCTGCTACATTCAAGGAGTGCAGGGTCCGCGCAAGGGCGTCTTGGCGGGCTAGGAAAGAGTCGGGAGAGATGGCCGGAATGTGTGCGCAATGACTGGCGAGGTGGGAGAAATCTGGGCCGTTCTGCCTCAATTGCACAGTTGTAGGAGCAACCCAGTCCAGATAGACGTGAAATGATTCGAAACCGAGAGCAAGGACGAGCAGAGGCACCTATGAGACACTTATCAGTACTTCACATGTTGCTTTGTTGAGAAGACAAATGCATTTGTCAAGTTACTACGCACCCATAAGTAGTGGCGGAGAGGCGTCTTAGACCGTACAGATGGCTCCAATGGGCGAGTCTCCTCTACGACTCGCAGCTCGTTGGTCGACAGTTTCTCCAACGACATGGCGGTCGTGTGCGAAGGGAACTTGGCCCACGGCCGTGGCTGCCGGAGGACCTGGCAGTGCATCTCGATTACATACCCGCGGCGATCGGCCCGCGAGATGGTGCGACGCGTTGATCACGTGTACGCGCCGAGGTCGCGTCAGTGACGCGCGCCTTGTGTGGGACGGCCTTGACTCGCTACCGCCACCTTGCTGACTGGTGTTCCCGCAATGGACGCCGCAGACGATGACACCGAGGTTCTCCTAGCGATGCTTTCTAGCCTGCTTCACCCCCTCGAGATTGAGCACCCAGTGCTGCTGGACGCCCTGGTGAAGTCTCAGGGTAACATCGAGAAGGCTGCCCAGAGTTTACGCTCCGAACCTCCCCGCAAGAAGCGCAAGATCTCCTCCAAGGCCGTTTTGCAGGGATGGCTGAAGAACCAAGATGCAGCATCCGCGAAAGTTGCAAGCTCTTCGAAAGCGTCTACTTCCCGCCCTGATAGCCATGGCGGTTCAAAGAGCACGCGAGAGAGCCTCAAGCCCGCCTCCGGGAACACCGCAGCATGTTCAGGACGCCCGAAGGGAGACACTTTTGATACAACATCATCTGCGTCCCCGAAGAAGCCGCTATCCAAAGTCAAGACGGTCACTAATACAGAACTCATGGCTCTCCTGAGGCCGCCCAACTCTGCTGGAGAGACTCCCAAACCGCAAATTCCACAGTATCCTCCCCTCACCCTCGTCGCGCCAGAGCACGTCGCACGGCATACTCCATGTACATTGCACAACTCCATACTCTCGCCCGAGCTTGCCTGCAGGTAGGAGCCGAGGTCATCGAAGGAGGTGCTGTCTCACCTATCTGCCCTCCCAGGCTCTTCCACACTATGCTACATTTGAGTCGCGATTGGAAGCGCAACAAGTGGTGGCTGTTTGACCGAGTCGTCGAGAGTCCCCACCGGACCTCCTTCTACATCAGGCGCGATGTGAACGAGGGCAACGACATGCGCCAAGCTGCACAATACTGGTACGCATCCCCATCATGGAATCCAGAGCCATCTCCCCTGAAGCCAAAGGCTCAGGTATAACGGTCGCCAGACCGATGCTCCTGCACAATTCCCTGAGCCTATGGAAGAGGCATGCAGGATCATAGAACGCGTCGTGAACGAGGAGATGCGGAAACGGGAACGATTTCCGCTTGAGTGGGGAGGTTACCCCGTGAAGGATGGCGAAGAGCTCGTACTTTGGCGCGCCAACGTCGCGGCTTCCAACTGCTACGAGGGCGGGAAGGAGAGCGTCGGTTTCCACTCCGATCAGCTGACATATCTAGGCCCTTACCCGACGATTGCCAGTCTCAGCCTGGGTAGGTCACGTCGCCTAGGGAGGTAACCCATACCAGTTTACGCTGACACGGGGTCCGAAGGGGTGAACCGTATCTTCCGTCTGCGCGAAGTAGTACCAACCGATGAAAAGGAGAAACGGAGCGCTCGCACCTTCAACATCCCGCTTCGTCACAACTCGGTACATAGATCTTTCGCAGCTGTCTCTCTTCAGAACGCACACTCATGGCATCTCAGCTCATCATCATGCATGCCTCGACACAAGAAGTGTTCAAGCACTGCGTCCCAGCGCAGAATACCATTGATGTGTTCCGTCCACCATATCCACCCCCACAGGACCTTAGCGACCCCGAAGAACTTGCTAAGCTATCCGAAGCCTCCAACGCACGGATCAACATCACTTTCCGTTTCTATCGACCAGATTTTCGAGCGCAGACGACGCCTCGATGTCGATGCGATGTGCCTTGCATCTTACGTCCAGACATGAAGAATCGCTATGAGGACCTGCCTCCCTCAAACAGTCGCGACAACGACACTGAAGGTGCCAGCAGCTCCTCTTCTGCGAAGGGAGCCGGCAGGCGGAGTATAGTGGCGAAATACTGGTGGACATGCTACGCAGGAGCACAGAATGATGGTCAGGGATGCGGATTCTGGAAGGTCATGGATGTCAAAGTCGAAGGAAGAGGACCTTTCGTCGGAGACATTGCCTCTATGTATACTCCCTCTAGCAAATGATTGGCAGATTATGCAAATCACGGTCTGGCACCCGGATACGAGATGCACTGCGTGTACTACTCCACGGTACTCAAGAAGAACAGGCCACCACCCCTGATCGAATGATTAGCTGGGGACTACAATGAAAGCATGCGCATACATACCCTCCCTCCGAATGCCTTGAAAAGTAGTCGAAGTCAATGTTGACTGTGTTGACTGTCATTAGTTTTCCTCGAGAAGACATCGTCGGTACTTACCAGCTGTTGCCAGGACAAGCTAGTCAATGGCATCACGCCACGTCAACAATACGCTTGACTAGGAGATGCACATAGATAGACTCACAGCCCGCTCCTCCAAGTTCAGCGTCCGAAGAAGACGAGGCTTCTGCGCAAGCTCGTCGGTTTCGTTCGGCTCGGTTCCGGTGAAGTTGATGAAGTATCGGCCTGTTTAGAGAACACGAGTTATTGAGCATGTCCGTACAAAAGACACGCTACGTACCTGTATCAGTGAACAGCTAACACTCTCTCATCAGCTGCCTTGTCCGCATTGCTATAAGGATAGACCCACCTCACGGCCAAACCCGCGGAACGTACGGTTCACATTGGCGATGGCCTCTCCCCTGGCGTCCCTTAGGGTGAAGTGCCACGCCAAAAATCCATCGTCTATCCGAGCGAACTGGTGAAATATGTCAGGCTCGGGCTCAGGTTGCGGCTCGTCAACTGTAGACAGTATCCGATGAGACGTCTGCCTAATGAACAGGTCGTATCGCCGGCGCCAGAGGTGCCATCGCTGCTGAACCTCGGCGAAGGTATCGAGAACCGGTTCGCCTTCGGGAGTGTACTCGTCGAAGTCTTTGAGGCGCTGAACATACATCCTTGAGTTGATGAAGGCGAATGGTCGGCGAAGCTGGGGGCCCGAAGTGAGCGAAATGAGCGATCGCAAATACGACGACATGTACCCATAGGATCGGGGACCCGTCAGTGTCCATAACGATGGCACGGAACGGACGGTGAGTGCGGAATATCTGCCTCGAGAAGGCGGCGAGGAAGCCTCGCGGCTCTTCTGCGATGTAGCCAAGCGTATCCCCCGCTTCATTCGCTGAAAAGGAGTCTCTCAGCTACATAACGCACATATGCAGCTGCGATACTCACTGATCGCGTAGCGGTTCGTTTGTTCTAAACCGATGAAGATGTTCAGCATTTCGATCTGTCTGCATGCATTCGTACCTCCTTTAACACCGCCAAAAGAGCAGCAAGAGCGCACCGTGTCACAATCAAGTTGTCATTCTGCATCAAGAGCCTCTTCAGACCCTCTTCGGGGTTGCTCGCAGGCAGTCGTGCGCTCTGCTCCCAGAGCGGAGACTCTTCTACCGACGGCCGCTCTTCATACGCGAACTGGGGGCTCTCCGCGTCGGTGCTGCGTCGGTGTAGGGGGTTCACTCGAGGTCTCTCGCGGCCTACACCAGGGCGGGGTTTATCGAAGCGCGAGAAGGCGTATGTGCGTGCGGTGAGAACGGTTCCGAGGGCAGCCGGACGCGAGGTGCCACGTACAGACCGCGCAACAAGGGAGGCGTAGTGCGGTGATGTCCTGAGACAAAGCATTTCCGGGATTTTATCGGGTCATATCACGGCGTTCAGCCAGATTCTGGGGAGAACGAGTACGTGGTTGCGAGAGACTCGGGAACAAGTATGATATCAGAGGCGCGCGTCGGCGGGACGGGTCGACGCGGCAAATCGGCGCGCCTCGAGTCGCGGTCTCACTCGTTCTCGTCCTCGACGTCCACTACGCCAGCTGTGGTCTCCATGCTTTCCCTGGCTCCTCGGAGGGCCGCGCGCATCGTGCTCGTACGCGGCAGGCCTTCAGCATGTCTCACACGTAGCCTCGCCCCGCTCGCCTCCTCGTCATCTCGTTCCGCTGTCTACGGCCACACCAGCACACGGACGTTCCTCAGTTGGTTCAAGAGCAAGCCAAAAGACGCGGGTGCGCAGGGGAAGGGCAAAGAAAATACCCCGATCCTCACCGAAGACAACCTCTTCCACCCGTTCTCGCAATCGCCATTCCCTGCCATCCGTGCACGGGGGGAGGCCATCCGGCAGCTTGCGCCCTGCCCGGTGTGCGCGAGCGCTGGCGTGCATGCGCATGCGCACGCACAGCCGAAGACGGTCGCGTTTGAGTGTCCGGACTGTGGCTGGCCGACGCATTGCTCGGAAGAGCATTGGGAAGCCGATCACGAGCACCAGAAGTATTGCGCGAGGCTGAGGGAGGTCAATGAGGACGAACATGACTTGAGGAGCGGCAGGAGGATGCGCGAGTTTGAGCTTCCTGGTGCGTCCCTGTAATATCGTAGGTTTGAGAGCGTACGATGACGGAGGAGGCAGGTGAACAGGACTCGGAGGCGGCTATCTCGTTCGCGAACTGGGACGTATTTTGGTACACCAGGGAGTTCCCGTCCATGGACACGGAGCGGTCACGGAGACATGCTAGCAAGATCTTGACCTACCCGATCACCATTGGTTCGGTGCTGCACCAGTATAGCAACCTCACACTGAGCAATCAGCGGTTGACTCCCGAGGGCAGTCGTTCTTTGGCAGGTCAGTACCCTCCTTACCGTGACGTGCATAACTATGCCTGACTGTAGCTCAGCCCTGCGGACCAACTTGCACGTCCCCCCTGGAGCTCCGGAGACGCCAGACGCAGCCATCACAAAACCCCAGATGAGGATATTCATCCTTGGTGCACGAGCAGAGTCGTCGCTGCCGCCGCACGTCTGGGAGCAGCTGTGCATGCTTTTCCCGTCGGCCTTGTTCCACCTCTACTTCATCGGTCCACAGGTCTCTCTGCCTAAGCCGCCAAGCGAGCTGAACAAGGGACCGGCGAACAAACCCGCGTCTTCAGATACCGGTGCTCCTGAACAACCTCCTCAGTCTCAAGAACCGAGTGCAACCTCCGCAGCCGCGTCACAGGAGCAGCCAACTCTTGAGCCTGCGGAGGAGAAACCTGTCTACGTCCCGAACGTTTACGAACCGCCAACGCCGGCACCCATTGCACGCCTGAAGCGTACGCGGTCCTCCATCGAGCAATATGGCGTTCCATCGTACACGGTGCCGTACACCCCGCAATTGACGATCACGGGTATGCAGGCGAACTACATGGACGTCCACGCGCAGTTCCAGGAGACATTCGACCCATACACCGACTGCTTCTTTTTGTTCTCGCCAGGCTTGGGCTTCCCGTCTCCCAACTCCGTGAGCGAGGCTACCGGGGAGCCGCTGCTGCAAGTCGCGTCTCCGACAGAGTGGGGCCCCGTGCTTCCGTTGCTGTTGGCGAGCAAGTGCCCGATCTTCGTGACTGGGTTTTCGCCTGCGGACGTCGAGCGCGACGTGAAGTCGCTGTCAACGGCTCCTGAGGTTGCGGGCGAATTCGACTGGGTCATCACGCCCGGGCCGAACGCGTTCTTGAGCGAGAAGTGGGAGGTTGCAGACTTCGACCCTCGGGTCATGGTCAAGACGAACTGGGGCGTGTGGGGTATCCGCGGGAAGAGGAGAGAGGTGCGGGAGAAGACGGGCTGGCTCGGGCTATGAGTACGGTCACTGTAATCTGTACGCGCCAGATATACTAGCCCATACATCACTTGGAGGGCCCGAGTGAGAACCAGTAGAGAAGGGCGCCTCCGCGATCGACGCGAGGTGACGCGTGTCACGTGCATGTGTGCCACGGTGTGTGGACGCGTTGTTGACCAGCGGACCAGAACGCGCTCTGCTCTGTCCCCCACACTCCTCAGCGTCCTTTACGCGTCGCTGCTCGAGACCGACACGCTGACGGCGCGCACAGCACGCTATGGTCTACCTACCGCCACCTCACCTGGCCTCTGCCTCCCGTCCGTCCTACGCAGAAGCATACGCCAAGATTCTCGCCGCACACCGCCGTTCGCCCAAGGCTGCAGCGGCTTCAGTCGTCATCCTCGTGGCACCCGATGTGGACGCGTTATGCGCGTCGAAGATGCTCTCCGAACTCTTCAAGCAAGACGACGTTATGTACACAATCAGGCCCGTGGCCGGACACGCTCAGCTGGAGGAAATTCGAGACGAGCTGACGACCGCCGCCGATGTGAGTACTTGCAGGACGCGTTGTTTTCTTTCAGTGACGCGGAGTGCAGCTGCACACGCTCATTATGTTCAACATGGGTGCCATCCTTGACCTTCCGTCGCCCGAGTGGTTTGGCGACTTCCCCACATCGCTCACCGTCCATGTGATCGACTCGTCAAGACCGCAGAACTTATCAAGTGTGTTTGGTGCTGGAGAGAATGGAGACAGGATAATTATATGGGATGATGGGGGTGTGGAACATCTGCAGGAGGAACGCAAGGCTTGGGAAGTTCTCGCGGTACGTCCAACCCGCTGAGCTCTCGATCTGTCTGTATTCATGTACCCCGATCCGCAGTATGCTCCTGAAGTCGATTCCGATGAAGAGTCTGACTTCGACTCGGATGAAGAGGCCGACGAAGAGGATGAGGAGCATATTGCAGATGAAGACTACGAAGATGATGACTCCGCATCCCCCTCACGCAAGAGACGGTCTCTTGGTGAGGGAGGGCGGAAACAAGGGAAGCGGAGGAAGGTCGATGTGAGTCTTGTGAACGCATCCTCAACTTCGTCTATTCATCCGCGGACCAGCAACCAAATCGACTATCACGAGAAGAGCGAGAACAGCACGAGAGCCGCCTCATGAAGTACTACAGGTCAGGGACATGGCACGGCCAAAGTGCAGCAGGGACCATGTATATCCTTGCCACTGTCCTGGAACGAGTGGACAGTGACCTACTATGGTGTGTTGCCCTCTCACAGCTCCAGTCAGCTGTCTGTCTGACTCCGCATCTTGTACAGGTCTGCCATCCTCGGCCTCACATACCAATATATCACATCCCGCATCTCCCGCGAGGAGTACGACAAGTACCAGTCCATATACTACGATGAAGTCGCGCGCCTCAACCCTGCACCGCCCACCGCCCTCGGCGACGACCTCAAGTCGCAGAACCCGGACGACAACTCTGTGTACGCATCCGACGAGCTGCGTTTCATGATGTTCCGACACTGGAACCTCTACGACGCGATGTACCACTCTGGCTACGTCGCGAGTAAGCTCGGCATCTGGAAGGAGCGCGGTCGCAAGCGACTCACGGGCCTCCTCGCCAAGATGGGCTTTTCAATACCGGAGACGCAACAGCCGTACCCGCACATGGCGAAGGACCTGAAGGTGTCCCTGAGGCAAAAGCTTGATCAGATCGCTCCCGAGTACGGCCTCGTGGAACTCTCGTACCCCTCGTTCATGCGGTGCTATGGCTATCGTTCACAGCCGCTATCTGCGGGGGACGCTGTCGAGGCGCTGTCGGCACTCCTAGACATCGCGGGCGGGACCCGCATAGAGGTCGAGGTGGAAGGTGCGCGGAATGGCGGCGAGTGGTTTGGAGGCGGCAAGCTGTGGGACGGCGGGCGCGAGGGAAGATTTCGTGACGACGAGCGAGAGAATGTCCCTCCAGATATCCTGGCTCAGGTCGTGAAGGCGCAAGTACGGGCGCAAGCTGGTGCAGACGGGAAAGAAGATAGCGAGGGCCAGGATGTCCAATGGTGGGTGAAGAACTTCTGGTCAGCGTTCGACGCACTGAGCGAGTGAGTTCCACCTACTCCCATACGTCGTCGAAGGGTGGTTTGCTGAACACATTGAGACACAGCATTGAACGACTGCGAGATTCAATCGCCCTGTCGATGGCGCTGCATCGTGCGATCATCCGACAGGGTTCATCCATCATTGACAAGCAGGACATCAAGACCTTCCGCGGACATCGTGTAGTGGTCCTCACACAAGGACCCGACCTGCCGCTCTTCGTCCACCCAGGGGTCCTGAGCAGGCTAGCACTTTGGCTTGTGGACGCACTGCGCGACCGTGTTGACCCCACCACACCCGCGTACTCCCGGAGCAAACGCAAGAGCTTGCCCTTTGTCGTCGCATGTCTCAACGAGAAGACCGAGACCTACATCGTTGTCGGTATCACCGGTGCCGCAGACTTCGACGATGTGCGCAAGAAGTGAGTGGTCCACTTCCTCATTTGGCCGTACCCTTTGCTGAAGGACGCGGTAGTGAGTTTGGTCTTGCCTTCCTCGACGCGAAGGAGCGCTGCAACGCACGCACGAGGCACGGGACGTTCGATACGAGCGTGCTCGAGATCAACAAGGAAGACCTCAAAGTCTTCCTTGCTACCCTTTGCGAAGGCGGGGAACGATACTAGCCTCCTGCCCTCCGTACTCTCACATTCTTAGCAGCTTGCTCGTGTGATATGTTCTCTCTGCATTTGCTCTGTTGACGCTATATGTATCACTAGATAATGTATCTCATAATCGGATGTCTCGTCGCATTGGTTAGTGTACTCGTACACGCATCCCTTCGCAACTTCCTTTCGGACCGCTTCATCGTCCACACGGTGCAATGTCACAACACACCCTTCGTGCTCGGTACGTCATCGCCCCCCGTACGCTGAATGGCTTCGCGAATCGCAAGAGCCAGGGCCTTGAATGCTGATTCAGCCCTGCCACAAATACAGTCAGATTTCTGCAACTGAATTCATAACGCGAGACATGCAACGCACTTGTGGTGGTCGTTCTCCCCACGGAGCACGTCGAGGTGCAGCGTCACGCCAGCCGCGATAGAGAAGGAGTAAAAGATGTGCGGGAACATCTCCGTCGAGAGGTCTCCGATCTTCTCCCGCTTCAGCTTGAGGTCCGTCACGCAGTATGGACGTGAGCAAATGTCTATCACCGCGCGCGAGAGTGCCTGCATAACAGATGGGACGAATTGAGTCATCTAGACCAATGAATCGTCGTCGACCAGACAAACCTCATCCAGAGGAGCGAAGCCCGTTCCGTAGCGGCGGATTCCCCGGACCTCGCCAAGGGCCTGCTTGAACGCAGTCCCCAGTGCGATAGCAGTGTCCTGTGCATTCACAACGGAAGGTAAGCCAACCACGATATCGGCGTATACGTCGAGACGGTAGCTTATCTGCCGAATGATGGTCGTCTATGTGCAGATCACCCTTGCACGAGAGCTGGAGCGACATGCCCGAGTGCTTCGCCAGGGCATGGTACATCTGTCCGAGACCACGTATCGTCAGCTCTACTCCAAGTCCATGCTAGCCCACACGCGAGACGTACGTGATCCAGGAAGCCGATCCCGGTGGAGATGGAGATCTCCTGCTTGTTCCCCGAGCCGGGCTGGCAGTCAAGGTTGATCGCGACGCGGATCTCGGTCTCGTTCGTCTTGCGCTCGATCGTCGCTGTCCTCGCTGCCATCTTCGTGCTTTTTGCTGTAGGGTATCGCTCGTAAACTGCCTTGGGAAAACGACGGGGCGAGAGCCTGAGTCAGATTTTGCTCGATCCTAGTTTGCCTAATTAGGAAAGGGTAATATCCACCGCCTTTAAAAGCTGGGCACGAATCAACTCGCACGGATTTGAGAACCATGGGCTGCACAGTGCACAGCTACTCGGTCAACGAGACCTTGACTACATACGTCGCGGAGGCAAGGTGCAAGCACTTCCAGGATAAATAGCCATCCATTCGATTGGTATGTTAATACAAGCCTCCGTGCAACAATTTCCATCATGATCTACTACCAGAAAATACACCTCTTCTCCTGCGGAGGATTCAACTGTGACACGAGTGTCAGTGACGTTTTTCCAAACCCAAACTAGAAACGCGGCTTGATATACCTTCGCCTTCGGAGAGCAGTTGAAAGCAGCCGCGAACTCCGGGATGTTCGACACAGTGCCGTGTACACGGAACCGGTTCGGCGAGTGGGGGTCCGTCCGTACACGCGCAACCTACGACACATCGGTGAGTATCGCATTGACACGCAGCACGGCGGCAGACAGACGACTCACGGCAGCCGCGGGCTTGATGTTCTGGGCCCAGCTCCGAGCGAAGGAGATGAAGAACATTTGTTCGCTAAAAAACACGTCGTCAGGGTCAGCCGCACCAAGTCCCCGAATCGCAGGATCGGCGTACCGCGTATAGTTGAGGCCGGGGAGAAGGAACTCCTTCTCGCCATTGTACTGCGCCTTCCATGCCCGGTATGCTTGGATGAGGCCGCTGTCCCCGATGTTCTCGCCCGACGTCCTGCACCATAACGTGAGTCAACTGGCTGTTAGATCCCGTCCCTGCAGATGTCAACTCACAGGTTGCCCTAAGGAATGGTCAACACAGGTCAATATCGCCCGGTCAATTAGTGATGACACGAGCAACTCACGTTCACGTGGATCTCACCGCCCTTGCCATCGTCGATAGTGTAGTCTGGATACCATCTATCAGTCGGGCCACAAGGGAGGATGACGTGCTCCACGTACTCGAGAACTGGTCGACGATGCACTTCTGCCGGACCTTGAAGCCCTCGCTGGTCTTGTTGGTCCACCACTCCTCCAGCTTGCCGTCCTGATTGTAGAGCCGTCCGGCCGAGTCGAACGCGTGCTGTAATCATGCGGCATGTTCCAGACCTGCAGAATCCCTGTATGAGCTAGGGCCACGCACCGTCAGCTCGTGGGATGCGATGTGACCGAACGATCCGTAGTTCATGTAGCCGGGCCTAAGGAGGTAGCGCGGACGTGTCAGGGATGAGACATACGCCATGTGTTTGCGAAACTCACCAGTCAGCATGGAAGTAGGGCGGGCGGAGGATACCAGCGGGGAAGACAATCTGGGCGGAATGTGTCAGACACAGATCTGAGGTGCTCTGCAAAGTGATCAAGGGCATACCTCGTTCGCTGGAGGGTTGTAATACGCGTTCACAGTGGACGCATACATCTCCCAGGCTTCAGGATCACGCTGCTTGCCGAGCTGAAGCCACGTCCGGATCTGGTCAGCGACTCTAAAGACGTGCGTCAGCGTCACAGAGCCACCGCATATACAGCCCGCCCCACCTCGCGCTAACCATGTTCTCGAAGAACGTGTCGGGGTTGATCTTGACGCGCGCATACCAGTTCGCGATGGAGCGCGGATCCTCCGTGTTCGGCGAGAGCGGGTAGCCGACCTTGACGCGGAGCGCATCCGCCTACGACATTCTCCGTTGAGACACTCGCCGCACAGCGTTACGGCGAACACATACCTTCCGGGCAGCCCCAGCGGCGCTCTCCTCGTCCATCCAATCGAGGTTGCGGAGCGACTTCTTGAATGTCTCGATCACATCTACAGGTGTGATGTGAGCCTCTTTCCAACATGGTAAGTTCAACTTCAACGTACCGGTGATCACCTTCGTAGCCGTCTCGCGGGACGCCCCGCCGAATGCCTCATGTACAAAGTATCGGCCCAAGGCAAAGCCCAGAGCGGACTCAGTGCGTGCGATACAGTACTCGGCGCGGTCACCAACGGCACCCTTTTTGATACCACTCAGCACCTCTTGGAGGCTCCGAACGGCCTTCCAGGCTTCTGTGTCCAGACCAAGGTACGGCGAAAGCTCCAATCCAGCCCGGGTGACGAAGTACGCCTCCAAAGTCGCCTTGTCCGTGTCGTTCAAGATCCGGGAGAGGTCCGAGAGGTACGTCGTGGAGGTGACGATGACCGTAGCCGGGAAGCTGCGCGGCGCGAACGCCGAGAAGTACGTCGAGAAATCGAACCCGGGGAGAGAGTCGCTGACGTTCTGGAACGGCACCGGGTTGTACGTCGCGAGTGGGTCTTGGTAGAGTACGTCCAGGTCGAGGCTGGCGTTCGCGATCTTCTTCTCGAGTTCGATGATCGCCGTCGACAGCTTCTTCGCGCGCTGGGAGCGATTCTCGGGCTCCTCGCCGCCGTCGTCATCGTCACCCCATGGCGGCCACGGCCAGGGAGGCCACACGCGGAGCCGCTCCTCATGGACGACTAGACCAGGTTCCTGCTCGGGCGTCACGTCCATGCTGTCGTCCTCGTCGTCCAGGGTAAGGAGAAGGCGCTCGAGTACGCTGCGGTAGAGTTCGACAACAGATTCTTCCTCGTAGTACTCCTGCGAGAATGTCAGTTGACGCACGGTGTAGCAACCCTGCGACCTACCTTGGACGGCAGTCCCAAGTCGGCCTGACTGAGCCAGAGGCTCATGAAGTTGGGGTCGTTCCCCGCATCGCCGTCGATAGAGTAGTCGAACAGAGCGCTGACACCTGGAAGGGGATGAGAACTGCGCATCGCAGGCATGATGTCACTGCTTACCGCGAGAGTGCAGGTATGCTACGGTCGCCGTCAGTCTGTCCCTCTCCTTCTCTGCCGCGGTGCGCTCTGCGTCGACAACGGTCGTCTTGCCGCGGAACAGCTCGCGGATCTTCTTGGCCATGTCCCTGAGGGGAGCCTCGCCGAGATCGTCAAGGTGGTCCTCGTCCATGCACGAGTCATACAGGCCGCGCAGTTTCTTGAGCAAGACCTCGTCGTAGGGGTCCGATGCGAGGGCGGACGCTGCGGAGAAGAGCGAGGACGCGTCCTCGGAGAGGATCTGCTGCAGCAGCCGTCTGTTCTGCAGAGCAATCTCCTCGAAGTGGCCGAACGAGCCTTTGTCGGACGGGATGGGGTTCGCCTTGAGCCATCCGCCGTCTAATGACGCGTGGTTGAGCACTGCTACGGAAGCACTCGCGGCGGGACTCACTGGCAAAGTCATAGAAGTTCTCGCAGGGGTCTTGAGACTCGTCCAGTGAGGCGAGGACGGACGAAGCCACGGAAATGCACGAGGGGGATATGCATACCGGCTGTCATGACATGCGTTCGACGCAGGATGAGACAACGAGTCGCGTGAACGACGCACCTCCACAGGGGGACCCGTCGGCGCCGGAGCTGGAATGAGGACGGTGGTGGTGGATACCGCGGTCGTTGTCACTTGTGCCGTCGTGGTCGCGGTGGCCGTCGTCGTGGCCGTAACGGTGGTCTGTCCGCGGCCTGCACCCGAGTTTATTTTGTGTTGCGCTCCGGCGAAGAGGCCGATGAAGATGGAGCTCAGAAGGAGGAAGAGGAGGGCAGCGACCAGCAGAAGCTTGGTCAGCGGCGAGAGTGGTTCTTGCACGACGGCAGCGAGGCGGTCGAAGAAGGTCGGCTCTTCGTGCTGGGACGCGGGTCCGTCGTCTGGATGGGAGACATTCTGGAGCAGCGGGGCAGACTCTGATTCCACGAGCTGGACGTCAGGCGACAGGAGGGCCATAGCGACCGCGGTCGCACAGACGGCGGGAGGACGTACCTTCGTCTGTAGACGGTCTTGGTGCTCGCGTGTCCGCCATGCCGGCGGGGGGAGGGCGAGTGCAGGAACTGGCCGCGGACGCGTGTGGCCTGCAGTGGTGGTTGCTCCCTTGCCTGTCCAAGCGCGCACCGGGCCGATGTGCTCGAAGGCGGCGTCTCGCAGCGGTGGCGTCGATCGCACTCTGCTCTGCACACCGACGTCCGCCTCAGCTGGGTCTCTCGTTCGCCGCCCTCTGCCCTGCGCTCGGCCGTGTCCGCTCTCTCAGCCCTCGATCGCCTTCAACGCGCACCAGTGGATTCTCCCGCACA
The DNA here is from genome assembly GCA_001792895.1 of Lentinus brumalis. Taxonomy (NCBI): domain Eukaryota; kingdom Fungi; phylum Basidiomycota; class Agaricomycetes; order Polyporales; family Polyporaceae; genus Lentinus; species Lentinus brumalis. The sequence continues at coordinate 1,355,300 of MARA01000004.1, forward strand.
TCGCTCACCCTCCAGCACTCTGTCGGCTCGGCCCCCGTTCGCCCATGACGCGCACCAACACCGTCCACTGAGGTGTATTCCGCCGCAGCGCGCACGTCTACCGACATCGCTCACTCTCAAGCACCCCCGCGTCCACTATCTGTATGCTCCCTGCTCTGCACGCCCACTCGTCCTCTCTCTCGCACTCAAGCACTCTGTCTGCGTCCACCACCTGTATGCGCCCCCTGCTCTGCACACCGACTCGTCCGGTCTCTTCCTCCACAACAGCAAGCCCCGGCTACTCTGCGCACCAAGTCGTCTACAGCATTACATCTGACCCGTACTAGACTGGAACCCCGCACAACCACCGCGCGTCTGCAACAGCTCGAGGTAAGACGCAGTTCACTCAACGAGAACTGCGCCGTCTCTTAGCACACCCAGAACCGGTAACGCTGACTGCCAATCAGCGACGTCAGATCCGAACAACGATGCCCTAAGACGTGCCGCACGTCCCGGCAGCACCGCGCGTACACTCCGAACGCGGACACGACGCCAAGGCAGACGTGCACGCGCCCGTTATCTCAGAAGGAGACGGCGTGGGTCGTAGATGCGTGGACGACGGCCGCAAGCTGTTACGGATGCAGGTAAGCAACACTCGAATCCATGTACATGCGACTACCTACTCACGATACAGCAAGCCTCGGTGGCGAGTCGCTGCCCGCCCTGCCGGCGAGCACCGCGACGCAGGACGTCATGCTGTAAGTGACAACCCCGTTGGTGAGACCGCCAGTCCGTCGCTAGGAGAGAAGACACGGAGCTCACCTTCGCAGCTCGTGGCGAGCATCTTCACACACACAGCGTCGAGAGAGGAGGACAGTCGGGCGGGGAAGGTGAGGATGGGAGCGGCAGACGCAAGACGACGAGGGCGACGGCGGTAGCCTGGGGCAGCACCGTGCCCTCGCTGCCAGCATATGAGCCCGTCGAGCCGAGCGCAAACATGCCACGCACGTCGTCGGTGCACGGCCCACGGTTGCGTCCTCGGTCCTGCGAAGGCACGTACACGTACACGCGTGCTCGCCCCGGCCGCATTCGTACTTCGCCGCTCTCGACGGCGCCCGCGGTTCCAGTTCGGATTGGCGCATGCGCACGCGTCGCCGTCCCTGGAATTAGACGTCGGAGTCCTGTCCGGCGTGCAAGGTGGGCCCTCTTATTCTACTCGTTCATGTACCAGTGTCTTCGCAGCACAGCAATGCTATGTGGTTACAGACTCTCTGCTGGGAGTGCAGGCGGTCTCTGGATCAGAACGCAAGCAAAGGTACGCGGACCGTGAGTGCTCGGTGTCTGATCGTTCCAGAATCCAGTCGCAGGTCGCGACGTACAACTCGATCTCGCCGGACCCGAACGAAGACTCGAATCGCAAGCAGCGCGTCGGCGCGACGGCGTCTTGGCTTTCGAGACTCGAGGCAACCAGATGCACGGCCTCGTCGGCGACGGCGTTGCGCCATGCAGCCGATGCTCGGAACTTCAAACTTGGGATGTTCACGAGGACGGTACGTCCCTGCGTTGTTCGGATCTCGAAACGAGGCACATGCTTGCGCTCTCGCCGTGAGATGACGGCCAGTTCTGCGGCCTCGCTGACGAGCTCAAGGCTGGAGAATGCAATAACTGACCGTACACGAAGGAAAATGAAGACGACGGCCGTTCACGACGTCCGCTCGAACGACGCACGCAGAGATACCGGCTTGCGGCCTGGAAGTTCACAAATTAGAGCTTGGAACTGAGGCTCGCGATCAGGATTCGCACGGCAGATGTCGAACGTCGGGTGCCAAGCGAGTACGGAGACCACGCTGCAACATGCCCGACGCGCCGTCTGCGTTGAGTCAGGTCGAGTCGGACGCCGCTTGTGTGTCTCGGAGTATTCGAGGTCTTGTACGTCCTCGTTCCATGCGTGTCGGAAGTCGGCCGGACTCCTAACAGCGTGGACGGCGAGGCAGCTGGAATCAGACAGACGGCCATGCACACGGACAGGAGAAGTCTCCCGGCCGAGCATGCTGCATGGACACACGAGACCCAAGACTCGCTTCGGAATGCACCAACAGATGCAGCGGGGAAGCAAGCACCGACGAGTCGCCTCCAAGCTCTCGGGCGGACGATCGTGGGGTCGCTCTCCTGGGAGGCGGACTCTGCGCGCAGGTGGGATGATATTTCCTGCTTTGCTAGCAACCAGATTGACGAGTGGGTGGATCACAAGCGGCAGAGTAGATACATCGACGTGAAACAGACATTGGCAGACCTCAGGCGAGTGTCCGCAGAGACCGGCGTAGCCATTTACGACAGCGGCTGAATGGTTCAGGTTTGCGTCGCTCATCGAGTCCGGGAGACGAAACCGGTTCCGGCACACTGGCAGGACTCGCCGCTCGAGTGTATGTCTCTCACTGCGCCGTTCGTTTCTGCACAGATACTGACCGGAGATGTGGACTGCGCGGGTAGTTCGCGCGTACAGAGTGACCTGGAGTGCACGCAGATAGTTGCCGCTGCATCCAGTGCACTCGTTCTTTCGGAGGATGGTTGTCCGTGCAACAGCGAACAGCAAATTAGGTGAGTGTTCCATTTCCGCCTCTCGCGCTCTATGGTAAGCTTAACACACACAGATCCCTCGGTCCGACGAGGATTTGCTTCAGTATTGCTTCTACGTAGAGCTGCACCTCGGACCGCCCCCGCGATCGTTGCAATTCCTCGACTGCGACGTTCGCTTCCACAAGCTTCCGACATCCCGATCTCCTCCTCCTCGGCGTACTGCGCGCGCGAACATGGCCAACATGCTCTCGGGATCTACCAGGATTTGGCGCAACTAGTCGGTATGTTGTTCTCCGCCGCTTCTAGCTAGTCGCGGACGCGGCCAATCCGTTAGACACGACCCGGTCGAGCAGCTAACTGCGGCGCGTCAGCAGGAATTGTACGCACGAGAAGAAGCCTCTGGCGCACCATTGCAGCTGGATGCACAGTCCGAACGCGACTGTAGGTGCCAGATGCGAGCATTCGACTTCGCTCCGCTTGTGCATTTGTTGCGTCGATGCCAGATCTTCCATGTGTCCCTCCGCTCACGGTATGTGCTCTATTCATCCTTGCATATGTTGCTCAATCTGCATAGCTCATCGTTCTGTGTTAGAGCAACGGATGCTGCTGTTGGCTGCGCATCCCGGGAGGACCACCGCGTAACAGACGTTGCTACGCTCTCACCCGGTACGCTCGTCGAGTCCCCGACTTAATGGACGTCGACCAGCGATTCGACGAGTCTCTCGATTGACAGCTCGAGCCTGATGATATAGCTGACGTAGCTGCTGCTTTGTTTCGGCATGCGGAATGCGCGAAGCACATCCGGGCAGCTCGCATTGCCGGACGGAAAATCCGCTGCTCGCTCGGGAGGCGAGAGGCTTCTCGGATACAGACCTCGACGCCCGTTGAGCGAGATTCGACAGGACGCAACACATGCGGACTGCATCGTCGAGCATGGCCGTGGAGACCCGGGTATCGACTGCTTGTACTGGACACCAGCCATTTCAGCGATGCCACTCAAAGTGCTCACACCGGGCACGACGTACGTGGAGTTCGCGTCGTCGCAGGGACGTTGCGACATGCGCAGTCCGCCTCGGCAGGAAGACACGGAGGGTGCCACGGGCAAGCTTCAACATTCCGCCGTCATCAAGCACTACTACTCGGCACGCTCCCTTCGAAGTCTCACGCGCGATATGTGCCCCACGGCCTCCGCTTCATGCCTGGATCGTATCCGCTCGGTGCAGCCTGATGCATAGAAGTCTAATCAAGCATTCCGTGGCCCATGCTCAGGAGTAGATCGAGACAGCACGCCCGCACATTCCCTCGCGCAGAGGACCGGTCGTGCTGGAACAAGGTGCGTCGCCCAGAGCCTCGGCCGTTGATATGGAGAGCTTAGCTTTCAGCTTCTGCCCAAGGGAAGGAGGACTGGCAGCTTGAAGCAACCGCCTGGCTCGCATTCACGGTCTCGTGATCTTGTCATGCACGTCGCGACGCGCACCTCTGCCTCTCGATCTGCATTTCCCATTCATTACGTCCCGCCCTCGAACTGCGTCGTCGATCATGGCCGTGAAGACCCGCGTATCGACTGCTCCACTGGACACCAGTCTCTAAAGCAATGCCACTCGGAGGGTTGCGAGTTCGCCTTGTCGCCGGGACGTTGCGACATGCGCAGTTCGCGATGGGAGACACGGAGCAAGCTTCGACGTTCCGCTGTCATCAAGCACTACTCGGGACGCTCCTCCGAAGTCTCAGACGAGATATGTGCCCGCACGGCCTCCGCCCCTTGGCTGAATCGTATTCGCTCCGAGCAAGCCGATGCACAGAAGTGTGTTCAAGTGTTTCGTAGTCTACGCGCAGGAGTAAATCGTAGACATCGTGCTTGCACGTTTCCTCGCAGCAACAGGTCGCGCTGTGACAAGGTACGTCGCCCAGAGCTTCCTCCGCTGATAGGGAGAGCTCAGCCTTCAGCTGCTTCCCAAGGGAAGGAGGACGGACAGCACGCAACCGCCAGCTCTCGATCGCGGTCTCGTGATCTTGTCATGCGCGTCGCGACGCGCTCCTCCGCCTCCCGATTTGTATCCCCAACTCATTACGTCTCGCCCCCAGACCGCGACGTCGGTTATGCAATTCGACGCAACACCGATACGGATCTCGGCTTTGGGAAGGTTGTATACTGGCGCCACGCCTGGCATCTGGTTACATTGCTCGGGACCGCTGTGCTCGTGGCCAGCACCGGAAGATACCGATATGCGAGTTCCCTCCCTCTGTCCGTTGACAACACGGATGGACGGTCGCCGTGCGCACTCGATTGCCTCAGGTCTCTTGAAGGTGCGTGCATCCTGTTTCGTAAGTGTTGTGTTGATGCAAGTATATCTCAGCTGTGGAACGTTCTCTCTGACGCGTGCTCACACGATGAAGCAGAGTAGCAAGTGCATCTCATGAAAGGTACGCGACGAGCAGCCGATGATCACTCGAAGTTGCGACATGCGCGGACGATCGAAGCATGGAACAGTAACGTTGTGGTCTGTTGTTTGCACGGCTGTTCTTCCGAGCGGAGCATTCCGGCCATGCCAGCAAGTATCGGTGGTTCCTTCTGCACCCCCAACTTGTCCCAATCCTCTCTCTCTTCTCCCTCCTCCCACCTTCATTATCGTCACGCAGAGGCCGCAGTCATGGCTTGTTCCTCCCTGCGCCCCGGTCCTCACGCCTCAATCGATCCTTCACACCGTCACACAAGATGCACAAGAGTATTGAGGTCGAAAGAGGTCGTCCATTGCGGAACTCTAGGTACGTGTCACTGAACCTCTTCTACATCGTCTTCCAGCACCGTGCTAATGCAGCCTCTCCCAGCCTGCGTCGTACACACCGTCACGCGTCGCGACGTCGTCCGCCCAGTTTGTGGCACGTCCCGATCCTCGGTTGGTGTAGAATCACTTGGTGCGTGCTCGTCTCTGCCCCGGGCCTTGTCAGCATCGCGCTGACCGCTATGTTCAGCACTGAACCTCACCCGCTCTCGACGCGGTCAAGAATAGCTCTTCTAGCCCGCGTCACGCACACTACACGCCCCGCCAGTACCGTTCTCGTTCTGCGGCTCGTCCAGGACGCGGCCGTATGCCTTGGGCTCGGAGACGAGGCTGTAACATTTGAGTTCCTCTGCACGTCGCATCAGCATTGTACTAACCGCACTGTTCAGTACCAGGCGACGAATTCACCGGCGACGGCTCCCGCCGTCATTCCGACCCGGGCAGTCTGTCCACGCGATGTCGCTGTCCATCTATAGGCCGCTGCCAGCGACCCTTGCGGACCTCTTCCGGGTTCGAGTCCGAAGTGCGCTCCGTGTAAACGCAGGCAGCAGAGAGAGCTCTCACCGGTAAGTCGATATCTCTCACCTCACAGAAGTCGGCCCGGTCGCTCATCATCAACGTTCATCTGGCAGGTATGCGTCCCATGGCTAGCTGCGGGCGTTCGGCTTCCTAGGAGTTCATTGCGTGAGTACGTACCTGCTCTCTCCATACCGTGTGCGACGAGCAGATCGTCCGGTCCTCCGGATCGTCTATCTGGTCGCCGCTGCTCCCAAGCTTGTAGGAAGCTCGCAGGAAGCTTGCAAGGCACTGCCGCTGCCACCCGGACTGTCTTACTCCGCTGCCTCGTAGGCAAGCCCGGCAGCCAGTTCTAACAAACTGTTGCATCGATGGGACATGGTGTTAGGTACGTGCTTCGCTGAGCGATCGCTCTGTACAATCAGCTGACGTGTTGTAGTTGCCCCAGAGCTGCCCAGATCGAGCCGTCTACCTCACATGATGGCCGCCGCAACACACAAGACGTGAGTGCAGGACCGGTACTGTGCGATCGTTCTCCCAGGCCCCTCTTAAGCTGCGTTGCTCTTTCCACTGCACTGGCTGGGATACTCGGTACGTACCTTCTTGTATTCGCGCGGCGTCAAGACTAATGAATCTATGTTCTCGTCTAGTACAGCTCGCACGGCGAAGGCCAGGCTGCAGGGTGACGACATGACCGTGACGAAGGGGACGCGCAGCATCTCACGCGGCCGTCCTCTTCGACTGGCTTCAAGTCGACCCCATGATGTCGCACTGCCCGGGACAACTGGTACGTACCTTGGTGCATCTCGGCGGTGACCGTCTCATCTGACTGCTCGTATTCTTCTAGTACTCAGGCTTCGCAGCGCGAAGTCATCGTGGCTGTTGCAGCGCCGCGACAATTCTGTAGAACGCAACGCGGGGACCTCGTGCTGTCTCAGATGGCACGGACATTGTCGGTTCGCGTACAACTGGTATGTAACTTCTCGTGTGTGTGTCTTATGAATGTGCCGATGACGTCTTACGCTCCCAGACACCTTCTCGCTTCGGTTCGACGCAGCAAGACTCGCGTTTGCATCCGCCGCTTAATGGTGTGTGCTACCTGTCTCTGCGCTGGAATCCTAGCCTACTAGACTGATGCTCAGCGTATGCGTACGCTCACGAGGGCAGCGCAGGGTTGCGTTTTATCGTAGCAACGCGCCGTCAGGCCCGGCCTCGTGCGCGAACTCGAAGACCAGAAAAAGGTGAGCATCTTCGAGTCTGGATCTCGAAGCCCGTGCTGACGCAAATCCCAGAACGCGCAGACGGATACCAGACTGTGAAACTGCACGGAGCACACAGGGGCATACGCAGATGGCAGACGAGTGCTGGCGGTCAAGAACGGTGTGCACTTGTGGGTCGCACAATAGGCGCCCGTCCATCGTCTGGACGCGAAGTCCGCCAGAACGCGCCGTACTCTATGTAGCGGTTGCGCAGTGTATTCGTTCGATAGAAAATATATTTCTGCCCCTTCCCATGCCTTCCGTGTGTACAGAAGTCCGGAATTCGTGCTGCAGCACCCTCTGCATCCCCTCTCAACACCTCGTGGAAGTGCACGACCTCCCTCGCAAACGCAGTCACAACATGTTCAGAGCGAACAAAATATATTTCTTCTACTGTACACACCGTAGCACGACACAAGACCCTCCTGAAGCCGCGCTCTCCACACCACCACCCCTCCACATGTCCTCCTCGATCCCACCGTCTCCCCAGCCCCACCTTCCCTATAGCCCCCCCAGAGCACCCTCCTATAGCCCCCCCAGAGCACCCTGAGGTATGGCTTGCATCTGGTGCATCGCGTTCGCAGTCCGCTGATAGCCTCCACAGCCGACGCTCGGGCCCTGCCGGCGGGGTTAGTGTGCGCGTCAACACAAGCGAGCACTCACAACGGCACCCTGAGGCTCCGAACGGCCTTCCACGCCTCCGTGTCCAGCCCGAGGTACGGCGCCAGCTCCAGTCCAGCGCGTGTGACGAAGTACGCCTCCAAAGTGGCCTTGTCCGTGTCGTTCAAGATCCGGGAGAGGTCCGAGAGGTACGTCGTGGAGGTGAGAATGACAGTCGAAGGGAAGCTGCGCGGCGCGAACGCCGAAAAGTACGTCGAGAAGTCGAACTCGGGAAGGGAGGCGCTGATGTTCTGGAACGGCACCGGGTTGTACGTCGCGAGCGGGTCCTGGTAGAGGACGTCCAGGTCGAGGCTCGCATTCGCGATCTTCTTCTCGAACTCGATGATCGCCGTCGACAGCTTCTTCGCGCGCTGGGAGCGATTCTCGGGCTTCTCGCCGCCGTCGTCATCGTCACCCCACGGCGGCCACGGCCAGGGCGGCCATACGCGGAGCCGCTCCTCGTGGACGACTAGGCCGGGCTTCACGTCCATGCTGCCGTCCTCGTCGTCCAGGGTGAGGAGAAGGCGCTCGAGTACGTTGCGGTAGAGCTCCACAACGGATTCTTCCTCGTAGTATTCCTGCGAGAATGTCAGTTGACGCAGCGTGTAGCAAGCCTATGCCCTACCTTGGATGGCAGTCCCAAGTCGGCCTGACTGAGCCAGAGGCTCATGAAGTTAGGGTCGTTCCCAGCATCGCCGTCGATAGAGTAGTCGAACAGAGCGCTGACACCTGGAAGAGGATGAGAACTGCGCATCTCAGGCGTGATGTCATTGCCTACCGCGAGAGTGCAGGTATGCTACGGTCGCCGTCAGCCTGTCCCTCTCTTTCTCCGACGCGGTGCTCTCTGCATCGACAACGGTCGTCTTGCCGCGGAACAACTCGCGAATCTTGTTGGTCATGTCCCTGAGGGGAGCCTCGCCGAGATCGTCCAGGTGGTCCTCGTCCATGCACGAGTCATACAGGCCGCGCAGTTTCTTGAGCAGGACCTCGTCGTAGGGGTCCGATGCGAGGGCGGACGCTGCGGAGAAGAGCGAGGACGCGTCCTCGGAGAGGATCTGCTGCAGCAGCCGTCTGTTCTGCAGAGCAATCTCCTCGAAGTGGCCGAACGAGCCTTTGTCGGACGGGATGGGGTTCGCCTTGAGCCATCCGCCGTCTAATGACGCGTGGTTGAGCACTGCTACGGAAGCACTCGCGGCGGGACTCACTGGCAAAGTCATAGAAGTTCTCGCAGGGGTCTTGAGACTCGTCCAGTGAGGCGAGGACGGACGAAGCCACGGAAATGCACGAGGGGGATATGCATACCGGCTGTCATGACATGCGTTCGACGCAGGATGAGACAACGAGTCGCGTGAACGACGCACCTCCACAGGGGGACCCGTCGGCGCCGGAGCTGGAATGAGGACGGTGGTGGTGGATACCGCGGTCGTTGTCACTTGTGCCGTCGTGGTCGCGGTGGCCGTCGTCGTGGCCGTAACGGTGGTCTGTCCGCGGCCTGCACCCGAGTTTATTTTGTGTTGCGCTCCGGCGAAGAGGCCGATGAAGATGGAGCTCAGAAGGAGGAAGAGGAGGGCAGCGACCAGCAGAAGCTTGGTCAGCGGCGAGAGTGGTTCTTGCACGACGGCAGCGAGGCGGTCGAAGAAGGTCGGCTCTTCGTGCTGGGACGCGGGTCCGTCGTCTGGATGGGAGACATTCTGGAGCAGCGGGGCAGACTCTGATTCCACGAGCTGGACGTCAGGCGACAGGAGGGCCATAGCGACCGCGGTCGCACAGACGGCGGGAGGACGTACCTTCGTCTGTAGACGGTCTTGGTGCTCGCGTGTCCGCCATGCCGGCGGGGGGAGGGCGAGTGCAGGAACTGGCCGCGGACGCGTGTGGCCTGCAGTGGTGGTTGCTCCCTTGCCTGTCCAAGCGCGCACCGGGCCGATGTGCTCGAAGGCGGCGTCTCGCAGCGGTGGCGTCGATCGCACTCTGCTCTGCACACCGACGTCCGCCTCAGCTGGGTCTCTCGTTCGCCGCCCTCTGCCCTGCGCTCGGCCGTGTCCGCTCTCTCAGCCCTCGATCGCCTTCAACGCGCACCAGTGGATTCTCCCGCACATCGCTCACCCTCCAGCACTCTGTCGGCTCGGCCCCCGTTCGCCCATGACGCGCACCAACACCGTCCACTGAGGTGTATTCCGCCGCAGCGCGCACGTCTACCGACATCGCTCACTCTCAAGCACCCCCGCGTCCACTATCTGTATGCTCCCTGCTCTGCACGCCCACTCGTCCTCTCTCTCGCACTCAAGCACTCTGTCTGCGTCCACCACCTGTATGCGCCCCCTGCTCTGCACACCGACTCGTCCGGTCTCTTCCTCCACAACAGCAAGCCCCGGCTACTCTGCGCACCAAGTCGTCTACAGCATTACATCTGACCCGTACTAGACTGGAACCCCGCACAACCACCGCGCGTCTGCAACAGCTCGAGGTAAGACGCAGTTCACTCAACGAGAACTGCGCCGTCTCTTAGCACACCCAGAACCGGTAACGCTGACTGCCAATCAGCGACGTCAGATCCGAACAACGATGCCCTAAGACGTGCCGCACGTCCCGGCAGCACCGCGCGTACACTCCGAACGCGGACACGACGCCAAGGCAGACGTGCACGCGCCCGTTATCTCAGAAGGAGACGGCGTGGGTCGTAGATGCGTGGACGACGGCCGCAAGCTGTTACGGATGCAGGTAAGCAACACTCGAATCCATGTACATGCGACTACCTACTCACGATACAGCAAGCCTCGGTGGCGAGTCGCTGCCCGCCCTGCCGGCGAGCACCGCGACGCAGGACGTCATGCTGTAAGTGACAACCCCGTTGGTGAGACCGCCAGTCCGTCGCTAGGAGAGAAGACACGGAGCTCACCTTCGCAGCTCGTGGCGAGCATCTTCACACACACAGCGTCGAGAGAGGAGGACAGTCGGGCGGGGAAGGTGAGGATGGGAGCGGCAGACGCAAGACGACGAGGGCGACGGCGGTAGCCTGGGGCAGCACCGTGCCCTCGCTGCCAGCATATGAGCCCGTCGAGCCGAGCGCAAACATGCCACGCACGTCGTCGGTGCACGGCCCACGGTTGCGTCCTCGGTCCTGCGAAGGCACGTACACGTACACGCGTGCTCGCCCCGGCCGCATTCGTACTTCGCCGCTCTCGACGGCGCCCGCGGTTCCAGTTCGGATTGGCGCATGCGCACGCGTCGCCGTCCCTGGAATTAGACGTCGGAGTCCTGTCCGGCGTGCAAGGTGGGCCCTCTTATTCTACTCGTTCATGTACCAGTGTCTTCGCAGCACAGCAATGCTATGTGGTTACAGACTCTCTGCTGGGAGTGCAGGCGGTCTCTGGATCAGAACGCAAGCAAAGGTACGCGGACCGTGAGTGCTCGGTGTCTGATCGTTCCAGAATCCAGTCGCAGGTCGCGACGTACAACTCGATCTCGCCGGACCCGAACGAAGACTCGAATCGCAAGCAGCGCGTCGGCGCGACGGCGTCTTGGCTTTCGAGACTCGAGGCAACCAGATGCACGGCCTCGTCGGCGACGGCGTTGCGCCATGCAGCCGATGCTCGGAACTTCAAACTTGGGATGTTCACGAGGACGGTACGTCCCTGCGTTGTTCGGATCTCGAAACGAGGCACATGCTTGCGCTCTCGCCGTGAGATGACGGCCAGTTCTGCGGCCTCGCTGACGAGCTCAAGGCTGGAGAATGCAATAACTGACCGTACACGAAGGAAAATGAAGACGACGGCCGTTCACGACGTCCGCTCGAACGACGCACGCAGAGATACCGGCTTGCGGCCTGGAAGTTCACAAATTAGAGCTTGGAACTGAGGCTCGCGATCAGGATTCGCACGGCAGATGTCGAACGTCGGGTGCCAAGCGAGTACGGAGACCACGCTGCAACATGCCCGACGCGCCGTCTGCGTTGAGTCAGGTCGAGTCGGACGCCGCTTGTGTGTCTCGGAGTATTCGAGGTCTTGTACGTCCTCGTTCCATGCGTGTCGGAAGTCGGCCGGACTCCTAACAGCGTGGACGGCGAGGCAGCTGGAATCAGACAGACGGCCATGCACACGGACAGGAGAAGTCTCCCGGCCGAGCATGCTGCATGGACACACGAGACCCAAGACTCGCTTCGGAATGCACCAACAGATGCAGCGGGGAAGCAAGCACCGACGAGTCGCCTCCAAGCTCTCGGGCGGACGATCGTGGGGTCGCTCTCCTGGGAGGCGGACTCTGCGCGCAGGTGGGATGATATTTCCTGCTTTGCTAGCAACCAGATTGACGAGTGGGTGGATCACAAGCGGCAGAGTAGATACATCGACGTGAAACAGACATTGGCAGACCTCAGGCGAGTGTCCGCAGAGACCGGCGTAGCCATTTACGACAGCGGCTGAATGGTTCAGGTTTGCGTCGCTCATCGAGTCCGGGAGACGAAACCGGTTCCGGCACACTGGCAGGACTCGCCGCTCGAGTGTATGTCTCTCACTGCGCCGTTCGTTTCTGCACAGATACTGACCGGAGATGTGGACTGCGCGGGTAGTTCGCGCGTACAGAGTGACCTGGAGTGCACGCAGATAGTTGCCGCTGCATCCAGTGCACTCGTTCTTTCGGAGGATGGTTGTCCGTGCAACAGCGAACAGCAAATTAGGTGAGTGTTCCATTTCCGCCTCTCGCGCTCTATGGTAAGCTTAACACACACAGATCCCTCGGTCCGACGAGGATTTGCTTCAGTATTGCTTCTACGTAGAGCTGCACCTCGGACCGCCCCCGCGATCGTTGCAATTCCTCGACTGCGACGTTCGCTTCCACAAGCTTCCGACATCCCGATCTCCTCCTCCTCGGCGTACTGCGCGCGCGAACATGGCCAACATGCTCTCGGGATCTACCAGGATTTGGCGCAACTAGTCGGTATGTTGTTCTCCGCCGCTTCTAGCTCGTCGCGGACGCGGCCAATCCGTTAGACACGACCCGGTCGAGCAGCTAACTGCGGCGCGTCAGCAGGAATTGTACGCACGAGAAGAAGCCTCTGGCGCACCATTGCAGCCGGATGCACAGTCCGAACGCAACTGTAGGTGCCAGATGCGAGCGTTCTACTTCGCTCCGCTTGTGCATTCGTTGCGTCGATGCCAGATCTTCTATGTGTCCCCCGCTCACGGTATGTGCTCTATTCATCCTTGCATATGTTGCTCAATCTGCATAGCTCATCGTTCTGTGTTAGAGCAACGGATGCTGCTATTGGCTGCACATCCCGGGAGGACCGCGGCGGTAAGCTCGAGTATTCTCAGGGAATGTATGTTTGAAGGGCGAAGACCACGGCATCACACGGAACAGACATCGCCTCGCACGCTTGCTCTTCATCGATACGCTCCTCGATTCTCTCACTCGGTACGCTCGTCGAGTCCCCGACCTAAGGGACGTCGACAAGCTCGAGCCTGAGGATTTAGCTGACGTAGCTGCTGCTCTAGTTCGGCATGCGGAATGCGCGAAGCACATCCGGGCAGCTTGCATTGCCGGACGGAAAGCCCGCTGCTCGCTCGGGAGGCGAGAGACGTCTCGGATACAGACCTCGACGCCCGTTGAGCGGACTTCGATAGGACGCAACGCATGCGGACTGCATCGTCGAGCATGACCGTGGAGACCCGGGTATCGACTGCTTGTACTCGACACCAGCCATTTCAGCGATGCCACTCTAAGTGCTCACACCGGGCTCAACTCACGTGAGAGTTTGCATCGTCGCAGGGACGTCGCGACATGCGCAGCCCGCGATGGAAGACACGGAGAAAGCCACGGGCAAGCTTCAGCATTCCGCCGTCATCAAGCACTACTACTCGGGACGCTCCCTTCGAAGTCTCACGCGCAATATGTGCCCGCACGGCCTCCGCTTCATGGCTGGATCGTATTCGCTCGGTGCAACCTCATGCATAGAAGTCTATCCAAGTATTCCGTGGTCTATGCTCAGGAGTACATCGAGACAGCGCGTCCGCACATTCCCTCGCGCAGACAACCGGTCGCGCTCGAACAACGTACGTCGCCCAGAGCCTCGGCCGGTAATATGGAGAGGTTAGCTTGGAGCTGCTGCCCGAGGGAAGGACGACCGGCAGCTTGAAGCAACCGTTGGTCCTTCTTGATCTTGTCATGCGCGTCGCGACGCGCACCTCTGCCTCTCGATCTGTAATCCAATTCATTACGCCTCCCCTCGAGCTGCGACGTCGATCATCATGATTCATGGCCGTGAAGACCCGCGTATCGACTGCTCCACTGGACACCAGTCTCTCAAGCGATGCCACGGGCTTACACCGTGCTCGAGTCACTTGGGAATTCGCCTCGTCGCCGGGACGTCGCGACATGCGCAGTTCGCGATGGGAGACACGGAGCAAGCTTCGACGTTCCGCTGTCATCAAGCACTACTCGGGACGCTCCTCCGAAGTCTCAGACGAGATATGTGCCCGCACGGCCTCCGCCCCTTGGCTGAATCGTATTCACTCCGAGCAAGCCGATGCACAGAAGTCTGTTCAAGTGTTTCGTAGTCTACGCGCAGGAGTAAATCGTAGACATCGTGCTTGCACGTTTCCTCGCAGCAACAGGTCGCGCTGTGACAAGGTACGTCGCCCAGAGCTTCCTCCGCTGATAGGGAGAGCTCAGCCTTCAGCTGCTTCCCAAGGGAAGGAGGACGGACAGCACGCAACCGCTAGCTCTTGATCGCGGTCTCGTGATCTTGTCATGCGCGTCGCGACGCGCTCCTCCGCCTCCCGATTTGTATCCCCAACCCATTACGTCTCGCCCCCGGACCGCAACGTCGGTTATGCAATGCGCCGCAACACCGATACAGATCTCGGCTTTTGGGAAGGTTGTATACTGGCGCCACGCCTGGCATCTGGTTACATTGCTCGGGACCGTTGTGCTCGTGGCCAGTACCGGAAGATACCGATATACGAGTTCCCTTCCTCTGTCCGTTGACAGCACGGATGGACGGTCGCCGTGCGCACTCGATTGCATCAGGTCTCTTGAAGGTGCGTGCATCCTCTTCGTTCTCGTAAGTGTTGTGTTGATGCAAGTCTATCTCAGCTGTGGAACGTTCTCTCTAACGCGTGCTCACACGCTGAAGCAGAGTCGCAAGTGCACGTCATGAAAGGTACGCGACGAGCAGCCGATGAGTCCTCGACTTTGCGACACGCGCGGACGTTCGAAGCATGGAACAGGGACGGTGTGGTCTGTTGTTTGCGCGGCCGCTCTTCCGAGCGGAGTATTCCGGCCATGCCAGCAAGCGTCGGTGGTTTCCTTCGCACCCCCATCTTGTCCCCATCCCTCCTCCCTCCTACCTTCATCCTCGTTACGCCGAGCCGCAGTCATGGCTTCGTGCACCCTGCGACCCGGTCCTCACGCCTCAGTTGGTCCTTCACACCTCCACCCAGACTGCACACACGAGTATGAAGAAAGAAGTGGTCGATTGCGGAAGTCTAGGTACGTGTCGCTGATCATCTTCTCCGCCGTGTTCTGGCGCCGTGCTCATGCCATCTCTACCAGCCCGCCTCGCACACGCTGTCACGCGCCGCAAGTTCACTCCTCAGTTCGTGGCACAGGCGAGAAGCACTGGTGCGTGATCCTCTCTGTTACAGGTCTTGTCAGCATGACGCTGACCACTCTGTTCAGCTCTGAACTCACCGGCTCTCGACGTAATCACGAACAACTTTTCCAGCCCGCCTGATGCACACTACACGCCCAGCAAGCACCCGTTATCTGTGCTCTGCGGCTCGTTCAGAACGCGGCCGTAGGCCGAGTCGCCCGTGCAATCTGAACAAGGCTATACCATGTGAGTTTTTCTCTGCACGTCGCATCAGCACTGTACTAACCGCACTGTCCTGTACCAGGCGACGGCTCCCGCCGTCATTTTGGCTCGGGCAGTCTGTCCACGCAACGTCGCTGTCCATCTCCTGGCCACTGCCGGCAACCCTCTTGCAGGTTCGAGTCCAGAGATGCGCTCCATGTACCTGCAGGCAGCAGAGACAGCTCTCACCGGTAAGTCGATGTCTTTCACCTCACACAAGTCGACGCAGTCGCTCACCATCAACCTCTATCTGGCAGGTATGCGCGTACGACGTACCCCATCGCTAGGCGCGGCCGTTCAACCTCCCGGGAGTTCACTGCGTGAGAACGTACCTGCTGTCTTCATGCCTTGCGCAGGAAGCTGATCGTCCTGTTCTCCAGATTGTCTCACCGGCCGCCGCTGCTCCCAAGCTTCAGTGTGGGAAGCAGCTGTCTCTGCCGGGCCCGTCACCCGTTCCCTCGAGGATGACAGGTACGTGCTTTGCTCGATGCACGCTCTGTGCGATCAGCTGATGGCTGACGGTAGCCTCCAGACCGGGAGCTTCTCGCATCGAGCTGTCTACCTCACTTGAAGACGGCCGCCGCAACACACAGAAGTGAGCGCAGGACCGGTACTGTGCGACCGTCCTCCCGGACGCCTCCTATGCTGCATCGCTCACGACGCCGCGCTGGCTTGCATATTTGGTACGTACCTTTTCGCATTCGCGCGACGTAGACACTGACCGAGTACTGTTCTCGTCTAGTATGTCTAGTATGTGTCGAATTACGCATGATGCCGCGCTCCCCGGGATAGCTGGTACGTACCTCGTTGCATTTGAGCAATGACTTGTCGTCTAATTTCTCGTATCTGGCTGGTACGCATTGCAGCGCGGAGGTGGCTGCCGTTGCAGTCCCGCGGTCGAGGATGTGCGGCTGAGGACGTGCGGCCGGCCTTGTCGGTCGTATGTTATGTATGTTCTTGTACATCCCACGAATGTGCTGATGACGTCTCGACACTCAGAGGCCTCCCCGCGACAGTCCGCTTCACTTCGACGCAGCTAGACTGACCGCAGATCAGTGGTATGTGCTGTTCGTCTGTGTCGCGCTCATATCCTCACTTATTGGATCGATTTGCAGCGCTTTCGGACGCTCTCAAGAAGGTCAGCTCAGCGTTGCGTTTCATCGTAGCAACGCGCCGTCAGGCCCAGCGTGTGCGAGCTCGAAGACCAGTCAGAGGTGAGCATCTTCGAGTCTGGATCTCGAAGGCCGTGCTGACGCAAATCCCGGAACGCGCAGACGCATACCAGACTGTAAGAATGCACGGAGCACACAGGTACATGCGCAGAGAAGCAGCCGCAGTGCTGACGGTCGAGAACGGCGTAGCACTTGGTGGAACGCGTGGGTCGCACAATAGGCGCCCGTCCATCGTCTGGACGCGAAGTCCACCAGAACGCGCCGTTCTCTATGTAGCGGTTGCGCAGTGTATTCTTTTGATAGAAAATATATTTCTTTACCTGTCCATCCCTGCCGTCTGTACAGAAGTCCGGAATTCGTGCTGCAGCACCCTCTGCATCCCCTCTCAACACCTCCTCGTGGAAGTGCACGACCTCCCTCGCAAATGCAGTCACAACATGTGCAGGGCGAACGAAATATATTTCTTCTACTGTACACACCGTAGCACGACACAAGACCCTCCTGAAGCCGCGCTCTCCGCACCAACACCCCTCCACCATGTCCTCCTCGACCCCGCCGTCTCCCCAGCCCCACCGTCCCTATAGCCCCCCAGAACACCCTGAGGTATGGCTTGCATCTGGTGCATCGCGTTCGCAGCCCGCTGATAGCCTCCACAGCCGACGCTCGGGCCCTGCCGGCGGGGTTAGTGTGCGCGTCAACACAAGCGAGCACTCACAACGGCACGCTGCCACTCAGGACCTCCTGTAGGCTGCGAACGGCCTTCCACGCTTCTGTGTCCAGACCAAGGTACGGCGCCAGCTCCAGTCCAGCGCGTGTGACGAAGTACGCCTCCAAAGTGGCCTTGTCCGTGTCGTTCAAGATCCGGGAGAGGTCGGAGAGGTACGTCGTGGAGGTGAGGATGACCGTAGCCGGAAAGCTGCGCGGCGCGAACGCCGAGAAGTACGTCGCGAAGTCGAACTCGGGGAGGGAGTCGCTGACGTTCTGGAACGGCACCGGATTGTACGTCGCGAGCGGGTCCTGGTAGAGGACGTCCAGGTCGAGGCTCGCGTTCGCGATCTTCTTCTCGAATTCGATGATCGCCGCCGACAGCTTCTTCGCGCGCTGGGAGCGATTCTCGGGCTTCTCGCCGCCGTCGTCGTCGTCGCCCCACGGCGGCCACGGCCAGGGCGGCCACACGCGGAGCCGCTCCTCATGGACGACTAGACCGGGTTCCTGCTCGGGCGTCACGTCCATGCTGTCGTCCTCGTCGTCCAGGGTAAGGAGAAGGCGCTCGAGTACGCTGCGGTAGAGCTCCACAACAGATTCTTCCTCGTAGTACTCCTGCGAGAATGTCAGTTGACGCACGGTGTAGCAACCCTGCGACCTACCTTGGACGGCAGTCCCAAGTCGGCCTGACTGAGCCAGAGGCTCATGAAGTTGGGGTCGTTCCCCGCATCGCCGTCGATAGAGTAGTCGAACAGAGCGCTGACACCTGGAAGGGGATGAGAGCTGCGCATCGCAGGCATGATGTCACTGCTTACCGCGAGAGTGCAGGTATGCTACGGTCGCCGTCAGTCTGTCCCTCTCCTTCTCTGCCGCGGTGCGCTCTGCGTCGACAACGGTCGTCTTGCCGCGGAACAGCTCGCGGATCTTCTTGGCCATGTCCCTGAGGGGAGCCTCGCCGAGATCGTCCAGGTGGTCCTCGTCCATGCACGAGTCATACAGGCCGCGCAGTTTCTTGAGCAAGACCTCGTCGTAGGGGTCCGATGCGAGGGCGGACGCTGCGGAGAAGTGCGAGGACGCGTCCTCGGAGAGGATCTGCTGCAGCAGCCGTCTGTTCTGCAGAGCAATCTCCTCGAAGTGGCCGAACGAGCCTTTGTCGGACGGGATGGGGTTCGCCTTGAGCCATCCGCCGTCTAATGACGCGTGGTTGAGCACTGCTACGGAAGCACTCGCGGCGGGACTCACTGGCAAAGTCATAGAAGTTCTCGCAGGGGTCTTGAGACTCGTCCAGTGAGGCGAGGACGGACGAAGCCACGGAAATGCACGAGGGGGATATGCATACCGGCTGTCATGACATGCGTTCGACGCAGGATGAGACAACGAGTCGCGTGAACGACGCACCTCCACAGGGGGACCCGTCGGCCCCGGAGCTGGAATGAGGACGGTGGTGGTGGATACCGCGGTCGTTGTCACTTGTGCCGTCGTGGTCGCGGTGGCCGTCGTCGTGGCCGTAACGGTGGTCTGTCCCGGCCTGAACCCGAGTTGATTTTGTGTTGCGCTCCGGCGAAGAGGCCGATGAAGATGGAGCTCAAAAGGAGGAAGAGGAGGGTAGCGACCAGCAGGAGCTTGGTTAGCGGCGAAAGTGGTTCTTGCACGACGGCAGCGAGTCGGTCGAAGAATGTCGGCTCTTCGTGCTGGGACGCGGGTCCGTCGTCTGGATGGGAGACATTCTGGAGAAGCGGGGCAGACTCTGATTCCACGAGCTGGACGTCAGGCGACAGGAGGGCCATAGCGACCGCGGTCGCACAGACGGCGGGAGGACGTACCTTCGTCTGTAGACGGTCTTGGTGCTCGCGTGTCCGCCATGCCGGCGGGGGAGGGCGAGTGCAGGAACTGGCCGCGGACGCGTGTGGCCAGTGGTGGTTGTTCCCTTGCCTGTCCAAGCGCGCAACGGGCCGATGTGCTCGCAGGCGGCGTCGGCGTCGATCTTTCGCAGCTCGTGGCGAGCATCTTCACACACGCAGCGTCGAGAGAGGAGGACAGTCGGGTGGGGAAGGTGAGGATGGGAGCTGCAGACGCAAGACGACGAGGGCCAAGGCTGAGGTAGGAGGCAGTCTATCTGGCGCAGCGCCGTCCTCTCGCTGCCAGCATATGAGCCCCTCGAGCTGCAGAGCGCAAACAAAGACATGCCACGGACGTCGTCTGCGCACGGGCCACGGCTGCGTCCTCAGTCCTGCGAAGACATGTACACGTACACGCGGGCTCGCCCCGGCTCCTCCGCCGCTAGGTTCGACGCAAACCCCTCTGCACTGACACGCAGAGGGTCTTGGTATGAGACTACATACCTCCGCCGCTCTCGACGGCGCCCGCGGTCCCAGTTCAAATTGGCGCATGCGCATGCGTCGCCGTCCCTGCAGGGATCACACGTCGGAGTCCTGTCCGGCGTGCAAATGCAAGGTAGGCCCATCTGTTGTACTCGTTCATGTACGTTTCGTATAGCCAGTGTCTTCGCAGCGCAGAATGCTGTGTGTTGAGGAATTCAATGTACGTGACGGCGAGGGGACCAATGAATCACTGATCAAATGCCGAGATATGACACTACGTCTGCCTACAACAACCACACCCCTGGAGAGAAAAACGTGACGTTGCAAGCCCGAGACTCGAGAAAAAGGGAGACAGCAAGCGAGAAACGGCCTGGGTATATGCGAGCCAGCCGGATACTTGGATGTGTGACCTTCCCGCCTCCATCCCTGCTGCTCGCCTACGAAACTCCCTGCGAGTCTTCCTCTCGACGGGTGCATCACTGATACTTCGTCGCTTCTGCATCACCGTACTCCTTTCCTTCAGCCTGACCAGTGTAGTAGCGAGGGAACCTCCCTGACGGGTCATGGCCGTTCCTGCATGACGTGAGTAAGGCAAGTAATGTGAGACTCAATTGAATCAAAGCATACCTTGGATGCGTCCACTCCGCGTCCCACCACCAGCACAAGCGACGGTTGTTGCCATACTCGGCCTGTACCAACCGTTCCAACTCAGCCACACCTCCCTTCTTCACCTGTTGCGTGAACATGTTGTTTGTGTCGCACAGCGCTGCGACGTAATGGTACTTCAAAGACAGTGGGAAACGCAAATCGAGGTGAACGCGGGCTTCCTGAGAGAAGTGTCGCACCAAGGCAGTGGCAGCGGCGAACCCATCGCGAACGGCATTCGATGGATGGAGGTCCTCCCTTTGAACGCGTTCGGCTCGGATGTAGTACTCGAGGACTTCTTCCTGGGTGAAGGCGATGCCATAATGAAGGAGTGGTTTGCCTTCATCCATCACAGAGTAGTCCGCCGGCGTGGGATATGGCGCGTGGTATTCCTCGGGCAGGCGGACGAACGGTTGGTGGTCATCGACCCACTGTCGATACTCCTGCATGTGATGTCAGATAGGCATCAATCTAGCGACCGTTATGCTTACCTCTCGCCTAGGGGTACTTGGTTCGGGCTGGGCAAGATAAAGGCCAGTGTCGTAGACCTGCTCCCAAACATGCGAAGATATGTATAGGCTCGGATTGAGGCCGTGGATTGAGAGAGAATGTTCACATTCTTGATAAACCTCCCCACTGGTGGACTCCCCTTCGGCTTCTTCTGCGATGGGGGACTTGGTGAGGGGTTGGGACTGAGACTCCCCTGTTGAATGAGACAGGCATCCTGAATTGGCGGAGGAATACAACGACTGCGACGACCCCGACGAAGTGGAAGTATTGGAGATAGACGGTGGCAGAGGGAAAGGTGACATGGTCAGCTTGGTTGTCGTCGGAAGGGCCAGAGGGAGCAATTATGTAGGTTCTGAGTGTGGGGGTGTAACGTGATTGTGCGGTGCGGTGGAGTATGTCATTGTCAGGGGTTGTGTCCCCTAGGCAGCCCACGATCAAGTCGTAAGGGGGCGGGCGGCAGCAAACCTCTGGGAAGGCTCGTCGTACGCTTGATCGGTGGGCCTAGGATCGCCCTGCTTGTTATTTGCGCGTCGGCCCATATTAGCAGTGGATGTAGAAACAGCGACGGAGACCGGGCACGGAGTACGCAACAGCGTGCCAGTGCCCGATCAGGATGGCGGCCTTCAGGACGGGCGTTTATATTGCCACTTTGGGACTTCACTCAACGCCAGAACTGCAGCTGGTAGGAAGTAAGCGGGGTCGTGTTCGCCTACCTTGTCACTGTCAAGAGAGCCCTTGGCAAGCAGATGCATTTTCAACTAGCAGATTCAACTCTGCGTCACGTAACGTGTAGCGCAGCGCCTGGTACCAGACGCACATCGCCATCGGCCGACAACGCAGACTTGGCCAAAAAGTAAGCCGTAGTCAACTTTATATGAGGAATTCCGTGCTCGGAGCCTAACGGGCCTGCAGGACCATGACTTCGCCACTCGAGTCCAGACGCACACACCACGCAATCATCGAAGTATTCAGTAGTTCGTTGTGAAAGCAAGAGAGCACAACAACTCGTACAGCAAAACACAGCGCTACAGTACAAGTACAACAAGACCAGGAGCTTGTAGTGTCAGACAGCAGAGTCGCGCGGCGACGCTGGCGCTGTCTCAGCCAGGTCGCTCGCGACCTGGCAGTCCCTCACCGGGCGTATGTGCTGTGCAGCCGCGACATGTCGAGCGGCGGTGGCCGCGTCGACTTGCGCTTGGACTTGCGCGGGCCCGTCGTCATCGCCGCTGGCGGCTGTGGCGAGGGCACCGCGGACCGCAGGCTGCCCTTCCGCGAGGGGGTGAGCACCGCGCTCAACGGTGGCTGCCCGTTCGCAGCGTTGAATGTCGCGAGCGAGCTTGAGCGTGGTGGCGCGGTGCCTAGTGGCGATGGCTTGATCGTCGACGAGAACGGCACGTACATCGCAGACGCGGGCAGCGTGGTCGGTGTCGACGTGAGGTCCGAGCGGTCCGATCCTGATCCTGGACTCGAAGAGCCGTAGGAGTCGTCGGAGGGCGGCGAGGCTGGAGTAACGGTGGCAGATATCCATGCACTCTGCAGGATCTTCGCAGACTTGTTCGCGGATTTGCTCGCGGACTGAGGCAGAGCAGAGTTGGGGACCGCGGAGAGCATCGCGTTCTCTTTCTCGTTCTCGTATCGCGAGCTACGGAACGCAGAGCTCTTCATTGCCGCGCTCTTCATCACTGCGCTGCGAAGGTCTGCGGTCTTGGGAGCACCGCTCTTCTGGACCATGCGGTCCCCGAAGTCGGAGGTGAGCCTGATCTTCGGCGCCGCGGAGGGAAGGGGCGCCTTGGACCATGTCGTGCGCACGGGGGAGGGCTGTGCGCTGTGAAGCGGTTCGCGTACTCGGTACCAGGGGTACATCCGGGTGTGGGCTCCCCAGACGGTGGAATCGTCCTTCATGTGGAGTATTGCGGAAACCATCAACAGCAAGAAGTACGCGAGCACTGAAGCGACGTCAGTCAACCATCCACAGCTATTCCGGGAGGTACTCACAATTGACGGTGTTTAGCCACGTGAAGGCGAGAATAGCCTTGGTTGTCGAGCAGGAACCGGGAATAAGAAGGTCTGCTGCAAAGTTGCATAGCATGTTTGGCAAGATGGCAGTCGCTGCGGCGGCACCGGCTGTAGAGCGGGAAAATGAGATGGGACCGAATTTTCAAAACATCTGGAGTACACACCTAGTTGTGCTATCCAGAACAAGCCCACCCATACAGCCTCGAACCATACCCGGCTAACAATGGCGTTCTTGCGCAGAAGGTCGATGCACAAGCTGCTGAGGCGTCAGGATGACAATGTAGCTCGAGAGGTCACTGCAGCTCACATTGGGAAGATGTATACAATGCCGAGTGCACTGAGTGCTATCAGGTACGCATCGACGAGCGCTGAATTGCAATACTTCGTCAGCGGGATTGCATTGTTCGGCCGACAGAATTGCGCACGATCCCATCCTATTTGTTGGGCGAGAACGAGATTCCAGACGGATACACAGCAAATGACAGCATTGCAGACCGTGAAGAGACCTGTATGTCGCGAACAACAGTCAGACAGACATTTCCAGGATATTCCAGCGCACGCACCAAAAGAAGCGTAACGGTAGAAAGAAAGTGAAACGGCCATGGCGATGACAAGCAAGAACGCAGAGTGTGAGAGGGGAGGAGGACCGGTCGACGGTGGTGGATCGAGTATGCGGCCAACACGATGAGTATAAGTACCAGCTCCGTGTCCGGAATCCTGTCCGACAATGCGTCAAGCAAGGGGCCTGAGAGAAGAAAAGAGAAAGAGGGACAAAGGAAGGTGAAAGCACAAAGCTCGGCCTCAATCACTCCGCCGCCCGCAATATATGCGACCGTGGCCCTGTATCGCCCGTGCTTACGTACGATGTTTCAACGGCGCATCGACGGGACACCTCGATCAGCCCGTTGGCATGGATCCCCCGCGCTTGGCCCACCGCCGAGTCAACGCCTTCATAGGACTCCTCTATTCCCCAACCTCTGTGGTCAATTCGTCCGTCAACCTCATGATTGTAAAGGCAGCAAGGCCGAGATGGAGCTTTGTAATTGTTGCAGCTGTCAAGTATCAATGACTGGTGGCCCGTTACGCCGTATGAGCCGCAACAAGACCACAAACACGTAGCTGCACCCTACATCAGCCGTCACCAGCGGTAGATTGATGAGGTCTCAAGCTCAAGCGCCATCGGTGGAAGATGCAGACAAGAGCAGCCGTGGCAAGTCTTGATGCTGGCTTGATGCATTGATTCTCAGGCTCTGACCGAGTATACCGCCTCCAACTGAACGCAACCAAACGCCGCCGCATGGTTGTAAGTTACGAGGTCATAATGAGCACTGCCAGGGAGTAGAAGAAGAGTAACGAATTGGTATGCAGCCACAGTTCCCGATAAGGTCGCACACGGCGTTCAAGCAGTAAGCCGGCGCGTCCAGTCATCGCGCGGTGCCAATGCCACAAGTATCGCAACCCTCATGCACGCAAGGCCGCTGCCCGCCTGAGGCACACTTCGCACTTCACTTCCCTCGTAGTACGCTTGTTTATCGAGCAAGCAGCGTCAACCAGCTGTCATCAACACATAAGTAGTAACTTGGCGTAACCCGACATGGTCGAGTCAGCCGGCCCCGCCGCGAGGGTCACTCCGAGTCGCATGCGCTCTATATTAACATGCTGCGCTGTTGCTGCAAACGCGTTCGTATACTGAGACATATCATGGGTGTTGGACAACATACTGAACCATTCGGGCGATGACGCACACAGAATATGCGCTGGCGGCGTGTACAGCTTCCCGCTACTTGCCCCCACGCTGGTGGAACACCTCAAGTTGACTCAACCACAATTGACGACTATTGTGTTGGCGTAAGCTAGCATCTACTCTACCGCATCGACGAGGAGCATTCAGCTGAATGAACCCCTTCTGCCAGGGGTATGGCCACCCAATACTTGTTTGCCGTCGTCTGCGGGGTAGCAATTGACCGCTACGGCTCCTGGTCATGTTCGCTTGCTGCGGCCATCCTGTACTCCCTTGGCTTTGGACTGTTTGCAGGGGAGGTAGCCCACGCAACTACCGAGACCCATACAACCACTGCCTCCTTCTACAGGCTGGTCCTCTACTTCGGGATGATCGGGCTTGCGACCGTCTGTTCGTGAGTCATCTCTTTTGCCACTGTGTTAATAACGGACCTTGTCCTTAACACGGGTTTCTCAGTTACTTCTCGCTGGTCTTCGCCTCGACGAAGATGTTCCCGCGTTACAGTGGAACGGCATCCGGCACAAGCATGGCCATATTTGGGCTATCACCGCTCTTCCTCTCTCTCATAGCGTCAACAGAGTTCACAGCCGACCAAACGCTGGACATTCCGGGGTTCTACATGTTCATGGCCCTCCTCGCTGGCACGGTCCACTTCGGGAGCACCTTCATATTCCGCGCTAACCGCACATTCGAGCTCGACGGCGGCGAAGCACTCGCAGTCCGGTCCACATCGGACGCGGAGAGTTCTGCGAGTACTGTCGAGCCTGAAGAAGAACCTTTATTGGGAGGCAATGGCGACAGCGCCCCGAAAGATCCTGCCAATGTGGGCGTCGTTCCGGTGGAAGAGCCGCGTGATGGAAGCGCGTTCGACCTACTCAAGGACCGCTACTTCTGGGTGCTCTGCCTCTGGATGTCCCTCACAGTCGGGGCCGTACGTCACCCCAGTATCCTTCAGGTAGCCACAACGCATTGACAGCTCCCATTGCAGGCTGAGATGGTCATCTCCAATCTCGGTTCAATCGTCCTGTCGCTCCCTTCCACATCTTCGTCGGCGACTGCGAACGCCGCCCAGCAAGTCCGTCTTCTCTCGTTCTTCAACACCGCCTCTCGCTTGCTGGTTGGCCCCTTCGCGGACATCATCGCACCCGTCGCGTCGCGCCTTGAGAGTGGTGTCTGGGGCTTTGCCAGCAAGCGGCACACAAGCCGCGTTGCTTTCATGCTCGGGACCTGCGCCCTGCTCGCAGTGACCTTGGCATGGTCGAACGTCGCCGTGCGTACCCAGGAAGACGTATGGCCACTCAGGTAGGCAGCGCGTTCCCAAGCGCTCTTTGATCGTGGTCGTACTAATCATCACTCTCTGACAGTGTTGGAACCGGCTTTGCTTACGGGTCGACATTCACCGTGTTGTGAGTACTGCATGCCTGGTCCCTGGAAGCATATTGATGGAATATCTTCCCTCAGGCCAGGTATCCTGTCATCCATCTGGGGTTTGAAGCACCTCGCCCGCAACTTCGGCATAACGTCCTACACTGCGTTTGCAGGGACGACCATCTTCTCGTACCTATACGCATTCGTCGCAGCGCGCCACGTCGCCCCCTCCGAGACCGCGTGCATAGGAAAGGAGTGCTGGCGGTCCACGTTCTGGATCAGCACCGCGACGACTGCCATCGCGTTCTGCGCTGCATTCGTGCTGTGGAGGCAGTGGCGCGCGAGGGTATAGAGCGACTCAGTCGTATCTCTTGCACAGCGATGTCTAACCATCATGTATTATCACCTCTATACATAGACTATATCTCCGCGCTACGTATGCCGATGAACGACCTTTCCCTCTGGGTATCCGAACCATATGCCCAGTAAAAGCGCTGCATTGGCGGCGACAAGGAGTCCCGACGAGATATTTGTGGACGGATAAACATTCCATGCGTACTCGATGGATAGCAGTAGTGCAAGTCTGAAACAGTTTTCTATTGGCTGCGAGGGACGTGTACGATGGATACGGGCACGCACCTCAGCACAATGGGATACTTCGTCCTCCATGCCAGGAACGGAAGTTGCGCCGCATACCACGAGTAGAATTGGTAATGCAATGATCGCGCGAAAAGGATGCCAATGAGGTTAGATGTGTACAAGACCGTCACCACGTCTGCAGGACGTGAGGATCATTTATCACTGCGAGTTCGTGTAGAAGTTGACTCACGATCCGCTGTGAAGGGGGCGGAACTGGGCGCGCGCAATGGCTGGCGTAGACCCTTCTCCAATACATCCCGGACGCCGCCATCACTCCTGCACCACTTGAATAGCCCAAACAGAGCAAGGGTGGTGACATGTCCCACGAGGAGGCCCTTCGCCCAGGCAGGACTCAGAAAGAGCTCCTCCCCGAGGAAGCGCCAGTTCACAGTCCACTTGAAGAGGAAGACCCTTGAAAACTCGTACGAGTACTTCAGGTAAGACCGCGGGTAATCGAGCAGAAAGGGCAACCCGATGAGTGCTTGGGTTCCGGCCAGCGCGAGCATATGTAGTAGCGTGTATACCAGTCCGCGCCGCTTGAACAGGATAACAAGAAGTCCGGGAACGTAAAGTAGGACGGACATCTTCACTGACAGTGCGCAGCTACCCAATATATCAGCTACCACTCGCGATCACGAAAACGCAGCACGTACCCGAGCAGCAGAATTCCAAGCGCATCCCAGCTGTTTGCGAAGGCAAGAATGGCAGCCTGTGCAGCAAAAACAGCCCAGCAATCGTTGAAGAGACGCAGGACATAGATGGAGTGTAGCCGTTTGCTGAGGGGTAGGAGCAGGAGGATCCAATTCGGCACGTTGCCAGCTTGCTTGTATATAGCGGCGGTCAAGGCAAGCGTGGAGAGATACAATGCGCCGTAGATTTCCTGGCCCTTCCATAGGTTCGTTCCCGCGTCAGTCAAGTCATAGAGGAGACGATGGACATGGATATGCCCTGCGGGGTATCTAGGATAGCGTCAACGCGAGACACCTGCAGCGGAGGTAACAACGCACACTATAGGCCCAGTGGGCCCAGTTATGAACGCATAGTCTTTCTCTCCTTTCATGTACAGCTCTAACTGTATCATGTATGTCTCCCAATCGATCTCCGTGTCTGCGAGGTCGCGTCAAGTCGGCCTCAAGGCGGGATGATGGACTGGCTGACATGGTACGAAGCGAATGATGAGTTGCGTAAGGGCCGCGTCACCGAGGACAACCAGGGCTGCCAGTAGAGTAAAACATTGTGGGTCGTTGAGCAAACGATGAGCAAGGCTGTATGATGATTGTACCAGCCGAGAGAGTGAGGACATGAGTGTTGTGGTCAACCGTGAGCGCGTGAGCGGCAAACGGACCGGCGGTGAGCGGCGCGCGCTAGGCTCGCTTGCCTAGGTTCCTCCACATAAACCTCGTCGCATTGTGTACGCTAAACATCACGTCCAAGCACTCCCTCGGTAACTCCATAGCAAAAGGTACGCAATACGCAGACACCCGCCTACAAACCCGCCAATCTCTTCAGTGTAACGAACTCCTGCTTCCCAGTGGCCTTGCACAGTGCGTAGAAGCTCGACTTAGGATTTGAGAGCAAGGCCGCCGGATTGTCGAACTCCACGATTTTACCTTGTTCCAGCAGCAAGACCTGACGACCGCCAGTCAGCCGGTCGGGCACTCGTACAGGACGCGATAGGACGTACCCTGTCGTAGTCGATGACAGTGCGCAAACGGTGAGCAATCGTGAGTATCGTGCTGTGTGCGAATTCTCTGCGCGGGCAGTCGTTAGGAGATCAGCTTCGGAAGGCAATAAGATGAAACTTCACTGTCTGATCGTCTTCCCGATGAGCTCGTCTGTCGCGTAGTCGACGCTATCGTGACGGTCAGTCAACGCTGCTCCATCATCGGCCAAGGTAGAAGCATTCAGTCACCTAGCAGTAGCCTGACGGTTTACGTGTCAGTGACCCTGGAATACCGGACTCGGAGTACGTTTGAAATACCATACCTCGTCCATGAGAAGAACTTTCGCGCGCTTCAAGATAGCACGAGCCATACAGAGCAGTTGCTTCTCGCTATTTTCACGGGGCAGGTCAGACTATTTGACGCTCCATACATAGCGAAATCATCTACCCTGCTGAGAAGTTCTCACCGCCTTCGGACACAGGAGAATCGAGGTTGCGGAAGACATTCGCATTGATAGCGTCGGTAGCCGCATCTGGGTCATCGCCTGAAGGGATGAGATGGACACGCCGTAGCGCCTCATACTATGCAGGAGATTGTGTCAAGTGAACAGTGATGATATAGAATCGACAGACGTACAATCTCTGCATCCTCATACTCGTTGAAGACGTCCAAGGTAGACCTAAGAGTACCGCTTAGTATAGTGGGATCCTCTGTCGCATGAGAAGAATATCAGGATCGCGCACAAAGCTGCAAAGCTCAAGCGACGTACGAGGGATGATGGTCAGTCTGCTCCGCAAGTCCGTCAAACCAATCTTTGAGATGTCGATGCCATCAATGAGGATGCGTCCTTCGACAGGCTCGACAAAACGGAAGAAGGAAAGCGCCAACGTGCTCTTGCCAGACCCCGTGCGACCGAGAACTCCAACTTTCTCTCCTGGCTTGATCTCAAATGAAAGGTCGTGTAGCACGTTTGGAAGTTCGGGCTATCGAAAGTCGTTGTCAGTCTTACCCCGCGATGACACATGTACGGACGCACAGAGTATCGGACAACGAGATTTTCGCACTTGATCGCACCATCGCTGGGCCAGAACGTAGGAGGGCGGGGTTCGATGTACTCCGGTCCTTCTGATGGGAGCTCCGAGTACTCTTTGACACGTTCTACGGAGACCTACAACGAAGTTAGTTCTTATGATCGGCTCATGAGTGGTTTCAACTCACCAGGGATTGCTCCAGACTAACGTATCGGCGAACCTGAGGCGTCGCGTGAATATTGTTGACAGCTGAGCTGTGAACCGTGATTCACAGAAATATATGACACGTACCACTGATACGAGCTAGATGGCATTCAGTTCAGTTCAAGATGAGCTACAATCGCACAACTTGCCAGACTTACATCATTGAGTAACGATGACGCAAATGTTAGAGTGAAACCGGCCAGGGATGCGTCAATCTTCGGGTTGAACACCGCAATGAATGCCATGGCTCCCATGACGATGGCAGTGAGCAGGCAATATCTAGTGATGAGCCAGCGATTCACTGAAATTCCCAGTGAGCACCCGCCCTTCTAAGAAGAGACTGTAAGTAATATTCACTGACCTCCCCACATCCAATAGTAAGGATTGGCATTCTGGCGTATATCGGGCCATCCGTGAGCGAGGAATCCAGCAGGCAAGAGCGATGCATACCGTATCTGTGAAGCGGAGCATGTCTCTTAGGAATTTAGAGGAGGCACCAAAGGCCCGGACAACCGCGGCGCCCGAAATTGTCTCTCCATAGATGGAATAGAGCGGTGATCGTGTCACGGAGTCTGTCAATACAAGGGCGTTGGAAGGAGCACTGTGCTGAAGCAGAGTTCAACGAACCCAATCTACGCAAGTCGCGGTTCGTCTGGTTGTACGCCTACACGAGGGGTGCATTAGCTTGAACAACCCACACCTCAAGTGTGCGAGCATACCTTCGCCGCTGAAAGTTGAACGACATCAGCACAATTGAGAGATACTGTGGACGAGGTTGTGCTCACTTGTAAAGAAGAGGAAACCGAGCACTATCACGGTTAGAACGACAAGAGGGCCTCCCACGATGGTAAGAGTGACGACCGTCACGGCAGAGGAAAGCCCGCAGATGATGCTCCTCGCGAGGTCGTCGGGTAAGCTACTATCTATGCCTGACAAGAGAGATGTGTCTCAGCGCATCTCGGAGGCAAGCCAGAGAATGCGAGTACCTTCAATGTCCTTGCCGAAACGGTTCAAGAGGCGTCCTCTGGACGATGTGTCATGAAACCGTATATTTGCAAACAGGACACTTTCGAGAAGTTCTGAAGACGCCGTCAGTGAGATTGATAGAAGAGCTGGCATGGACTGACCGTGATGCAGTTTAAAGGAGGCATGGATACCACCGTAATCTGTAGCCCTGATATGAGTACTGACGGAACAGTATGCAGAGGCAAAGAGTCAGTCACTCACAGAAGACGAGCCAACGGGCTGTGGTGATGATCAATCCTGCAAGCTTGTGAGTTCTGAGATGACATCGACCCGCAAGGCATGACCTACCGAAGATGGAGATCTAAAACGTGAGGCGGGTCAGCTGTCTTCATGGGGTTTATGGTAGCAATTGAATCCCACCGCCGCGTATATGCCGATGTAATAGGCAGGACTGTGACGCTGGCCTTCGTCAAGGTAGGAGCCCGACCATATCCTGAAGAGGGCATGAGCCATGAATGGATGCGGTGTGTAGGACAGATAACGCACCGAAGCCAACCATTCTCTAGCACGGGCGCAGTTGCGCCGATGCCCACAGCGAATGCGAAGGTGACCCAGTACGCCCAGCCTCCACAGGCAGCTAAATATGATGTCCATATATCCTTGTTTATACCCCCCACTTCCCTCTTCTCGTCTTCGACAAGCTTTCTTGGCGGCTTCTTCGTAGGCTTGATGTCCGAGTTCAACAAGGTCGGTACGTCGGAGGCAGCAACGCTCGGGGTTGTCGAGGTACCGTCTGGAATGTCGACAGCGACGTCCGCGTTTTCTTCCACCAACGGATTGAGCGCCGCCTTCGTCTCTATACTCGCAGGAGCCTTGGCATACGTGAGTGTTTCTAACAGGTCGGAGCGCTCGAAACCGCTGTAGTCGCCGGAATACTGGACACGGCCATTGTCGAGAGAAACGATATACTTTGCGCCGGACGCACAGAGCTGGACATGATGAGAGACGAGGATGACAGTGCGGCCGCGCATCAGATCACCTTTGAGGCAGTATTGATACAGATGGCGAGCGGTATGGGCGTCGACTGAGTTCAGTGAGCATGATGTTGTGTGTGATAATCCAAAGTCAGTACATACCAGCAGACAGGACGTCGTCCAAGAAGAGGGTTGATGCACGCGAGTAGACAGCTCGTGCAAGCGAAACTAAAGGTGATGTCAGTCTGGATAGGACCGCAACAGCAACAATGCCTACCTCGCGCCTTCTGACCACCGGAGAGGTTGACCTGACGACACACCACGGTGAGCTCAAGATGATTCGTAGAGTCAGCGAGTCATCGGAACTCACGCCGCGCTCTCCAATCTCGGATTCGTCTCCATCCTCCAAGATATCAAGGTCGCTCACTAGTGCACATGCCTAAGACACATGGTCAGTAAGAGCCATATATCGAATGCATACTCCATACCTCAAGGGTCTTTTGGTACCTTTCCTCCACGTAAGGGAGATCAAATAGGATGTTATCTAAATTTGCTGTCAACTACCACCACACAGTGAGCGCAGTGGGGATCAGACACTCACCCTTGATGGATGCATTGCGTAACCATGCAGACTGCGGGACATACGCACACACGCCTTGCACAACCCACTCATGATCAGGGACGACGACACCAGCGAAAGACGCTAGGGCACTCGGAGGAGTCCGCGGGCAGATGACCTCTCCCGAGAGCACATCCGCCTCGCCCAGCAGCGAGAGCAGGAGTAGAGATTTGCCGCTGCCGAGCTTGCCGCAAACGAGCGATAGCTCTCCAACGGGGAAATCGAGTGTCAAGTCCTTGAGCATGAATTGCTGCTGGGGGTGGACGGAACAGATGAGAGTGGGCTGTTCTTCGTAGATCGCTCCTGCGCCCATGTGAGGGTGGCCGAACGCGTGGCAATCGCACGAGGTTGATTGTCCAGGGATAGCACTGGAGTAATCTCCGCGCCCTCCAGGTACGTTTCAATTCGACGCAGGGACACTCCCGACTGGAAAAGTTTGATGACTGTCTCCGGAACCGCGCCCATCGCGAACTTCATTTCGTTGAATACTGTCCATGGGGGGTTAGCAGGAAGTGGAGCGGCGTCAAGTATTATACCAACCGCTGATCTGTAGGACGCGATTTAGTATCGCACGCTGGCTCACAGACTATCCAGTAGTACACCTACAGATGTAAAGGCGATAGATGGAGTGAGGACTTGCTTCCGAACCACCGCGTAATGCCAGAACGAAACCAGCGTCACGAGAATAGGGGTGGCATTCCTATACAATCGTTTAAGGACAATCAAGTCTGCGCACCGCGAAGCATTGCTCACCAGATGGCTCGAAACAATACTTCGATCGTGTAAGTTTTCTTTTGGTGTCGCAACTCGCGTTCGCGGATTGACTCGACGCGGCGTTCGAAGCTGCGTTCCCAAGCCATGAACTGATAGTATGTCAGAAATAGGTCCGAGCGGATACTGGTCATACACGCACCTTCAACATACGTATTGCTGCAAGAACCTGCAAAGGGTGAAAACGTAGTCCCATGATGTGACATGCACAACTTACCTCGTTCATCAGTGAGACACGCTCGTCGCGCGCCTTCATGAGGTTGGTCTGGGTGCCAACCACGACTGAGCCGGCGAAATGATTGATAGGAAGAGAGAGGAGGATGACCCCGAGACCAAAAAAGCATGACACTCCGAGGAGGCGGTATAAGTAGATTGTCGCGATGAGAATCTCCAAAGGTGCGTCAATAATGGTAAAGAGATGCAGCGCGAAGCTGGCGACTCGGTCGACGTCCGTGGTCATGAGCGTCATGACTTGCGCCTTACTCGAGAACTCTTCGGTTGGCTTGTCTTCGGTCTTGCCACCTTCTTGTGCCTTTTGCGGGTCTGACTCGGAATAAGTCGACGTAATGTTCTTTCGCACGAGAGTCTTCGCGAACAGCAGAGTATTCAGCTGTATTCGGAAGCGGACTTGCAGAGTGGTCACTGTAAGCGACCAGAGGTGATTCGCGACTGGAGGAATATGAAAGTCAGAGTTCGTCACCCTTTCATAGCAGGAGTCAACTCACCGAGATGCACGGCGAAGCCACCGAAGAGCAGTGCGGCCGAAAAGAAGTACCCCCACTCACGATGCTCGCGGGTCGGATCAACCTCCAAATAGTGTACGACGCGCTGCACAAAGAATGCAGGGACGTAAAACATCCCGGAGACAACGACGGAGAGTAGGGCAATGACGACGAGCGATCCAGCGTTCACGCGGAGAAGGCGGTATCCGAGTTCTACCCCGGATCCACGTTTGGGAGACCACGATCCAATGTGAAGTTTCCATCGTTTCATCGTGGACCGCATGGAGGCATATAGAGTCGTTGCCCGCATGTCTGCCGTCAAAATGGACAAGTCTCCGATCTCGATACTCTCGACAGTCTTCCCGAGCATGGCGACTCGAGTCGTGTACGAGAATAAGAGCAAGTCAAGCACGGAGTCACCTGGGATAGACATGGGTTTTCAGCTCACATCCGGTTCTTACGACTTTTGACTCACTCGCAATGCCCGATACATTGTCTTCGTTCCTGGAGGTGATCCTTGCAGAGCCTTTGTCGGAGTATATTTCCTCTGGTGGGAAGTGGAGCTTCGGACCTCTCGGCGTAGTCGAAGCAACGCCTAGCGCGGCAGCATACAGAGCATATGCTGTATACCAGAGGGGACTGTATACGGCCACAGAGACGGAGAATGATGAAATAGTGGGGAGGGGTGCAGATGGCAGAATCGCGATGAGCGTATAGAGGGCAGTTGCCAGAGCGGTCAAGGCAGACAGATGCGTGATCGCATGTGCATGCTGGGAACCGGTTCGCCTGGTGGCGTACACAGAAAGTACGAAAGTGTACAGGGCGAACGCGACGTGCAACCCATAAGCAGTGGCGCTGAGACGCGTTTCGTGAACCATAGACAGACCGAGGTCGATGCACTCGATAGCTAGGACGAGTGCGAGCACGAAGCCGAGCGCAAGTTTCCTCCGGCGCACCTGTAAGAAAGACAGAGATTAGCATTGAACACGGTAGTAGCACAACAAACTCACTCTACGCCAGAACCCGTCCGCGTCTATGGGAATACCGTCAACGAAATCCTCCGGTTTCGTGATGTCAAAAGGGTCCCGCAGAAGACTGCTGGTCCCGTCCAGACTCGTGGGCAACTCGGTCGTCGTCTTTCTCGGGCCCGCAAGACATAGGACAGCGATGCTAGTCGTAAGACCGGCGGTGAGTGTGATCGCGACGTGCAGCTGATACTCTGCCATGGTGACCAAATTGGAGAGACGTGCTGGCGTGGGTGTCTGTGGGACGTGATGGTTGAGAATCCAGACTGCGAACGACGCTCACTAAGTAGCGATATACCTTGACTGTCGGTCCCGCCGTAGGACGATGACTCCTTGAAAACACCGGTGACCGGTAGCCTGCTCCTCATGGTTGAATTGTCATCAGTTATCTCAATTGCATCAAAAGATGGACTGGGCCCGCCGGGCGCGAGCACGTCTACTTAGTACCCGCGTATCCGGCAGATACACATGCATGGTGAACTAGTACCGCTCCGCGACCGGGATTCGAGTGCATGAGAGGGCATGGCATGAACAGAGCAACGGAGATCGTAGGAGATTGCACTTAGACGACTCATTGAAGCTCCTGACAGACTGTTGCGAAACATGACTGACCGACTCGGAATTGTCTGCGGAGCCGGGTGTGGTGGAGAGCAAACCAGAACGTACGGTTCTGAACCGGGAAGAAGCAAAATAAATATTGAGACCCGTAGGTCTACCACTCCGGGAAAGCGTGTCATCCTTGTGCAGGGGCCATGCTAATCTTCTCTGTATCGTTCCAATTTTTTCGTATGTCACCCCGAGGGGGACAACTAGACGAGCGACCGTATGTGTAGAGTCTCGGCAGTCATGCTTTCTGCTCAGGTTGCGGGTGCCGGCGCTTCGGCCACACGCTCTTCTTCTCGTCTCCCATCTGTGACTCTGACGGTGCACTTTACGTGCACATTGCAGCTTCATCCACCCGCCTGGCCACGATACCTGTGTAGCGTCAAGCCGTCCCTGTACAGCCCGCGCGGACATACAAGGCGGCGCGCTTGGTCGCCATTTACTCACCGACAGCTCAGGCGCCCTGCTATTGTTCTTCGTGCAAGCCATTGTCCTTCGCGTGTCAAGTTCCCGGACCACCTCGCATTTAAAGGCAACCATGGACCCGCCCGACTCCTTTGTGGCCCCGGGGGTCAGCTTGGACTGCTTTAGACTGCTTTGCAACATACGCTTTCGCCTCCCGTAGACGTGCTTTGGCTTCATCCCGCTCCCTCTTCCCGACCTTTAAAGGGCTCGCTCTCTAGGTCGCCTACCTGCTTATTTGCTACTCGTCACCTCCGTTTCTCCTCGCACACAGGTCTCCAACGTTCCTTCGAGTTCATTCGCCTGCGTGTCTGTCTACTGTCGTTCTCTGCTACGCTCCCCGTCCCACGACAGCTGACGTCTGTCAACTACGACCAACTCTATCCCATCCCTTGCTGCCCCGCTTTTCAGGCATAATGCTTGGACGCCTCCCTCAGGCATCCCACGAGATGCGGAACCCGTTCGTAGTCTTGCGCTTCGTGCTCTTCGGTACGTTTCAGGCTTGTCTCAGACATTCGTGCACTAACCCTAGTCCTCCGCAGCTATCTTAGTCTATGTTAATATCCTTATTCTTGGACTTGCGGGGTGGAACATCACAGTGCTGAAGGGGTTGAAGCTTCACGGTAAGTCGCTCTCTGTTGTCCACTTTCCCATCTCATCTCCTGTCAGACCTAAGTGCTCCCACATTCGTGATCTTCAATGCCTGTGTACTTATATTCATGCTCGCTGCGTAAGTCATGTCTGTTGACATTCTTCGCGATACACGCTGACGCGACGAACGTCCCAGCTGCCTGGCGTCACCATGGCTGGTGAACAAGCGCGTAGACAAGGTACGCGATGAATGCGTGTGGACAGGTGTCATGTCCACACTGCAAGTCGCTAGCTGCTTCAGCATCACTGTGAACGGACCCGCTGCCCTATGCCAAGGTGTCAGCATCACCGCGTGTGCATCGTCCTCACTTGTTGTCGCACTTTCCTGGATATCGTGCATGATCCGTATGTATTCAACTTCATCGTGACACATGTTGCATCGGCGTGCTGATTTCGTTTGCCTGCAGTGATGCTGTATTCTTTCTCCCTTCTCACGACCGCCATTACCCACATGAGCATCATCCCTGACGTCTGGTCTGCTTCCGTCCGTACCGTGCGCTGGTACAAGGAGCCCGTTGACCACCTCGAAGCGCCCCCGGCAACCCGCTACGAGAAGTCGCGATTCTCCGAGATGCTTGAGCAGAAGCGTCTGTCGTTCTACTACCCAACGCCGATCTTCGAGCAGCACGCCAAGGCACTTCCCGTATCTCCCCTGGACCTACCGAAGTTCCCTTCTACGCCGACCTCGCCAATCTGGCAGCCGCGCAAGGACTCTGCCGGGTCTTTGACTTTTGCAGAGCCCGTACTCCCTGGACGTCGGCCAACCTGGACGAGTCGGGTCATGAGCGGTGCGACCTCGTTCAGGCTCTCGCACAAGATCAGTAACGAGAGCATGCGACCTGGTTGGGCCAAACGCGCGTCACCGCGCCGCGGTGTTGATCTTCCCTTCACTATGCCGCGCTTCTCGCTGAAACCCCTGCCTCCTGTTCGTCCTCTCCGGCCGCTCAAGCTCAAGTCGCATTGGAGCCAGTCGACTGCTTCCCCGCTGCCGGCTCCTGCACTCCCTCCGAAGGCCCGCGTTGCGGGTCCACTGGACACGACGCTCTCCCCCACGAGCACGTTCTACATTGATCTGGAGCGCGACGCGGTCGTCTCGGTCGCTCCTGTTCCCCGTCCGACATCTTACGGGATGTTCCCAGAGGACGTCGTCGACCCCGACCAACCCATCACGCGCGCACAGCGCAATGAATGGGTGCGCGCGAACAGCCCGGCCTCCTCTCTTCGGTGAAGACCAGGCATCCTTGTGTATGGGCTCATTCTGTTATCATGGGTGGACACTGGACGCTCTGCTGAGACACTGTGCCTCCCCCATACGACGTTCCCACATCGCTAGTCGAGGTGTATGATTCCTTCTCCACCCTTCCGCATTCTGTTTGCTGTAGTATTTAGTGCACACGGACTGTATCGATTAGAGGGTATATCTGCGACATCACCGCCGTCCTGTAGCGACGAGAACTTTGTAGCCTGTACATAGCACGCGCATCCTAATTGTATCCCAAGCTTTTCGAGTATTCCAACATGTCAGATGTCCCTTCCGTTAGCCGTCAGAAGTCCTGATTCGAGTCTTCTGTTTGAGTACGCTCGAACTGGGTGATGCGTGCTCGTAACTCCTGATTTTCCTGCCGGAGAGCCTGGACGGATTTGAGAGCCCGCTCGAGCTCCTGCTTCGTTTCGGCTAATGCCTTTGCTTGTTCCTCCTCCAGCTCCCCTGCGCCGACGGCGATACCTGGTCATAGTCATGCCGTGAGCCGCGCGACCGGCACAAATCATCCACGACAACATGGAGTTTCCTGTATGTTCACTCACCTCCAACCAGCTTCACCAACCTCCACATACGCAGGATAATCAGCAGCGACGCGAGCTCCCTCTCCCGACCACGTAAGACGACCTCGAGCACGAACGTCGTCACGATGACGATCGCGTCAAAAAAGTGCAGTATCGCATGCGGCACGGGGCCAAAGGGGTTGTAGTTTTGCAGACCGAGGGCCCATATGGTGACCGGGATTTCAACGAGAAAAATGGTGGTGATGCTGAGCGAGATTTGGGCGAGGATGTTGAGCCAGATGGGACTGTCCGGGCCCTCGATGGGCGTGCATTCCTCGGAGAGGAAGGTGTAGGCGAGGTCGGCGAGCACACATCCGGAGTCAATGAGGACCTATCGTGACAGACAAAGTAACACAAGGGCGTAAACAGGGACCGTACAGACCAAGGAGACACACGTACGCACGAGAGTTATGACCATGTAGTGTAGAGCCGCAGATTCTAGGTACTCTGCCGTGCGTCGTCTCACGCGTTCGTATTTGCTGTCAGCGACGCACTCTTGGGATTCGAGGTATGTGTTCACATCTGCGACATTAGGAGAGGGAAGAAGAGGATCCTGCTCGGACATGTTCACTCTGTGCGCGAAGGTGCGTAGGAGACTCATGCCACACGCAGCACGGCGCCCGCCAGGTAGAAGACGCGTTGGTCACATGATGCGCGCGACGCGTCGAAGTCGCGTCGTAAAAAGTTGAAAGTTACAGTGAACTGGCAAGGCCTATGTAGTTGAACTGACTCGCCGTGGAGCTCATACGACAGCGGTAGAAGCAATCTCGTCTGCAAATTCCGGCCTATACTACCGTGCGAGGTGAGCTATGGCTTCTGAGGTATTGCTCTCCGGCGGCGCGCTGACTGTTGGCAGTGTCAAAGTCCACCTCCCTAGCCTTCGTGCACGGATGCGCAAGTCTGGGTCCCGTAAGTTGATGAATATGCGAGATACAAGCGTGGTCGATAGTCTTTCGGGATGTCAGCGCGAAGGTTGCTCCAACCCAGTACGGAATTGTACGTACGCATTCGTGAGTGTCGTCGCAAGTCCTCTGTTGGAGTCCACATTCTATCATATCACGCAAGACTTCAGTGGCAGATCCGCATGGGATCAGACTTGACGTACATGCGTGCCCTGGATGCAAATTGGGTGAGAGTCGTTTCGCAAGGAAGAAACGCGTACTTACTATCAGCGTCAGGATATTTGCTACGCATGCCATGCATAGTATGCTGGTAATCATAGGCTATTTAGACGGAGGTTCAAGCAGTGTGTTGCCGGCACTCACGCGTAATATATGGCACCTGCAATCCACAGTTAACGGTGTCCCAGGAATACTGTCTGGACTGGACTCACCGTCGCGGAAGAATACTTGTAATAGACCACGACCGACGGCGTGCCCCAGTCCAAACATCTTGAAGAGTGTAAGTACGAAAATGGCCGTATCTAGACAGAGCATGGTCATCCAGCAGAAGGCGTCCCCTATCACGCGGGATGATTTTTATGGGATTTCACGCCACATTCATATACACTCACGGAGTCCCCTAGAAACGATGTATGATCTACAAGGCTCACGATAAGAGAGCAAACTTACTGCTCTGCCGTCAAGTACAGGTCGCACCCAGCGATCCGGAAGCCGAGAGACCGGTTCCCCGTCAGCCGGGATAATTGACGTTCTCGGAGACGAAGACGACCTGCGAAGGCCCGAGGGGTCAGAAGATTCCTGGTTGATGGCGCAGAACATACGATGGCACATGTGACTGCTAATGTCATGAGGCAGAGCAGGATGCGCTTGCTTCGGTTATACAACGCATACGTGCGGATGATAAGGAGCACTGCAACAACAACATATGAGCCGAAGTCTGCTGCGAAATGTGTTAGAATTGTGGGCGTGCACCTCCAACAATGCATTGGCTTATGAAGGCGTAGTATTGGTGGTATCTTTGTAGCTGCCGGCACCTAGCGCCAGACATTCAGTCCACTCCCGGGAGGATGGAGTCTATCAGCGTACCGCTAGTACTTCCATACATCAGTATCGTGGCCCATATATTCAAGGATAACGCTCACCAGTGGAGGAAGGTCCCCGAAGTACTCAAAGACCACCGGGATGGTGCCGAATAGGCCAATGTATCGGTTGAGCATGAATAGCAGCCAGAATGGAGATAACTCCGCTCTACCCCAGAAAAGGTCGATTTCCGAAAAGAATGTCAAGATATAATCGTAGTAGAGCAAAGCTAAACCGCGAATCAGCACGAGTTACCAGGCAATGACGGGTACCCACTCAACGCGATCATCGCAAGCCAGTTATTAGTGCGTTTCGAGCTGACGCTGCTTATGACGGTGGTCAGTGTTGAGGCGGGAGCATTTTCTGGCACATACTGTATGATAGCTAAGGAACTACTCGCACTATGATCCATAGTAAGTTAAGGGGGACGATGAGGTGAGAGCCACTGGCAAGAGGACGTTCCTGTTAAAGACCGTTGTGCCTTGTGCGCTCCTACGCGACGGAGCTTCAAACCTGACCTGTCGGATTTACTGGTATGGCAGTGGTTAATGCTGATGCATTAGGTCGTCCCAACACCGGAGATGAACACGCAACTGCCACCGTCATGATCATGATACGAGCACGGCCAGCTAACTCACCATGGCTGCAGACGACTTTCATCGAGTTTCAAGCACCCTGTTTTCGGCTGGTTGAGCATCGCTCGCCAACATCATACCCCAAGTTCTTTGGTATGAGGTGATTTAAGTACCTCCGCGCGATTCGGATAAGACGAAGCGACTCGCTTGACATGTTCTCACGGTAGTCGAGCCAGGCGCTGGGATAATGATGGTTAAAGCCAGAGCAGGAGTCAGTACTTCAGTACTTGGACCGTTCGCACGTCGACGATACACCCCAAAGGCCACGATTGAGCTCGTTCGGCGACGGGGGCTCTGTCTATTAGACGATACCCATCCCACACGGACCATACTTATTCAATTCGTCCGGGCCGTCGTATCAGAAGAGAAGGGCGACAGAGAGCCGGCGACGACGGTGCTTAAACACGAGGTCGCTAATTCACCGATTGTCTTCCTGTGTGACTTGAACATTGGCCGCGCGCGCAACGCAAGTAGCCGTAGCATTCGCTGAACAACCAGTCGCTTCCGAGAGCGTAAGTAAGTATCGTCTGAAGCACGTCAGTGACAGATGTGCCTACAGGTAGAGACTCGTCGACCGTATAATCATATTGCGCATGCCTCAGCAAGAAATGGATCCGTCGTCCTTGATATGAGCGCTATGTCTCCTGACGTTGTGCTCAGCAGCCCCCGATGAAACGACGGCATCCTGGTCTCCCCGAAAGCGAGTGTGTTTCCCGGAAGTGGAGACCTTTGAGTCAGCGTCCATCGCCCTATACGCCGTGCATCGCCTTGTAGACTCGGGTCTCGCAGATTGAGACATATGCGGGAAATTAATGTGGTGGAAAGCCTGCCAATGGGGAGGTGATTGTAAATACATTTTTTCCGAGCGGCACAGTTCAGGGGAAACGTACGCATTGGTGATTGTGGTCGCGATGCCACGGTACGAGTCCACAATCTGAGAGACGTGTCGAGATCAGTGTCTCCTTAGTACTGTCACAATGTCCACCCTCACGTTGGGTGCCTACGTAATGATAAGCTTGATGAAGCAAGGAACGAACGCAAGCAAGCGTACAGACCAGGAATGTTAAGATGTTGGCGACATTGGCGACGACTAGTATGCTGGACTGTGGATGAGCGACACAGCTACCGGGATCGTGAACTGGACTAACGCATAATACATCGCCCCTGTATGTTCCGCGGTCAGCGCTAAAATACCATCACGGAAACCAGAACATACCGTCTCTGAAGAGAACCTGTAGTAACCTCTGACGCATCTCGTGACGCATATTTAGTGTCTTCACCAATGTGAGCACGAACACCGTCGTGTCCAAGCATAGCATCGCAATCCACCCTATAGCACTCCCTACAGAATTATGTCAGTGCGTGTGGATATAGATTAAGACGTGGTGACTCACGAAGTCCCCTAGTGAAGGCAGCCTTGTGAGTGAAGAGAATGTGCACCATACTGTCGACTCACTGTTCCGCGCTCAGCGAGAGGTCACAGCCGATGGAGGTGTACTGGGACGAAGTGTTCGTGGTCACAGCCTTGGTATTCACATTAGCTGCGATCAGAGTCCCCTTCAATCGCTGTCAGCGTACGCGTTCTGTGACCATCGTGGCAGGGCGCACCGCGGACAAGACAAGTCCCAATATTGTGAGCGCTATCAGTATGCGTCTGCTCCGCTCGTACAAGGCGTATGTGCGCAGGATGAGGATAACTTGCGGAAATAAACGTGAGATCCCGCGGACCACTAACGAAAGGTGTGCGTACCGCCGACAATCACCTGCCCCAGGATGGCGTAGTATTGATGATAGGTCTGCAACTGTCGACAGCTGGACGTTCATCAGCACAGTTCAGGGCTGTGACATCCAAGACAGGTACGGACCGCTATGGCAGTTCACATTGTCATTGCACAATCAGTCGGCGATAGAGCAAGCGGCGCAAAGCGCACACGTACCTCCGGCTTGAAGTGAACAAAGTACTCCAGTGCAACGGGGATGGAACCTAGTAGACCTAGGTAACGATTCACGACGAATAGAATTGATACCAGGGAGAATCGGGCCCTCTTCCAAAACCGGTCGAGCTCCATCGAAAGGGTCAGGGAGTAGTCGTAGTAGAGCATAGCTGGGACATAGGGTTAAAATGACTTTTAGCATCAGGGAAAATGTCACATACTCAATGCAACCATCGCAAGCGAGTTGTTCCATCGAACTGAAGATGCTCTGCAAGTGATGCGTGAGCGATCTCAGAGGACAGTAGCAACGAAACCGACGTACAATGTCGCAGCGGATAAGCTGTTGGACGCCATGGCTGGCAACCTCGGGAGATGCGCTAACGCATGAGGGTTCGAACGTGCTTGCGGCATTGCCGTGAGTCGTAGATTTATAGAGTCGGAGCATGAGCGCAAATCTGCGCATCGCCCCGGTGACGACTCGCACTGCGTCAGACTGACCATGGCCTTCGTGAGAGCCATTTCCACGCTCAGCCCCGGGGGGCACGTTTGACAACCGTTCTTATCAGTTGTAGCACACCTTGCAGCCGGTGTGGCTGAGAAGCGGAGAGGACATGATGTTATCGCTCCGAGATTGTGAACCACTGCGCAATGTACGGCTTCGCACTCCTGGAGACGAGGACATCACGCACCTCCGTATACTCATTCCCGCTAGCCCCTCCTGACAACATGCATCGCGTCAGTAGAGATCCAGCCGAGCTCGTCGGCGGGCTAGAAGGCGGCGATGAGCGCTTCAGCATCCCACGCCGCCGCTGGTCGGTCGTCCTTGAGCTTGCCGACTCGCCTAATTTCGGCCAATGGTACTTCGAAAACGCGAACCTCGAAGCCTGATATGGGACGAACTTTATTCTCGAGCTACGCCATCCGCCATGCATATGATAGGATGCACAACCAGACTTCATGGGCATGAGAACAGCACGGTCTGGCCGCGCTGTGACTCGAGTCTTCTGCAACGAGGCGTCACTATGGGAACTGCGTTTGCTACGCCACTCACTCACCAGTTTTCATACTTCACACGCTTGAATCTGTACCCGTGGTTTCGCTCATCTCGAACGTGTCGACGGCCACCGTCGGGGTTCGGAACGATATCATCCTGGAACTGAACTGCCCAGTTGACCAAGGCTCATAGCGACTGGTACCGTTGACATGCCGTCTGGTCTGGATGCTCGGGTCTCGGAGATTGAGCATCAGGCGGGACGTGAGCGTAACGGAGAGCCTTTGTCGTGATGAGCGCAACTGGATAAGTAGAGAGATTGGGACTTACACGTTTGTCAAGGTGGTTGCTGTTCCCTTCAAAGGAGAGTTCGACTGTGCATAGTTACCGCATTAACCTTCCTGTATAAGCACCAATATGAAAGACTTGCAGGAGTTAGCTGGACGTACAAAGGGATCAGCCTCGAGGTGAGTACCCCTGCAGCTGAGCCGACGTACCAGAAATGTGAGGATGTTCACCACGTTGACTGCGACAAGGATGCTGGATCATACTGAGCGCTTGCATCTTGCATGGATCTCCTGTCAAACGTACGCATAGTACACGGTTCCTGAGCACAACGATATCGTCAGCACGTCGTATTCGAATAGCCACATATGCGGACATACCGTCGCGAAAGATAGTCACCAGTAGCCCCCAG
This sequence comes from Lentinus brumalis, assembly GCA_001792895.1. Taxonomy (NCBI): domain Eukaryota; kingdom Fungi; phylum Basidiomycota; class Agaricomycetes; order Polyporales; family Polyporaceae; genus Lentinus; species Lentinus brumalis. The sequence continues at coordinate 1,399,795 of MARA01000004.1, forward strand.
CCACCTCTCTTCGTACTTGAATTGCCTTCCAAAACGTTAAAGCAAAGATGCAGGTGTCGAACCACAACATGGCGCTCCATGCGAGTGCGAGATCTGCTTGTTGCCTGAGAACTGTAAACACGGATAGGGTATCATGGCACATACGGATACCCCTGCGGCAAGAATGATGTTCAGCATGACAAGATGGACATGGTGAGCGAGGGTTTTGAACTGACTGATCGTCCGTCAGAGCCAGATTGCATCCCGGTGTACTGAACCCCAACGAGGTGTCGTTAGTCAAGACGCTCTTGCCAGTGAGGACGGCGGTCTTCGCAGACAAGCTCGTATCAGCACACCTGGCGATGAGCAGATGCAGCCCCACAGATCACGTACAAGGCATTGTATCCCTCCCCCGATGTGCATGCCGATCAGAATGATCAGCATCCGTTTACTGCAGTTATAAAGTGCATATGTACGCAGAATCAGAAGGACTGCTCCGCGCCGTCAGTATCTATTTCAAAGGCGATAAGCTTATAAGGACGTACTGGCGACAACTCCCTGACTCATAATCGCATAAACTTGATGGTACAGCTGGAACTGACGACATCTGTCCGTATTACTCTCAGACGGTCTCCGTGGCAAACTGGCATGAGGGAGTACCATACCGCTATGCTCTTCAATCAGCGTGGCGACAGAATGTACAGAGTATCGCACTCACATGTTCAGAGAAGTTTGTCGAAACATACTCGAGAAAGACAGGGATGGGACCCAGCAGACCGAAGTAGCGGCTTATTGCAAAGAGGAAGGACGAAAGCGAGAACGAAGGTGGGCTCCAGTACCACTGAATCTCGGACGTCACTGTCAGGGCGTAGTCGTAGTAGAGGACGGCTGCCCAGATAGCCGTCAGAGTGGCAAGTCAGGAGTGAGGGTAGAGAAACTTACTGAACGCCGCTAGTGTGAGAGCAGTGTCGACTCGCAGGGCTGTAGCACTGGTAGGCGATGGATTAGATAAAATGTACGCGGTTTGTAGGGTACGAGTCGGATGCGTTCACTCACTAGTACTCGGCTGAGTGCTGGAGGGAGTCCATATGCGCGGAGTGCCCGAGTCCGAGAGTCAAAGAAGGGCAATTATGGGCGAGGATGTCTTTTCACAGCTGCGTCGGCTTATAGCGCGAATAGGCTCCAACGTTTCCGTGAGGTACCCGCGAGGCTATGTCGGTAGCAATTCGGAGCGAGACCGCCCCATGCAACGCCAGATCTCTTGCTATGATTGTCGCAATAGGAACTAAACAACTGGGGCGCACCTTGAAACCCTGCGCAGCAATCCCGACCACAGAAGTTGAGTCAGACTGATAGAAGCCAGTCAGCGGCTCAGTGGGGAAGATCCTCTCCGTTTCGACCGCTGAACTTGGCAGGACATACGCACGCTTGGCCGAGATGGCGTCCCTCTTTCTCACCGTCGAGGCGTACCCCACTGCACCCGACCTCGCCGCATGTTCCACGTTATCAAGAGCTTAATTTGGGCGGCTGCTCACGCCACCGGGTGTGCGTCGAGGTGAGACGGTGCCACGGAAGTGCTATAGGACAGGCGTCGAGGCCCAGAATCATTTGCAGTCGTAGAGCTTTCCAGGACTGACATGATGCCTAGCAAGCACGATGAGAAGACTCCCGGCTCGGATCGGGGTTGGAAATTTGACGATCCATGGTGGGATCGCTTCCACCTCACCTAAGGATTCGAGTCTTCAGTGGCAGTCCGAGGTACACGGATGACAGGAGAACTGGATCGTGAGTAATGATAGCATACCTATTCTCGTAGTTCGTATATCCACGGCAAGTCAGCCCGCCCTGAGAAACTGGGCACCTTTTGCGATGCGGAGGTGGATGGCGCGAGACTGCAGCAGGAACGAGGGACAAGAGTTCGGATACGGCGAAGATGGGAGAAGCCACAGAAGCACGATGCATTGACAGGATGTGCAAGGATACGGTGATATGATCGCATTATACGCTGCAGCGCAAGAAGCACCGTCAATGCCGCCGGCTTCAATCAAGACAAGGTTCAGCTCACCATAGTACAGATTTTAGATATGCCCGTAGCCAACCCTGCGTATATGCCAAGCACTCAGGTCAGGGTAAGTTGAGTCGGGAGCGCCGCCACCACTCGCCTGGTTCATACAACACATACGTAGGTGACGTCCCTGTTCCTGCCATGGATGGTCAGAAGTACTCCCTTCGATCTTCCGATATCTGTGTGTCAACTGAGAGGGCTTCTATCTGCGTCAGGGTGTAGCCGGCACTAGTCATGGGCGCCGCAGTGGTGTCGTCCCAACCTGTCGTGGTGCGCTGTACATGCCGAAGGCTCGGATCGCGTATGTTGAGGATGAGACGCGAGGTGAGCGTCGTTGATAAGCTGTAAGATAATTGAGATATGATGTACAGGGTAGCAGAATCGCGCACGAACACGTTCGTCAGAGTCGTGTCCATTCCTTTCAATGGAGATCCCGACTAAAAATAGCGGATTAACAGTCACTGATATCAATGCAACATGAAAGACGTACGCGTGTGATCTGGCTACTGATTAGCAAACGAGCCCGACGAACAGGATGACGCTCGAGCTCACCATGAAGGTGATGATGTTGCATACATTTGAGACAACAAGGAACCTGCGGCGTGTCGTCAGCGACAACGATGCTCTGGCTCATTCACAGTGTATGTTACCCGTAGTATATTGTGCCTGAGGCGCCAGTGTGTTAGTTCTCCATGGCGGCATCGTGGACAACTGCGCTGCTCACCATCGCGAAACATGATCTCCAGTAACCCACCGGGAAAGTATCGGCGCACTCGAAGGGCTTGCACCAATGTCAGCACAAAGATGGTCGTATCGAACCATAGCATGGCGGACCAGGCCAGAGCTAGATCTATCCTATTGATGAGCTTGGTGTATGATTTTCTATGGAAGGAACACCTTACGTATGCCTCTGAAATGGGGTACGTGTCAGCACTTCGATGAAGCAAGAAAAGTATGTTACATACTGCTCGTTCGTGAGGGACAGATTGCAGCCAGAGTAGGTGAATGGCAGGGGAGTGACGGTATGGATGGGGCTGTGACTCGTTACAACAGTGATCTGCAACAAATAGTTCAAGTACTGTCGCTAATCAGTGAAAAACTCCCTCACCAGGCAAGCGATAGCCCCTCCAAGGTGAGTTACGATGAGTAGGGCGAGGATCCGTCGGCTCCGATCGTACAACGCATATGTACGAACTACCAGCATGACTGAAAACAATTGGATGAGAGAAATCTCATGTGATCGCAGTGGCAGCTCACCTGCGACGATACCTTGACAAGATATCGCAAATGCTTGGTGGTATGTTTGCAGCTGGCGACAGCTGCACGGGAGGGAACAGCAGCATCGTTAGCTATTTAGTTCGACGCGCCTGTCAACATGCCCTACCGCTAAGAGAGTGGATGGTCAGCATGGAGTTGAAAACGAGGAGTGGCAACTTACATGTTCCGGAAGATCCACGAAGTACTCGAAAATGAGCGGAATTGGGCCTACGAGCCCGTAGTATCGGATGATGACGAAGAGCACGGAGACAGTGGAGACATTGGCAGACTTCCAGAAGAGCTCGACCTCGCTGAAGAATGTGAGGCAGTAGTCATAATACAAGACAACTGACAAACGTTGAGAAATGCTCGACGTTCACTTCGAACGGTGAGAACGCACTGAGTCCGACGAGCGTCAAGTAGTTGTTGAAGCGGACAGACGAAGCCCTACGAAGGCATGTAAGTTCGTAAGCGAGGTGCCAAGAGGGCAAACCGACGCCTACCAGTACTCCGCCGCGGCCTGCGCAGATTGCGATGTCGAGGTCATCAGGATTTATGACCCTGCTGGGAAGGGCGGGGAGGGAAAGGTTGGCGTACGCGAGCAGCGGCACCTGGGATTCGCCTCACCCATGTATATGGCACAGCACAGTGGGAACGCGCGCCAGGGGTCACCTTGATGCGGAGCAGGTCATCTCTACCGACGAGCCCTTGAGATGCAAGGAAGCGTTGACGATTCGGCGGTGACACATTGGAGCCTTATGTGACTTGGCTGTCAAGTCTGACAGTCTGTGCCGTCGCGAAGTTACAACAGCGACCACGTAGGGAAAACACCCGACATGTTGTATGTCGTATGACACCCACGAGGTACACCTCCTGCGGGACCGGTCAGTAGTCCGAAGGTAGTGCGACAAACCCCACGGATTTGACACAGAATCGTTGAACTCACAAGTACATCGGTTCCCCCAGCCGCCCATGATGGCACTCTCAAGCTGTTGGTTCGATAAGACGTAGGTTTCTTCTGTCTCCCTTCACTGGCGTTAGACCGATCCTCACTCCCACCTGAACGTCTCTTCGACTTACCTTTATGTCCGTCATTTGCGGGCGCAGCATGCCTTCGGCGTGCATTACGAGAACACAAACATACAAGTCCCATTGAGCTGGCTGGCCGGCGATATCAACAAGAAGATCTGTCAGTGCGCTGTCGAATGGCGCGCGACATCTGGCGTCGCAGGGGCGCCGAGAGTCAGTAAACATGACAGCGATCGGCGATGGTTCCTTTGGCTGTGCATGAGCATACGTTCTGTGGGTGCTTATTAGTGCACAGTCCTTCAAAGGACGACATTGATATCGAGCGTACTGGCCAGGCAGCGGACAAACGAGCACGAGTCGCCGTCACCCTGAGGCAGCAGATGCTCGTACAAGGGCGTCTACAAGTGCGAGCTTGACGCTCAAGGCTCGAGTCGATCGCGATCTCTGAGGACGTCCGAGGAAGAGCTTTGCAACGGCTTAGTAGGATGGAACCGCATTCTTTCATGGTTGGAATGAGCTGCAAGTTCTACGGACTGCGTAAGGACTGTGCATGGTACGTACTCGTTTGCCAAGCGCATGACGACAGAGCATCTGGATTGCATCCATGTGCATCCATCCGGTGCTTGCCTGCGATGGTCTCGTACCCATCCGTCTCTTCGTAGCCGCACCCCACCACCGCGCTTACTCGGACGTCTGGGGCATTTCAACCGTACCCTCCTACCTTCCCGTTTTTGGGAATCATCACGGTCACAGGTGTGATTAACGCCCGCTTGCCTGCCTGTTATGGCGAAGAGTGATCTTGGTGAACGAGCCTCCAATGCCCTTCCTTTGCATTCATTTAACCATCATGAGCACTTTGGTCTTTCCTAAAGATGAGGTACGTGAGCTGCCTGTCTGAATCTAGCGGCCACAATGAGGTATGTGCCATCCCTAAGCCTCCTAGGCCATCAGGAAGTGCTGAACATCAGATTTCCGTGCGTGTGTGCCTCCCTGTTTGTCAAAAATACAGAGAGTACACTCACTGCGACACTTTCTTGTATTCTTGAGGCTCTTGGCTGTAAATAACAAACCTGAATCCGTTCATTCTAGAGGCAGACAGCAATAGACGTCCACATCTCAAGAGCGCTTGCCAGTAAGATAATCAAGAGATAAGACGCAAATGGCTAATCTCATCAGCGCTGTGACCGTGACGGAATTTCAAATAGGGGAAGGTAGGAGGGTACGGTTGAAATGCCCCAGACGTCCGAGTAAGCGCGGTGGTGGGGTGCGGCTACGAAGAGACGGATGGGTACGAGACCAGCCTGCGAGCTCCTCCGGGACAACAACATCAATCACCCTTCTCCGCCTACCACCATCTGATAAGTCAACAGTCAAGCTGGCAGCACCCATCGCGAAACCGCTCATCGTCCTCGCCGCCCTCATCGGCGCATACTACCTCCTCATCCGTCCCTTCGATCTCTACCGGAGCGCGCGCACAAACTCAATGTCGTCCTCATCTGCTTCAGGATGGCGCGCTCGTGCCGAACCGTACGCTTCAGCGGCGGAGTTTACACCCTCGAAAGACGCGCTCGTCTTCGCCGTCCTGCTGAACGCCCCCGCCGATCCTGAGGGCTTCACGATGGCCCTCTTCCGGCCAGATATCGCCGTGGACGCGCGCGGCCGAATCGTCCAGCTGAAGCCCGAGGACTTCTCCACTCTCGCGTCTCTTGCGGAGGACGCGACTCGTCTTCCCGATACAGGCTCTTTCATGAACGCCTGGCGCGTCGCGCACGATCGCACTAGTCAGAGGATCGACAGGCTGTTCGCCCGAACGCCATCTGGAGAGCTCAAGCAGGTCAGCGTCCAGGGATGGCATGCGGAGAAGAAGAAGCTGCAGACGGCGGTCGGGGAGCACGAGGAGCTGCCACCGGTGTTGCATGAGCTTTTCGGCTATATCCAGGAGGGGAGGGCCGACTACCAGCGTGGTCAGGTAGATAACGCTGATGTGATCGAGAAGGTGAAGGCTCTTGTAGAGGCGTGATGGTGAGCCTGGTTTCTAAATGGCTTGCGTGGAACCTGAATATAATTGAACCGACTAGGACGGGGATGTCTCCTTCCAACTGGTGTACAATATCTGTGACGTTAACAACTGCTCAACATCGGTATCTTACATGGAGTGTCCGTGCTCATCTACAAAAAGTGTCCTTTCGTTCAGCCGATGCGAAGGCCAAGAGCGAATCCCGCGATAAAGGTCGCCCTTGGAGGGAAGTCTGCGGTCAGGAAGTTGACGATCCAGCGGAAGAGCGAGCCGACGTTGGGTGGCTTGCTGACTCCTGAGGCATCTTTTGTGTAGAACAGGTTCTCGAATCGGCTCGCAGCACGGCTCCAATCGACCCGCAGGAGCGATAGGGAACCAAAGTACTGTTATGGAATGTTCAAGGGGCTGCGCGCGCTGCGGTCGATGCGAAATACTCACCTGGAGGAGAACGAATATCCCACCAAGCGCGAATGCCACGATACGCGCGCCCTTCTTCACGAAGACGCCAGCGCAGACGCCGCAGACGGTACCGAAGGACAGTTCGTAGAGACTGATGCTCGACTGCGGTGGGGGAGGAAGGGGTTGAGAGCCAGCACCGCTGTCTGATGCTTGGGGGGTTGTTTCGGCAACTTTCTTAGGCTGGATAGCTGGATACTGGGTCAGAAACACAGATATCACATACAGTGCGCGAGAGGAGACGTACGATCGCAGTAGAGAATTGGAGCAGCCAGGAAAGTCAGCGCCAGGCCGGCCCCAGCAAAGCCAAGTTTCATCATCGCGCCGAGCCATGCGTGGGCATGTGCCTTGGCACTGTAGGCATGAACAGGTGAGGGCGGCGCGGAGGCGAGGAGGGGAGAACGGGGACGAGCGCAATGAACGTAGGGGCGGAGGGTACAACCGCGATGAGAGTTGGGGGTGAAGAACGCCTTGGTCGCGGATGGCGACGACGCGCATGGCGTCCTCCGTAGCGCACCATAGATTGAACGAGAGAGCAAGGAAGGTTGAAAGGGCAGCATGGCGCAGGAATGGGATGGTTACGAAGAAGGCTAGGGATCGTTGTCGCCAGCGGTGAGAGGGGGTATCAGAGCAAGGTGTGGGGCGCTCGCTCTTCGAATCGATTCTTTCCTCACCGGAACGGTCCTCGCCGCGCTTGATGTCATCCATGATACAACAGTAAGTGCACGTTGATGTTCGCAGGCCTCGACATGCGCATAAATTCATATGTTAGCTCCAGATGTTCGCAGTCTGTTTGCTATCGGTAGGGGAAGCATAAGTATAAGTTGTGGTTCTATGAGGACTAAGTACTCGCTGCTTCTACCCAGGGCTGACCTCCACGGTATATGACGCAAAGTCAGTCAAGCGTATATCTGCTATTTGAGAATGCCTTTAATTTCCGAGGGTTCTCCTGACAGAGACAAGGTAGGTGAACACGGCCCCAGGGACTCGGAGTTCTGGCGGTTTGAGTGAAGTTCCCAAAGTAGCAATATAAACGCCGGTTGTAGACGCCATCCTGATCGGGCAGTAACTTCTCGGGCGCTTGAAATTTCTGTAACTTTGCTCAGTGCTGCTTCTGTGCTGCGTCCTCCGTGCCCGGTCCCCGTCGCTGCTTCTACATCTACCGCTAATATGGGCCGACGCGCAAAGAACAAGCAGGGCGATCCTAGGCCCATTGATCAAGCGTACGACAAGCCATCCCAGAAGAAGCTCGGGAAGCGGAAGGCAGACGAGGTTGACTCCGGGGCAAAGCGGCCTGCGAAGAAGGTCAAAGAGAACGCAGTTAAGCTTTCTAAGGCTCCTGCAGCGGCGAATGGGAAGACAAAGAGCGCACTGAAAGTAGCGAAGCCGAGGGCCGACCAGCCCAAACCGAAAAAGCAGAAGCAAGCGCGCTTCGAGGATGAGGATGAGGACGAGGACGAGGGCGCAGGAAGTAGCGAAGGCTGGGAGGATGTGGATGATGATGGCGACTTGAAGGCTCAAGCCAAGTGCGTTTTCCTCACAAGTACTCGCCGAGACCTTTCTAATGTGACTATGATGTACAAGGTCGTTGTTCAATGAGAGTGATGAGGGCGAGTTTGTCGGAGACTTGGATGACCTCGACATTGATGCCATAGCGGACGAGTACGCTCTCTGTGTCGTTATTAGGGGGACTGTTGCTTACTGCTCCACTGTAGTGACGACTTGCTGAAGGGCCCCGTACAAGAGCTCGACCTCGGTTCTGACGACGATGACGACGACGAACCCGAACTCCCCGTCAAGCTCAAGGGTAAGAAGTCAAAACAGCAAGAACGTCCCCTCAAAATCATCCCTACGGGATCAGATGCATCTTCCGACGAGAGCGACGGGGATGAAGACGAGGACGAGGACGGCCCCATTACCATGAAGAACATGGAGGCGCGTTCGCGAGCGTTAGATGCACGGGCAGCGAGAGAGGCGGAGCTGAACGCGGAGGAGTTCAGGCAAGCAGAACTTGCTGGAGAGCAAAGCGGGGACGACCTTGCCGACGCGGACGATGTGGACATGGACGAAGAGGGTGAAGGCGCAGATGACAGCGAGGGATTCGTGTTGCCCACAGCGGAGGAGCGCGAAGAGGAGAAGAAGAGGGGTGGCCCGGACGTGCACACAGTGCAGAGGCGAATGCGCGAGTGTGTCCGGATACTTGGCAACTTTAAGAGGCTCGCTGCGAAGGGTCGGTGCGTACCGCTTGTTTGATTCTATATGCCCGACCACTTTGCTAAAAATCGCGCAGGGCAAGATCGGAGTATGTGCAGCAGCTCATTTCTGACATTGGTAGCTACTACGGCTACAACGACTTCCTTGCCGAGAAGCTCTTCCAGCTCTTCCCGGTCGCAGAGGTAGTTCCCATCTATCATTCCGCCAGCATGCGCACTGACATTACATGTATCTCAGGCTATCGAGTTTTTCGAGGCTAACGAAGTTCCCCGCCCCGTCACTATCCGCACAAACACCCTTCGCACACGGCGACGGGACCTTGCGCAGGCGCTCATCAACCGAGGTGTCAACCTCGAGCCCATCGGCAAATGGACGAACGTCGGCCTGCAAGTGTTCGAGAGTAGCGTACCAATCGGTGCTACCCCAGAGTACCTCGCCGGGCACTACATGTTGCAGGCCGCATCCTCGTTCCTGCCGGTGATCGCCCTATCGCCCCAGGCCGGCGAGCGTGTGCTTGACATGGCGTCCGCGCCGGGAGGCAAGACGACACACATGGCCGCGCTCATGCAGAACACGGGCGTCGTGTTCGCCAACGACGCGAACAAGGCGCGGACGAAGAGTCTGACAGCGAACGTGCACCGGCTCGGCTGCAAGAACGTCGTCGTGTGCTCATACGACGGGCGCGAGTTCCCCAAGGTGATCGGCGGCTTCGACAGGGTCCTCCTCGACGCGCCGTGCAGCGGCACGGGGGTCATCAGCAAGGATGCGAGCGTTAAGACGAACAAGGTGCGCGCCCGCATTGCGAATGCGTTTATTTCTGCGTGACACTGACGAATTCTGCGGTCTTGCTCTCGTAAAACGTCGTCAACCTTCGACCCCATGACGATGCTGCGCTGCAGTCCGAGCGCGACTTCTCCCTCCTATCACATCTCCAAAAGCAGCTCATCCTCTGCGCCATCGACAGCGTACAGCCGGACTCCAAGACCGGTGGGTACCTCGTCTACTCGACGTGCTCCGTGACGGTCGACGAGAACGAGGCCGTGGTCGACTACGCGCTGCGCAAGCGGCCGAACGTCAAGCTCGTCGATACCGGGCTGGAGTTTGGGCGGCCGGGCTTCACCAGCTACCGCGGGAAGACGTTCAGCGACAAGCTCAGCCTCACGCGGCGGTTCTACCCACACGTGCACAACATGGACGGCTTCTACGTCGCAAAGTTCAAGGTGGAGAGGCGCACGAAGGTGACCAAGCCCGACGCCGAGGCCGGGCCTGCGGGCGACGTGGACGTGGCGATGGACGGCGAGTCGATCGCGTTCAACGATGACGAGGACAAGCAGTACATTGAAGGTGCGTCCTCGCTCCGTGCTCCGTGCCCGATCGACGCGTGTGGGATAGGGTGTCTTGCCGCAGAGATAACCATTCCCCCCGGCGATCTGGTTTACTCGATCGAACTCGGAATGACGCTAATCCTATCTCTTCGGTGCTTACAGAGGACAAGCGGAAACGCATGAAGGCGAAGGGCCTCAAGGTCCCGCCGCGCTCGAAGCCCGCCCCTGTGGCGACAGTCGCTGCTTAGGCAGGCTCCCCGCTGCCCGAACTCTGCATACTGGGGGCTCGGAGCGGAGCCCGAGACACGCTCGCACTGTGTATCTCATCTGTCACCGGAGCTCCTCACGCCACTGGTCTGGACGTCCTCCCGTGCGTAATGACACCGTGATTCTCCTGGTTCGCCGGCATCGTGCAAGTGAACAGTGCATCTCCCGTTACATCTATCATGTTGCTTGTGTACTTGCTGTGTTCTCACTATCGAGGGTACTTATGGTTTGTGTGTCCTCATGGGGGTCCCGTGGGTCGCTCCTGTCACAGAGGTTGTGCATGTGCGATCCGCTAGTGTCTTGGGTAACTTTCCAGGGTCCTGGATCTCGCATGTGGTTCGTGTTCCGGCCACTCAGTGGACCGAAGCAGACCGTGGGCGAGTCCCGAGTCTCGACATTCGTGACCCCTCGTCCCCATAAAGGGGTGCGTGAAGCCAGCATCCATGTCCACATGCAGATTTTTCTGGGCTTTCTTGGTCGTTCCCAAGTCAAAACACGGAGGTCCGGAGTCTCGCCGCGCTTATCACAGTCTCGAGTCTTGAGTCTGGCCAGTTGTCGGCGGTGGCCGCGGAGAAATGTTGCATCAGTACTAACTATGCGCCGTTCGGCGTGGAACATTCCGCACGCGATCGACAGAAAAACAATGGATGGCGAGTATGGCGTCGACGTGATACGGATACTGTAGCGGGTAAACGACAACAAAGGGTAGCAAGACTCAAAAGCGTCCCAAAAGCGCGCGGCAGAGGCTACAACGGCCGAGGTATACAGTACAGGAAAGAACGGCGGGCAAAAGTACAAGAATACAATGTCGTACGAGCGCGGTCCGTGATGCATGAATACAAAGCAAGCAATTTTGTTCGGGACGTCGTCTAGATGGGTGAAGATGGGATCACAACTCGAGATTGAGGGTATGAAGCTCCATGAAAGCTAAAGCGCAGCCGGGGCGCGCTGGGGATCCGAGTGTCCAGTTCCTGCGGCGGTCTTGCGACCTCTTGCGGCAGGAAGAGAGGGAGTCCTAGTCCATGTGGCATGCATCACTCGGGTATCATCGTCCGCCTGGGAATCAGTCGAGAACCAACGGCATCGAGGGGCTTCTTTGACGGGGCTTCCGTGGAACATTCAGACCGAGGTGCCTCTGCAGACGGAGTGGAGTTCAGCGCGGAGTCCGGAACTAGAGCGGGAGACGCGGGGTAAAGTAGCAGTGTCGTACGCACTTCTCGGTCATCTTGGGATTCTTGCGGGCGCGGCGGCGGCCTACAAAGACGTCCATGGAGGAGAGGACGAGGGCCACCCAGAGCAGGACGGCGGAGGCTATGGTCATGGCCACCTGAGGCACGAACACACGGAAGATCAGTGGATTGTTGATATCATGTCAAGCCATAGACAACGTACCGCATTGCCGCGGGAGACGTGCAAGATACCATTGGCCTCATCACTGATCTTGTTACTGACGACGCTCACGAAAACAAGGTCGACGATGAAGGAGATAGTCGTGAGGACAGCGGCCAAGATAGCAGCAAGTATGGTCGCCAAGAACCAGGGCGAGAAAGGGTCCCGGGATTGCTGGAATTGTCACCCCATCTCCTCACAAGGAGCGACGATATGAACGCGATGAACGTCAAGATACAGTCTAGGTTTGAGGAGGATGCGCAGCGTGAGAGGGTGACGTACGGGAGTGGAAGATGACATACCGACTACATGTAGGATGAGGGCAGCGGAGAGGGTTGCCGAGATAGCGTCAGAGAGCCCGTCCACGTGAAGGTCGTTTGCGACTTGAGAGTCGAAAGTATAACCTAAGCGGGGCTTGGAACAGGAGCCGGCGGAGGAGCGGTCATGGCCGAGGACTCTGGAAGGTCACAAGAGCGAGGAGAATGGCGCCGCGGGGTGAGCGGCTGGGGACGGGTTGTGGATGAATAGATGGCTCACTGGATGCTGGTGTCGGAGGTGCAGTAGCCCCACACGCCGAACCTGACGGAGCCGGATGCGGAAGAGTGCAGGAGCGAGGAGCTTTCGGCAGCGGAGAGCTGGAAGAGATAGATGGACTTGATGATGGGTATGGAGAGGGAGACGAGGAAGAGGAGGAGGAAGGAAACGAAGAGGAACAAGGACGAGAGCTTGGCGAGCATGGCGGGTCGTCAGAGGTCGTCGATAGGGTCTTCGCAGGCGGAGGGGAAAGCGTTGGAGAGACATGCTGGCGAGGCGGGGCATTTAGGGCTCGCGAAGGTGGGGCCTGGGACACGAGGAGGAGAAGCGCAACAAGGTGGAGTCGCCGTGCGGTGCGAGTGCGGGCCTGCGCGCGGGCAGACGCGAGCGTGGCCGACTCGCGAGACGTGGACTCGACTCGCGCAAGGCTCGCGACGACGCGACCGCGCACTGGTCTTCTAGTCGCCGCAAACGCCCGTCGCGCCGTCGGGTCCCCATCAGGCCTTTACGTAGAAAAGGCGGCCTTCCGCGCTTCCACGTGGAAATCTGCTAGTTGGCAAGATGTGAAACGCGTCTTCACGCCGAGTCACACATCCCAGACTTCCCCGTGACGCTTGCATGGAACCGCTACAGCCGCCGTGCACGGTGCCCCCCGCCCCGCCGCGCCGTCGTGCACGGCGGGGGCAGCAGCGCAGGCAGCAGCGGAGGAGCGAGGCCGGGCCAAGGCGGGAGATTGGGAGGGCGCGGTCTTTGGGAGACTGGAGCATGTCGCAGAACGACATGATTCCCGATCGTCGCTAGCCCACCCGGAACGCGAACTGGACGCCTCTTCTGTCGGCTGCAGCCCAATCAATTCACTTTTTGTCACCTTGCGAACCGAGTTCCCACCGTGCTCTGTCCCAGCTGCCCCGCCGCCTGCCCCGCCGTCCGCGAGCAGCAGCGCAGGAGCGAGCACGCAGGCCGGGGCGACGCTGGGACGCGAGAGGGGCAGCCGGGTAAACATACATCTCTGATCGCGTCGTCGCGACAGCGGACGCGTGGCTGGATATGGAAGTGTGCAGAACATGGGCGGGCCAAATTTAGTTTAGCCTTGTTTGTTCGGACTGTTTAAGGATAAGAAGGGCGCCGTCCTTCCAGGCCTATTCTCTCCCTATCTCTCTTTCTCTCTTCTCTCTCCTTCCCTGCAGCAACGCAAGGCCACAGAGCCCTCGCTCTCTTCCCATATACCACTATTGTACGTGTTTTCCGTCTTCTCCTCGTCCCCTCGCCTGCTCCCCTCGCGTCTCCCATTCCCCATAACGACCATTTTCAGACGCGTCGTCTGACCACGTATCTCTCCCACCCACAGCTCACGACCCCCTAAGTCTTCGTAATGTCTGACACCGCTGCCCCCGTTGCTCCCGTCGAGGAGACCAAGCCCGTCGAGACTGTCGCCCCCGAGGCCACTCCCGCTGCTGAGCCCGCTGTTGAGGCGCCTGTTGCTGTAAGCCCATCAAATCATCTTTGTTCGCCTTTTTGCTCACTTGTGCGCCAGGAGGCCCCTAAGACTGAGGAGCCCAAGGTCGAGGCTGCTCCCGTTGCCACCGCTGAGGGTCTCGCCGCCGAGGAGGCCCCCAAGACCGACGAGGCTCCCGCTGCCACCGAGGAGGCCAAGCCTGTGAGTTGAACGCTTTGTCTGCCTTCTCCCAGCACGTGTTGACCTGTATCTCCAGGCTGAGCCCGCTGCTGAGGCTAAGAAGGAGGAGCGCCCCAAGAGCCCCTCTCTCCTCGCCAAGCTCCTTGCTCCCTTCAAGGGTGAGAAGAAGGAGAAGGAGAAGAAGCCCAAGGAGAAGGCCGCGAAGAAGACTGAGAAGAAGGAAGAGGTATGTCCATTGTCGTATGCGTCCCTCGCTCGTCCTGACCGCTCGTAAGACTGCCGCCCCTGCGGCCGAGGGGCTCCCAAGGAGCCCGCCGCTGAGCCCACTGCTGAGGCCCCAAGACCGAGGAGGCGCCCGCCGCTGAGCCCGTGAAGGAGACGTGAGTTCATTGCTATCTTTGCTTTTGATTGGAAAACTGACACGATCGACAGCGAGACCGCGGCTGCCACCGAGGCGCCTGCTGCCGAGGCGTCCGCTGAGCCTGCTGCGGAGACCGAGGCTCCCAAGGAAGAGAAGGTCAGTGGCACCCTTCACGTCAGGCCATACAATTTACTGACCTATCGGCTCAGAAGGAGGAGAAGAAAGACGAGAAGAAGGACGAGAAGAGGGCCAAGGTCAGCCGCCGCCTGTCATCGCGGGTCGGCGACTTCTTCAAGCCCAAGCCCAAGTCCGAGCACAGCACCCCTCCCAAGGTCGAGGAGAACCCCCGAAGATCGAGGAGCCCACGCCCGTCGCGCCCCTTGAGAACCCGGCTGCTGAGGCCTCCGCCGCGGAGCCCACACCGGTGGCGGCTGCCGCTGCGGAGGTGCCCAAGGTTGAGGCTCCTCCCGCTGCGCCCGTCGTCGCGGCTACCGCATGAGCGTGGTCTCAAAACCTCTCCTTATACCTTATTACGACTGTGACGAGCTGTGCGACTTCTAATGTCTCCCTCTCTCTCTGCGCCCCGTTCTGGGTACACCCCCTCTCCCCCGTTCGCATCCATGGCAATGGATTTCCATCTCCACCTCATTTTCCTCTTTTCTCTGGTAGTATACGACGCGGATGCGGTCTTGCTTTGCTTTCATCACGATTACGTCTCATACCTACATTGCCCTCATCCGCTGTTGCTCAGCCTAATGTCGACTGGATAGGTGATATCCTCATACCCACTTTCATTGTCTCACTGGATCATGCTTGAGTGTGTGTGTCTATGGCTTCCTGTATCCATGAACTGTTTCCACTCCTCTGGGAACAGACATCAATACCGACATGGGCACTAGGCCTTTAGATGTCTTTGTGAGCTACCACGTTCTTTCCCTTGCAATATATGTCTCTGCTCGTCGCCCGTCCAATGTTCGATCCACACGCAGTGTTGAGCAGATTTGCCTGCATGTGATCGAGATGATCGAGTCATCGACGCGCGGAGCGCGACAGCAATTCTAGCAGTCAACCACCAACCCCACCATGCCGCCGAAATCATCCTCGGGCAAAGAAAAAGACATCGCCGACGAGGACGAGGTCCTCCAGGCTGTCATCCTTGCAGACAGCTTCAACAAACGCTTCAAACCACTCACGGTGGGCAAGCCCAGGGTACGTCTGTCCTGCATCCACACTCTGCATGATCTCACGCTCCGCATGTCTAGTGTCTACTGCCTATATGCAATGCGACTCTACTAGATTGGACCTTTGAGAGCCTTGCGCTTGCAGGCGTGCAGGAGATCTTCGTCATCTGCAGGTCGTACGCCGACCAGGTGAAGGCGGCCATCCGGTGCGTCTCTGACCCCATCCCTCTGTCCCCCATCCACATCCCTGACGCGCCTCGCTATCCTCCCCTCTGCGTGCCCCGCACCTCCGCGGTTCAGAGATTCGAAATGGTCGAAACCGAGCTCCGGAATCAAGATTGTGCCGATCGTGACTGCGAAGGAGACGTTCTCGCCTGGGGACGCGATGCGCGACATCTACACGCACCAGATCATCACGTCCGACTTTGTGCTTGTCACGGGCGACCTGGTGAGCAACGTGCGGATTGACGAGGTCGTGCGCGCGCACAAGGAGCGCAGGAGGACGAACAAGGACGCGATCATGACTATCGTTGTGAAGGAGGCCGGCGCGGTACATCGGACCAGGTGCGTAGTCGTGTTTCGGCCACTTAGACCCTGGGATGCCTGGTTGGGTGTTAGAGATGCTCTAGTCGCGCCGTTCGACTGTATTGGTGAAGGAGACCGTACAAAGAGGAGCAGCACCGGGCTCACTTTCCATCCTCATGAGTTGATTGCGCGCGACAGTGCAGAGGATGCGCCTTTACAGCGCGCGGGTATCTTCCGAGCGATAGTCCGGGAAGTTCGTCTGCTGGGATTGGGCAGCAAATCCTCGCTCGTACGACGAACGGCGATGCTTTCCCTAGGTCCGATGTCGGGGGCAGGGCTGGCTACTTCCACTCCATCACACCCTGAGACTCCCACCACCCATCGGGCCGTTCTGCTTCTCCATGCACCCTTCTCTGTCAATGTCTAACTAATTGTATGCGTGCAGGTCGAGAGGGGTATCAGGTGTGTACGTACTCGACCCCAACACGTCCGAGTGTCTGCACTACGAGCCTGTCCTCGGCTACCCACCCGCGTCCCGTGTCACAGTTCCTCGGGAGATTCTAGCGGAACACCCTGAGGTGGAGATCCGCAACGACTTTATGGACTGCTCGATAGACGTCTGCTCGGTTGAGGTCAGTGCATCCTTGTTGATTGACGGAAGCGAGCACGCACGCATACTGAGGATGTGGATACCCCGTTTCAGGTGCCGTCGCTGTTCCAGGACAACTTCGACTACGGCGACATCCGGCGCGACTTCGTGTATGGCGTGCTCACGTCCGATCTGCTCATGAAGAACATCTACTGTTACGTCGCGAAGGACGGGTACGCCGCCAGGGTCGCCGACACGCGCAGTTACGATGCTGTCAGGTACGTCGCTGTGGCTCTACGGCCTGTGTTCCGTCTGTGCGTCTGTCATCCTGACATGGAATGATGCCGGGCAGCAAGGACATCTTGTCGCGCTGGACGTTCCCACTGGTACCGGACAACAACCATCCCGGTGGACACTCGTACGAGCATCTCCGCGGGAACAAGTACATCGCGAAGGACAACTCCGTTTCCCTCTCTCGGTGAGAATCATTACTGTGGCACTTCCCAGACTGCACCCTGACCCGGGGTCCTATTTTGCAGGACATGTAAGATTGGCAACAACACGCTCATCGGCTCACATACCACCATCTCCGAGAATGCGACTATCCATGCGTCCGTCATCGGCCAGCGGTGTACGATCGGTGCTGGAGCAACCCTGCGCGACGCGTACATCTTTGACGATACCGAGGTCGGGGAGGGTTGTTTCGTCGTGGGTAGCATCGTCGGATCGCACGTAAAGCTCGGGAAGGGCGTTCGTGTGCCGAACGGCTGCATCATTGCAGACGGCGTCGTCATTGGCGAGGGTGCGAGGCTCCGAAATTTCGAGCGTGTGTCGAAGAAGCGGGGGGCATCTTCCAAGGCTGTAGGCGACGGGTCCGATGGCGACGACGAGGACGATGAAGACTCCGAGTTGGAAGAGATCGAAGCGCGTAAGTTCTGTCTCGTCTCCTTCCTGCGACGTATCATACTGACCAGCCGCGCAGACCAAGAGGACGCTGCTACAATACTGGGCAAGGATTCGAATGCGCTCGTTTGGCCGCGTGGTTCGCCAGCAGACGACGAGGACGAGCTCGACGAGCGGGAACACTACAATAACCTGCGGCTCATGCGGATAGGTACGTGTAATGCTTTTGCGAACGCCGACTATACTCCGTTTGTCTGACGAACATCACACTGCGCAGGCGATGATGCCTCCGACCTGGAGCTCTCCGACGCAGGCTCGAATACATCCTCTGACAGCGAGACTGAGTCCGAGTCCTCCTCGATACATGCGCTCTCGCGCACCTCCTCCATGACCTCCGTCTCCGGGCCCTCCCTCTCGCACGCCGACCTCTCCGCCCAAACCTCCGCCATACACTCACTCTCCTCTGCCGCCGCCGAGACCGAGTTCCGCTCCGAAGTCGCGCAGTCGCTCGAACGCGCCTTCGACGAGGGCCACTCGGTCGAAAACGCCGCCGTCGAGCTCAAAACGCTGCGCATGGCGTCGAATGTGCCCTTGCGGCGCGTCCGCGAAGCCGTCGTCGGGGCCATCGTCGACCGCGTCCCGCTCGTCCCTGGGGACGCCTCTGCGCAGCGCACAGAGATCGCGAAGATGGTCCGGCGCTGGGGCCCGCTCATCGACAAGATTGGCGGTGTCGACCCTGTGGAGACAATCGAGGCACTCCAGTACCACTGCGCGGCTGCCGGCCCGCGCCAGGGTTTGTTCGCGCAGATGCTGGTTGCCCTCTACCAGCAGGACCTCGTCGATGAGGACGACATCCGTGCGTGGCACAAGTCGCCGGCGGCGAAGGGCGAGGGCGTGAAGTCTGGGTCGCCGCTCGCGGAGGGCTTGCAGAAGTGCTGGGAGGTTGGTGCGAAGTTGCTTGAGCAGCTGAGCGAGGACAGTGAGGAAGAGAGCGAGGAGGAGAGCGAAGAGGAGGAGGCTCCCAAGGCTACGGTCAAGGCAGCTGCCAAGGAGGAGAGCGATAGCGATAGCGAGGAGAGCGAAGACGACAGTGTCCGCAGCGAGGATAGCGCGCCCTCTAAACCGGCAGCCTCGTCTTCTGCGCAACGACCGCCTGCCACCTCTGCGCCTGCCCCGTCGACATCATTGAACGCTCCTCCCGCCAAGTTTACTGTCCAGCCATCTGTTCCGGCCAAGGCGGCTGCCGCGGCGCCAGCTCCTGCATCTGCCGCTGCCGTGCCCGCACAACCAGCGAGTACGTCAGTGCCGAAGACTCTGCCGAGTGCAGCTGCAGCCCAGGCCAAGGTGGCCAAGGCAGAGAGCTCGGAGGAGTCGTCCGAGGACGACGAGGACGAGGAGGCCAGTGACGACGAGTCCGGGGAGGACGAGGACGAGGCGGGCCCATGACTACACTTCATGTGGACGCGCGTGCGATTCAGAAGTAGCTAGCATCACGAGTAATGTACGAGTAATCTTGACCCATCTTAGAGTGTATAGTACCAATATTGGCGTCGCGACGCGAGCCCATGTAGCTGCTAGCACGATCGAACATTCGCTTGTATCGCTACATACCACGTCTTGATGCACACTCCCTCCGCGTGGAGGAGTTGGCGAAGGGAAAATGTTGAAAGGGAGGACGACCTCGGAGTGGCTGGCAGTGTATCCCTCCCCTGTGAATCATCGCCTGGTCGACGTCCACATACCCAACTTGGCCCAGATCGCCAAGGTCTGCACAGCTGCAGTGTCGTTGCATTTTTCTGCGTACTCCCCGCTGTGGTATGTATCTGCCCCTCTCAAGCTTTGTGTCACACAATGCCGACGATCCCGCTTCGACTGACCAGCCACAAAACGCTGCGCTGCTTCGGGACAGCTACATACGCCATGAAAGAGTCGCTACATGAAGGTTCATCTATTGGTTGTCATACATGGGGGATCATGCATGAGGCTACAAGCGGGAGACCGACGTGCGTCACTAATCCTCTTCGGCTTCGGGTTCGAATATGACAGGATACACCGACTCGACGTCGCGGTGGTTGACCTGCACATACTTCACGAACTCGCTGTGGTGCCGTCTGCACTGCAGGAACTCCCGAACGAGATCCTCGATGTCCCGCTCAAAAGCCCACAGGTAGGGATCCTCGGGCTTTTCCATGATCTGCAGGCGAGCGATGTTGATGAAGTCTATGAGCACCGCATAGTCGTGCTCCTCGTCCACGAGTATGTTCGCATCGCTGATGTCGAGGTGATGGATGTGCCACTCGCGCGTACTTACGCCGGAGCGCGGAGATCGCAGATTCGAACTGAGCGGTGTCGGTCAGACTTCGCCGTTCACTGTGGAGTGTGCTTACGAGGCTGATGAAGGAGGCAAAGTCCGTGTACTTCGAACCCCGTCCGTCTAACGTGACAGGCTCGTCCTCGAGCGGGTCGCAGAACAGACGACAGCGAGAGTGATCCCGGAATCATGAATGTGCTCGAGGGCGATCACCCACACGACTTCATCCCAGGGCATCGTGACCTGTAATCGCTGAACGTCACGCACGGTCTGCTGATGCTCAAGACTCACGGACATACCGGATGCACGCCGTGATAGTACGGCAGAGTGGATCCCTGAAGGTCGTGCAGCCACTCGTAGGCCTTGGCCTCGCAGTCGACGACCTCGTAGGGCAGCGTATACAGGCATTCACGATGCAGCGTTGCCTCCGTCAAGTCGGTCGGAGGACGAGGAAGCCGAGAGGGTATGACGCATTTGAGCACAACTTCCGAAGGCGGTCCACCTGGCCTGTGGGGCTGGCATGGCTGCGCAAGCCATACCTCGCCCTCGTGCTCCAAGCCGGTCTGCAGAGGTCGGAGAAGAGTGTGCACCGTGTCGACTTCAGTAGGAAGGGGTGGCGGCTGTCGGACAATATTAGGGGTGGACTCAGGAGGAGGGTTCGCGGCGCGAGGATCATCATGATGGTACAGTGGTTGGGCGGGCGGAGGCGAAAGAAGGTTCAGGCGTAGAGTAAATCCTGCAGTCAGCGGCGTCGGGCATGGTGCGAACGAGGCAGACGATGATATCATGATAGTATTGGTGATAAGCGAGCACCCACCAGGTTCGATGTCACCCATCTTGCTCCGGGCCTCGCCATAGAGCTTCCTCCACTGCTTGCCCGACACCTTCAGGGGCTCCTTTTCGTGCACCTCCTCCGCGGAGTCCGCGTCCTTGTCCGCGTCCTCCTTCAGTGCGGGGGGCGGCGCCTTCAGCGTAAGGCGCCGTTTCTTCATGATAGGTACGCCGAGCTCATCGTCTGAGGTATTTGAAACAACGATGTCCCCGGCGGAGGTGGGGCTGGAGGACGCTCTTGCGGGTTGTTTCCGTGTGGACCTGGACACTTTCGCAGTCCCAGAGGCCGGGCGCTTGGACGTGAATGAGAGTTTCGCCTGCCTCATAGTTTCGAGAAGGCTCGGGAGCAAGTGAGCCAAGAGATCAGGCCTCAGGTTCAGGAGAGTCGGGGGCAAGCGGCAGGCAGACGCAGGACGAGGAGGACGTCTGAGATCTGGACAACGAGCTTGGAGGCTGAGGGAGGCTGCCGGAGGTCGAGCCACCTTGAGCAAACATTCACAAATACAGTTGAACCACCGTGCCGGCTTCGGACTCGGAGTCGTGCTTCTGCTAATGCCCACCAGTCTGAGCTGCTACTTCTAAATTCTTCCTCTTTTTCTCTCCAGGAATCCTCGTACATGCTTACCAGTGCATAGAGTGAGTTTTCGAATGAATTCACCCCGTTTGGGCAGAGCTCATCTCCTCGGTCATTCCAGTGATCGCTGCAAGCTTCATATCATTATGCCTCGCCATTGCGCGCGGCCGTCCCACACCTACTGTCTCGCCATCTTCCTCACTCACATCCCAGTCCCAGTCCTCCGACATTCTCTCCAGCGGCGACTCGGACACCACCATGTCCAGTTCCCCCGACGCCTTCTACATATCTCCTTCCGAGGTGAACCTCTATTATGATGGTCTGCCGTCCCGCCCCGCTTGGTATATCGGACGAATAAGACGTCGTGGACGAATCCCACCAGCGCCGACTCGAAGGCGGACGATGAGGAGCCGGAGGCATCCCGCTGGCTGAAGGAGCTCCGGCCGGTCTTCGGTCACAAGCTCATTGAGGCTTGGCCAAAGCTGGCCCCCAAGATTGTCGAGTGCTTGGATTCCAAGAATGTTCTGTTTACGACCATCGACGGAATCCGGTTCGCCATCGGAGACGGACCGGCAGGTGCCGTCACCATCTGGATCGGGGTGCGTTGCGGCGAGCTCACGGCTGAGCGTGCCCACGACGCGGCGCGCAGTTGCTTGGCTCTTCTGAAGGAGTTCGACATCACCGACGTCGACATCGAGTTCAGGGAGTCCCTGTACACCCGCTTGGCTGGTCCGACGCTTCTCAAAGCCGTACCTGATGGTGACGCAACGGCCGCGATCCGCGCTCGTTTCACGTCAGCCCTCGGCCTGTCCATAGCTCCCGCGGGTGAGAGGTCTACCGTCGAAGGCACCGCAGGTTTCTACTTCGCAGAGGGCGGGGATAGCGATGTCATCTATTTCGTCGCGGCTCGACATGTCCTCTTCCCGCCGCCGAAGGGGAAACTGGTCTTCCCTTCCGCCGTATGCCCAGAGAACGCGCTTTTTCTCAACATCGACGGCGAAGCGCCTCGTCGCGACGTGCTCCTCCTCAGTACGAACAAGCTCGAGGAATTCATCGTCGCTATTCAAGAACAAATCAAAGATTTGATGTCGGAAATCAAGCAATATCTTCTCATGGTCGACAATCAGCGGATGAAGGGGATGGAAGCCAACGCCGATATCATCCAATGCCTGAACAACAGTAAGACGGCAGTCCAGGCCCTGAACGAGTTCCAAGAAGTCATCAAGAAGCAATGGATGCTCGAGTCCAATCGCATCATCGGTCAAGTCGTGTGGTCCCCGCCCATCACCCCCGGTGTGACTGACTGTGGCTACACGGACGATTTTGCCGTCGTACGGCTCGACCGCTCGAAGGTGGGCAACGCGTTCATGGGCAACGTGCTCAGCTTGGGTATGTTGCTGTCCTTCTCACTCAGACCGTCTAGTGCGACTCATTGAGAACATCAGGCTCGGGCCCCACAGCAATCTCGTCGGCTGACTTCTCTGCCATGATGTACCTCGGGCCCCAGGGTAACCACATGAAGCCCGTCTTCGCAAACTCAGACCTCCATCTGCTCAAGCTCCAAGGGCCGATCCCGGAGGAGGAAATGACGCATCCGGTGTCTCTTGAAGAATGCCTTGACCAGGACAAATTGAAAACCGCTCTTCGGGTCATCAAGAATGGCTCCACCACCGGCCCGACCATCGGTTGCGCTACAGGGATCTTTTCTATCACTCGGCAGTACTTCGACGATGGAAGCACGCAGACGTCGAAGGAATGGGCGATATGCCCCGGAAGAGACGAGTCTAGAGTCTTGAGCTCTCCCGTCTTCTGCTCTGCTGGTGACTCTGGCGCACTCGTTGCCGATGGCTGTGGGCGAATGGGCGGTCTCCTCTCTGGGTCCTCCGGTAGCCAGCTTAGCAACGCAACGGACATCGCCTACGCCACACCTGCCTTCTATCTCTGGTCACGTATCCAGGAACAGTTCCCCAACGCTCACCTCAACCCGGTGATCAGCACCTAGCCACCACCATCATGTCCTCTCGCGTCTGGTTCCTGGTCCACGTGTCTTCTTCAACACCTCTCTAGTCGGACGCGGCAGACGCCGCTCAGCGGTGGTAGCCTGGCACGGCGATCTTCGTTGGCATCGAGAAGTCAGTCGAAGTCGAGAGGCTCGAGGCGCAGTGTTGAGGCCAGCAATTCAATAGCCCCCACGCGGTCAACGAGCGACCAAGACTGGCCGCTGCGGTATCGCCAAGCGGCCCTTTCACTGCGCTGGCTCTTGTGCGTGTTACGTGACTCCCCTCCGCTTCCCCTCGCAGCTGTGCGTGAGGCATGGCAGCTCGCTCAAGACGACTCTCCCTTGTGGTCTACTCGTCCTTGTGGTCGGACCTATGTCTCTCATTCAACGACCTCCTATCTACTATACTCGACGCTCGTGCCTCTTGAAGAACGCCCAAATGTGGACAGTGTGACAGTGTGGTTCGACGCCCAAGCCGCTCATACTCTCGCTCGCTCGCTACCTCTTCGACGCTGACATGACTTCTGAGCGGCTGCCTATTCTCCAAACGCATCTTCCCTTCGGTGACTCTATCACACATCTGTCATCCGGTCTCCGCGGGCGTGCTACCTGTCCGTTACCCACTCTAAACACCGTGAAGCACTGTTACGTTTGGACCATCCTCTTGGAGCCTCTTGAGGTTGAAGCAGGTCGTCGCCTCGCCTGTGAGGGACCTCACTACCTTCGCATCTGCCACTTCAGCCGCAGCCGCCACGTCGTTGAAGATGAAGTCCAAGCAAGGCTCAGCGACAACTCCGATTCCGAGCCGAGTTCTCCAACGGCCAGGGGAAGAACACGCGGCCGGCACTCCGTACGTCCGACCGGAAGATCATCTTGTGATTGACCTGCACACATCGAGCACCGACCGGAACTCATCCCAACGTCTCAAGGTGAAGACGAGGCCGAGATAACTCCCGCATGGGTCGCCATCATAGCTGCACGCTGTGCCACCCTCGGGTTCCGGTCACGGTTCGTTCATTCTCATCTGCTCAGGAACCGATACCGAAACTGGTGGACCGTGGTGATCTTGCAGAGTCCATGTCACAGCGTGCGAACGCCCAGGCATTCTGTTCGGAGACGACCCATACGACGCCCAAGATGAATATCTCGGACAAGGGCGATCGGTCGCTGCTGAAGCTCAGTCTGCTACGGTGCACGTCCGCTCCTCGGATCCCTTCGGACTGTTCAAGCGCGCACTCTCCTTCGCCTGGTCCATTCTCCGAGGGCGTCCCGTCCTGTAGAGTCCTGAGTCGGCAGGATCATACAGTATAAGTACTAGTACATGATTTCCACGTGTACCATGGGTCTCCACATTTATCATGTTATTGTGTATCATGAAAAGTCCTCCATATGACGAGTACGACGTGAGAGTGTCGGTTCTGGTCAAACACCCCCACAAGCGGCGGAGGAGGAAGAGGGGAAGGGTACACAGTGGCGGCGGAAGCCCCGAAAAGGCAGCGGCAGGCGTCATAGGCGCCTTCGTTATCTGGTGAGATAAGATGTATCTAAATAGGGAAAGAGCTTACTCCTGCTTTAATCAGTGCTTACTGTATCAATCCCTCCTGTACTCAAGTACTCCTACCCTCGTCGTCGGCGGACCTCTCCATTACGTTGTAGTTGAGAAGTTTCAGTGAGTACCCAATGTTGATATCTCTTGCTCCTCGTACTCATGTTATCGCTCTCCCTATACCCTCTTGTCGGGTCCCGATCGCATGTTCGGCGGCTGATCCACAAACATCAGCTTTGATCCCGCACATTCGCCACTCAGGCTCGGCGGATGATCCCCTTGACCAACGCTTGAGACCCCCGTGCGCGTCGAGTGCTCTTAAGCACATTCGAAGACTTCCACCGACCCACCGTTCGCCCCTTTGCGCAGGTGACCAGTCCGTATACCTAGCGCGTCTTCAGAACCATCGCTGAACTTGTGCGCCTGCTTCACAGATCGAAGGCGAAGACGTACTTGGTTTCATAGCTCAGGAGAGCAACGAGGGATCTCACTATCTCCACCACCGACGTGGCCGATGACAACGCATCCAGCGTACTCTGTCTCGGAGTCGGAGGCGATGGGGTATTTCTGGGGACTACCTTCCAGCCCGCGATTAGTGTATCGTATCGGCACCCCGTTGACCCAGCCCATCGATTTCGACATGTTTCATCAGTTGAAGGTGCTCAGACCAGTCTTCGACCGCAAACTAGTCGAAGTGTGGGGAGAGATGGGCCCGCGGGTTGTTGCCTTTCTTGACTCCAAGAATGTCAAGTTCACGACCATCGACTGGGTGCGCTTCTCGCTCGATTACGGACCAGCCGGTCCTGTCACTCTTTGGATCGGGGTGCTTCCCGAGTCTCTCGCGGCTGAGGATGCTCACATCGCGGCGTGCGGTTGTCTGGCCCTTCTCCAGGAGTTCGACATCACCGACGTCGAAGTTGCATTCCGGACGTCCATCTACACTCGTTCGGCTGGTCCAAAGCTCCTCGAGCCTGTCGACAGCAGGCACCCGACGGCGGACGTCCGTGGTCCTCTCACTCCCACGCTCGGTTTACGGGTCGCTGCCAAGAACACGCCTTACGTTGAGGGCACTGGAGGGTTCTACTTCGCCGAGGGCGGCGATAGCGACAAAATCTTCTTCGTCACGGCTCGTCATTTCCTCTTCCCTCCGAACGCTGGATTCAACGACCGCGACGACTTCAATTCTAGTGCGCCTCGTCATGATGTCGTCCTCCTCGGAACCAAGGCGTTCAGCGACATGATTGCGTCTATCGACTATAAGATCGAACGACACATACTCTACGTCGACCGCTACAGGCGGGAACTCCACGCATTGGAGAAGAGAGTAGCGAAGAACACCAAACAGACCGCTCGGAAAGCTTTGAAAGAGTGTAAGAGGATTGGGGGTCAGTGCGCGAGGAGAGCAGGGCAAGCAAAGCCCTTGGCAAGCTCCACGACGAGGTCATCAACGATTGGGCCGACGACAGTCGGCGTGTCTTGGGTCACGTCATCTGCTCCCCTCCCGTCACTCTCGGTGCCGCCTCTGAAGGTTACACCGAGGACTACGCTGTGGTCGAGCTCGACAGCTCCAAGATCGACAAACATGTCTTCAGGGGTAACGCTATCGAGTTTGGTACGTCAGAGCTTGCCATGAAGACCGTCAGATAGCTGAGTGGTCTCTGATCAATCAGGCACGACGTTATCGTCGCCCGCCCAAATCCTGACCAGGTTGCATGCAGACACCCGCACAGTCTGTTCTGTCTCTCCGTGTGATCGCCTCTACAAACTTCACGGCCACCTGAGAGAAGAAGATATGCATCGTCCCAACCTGTTCAATGGCAAAGGCGAAGAGTGCCTCATGGTCGTCAAGAGCGGCTCCGGCTCCGGCGTGACTGTCGGGAGCGCTACCGGCATCTTCTCCTACGTCCGGGAGTACTTCGATGACGGCACCCACCGGACGTCAAGAGAATGGGCTATACTCCCCTACAGCCAGACGTCAGGCGTGTTCTCCGCCCTCGGCGACTCCGGTTCTTTGATCGCTGATGGTCGCGGACGGTTCGGCGGCCTCCTCACTGGGGGCGCTGGCGCCGACACGAGGCACTTTGACATCACGTACGCGACACCGTTCTTCTGGCTCTGGCCGCGTATCAAGGCGAACGGGTTTCCAGATGCTCACCTCGATCTGGACGCATATATCGACTTTGACCCGGACACCTTCATGGTCTGATATTGCGACGTCGACTCGGCGTCGGCCAAAGCGACATTTACGACACGGTGCCAGTCGTCGGGAATGCTGCCAGTGACTCGGAGTCGGTTCGATTGGCGTTGGCCAGTGTTACCGTATGGTCGAGGGTTTTTGGTTTGTAACTTGTTGTATGGGCCAGCCCTCTTGGCACCAACTTAGTAAATACTTACGCGTACGTCGCCAACTCCGTTTTCCTTCCGAATGTCAAGCTTCCTCTGCTCTAGCAGAGATATATCTGGGCAACATGGTGTCCTTAAACGAACCGAGCTTCGGATTGTGGAGTGAACTGTGGTTGTTGTCTGCTGGGGAAGCATATCTTATACCTTCCACGGCAATAAGTCCGCGGATTAACTATGCGGAACGGTACAAGCTCTCATTTTGCGCAGACGGTTCGATGATACAACGTTGCCGACCCTGTCGCACGATGTGGCTGCTCCGTATAACTTATCGCCCTCCTCAAGCAGTCGTACACGGTCGGGAGCTCTAGCCTCTTTTACAGATCAGGATCAAAGGTCCGCTTATCACTGTGGAACTCTTCAGCAATAGTGACTTGCAAGTCCCGGCCTCAGGCCGTCAAGCCGTGAGGCCGAGCCCCCACTGAGGCCGGGACGGGACGGGCCCTTCTGGGGGCTTCTGACGGCTTGACGGCTCGTCTTGGACTGTTGGCAAGCCCGAGCCGAGCCGTCAGGCCGGGGCTTTGACGCTCTTCCTCATACTGCAGTAGAAGGCCCGCTGTGAGCCGAAGATAGGTCAGAATTTAACTCCACAACGTCGGAGTGAACTCACATCAACATGATAGGTGAATCCCTGCGATGTGTTCGCGCACCGGGCATTGTCTGGCGCATGACCATCGTCGACAGTGCTCAGTCAGCACCAGGTAAAGTGTTGACTGTCCGTAGACCGATCTTCAAGCACTGAATCAACCATCGTCAGGTGCAAGAGCATCGTAACATACCCTCAGCGTTGCATCTTTCAACGGCGCCTGTGACTCACCATAAGCCGTGGCTCAGGCCGGGACGAGCCCTCGGCTCGGCCTGAGACGTCCTCGGGCCCGGCCTGAGGTTCGACCAAGCCCCGGCCGTCTGAAGCCGGGCCCAAGCCCCGGGCTTCAGGCCGAGCCGGGACTTGCAAGTCACTATTCAGCAAAGATTATGTACCCCTGATGTACCCCATCATCATCGTTGAGCACTTGACCCCCGGTGAGATGTCGGGTGGATTGAAACGGATTGACGCGTAAGATGCCGTACGTTGAATATCGTACGTTACAAGATCAATACGGATGTCCGGTCTATGTACGGATGAACCGTACGCTCCCGTAACCACTGGTCGGGACATCGTACGGGACAGTCCGCCCGGTATGTAGACAATCGTATGCCCTTGTATGACACCGTAAACTATCGTATACGCGCACCCACATGTCTCAGACGTCCGGTGGATCATACGGTATAAGTACTTATCACGGGGAGTACGGTATTGATACAGTATTGTATATGCACCATCGCCAAAACCTCCCCAGAATGATAGCTCCGGGTAAGTAGCTTACAGACGGCTTGTAAGCGGTATAAGAGACATAAGTTCCGGAATACTTATGTCTCACTTATCACCTCCGTGTAAGCATATGCTCGTACGTGTAAGCCTAGCATAAGGCATGTAAGTACGGACATAATTATGTGAAATGTATGCGATGGTGAGCACGTATACCGCCTTCTGCCACACCCAGTCCGATGCATCGGGGCTTCCACTGGATTTCACGTGCACGGTTCACGCAGGTGGGTATGTAGGGAATGCAGAGATGCGTTGTGTCATTTCCGTAAGGGGTGGTGTACGAGTACATGCATAAGTAGTCTCAGGAAGGAGCTCCGGACTGCAGCTTCGACAACTTGAAGTGTCCCCGAGTCCAAGCGAATCATCCCCCAACGCCCAATGTATCCATCCGTCATATTACCACATCCTACATGTCCTACAGGAGATTTAGTTGAACATCTTGGAGTAGGCAGATGTGAATGATCAAGCCGAGAAACGGAGTAGGAGCCGAGAGTGAAAACATACATACGATGGCTATGGCAACAGCGCGATGCTGAGTAGTGGGAAATCCGCTTCCCGAAGGACAATGAGGGTGTCACGACGGAGTCCATAGCGAGGACACAAAACCTCGAGGAGACGATAGGCTGCGGCTGTCCATCTTGCAGCAAGGGTTGGCTCAATGACCGACAAAAACGGATAAACTCACCAGTAACAGTCTGCCTGATGGCGCACGAGCTTGGTAGACAAAGTCATATGGAGAACTCACCGGGATCGCACTTGTACATTGAGGTGCCGGCGAGTTAAATCACAAAATGAGGATGGGAGGATGGGATAAGGAGTCGCAGGCTAGACTTGTCAGTTTTTTCGTGGTGTTGTAGTCAGGCTTTGTCAGTGGCTCCGAGGTTTAGGGCAAGCAAGGGAGGTTTAGGGCAAGCAAGGGAGAGCGCTGAGGGTCCCGGGCGACATGAAATCCTTCCAGCACGGTTGCAAGAGAGCTGGAAGAGAGACAGCGGAGTGGTGGCAAGCTACAAGAAGGCGAGGAATGACATTTGGGTTACAAGCGGACATAAGCCCAATATAAGTATTATGTCATCCTTGTAAGGTCCGTAATATCCATAATCGGCTGGAAGACCCAGGAGGATTTGCTGATGACTTTACGCCCTAATGGTATGATTCGTACTGATGCGCTATTGGATGGCCGACGCTGGAGCCATCTCACTGAGAGTCCTAAGCGAGAATGCAAGTCAGTGGGGGCCCGCAGCACGCACTCCTGCAGTAGTATGTACGCACCATGGCAAGAGGAAACATGCTTCTACTTGACGCTGTCGATCTCCGGGCGTGTCTGCAATAGATATATGTTAGCACATACGGGGCAGGGAGATGGACAGAATACTAAGTATACTCACCTTCTCCCACTGCCAACGGAGTTTCTGCATGACAGTGGCACTTCGACAATCTTGCGCATCTTCTCCAGTGTGGGCAGCTCGAGGTTGGGATTGTGCTCCATCGCGGATAGCCTGTTCGCATGGTATGCCTCCTCGGTGTGGCCATTGTCGATGAAGTGGCGGAGCGCGAGTCTCAGGACGCGGTTAACGGAGAGCTTGGAGAACTTGCGCTGTGGGTTGCGCAGACGATTGAGCACGTTGTCGTCGAGCACACTTGTCGAGCTGTGTGTTCTGTTGAAAGTGGACTATTAGCATAAAAGTACACCGTACATAGTATCTTACTTACTGCTTACTTACTTACTTATCCTCGTTTGAAACCACTTACTATTACGTAATCCCTTTCGCGACTTTACTTCGTGGTTTTTTCTCTCTCTCCTCAGCTGTTGACACCCAAGTGCACCAGACTGAGGTGAGATCCTACTCATATATTCTGTAGACGACTCTAGCTAACACACATGTAGTTCTGCGTCGTCCTAGGTAAATATATTCAAGCTGTTGACACCCAAGTGCACCAGACTGAGTTCTGCGTCGTCCTAGACCACTATTTACAACAGGTTATGAGCCCTGCGTGAACGCTCTAACCGACCAGAAAACTCGTCTACGCTCTCGCTGCACACGCTCCTTCTCAACGTTCCAACTCTCGATCCCACGACTGTCATCGCTACACCACAATGGGCAACAAGGACTCGACATCAGCCGCCGGCTCGCACCTGAGCGCGCAACCCAGCGCAACCACGCGCTCGGGACAATCAAGTCGTCTCCACGACATCGCGTTCCTCAAGAACGATGGATCGAACTTCACCACGTGGAAGTTCCGGATCTTGCGCATCCTCATTCAACGAGGCTTGTGGGGACTGGTCACAGGAACAGAGTCGAAGCCTTCCGCGGGCACCGATGCCGAAGCCGAATGGGTGGCTCGCGACTCGGAAGCAATAAACCAAATCACGCTGACTCTCGAGGACGAGCCGCTCGCCGGCGTAATGCATCTCAACTCTTCTCCGGAGATCTGGGCGAAACTGGTGGTGATGTACGAGGGTGCGGGGAAGCAGACGATCACGTCGCTAATCGGTGAGCTCTTCCGCGGAACACTCTCCGACGATTCCCCGCTCCGTCCGCAACTGGACGCGATGCTCCACAAGAAGCACCTCCTCACGTCCCTGGGGCAGACCCTCGACAACTCGCTCATAG
Source organism: Lentinus brumalis (assembly GCA_001792895.1). NCBI lineage: Eukaryota > Fungi > Basidiomycota > Agaricomycetes > Polyporales > Polyporaceae > Lentinus > Lentinus brumalis. The sequence goes on from MARA01000004.1 coordinate 1,431,164, forward strand.
CGATCGCCATGGTCATCTCGCTCCCGCCCTCATACTCTACGCTCCGCACAATCCTCATGTCGTCGGACGCGACGCTCACGACGGACAAAGTCATCTCGTCCGTCATCGAGCACGAGAAGATGCTGGACAATCAGTCGAAACACTCCGCGCTCTACACGCGCACCGCTCCCAAGGGCGCGCCGAAGTCCGACTCCAAGTCGAAGAAGGACAAGCCCAAGTGCGCGCACTGCAAGAAGCTCGGACACAAGCGCGACGAGTGCCGCAAACTCAAGGCCGAGCTCGAAGCGAAGCAGAAGGGCGACTCGTCGAACGCGAACAAGTCAGCGGACCTCAGCGCGAAGTTCGCTTCGATTCGAGAGGCCGACGTGCTCCGCTGCTTCGTGGCGGACGCACTCGAGGCCAGTCAGGATCGCCTCACGTCGCGCTGGATCGTCGACTCTGGCGCGTCGTCGCACATGTCCTCGCAGCACGCGCAGTTCGCGAGCTACCGCAAACTCAAGGAGCCGATGCGCGTTTGGCTTGGAGACGACCGCTACATCCTCGCGGTCGGGATTGGCTCGATGCACCTCGACCTGGACGACAACGTCAACCCAGTGCTCGTCACGCGAGTCTTCTATGTCCCGAACTTCACGGGAACCTCCTTTCCGTCTCGCGACTCGCGTCCAGCGGCCTCAGCGTCCAATTCGTCGAACACGGCTGTCGGATCGTCGACGACAAAGCGGACGAAATCATCGGCACGGCGTCGCTGAAGGACGGTCTCTACATCCTCAATGGGATGGCTGGAACTCCTGAACACGCGCACGTCGCGTCCCTCGTCCCCGAGTCCGTTACTGGCAACTGCGACCCCGGCCCGACGCCCGAGCACCTCACTGCCTTTGTGGCGAACCACTCCAAGGCGTCGGCACAACCGTCTCGCTCATCTGAGCGTGGACGCGGTCCTCCGCATGGTCCGCAGCGGAATGGTCGAGGGCATGTCAATCATCGGCACGTCCAAGCCTCCCAAGAAGCCATGCGCGACCTGCCTTGCAGGGAAGCAGACTCGGGACCCCATCCCGAAGGAGACCAGCTCGTCTGCCCCTCGCCCGAACTACCGTATCAGCTCCGACCTCATGGAGGGCGAGACGCGAACGCCGTTCGGCGAGAAGTACCTCGACACGTACATCAACCAGTGCTCCCGACACATCACCGGCTACCTCCTCAAGGCGAAGTCGGATCAGCCCGTACAACTCGACGCGCACCTCAACCGCGTTGAAGTACTCGTCGGCGAGCCGGTCGTCTACCTCCGCTCCGACGGTGGAGGCGAGTTGTTGGAATTACCGGGCGAATAGGGTGGGCGTCGGGCAGGACGGGCGGTACGGGCAGGGCGGTGTGTCGGGCATCGGGCGTCGGGCAAGCCGGTGCGCTCGCGCCCGGCGGCTTATCGCAAGATCTCGTACCTATCGCGATCATAGCTACGTACTTATACTCTTCCCTTCGTTATTGAATCCCCCGCGCGTTTGCGACGCGGGCTCCCTGCTACACCCGGAACAAACACTTGTTCCAACACAAACGCGCTGTACAGCCCCTTGCTTCCTCCGCTTCGCGTCGTTCCCACCCGGGTCCTATCAGAAGAACCTTGAAGAACTCACTGGAAGAACATTCCCCCCCACTATGTCCGACTCTACCACACATACCGTCGAAAGCCGTCGCTTCCCGAAGCTCAACGACACCAACTATGTTGAATGGGCGATGTGCATGGAAGCCGACCTCGTCCGTCGGAAGCTGTGGAACGACATCGTCGACAGTGCAGTCCAGGACCCGTCGCAGTGGCACGAGGAGTACGAGAAGAAGAAGAAGAAGCGATCGATGCAGAGGATGAATGAGGCGAGGGCGGAGATGATCATGCAGGTTGAAGACGGTCAGTTATCTCACATGCGGTCTCGCGATCCGATGGAGATCTGGGAGACATTGGCGAAGGTCCACAAGGCTCGTGGGTTTGCGACACAGCTGGCCATGAAGCGGCAGTTCCTCACGTCGAAGAAGAAGCCTATGCAGTCGATGCAGGCATGGATTGGCGAGATTAGGAGCATGGCGTTCAGGATGGAGGAGACGGGCATCGCAGTTGTCGATCAGGACAAGATTCTCGCCGTCACCATGGGTCTTCCCCCGTCTTATGACGCTGTCATCATTGCGCTCGACTCAATCCCTACGGAGCAGCTGACGCTCGAAGAAGTCATTCGTCGGCTCCTGAACGAGGAAGTCCGGCAGACCAGTACGTCCGACCCCTCTTCCCCCTCCCCTTCCACCGCAGACCATGGGGTCGCTGCCGCTGCTCTCTCGTCGGAGAAACCGAGGGTCGATCGCTCGAAAGTCCAGTGCTATTTCTGCGATGAGATTGGGCACTTCAAGCAGGACTGCCCGGAGCGGGCAAAGTGGGAGGCGGCACGTCGAAAGACGAAGACGTCGGGCAGTGCGAACACGGCCATGTCAGCTGGTGCCCTGTTGGAGGCGTACGAGGAACTCACGGAGGTCCATGGAGCTTGGTGATTGAGGGGGTGTGCGCTCGCGCACGGCTTGAGGGGGTGTGTTGGAATTACCGGGCGAATAGGGTGGGCGTCGGGCAGGACGGGCGGTACGGGCAGGGCGGTGTGTCGGGCATCGGGCGTCGGGCAAGCCGGTGCGCTCGCGCCCGGTGGCTTATCGCAAGATCTCGTACCTATCGCAATCATAGCTACGTACTTATACTCTTCCCTTCGTTATCGAATCCCCCGCGCGTTTGCGACGCGGGCTCCCTGCTACACCCCGGAACGAACGCTTGTTCCAACAGCGAGTATGACAATCAGGACGTCAAGGCGATCTGCACCGAGCGCGGCATCCACCACGAGATGACGAACCCGGACACGCCTCAGGAGAACGGGATCACGGAACGGGCAAATCGGATGATCAAGGAGATGGCTTTGTGCATGCTCGAGTCATCCGGGCTGCCAAAGACGTACTGGGGCGAGGCCTCGAAGTACGCCATCCATATCCTCAACCGGACGCCAACTCGGGCCCTCGACGGCGACATCACTCCTCACGAGGCGTACACGGGGGTTAAGCCCTCCGTTGCGCACATTCATCCCTTCGGCTGCAAGGTGTTTGTCCACATCCCGGACAAGAAGAGGAGGAAGTTTGACCCCAAGTCGCTCGAGTGCGTCTTGCTCGGGTACTGCGATCACAAGCGAGCCTACCGCCTCCTCCATCGCCCTACCGGGAGAATCATCGAGTCTCGGGACGTTGTTTTCGACGAGGGCGACCCGAACGGCGTCCCCACCCGCATTGTCGTGAACACCGAGCCGGCTCTCGTGCCGAACGTTGAGGACGGTCCCTCGACCACACCACGGTACCTCGAAGTCGAAGTCCCCGATGCCCCTTCACCACGCCGTCACCGCATGACTGTGGAAGAGGTGCCCGATGAGGACGCGCCTAGTGCATAGCAGGGGTAAACCCCGGGTATTTTGGCTGTTACCCTGGCCCTTACCCCCCAAGGGTGCCTACCCTCCCCCAAGGGTAAGGGTTTCTCAAGGGTAACGAGGGTCGGGTAGAGGGTAGGGGTAAGGGAGGGCATGTACGAGGGTCACACCAAGATATGGCAGCAAGCAAGGTGAATTTTTGCGCGCATTTTGCGCGATGAGCCATAGGTACATGCATATACTACAACTATGACTACTTCAGCAAGCCCCACGCGTCATCGTCATCGTCGTCGTCCGAGTCCTCGAGGTCTCGGATGACGTCCTTGTCCTTGACGAGCCCGAGGCGGCTCCACTCACCGAGACAGAGCAGTGCGCGGATTGAGCGCGCGGACAGCCCGTTGCGGACGTGCGGGAGAAGCAGGTGTCCACGGCTGAAGACGCGCTCGATGTCGACTGATGTGCCTGAATCAAATGTGTGATGTGAGTTACTACAGCGACGGAAACCGAGTGGGAGCAGCGTACCGGGGATGGTCAAGTACGAGCGGGCCATACGGGACAGGCGGGGGTACTCGCGGCGGTGCTCCCACCACCAACCGAGCGGGTTCTTCGTGTACTCGGTTGGCGCAGCGAGGTATCGGTCGAGCTCGCTCCGACGATCGTTGGCACGGCGAGGCTTGCGTTGGAAAGCAGGGAGGTTGTCGAACGCGTTGGCAGACTGGGGGTACAACAGTGGGGACGGGGTTGGAATGGGGTAGGTACGAAGACGTAGCAATGATAAGGACGTACCTCTGCAGCTCCAGTCCCGTCTGCTTGACCGCCTCCCTCCTCCTGCTCGTCCTCCTCGACCTCCAAGGGTTCATACGACTGCTTGGACTCGTCGCGCATGACCTTCTCAGCGTCCTTGATCCAGCTCTTCGGCCACTTGGCCTCGGCAAAGTATTCGAACTTGAGGGTCGGGTGGAAAGCTGGTGGATGATGACGACGAGTGAGCAACAAACATACAGCGTAGAAAACGAGACCTAGTCACTCACCCATAGCAATACGGTTGATAACATTGTCGTCCGTCGCGTTGTAGTAGTAGTTGATAACCTGCTTGCCGAGAGTCGCAGCTGCACGCACCGCAGCGGGCAGACGCGCGTCGAGGCCGGAATCCGCGAGCTTCGAGTCGATATGGTCCATAGCCGGGATCACGGTGGCGAGATTAGGGGTGCCGTCACGAGAGAAGAATTTTGTGGCGTCATCAAAGAGCTGGGAGGTGCAGAGAGGGCGGAGTGAGTAAGGAGGAGGTGGAGGAAGAGAGACGAGCATTGCTGCGGCAAGGCCAGAGCCACCCGTATTGGGCAGTCGAAGCGCGCGCACGTGCCCGGCGCCACGTAAACGGACACTCACCTTCAGGACATCGCGCAGATGTGTCGCTATCTCCCACTCTTCCCTTGTCAACTCGAGCTCGCGAAACCCCATATCCAAGTCCCCCGTCATCCTCACGATCGCCTTCTTGTACTCCAACGCTGCGTCAAGCATCCGGAACGTGGAATTCCATCGGGTTCGCACGTCGCGTGGCAAGACGCGCTTCAGCAAGCCAAGCTCCTTGAGGAGCTCGAACCACGCAGGAAGACTCACCGTCGACGAGTGCAGGATTTTCTGGGCGAGGGTGCGGAGCTGCAGGGAGGTTGTTCAGTGACAGGTAAGTGGTCTAGCAGGTGATGCACAAACCTTCGTCAGGAGGAGCTTGACGGTCGGGATGCCAGCGTGGAGCTCCTCCCACATGTCATCATCAAGCCCGTCCTCGCCGTCCACAAGCCCGTCGATGTCGTCCTCGTCCTCAACATCCTCTCCAGCGGGCAGGTCGAGCCCTTCGTCGAGGTCGAGGCCATCCATCAGCGCTTCGAAAGCCTGTTCCGCCTTGGTGAGTTCCTTCCCTTGCTTCTTCCTCTCGGCATCAAACGGTCTCAGAACCGCCTTCGCACACAAGTTGACGACGTGGTCGAAGCATCGCCCGCGGTGCGACATCCCGCCGAAGTCGTCAAGCCGCTTCGCGAGCTCCTCGACCATGGTGTCATTGGGTGCCGCGTTGTCCCCGGTTACGGCCAAAAGCTGCACGATATCGTAAGCAATGTTCGCATCATATGATTGTTACATTGATTGCTCACCTTCTCCTCGATAGACAACTCGCGCATCATCTCGTCGAAGACCCGGGCCAGTGTCGCACCCGTGTGCGATTCGGCGACCTCGATTACATCAAGCAAGAAGCTAAGCGGTTCACCGTCGTGGTGCAGGTGGACGGCGAACGCGACAAGGGCTTTGTGATTGGGGGACGTCCACGCGTCCATGGAATAGCTGAGTTCACCCTCGAAGTTCTGATATCACACGCATGGTAAGCATCACGTCACATCTCATTTCACTGCATACTGACTTGTAACATTCTAGCAATCCGAGCCCGGCATCTCAAGAAGACACGCTGCACGTCCCGAGAGACGGTCGTCGGCGATGGTACCTTGTATTCGGGCTGGCCCATCTTCATCAAGGCGAGGAAGGCGCGATCGCTCACGATCTCGAACGGCCGCTTGCTCTCGGCAACCCAGCGGACAATCCAAGCTCTGCCCGACGATCAGCGCATACTCAGGCAATCGGACACGAGGTGCGTACCGTGTTTCCATCGACGTGTGGTTGCGTATCGAGTACGTAACCTTGCCCTTCCCCTTCCTGTCAAAAAAATCTGTGATAGTACCAGTTCGTCCGAATGCCTCGACCCCGGGGCGCGCAGCCTTCGCCGACCCCGCCCGCATCGCCTCGGTGAGGATATCTCTACCCCAGCACGACTCGACGTGGCGCCGAAGATTTTGCGTCGATGTATTGTCCTTCGTGTCAGTCCAGCGCGTCTTCGAGTGCGCACAGCCGGGTTTCGCGCAGTCGAACCGGTATCCGATGCGCTCGCCCTGCCGGACCAGTGTGACGTCGGGTTTGTAGAACGCGTAGACGACGGCGGTCCAACGCACCTTTTTCTCCTCTGTCATTAATGTGTTACAATCTTGTGCGATGGTAGATAAGTAGCTTTACTCACCTAGTATTTCCTCCGGAGTCTTCTCAACCGCAACCGGCTCCTCGTCCTCGACTTCCATCTCCGAGGAGCTTCTGACCTCGATGGGATCTTGGGTTGTGCCCGCATCGGTCTCGGTTGCAGAGGCTGTGTCGTTGCCGGCGCTGTTGGACTTCTTCTTGCGGCGTGGGATGCGCAGCTTGTCGGACAGATCAGAAGCCTTGCGCTTGAGGGCGCTGGCTACCTGGGCGGCGGCAGCCTTGAGCTTCTTCCTCGGGGCTGCCATCGGAAGGTGGTGATGGATGTTTACGTTCCCAGTGTACTTCCAGGACATATATAGCAATCTTCTGCTTACTTCATCCCTCATTATGGTAAGAACTATACAGTTCCATGTGTGCCTTCGGAGAACTCCGGAAAAGCTGGGACTGGTGCAAATAATAAGCTAATAATTATAATGCTGGGTCTGCTATGCCTCCATTTGGCAAGGGTATCTCAAGGGTTGAAGGGTAGCCCGATAGCTACCCTGGCCCTTACCCCTGGCTACCCTACCCTCGTACCCTCGGGGGTGTCCCTACCCCTGCCATGCACTAGACGCGCCTCGTCGTGCTCCGTCTCCTGCGAGGAACGTTACAGACGTTCCTCCGCCTCCGGCCCTGGCCCCCACTCCTCCGGCCCCTCAGCCTGTTCCAGCTCCACAGCTGCGACGCTCAAGCCGGTCGAACAAGGGAGTTAAGCCTCCCAAGCTCGTTCTCCGCGACTACGTGCGTCGACGTGCACCTGCTGTTGCTGGAGGGGGGGAACAAGAGCTCCCTGAGCTCCACGAGGTGCCAGAAGAGGAGGACAGGGAGGACGAGGAGGATGAGGAAGACGATGAAGACGACAACGACATCGAGGACCTACTCACTGGAGTGGGCGACGAGCACGCCCACAAGGCCACCACCTCCAGCGACGAACCGAAGACGTATGCCGAAGCCATGTCCCGTCCTGACGCTGAACAGTGGAAGGCAGCATGTGCCGAGGAACTCTACACGTTCACGAAGGCCGAACTCTTCGACGAGGTCAAACGACCCACCTGGACATCACACCATCAGAGATTGATTAACCCCCGCCACAGATTTCATCCCGGGTTTGATAGACTCCTTTCCCTGCTATTTGACGACTACGAGTACCACTACCAGTATTTCCTGCCCGTTCCCTAAAGCAGAAGGGTTCCTCCCGCCCTCCAAGTGTCGGCCATCCCGCCCCCTCGGGGACTTCGGGCGCGCCATCCGGACTACGTAAGCCATCAGCGCCATCAATCCCGTGCCCCGGCAAATGCCCGCGCGCGTGAACGTGCCTGCCAGCGCCCTCCGCGCCGCCACAGGGCGTCAGGGACGCCGTGCTCGCTGTCCCCGACAGCGAGCTCGCTGTTCCCGCCATCCCGTCCCTTCCACTGGTCCTCTCGGCATGATTCTTGTATGTACGCGCTCGGCTCATCGAGCTCTATTCAATGCTGATGGCCGTTGTAGCTCTCGACGTCGCGGCACTGCGTCAAGGACGTTCGCGCGCTCTCTCCCGCCTTCCCGCCTGCGCGCCCGCTGTCCCGCCGCTCCTACTGAGTCAATACCCACGAGTTCGGTATGTACCTAATGCTGGTATTGAGGACTATCCATCTCAGACATACGTTGCAACATCGCGACGCTGCAACGCTGCGCATTAGGCTGCCCGCCCACTGTCCCGCCTCCCGCCAACGCGCGCCCCCGCCCGACACGTGGCGCATGAGTCAGATCAAGTACGCAGGTCGGCGGTGCCTGGCCGAGGTTCCGCCGACCTCCCCGCGCCTGCGCCTCTCGCCCTCGAGCTCGTCAGTGCTCGCACTGTTTGCGCTCTCCTGTACCCTCGGACACTGCGGGAGCATGGGCTACATACGAGCCATAAGTATGCAGGGAATACAGGATGGGTTGGGTGCGCAGATGCGCTGTCTGGACTCCCAGATCGAGATCGGCGCCGCTCTGATCGATGATGCGGCCCTGTCCCACCCTCCCAATAGCGTAGAGTGGAACTTGTACTCCTACTCAGACACAGGACTTGCAGACGTAGAGGTTCGTAACATAGCATGTGCTTGCCAGTCATATAAGTATCTGTGTGCCCGCGGACGGTGATTAGCTTAGTGTGCTGGCACTGTGGTTGTGAGATCAATTCCCGATCTCCTCAAGGTTCTCAAGATCGGATCGCGATCGACGTTGGGCGCTCCGCACTTACAGATATTTGCAGACGTTGCAGGAGCATGTAGGGGCTTATGGTGATAGCAATGATTATTGCATGGTCTCAGCACGCAGGGGGGTCGATGCACACGATACAATGGTAATTAGAGGCCAGCAGAAGCATGCTCGTGGTGCAAAGGATCAAGTACATACATGATAAGTGCATAGTAGATGTGAATGCGAGAGGCGAGGAGGGTATGATGGGCGTAACTAATGGGAGCGAATATGTGTGGCTGCAGGAGACGATGAGCAAGATATAAAGAGCGTGCGAAGTAAGCGAGTAGGGCTCCTATGCGGGGTTCTCCTGCGCGCCCTTCTTCTTGCGGGGCTTGTTCTTGTCAGAGCGTACCTGGCGTGCCTTCTTCGGGAGGTGCGGGTTGTAGGGGACGAAGTTGCCAGGGCCGCGCTTGGTCCCCTGCGGTGCTGGGCCAGGTGTCGGATCGACGGGGACGTTCTGCGCGGTGTTGTTGGTCTGCAGTGCAGGGTCCTGTGCGGCCAGCATGGTCGTAGCGGAGTTGTGCTGTTCAGACGAAGGGAAGGGGGTGTCGTCGCAGGGCAACAAGAGCGCGGGGTCGATGTTTGACGAGGAGTGCGCGACGGTGGTGGCAGCAGCAATTGCGGGCGTTGTGGACGCGGCGGGCGTGGCAGGCGCGGCGGGCGTGGCGGGCGTTGTGGACGCGGCGGGCGTGGCAGGCGCGGCGGGCGTGGCGGGCGCGGCGGGCGTGGCGGGCGTTGTGGACGCGGCGGGCATGGCGGGCGCGGCGGGCGTGGTGGGCGTTGTGGGCACGGCGGACGTGGCGGGCGTTGTGGGCGCGGCGGGGGCGGTGGGCGCAGACAGGTTGTCGTCATCAGTGGAGGGCGCGGCGTTCTGAGCAGCAAGCTCGGAAGCGAGCGCGGCTGGAATCGCCCCAGTCACACCAGGGGTGTGCGTACCGGTGTGATACGCCGCTCTCCATGCTGTCCACTCAGCGTCGGCCAGCGCGACGAAGCGAGTGGTCCCCTGCTTGAAGCAATCGTACAGCATCTGCAGCAGCGGGACGCTGCTGAACTTGCCGGGGGCCGTGAACGTCTGGAGAGGCCAGTTCTCCAAGACGACACCGTATTTGAGGGTGATATGTTTCTCAAAGTTGGTGTAGTACATCTTCGTGATAGCTCCCCGCGCTGGGAGGCTGGCTTCCCCTGCAGGCATGTCAGCGGCGTCACAATAATAAACTGGGCGCGACACTCACGGAGTTTCTCGAGGATCAGCTCGGCAGCCTGCTTCTTGACGAATAGGAGTTCGTCGGCATGCTTGCGGACAATAGCTGCGGCGGACGAACGTCAGTCTGCGTCTAATCCAGCGCGAAGAGAAGACTCACATTCCAGCCCTGAGATGGAAAACCCTTCCATCTGAAGGGCAAGGTCGTACAGGTTCTTCTTCGTCAGCGTCTCCCAGAACGTTTGGACGCGGTCGTTGCTCCAGAACACGTAGGGCGCGTTCCAGAAGTCCAGTTTCGAACGGACGGCGATGAACAGCACGTCCGTGTCCGTGCGACCCTTGAGGTATTCGAGCTAGAAGCAAGAACGTGTGAGTGTACGTGCGATGCAACTTGAGCGGATGAACATACCTCGCGTTGAATAAGTGCGAGTGTTGCGCGCACGTCATTGAACGCGGACAGCGCCTCGTTGTGGACCACCAACTTGCGCTCACCCTGTCGGCCCTGGAGCTCCTCGAGGCGGTCGCCGACTTCGGCCTCGCGCTCTTCGGCGGACATGGCCTGCCACTTCCTGGATATCTCCTTGATGATCCCTTTGGACACGTTCTCCCGGGTCCCAGTGGCCGTTTCTGCCGATGTGACAAAGTGAGATCGCCGCTGTTGCGCCGCCGCAGCGCCCCGCCCAAACGTAATGACTGCGTACCTGCATTATGCTTCTCCACTTCCTTGCTCACGAAGGCATTCCAGAGCGAAACCTTGCGCGGTGTGTCCTTCAACTTAGTCTTCTGCATGATGAGCCGGTAGTAGTATGAGGGGGTGTGCTTGTTCCCGAACTTCGCAGCCATCTCGGTGGCCCGCTCGAACATCTCCGATCGCACCGCGTGAAGGGCAGCTTTGAGAGCATCCCGATTCTCGTCGCGGCGCGTTTGAAGTTCCTTGCGCTCTTGCTTCGACAGTTTCTTGTACTGTCGCCGTCGTCGCGAAGTCCAGGGGTAGAGGGTCCGCTTGCCGCCCGCCGCCCGAGCAGGCTTCGCGATTCTCTTGATGAGCTTCTCGATATTGGACGTGGAAGGCATGGCGCTGACACCAGCAGAAGCTCGGAAGGACGTCCTGTGGGAGATTTACGAGAGCCCGGACCACACGACAAGGGCATGTTCAAGTTTAACATTCCCACACCATTCACACGTGATCGCAACAAGGCACATACATTCAAGAACTTGAGGACTTAGATACATGCATCACAAGTCTTTACACAAAGGATATCAGGGCGTTACACAGACGGGATGCATATGGACTCCCACAGAAGCTTGCTCTCCAAGGGCGACCATTGTAGGGCCATGCCCATGTGGTAGCAGAAGGCCTCCATGCTTGCAGAGTGCACGCGAGCAGCCAGAACCTTCCACACGTCAGCCGCACCAACACCCCGAGACGCGAGAAGCTTGTCTGCCTTCTCTCCGAAGGTAATAGGATAGTGACGAGGGGCTGCTGCACCGTCTACGCTAGGCAGCGGCAGGATCATCTGCGCCAGAGCCCTGAGGACGACGTCCTCGCCGCCGCGCGTGGGATCCTCGAGGCTCAAGTTCGCCACCGCTATCGCAACAGTGAGCGATGAGCATAATCGGGTATGAGGACTACTCACCATCGAAGAACACGTCATTGTCGACGGTCTGGACACCAGTATAGGTGTCATCGGCACTGCGCACACCGCGGACCTCCTCAGTCGTTTCCTCCTCCACGCTCTCAGGGTCTGGCTGCGATTCCCGTGGAGATACAGTCAGCAGATGTTCAGCGTGTGAGTCAATCTGTATGCACTCACCTCGAGAAGCGACGGCGCAGGAGCAATTGGGCGCCCCGGGGATAGTAACGGCATGTTACTCTCGGGCTTCTCGCTCATCATGTAAATGATGGCATCCAGAAACGAATCGCGCTTCCTCCAGTGCGCACCATGGCGGTCAGGCCGACAATACTTGTCGAGCTCCATCCTGCAGGGCATATCAGTGGGAGAATCTGTACGAGCTCGAGCGCATGACTCACCATCTATAGCCCACATACACCCCAGTGGGAGCCTTGCTGTGCCCACCCCGAACGACGCAGAAGATGTCACCATCCACGAAGTTGATCTTGCTCTGCTGGCAGAGGTACGCAATCGCGTGGGCGTCGCGCGCGGTCGTGGCCGAGAAGACGGCGTAGTTGAGACTGGCCGCCGCCAGTGCATGCTCACGCCGCTTGCAGGTGATCACGATTGGAAGAATCGGGACGCTCTGTCCCAGAGCTAGACCCGCGGGCCTAATGCGGAGGAAGCGAGTATGTAAGAGAAGCGGGGCAGACAGCCCATTTGTGAATTGCACTCACCGATCCTCGAAGATCTTGCTGATATCCCCGCCAAAGACAATGTAGTAGGGCCCCTCGGAGGGTACTGTGAGCCCGGGTGGCAGCCGGTCGGCAGGAGCAGCGCGAGATGGGGTGGGAGGAGGAGCGGACACCATGGTTGAGGACAGAGTTCAGCATGTTAGGCGCGCAAGTCAGACGTCTTACCGGCCAGCCACTCCGACATGAATTTGGCCATTATGGGTCCACCACGCCAGATTACCCTGCCGGAGTGGTTCAGCATGATGTTTCATAGTAGTAGAACAGCTCTAGATAGCTTACTTTTCGAGACTCGAAGGTCGGAAACACGACTTTGCGCGCAACGGCATGTGCGAGCAATTCCGTAAACACACATTCACGTCAGAGTGACATATGCATGTTACGAACGTTTGCACCACTCGTTCCCCACCAAATTTCGTACACAGTCACTTCCATACTATTTAAAGCTTCTAGCATAGCATACAAGGCAAATCGAGTACCGAACGCAATGCAATAACACGTAAAGAGCTACTTCAGGTCCGCTAAGTACTCCATAATTGCATATGCCGCATCGTGCGTGCCGTCATCGACCTCGAAACCCTCAAGCTCAGCAACCTCCTTCAGCCCAGTGTCCCCGAGGACTCCCTCGACACTGTTGTCGCCATCCGGTGCCCCGAACGCACCAGAATGGCGTCCAGCAGACGGTGTGCCGGAGAAGCCAGGGAGTGTGTACAACTTCTGCAGGTACGCCATATTGCGGGCGTTCGCTGCTCGACGATGCCGGCAGTACTCTTCAACTGCTCCGTGAAGGATGTTCTTCTCGTCCCTGAGGCGCGTGAGGACGGTGCGGAAAAGGATTTCTTCGTCCCGGGTTGCAGTGTGCACTCTCCGGGCTTCGCGGTTTACGCTACGAATCTCTTCCCGTGCCCGACGAATGCGTCGTGACAGCTTGATAGTCTCCCGAACCTCCGGACGCGTCCATGGCTTCTCGCGGATGTCATTCCGGGTGTCCTGAAGCAGCGTGAATTGCTCCAGGAAGGTGTAGTGTGTAACCTTGTCGAAGTCGACCTCGGGACGCGGAGGCTTGAGGGCTTTCGCGGCGGCATTGTATTCTGCGATGGCGTTGCGTACTGCTCTGCACCGGCGCTGCAGACTCTTAGCCAAGTAGGTACGCACTTTGTATCCTGCATGCAAGGAGAGTCAGTTACATGACGTCACGAAGATGTGCTACTTCAATGCATGCTTACCTGCGCGTCCTATGTTCAACTTATGTAATTCAAACAAACGTTGAATCACAAGACGCTGTAGCCGACCGAGGGCACGTTGATATCGCCGAGTTGAGATGTACTCAAGAGTCTGCTGGTATAGGTGATCTCCTGGCCGCCACCGATTCTCAATGCCATAGTCCGCCTCGATCGCAACGACCTCGGCAGTGAGTTGATCGACGCGATCGAGGAGCTGCCGCCGGCGCCGCTCGAGCTTCAAAGTTTCCGAACGACTGGCATCATACGCGACTGGCCCAGAGGTAGGCGCCAGGAACGTCAGCTGCAGATTGACCTCGCCGTCAACGCGCGGCGCGTTGCCGCGGAAACGCCTGGATGTGTCGGCAAGCTCATTCCTGCGGAGAACGCATCAGCAATCACGGTATAGTACATCGCACGGGGCACGCACTGTGCTTTCTGCAATGCCTGCAGAGCTTCAACATATGCGATTGTATGGACATTTGCGGGGTCCTCGTCCTGGAGATTCGTGAAATACTCACGCTCCTCAGTGTCGAACCGCAGGAGATCTGCCTCCGAGAGCTCCAAGGTCTTGAGAGATGCCTCGAGACCGTCCGAGTTGCTGATAATATCGAGTGCCTGGACGTAGTTGTTATACAACATCTCGCCGATACTCGCGTAGCGTTCGTGATCCCACTGGCGGAAGAACATATTGATGGCGAGATGCCGGCGGAACCGGGAAGCATGACGTGTGATGATGGCGAGCTCATTCGAGCGATTGAACACGCGCTCCGAGGTCTCGAAGTCTTCTAGTCCCACTCCCTCGATCGCGTTCGGGTGGTATTGGACTTGGCAGTTGTATGAGTGGGAGTAGCCATGGAAGGCCGGTACGCAGAAGCGAGAGCCGCTCTCCAAGAATGCCGCCCGGAGGATACTCTGCAGCACCGTCTCCTCGAAAGCGCAACCAATGTCGTAGGCAATCATCTTCTTCCCTCGGATCTTGGCGTTGACGCGCGATGCCATTGCGAGCGCGTACTTGGCCCTGGGTACGCGCGGAGACAGTCAGCGCCCGGCAACTTTCTAGATACCGATCAACTCACAATTCCCCGCTGCGCACCATATCGGCGATCCATAAGATCAAGCCGTGGCGGCACACGCAAATGAAGACCCCACTCTCATCAAAAGCGCCCCACATGCGCTTCTTCTCGTCGGCCGCTGCGGCCTTCCAGTTCGTAGCACAGGGGCGGCCTTTGACGTGCTGTTGCAACCGTCGGTCGGGTCACCTTCAGCATCAGCCGGAATGCTTGCGGGCTCGTCCAACTCGTCGTCAGAGTCCCGGAGGTCGGGCTTGGCTTGGTGCTGGCGTGCCTTGACCTGATGAGCAAATTGATCAACGAACTCGCGTGGCAGCAAGTAGTCGCTGTCGAAGGTGCGCGTGTCTCCGGTGTTCCGGCCTTCGGAAGTGGCCAGCCGCTTGAGTGAATTGTTTCCATCAAAACACACCATGCGTGAGTACATCGGCGCCTCCTCTCCGTCGACCTGTGAAAGTGTTCAGTGGCCAGCCATGTCATAGCACAGCAGACGGTACGTACCTCATAGGAACACGCGTGGCAGCTGTTCATTGCTCGCCAATCAGGAGCGTCGCGCCCCAGAGCCCCCATGACGCGCTCGTGGATCTTCTCGAGGATCAGGGTATAGATGTCGAACGCATCAGATAATGATGTCCGGTAGGACCGGCGGTACGGGATCTGGGGAAGAGATCTGAGAAGAGCGATCGAGTGGAGGAAGTGAGGGACGTACCGAATACTGGTGACACAGTAATTTGGTGAACGCCTCCGCCGAGAAGGAAGCCTTGTACAAGCGAATACACCTATACAACTCAAGTGTCTTGAGGGAGATCGCAAGGGACGGCAACACCGGCGTAGTGCCAAGGTACCCCGCGGTTACCAGCACCTCGGCAAGAGACTGGTTCCCGGCGATCGGGACGGTCACGGAAGATTTGCAGGTATATATGTCGAAGATCTCGATGGTTGCCGTGGATTCGCCCTCGTTGGCTGCCTCCGTAGCTGCATCAGCCGCCTCGGCACTAGGAGCCGGCGGTGCGGAGCGGTACTTGTGATTCAGGTATGCATCAACAAGTAGCGGCAACTTCTTGCTCCAATTCTCGTCCAAGGCCTTGACACGTTGTGTCCACGTCCTGCGGTCTTTTCGAACGTGTTCGCTGACGCTATAGGACCTGTAAGTCACCTCATATGTCACAAGGAATGGCGGCTTACTGGGCTCGGGCGTCGAGAATATCGCGGATGGCATAAGTGATCGTCTCCACTCCCTCATCTTCCCACTGATCATCGTCCTCATCATCGAGATCCGGCATCCCTCCGAGATCTTGTATCCCTCCACTCACTGCGCCCTCCTGTGCTGACGATTCTTCCACGCCTTCCATTGGCGTATCTCCTCGCCAATCCGCTAGCGCTTGAAGAGTGTCTGTGCCGATTCCTAGAAATACAATAGCCTGTGATTAACCAGGTTCTCGATGGTATGGGAGTACGCGTACCTTGCGTTACTGCCGTCTGACGATCCCCGACCTTTCTCCGCTCCTTCTCCAGTGCCTTCATCCCGACCCGCGTGCCCGAGAATGTGGAAATCGCATGGGTACCGGATGGCGTGGGATGATACTGTGGCCCCACGAAGTTGACCTTCCGCGAACCCGCCTTGCGTTTTGCCATGGGGCGTATGTGCAGGAGGGGAGGGACTGGGAGGGATGCCTCAGAGCTCGACATTCTTATAATCCGTAGGGGAGAGACTAGTAGGAATATGACAAGCTAGTTATCGATGAGAGAACGCCTCGGACAATAGGATCAACCGCGTTTTGCGACCTACAAAGCGTCTGGTAAGATGTGTGGCCGCACACGATCAGTAGATTTGCAATCTTCGATTCGACCGGAGATCTCCCTAGAAGGCAGATCTCCATCGCTAAACGGACTGCTTGGGCGGTCGCTCTGGCGATATGGCTTGCCTGCTCGTGCTCTGTGAGCTCATAGTAACAGCGTAGAATGCAGCTCGTGTTGCGGAGGGAAGTACTAGAGAGCAGACAGAGGGGCAAGCAGAGACTGGCCACGGCGGGAAATGCGGATCAAATCTTGATCGGAGTGCGGTATAACAAACCTCCGGGTTAATGTGTCTGTTGGGGCTATCCTGGGCTATCTAAGGGTGCTGACCGACATCCACCACGGTGTGCAGGAAACAAGGATGTGCTAGGTACTCATAGAATGCGGCGCGACGGCGGGAGGGGCGCGGACACCTTCGACGGGGAGAGCAGGAGGCGCACGGGCGGGGAGTCCGGCAGAATCTTGCCCAGGCACGGCCTTGATGGCATCACTCAAGAGCTTTCTCCCTGCCACGTGGGCTCCAGGCGCGGCGGCTCGCGCTGGGCAGGAAGAGGCGGGAAGGCGGGGCGGGAGAGCTACACGACGTAGGAGACGTCGGGGGGTTAAGATGCTATCAGGGCCGGATTGCGCTCGTGTATACGAGGGCGTACATACCAAACTCATGGGTATTGACTCAGTAGGAGCGGCGGGACAGCGGGCGCGCAGGCGGGAAGGCGGGAGAGAGCGCGCGAACGTCCTTGACGCAGTGCCGCGACGTCGAGAGCTACAACGGCCATCAGCATTGAATAGAGCTCGATGAGCCGAGCGCGTACATACAAGAATCATGCCGAGAGGACCAGTGGAAGGGACGGGACGGCGGGAACAGCGAGCTCGCTGTCGGGGACAGCGAGCACGGCGTCCCTGACGCCCTGTGGCGGCGCGGAGGGCGCTGGCAGGCACGTTCACGCGCGCGGGCATTTGCCGGGGCACGGGATTGATGGCGCTGATGGCTTACGTAGTCCGGATGGCGCGCCCGAAGTCCCCGAGGGGGCGGGATGGCCGACACTTGGAGGGCGGGAGGAACCCTTCTGCTTTAGGGAACGGGCAGGAAATAATGGTAGTGGTACTCGTAGTCGTCAAATAGCAGGGAAAGGAGTCTATCAAACCCGGGATGAAATCTGTGGCGGGGGTTAATCAATCTCTGATGGTGTGATGTCCAGGTGAAACGACCACGCAACCGCAAGGTCGTCGACTGCAAATGGGTCTTCAAGATCAGACGCAGCCCCGACGGCGAAATCCTACGCTACAAGGCCCGCCTCGTCGCAAAAGGGTTCACGCAAGTCGAGGGAATCGACTACTCCGAGATGTTCGCCCCCGTCACGAAGTTCGCAAGCATTCGAGCACTACTAGCAATCGCTGCGAAGCACGACCTCGAGGTTCACCAGATGGACGTCACGTCGGCGTTCCTAAACGGCGACCTCGAGGAGGAGATCTTCATGGAACCTCCGCCAGGTTTTTCGCAAGGACAAGTCCACCGTCTGGAAGCTGTGGAAGTCCCTCTACGGCTTGAAGCAGGCGAGTCGCGAGTGGTACAAGAAGCTCCGCGAGCTCTTCGGGGATGTCGGCTACACACGGAACGAGGCCGACCACGGCGTGTTCTTCAAGCACGTAGACAGCGAACTCGTCATCGTCGCCGTCTATGTCGACGACATGCTCGTGTTTGCCAAGGACACGGCCACAGTCGAACGCATCAAGGCCGAACTCGGAGTTCCATACGAGGTGAAGGATCTTGGAGAGGCACACTGGATCCTCGGCATGGAAGTCACCCGCGACCGCGCACGCCGCACCATCACGCTCTCCCAGCGCAAGTACGTCGAGGACATCCTCGAGTCTATGGGGATGAGCGACTGCCGTCCCGTCTCGACGCCGATGGCAGCCAACCAAAAGCTCGTCAAACTCACCACCCCGGAGGTTGACGTGCACGCCTACCAGAGCACGCTCGGTTCTCTCATGTACGTCATGCTGGGGACCCGCTCTGACCTTGGTTTTGCAGTGGGCGCGCTCAGCAAGCACGCCTCGTGTCCTGGACAGGAACACTGGAACGCACTGAAGCACATTTACAGGTACTTGCGCGGCACAACGGACCGTGCGCTCGTCTTCGACGGCAGCTCCTCCTGCCCCGAGAACGGCGCGTTGGTCGGGTTTGTCGATGCGGACTGGGCCAGCGACATCAATGATCGTCGCTCGGTCACGGGCTACGTCTTCACGCTCTCGGGCGCAGCGATCAGCTGGCAGTCCAAGAAGCAGACGTCGGTCGCGCAATCCAGCACCGAGCCAGAGTACGTCGCGCTCGCGTCAGCTGCCAAGGAGGCCCTCTGGCTCAGGACGTTCCTGTCGTCGATGTTCGGCACGACGTTCGACGCACCTGGAGGGTCAGGCACGCTGCTCCTCGTCGACAATCAGTCGGCGATGGCTTTGGCGAAGAACTCGACGTTCCACGACCGGACGAAGCACATCGCGATCCGCCACCATTTCATCCGAGATGAAATCGAGCAGAAGACGATTCGTGCCAAGTACATCCCTACTGGGGACCAGGTCGCTGACGTCTTGACGAAGGCCTTGCCTCGGGAGAAGCACGAGAAGTTCGCTCTCGGCATGGGCCTGCTTTGACGGACACTTTACTGTACCTCGGACATTCGTACATTCTTCGTTCGCTCGTTCGTTACCAGTAATGTAGTACTATGATCCGTTGAGTGGGCGTGTTGAAAGTGGACTATTAGCATAAAAGTACACCGTACATAGTATCTTACTTAATGCTTACTTACTTACTTATCCTCGTTTGAAACCACTTACTATTACGTAATCCCTTTCGCGACTTTACTTCGTGGTTTTTTCTCTCTCTCTCCTCAGCTGTTGACACCCAAGTGCACCAGACTGAGGTGAGATCCTACTCATATATTCTGTAGACGACTCTAGCTAACACACATGTAGTTCTGCGTCGTCCTAGATAAATATATTCAAGCTGTTGACACCCAAGTGCACCAGACTGAGTTCTGTGTCGTCCTAGACCACTATTTACAACATGTTCTTCATCGCATTGATGAACGTCTGTTGTTTACGGAGGTCCTCGAGCAACGCCTCTCGCGGTGCCCCCGTCTCCTCGTACCAACCATATGGGGGCTCTTCCTCCTCTTCCTCTTCCTCCTCGACGGGATGCGCATTAGGCGGACACGGAGACGCAGGAGGACTGGGAGGGCAGAAGTCGTCGTCGTTGTCTGGGAAGGGCAAGGGCTCCTCCTCGTGCTCCTCCTCTCCAGGGGGCGGCGTGCCTTGTTCATCGTGGGGGATGTGCTGCTCTTCATCTTGCGACACACTTGACAGAAATGCGACGCGACGAGAGGAACCTGCACCGGAGGTATTCTGCGAGAAGTGAGGAGGTGAGTAAGTAAAGACTGACGCAGCACATGCACATATACTCACCTCGACGCATCTCC
The DNA here is from genome assembly GCA_001792895.1 of Lentinus brumalis. Taxonomy (NCBI): domain Eukaryota; kingdom Fungi; phylum Basidiomycota; class Agaricomycetes; order Polyporales; family Polyporaceae; genus Lentinus; species Lentinus brumalis. Next base: position 1,450,998 of record MARA01000004.1, read on the forward strand.
GCTTTGCCTATCCTGTTGCCCCGCTACTCTTCAACCCCGCCGCAGCCTTCCCAGCACCTATTGCATTTCCTAGAAATCTCTTGAACACCTCCAGCATTGGCTTCTTGCGGAAGGGCGCGTGCTCGTGGTATGTCGACTTGCTAACTTCGTGATCGACGCCTCCGCAGCGTTCATTGCAGTCACACCAATAAGTTCATTTTGGCTTGAGATCGTCATCCGGAGACTTGCGCTTGTGAGGCATGTCGGTGAGACGGCGAGGCCAAATGAGCGAGAGCGAGGCAGACAGCTGGCGGGAGAGGACAAGGGACACACGGGGACTGACAGCAGCGCAGACATGTCTATTGCAGACGGGATGCGTATATGTACAGGACACAGACGGGACACGGCCGTCGCCACACCAGTGAGCGCATGCGAGCGTGCCACGGCGATGGACATGGCCGTCGACGAGACAGAATGGCCGTCGCAGACTGGACATCCATATGCGACATGCCAAAAATAGGCGCGTTGCGTAGCCTCAAGGCCACGTTACCGTGCAAATACAGCCAGACAACGACTCTATATCTTTGTACGTTGGCATCCGAAACAATCCGACCGAGTTCTCACCTCTGAAACAATCCGACCGAGTTCTCACCTCCGAAACAATCCGACCGAGTATCTTGACCACCGGCGTGACAGCTGTTATCATATCGATAGAGACTTCGCGACACCTACGTAAAGATGTTCGGCAGAGGCGGACCATGAAAAAAGGTACCGCGAATCCAACTCAGTCTGGGCGGCGTCCTCACGTAGGTTCGCTAGAGAGCGGACTCAAGATATTGATGAAGTTCGACCTCTTCCGAACATCTTTACATAGGTGCCTCAAAGTCTCTATTGATATGATAACAGCTGGAACATTTGAGCTCTCGAACACGGCTGGCTGAGCGTCAATCACAGATGAACCGGAACTATCACCACCAACTCAAGCGACCACTACACGGCCAACTGCCAGGGGCGGTGTGGTCTCACAGCTTGTGTGCGCTCACTCATTTCCAAGTTGCATCCTGCCCTCGAGCCCTCCGCTAAGCTTGTTCTGCGTGTTGTCATCTTCGTACGCTTTCTCTTCTTTCACCTCCACCTCATATACTGATATCACATGATGACGCCTCCCAGCGTCGCTTCTGTATGGAAAACCCAGGAGCCTTGAATTGCGAAGACACCCCAGTTGGGCAGCAACACTCGACAAACTCGGGTAAGCGCAAGCGTGACCATGGTGGGCCGTTCTGGGAGCAAGTCGAGGACTTCCTCAAGGACAAGGTCAGGGAGTTTGGTGAAGATATCACGTCAGAGGACTGGAAGACATACGTCATTCAATTTGTTCGCTGTGACCAGCTAGACTAACAATCGAGTAGATATATCAACGAGGCCCTCCAGGAAGAGAGGCGACGCTTCCCCGATGACCATCTCCCGCTGCTCCCGCAGATCGATCTCTCCCCACGCATCGTCTCGGGGATCAACGCCAGCCTCAATGACCTCGGCTCCATGGACGACGTGTTCACGACTGCACTGACCAACACGCACCCTCAGGCTCGTGGCATGGAGAGTGGAGAGCCTCATCATGGACGTGCTCATACGCTGCCCGAGGCAATCCCCAGCTCGCCATTCTCGCCATCAATTTCGCGCCTCTCCCCTCTCCAAACTTCTTTGGCACTCCCGGCACTCCTGCTCTGTCATCGTCCCAACTTTCGAACCCTTCCTTCGTCCCTTCGGCTTCATCCTTCCATCAGAGCGCCACTGGTTCCTCCTCGGTGCATCTTCCTCCTCTTTCCGATCTCCGTGGTGGCCTGCAACTCCGCAACGTGGGCAGCTCTGACACTTCTACCGCCCATGCAGCTGGTGTGCGTAGCGCATCTGATTGGCTTGCCAATGTGGATGGCGGCTCCTCCAGTGACAAGGAGAATTGCCCGCCCTCGCAGCTTGCCATTCCCGATGGGCGTGCCTTCAACTTCAATGCCTCCGGCATGTCCTCGTTCTCCCACGACGGGCATGCTGCATGGTGATCGTCAACACGATGAACGCCTACCTGGATCTTCGTAAGTGCTGCGCAGTCCCCAGTGTATCTTCGTCACTGACTTGTGTTCTCCGCAGTGCCATTGATCATGTTCCCTTGTATAGGTGAAGCCCGCATAGTATTCGTAGCCAGTAGTACATGTACGCGCGAGCGACAGAGGATGGTAGATATCCACGTAATGCATCGTCGAATGCCATGTTTTATGATTGCCTATTGTTGCCGCTTTTGGCAAGACGCCGAGGTCCGAGGCCTGATCATCGCCATCACCTACCTGAATCAACATCAACCAGTTCATGAATCTTTCATGAAACCTTCACGCCGTGGATTGAACCACAATTGAATGTTAGAGCAAATTGACGGATTCATCTATAGCCGTCCTAGAATCAGCCATTTCGCAAACACTCTGCGAACTGACGCTCTCCCGTGTAGGGCTGCTCAATTCTGGTCGGTCGGTCGGTCGCTGGTCGCTGAGTGAGCGCTGGAGGTGATGCGAGACTAGGCGAGACTGCCGACGTCGTCTCCTTCCTACTTCAGCCTCGCTAAAAAATTGTCCCAAATTTCCCACGTGCATCCGGATGTTAAGCCCTTAAGCGCCCAAGTTCCGGCCACTTGTGAGTCCTTCAGATGCCATGTTGCGGCCAAATAGATACATAGGGCACTTCAGAGAGTCCTACTGTACAGGTTGAAGTCGTCACCAAAAGTCGCAGTAGCCTCAGTAATGAGATAGAAAGTGCATCCGGATGAAAAATGCATCTGGATCTATCTGGATTCACGTGGGAAAGTTACGACAATTATTTAAGTCGGCTAGAGGCCTCATCAATGTGTTCAGCGACCAAGAGCGACCAGCGACCAGCGACCGACCGACCGACCGACCAGAATTGAGCAGCCCTACTGGCTTCTCCTCATCTTCCACTTCCGCTTGCCTGCGTCCAGTCCTGGAAACCACCTTCACACATCTTGAATTTCGTGAGCCGAGCCGAGAGAGAATGTAATGAGCGCAGGTCCATCAGCGTGCAATACGCCTGCGTAGAGACGGCGTCGCCAACCCTGAAAGGTCTGGCACCAGAGTCAGGTTTTTGTGAGACAGGTGAAGGGAAATAATAAGGAGAGCATACCTGCGGCCCGTCACCCTGACTAGCATTGTGATCATTACAGCTATTTCCATAACAAGTGGCCGCCCAACTCCGACTGACGCACGTACACTTTTGACGCAAATAATTCAAGAAATTCAGACAATTCGTGCGCACCCAGTCTACGTCTTCGTAGGGCTTACAATCAACGTGGTAGGGCTGCCCGAGGTACCCCCAGTCTGCCTGAGCAATTTGAGAGCCCGGTAAGTGTGCTGTAGCAAGATGGATGCACCAGGTCATCGATGGCTCTCAGAGCATCCTGCTCGAGGGCTACGGTCGTATGCAACCTGAATTGTACTTCTGTGACTGCGGTATCCATTCTCGTGGCAGATTAAGTGCCTTTTGTGTCCCTCCGGCCGCTGTAGATGAGTGTAGATGTTCGCCGTCATCCACGGATATAAGCGCTCGATGACGGGACCGCTGCGTCGTCCCATTGCTGGGGTATATGTGTCTCGCGGACGCTCACAAACTCACAGAAAGACTGGTAGGACCCACACGAGCTCACAGAGATGTGTCGCTGGGCTCAGGAGGCACCCACAATATCGAGGATTTTTCGAATTTTTCGTGCAGAATGTGCAGTGCGCAAGTGGCGCCCGGCCACTTGTTTTGGAAATAGCTGTATTGGGGACAAAGAGTTCGCCTGTGAAGCTGAAGCCTGAGGCTGGGGGGCGGACGAAACGGCAGGTAGCTATGTGCGTGAACGCCACTGTGACCTTCTCGAGAAGTACTAGCACGATCGAGCATCGCGTGTATCGGTACATACCACGCGTACGTCTGGATGCATGCGCGAAACTCTGAGATGAGCAAATTGGTCCCAGGGGTATCAATTACACGGCGCACGAATTATACAGAATAAGTACAAAAGCAGTCCGGAGGGAGTCCGTCATGGATCATCATAGGTCGTGAACACTTCGTGAACATGACACAGGGTGCGACGAGGACAGCATGCCGTCTAGTATTTTAGGATGATGTAGAGCGCGTGGATGATACCGGGGATGTAGCCGAGAATCGTCTGTGCAGACGAAGACAGTGAGTCGTTGTGGCGAACGCATGACGGGGGGAGACTCACGAGGAGGATGTTGATGAGGAAGTCCACGTTGCAGCCTCGCTCGAGGAAGACACCGACTGGCGGAATGAAGATGGCGAAGCTGGGGCAACGACGTCAGAATCGGACCACACGGCCGTGAGCAGGATGGGCTACATACAGGATCTACAGGGGACGGTGAGTACGACGGATACACGGACGTGGGACGGGCACGCACCTTGCAGATGTCAGAAGCAGTGAACGCCATGGTGGTAGGAGGGATATGGTGGGGGTAGCGCGTAGGAGGAACGCAGGTATATAAGCGTCGGAGGGGGTGACGTCATGATTGTTCGTGCGTCAGAGCGACGACGATGGACCTCGAGTACGGCCGCGACGCCCGGCACCGATTCGACTACTACCCTCCGCCCGGAGACGCACAGGCTGGCCCACTCCTCGTCTGGGTCCACGGCGGTGCCTGGCGCAGCGAGGACAAGGCCGACTATGCCGACCTCGCCCGCAGCCTCGTCCGCCGCACCGCCTGCCCCGTCGCAGTCCCCAACTACCGCCTCACCTCTCCGCAGGAGCCCATACAGCACCCCGCACACGCCAGCGATCTCCTCCGCTTCCTCCACTTCCTCCTCCGAGCCCCGCAGCATGCCACGAACTGCCCCGGGCTCCCCCTGCCGGCCTCGTCCTCATAGGACACAGCTGCTCGGCCCACATGCTGTCATCCATTCTCTTCTCGGGCCCTTTCCCCGAGCTCGAACCCTCCCCGCAGCTCCTCGCCGCCACACGGGCCGTCATCGTCTCCGAGGGCATATACGACGTCGACGCCCTCCTCCGCTCCTTCCCCGACTACAAGCAGTGGTTCATCGCGAACGCCTTCGGTGACCGCCCCACGTACTCAGACGTGAACGTGGCGTCGTACCCCCTTCGTCCCGGCACCGAGCACATCCACTGGCTCGTGCTTCACTCCAAGGCGGACGTCCTCGTCGACCAGCTCCAAAGCGAGACTTTCTTCGCCCACCTGCTCTCGCTCAAGGCCAACGTCTCGAAGAACTTTGACGACCTGAACCAGAACCACAACGACCTCCTACACAGTGATATCTACGCCCAGATCGTCGCTGACTTCACTGCAGCCGTGCGTGCCCCACCCGCAGTTGCTGCGCAAACGCCGATCTCGTAAGATTAGGTGTGCAGTCAGTTCCGTCGATCGCTGTGTGTTCCTTGCGAAGCTTACCTTGACTGTGGCACTGCTACAGCCCCACTGCAAGGTGCAAAGCTGCCCCGGGGCCGATCGTAGAACGTGGCGGCGGGTGTAAAGTACCAGTGAAAGAGTTCAGGCGGTATGTATGATCTCCAGTGGAAGTCCAGTTGTTGTTGTACACGAATACACTCTGCTTGATACCTATTCGTTGCGTTGCCTCAACCGTCCACCACGTCCTCCTTGTCGACCCTCTCCTCTTCAGACGCAGGAGGCACGCCCTCCTTATCGACCTCAGCCAGCACCTCGTCCAAGACGACCACGGCACGCTCGACGTCCTCGAAGGTGTTGTACAGCGGAGCCGGCGCAAGACGAATGACGTCCGGCTTCCTCGAGTCGCCCACTACGCCCCTCGCCTCGAGCCCCTTCAGCACCCTAGGCATGACCCCCTCCCCGTCGGCAAGAACACAAGCGACAGCTGCGCCCCGCGCTCTCCGACGTTCTCCGGGGTGATAATCGTGACCCGCACCCTCTCCCGCTGCGGCTTCTCAAACGCCTCCCGGGCGCGGCGTAAAACCTGCTCTGTCTGAGGAGCGCCTCGAGGTAGCCCGTGAGCCGCTCCGAGCGCGCACGGAGGGCCTGCATCCCCCCGGCCGCAGCGAAGACCTCGAGCGAGCCGAGCAGCGACACCGTGGCGAGCACGGACGGGTTCGACTGCTGGAAGCCCTGCGCGCCGCGGATCGCGTGGAAGCGCGCGGGCATGTCGAACCGCGTCGCGGGGTTGTGCCCCCACCAGCCTGCTTCCCTGCAAACCAAAAGCGTCGGGGCGGACGTTAGCGAGCGCGCCCTTGGCTGAGGGGGTGTCAAGCAGACGCAGGCGAGATGGGCGGGGACGTACTGGATCGGGAGGTCCGCCCACCGGGAGTGCACGAAGAGCCCGCCGATGCCCCCGGGCCCGGAGTTGAGGTACTTGTACGTGCACCAGACCGCGAAGTCGACGTCCCAGTCGTGGAGCGAGAGCGGGACGTTGCCGACCGCGTGTGCGAGGTCCCAGCCGCACTTGCAGCCCTGGTGCATTCAGTCGCAGTCGGGGCGGATCTCATTCAGTTGGAGTCCCACAGTACGCGGTGTATGGCCGGGGGTGGGAGAGGGCGTACCTGTGCTCGGGCAGCGGCGGTGATCTCTTGGATGGCGAAGAACTGGCCGGTGTAGAACTGCACGCCGGCGAAGAGGACGAGCGCGATGCTGGAGCCTTCGCGTCTGATCGTGTCGAGGATGTCTTCGGTGCGCAGGATGTGCTCGCCTGATCGCGGCGAGAGCGCGATGACCGCGTCGTCGGGGTCGTAACCGCGCGCAGAAACTGAGGTTGCGAACGCGTACTGTCATAGTTCGGTGAACACTAGGTCAGCATGGGCTGACGCGGCGCGTACCTGGTCGGACGGGAAAGCCTTCGCCTCGCACAGGATTTTGTAACGCTCTTGGGTAGGGTTGTAGAACGCGTTCAGCATCAAGTGGAGGTTCGCCGTGAGCGTGCCCATGCATGCGACCTCAGACTCGATTGCCCCTGTAATCCGCGACGACGTATACACCGCATGAACAACAGAGTATCAAGGACAGTCCCGACGTGCGCACTCACCGACCAGATTCGCGAAGTGCGGGTGCACGTAATCCGCGATGTACATCCAGCTCCGGCCATGCGGATGGTCAAAGTGCCCCTCCACCGCCCTGTATATGCGCGACGGGAACGCAATCCTCAGCGTACGAACATACGATGTGAGATGTAGGATGCGCACCTCGTCCCCCAGACCTCGAGCTCCTCCTCCACGAGCTTCTTCGCGCGCTTTGGGAGCAGCCCGAGCGAGTTCCCGCACAGATAGGTGCATGGCTGGTCCGCTGCGCGAGTGTAGTCCGTGGTATGTGGGCGCAATCGCGAGCGTATTCAGGAACAGAAAGGCAAGGACGAAGCAGATGGACCGTCAGAGCTACGCGCGAAAAGTCGAGCAGAGGGAAGATGTGCGCACCGATCTCCGCTGAGACCGCGGTCGCCTTCATCTGGCGGAACGTCGGGACAACGAACTCGTCCCTGAACTTCGTCAGGGGATCATCGGACGGCGCGAGCTTGAATTTCTCCGCCGGGCTGGTCATGGTTCGGTGCAGGAGATGGTCGAGGGCATGCGGGTGAGCGGAAAGCTAGAGCACTAGTACCGTATGGATCCGCCGACTCGATGAGTAATGCCAAAAGGCCCGCGGCCGACTGTGCGACCGAGACGCTAGGAATGTGCGCATGGGTCGCATGGCATGTCAAGGATGAGAGAACGTCCAGGATTATACGGAGGTTAACGTTCAGGGCGAGACCAGAAGTACTGTTGCATGCCACGGGTCCAGCGACGACGCCGGCAGCTCTGTGGAGACGTCCTCGCGAGCACATGCATTATCGTAAGGCAATGTATTAGAGGCAAGACGAGCGCGTGGTATACTATGTATCATACGTAGATAGGTGTAGGTGCCAAAACTCTTGTGGCCGTTCATGCAAAAGCGTCCGTTCGCCCACACTCCTCCATACGAGGTTCAGGCCGCGATCGTGAAACATCTCATGAAACAATCGTCCAGATACATAAATAACGGACCGGGGTATTGCAGGCATGGCGACCAATAACAGCAGGACAACTCAAGAGCTCCTGCTGTTGTTGTTGTTTGGGTGGCCAGGGCTGCCCGGAAGACCAAAGTAGAGACCAAGGACAAGTGCGAGGATGGCGATGATGGTCAGGGTGGTCCACAAGCAGATGATGCGCATGCGGCGGGCGTTACGCGCGTGAACGACCGCTTTCTCCGTCTGCCCCAAACTGCAGGAGGACATGTGAGTAAGTCACGCAGCAGAAACCGATGCAAGGCACTCACCCCGCCTTGGTGTTCATCTCGACATCGGCCGCAGTCGTCTGGATGTGGTCGATGGCTTCGTCCTGCTGCGCGATCAACACAGACATCTGCATATGGAGGCGTGAGTTTGCATGAAGGTTGAACGAGCCGTTATACTCACGTCGTTGAACAGTTGGGCCAACTCCTCGAGCGTGCGCTCGATCCTCTGGATGTCCTGATGCCGGTCCTGGACCTCCCGATATACCATGCGGGATTCACCATAGCGTGTTGATGATGAGAGCTGTCCATGGCCAGTGATGAGCTACTTGCTCCTATGAGGCAAAATCGAACATACCGCTTGTGTGAAGATTTGGGCACCTGCGCCGTCCGTGTCGTTCACGACCGCCGCGACCTCTTCAGGTGACGCGTCCGGTTTGACTAGCCGACGACGTCAATATGCGGGTAAGCCAGGTTGTCATACCCAACTTACCAATTTTGAACTGCCGCTCTACCCGCTGCCTGTACTTCTGCCTGTAGTCCCTCTCCACCTGCTGATACCTCTGCAAGACTTCCACGAACTTCTGGCGCAGCAGAGCAGTCTGTCGGCAGACGCGTCAAGCCATGCTTCCATGTTCCATGCCAACGTAATCATGTGTGACGTACCTGGTTCTTGCGAATCGTCTGGTCCTGCGGACGAGAGACAGGGTACTGGGACAACGCTTGGATCTTCTCCTTCAAGCTGTTGCTCAGCTCACGTGTCTGCCCGACGAGGTCGTCCAACAAGGCAGCATTCTGGCGACTTGCGCCGTCGTCGGCGGTGTTGAGCGTCCGAGAGTGGAGGTCTGAGATGCGCGAGACGTTCCCGCTGAAGGTCGCAAGGCCGTCTTGGATGGCAGTGACCTGCCCGCCCCACAACCACGAATAGTTAGCTTGAAGTGTTCATCATAGACGCATGGGGGGCACGAGGCTTGGAAGCGGCGGGGTACTCACCTGGTTGTAGAACTGTGCCATTGGGTCGGACGTCCCATTTCCGGTCCCCTCGAACTGAGGAGCGAGGCCAGGCGCGTTTGTCCCATTCCCGCCCTGCATGTTCGTCATCTCATGGCTCTGCTGCTGCTGGCCAGCCTGAGCCTGCGTGGCCGCGAAAGGACCGGTCAGCCTTGCGGGCGGGTATGGGAGTGGGAGAGCGACGCACCCTGTACGCTGCGAGTCTGTCGCGCTGCATGTTCGTGAGTCGTGTGTGGAGGGTATCTCAGCAAGCAAGCAAGGTGGTGGCGTCAGAAGCAAAAGGACAGGCGGGCCATGGAACGCAGGAGGGACGCGAGCCGAGAGGTGCCTTGTCGGTCGGAGCGAGCACGTGGCCCGGCTGTTCTCCGCGCCGCGCACTGCGGGCCTGTCCGCCTCGAACCACCGCCACCACGGGGAACGTCCAAGCCCAGCGACGTTGCGACGTCAACTATACATACTGCCGGCATGGGTGCGTACGTGTGACGGCCTCTCTTGCATAGGCTGTCATGGTCGTTTGTAGGGATGCGAGAGCCCCACTCTGAACCCGGGCTGCGCTGTCAACTCTACGAACGTTACTTCTCAGGTACAACGGTACGCGGCGAGCTGGCACGGTGCATCTCTTCGGAATGGCCCCCGCTTCCGCCGAACGACTAATAACTTTTACAACAGAATGTTGGTCCGACCGTCTGCGAGCTGCCAGCTTTTACTACTTTGTCAAGTTATTGTAGTCGATCGCTGGACCAAGCCCGTTGCAGCATCGGTATCGCTGCCGTTATAGTTGCGACGCGTCGATGTCCCATGCGGGTCCACACACTCACGCGGATATGACCCACCTAAGAATCCGACATATAAACCTGACAGCGGCAAGTGCTTTCTCAGTGCTTTCTCTCCCCACATCTCCTCTTCGCTGCTACCATGGTCGTTAACACTGTCAAGCTTGGGGGTACGGCGTCAGGCATAACTGTCGCCAAAGTTGCAGTGAGTACCTCTTCACCCAGGATAGTTGCCATGGTTCAAGCTGATCAATACTGGCATAGCATGGCCTCATGAGGCTGTAATGCGGTCTCACCCTCATCGTTGGCTACTCGCTGCTCATGACTGCGACTGGGCAGATCCAGTGCCAGCGAGGAACAAGCCTTCGAAGCCATCAAGGCAGGCGTTGACGCTTTGCCCCCTGGTGTCAAGATGTTCCTGAACAGCTGTGAGTCTTTCCGCTTTGTGTGCGCACCGCCGGCTGATACCCAGAATAAATCACAGCGGAATTCTATGCTCCCGATCTTGGCACCGGCAACCTTGAACTGCTGTCCAGGTTCTACGAGAAGTACCCGGACTACGTGGAGAAGACCTTCCTCTCCGTCAAGGTAGAAACGACTGTCCAACCTTCGCATGTCTACGTGCTTCTCATCGACCGCTACTCTACAGGGAGGCACCAAGGCGAAAGCCCTCGTCCCGGATTCTTCGTGAGTGCGGCGTCGTTCCCCCGCACGTACAGCCAAGCCTGACGCATATACGCATATTGCAGTCCAGAGAACCTGCGGCGCAGCATCGACACCATTAATGCGGCCCTTCGTGGGACTAAGAAGGTCGATCTGTTCGAGACGGCGCGCGTCGCCAGTAATGTGCCCCTTGAGGAGGCGATGCAGACGCTCGTCCAGCTGAAGAACGAGGGCAAGTTCGACCACATCGGAATGTCCGAGTGCGCTGCGGAGACACTGCGCAAGGCGAACAAGGTACTTATCACCCGTTTATCGCCATGTGGCGGGGCCTTGACGTCGTACTCATGTTTCGCAGATCCACCCTATCGCTGCTGTCGAGATTGAGGTCAGCCTGTGGGCATATGAGGAAGAGACGAAGAAAGGTCTGTTGCATCGCTCGAGGTCCATGTACTATTGTCTGACGCCGGACTCGTGACAGTCATAGCGACGGCGAAAGAGCTCGGCATTCCCGTCCTTGCATACTCGTGAGCGCAAACAATGTCGTCCATCGGCCGCTGGTCAGCGATAACGTCGTTCGTGCAGGCCGCTTGGCAGAGGTCTCTCGACAGATACCATCAAGACCCGCGACGACCTCCCTGGTCAGTACGCGGAACAGAGAATACACCACTATCGACTGACGATGCTGCAGAGGGAGATTTCCGCCTCCGCTTCGCTCATTTCCAGGAGGAGGTGCGTTACCGGCCGCTTGCTCCCCATGCGGCTTGTTGACGAACACATCACCTCAGAACCTCAAGGCCAATCTCGCCATCACTGAAGCCCTGAAGGCCATCGCCGCGAGAAAAGGCATCACCCCCGCTCAGCTCAGCATCGCGTGGGTGGCCTCTCTTGGACCCCACATGATCCCGCTTCCGGGCTCTTCGTGAGTGGCTTAGTTTTGGTCCTCATGCGCGAGGGAAATCTCTGACGATGGTGTATCGTCGTCAACAGGAAGGCGACGCGTACGCTCGAGAATCTCGCCGCTGGAGACATCGAGCTGACGAATGCCGAGCTTGACGAGATCGCGGACATCCTTGCGAAGAACGAGGTCAAGGGCGGGCGGTACCTGGGCGGCGAGGCGAACCAAGCGCTTCATCTCTGGGGTTAGAAGGCAGCGGACTGTCGCGAATATGAGGAGGCACATGTATAAGTAGCGTCTGTCTGTACGGAAAATATATGGGGGAACGTCGCCGTCCTGAAGATCATGACCTTTGCGGTTCCATCTGCCAGTGATGCAAAGGCTACGCTGTGGCATGCTGAACGAGTTGCTAAGTGGAGGATTCAGTGACTGGTAGAGGTCACACACTGCCGACAACGCGATTATCACCGATGACCTGAGTGGCTTACACTGACGGCACAAGTTGAGGGTACATACTATGTATGCAGCGGTTACCGGTTACCGAGGGGTTTCTGCTGCCAGCGTCCAGAGAGGCTGTGTCGAGGTTGCAACTTGCAATTGCCCCTGGCCTCCGGCATCAGCACAAGCACTTCGAAGTACTGTACAGTGTACTTATGACTTATGAGTATTCCGAACGAGTTCATGAGCTCCTTCCATGTTGTGGTCATACGAACTACTACAGTAATCGAATCAAACCTTCCAACCACTGGCCATTGACAGGTACTCAAACCCACTGCCATCCCGAGAAGATGACCATAGCATCCGCGTCGGGATGCCTCTTACTGCACCCATATACCGATCGGAAGCTCACGACGAGCCGTGGTGGGCACATAGCAGACGGGAGCAAGACGCGTCGCCCCGGCAGCGCAACGCTCGATACACTGACATCGATAAGGTTAGGGTTACGGATGTCACATCCTGCATTCGTGATCGACGATTCCAGCCACTCGAGCCCCGCGTGTCTCCCAGAGTATAAATACGGCCACCGATGGCTCGAGAACTTGCCCCCAACTGTCTGTCGTACATCCCTCTCGAACCCAACCCGCCACCACCGCTGCTACACAAACCAAGATGACCGTCGTCAAGACTGCGAAGATCGGTGATGTCACCGTCGGCCGCATTGGCGTAAGTAAACTAGTAGAGGTGTATGCGGTGTCCTAACGGTCGATTCGTTGCAGCATGGTCTCATGATGATGACGTCCGTCGCAACTTTCAGTTCTATGGGCTGCATGGACTATCGACTGACTGCATTCCAGCTGGAGGGACCCGAACTTCCCTCTCCCCGACGAGGAGGCCTTTGAGGCGATCAAGGCTGGCGTCGACGCGATGCCCGAGGGCGTCAAGATGTTCTTGAACAGCGGTATGGATATATGCTCACGGCTGGAAAACGCAGCTCATGTCTCGGCAGGCGAGTTCTACGGACCGGATGCTTCCACCGCCAACCTGGAGCTTCTGTCGCGCTTCTATGCCAAGTACCCTGAGTACGCTCAGAAGACTTTCCTCTCGGTCAAGGTACTGAGCTCCATTTTTTTTGCGGTTTCGCACCCCCTCTGACGCTGTAATCTCTGCAGGGCGGCACGAAGGCGAACTCTCTGGTCCCCGACGGATCGTAAGAGTGCTTTGTAGCTTCTGCGTCTGGGACGCCTTCTCATGAGTCTGTAGTCCAGAGAACCTGCGCCGCAGCGTTGACACCATCAACGAGAAGCTCGGCGGCATCAAGAAGATGGACCTTTTTGAGTGCGCGCGCGTGCCCTCCGATGTGCCCATCGAGGAGGCCATCAAGACCCTTGCCGGCTTGAAGGAGGAGGGCAAATTCAGCTACATCGGCATGTCCGAATGCAGTGCCGCGACTCTCCGGAAGGCTCACTCGGTAAGTCGACCTGGGGTTTGACAAGGTGGGAGCTGATCACATCGACTCGCAGGTGCACCCGATCGCGGCCGTCGAGATTGAGGTCAGCCTGTGGTCTTACGAGGAGGAGACGAAGAAAGGTATGCGTACGCTTTTTCTGGAACGAGTGAGCAGCAGTACTGACTCTGCGTACTAGTCATCGCGACCGCGAAGGAGCTCGGCATCACCGTCGCCGCCTACTCGTACGTGGAGTTGTCTTTAGGAAATTTTCACTATCACTGAAGTGTTACCCAGACCCCTCGGACGCGGTTTCCTCACGGGCACGATCAAGAGCCCGAAGGATCTGCCCGGTAAGAGAGGCCTCAATTCCGCGCCGATACGTGCAGATTTACTGACGGGGCGTACCCAGCGGGAGACATGCGTCATCGGTTCACTCGCTTCCAGGAGGACGTGTTCAACCACAACATGGCGCTCGTCGAAGGGGTCAAGGCAATCGCAAAGAAGAAGGGCGTCACACCGGCCCAGTTGGCTCTAGCATGGGTCACCTCGCTCGGCGACCATGTTGTCCCCATTCCCGGCTCTTCGTGAGTAACCCTTCCGCTCAAACGGTACGCAAATTGACGCGGCGGTTGATCTAGTAACAAGAAACGCAACCTGGAGAACATCGCTGCTGGGGAGATCGAGCTCACTACAGCGGAGATTGAGGAGATCAATGCAATCCTGGCCAAGACGCCGGTCAAGGGTGGCCGGTATAACGACGCCATGGACCCGAAGATGCTGCACCTCTGGGGTTGAGGCTGCTATGTGTGTAATGGAACATGTGTAACACTAAGTAGAACTGTAGTCATCGCCCGTCGTTTGGGAGTGCAGAGCATCGCAGGTCGTCGTTTGTGGGGTTTCTAGACCCGAGAACCGTCATTACTCCAGGCGAACTCGGGTCATATGCTTTCCACCATGTCTTCCCTGCTATCACGCCCGCCAATCGTTAGTTTGTCGGCGAGTACGTCGAGGAACGGGAGACGGAGCGCTCAGCGCTCAGACTCGGCCATTTGCGAAGCAGAATCTTGGCGGAGATCTGGGCTCGATACATATCTAATCTGTTCCGCTTCAGATAACTGGATGATAAACTGACTCTCCGTTTCCGAGTCATTATTACCCCAGCCCAGCTCTCGTCCAGGGACGCGACATCTCACTTTTCGACCACCACTACTCCCTAGAAAGCTAGGTCTCGTTCGCCCGACACGCAAACATGTGTGGTATTGTCATCGCACACGGCATCGACAACCCTTCCGCGGAGCGGCCCAAGTTGCTTGCTTGCTCGAAGAAAATTCGCCACCGCGGACCTGACTGGTCGGGATGCTATAGCGGCAAGCAGACCATCCTCGCGCATGAGCGTCTTGCGATCGTTGGCGTTGGTGAGTGCGCTGCTCCAATCCGACCTCGAAAAAGATAATTGATCTTCGAATTCGCGCAGACACCGGCGCGCAACCGCTCGTGAGCACGGACGGGAAGATCATCCTTGCAGTGAACGGCGAGATCTACAACCACATCAAGCTGCGCTCGCAGCTCAAGCAGCCGTACAAGTTCAAGACGCACTCCGACTGCGAGGTCATCATCCCCTTGGTGCGCGCTCCGCCCTAGTGACTCCGACTTTGACTCGGATGCTAACGCCGCATGTCCGGGAATCCTGCAGTACCAAGAATTCGACAAGGATCTGTGCCCTCTCCTCGATGGCATGTTCTCGTTTGTGCTCCTCGACGAGTCCGTCACCCCCTCCCGCCTCATCGCCGCGCGCGACCCCATCGGTATCACGACGCTGTACCAGGGCTGGCACTCCTCGCGTCCCGGCGCGACCTTCTTCGCGTCCGAGCTGAAGGCCCTCACGGACCTCTGCGACAAGATCATTACGTTCCCTCCCGGCCACGTCTACGACAGCCGAGATAACTCCACGACGCGGTACTTCAACCCCACATGGTGGAACGGCGACCTCGAGGGCCCGGAAGCCACCATCCCGACGAAGCCGGCGGATCTGAAGCTGCTCCGCGAGTCCCTCGAGGAGGCTGTCAGGAAGCGGCTGATGTCCGAGGTGCCATATGGTGTGCTGCTCAGCGGCGGCTTGGACAGCAGCTTGATTGCATCCATCGCGGCGCGCGAGACGGAAAAGGTAGCTCAGAAACAGGCCGAGGCAAGGAAAAAGAAGCTCCAGGAGGCGAGGAGCGGACCACCTACTCCTGGCGAAGACGTGGATGAGGCCCGTGCGTGTGCTCTCTTTCAGTGTCCCTCAGTCTGGGATTGTAACTGACATGGGAGGAACCGTAGGGACGATCACCGCCTGGCCGCAGCTGCACTCGTTCTCGATCGGTCTCGAGAACTCGCCCGACTTGTTGGCCGCACGGAAAGCGGCACACTACCTTGGGACTGTCCATCACGAGTACACATTTACTGTCCAGGAGGGTCTCGACGCCATTCCCGACGTCATCTACCACCTTGAGACGTACGATGTCACGACCGTCCGTGCAAGCACACCCATGTACCTGCTCAGCCGGAAGATTAAGGCCATGGGTGTGAAGATGGTCCTTAGTGGAGAGGGCAGTGACGAGATCTTCGGAGGTATGCATTCTTCCGCCAGTCAGGGGGCAAAAGCTGACGCTATCGCAGGCTACCTGTACTTCCACGCCGCTCCGGATCCGAAGTCGTTCCACCAGGAGTGCGTGAGGCGCGTCAAGAACCTCCATACCTCCGACTGTCTGCGTGCCAACAAGTAAGTGGTGCAATTGAGCTCCCAGCCGAGTAAAAATTGACGGTGCGCAGGTCGACGATGGCTTGGGGTCTCGAGGCTCGTGTCCCCTTCTTGGACAAGGCCTTCCTCGAGGTCGCCATGAACATCGATCCCAAGGAGAAGATGTTCAGCAAGGGAGCGAGTCAGGAGGTCGACGAGGATGGCTGCCCCAAGATGGAGAAGTACATCCTGCGGAAAGCCTTTGACTGCTCGCCGGACGGCAAGGTACGATTGGCCGCTGACCCTTTTCGCGTCTCTGCGTCCGTACTCACATGACCGACTATCCAGCCTTATCTCCCTCGGTCTATCCTCTGGCGGCAGAAGGAGCAATTCTCCGACGGTGTGGGATACTCGTGGATTGATGGGTATGCCCCTCTTCTCAGGACGTCCTCCTGGTTCCTCCCCTTACTCACCTCGGCTCTCCAGTATCAAGGACCACGCCGCGTCCGTCGTGTCTGATGAGGCCTTCGAGAAGCGGGCTGAACGCTGGTCAGAAGACACGCCTGACACGAAAGAAGCCTACTTCATCCGCGATGTCTTCGACAGTGCGTCTCACCGACCTGCTGCTTACATCTCCTCGTCTGACTCCCGGTTGCAGGTCTCTTCCCGCCCGCTGCGGCCGCAACTGCTGTCAGGTACGTCCTCGTGGCCGCGCTCCAGAGCACAAACAACATGCTGAAATGGTGTGGTATTCTTCCAGATGGATACCCCGTGGCGACTGGGGATGCTCGTCGGACCCTAGCGGCCGGAGCGTCAGCATACACAACGCGGCATACGAGGCGACGAGCTAACGTGCGAGCGAAGGAGGAAGCGTTGGAAAATGTAACAGTGCTACATGGTGAATCTAGACCGTATTATAGTCGCAAACGGAGGGCAAGGAGCGTGTCGTGTGACCTGTCCATGAGAGGGCGGTTGAGGGGTACCAGTGCCCAAACGGTGCATATATGTGCGGATCTTGAAGCGAGAGAGGAAGGTATATCTGCATGCAAGTGTGAGACGAGGGAGGAACGGACAGCACAACGAGAGTGAGGTGAGCGCGCAGACGGACGGACGGACGATAATTAGCGGGAATGCATGCTTGATCAAAGAGAATAAGGAGTGATACGGTATCTCAGACTATGGGGTACTCAGTGACAAGGACAATGGACAAAGAGACGAAAACAACAATGTAACAGCATATCAGCACGACAAGAAAACGTGCGCGATCATAGAGATGGAACCGAGTTGGTCGTAATAGATTCCGTAAAACATCAAAGAAGGCGTGAAAGTGCATGAACAAGACGGCGAGGGATATGGGTTTCCGTAGCATACTCTATGGAATCAAGCGGTTGAGAGAAGGATCCTGGTTAACCATGTTGCGGATGAAGCCCACGCCAGAGTCCTCTGATGGTGCCGGTGAGGCGAGAGTCTTCGTGTTGTTGGGAGTCGTGGTCACGCGCGTCGCCGCACTGGTCTGAGACATGTTACGGGCCCGCTTCGGAACAGGAGTCGGGGCCGGCGATCGTGTACTGCTGTCCCATGTTGGCCGGTCCCGAGTGATGGTGACCTTGACAGACTCTTCCAAGTGCGGCGTAACCTTTCGGTTCGTCGGTGTCGGTGCTGTCCTCCGACTCGCTGGCCGAGCCGGATGGGGTACCTCCGTCGAGACCAGTCGAGTGCCGAACTTGGCGTTCGCGGACGACTCCCGGGCATAGGCAGTGGTAGGGGTGGCCGTGCGACGCGCACCATTGGAAGGGGGGACCTTGGGCTTGACGACAGGCTTCTGGAGCGTAACCTTGTCGGCGCCCCAATAAGAGAAGCTCATCTTGCTCTTTCGATCAGAATCATCCGACTCCGCGCCCTGGTCCTCGTCATCGTCCGGCATGGGCACGATACGGGGCTGGACACCGGAATGAACCTGCTGCCGCAGTTTGACCGTCCTGAACATCAAAAGATTAGTACGTTGTAGTGCGACATGTCGGATATTCACTGACTCTTCCATGGAGATTACCCCCTCCCGAGGCTGAACAACATCTCCAATACTCCAAGTCTCAATCTGTAGTAATCCGGAATGGTGAGAATATGTCCCGAGGTAGGATGTATGGTCACCTGACCTTGATGAACTTGTACAAGTTCCGAGGCTTGGTGTGTAAACCCCTCCGCCCGGTAGTAGCGTACTTCGCCTTGCCTTGGAGCTCCGGGAGGGAGTTAGTCCGCGAGTTCGGACCTCCTGCGCCCAGAGGTAGCGACGTAGTCCCTGTCCGCTGACATCGCAGGACGACGTCGTTGAACACGACCAACCATACGTCTTTCTTGCCACCGACGCCATTACTGTTCGACTGCAACACGTCGCTGAGCCGCTTGAACGAACTCTTCCCCTTGACGTTCTTCGAGTTTTGTGATGCAAGTGGGGGAGAGGATTTGTGTGCCGTCGGGTCAGTCAGCGGATTGACGCCAACCACAGGCCGCTCCTCGACGAGGACTCGTGACGGTTTCGGGACCATGAGCTGCTTGACCTTGTCAAGACCCTCGATACGTGCGAACACATCACGCGTCTTGTCGCGCTCCTCCTTCTGGATCTTCTCATCCTCGATACTCCGCACGATCGTCTCGACCTCGGCAACCATCTGAAGTGTGCTCTCGTACTCGAACGTGCTCGGGTCGGTGTGGTAGAGAAGGTTCTGGAAGAGGAGGGGGTACTTGAGCAGCCGCTGGAAGGGTTTCGAAAGCGAGATCGCGAAGCCAGTTTCGCCTTTCTCAGACGCGGTAACCTCGAGCTTTTGCATATACTGGCAAACTTTCATCCATTGATCCGCGTCCTGCTTCTTCGGCTTCTTGCTCGCAGCTGCAAGTGAGAGTGCGTTGTCGACCTGTTCCAACGCGCGCTCGAGATGCAACACGTATGTGGCATAACAGTGGAGGATATGTGACTACGTCCGGTAAGTGTCAATATAACTTACCTGAGTTGATATGCACTTACATTCGACACGAATACATCCGCCAACGACCGTACCAGTGGGTATTGGTCCTCGTATCTCTTCCGCAAGCCTTCGCTGAGACGGATGTGACCTTCGAGGATACCACCCTCGATAACTTCCAGGCATTTCCGAAGGTCTTCGGGCAAGTGTGCAGGAGGAACCGCTCCCTGTATGACCGTTTCTGGACCAGTCGAGCTCTTCTTGAACTTCCGTAGCACACGAGTTGTGCCAGTGCCATTCGTCTTCATGGAAGGTGAGTGCTCATAATCGCGATCCCGGTCGCCCATGAATGACTGTCGCCCTAGCGAGTGGGTCGAGGAGCTCATCTGATTAGCGCGAGGTGGAGGAGGTAGGGACTGGTGCGAACGTGAAGGGAAGGGTAGAGTGGTCCCGAACTTGCCAGTTCCTGACTTTGCCGCAGTTGTGCCGTAAGGTGACCGCGGATGGTTATGCTTGGCTGCCAGAGACATGGTGACAGTCTTCTGTCGTGAAGAGTGGAAGGCCGCACCCATGCGGTCGTCGGCCTCCTCTTCTTCTGCCGAATTCATGGACTCGCCGTCGATATTTGGATGGTTATCCCGAGGCGAGTCTTTGCCCATGGGCACAGGAGACTCAGAGCGCTCGCCGGTTGGAGAGTGAAGGAAACGGGCGGCTATAGGGAGATGGTCGAGAGATTCCGGAGGGGTGTCGGAACGGTTGTATTCATCGTATACGCCCAAGGGTGTTGTGCCCAGGGGAGTTGGGGATGAGACGGGCGGCACGGGTGACGCGATGAATGGGTGGAGGAGAGGCTCAATAAAAGTCTCCTTCATCTTCAGCAGCTCGGATACGTATCTGCAGGACGTTCACAACAGGAACCAAGAGGTGTATGGGTATGATACGCACCGTTCTTCGCTAGCTACAATCTCCCACAACACCTCCTGTCGTGTCCGTTCTCGCTGACCGAGATTGGACACAAGATCCTCCTCTGCAACTTCGCTCCATGATTGCGCTGCGAGAATGCGGCTGCTCGCGTTACTCATCTGAGAATAAGGAGTTCCAGAACGTAACGACTGGTGAAGGGACGCCTCGTAGTTCTTTGCAGGGTACGGGGAGGTGGCTGTCCGTGTGGAAGCAGCCTTGTTGGACTTGAGCGTGGAAGCGACATCTGTCCGGGACGACGCAGCGGTGGAGGTGGATCCACGCGTCTCCTTGCCATGGGCCGCGTGGAAACGCGACACAGTTGACTTTGCCGCGGCATTAGTGGGTGTGGGGGTATTCGCGTCAGGAAGGGCGCGGTCTTGAAGAGGCCCTGGGGTTGGAGGAGGAGATAAGAACGCAACCTTCTTCTGCGCGTCCGCGCCCGTCGTGCCGTTCGCGGTCTTGCGCGAGCTGCGGCCCGTTGAATCGGATGAACCCTCTGTGCGCGAGGACTGTTTCGGACCTGGTGCGGGCTCAGAATCTGCCGGAAGGTTCTCCTTGGTCTCGGTGGCAGGAAGGGATGGATTGGCAGCGATGGGCGTAGTGGTGACGGAGGACTCCGTGGAGGACGACGAGGGCTCGCCAATGGGTGGTAACGGGCGAACAGACAATTCTGGGAGAGGCTTGTACGAGTTTATGGAGTTGGGAGTCGACGCCGCGTGTTGCTGAGGGGCCAGTCAGGGAGGGGAGGGAGTTGGGGTATCTTCTCCTTCGGAGTGTCCTTGTCCTTGTCTTTCTCCTTGCTGCCCGCGAGGCCGCGGTTGAGACGGGTGAGGAAAGCCTTCATGGGCTGATGTGCGACAGCGTGCCTCGCTGTCGAGGCAGCTTGACGGAGGAAGCGTCGGCAGAGGCTGCGGGATGGGAGGAGGAGCGTGGAGACGGCGCGCGCTGCCTACGCCGGTGCAGTTGCGACAAGCACCGTGACACCCGCTGTGACTCCGTGATCCGTGACCGATGTCGCATCTGGCGCTCTCCGCCTCGACGTTGCCTCGTGGTCCAGTCTGCTTCGTTCCACCATGTCCCTCCGCCCGGCGCACGAAACAAAGCACATCCCTCTTCTCGACTACCCGTTCAGAGACCACGTCTTCCATCTCGCGCAACGCGATAACGGCGCAACAAATGGCACCGGCCTGTGGCTTGGTGCCCAGTGCCTGACCCTCTATCTCGCCGACCTCCTCAAAAACAAATCACCATCTTCCGGCCTGTCTGCCGGTGCGAACCGCCCAAGAGTCATCGAGCTAGGAAGCGGCATAGGTCTCTCCGCGTGCGTCTTGATCGCCGTCTCCTCTGATCAACGACCTACACCGCCGTCGCTTTGTTTTCTCTGCGATTGTTCTGCAGGCTCGCATTGGCATCTATCGGCTGGGACGTCATTGCAACCGACCTACAAGATGTCATCTCTGCCGTACTCTCAAGCAATATATCCCGCAATCGCGTGCAGCTCCCTCCCAGCTCCGGCGGCATAGAAGTGCGAGTGCTCGACTGGACTGTACCGCCTGACCTATGGGTGTGGGATGATCCCCAGTCGATCGCCTCTCACTGCGTTGAGAAGTCACTTGCGGTCCACCAGCATCCCATCTTAGCACCTCCGTTCGATCTCATCATCTCATCCGATACCCTCTATTCCGCGGCCTTGGTCACGCCGCTCCTACGTGCTCTTCACGAACTGTGCAAAGTTTCCATCGCGTCCTCGCCAGAAGTCCGATCTCCGCCAATATATCTCTGTGTAGAGCGCAGAGATCCTGGTCTGATGGACCATGCACTCTCCGAAGCGCGAGATACTTGGAAGTTCAAGGTGGAACGGGTGCCTCACAAGCGGCTGGCGAGAGCCATGGACAAGGGCGGAGCTCGCTGGGAGAAGGGCGAGTGGGACGACGTAGAAATATGGAAGCTAAGTCTTCATACATAGGACCGAGTTCGGGGAGGGTATAGAGGTGGTAATCTTGGGGCAATTTCAGTAGTACAGGTATATAGTCAATGTCAGAGTCATTACCGTGATGTATCGTTCGTCGTAATGGTCATCACCTTCCCATGTTGACTACGACTCGGTGGGTAGCTGGATCCTTGGCATGCTGGGGGTGCAACGCAAGCGGACATTTATAAGGGGCCCTTCCATTGAAACAGTGGTGGCCGTCGCGAGCCCCCTTCAATGGAAGCCGACAGCAGGAGCGGCTTCCCGGTGGTAAGACGGTCGCTATGATCTAGAAGAGGTACGGCGTCGGGAATGGTAGGCCTGTTATGTGCGCGCACCACACGACTTACGAGTTTGCTCCAGTCAAACGAGGATCAGTGTCGGAGTCTTCTCGCCGCGTCGCTACCAGTCGTAGTGTTCTATCGAAACCGTGCATGGACTGCATGGAAGAGAGTAAGAGCATGTAGCGGGTGGAACATGGAGACTCACGAGGTCTCTCCAGGTCTCTTCCTCGTCGTTCTCGGTTTGTAGCTGATAGACTTGCATGAACCCCTTAAATCTGGAGGGTAATATTGAGATGGGTGTGCGAGCCTAGACAGGAAGTGTTCCCAGACTGACGTTAACCCGCCATCGTCGGTGACATCCATGAACTCCAGCAGTTCTTCCTTTGTGTCCTCATCGAAAGGCGCGCCATTCGTATCTCTTGCCCACGCATCGAGACCTTCCTCAGAGAGGTATGCTCCCTCCGGTGGCTCAAGAAGCCCTCCATTCGCCTGCACAGGGTTTGGCCTCGGAGTGCAATACTTCGCAAAGATATGCTGCAAGCACGCCTCTAGCTGCACGCTCATTGTGAACCATCGACTTCAGCTTCGCATCGACCATTATAGCTCACCTGTTCAGAGATAGCTCCGTCATCGTCCAGCAATTGCACTCCTGCCTCCGGGGCATTTCTCCTTCCTTGCCTTGAGTCCGGCTCAGGCGTCTCGGGGCGCGGAGACTGGGTCCCGGCGCGAAGCTCCTCGATATCGCGGTGCATTCTGGACATCTGACTGCGCGAGTGACGCGTGAAGTTCTCGGGTGTTTACGAGCAAGAATGGATATGTGGGAGACGATGGCGGCGACCCACGGCGGAGGTCAGGTCTGAGTACCTGAGTGCGTGCAAGTGGCAAAAGAATGAACGAACGACGTATGTCCCGATTAGGCAGAGGGTCCCCCACGTGGGCCGTGTGGATCGGGCGCGGGGGTGCAACGCGGAACCGAGCCTCGAGCAGCGAACTTACTGAGCTCTTTTGACTTCCACCTCCACTTGACGACTATCATGGCTGCCAGATCAGAGCCGTTGTCCATCGAGTCTTTGCTTCAGAAGCAACGTGAAGAGAAGGAAGCCGCTGCGAAGGTGTGTGTAGCCTGTTTGGGAGACTTCATCCAATGATTGACTCTGCTCGTTTCTTGCAGCCAAAGTTCCTCACCAAGGAACAGCGCGCGCAGCTCGCCATCGAGAAGCGTCAGCAGGAGATTAGGGAGCAACGCGAGAAGGAAGAGCGCGCCAAGAAGGATCGAGAGGCTCTCGAGCGGGGGGTCGAGGAGGTCCGGCAGAGGGAACGAGAACGGGAGCGTGCCTCGAGATATGGCGGTGGTGGTGTTGGTCGCAGTGCGTTTTCTGACCTCACTCATGATGCCTCCATCTCACTTGTTCTATGCAGATGACGATCGCTATGGCAGGGACAGGGACAGGGAGAGTCACAATAACAGAGACAGAGATCGCGACCGTTACGATAGCAGGCGCGAACGCGATAGGCGGCCTCAAGATGACCGAAGAGGTGGCAACTACCAGGGCGTTCCTACTGGTCCCAGAGCGGATCGTGGTAGTGGCAGAGCTCCTCCTACCGGTCCGTCTACGGGTGCCGCTCCTTCATCTTCCATGCCTCCCCCTCCCCCTCCCGGCTCCATTGGCGCAACCCGCACAACGGAGAGCTCTGAAGACTACGTCCCACCCATGACTCACGACGAGCTGGAGTCAGTCCGCTCGCGCTACCTTGGCGTGGACAAGAAGAAGCGGAAGATTCGCAAGATGAACGACCGCAAGTTCGTGTTCGACTGGGACGAGCAAGATGACACCTACAGCGCTGACACACCCTCAGCCATTGGCAGTCAGCGTCAGGGCGCCCAGGTTGGCTTCGGGCGTGGACATATCGCTGGCATGGACGACGCTGGAAGCGCCGTTGTGCCTGGTCGACCCACTGGAGATGGAATGGTTTTGGCGGATCCGTTCGAGAAGAGGAAGGCTCTCAGAACCGGTCTCGACGAGAGGCATTGGTCGGAGAAGAGTCTTGAGGAAATGCGGGAACGAGACTGGCGTATCTTCCGTGAGGACTTCAGTATTGCCGCCAGAGGTAAGTCTTCGCCTTGCAGCCATGCTCCGGCGCGTTGTGGTCCTGACTACGCTGTCGACAGGTGGACAAATCCCCCATCCTCTGCGGTCATGGAGAGAGTCTACCATTCCAGTGGAGATACTCGACATCGTTGACAAGATTGGGTACAAGGAGCCTTCGCCTATCCAGCGGCAAGCGATCCCAATCGGTTTGCAGAACAGGGACATCATTGGTATCGCGGAGACTGGTACGTTCAACCAGAATGGTCTTGACACGAACATATCAGCTTATCAGTATGTTCGTAGGTTCCGGTAAGACGGCTGCCTTCGTGATTCCGATGTTAGCATTCATCTCGAAACTCCCGCCCTTCAACGACGACAACAGACATCTCGGTCCTTATGCACTTATCATGGCGCCTACTCGTGAACTGGCACAACAGATTGAATCCGAGACGAAGAAGTTCGCAACCCATCTAGGATTCACCTGTGTCTCCATTGTCGGAGGTGTACGTATTGTTTTATCTCATATGGTCTGCCTCGCACGCTAATCACGGTTGGTTCTATAGCGCTCTGTAGAAGAGCAGCAGTTCAACCTGAGGTCCGGTGCGGAGATCATCATCGCAACCCCCGGTCGTCTCAAGGACGTCATCGAGCGGCACGTCATCGTCCTCTCTCAATGTCGCTACATCGTCATGGACGAAGCCGACCGGATGGTCAACTTGGGTTTCGAGGTCGACCTTACGTTCATCCTGGACAAGTTGCCTTCTGACACGATGGAGGGTGAGGACAAGAGTGAACAGATGGATGTCGACGGCGAGACAATGATCAAGAAGGGACGGACCCGTGTAACGACTCTCTTCTCTGCTACCATGCCGCCTCCTGTCGAGCGGTTGGCGAAGAAGTACCTCAAGAAGCCCGCCATCATCACGATCGGTGAGGCCGGTCGTGCGGTTGACACTGTGGAACAAAGGGTCGAGTTCGTCAATGGAGACGAGAAAAAGAAGTGCGTATTGTCACTCAGGTCCCATCGGCGAGCGTGCTGATAGGCGTAACGCAGGCAACGCATGTTGGAGATCCTCAACAGCGGACAGTTCAACGCACCGATCATCATATTCGTCAACCAGAAGAAGACCGCCGACATGGTTGCCAAGGATCTGCAAAGAGCAGGTGTACGTACCATCATTGCCTCCGTAGAAGTCTAAGCTCATCCTGCTCTATCAGTGGAACGCTGCGACCTTGCACTCTGGAAAAACCCAGGAGCAGCGAGAAGCAGCTTTGCAAGCCCTTCGGACAGGCGATTCCGACCTTCTCGTGGCTACAGATCTTGCCGGACGTGGTATCGACGTGCAGGATGTCAGTCTCGTAATCAACTACCAGATGGCAAACACCATCGAGGCTTATGTTCACCGCATCGGTACGTTCCTGTACTGCTACCGGCGGTATTGTTAGCTGATGCACACCGCCTGACCCTCAGGTCGTACTGGTCGTGCGGGCAAACTAGGAACTGCAATCACGTTTCTCTCAAACGATGACGAGGAAGTCATGTACGTACCTGAGTTCTATCGTCATCGTGGCGTCTGTTATCACACATGGGGGCTGACCTGCTTTCTTCTTTGCGCAGGTACGATCTCAAGCAAGGCACGCACCCTTCCTTTGACGGTCCCTCGAGATATGGCCAGCTGACCATCGCCTTTTCCTTATGCAGAGATCTCCAAGAGCCCGGTGTCAAAGGTGCCCAACGAGTTGGCGAGGCACGAGGCTGCCCAGCACAAGGTCTCGAGAGAGATGAAGAGAAAGAGAGATGCCGACGACCTGGGTTGATGTCCGGCGGGGTTCGCGGTGTTTGGCATGGGCGTGGTGCGTCTTCTTCATTGGCAGCTCAGAGAACGGAAAGTATGGAGGGTGTCATGGACGAACGTGCTACGAGAATATCCGCTATTTTGCAGGTCATTGGACAGGACAATATGTTTGCGCCATGAGGAACTCTGCGTGGTCGCCCGGAACGAGCTGCAGGTGAGTCCTTGGCATGGGGATCTCGTCTAATGCCATTGTTGCGCCCAGCCTGAGCTGCTCTTGGGTCGGAGGTTCAAACGTTCACCACCGACGGTGACCCAGGTCCCAGTATGTACGCTGATGTGCTCGACCTGCAGATGGCCCCTGGCTCAGCGTCTTGGTCTCGCGGCCAGACCTTCTTCAGTCGTCGCGACTTTCTTGGGTTACGAAGTTTGCCATGCGCAGTCGTCGATCAAACCATACTGTACCTCCCCGGACCGGGACCGAAGCTGCAAAGTTTGCCCCACACGCGCCACCATCAGCCACCAGCGTGCCTTAGCCAACGTTCCACGTTGTGTCCAATGATTGCGGTACGGTGCTCTTAGCGCGTCGTACCAGCCCGCTCGCCCCTTGGGGTCCTTGTCAATCTGGGTGGGCGCATGGCGGCCTATGGCGGCATGGCTGGCGGTGGCACGTTTCTCGATGACGCGATGGTGAGCAAATCAGCGCCAGCGTGGAAATATCCCGACTTGTCGGGGACCGGCGGCATGGCAGTTACGATACGCATCATCGCGGGGAGGGTGCGAGCACGAGGCATGAGCTCAGCGATCGTCGGGGACTCGGGAGGCTTCCGAAGTGCCCGTCCCGAGGCCCTCCTCCGAGTCTGAGCCCGGCGAATTCGATCAGGGGCGCCAGGCCGTGCAAGAAAAATTTGTGGGTCCGTCTGCGGCAACTTTGCGCTGGTGGCAGGCCGGAGAATGCAAAGCACATCTGCCTGACAGAGTGGGGCAGCGAGGATTTTCCCGGGGCCGCATGCGACGCCGTCGTATCGATCTTTAGTGTGGGATGCAGCGAATGGCGTCGTGGTTGGCCATGACGCGTTGACGAAGGTTGACGAGCGCTGCAAGCGAGCGGGGTGTACTGTACGGACACGGTCGACCGTCGGGTGGAAGTTCGAGATCGTCGCGCTCGTCGTTGCTGGCAGCAACACCGTTGTATGATACATAGGGCCTGCATTGCACGGAGAAGCACTCGAAAATTATGATCAAGAGCCCGGCCGCTCGAGCCTGGCAGACGGTGCGGCCTCTACTTCCCGGTGTTTGCATCCACGTATCGATTTGCCGAAACCCTCCAGCAGAGGATAGAGGTGATCCGGTCTCGGAAGGCGTCGGCGTCGGGGAACTGGAGGGAACTGGCACACCCTCTTCTGCGGTCTCGCTACTCACCGTTCCACCCGAAGCTGGATGCGGTGCTCCTACTTGAGCATCGCCAG
This sequence comes from Lentinus brumalis, assembly GCA_001792895.1. Classification (NCBI taxonomy): domain Eukaryota; kingdom Fungi; phylum Basidiomycota; class Agaricomycetes; order Polyporales; family Polyporaceae; genus Lentinus; species Lentinus brumalis. The sequence continues at coordinate 1,478,730 of MARA01000004.1, forward strand.
AACCCGACGAGCAGGCCATCCATGTGGCACCAAGATGGGCCCCGAAGACAATACACATTTTTCCCCGAGTCCCTCGGTTACGAGGCGTTAGCCAACACGCCGACCAGGGGAGGCTCCTCGGCTTTGTGCGCGCATGTACGTACCCGCGTGCTAAACATAGAGCTCGAACTGTCTCTGGAGAAGAGGAACCCGGCTCGGATAAGCACCACCTGAATGGTGCCTTGAGCGCAGGCGACCAGGAGAGCATGTAATAGGTGCCAGGGACGTTGGAGACATAACCGGCTACCCGACTCGGAGAGTGTCACTTCGGACCTCGGGAGTACGGGAAGGGCGTAATACTCAACTCAACAAGCACTGTTCGGACGACCGCTGCATACAGTAACGGGGAGCTGGAGTCTCGGGACAAGCCAGGGCCAGAAGCCCGATGCCGCGGCGTATGCACCCGGGTTCGAAGCAGGCATGTTCTCGCAATTGTGCGATGTGCGATGTGCGAAGTCCGAAGTCCGAACCCGAAGCAAAGCGTCACCGTGCCTCGAGGTCGCGCAGAGTCGGCTTCGGTGGGTTCGGGGTCCAGGTCCCGTTGCAGCTTGCAAGTTGCAGGCCGTGTGTGCATCTCGGGCACCGTGCGGACTCCGCGAGGATCAGACATTAATCTTTGGAACGCTGGGATGCACGTCCGGGGATGACAGAGACGAAGGTTATTGGACTGCTGTGCAATACATGTAGTAGAGCCTGCGTGCATTCGAGATCACGTCGAACAGACACAGACCACAGACGACTGTGAAGGGAGCCGAGAAACGCCAGACCTATCCAGCGTCGACCATCGACAGCGTAGCAGGATGAGATGACCGGAACCGCACACCAGTATAGGTACATACATGCATGTACTGGCGGCTGGCGCGAGTGCATCTCACCTTCGAGCATCCGGCCAATCTCGCCTCCCTGATCGGAGAGGAATGCTTGTACAGTCGCCAAGAGCGACTCGGGTACTTCTACCGCCTTCGCAACGGAGCGAAGACTGTCGAACAGACTGTGCTGCAGTGACCAGTCGAGCGGGCGGAGGAAGTTTTGCATTGCGTGGACGTCCATCCGCTCGGCGTGATACGCACTGCCCGATCTATCTGTATCATTGTATGGTCGAAGCGTGCTCTTGATACGCTCGAACGCCGAGCAGCGAGAAGTGGCACGCCCCTGCTCGCTGCTCGGAACTGGTGTGGGATGAAGACGAGCTTGATCGTCGCCATCATTGCGTCCGCGGCCGACTTCGGAAACTCGGATGTCATGAGCCAGTTGACGATGTTCGAGCGGTGATCCTGATGCGCATCCTCGATCAGTGTCCTCGCTGATTGCACAGTTGCCACACGGTTCTCGAGCTGCACAGGATGATATCTGCAATGACGATGACATGCACATGGGTGACGGGGATTAGTACACCAAAGACCCTGCAAGGAGCAGAAGAGGGGGAGATCGCGCGCAGGGCGCGTACGATGCCCTTGGTACAGCTTGGTACTTACAGCATCATGCATCCCCGCAGCTGCAGCAGACGCCACGCCCGCAAGTGCAGCTCTCGAGACTCGCACACACTGTATAACGCGCTGCACACAAGTGGTCCGTGGGCAGTCACCGCAACGTCAACGGTTGCGCTTCCCACTTCCGCGGCTCGATATGAGTCGACATGTTGTTGTGTTGTCGACACCCTGGAAAATGTGAGACACCCCAAAGCGTGCATCAGCGCGAGATCAGAGATCCATACCCAGAAGCCCACGAGTGACGACAGAACGACGCACCGCGCCGGTCGTGGATTATGGCAGCCACACCCGGACGTGCGTGCGCACTGCGCCGTTGCTTGCAGTTGCGGATGCGGACGGGTGGGGGAGTGTGCTGTGGCGGCCAGGAGACCAGCTGACCTGGCCGACGTCCCGCGAAGCACGCCGTCGAGCTCGCTGGGGTCCTGGGGATCACGGACGTGCTGGGAAGACGTCGTGGGAGGTGCAAGCGTCCTGATACGCCTCCTGTAAGCAGTGGTTGCCGGCTGAAGCGAACTTGACGTCGGTTAGTAGTGGTGGGTGCTCCATCGTCATGTGGCTATGTCGTCTACAGTCTGCGTGGCGTTTGTCGGTGTTCCTGCCGATATGTTACTAGAGCCCGTAGGGGTGTGTGTGTTGAATAGTTCCATCCAGGTATAGTGCTAGATCTAAGTTTGAGCTTCGCCGCTCGAGAGCCACCGCCGGGGTGCCGCAAGACTGATATGCTATTATAATCACCGTCGTGCCGAACCCGATGCTCGCTCAGCAGTCGATGGATCCGTCGGCGGCGTGCAAACCGCAAGTATGCAGGTTGCGCTATTCGAGTTAGACGACGTTCCTGCTGCTGATGGTCTAGGAAAGCAACAGGCGCGACAACGACGGAACGTACCATGTGGGACCTGGCACAGTCAACGTTTGAAGTACTGCCTATTATTACGGAAGCACCACAAGGCACGGGCCGCGCGTGTATGCAAACCACGCTCGCGGGGTAAGCAGAGAGCGTCTTTTGGTTATTGGAGCATAGGCTGTGGCCCGTCGAGGACTAGGTTTGGTCGTCTGGTGTTAACGCTGCGCTGCGACGTCGGACGGTGGGTGCCCGGCGGACTGTGCGGATCCCCGCACAAAGGCCGCAGGACGGAGAGCAAGGTGAGATGCCCCATACGGAGTGGGTGGAGGGGGATCTAGATGGGCGCATGAGAAATGCGGGGAATCGGGCGAGTGGTTGTCGTCTCACGAAATGCTAAGCCAACGGATATGGACTGGGAGGGGAAAGAGCGTGTCAGTAGGGATCTGCGGGTGCTTGAGCTCGCTGCGACGCTGGAGATTCTGCATGCTTGGCGGAGGCTTAGGTAGACCACGACGCTGGGAGAAGTACGGCCAAGGACTGCGGTGAAACGTCTGTTCTCATATGCATGGGACGCTGGGTAGCCAAGCTGTCGCTGTGGACTGGACGCTATGCACGAAATCTGCAGACGGTGGTGTTGTCCGACGAAGTGGAGGTCGGATACGCGGACTCGATCAGACGAAGCCGATTGGAGGGCAGGGCGGCATGCGGGCCAACTGTGGCAAAACGATTGGGGGGCGATATGTCACAGTGCTTAGACTGGCCGTCGGGAGCTCGCCACTGCGCACCGCAGATCGGCACGCTAACGTCAACTTTCTGCGCAGATGACAGAGCAGAGGGCGCGGTGAGAGCTGCCCACAAAACAACGAAACAGAGCGCAGACGCGTGACTCGCCCGACTCGTTCGGCTGACGTTGCCGAAGACCACCGCGATGACGTCTTTGCGCTCGGGGTCGTCGGTGCAAGTCGGGAGGCCGGCGTCGGTCCCCACGGTCGGCCCTGCGCAGGAAAACGGGCGGAAAGCGAGAGCCGCGGCGACGGCGGACGGCGGGGCGGGCAGAGGCTGGCCTGGAGGACGGAGTCGGGGAGGAATCGGTGGACGAGAGAGGCAAGGGGCCGGACCGGGTGGATCTGAGATGGAGCCGAGTGATGCGCGCCGCATAACAAGTGGGACTGCCCGTCGCTGCCTGGGGCCCTAGCCTAATCGTCTCTGTCTGCTCCTGCTCTCTCTCCACCACCACGGCTGCGTGTAGACACCATGCTCTCCACCTCCCCCTTGCAGCCGCTCGACCTCTCCATCCCCGCCTCCCACCCCGCCCCCATCCCTCCGCCCCGACCCCCGACCCGCAAGCAGACTCCCCTGCACACAACTCCCTCATACCCCCCTCCCCCGCCGTCGCCGTCGCCATCCAGTCCCCGTCCCCCAGGCCAGACGAGGTCGCTTTCCCCGTCGCTCAGGCGCACCCACAGACCCCCGTGCAGCCCCAGCCCAAGGAGCAGGTCCGTATCTCGTCTGATTCCTCTCCCCTTCCCCGGCTACGCTCCTTCATTTATCCCCCTTCATATTTTATCCCGACCCTTGCTCATCCCTTCTCTCCTCTCTCCGCCCCTCCCCATGCAGGCTCCCACCCCGACAAGACGTCCCTCCCGCTTCCTCTCCACCTCCTTTGGCAGGCGCAGATCGCGCTCTCCTCAGAGATCGTCCGCGTCCGCCAGCCCCACTTCAGACAACCCAGAGCAGCCACCGTCCTCCTCCCGTTCTCTCTTCGGCAGCAGAAAGGCCAGTACTCCCCTTGTCTCTTCCGCCGCCAGCCCCTCCGAGTCTCCACCACGCACGTCACCCGAGCTTGACACTCCTCTTTCCCTCCCCCCATCCACATCCGCCACCCCCCGCCCCATTACCTCTTGCTACGACCCCTGCGCAGCCTGTCACGCCCTCTCTCAAGAGCGCAAAGGGCATTCATGGCCCGCTCCACGATCTCAAACGTTTTCTCAACAACCATATACCCCATTCAAACAACGCGTCGCCTGCGCAGTCTGCAGGTGCGACTCCTGCTGACCTCAGTACCGTCGACTTGCGACACGCAGGTGTTGAGTCTCCAATGACACCCGGAACCGGGACGCCTGATCCGTCAATACCGGTGTCCGCCAATGGCTCCACAGATCTCCTTACTATCGTCGGTGAGGTCAAGCACAAAGAGGGTCGTCTGTCTGCCCTTCTGCGCGGTCACCATCACAGAGAGAAACTTAAACTGGACGACGAAAAGGTCAACGGTTCCAACAGCGTCCACTTTGCTGCGAAGACACCCTCTCCCGGCAGCGGCTCTGCGAAAAGCGAAGACAGCTCTGGCTCTCCTCCGCGGTCCATCCGTTCCCAGGCCAGCAAGGCGAGCAATGCTCAATCTATCGGTGCTAGCTCGACACTGTCGACAAAAGCCGACAAGCCTCGCGACCGCCATCATCGCCGGAAACGCCAAGCCTCGACGTCCGGGTCTGCACCGTACGTCACGCCGTCACTCGCGACAGCGACGCAGGTCCAGATGTCGAAGAAGTACGGGAAATGGGGTCGTGTCCTGGGCTCTGGGGCAGGAGGCACTGTGCGCCTTATCAAGGCATCCACCAAGAACGGAGGGACGACTTTCGCCGTGAAGGAGTTCAGGCCGAAGCGGCAAGGAGAGTCTGAGCGGGAGTATCAGAAGAAGGTTACGGCGGAGTTCTGCGTCGGTAGCACGCTCAAGCACCCGAACATCATCGAGACAGTCGATATCGTCACTGACCACGGGCACTACTATGAGGTATGTCCTGTGTTTTTTGTGCACATATATGCATGTACTCTCAGTGCAAATAGCTGATGTTCTCTCGCTGTCCATCTCAGGTCATGGAGTACGCGCCGTATGACCTCTTCAGCGTGGTGATGTCTGGCAACATGACCCGCCCTGAGATCTACTGCGTCTTCCGTCAGATCTGTGACGGTGTCGAGTATCTCCATTCTCTGGGTCTCGCCCACCGTGACTTGAAGCTCGACAACTGCGTGATGACGAAGGACAATGTCGTGAAGCTGATCGACTTCGGCACCGCGACGGTGTTCCACTATCCAGGCAAGAAGATGACGATGGCCACAGGCATTGTCGGCAGCGATCCGTACCTCGCTCCGGAGGTTCTCTCACAGGATAGCTACGATCCTCGCAAGACCGACGTCTGGAGCTGCGCCATCATCTTCATGTGCATGGTCCTCCGCCGCTTCCCGTGGAAGATCCCCGACCCCAAGAGCGACCCGAGCTTCCGTGCCTTCGTCAATGCGCATCCCGACCTCTCAGCCAAGCCGCCGTCGCCCAAGCAGATCGAGGCCACAAAGCAGGACAAGGAGGATATGAAGGAAGACAGGTCGGAGAAGGACAGCACTCTCTCGAAGACACAGTCGTCCGCTACTTCGACTGTGGTCGACGAGAGCTCCGATGCCCCGTCGCTCTTCGAGATGTCACAGCAGACGTCGATCGCAGAATCTGGGGATTCGTCTGACAGTGACAGCACCGAGCTCACCGCACCTTCCGTGACCTCGGCCCTGCTCCCAGACGATCATGACGAGTACGAGCGCGTTCTCCGTCAGAACCGCGTGCGTGCGTCCCTAAAGGCAGGCATCATCTCGCAGTCGACGCAGACCCTTCCGGCGCTGTTCGATATGGAGCCTGTCGACCGCGTCGACAGTCCCCAAGACTTGGATCCTTCCGTCTTGACCTACCCTCGTCCTGGCTCGTCCACGGAGTCGCTTCCTGTCTCGCCTACGCTGGGTCCTGCCGATCTGAAAGCCAAACGCCCGCTCATCGGCGCGGCGCACCGGTCGAACAGTGCGCACCCGCTGTCGCCGTCCGTGGTCATCCCCAAGGCCGCTTCGCCGCGGACAGTCCCTGAGACTGACGAGGTTTCTCGTAGTCCCGTCAAGACGCGGGATTTCGCGACAGAAACCAAGTCCCAGAAGCTTGCAGCCGTGGATGCCGTCCAGTCGATGGTCGCCGAGGCGGAGAAGTCCGGCCAGGAGTCGAAGGATGCGGAGACCGAGTCTAGCGCCACGGGTTCGTCGTCGACAGTCGTTCTGAGCTCGACCCCTCCTGCTTCGCGTCCGGAATCCACTCCCACTGTCCGTCGGCGCGCGCGCACGAGCAGTATCACCTCCGTCGCGACGTTCTCGACTGGGGGTGCTGAGTCGATCTTCCGTCTTCTCCCAAGGGAGTCGCGGCCTGCGATCAGGCGGATGCTCTTCGTCGAGCCGTCCGCGCGCTGCACGCTGACGGACCTGCTCAAGGGCAAGGGCAAGTCGAACGACCTCCTGTGCGGCTGCAACTCGCACGATAAGGACAGTCCGCGCTGCCAAGACCACTGTGCACCTGAGGAAGAGGACGACGGCGACGAGTGGCTGAAGAGCATTGTCCCGTGCTCGGCCGAGGGCGTCATCCCGACGCATCAGCACATCAAGGTCACCGTCGACGAGAAGCATCATAAGAGGCGGTTCTTCTAGGCGGACCTCACGCGGAGTACGAGCTCCTTATAGCGAACTCGCTGTGGGTCGAGTCCGTATCGCGGCGCGCCTGGGCGGGGGTCGTTTGCTTCTTCGCACTGGCGGTTGCTACGTCGACATCGTTTCGTGTTCGTCCTTCCCACCCCATTGCATCATTCACGCTATCCCCCTCACGCCCGCATCGGACATCCTGACCGGCATTGTTTTTTTCATCATTCACGTTTCCTCGCGCATATGCGCCTGCATTACACCTTCCTTCTTGCTTTATATATCTATTATTCGCTGTGCGCCTAATTTTCGCACCCTCCTATTACTTTAGCTATGTGTATAGAGAGACAGATGACGTCTGTTCTGCTTCATGCTTTATCTACACACTTGCGCTACTTTTCGCCTTCGTGTGCAATATCTACCGTTCATTCACCCCACCACACCGGACTATCCTCTTGCGGTCGCCGTCGTCCTGGTCTTCGCCTCTGCGCCTGACCTCCATCTACCTACGCCTCGCCCCAGTCGTGCACACATTCCAACCCATACCCCGTTTCGTCGTATCCCCCTTTCTTCCCCTTTCATCCATCCTTCATCTTCTTCCGACCTTGATGATTAGGGATCTGGGGCTTCCGCGCTCACCACACGATGGGCATGCCGACCGAAGAGAGAACAAGAGAACACAAAAGAACAGAACAAGTCCTCGCTGTACACGTTATGATAGAAAGAGCGTCGTGTAATTGTACGCGTATATATCGCAGATACGTAATGACGTGCTTGCGTCTCAAGAACGAGTCGGCCAGCAGCAAGGGGTGGCCGGTATAACCCTATGTGAGTGAGTACCTATACGTGTGTGGTCCGAGTCCTGTTTCTCTTGTGCTTCCTGCACAGCCGTCATCTCGACCTGTCCTCTCTTCCCCCAGTCTCCAGCGGTGCCCATCGCAATGGCCGAGGATCAAGACGCGGGCTCACCGTACAGCGTGCCTCGGACACAAAGAGCCCACCAGCTAAAATTCCATGTATACGCAGAGCTCACATCGCGGGCACATGTACATGCTGTGGTTAAATCCCGCGATGTGTGCTCTAGTTGTATTCTAGTGTACCGCCCGGTATGGCAGTTATGTGCATCAACCAGCGGATACTATCCCACGTTCCTTGACCTCCTATCACTGCCACGCCATCCCCATCCTGCTCTGGGTCTTCGAACTCGCCTCGCTACAGTATGTTGCTCTGGATGATATACAAAGCTGATTGGATAGCGTAGTACCCAACATGAGGCTGACTATCATCTCCTCCTCCTCTCTTCGCCCAGGCTTAGCAACTGCGTTCCTAAAGACCCACGCGAGGGTCTTCGCTCTCTTTCGGAGTCGACGATCTTAATCCAGGAGGTTTCCTGCCACGGCGGGAGATACAAACTCGCTCCAGTACTGCTCAAGTACTCGCCTCCATCCGAAGGACGAGGCCTCGAGTTACTATCCTAGCCTGCCCTCTTTCCCTCCCGGTGTCTTCCTGGAATGGAGGCCTACCGGATACTACCCAGGGAATTCCGCCCCGTAGGCGAATGGCGAGCACCCGCTTCAGGAAGTCTGGGAAGGCTCCTTGGCTTCCAAGCTCCACGCCCTTCTGAAGCTCGATGGAGGTGCAGTGGACAGTCATGGACACGATCCAGCCTATAGTACTTTATACACCGAGGAACTGGGCCTGGGCTGCCATCTGCTGCCATACAGATCGACTCAACCAAGATCAACTTCAGCGGGAATGCCGTGGACCTCGGAACCTGCAACCATAGATCGACTTCTCTCGCATGATCTGTCCTAATTTCTGGGCTACCGGTACATGCGACGATCCCATCGAAGACCGTCTCCTCAGACTCAATGGCACCATCCCGATCGAGGAGCTGTGTCGCCCAACTGCACACGACCAGCATGGTGAGACGTGCCCTTACTTATGCTCATCGAGACTTTGGGCAGTGCCAACAAGCTCTGGTCCTACGTCCGCTACGCGGCCGTTGATAACTTAGACCCGACCGCCTAGTCTCACCGAGGCATTGAGATGCGAAGCCGTCCCGTCCCTCCTCTTCTGGCACCAAGCACTTCTCCTCCCCGACTCATCTTCTCTACTCACCTCGTTCCTGCTGTACTTCATTCCGCTTACGCTACTGCACGATGATCATCATCGTTGTACTTGTACGCTTACATCCCGCAGCAATATACCGTAGGTTTCACGCCGTACTCGCGTGCGAGAGAGTCTGGGCGGTGCGTCTCAATGGGTCTGTGTTCGAGATTCTATTCGTGCGCTAGTACAGTTACGCTCGCTCCATGGAACGTGTGTGTTGTTCCGCGGAGTTGGTGAAAGTGTGTGGTTCAGAAGCTCTGCAGTGTCGCTTCTAGCGCGGTCCGCGTGCATGCACCGCAATTTTCAGTGTCTCGTCGGGCGCATACGTGCTCAGTGGAAAGAGATCCAAACCCAAGAAGCCGTCCTATAAGTGGAGATCAAGCGTGGTACAGGAGATAGAACATCGGGACGAGCAGGTAGCTCATTTCCGTCATAGCTCATCACGGTGCCTTTCTTCTCTACCTCCTTCCTCCGCGTCATCTTCCTCCTGCTCTGCGCTAGAACCCGCCTTCTCGCCCTTGACATTGAATCCGGCGGCGCGCAATATCTCGAACAAGCGCCCCTCGTGTTGGCCATGGCCATCCAGGAGAAGTTCCCCGAGGAGGCCCATGCCTTCCTCGCCCTCTGGGATGTCCAGGTCGATGTACTCAACGAGCAGCTCGCCTTCGCCGTCCGGCAGCTCCTCGACAGCAATGTGGCGGTCGACCACGGCCGCCTCCCTGCGCGCAAGAAGTTGCTCCAGCGCTCTGCGCAGGATCTCGGAATGCGCAAGGGGCTCTCCGCCGACCTTCGGGTGCTTCGCGGCTTCCTTCGAGCCTGCGCCTTTGCTTTCGGCGACTGGGGGAGGCGCGATGACCTTCTTCTGCGGCCGGGGCCGCTTGATGGGCTGCGCGGCGGCAGGCAATGAGGGATCTACGCGCTCGTACTCCTCAGGGCCGACGACTTCGCGGCAGCGGATGTAGTGTTCCTCTTCAGCGTCGATGCGCGATTTGAACCCGGGCTCGCCGCAGAGGCGGGGCGTGGCGATATGCAGGACGTAGTGGCACGTCTGGGTCTCCTTGACGAACAGGATGGTGTCCGTCATCGTCATGGAGCAGTGGAACTATAACGGGTGAAAGGAGCGGCAGCCAGGGGAAACCACAGCATGGAGGGTAAGCGGATGAGCATAACCAAAGGACCGGTTGGATTTATGGAAGGAACCTGCCTGGATCTCGACCTCTCGCTTCCTGCCTGTTTTGTCGCAATACGTACCGTCGCCCCAGCGCTGGACGAGGTAGCGAGATCCGGCTCCTCGGGCGAGCTCAAGATTCGCTGCGGCTGCAGCTTCTGCGGTGGTCAATTCGGCTCCGGCCTCGAGCGTAGGGGGAGCCCTTCCAAGCGTGTACGCTTCCCACTTTGCGGCACGGAATATTCGACGTCAAATAAGAATGTTTGCAGCGCGGAAGGGCGGTCACGGGGCTCGGCTTACCTCCGGGTCCTCTTCTGGCTTGTACTCGCCTGGTACGTGCAGCGTGTCGGATAATTGCGGTTAGCAAAATTCATCGGTGAATATGCAGGGCCGGACGTCACCTGTTATAGGGATGTGCTGGTGGTGCAGCTCGTGGAACTGACGGACATGGGAATTATGGCAATACGAGTATGTGAACCACCCTTGCCGGTGCTGTAATTCGGGTCATCGGCGAGGCGAGCGCATTCATTCCCAGGCGAGACTTACGTAGAGACAGGTTCCAGCCAGGGGCTGCAGAAGCGACCAGCTGTGGACTGGCGTGGAGACCTCGGCTGGGGGCTCCTCATCCGTCGCGAGAGGATCCTGGGGCGGTGGAGGGATGAGACAGAGGTACGAGGACTTGGGCCCGAGCTTCATCTGTTGGAGCGTGTAGTTGGAGGCCTGGGACGAGGCTGCCTGCGCGGAAGGAGGCCATGAGCTTGTGGGAGGCACGCAGAGGGGGACGGGGTGGACAGACAGAATCTTGGCGGTCATCGGTTCCCTCTATGCGTTTCAACGGATTAGCGTCCCTGTGGGATTCGCGCCATGGCTGGTCTAGAAACTCGAGCTCTCCGCCGCGAAGACCATCGTGGAGCCAGCGTTCGGCGGTGTCGTTGAGCACGGGGAGACCATTGAGGAAGGATACGCGGTACTTGGGGAACGCGTACGGGTCCTCGGGGACGCGGGAGTGGTGGACGCGGGCGGCGACGAGGACGGCGAGGGAGACGGGGAGGAGGTGGGCGGGACGCATGGGCACTAGAGAGGGATGTGCAGCGTAGGACGGACGGAGAGAGTGCTGGTGCGCGGGACACGTTGCGCGTAATTGAATAGGCGCCGGCCGGGGATTAAGGCGGAGTTCGGGTATCTGCCGCGAGGTGCCTGCCTTGTTTGGAGAAGGAACAACGTGGATGTGCTCGTCTGCCCGCCCGTCCTCGCCAGGTACGCCCACGACCGGGGTCTCTGCGGCCAAATGCACAGGCTATCGTCCGTCTGCAGAGCTGATGCCGTCCAGCCGATCGGCTACCTGGCCACAGTGCTCACAGGGACTTCATGTGGGCAGGCGTTATCTGATTTTTGCACGAATACTCTCATCAGCGATTCACATGCGTGCGGACCCTATAGTTGCGTCTGCAGACGCGGTCTGCACGGGGCTGCGTGCGCACGGCGGTCGCGGGCAGCCGCTGCGGACGAGGCTGGCGACCGGGGAGAGGGCGGCGGGGGCGCAGACAGAGGATGTGGAGGCCGACCTCCCATTCCAGTCTGCGGCCAGTGAGACGTAAATTACGTACACAGTCAGAAATCGACCAGGACGCTTCCTTCTGGACGTTCTCCCCAGAGATATTCTCGAGAATAATAAAGCCCACATTTGGGCGTTCTGCACGCGAGAATTCCTGTGGCCCATTTCCTCGTTAAAACCAGCCCTTGTCGCGTTTTCCTTCTTCCCTTCATCCGGCCATTCCTCCCTCCCCCGCTGCTCCAGCCGCCCCCATGTCTGCCTCTCCGGAGCCCAGGGCTCCCAGCGAGGACAAGGACGAGATCGACGACACCACAGGCGAGCCCGAGGACGGTGAGCTCTACCTCCGTTCCGCTCCTCAGCCATCCGTAGCAAGCGCCGTACTGACCTAGCCCCTGATCTCGCGATCTCAGCTCCCAAACCTGACGCGGCTCCCAAACGCAAGCGCGGTCGCCCTCCGGGGAGCAAGAACAAGAAGACTCTTGCTGCACAGGCGGCTGCAGCTGAGGCTGGCTCGTCCGCTCCTCCGAAGCGTCCCAGGGGGAGACCTCCAAAGGTGCGCCAGACACAACCCTCCTTAGTCTCGGTCTCGCGGTCTAATATTGTGCCTCAACCCTCTCAGAGGAAGCCAGAAGAAGAACAGAAAGCTGAGGGTGGGGAGCCGTCGGAGCCGCCCCCAAAGAAGAAGAGGGGCCGCCCTCCCAAGAACCCCCGTCCGGAGGCCGCAGAAGGAGCAGGCGAGGCAAGCACCTCCGCTGACCCGCCCAAGCGAAAGCGTGGACGTCAACGGAAGGACTCCAGTTGAGGGCCTCCACCGTGTTCATGCTCGCTCGTTTCCTCCCACTCACGTACCTCCGTTCCGACACATTGCGGGACTCCGTCACCCATGGCATCCACCTTGTAATGTAATCCATCCCGACGCTTTTGAACCCGTTCAAATCTTCCTATGACCTCCGTCTCATACCTCATCTACTCCCCCGTCTATTGGCTGAACTGACATTATGCTACGATTTCTTTCCTACTGTTCTCGTCGTCTCTCATGCTTTCCCACACTGCAGCTTACGAGCAATACATCGGCGTTCCCCCGTGACGGACAAAGTGCATTCGCAAGCACTCATCAGGATGCCAGGACTGCCAAAGCACCTCCGCAAAGATGCCGTTCCGTGGGCGTAGACTGTGAGCCATTTGGCTCCCGCCTTCGAGGGCATTCCTCGACCCCCGCACCCGAGTCGGCCCGCGTTCCATGGGCATGCCCGGCATGTCCACCTGCGTGATATGGTGCCGCTAATAATTCTCCGAAATCCCACAAAATGTCACGCCAGCAGGCTGGACCCATGTGGACATCTAACAGACAATGCAGGGAGAAGATCGCCATCGCCGCCGCCAGGTGCACGTTCCCGCGGTCGCGACGATTACGACATTCAATTAACAAGATGGGGAGCCAAGGGTAGCCGGAACAAGGGCATTCTATTAGAGTACTAGTCTCGCCCCTGCTTGGTCGGTCACTGCATCCACGTCTCACTTGACGTTAACGTTCACGCCCGGGCGTATAGCCGTCGCAACAGCGTGACACATGTGATGCCCGCCAGTCCTACTGCCACGCCCGCGCCCAGCCAACCGGTGGTCTCTAGGATTTGCGACTGTCGTTGGAACTTACGCTGAGCCGTGGAGTAGCTGATGTCCGGCCGGAAGGTGACCATCGTGTAGAGCGGGAGCCAGCCATTGGGAGAGTCGATGAAGGTCTTGTCCCGAAGCGGCGCGGTGACGTCCTTCGCGGTGACATGCTCCCAGTTCAGTGAGTAGAGGAGGTTATCGAGGGCCTTGCGGAAGCGGTATCCGAGCGTAGTGACCGAGTGTCTCATTTCGACACTGGATAAATAATATCCGCGGATGGTTAGTCGAGAGGCAGGACAGGACTGCTTGGCAGGGATCTGAACGCACTAATTGTCCATTGCCAGTTCGCATGCTGCGACCAGGTCCTCGTGGCGAGTGGCAGAGTACGTGGCCAAGGCACGAGCCAGTCGCGGATCTTCCTGTCCATCCGGGGTTTGAATGGTCGGGTCGACCCCTGCATCGCGAAGGAGGATGTCCAGTACCCGGACGTCTTCTAGCCCGCAGTTCAGACCCTGTCCGTAAAATGGAACCATCGCGTGGGCAGAGTCGCCGAGGATGACTGCGCGGTCCCTGTAGTGATACGGCTTCGCCTGTTCGTCGTCAAGTACGCCAGAAGAGGTGGTAAAGGAGAGCGCGCCGGCGGGTAGGGGTAAACGTTTATCGGCATTCTTTGAGTGCCCGCGTTACAACTCGAAACACGACGGAAAGACCCGCACCTTGATTGACATAAGCGCACTGCGGGGGTTCCGATGGAAGTCGGCGAGCAGCGCCTCTTCGCCGATGAGGGGCAGGGCGTCGGGAAAATTGGCCTGGAACCACCGGACGATATCCTCGTCAGAGTTGAGGCGGTCGAATTCCGCGGTGGGCGCGAAGACCGTGCAAGTGAACGTCTTGTCCTACACGCGCAATACGTGAGTACGCCATGGGGCATGGAAGTGCAAGAAGTCCGGGCGACTTAACCTTATTTGGTAGGGCAATCAACATGAAGGTGTGCCGTGGCCATATGTGCAGGTGGTTGGGATCGAGCAAAAAGGTAGGATCACCGCCGGGCTCCTTCGGCGGGCCCGCGGGCATCTTCAGCTCGAGATAATCGTGGGGTATATATTCCTGCTGGTAGTCCATCCTGTGGGAGCCGGCGTGGGTTCATGTCTTGTCAGCATGGCCGTTAGAAGCTCCAGAGAAGATTGGGAATATTGAGGGGTCGATAGGATAGACGCACCGGACGACTCTCATCAGCTGACGCCGGATGATCGAGTAGCTCCCATCCGCGCCGACACAGAAATCGAATGACACGTTTACGTCCCTGCCACCCTCGACGTCGTGCACATGCATCGTCTTGCGGTCGAAGTCCACGGCGACCACCTTGTGCTGGAAAAATGCGCGGATGCTCGGGACGGCCAGGGCTTCTCCCAGAAGATCCTCATTCAGAAATGCGCGGCCGATGGAGTTGATACACTAAGTATTGCCATGTGCGGGAAGCGGCGGACACGGCGGTGGACGGAAGCGGCAGGAATAAATACTCAGAAACCTTGCGAAGCTGCAGGAGAGCTCACCTGCCCATCCCGATCGTACGGCTGGCTCTGCTGGTGCCCCTGCGCATCGTGTATCATCCTGCCATGCATGGGAATGACAGTACTCAAAAACCGGTCCGCTGCTGCAGGGTCTATCGCTTGAATGGCTGCGAGGCCACGGGCGGAAATGGCTAAATTAATAGAACGCTGCTGGGCGGCCGCCTTTGACGATGGAAGGCGCATATCTTTACCGATCCATACCGCGGATTCAATAATGGCTACCTAGAATGAGCCGAAAACGGTGCATACCTGGTCGGCCCTCGTAGATGTCCACCGACCAGCCCATCTTGGCCAGGGACATGGCGGCGAGGCACCCCACGGGTCCGGCCCCTACAACGACCGCCTTTCGGGGAAGTTTGCTCCCGATTGACGACATCTTAATACTAGTGCTGAGAGAACCGCGGCTGTCACGGAACCTATCCTGCTAGCAAGTTACGATGAGCGTGTACACGTCGGAGAAACGCGTCAGTCCGCAAAACAACGCATATACCTTGTGGATCTATTGCCGGTTCAGTACCGAGCACGTCGATGTGAACAGGTCAGAATGTGGTACGCAGCCAATGTGCCGGCAGCTGAATTGGCGAACTTGCAGAGATGACCAATATCCCTTCCGCGCGTCTTTGGCGGTCTTTCCTCGGCAAACTCCTTGATCCCCATGTGGGTCCACGGCAAGATCGAGGCTCTGTCTCGACAGTCGCCATCCCGCAGCCTGACTCGCGGAGGTGGCTCAAGTCCAGGACGTGCGTGTACACGAGGAGGTTCGTAGCACGAAGAAGGGAGTCTATTCCAGTCACCGGCTACGCGAAGGGACTCGGATGCTTTTCCCATGTCGGCGTCTGGTGGGAATGCTCACTGCTTCTTGTCAGATTGGGGCTCAGATGGGTGTAGATTGTGCGTTAACCCCCGCTGACATCCTTCATGTTCGTTTCTTGTTCATCAGATTTCCACAGGACGCGCATACACAGAACACGTTGCGTTGGCATCCAACACGCCGCCCGCCCGCAGCAATAAGAACTTCCGACGAACATCCATCTCCAGGGTCATCGTGATGTCCTTGTTCCACGTCTGAAAGCCTCTTTCAGACCCCCGCATGTTTACTCACAGCAAGGCATTCACATGATTTCCTCGGACGCACAACGAATTCGATTGAGCAAGTTCGTCGCAGGAGACCAGAATATCGCACCTCATGTTCCTGTCCGCTCCCACGCAGGTGTCGAAGCCAACGGAACAACGCGACCCTTGCCAGGTCCATATTCGCAACCGAAAGTAGACGGGTCCGCTACCAGATGGTTTGCACTCGTCGGTTCAGAGGTCGCTGGACGTTCATGTCGTCTGGGAGCGACGCGGAGGAAGTACTGGGCGAGCTTGGCTCATGAAAGTGACCGAGGCTGCATACACACTGCAATTGGCATATTGTATCCCACCTGCCGGACTTCGGTCAGTCATTTGTGTCTGCAGATGTGTCAACCGCTCGGTCCTGCTTCAAAAGGTTAGCGTAAACCTCCGAACTAGTCATGAAGGCGATCGTGTGCGATTGGAGGTCCACATTGGAGCACAATGTATGCGCACTCGTCGTCGACTACTCATTTCACTAGATGGCCGGGTCGTACGTCGAGTGCCAAGCTCGCTTGTGGATCACCGCAGCTCTGCATCGGCTTGTAAGCCGCGCGCTGTGCGGCCAATGCAATCGCTCCCCCGATGCGTCGGGCTATGTAGGTAGTCAGTCATAGTCACGTACTGTTCACCCTGAGTCCTGATAGTGCGCGTGCACATAGTCCCTCCGACATTGTGTTCTCCAAGCACCCGCTAGCCTCGACAAACCACACGCACTTGGTTGGCGGGAAGAGACGGAGGGAGCGTGACAGGCGATGCTGTGACCGAGTGGACGCGCATCACGGGCGCGTCGGATCACGCCCCGAGCCGCTCGGCTGCGTTGGTCTTTTTTTTTTTTTTTTTTTTGGATCTAAACGGCTGCGTTGGTCAATTGGTGTACAAATCGCGACTACGTGGGCGCGTTCGCCGTCCACAACGCCCACCATGTCCTCCAACGCCCCTGCTGTCCTGACGAGGAGACGTCCTTCTATCGACATTGTGGACGCAAAAGTCGCCGTGGACCTCGCGACCGCGCAAACATACTCGGAGAATGTATTCCTCTTCGTGCCTAACCTTATCGGTCCGTCTGCTCCTCCTCACCCTCTCTCATGAACTCAAGGACTCGCGTTTTGCTAGGCTACTCGCGCATCATCCTTGCGGCGCTTTCTTTGCACTATATGAGCTATCATCCCAAGTATTGCACAGTCCTCTACTGCATCTCCTGTCTACTGGATGCATTTGATGGGCATGCCGCAAGGGCATTGGGACAGTCATCGAAGTTTGGTGCGGTGTTGGACATGGTCACTGACCGGTGAGCTCGATCTGTTATATGCGCTGTTTTCACCCGACTCAAATTCCGACATCAAGCTGCACAACATCCTGTCTGCTGTGCTACTTGACATCCGCATATCCTGAATGGGCCCTTGCATTCCAATTTCTCATCACACTCGACTTCAGCAGCCACTATATGCATATGTACAGGTGTGTCTTACGTGTGTCCTCAATTCTTTCCCATTGTAACCGCGTCTCGTAGTTCCCTCATCACTGGCTCGAGAAGCCACAAGCAAGTCGATAGTGACGTCAGTCGCCTCCTGCAAATGTACTATAATCCAGTGAGTCCATCTCTGCATGATGTCGATACACGCCAATCTCATCCTTGTCCGATAGCGAACACTGTTCGTTGTCTGCGCGGGCAACGAACTATTCTACATCGCCCTCTACCTCTTGAAATGGGTACACACTCCGATGTCGGAGTCCCTCGGGATGACGGGCCCCCTCGCGGAGTACACCTGGCCACAACTCCTGGCTTACATTTGTGGTCCCATATGCGCCCTCAAAAACTTTGTGAATCTCGTCCAGCTGTGGAAGGCATCCAAGATCCTGGTAGGCGTTGACTTAGCGGAGCGGGCGAAGGCTAGGGAAGAGGAGCTGTCGAAGAACCAGTGAAAGGGATGGATGTTACATGTTTTTTTGCACTAATTCTGTTCTCTACACTACGTACAGTACACCTTTGTAGGCATTCCTAGCAACTCTGGCGTAGTGTATACAGGCGACGTAATCTCACGATTTCTAGTATGTATGACGAGCCTCCTCCTAGCAATGCTTTCCGGGCGCCAATGTCTTGTCGCGTGCAGGCGCGCGTATTGACTGTGATGGGCGTCTAGAATTTCTGCCACAGCGACACGAGTCGAGTCGAGTGTGCTTGCACTTGCACTCCGACGTCCTCGCTCCGGCTTCGCTCGCAGCGGTCTTCTGGTTGTCTGTTTGGATGCGGTCTCATCTTATTGCTCGACGAACACGGTCTCTGGTCAAGACCCTGCCTAATTACCACCGTGCACCAATCTCGTCCACTCACGCCCTCCGCTATCCTCGGAAAGATCGCGCTTCGTCTCAGTCCACTCCTCGATTGTCGAGACGTGCTATCTCGTCTGAGCCACCCCCTCCGGAACCACTAGAAGCACCCGCGTCTGCTCCACCACCTCCGGAAGATCGACCGCCAAATGCAAGCCCGCCACCCTTGGAGGACGCGGATGAGAAGCCGAAACGCCGGCCTCGAGTTTCGGTGAAGGACGCGGAGAATGTCCAGCTTCCTGCCGGTCTGAATATTCTCTGGTCACCGGAGGATGGCTCGCATGAGCCCCCGTCCTCTTCGTCGTCGAACACGACGCTGCCGCCGCCAGAGATATTTAATGAGGCGCTGCATAACCTCCACATCGTTCTACATCCCCAGACGCAGCACCGGGCGACGTACTCATCCGGTACAGGTCCCCTTGTTGAGCCGACACTTGCGCTCTACTGTCCGATCGAGGGCGGTGATTATATCCTTGATGACACCGTACGGGAGATGGCGCGGCAGACGGGCGCGGATGTGGTCGTACTCGATACGGTTCAATTGGCTGCGGGTGAATGCGGTCATTTTGGAAAAGGTACGCTCTCAGACACCGCGTACGCAAGGGCTACATGCTGACTGACCCGTTCACTATGCAGCTGCATCGGCGCTGCAGCTTCCTCATAACCCCCTTCACTTCTCGTCATCGTCTTCAAGAGACCCACTTCGTTCCATGCAAAGTCGGGAGAGCGAGGAAGAAGACGATGAGCCATCGCAACCGTTCTTGATGTCTCCGATTGTGCACGTCATGACAACCGCGCCGCGACGGACTACTACTCGCATCGAGACGGCGCCCAGTCGGAGCACGCCTATGTCTAGGCTCAAGTCGTTCTTCGACGAGCTCGTCAATGTGTCCGCTCCGCGACCTCAGGCTGGTGACTCAGAGGAGCCTCCGCCTGCCCCGACGAGACGTCCTCGCATCATCTACATAAAGGACTACCCGACTCTTGCGGCATCTTCCTCTGTCTGGTACCCCGCGCTACTCGCAGCCGTCCGACAGCGGAGGCAGGGTGTACTTCCGCGGTCCACTTCACCGGTCGTGAATCCCACCGCAATTGTCTTTGGCATAAGCCCATCGTTCACCGTCCCAGAAGGAGCGTCTCGTGCACCTCCCCCCAGGGATTTAACCTCGTCTCCTCACGGTCTCTGGGGACCACGGCGTCGACCGCTCTCAAGTCACAGAATGAGTACGGCGAAGACAGCAGTAGTGAGAAAGCCCGGGAGAAGCGCATACAGCGCCGTCTGAAACGATGGGCACGAGGCAACCCAGAGGATCTCCCCCGCCTGTTCGCTGCGAGCGAAGAAAGCACCGAGGGCGATGGCTCCACAGGGCGTCCTAATCTTGTCGTTTTGGGCCAGGAGGGCTTCTCAGGCGGCCTGTCCCCGTTCCTGGGCTCTGCCTTCTCTCGCGCGCTGGCTGCACGCAGTCATGGTTCGCCCGGGTCTGATAACAGGCTGGGATTCTTCCGCACTTCCCTGATCTTCCCAACTATACGGTCTCTCCCACAGGAGCGCGACAGCCGGATGGCCAGGCGGCGAGAGATCAACGAGCTCGTCATGCGCATGGGTGTCGCGCAAATTGGGGGCGTTCTCAGTCAGCTCGAGGATGTCCCGGACGGTGCCGAAGAGTCCACCGAGGGCGGCGAACATGACAAGACGCGGGCACAGCTCTGGGAACACTGGGGCCGCACGGTTGAAGTGTGGCCGAATGTACAACGAATCGCAGATAGAGCGGTGGGCAGCGTAATTGCTGCTAGCGGGGCACACCTCCCATCCAATCGCTCACTCGACCCCACGCCTGTCCCGTGGTCGGCGGTGTTTGATGCTTGGGCCGCCGATAGATCCACGCAGGACCTGTGGAAAACCCTGTTCGCCACTCCGCCGTCCGGAAAGCTTCCCCGCGAGAATGAGGAGGAGGAACGGGCCGAAGTCGAGGATGAAGCAGACGTTGACGAGATAATCGAGAAGCTGAGGCGCAACCCGGATCTCGACGAGCACGAGCAGCGGCTCTTGGGCTGCATTGTTGATACAGGTGACTGCTACGCTTCAGCTGATGTTCGAGCGAATATTGACCGCTAATTTCTTCTCTTCACAGCGTCAATTACGACCACGTTCAATCAGGTCCACTTGCCGCCACATACTGTTGACTCAATTCGCACCATGGTATCTTTGCCGCTCTTGCACCCGGGTGCATTCCAGTACGGTATCCTGAAGGAGCATAGCATGACTGGCTGTCTTCTCTTCGGCCCCCGGGACCGGTAAGACACTAGTAGTCCGCGCGCTTGCCAAAGAAGCTGGGTGTAGGATGCTCGTCGTGTCGCCCTCGGACGTCATGGACATGGTGCGATATATTCAGTGATTTGCCGTACGTGTCCGCGCATGCTGACGATCGCTGTGCAGTACGTCGGCGAGGGGGAGAAGCTTGTTCGCGCCGTCTTCTCGCTCGCACGCCGTCTATCACCCTGTGTCGTCTTCATTGACGAGCTTGACGCCCTCTTCGGTGCCCGGCTCGGGAGGGAGTCGGGTAACTCGCTTGCGCACCGTGGCGTGATCACCGAGTTCATGCAAGAGATGGACGGGCTCAAGTCATCGAAGGAGAGCAACGTGATTGTTATCGGCGCCACCAACAGGCCATTCGACCTCGATGACGCTGTGCTTCGACGCCTGCCTCGCCGGCTCCTCGTGGATCTACCGGGGAGAAGGAGCGGGAAGGTACGTGCTCTCATCCAACATTGTGGTCCGCCAACCTGCTACCTCTCTTCTGGCATATCGAATCATCTACCGGTACTGACGGATTATCTATCAAACTTACTCGCAGAGATACTCAAGATCCTGCTTCGCGACGAGACGCTTGCCGACGACGTTGACCTGAAGCAGCTGGCCAAGAAGACGGAGAGTTTCTCCGGGTCTGACCTGAAGCGTGAGTGCCTGTTATGATCACTCGCTCTTCGGCGTGCCCCGTGGGTTTTGGGGTGGCTGATCGTTGTGCTTCTGTATAGATCTGTGTGTCAGTGCTGCCCTGGACGCGGTGAAAGAGCGAGTTACGGTCCCATGGCGGCAAACCACGGCGACTTCGCCAACTCCGCCCGTAGTGGCTGAGGTTAAACCTCTTGAGGAGGCCTCGGTAAGCCAATCCTCGTCTGAGCCGCTGGAGCCAGCCACTTCGATCGGGGAAGCTTCTGGCACTACCGAGAACACCGTACAGGAGCAGCCACTATCAACGTCGACGACAGCGACGGCGACCGCGGACCCTGCGTCAACTCCGCAAGAGCAACCATCTGCCGAGGTTCCCCACGTCCGGTCCCTGGCATGGCGGAACTTCGAGCAGGCCCTGAAGGAGATCACTCCGTCTGCCTCGGAGTCTCTCGGCAGCCTCGCAGAGTTGCGTAAGTGGAACGACGAGTTCGGGGAGGGCCGGAAGGCCAAGAAGCGGCAAGTGTGGGGCAAGGATCGGTTTGGCTTCACGGTGCCCGCCCTGGAAGTGAAGCCGTCCGAGGCCAAGGAGGAGCCAGCCATTGCGACGCCAGTCTCCCCCGTGTCAACTCCGACATCCAGTCCTAGCACAAGTAACTGATCTGTCCATCGCTTGGAGCTAGACGGGAGACTTGCTCGCTATATACGCCAATATATGTAGAGATAATATAATAGAGAGTGTACAATGGGAAACTCCGCTCAATGCGAGCACGTTGCAGGCCTGTCAAGAGGAATACCTCGCAATGTGCCTAACTCACATTGCCTACTGTCAGCGTCGAGAAGACTTGCGCCGAGTCCGAGGAGGTGGCGAGTCCTCCTCTCCGTCTTCGTCCTTGTCGTCCACCTCCATGCTCTCGTCGCGTGTCGCCTTCTTCTTGCCCTTGCCTTTTCCCTTCCCTTTGCCTTTGCCACTTGGCTCACTCTGGGACGGCTCAGGATCTGCCACGACGTCATCATCCTTCTCGTCGTCCTTTTCGTCCGCATTTTCTCCCTCTCCATCAGCGTCCTCCTGCTCCTCGGTGGACTTCCGGGGGACGCGCCGCCTGCCCTGGTCTTGTCCATCCTTGAACGCTGCTTCGCCCACCGGCCGAAGTTTGCTGAGGTTGTTGCCTGCTGTCCAGTCTTCCTTGCATGCAGGGCACTGGTGGTTGCGCCGGCGATAATTATTGAAGCAGTGAGTGTGCATACGCGTCTGGCAATTGGGGGTATAGCACGCGATGCCGCGGGTTACAATCTGCGATCCAGGATGTCAGCACCTTACGAAAGGATTTGTTGATGAAACTTGAGAGTACTCGCCTCCATGCATATTGTGCACTCAGTAATCTCGCTCTCGTACGTCGAGCGGAGGTATGGCTGCAATTCCAGAATAGTTCGAGTAGACAAGGAGTAACGACCCCTCCTGGAGAAATGTGCTTATGGTCAGGACGTCGTGTGGATTGGGGTACGCTTATGAGACGCACCTGCTCTTGACCAGCCATCCCTTGGCCACGAAGCTGCTGAGCGTGGCCTCGGCTTGCGATTTTGTCATGCTGGACTTCAGGGAGTTGACCTCGCGGAGGGCCGCAAGGGAGGAGACAGAGAAAGACTCATTGGGCGCGAGCATGATTTGTTCAACCTTGACAAGACTGTTCAGACCCGCACGCGTGTATAAAGGAGGGGAGAGAGCTGACCACTGCCTTGAAGTATGCGATCTCGAGTGCACTGTACTCCGTAGCCATTTGGGCAATCTCGTCTCCCTTACGGTTGACCTAAGAAGATGGATATCAGCACACCGACGCGTGGCATCGCGCGTCGCTCAGGTAGGACGCACCACACCATATATCTCCGTTCCGTTAACCTCGTCGAGCAAGCGCGAGAACTCCAAGTCGAGAGGGTTGAGCGCGTCATTAATCTTCGTCACGAACGCATCCCACGAATTCCTATCATTTCGGTACTCAATATCCAGCGTCTCATTCGCGGCTATGACACAGAAGATCCGAGGGCGAGACGTTGAGCGGTGGGTACATAACAAAGAGCGCGAGGCGGTGGCTGAGGCGCACCTTTCACAGCTTCTATGCACTTCTCCCAGATCTTGGCAGCGAGTTGCTGCGAGAGTATGCGTCGCGAGAGGATCGCCTGGAGAAACAGTTTCTGCACGTCGTTCGATGTGACGGCCATGGTGTCCAGCTGGTGGCCAGAGGTCGCGGTGGTCAGGAGTAAGACGCGTCAATTATGTATACAGCACCGCGTCGCGCGACGCGTCGGTGCCACTGCCAAATATTAAATCCTCAAAGAGCTTTCCCACGGTCACAGAGGCCCGCATGAAGGACCATGAGCGAATGAGCGGTTACCGGGCTGAGCCAGTCGACGTCTACATACTAGATTCGATACACACTAGAGTATGTCATCCAAAAGGTCGTAACAAGTGTCCGTAACATATGATCATCGCAAACGAGAAAGCTCCTTTTCCCGAGTCTGTCCTTAACAAGGCCTTCACCGACTCCGCCTCCACCTACGGCTTCGGCACACGCAGCGTCTTGCTGACCATGGCCGCGGCCCAGAGCGCGAAGACGACGCTGAAGGTGTGCAGCTCGCCATTGCCGCCGGTCTCGCCCCACAGAGTGATCGTCCCACCAGGGATGCCCTGCTTGCCCGCAATCCAGCCTTGCTTCGTCCAGTACGACAGTACACCGACGAGAGTGAGAGAAGACGGTATGGGAAGGCCCTCGAAATAGTGCGCTTTGCCCTTCGCATCCTTCGGGACGAGCGCGACGGTGGCATTGAACCGCGCGAGCCGGGCGAGACCGCAGCAGATGAAGCCACTCAGAACGACTGTGTCGAGGAGTGTACGGAATCCGACTACAAATGCTAGCAGTGCGGGTGCGACTCCAAAGGATATCTGTATTGCGGACGCAGAGTCAGGATGGCGGAGGTAGGGTGAAGGCGAGGGTGAGCAAGGAATTACATGCGGAGCAGATGACGCACCAGGTCAGCAAGGCTGTCCAGCTCCTGCCCGAGCATGCTCGACTCGTTCCGCCAGCGCGCGACTTTGCCGTCGAAGAAGTCGAAGAGGAGCCCCGCGAGGGGAAGTGCCAATGCGGACCAGAGGTAGTCCTCATCGTTGGTCAAGAGGTACTTGGCAGACATAAAGATGGAGAAGGATCCACATATTCCGTTGGCAATTGTTACAAGGTCTGCCAGACGGAAGTTTCTGCAACGCAGGGTCAGCATGACCCAGCGTGGATAGGCTACGACGAACACACCTAACGAGAGAGAAATGACCCTCCGTGGCCTGGTATTGCTGGAGGGCGGCGATCTTTGCTTCCTCCAAACCGTCCTTGTGGCCGTTGGTGGGCTTCGTGTCGGATTTACGCTTGCTCATGGTCGCTGGGAGTGAGGAGATGGGAGGCAGACGACAACTGGAGTGGACACAAGAGCCACAAGCGGCAGCTTCCTTGCATGTCGTCACGCGACGCCATGTCATCGGTCCCAGGGTTAGGGTCAGCACGCACGCGACATTGACACGAAGTACTTAATCCCATCATACGAACATTATGATTGACTGCACAAATATTAGTGATACATATCCAGGAGCGCAATACACTGGGTGAATACAGCAGATGAAAGCAAGTAACTCGAGTGGAACTGAGGTCTATCCCTGCATCACCACATCCCCATCCGCCTCCTTCCCCTCCTCCATCTTCTTCGCCAGCTCCCGACTTCGTGCAGCATACTGGTTAGGATGTGTCACGGACTCTCCGCCGCCGACGCCCTCGCCCTTCTTCACGCCTTGCCGTGCATGCGTGATCTCGAATACACGCGTACACGCCACATGGTAATGCTTGGCCTTCACCATATTCATGATCTCGGGCATGTCCGCAGACGACAGCCCGTGCTCGCCGTACATCGTCAGCAGTGCCGACTGCAGATTGTCCGCAGAGAAGTGTCGGTAGGGGCACCCGTGTGAGTCCCCCGGCCCAGGCTCGTCCGACATCAGAATCTGCTGGCAGCTGGTACACGAGTACGTCAGTCTGTGTCGCCGATTAGGTAGGGGAACACAGCGAAACTTACCTCTTGGCGGCATAGTTGGCCCGTTTACCCTCCAGGCCGTATGAGTGACGGATGTTGTACCTGTACTCTTTGTTGAATTTGTCGTCTTGTATGGAGCTGAAAGACTTCCGCCAAAACGCGAGTGCTTCCTCAATCGACAGCCCTAGGATCTGGATATCTTGTCAAGTCACGGGTCTTCGCAATTTGGCAGTGGCAATCACCTTCAGGAACAGGCCATACTGTAGACGGCCGAAGTGCTTGAGGTGCTTATCTCGCCTGAGACACATGTGCAGGTTGCGCATGCAAGCCGGGAAGTGCTTGTACGCCATCTCGTCAATCATGTCTGCCCTCAGCGCACCGTCTGGGCCCTCTGTGGCCCCACTCCATTCTGAGGACACACCAGCCTGGAAGCCCTTGGAAAGGTTGTCCAGAATAGGAACAAGGCGAGTGTCCTCGTCCAACCTAGGAAGGGCCTTCGCTGTTGCCTATAGAGCGTTCATGAGTGAGCGGAAGTCGCGGTAGGATGAGGATGTCATACCTCGAGAGCTTTCTCCAAATGCGCCTGGAACTCTTGGAAGACGATGCTCGCCTGTTCCGCGGCAGGCACGTATGCCATACCGCGCTTCATGAGTACCCTCCGTTTCTCCACCAGGTCTGGCACACGCGTCCACTTGACTTTGTAGTAGTTCCCGGGTTTCTCGCTGCTTGTTGACGGAACCAGCTCCTGCACCTCCTCTGGGGATGCCTATGACGCCGATGGGCGCGGGGTTCAGGAAAGACCAGATCTACTATTGCATGGCACGTACCAATATCCAGTCAAAATTCCTCGAGCCCAAGAACTTCGCCCTCTCCAGGCTGTCTTCAGTCTCATACCGGAGCTTAAACAGCGTCGTCTCCGCCTTGACGAACCGCCTCCTCAGATCCTCCCTGCCCCATCCATATGTCAGCTGGGGACTCCGCTATACACAGGCTACGGGGCCGGCGGACACAAAGTTGATCATATGCACTCACGAGCGACAGAACGCAAGCCTCAGCACAAAGTGGCCAATGTGGTCCTTCCTCCGCTCGTCATCCAGTGGCTTGAGCTCATTCGATGTTCGGTTCAGCTCAAGGTACTTGCTGCACACGTTCTCAAGGATGACCGTCTGCATCTCCTTGAACGTCCGGTTACGCGCGAAGCACGACTCGATCTCGGCGAGAACGCGCAGTCGGTCCAGCGCCGCCGTCTCAAACTCCTCGATCGTGATATCCTCCAGCGGTGGTTTGTCATAACTGGTGCGCGCATTAGCTTAGGCCAGGGAGGAGAGTGAGAGTGAGAAGTAGGAACGCGTCGCACTTACAAGTTAAGGCGGTAGGGATATCGCAGGTGGGAATGGGTCTCCACGATCCCGGCATTGATGTCCTTTAGGGCGAGATTTCTCTGTTGTTCTTTCCTGTTTTGCATTGTGGCGCGTACGTGAGATGCTTAGCGCAAGGTTGGCCGTGGCCTGGCAGTGACGAACTGGAGCAGAAAGCGACCGTGCCATTGACCGCCCGACGCGTCTGACCAGAGGACGCGTGCGGTCACATGTGACTGTCGCGGTGTGACAGGGGCGGCAGCGTCAAGTTGAAGTCGTCGGACTTACGGAGTCTCGTAAGTAGTCGCAGAGGGAAGGTGTCTCATGTGGTGGTGCATAAGCACGTACATACAGACAAGTGGGGATGTATACTACGAGAGAGATATCATGTACTATAGCAGGACACAGACAAGTTATAGGGCCAGGCCAGACGATCCTTGAACGGACAGCGAAGACGAGAGAGAGCGAGGAGGCGAACGCAAAGAACGTGGCAACCAGGGAGTTGAGTACGGCAGCCCAGCCTCAGAGACAGGATATATCGGGCTCCAACACCACGCGGAACAAGACTGACGGGAGCAAGAACGTGAGGAGACGTGCTGATGTGTGTATGCGTGCATGGCGGGCGGAGCGATTGGGAGGGAGATTGAAGTAGAGACAAAACAACAACGTCCGGCGTAACGGGATCAAGCACTGCTACCCTGTTCGAAGCGGTATGTAAAAGGGAGAGGTCTCGCTGACCTAGGGAACTAAGTGTCCCCTGGGACTTGGCCGCGTGATGCGACAGCGTCCTCGAGACTCCGATGCGACTGGAGATCTCGCAACACCGTCGGGTCCACTGGCAGACACAAGGGCGGTGTCAGCTTCACACGTAGGACACTAGCGTGTGGGTAGCTGCATACCAGGTAATGCGCTCTTTCTTCGCGAGTGCAGACCGCCTGGAGATGAGGGGTCCTGGCCCACCTCAGGGTACGGACGCTAGAGGTAATCAATCGACGAGGAGGGGGGAATCTTATGTCAATACACGCAACACTCGTGATCACGCTCGTACACCAATAGCAATCGTACGCACATCCATTCCCGGGTCCGCCATGGGAACACGCTCAATCCCTGACTCGTCCAGCTCTCCAAGGGGCGCATCCCCGTCGATCGACACTGCGTTGAGGTCGATCGTCAAGTCCATGATGTCCAGGTCCTCCACGGGTGGAGGTGGAGGTGTAGGCTCGACGTCAACGTAGCCGGTCGGCGGCTTACCCCGCAGTTCTCGAGTGCTTTCTCGCGTAGCTTCTGCCACTCCTCGTAACGAGCAACAGCATGTTGTCGCTCACTATCAAGTTGATTAGAACATAGTGTCGTCTGGGCAGTTGGTCGCTTACTCAAGCTTGCGTTGCTTGTATTGTTGCATGACCTCGTCAAACAAGTCGGGGTTGATCTCCATGAACAGCTTCAGAGCGTTGTACACGAGCGCATGGATCGTCCTGGAACGGGATGAGATGAGGCCGCAGCACTAGCTGCCAAGAAGAGACTCACCGGTTCCAATGTGATCTTGAGTTCGTGTACAAGGCAGGGAAGACAATGGGGAGGATGACGGATAGGTTATCGCTCATGAGGTTGACAATGTACTCGTTGTTCCAGTACATAAGCGCGCGCTCTGCGACTTGGAAGTGTTGACTGTTGATACACCGGGCTAGTTGCTGGAACAGCGGCTCCTGGACCTTGGTGAACTCGGCTGGATCGATCACGTCCAGGACCTCCTCCATCTCGCTGAGGAACATGACCTCCTTCGGCGAGTTGACCTTCGGCCAGAACTTAAGCAGTCCTAGGACAACATCCTCCGCGAGCGCCGCATCTTTCTCAAGGAACTGGACCACGCAGTACGCGAGCTGCGGGTGGTACATCGACAGGCTCTTCACCTTGTGCAGAGGGATGAGCACGCGCATGAGGAATGTCTTGTGTTCTTCCTTCAGAGGAAGCGCAAAGCCGTTGATGATGGAACCAAGGATTTCGAGCAGCTCTGCGATGCCGTTGTGTCGTTCCGTCTCGTATACAAAATGGAAGAACACGTTGTTGATGCTGCGGCGAATCGGCGCGCGGAGATTGAGGAACTTGCCGTATATCCGGTGCAGCGTGGTCTTGAGGAAATCGCGCTCACGAGGATCTTCTGAGTCGAAGAGCTCGAGCAAGTTCAAGACGAAGGTCTGATCGATATAGCGCTTGGCGAGGTTGGTGTTGAAGTCAGGGCTCTCGACGAAGCGCAGGAAGAATTCGTAAACAATCTTGAGGTGCGGCCAAGCAAGTTCAAGGACAGGTTCGTCCTCTTCAGGATCGAAGGCATCTCCGGTAGGGTTGACGGGAGGGGGTATAGCGCGGAAGAGGTTCGTGGCAAACTGGCAGGCATTGGTACTCGCCGCTCGCGGGGAAGGTGATTACGTACCATTTTAACCACCTCAGGGTATACGTTCTCTGTTATCACACCCCGCTGGGTCGTGATGTACTCCAGCATCTCGTGCAACGTTTGTGTCTTGATCTGCTTGCCTTTGAGCTCGGCATTGGCATCGTTGAAGTCGAAGACGACGGCACATTGATGCAGCTTCTTGATGAACAACTGGGGCCGCTCGCTCGCAGGAGTTTCTGCATAATGCAAAATAAGAATGTCACAACGAAGTGACTGGGAGAAAGAACGAACCGCTGAAGGCCGGCAGCCTTTCAATCTCGACCTTCTCATTTACGACGAAGCGGCTGCTACGCTGTTTGCGAGGTGGCTTGCCCGAGATGGGGATAGTGTCCTTGGGGCCGGGGCGCAGCCCACGATTTGCAAGCGTACCAGCACGCGGGGGTGTTAGCGGACCACCGGCGGTGTCCCCTCCGCCTAGCCTGTCCTGAGCCTCGCCAGTTGCATCTGGGCTCACGACGACAATGGGGGGAGCAGCACCAGCTGGAGTCACGTATCTGCGATCGGCGGCGGCAGACGCAACACTGATGCGGGGAGCGGAGGCAGAGGAGCCGTTGGTTGCTGGAAGGGCATGGCTGCTCGCGTTTGACAACTGGATGCCGGGAACCTGCGGCGGGGGAAGGGGTTTCGCGGAATTGGGGGGTGGAGGCGGAGGGGCGGCAGCGGCAGCAGCGTTGGCAGCAGCCTTCGGATCCTTGTTCTTGGAGGAGGTAGAATCGGTAGAATTCTTTCTACCAAGCTAGCGCAAGGACGAATGAGAGCGTGAGCGGAGGCGATAGCACAAACAACGGACCAGGCTGACCTTCATCTTGAAACCCTTCATGGCGGGAGCAAGACAGTCGACGGCCGGGCTGGGGAAGTAGTCGTCGTTGGCGGCGTCGGGCACAGAGAGGATGGGCGTGTGCTGGGAAGGCGGAGTCGCTTGCCACTGCGAGCATCGATGAGCAGCGAACCTCGCGTGACGGTCACTGTGACGGGGTGTTACGCGACGTGACGCGACGAGGATCACGCGCCGCAACGCTCGCAGGTGCGCTCGCGAGCTCTTCTTAAGCCCCGCCGACGGCTGCCCCCAATCGTCTCCATCTCTCCGCAGGTCTACTCTCCGTCTGCATGGCCGGTATGTCTCCTCCGCTCGCTGTCGTCCCCGCTCACCCCGTCCCCGCGCGCAGCCATCTACACCGTCTACACCTCCCCCACCCATCCGCCCATCCCGAATCATCTCCCAACCCTCATAGTTACCCCCACGGTATGTCGTTTCCCTACTGCGTCCGCCCCCGGTTCTCAGCAGCGCGTCCAGGTCAACCCACGAATATCCTCTACTCGTACTTGCACACCAACTATGTACGCGATCCTGCCCCTGCTCCTTGGAACAGCCCTCACCTCGCTCTGTAGAATGCAGAGAACTACCTGCTGACGCCGTCGCCGCAAGGCGACCTGTGCGTCGCGAAGCTCTTCCCTCCTCGTGCGAATGGCGCCAACGGCAAGGCCACTGCCTCAGATCCCGGACATGCATCCTCATCCTCTTCCAAGGTCGTCCGCTGCGAGGCCTCCCGCAACCTGAAGTGGACAATAACCAATACCGGCGTTCTGTCTCCCATCTACAAGCTAGCGCTTCCCTCTCCAGACTCCGGGGATCTCCCGCTATTCCAGATATCAAAACCCAACCCCAATGCGCAGTTCTGGAGTATGTTCTACTTCGCCTACGCCGGGCATAACATCCCGCCAAAGCGCATCGAGTTCGGAAAGATCCAGAAGAACCCGCCTGGGCCCAACGGCGGCGGAACAAGGATAAGCATCACGGGGAAGACAGCGGAGGAGAAGGCGGTATGGCAGACGCTTGGCGAGGGTAACGAGGACTGTGTCGAATGGGTCGTTCTCTGCGCCGCATTGAACCTCCTGGAGTGCGTCTACCTTCCCTTCCCACCATCACTCCCTTCCAACTAGCTGACCTTTGGCCATTCATCTAGCGATGAGATCATCAAGGCTGCCGAGAAGAACCCACCCCCTCCAGGTCCTCCCGTTCCCCAGGGCGGCGTGGCACTGCGCGACCCAGGTGTAGGCGGTGCGCCACCTCCTGGCCCGCCTGGCGGCCCGCAACGCTCGAACACCGCGCCCAACATACAACAGCGTCCGCCTCCTGGTCCGATGGGCAACCCTCCTGGCCCTGGCCCAATGGGCCACCCCTACCCGCCCGCTGGCCGTGGCGGGCCTCCTCCGATGGGCATGCCTCCTCGCGGTCCATTGGGCGCCCCAGTAGGATATGGTGCTCCTCCGCCGGGAGGCTTCGCACCGCCCATGGGTCGCGGATTCCCGCCAGGTCCTCCCGGCCCTCCCGGCCCTGGCCAACAACGGCCGATACCCCCAGGTGGATTCGTGCCCCCAGGTGCGCACCCACCAGCCCCCGGTGGCAACCGTTTCTAGCGACCGTCCACATGGCTGAGCCTGATGCGTGGAATCGCAAGAGTTGCCTCGTCTATGACTTTGGATCGGCAGTCGGTCCACCGTTGCACTCTGATGTTTCTCCTGGGTTCTCCGGTCGGTTCTTCTGTGTCTTCCGTTCTATCATTTCGTGCGTTTCTGTAATCCCGCAGGCTCCTTTTCTGGGCTCGTCTCCTCTGAAGTCATCCTCCAGTCCTACTCATGATTGTTATGTATATATATGTACGGTGGGCCAGGCAGCAGCTGGTCTGGTCGGTATTCGCCTTCGGGTGTCCTCTTTACCCCTTCAACTTTCAGGTACATATTTGACACGTCCCCGACCGATCCATACCTTGTTGTTGTCCATGAGTACTTACTTCTCTCCTCCAGACAGTTTCTCCTCTCTTGCCACTATCCGCCGTAAGGGGAGGACAGTTGCACCAAGACGTCGTAGTTTGAATGACTTGAACTGATGTACAATATATGCGCCGAGTTCTCCGCTAGATAACATCCATCCACAATGGCCCTGACGAATGCCGTACCACGACGGCTTCTCATATCCATATGGCAATCCATATATATGGCTGCTGACGCGGTAGCCATGGTAAAAACCCCTGAGATTGGCGTTACGGCGGGCTGCGCCGCCGTGCCATGCGTCCTTACTGTTTGATGAGCTTCTCGATGGCGTCCATCGACAGGGCTGGATTAATAAAAGCGCATCAGTATCTGTCAGATCCAACACGCATTGCACGCAGCTTACACTTCGGGCGCTCGATAGGGAGACCAAGTGCTGCAACGCGACGACACAGTTTAGACAAGGTGGCGGACGCAAGGCAGACCGTGCGTACCTTTGGCCCATACGTACTGGGTGAGACAGCCGAGTGCTGCAAATGGGGTTGAGTAAGCTCTGGATCCGAAGTGTTGAAAGGAGACGCACCCCTCGACACCCCGAAAATGACCGTGTAGTACTGTAATGGGTGTTATCACGCTGAACTCACTAGCGGGCATCCACGGGTGCATACCTTGAATTGCGTGAGACCGTAGTGATAGAGGACACAACCTACCCAGCAACCCGTTAGTCCGCGCTGTGATAGACTCGCTAGAAGGGGCAAGACGACTTACCGGATGCCGCATCGACGTTCGGGTAAGGGTTCTTGGTCTTGCCGTGCTCCTTGAGGACAGCAGGCGCAACCTCATACGTCTGGAAACAGGGTCAATCACCGGTTCAACTGCAGAGGGTTGATCACCGCGCCGCTGACCTTCTTGACCAGCTGCACGATCGGGTCTGCGAGCAACTCTGGTCGGGTTTCACAGAATTCCTGAAGTGCCATGAAGCGCGGGTCGGGGTTCCTGAGCACACCATGGCCGTATCTGCACGCACGCGCTCAGCAAAGAGATGTCCTCCGGCACAGAACAAGCCCCTTACCCAGGAACGACTTGACCACTCTTCAGTGTCCTCCAGAGGTACTCCCTGATGTGGTCGTGCGAGATATTGTCGCCAAGCTCTTTCTGCATGCTCATTTGCCACCTCAGGACTTCCTGGTTGGCAAGACTGCCCGTGCATACACATCATCAGCCCGCCGAGAAGGCTATAGCAACAGAATGCGCACCCATGAAGTGGACCCGCGAGTGCATAGAGACCCGCGGCGTATGACAGATAGGGGTCCGCCAGCGTAGAGCCGACAAGATCTGCGAAATGCGTCAAGAAGTAGAGTGATGGACAAGCAAATTGACACTTACGAGCGGTGTGGGCTGAAGCGTTGCCGCCCTCGTGGTCACCGTGAATCGCGATGTAGAGACGCAAGTACTCGGTCAGGTCGTAATTGTCCCCGAAGCCAAGCATGTTCGCGTAGTTCCCTATGGACCAACTTCGTTAAGTCCGCATTTGAGCCGCATCTTTCGCCGCCAACTCACCAACAAGGTCAAGGTCCTTGTTGATCTTCGGTATGGGCTTGCCGGGATTGTAGATGTTCCGGTAGATGCGCGCAGCTAGTGCGGGGAGACGAGCCAACAGGTTGATTGAGTCCTCCAAAGCGTATGTCCAGTATTCGCTCTTCTTGATGCCCTGCTCGTACGCTGCCTGGAACTTGCTCTCGTGATTCAGAGCAGCAACTCCCATTCCGAGCTGAGTCATGGGGTGAAGAGTGGGAGGCAAGCTGGCGGAAGGATGAGGCTTGGAGTTGCGACGCAGTGATTGCAAGGCACACTCACGAGTCAATGAGCTTTTCAATGTAGTCAGGCAGTTCTCCCTTCTCCGCAAGTTCACGGGAGAGCTGACGTGTCTCTGCTTCCGTGGGGACCTTGCCTGTGAGGAGGAGCCAGAACATACTCTCTGCGATGATCTCCTTTCCACCGGGAGCCGCTGGGAGGACTTTCTGGCAGTCCTGAATGGTCATGCCATGGAACCGGATGCCCTGCGATGTATAGGACGTTGAGCATATGCGATGCGAGTGAGAGCCAGGGTGTGTCGTACCTCGTTAGGGTCCAGGACGGAGGCCTCCCAGAGCATCGCCTTCAACCCCCTCATACCACCAACGACATGCTCGACCTAGATACAGCGCATATGTCGGTACGTCGAGCACTCGTCACCAAGAATATAGACAGACCTTCACGTCGCCCAGAACGGCCTGCCCATGCTCGGTTTTCTGACGATCTGGTCAGAGTCGCGCACATGTCGACGTTGTGAGACTCACAAGCTGCTTGAGCTGGAGCTGCTTCTTCGGGATGACTTCCTCGAGGACATCTCTCACAGTCTACAAGTCGCGATGAGTCTCCAGCCAGCGCGTGGAGGTGAGTTTCGTCCGGA
The DNA here is from genome assembly GCA_001792895.1 of Lentinus brumalis. Taxonomy (NCBI): domain Eukaryota; kingdom Fungi; phylum Basidiomycota; class Agaricomycetes; order Polyporales; family Polyporaceae; genus Lentinus; species Lentinus brumalis. The sequence continues at coordinate 1,513,110 of MARA01000004.1, forward strand.
CCTTGGTAGACGCGAGGCGCCGCTGCGCGAAGCCGCGCGAGAGGTAGCGGGTGGTGGACGCGCTGCTCTTGAACATGACTGCGAGGATGGAGATGTGGGGCAGGATGCGGGGTTAATGCGGGGTACACTTAAGAGAGCTGAGCCTCAGCCAGTGGCCACGCATCGTTTCCGAATCCCGACGCCTGGCCAGGAGCGAGTGTCCGGAGCTCGTCCGGCGCGGCCGCGTGACTGCGTTTTCACGTGCGGGACTCAGACGCGTCCGTACCAAGTCCGTTCAGATCCGTCCGTACGCGTCGACATCGTCTGTCTCTCTGCAGGCTGGTCAGTACTTGCTTGTCTGGACTTTCACTCTGGCGGACGACTACAGCGGACGGTCCACGCAGTCGACCCAGGGTATCTCAGAAGTCATGGGCAGCAAATGGCCACATTGCCCGTGATGCTGCAGCTGCGCCTTCCCCGACGCTCCCGTCACCGTCGGCCACCCGTGACGCGCTTGGTAGAAAATATCGGAAAGGAAGCGGTCTATGATCCAGTGTGACGCATACGCAGCATGACCTGGCGCATGACGTGACGTTATGTCAAAGCAAGTTCAAGCAGGCGGTAGTGAAGGTCTAGGTCGCACAGTTGGCGTACCACATAGCGTGTGTATTGCCGACCAAACTCATGGGAGTTGGTCATGGCGGCGAGCAACGCATCGGGTTGGCGGTGGCGGTCAAGGCGGGAGGCCCAAGGTTCGCCGTCCCGCCACCGAAGTCGGACAAAGTCCCTTCTCGCAGGTTTGGGTTGTTGTCTCAACCGGATCTGCGTCCAACCAGTACTCCGACTATACACACCTCTACCCCACGATATTGTGAGACGGCCCGCGGCCTTGCCTGCAGTGTTTCGACAAAATGTCCTTGAAGTTACCCAGTATGAAGGGCTTCGGATATAAGTACTTACGTCAATTGCTTTGCCCTCGGACAGATCCATTCCAGAGTACACGCGTCAGATGGACGTAAGGAAATTGTAAAGTACACTCTGCATCTACTACACGTCAAGCTTTCAAGTACTGTACCACTCTTGCGAGTCAGGTCAGCGCATAGACGTCACTATGTGTGGCAGCTAGCAGGCGTCTTCACACGGGCGCTGGATGAGGTAAGGAGGCATCATTGCCTGATCGGGGAGGCAACACGCGACCCGAGGCAGAGATTCGTGTCAGTTTGCCAGCAGATCGTGTTCAGCAAGTCCTCTCGTCCTCCATCGCCCGCCGCGATGGCCTCCGTCCTCGTCCCCGTTCTCTATGTCCTCATCGTCTTCGGCTCCCTCCTCATATTCAGCTCCTTCTACCGGCGGAAGAACGCGCGTATGTTGCACCCTCAAAGCCTATGACGCATCGCTAATCTGGTCGTCCGCTTGTAGAGAAAGTGTTCGAGCCATACTTCCCCCAGCACCACGAACGCGATGTCTACTTCTCTCTCCTGCAAATGTCCGATCCACCTACACCGGAGACTCTCCTCAAGGCTGCCCTCGTCCGCCGCGCCATGACCGACGTTACGCGTATCATCCGCCTACGGGAGGACAAGCCCGCACTCCAGAATCTCTTGCAGAAAGGCTCGATCGGAGACGACCTCTGGAACAGTCTCCTTGCCGCCGAGAAGGAGCTGGAGGCCGAGATTCTCGAGGTTGCGGCAGAGGCCAACGCATATGTCGAGGGATGGGGCAGTGTAATCTTTCAAACCGCCACCGAGATGATGCACAACGAGAAGATGCGCTCTCTTGTCGAGCAGATCCCCGCCATCCGTGCTGAAGCTGGTACGTCTCAGGATGCCTACTGGATGGAAAATTCATAGACCAATGTGTTCTTTGTCATTCAGAGCGCAAGTACGGCAAGCACCCGCTGCCCAAACTTACCGTCGAACCTGCCCCGCCTACACCTCCTACTGCCCCTGTGTCTACGCCATCGACGCCTGCGCGTCCCGTAACACCAGTCTCTGCTAAATCGAACGGTCTTGCGCCGCCCAGCGCTGGCGCTGACAGCGGCACATTCAGCGACAGCGAACGGTCGGATGTCGCATCGCCCACGTCCCCGCGTACACCTTCGAAATCTGTGAGCAAATCCTTACTCTTTTCGCCTTCGGTATCTCATGTCTCCATGTCAGTCTCCCTCCAAGAAGTCTAAGAAGCGTAAGTAACCTATATACACAGTCATTATTATTTCATCGTCCGCTGTGCATACCATGGGCAATACGATTGGGAATGGTGTACACTCTTTAGGCAAGGGGCCGTTATACAGTGGAGAAAGGCTAGAAAGTCAGGGTAGGAGTACATGTGAGAGACAGACCGGATGCAACTACTGGACACACAACACGACGCGGCTACCGACACCACCGAAGTCCGCTGACACAAACAAGGACGACGGCGATGCCCAATCATCCACGGATGACGATGGCCTTCTCCCCTGCCCCTGTGCGAGTCTTGCCGGACTTGTCTACGTGATCGAGGCCAAGACAGTCCTCTGGCGCGAACTTGTGATCGTAGATCGTATCCTCTGCGCGATAAATGAGCATACATCCTGCTACATGGATCATGAGAAAGGGCGTGGACCGCTTACCGTCTTCGATGTAGGATGGCTGCTTGAAGGTCGCGACCTGGATCAATGCGAAGCGGTACTTCGCAAAGTCCTTGTCCGACACGCCTATTCGTGCCTGCAGGCGCTTCTTCGTCTCCGAGAACTTCTCGCCCTACAACAAGACAGACAGGTCAGTCCCCAGGATATACTGCGTTCAACATGTGGGCCACGTACGGGCTTCACAACGAAGCGGAACGGCACGCCGTGCGTCCGGGACACTTCCTTCGAGAAGTGGAACACGCTGATCACCTTGTCCGCGTCGTCCGCTTCGAGCTCTTCCCGCGGAATTTCCTACACGGTCACACTCATCAACGCTGTCATCTCGCGCAGCTAACAGCGCAGCCACTGACCTCCGCGTACAGCTCGACCGGGTCCGGGATGTTTCCGATCATCTCTGAGCCGGTAAACTCCTTCTGTGTCTTGCCATCCTTCGACACCTCGAAGACGCGAATCTTGCCCGTGCCCCGGGCGTCAGCTTGACCTGCTTCGAGAGCTCGGCAACGAGGTCGTGGACCGAACTCGTCTTGGGTAGCAAGAAGGGGTGTGTTGACTCCTCCTTGTTGTGGATGCCGGTCCAGATCACCTTCAGACTACGCTTCGTTTCGAGCTCGACGATTGAGACGTCCAACTTCTCGTAGAGGATGACTGTCGTTTGCGGGTTAACGTAATTCGGCTGCATGATCTCCTGTATGCTCTGGTTCAGTGAACGCTTGAGCACCTGCTTCGCCGAGCCGTTAGATGCGTGTGTTGTTGTGAAACGCAGCTTGATCGGATCCCAGCCGAGTCTTTCGCCGACTTTCGCCGACATCTGTTGGCCCCAGAGGTTAGCTCTGAGAACATAATACCCGCCACCGAGTGGAACACTTACTATGTCGTAGTTCTGCTTCTTGCTCAGCGTTAGGTGGAACTCAGGGTGTTCTGCGTCTGCCTCCTCGTACTTCGGCCTGAACAGAATCATGACGCGGTTCTGAAGGAAGTCGTAATACTGTACAGGGTTGGAGTAGAGACCCTGTGCCTCGAAGTCGTGCAACCTTCAAAACATCAATGGGACTTCGTCCTGGATATAGCAGACAACTTACTCCTTCTCGGGCACGTCCACTTGGAAACAGATGATGTCACCGTCTTGGATCTCGCTTTGGGTGAAGGTGAGCTTGGGTTTCATGAGCTCAATCATGCCAGGTTTGATTTCCTTTTTTTGGTCAAGGGTTAATATTTGGTCGACATATGCTCACCGACGCCACTCCTTACCTCGTAAAGCTTCAGAGGAGTGCCTGGCGTCCATCGCATCCGCTCATTGATGATAGGGATGATGTCTGAAACCTTGCTGGCTCGAGGGACGTACACCTTGCCAACACCCGTGAGCCTCTGGTTCGCAATGTCGAAGTGCTTGAGGAAAATCATGATTGACCCGCCAGCAATCTCCGGCTAGAGAACACGATGTTAGCAGCGACTCAAGATTAATGGACAGAATTCGAACATTGGATGGATCCGGAATAACGTCGAGGTACAGTCGGAGGTCGTTCTGTTGTCGTACGGCCATGTTGTTGCGGATCACTTCGACCGCTACGAAACAAACCGCTTCAGAAACAACTCCCTCGCACTCGCACCTTCGCACGTACTGAGGCCAGGCTCATTCTCCGGAATATGGGTATCTGGTCGAACAGTCTTGTTCTGTCGGTTCACCAAGACCCACAAGCGGACTTGGTTCTCGGGGTAGTTGAAGTGCTGTGCCACGCGTTGCTTGAAGGTGCTGTACGGTTCGTTCTTAAGTACGCGGAAACTTGGCAGATCGGTCGCCGGCCAGTTCCGCTCATCAAAGGTCGCGAGATCGAAACCCTCATGCTCAGCAAACGTCTGGTCGGTGATGACCTTGGCAGTGAGGTAGAGATGCTGTTCTTCGCGCTCACGCTTCTTCGCCTCCATTTGCAGACGCTCCTCATCAAGCCGTCGCTCTACACACAGATCAGCACGGTCCGTCACGTTTCGTCGGAGAGCGGACTCACTTAGGTGAGCTGGCGTGTCCTCGTCCTTCCAAGGTGCAAGGACCTCGTCGATCGCGGATTCGCGCACGTAGACAAGCATGTAAGCATTGGTGAAGCGCTTCATGGCGCGAACCTGATTCCGCTGCATCGGTGGGACAAGGCCGTTGAGTGCTTCGCCGCCATAGTTCTCTTCCAGCACCTCCCGATCAGTCACCGGTGTTACGCGGTCGTCGTCGAACTTCAGCCATCTTGTCTCGCGATCGGGCTTGATCAAAGCAAAGTAGTGTCCGCCGTGAAGATCGCCTGAGTGGACCAGCACACCGTGCAGCTTGTAGACCCAGGGTTGTGACCGGTCCGCACTCTCATCAAGGAACTCGCTGAGGTCAATCTCGAACGGGAATTCGTGACGATCGTTGATCTGCAACCGCATGAGCTATGCTTTCAACAGGAATGTCCATCTATACATACCTTGACCATCGCATCACGTTGGATATCGTACTCAAACCGCTTCAGCTGGAGGTGAAGGACAGGCGGGAATGACTGGAAGACAATGCCCTTCTTCGCTTCTTGGAGGCCATAGCCCTCAGCCATATACTTGTTCTCGCCGTCCAGCGTCTCCACAGCGACGTAATCCTTGAACGACTCGTACAAATTCTTCATGCCTTTCACGTTGAGTTGGATATCTGCATGACACGTCAAGACCAAGATCATCCATCGTCTTTGTCTCTACCATACCATTGAAGTCCTCAATCCTTGAAGACTCGAAGTCGACGTTGACGCACTTGATATAGCTCTTCATCTTCCCAACAAAAAGTTTCTGGATGGCTCCTTCCGCCTTCGTACCCTAATTGCGTGTCAAGCTAGGCGACTGAGAAGGAGCCGCCCCACAGTTACCTTCATCTTCATCTCCAGCTTATCTTGCAATACTCGGTTGAACTCTTGCACATCGTGCTGTAGAAAAGAATCGAGCGACTTCCATCCAAATGACTTCGTCAACTCCGTGGTGCCTTTTGGGGGAGGAGAATTGAATCAAATGAGGTAGATCGACTTACTCGGCTCACTCACCGACGGGTTGGTCTGACGTCTGCAGATGATAGAAAACGCGCTGCAGTGCCAATGGTACGCTTTCCGTTGGGTGTTCGTCTTCCGTGGGAATTTGGTACACGGCCTATATTCTTGCTTAGCAATGTCTGTGGGCTGCATATGATGGGCTGCTCACCTTTCTAAAGTAGCGCGTGCAGTAAAGAGATTGCAGAAGGGAGTTCATGTAACACGTCGCACCCTGGTTCTTCAAGCCGACGTAGCCCGTCTCCTTCTTGGAGTCGTAACTGCCCCCAAGTGGTCAGGGCTCGGTCAACAAAGAACAGGAGTGAACGCCCGCCTTACTTGACGAAGTTGTGCCATAGCACACCAGTGGGGTCTTCCAGGACACGCACAAAGACGCTAATGTCCGCAGCCTCATCCTCGATCGTTGGGCGCGTGTGGCCGTCCTGTACACTGAACAGCTTACGCAACTCGCTGAACCGCGTGAAACCCCAATCACACTCCTCAGCAATGAAACGATGGTGTGCATCTGGGATAGAGGGATCAGTGACACGTTACGCTGCTTGGGACATACAACGCACGGCTAACAGTGTAGATGGTAGGGTCGTGCGGATTTGAGATGACCAGAGCGAACTGAGCACATGCGTGCCATCCTTCTGGTGCTCTCTTGGGGTCAGCGTAATCCAGGTATACGGAGACGGTGTCGTTTGGCGGTGCATTCGAATTTCCAAAGGGGAACAGGAGGATGCGCCTACGCGCCACAGAGGTTAGGGAATGTCAATGTCGCGGCGTACCACGGGCGCACCATTTGTGACCACCACACTCGAAGTCCGGGCTTGTGATCTTCTTGTCCAGCTTCTTCCAGTTGGTGATTTTCCAGGTAAAGACCTTGAACTCCTTCACATCGTGGCCGAGGTCGGGCATGTGCTTGGCCGCGAATGCTTCATCTAATACAGGGAACGACGCGGGCAATCAGCCAGGCACAGCGAACGAGGTGAGCAAACACGTACGGTCATGGACGGAAACGATCTCCTCCACCTCCATGGGTGGTCCTCCATTCGCCTTCTCATCGAGTGCGTCCATGGTATCGCTCTATGACGCAAGCTCGTTAGTGATTCGGCCGAAGTCAATACTAGCATGACAGACCATGACAAAGGAAGAGGAGAATCAATCCTCTGGTGAAGAAGGAAGTAGACCTGCTGCGGAAGTGCCTGGGGATGGTAGATGAAGGCTGGAGAAACGCGGATGATATGCGAGGAGACCTGCACTGGTCGACGCTCCGTGCGGACGAGATTCTCGCCCCCGAGCGTGAGAACATGATGCCTCATTTGGACCATGACAAAGACGGTCAATAAAGCGCGCTTGCGTAGCTCGTCCTCTGTTTTCCACCCTTTTCCATCTCTCATCTCCTCCTCTGCTGGACAGCTCGCAGGTACGATCTCCTGACTGGAAATACGTTGGAAGCCTCCAGGCAGAGCCTTCTCACTCGTTTCCTGTCTCTTGATAATTTCTGCCACTGCTCTCGAGGACCGGCGAGACCACACGATCCTTAAATTGTCTCGACAGGGAGGTACCGCCTCCACCAGCTTTTTCGCTGTCTACTGTCGTGTAATGAGTCAAAATCGTGTAAGATTAAGTCGTTCAGGTTGTGGTTGCTGTTCGACTCTGTTTTTGAGTTGGCGGCTGAGGCTTTCCTCCCATGACCTGGCGGCATCGCAGAAGTCGTATTTGGACCTCGTTGCTCTTCACGAGCGCACTAGGACGTTGTCTTGTCGCACTTTTGCATACATCCATCTCATACTTGTACATGCCCGAGATAATGGAACAAATACATTCTACACATGACACCGAGCCTCTAGCAATCCTTAGCATGCGCGATACAGCCTGGCGCTTCTGAAGATGATGGCCCGCGCAAGATGAACAGTGAGAAATCCCTGCAACACTGCCAGGACAAAATGACAGTCTCATCAACTGATCGCGCAGGCAGGCGCAGGATACGGACAATTGGGCAATGAGTGCGGGCGGACGGGGCAATGAGCGCGTTGCTGAAGTGTTGCTGAGTGGCGGTACGTAAGAGGCCGCAAGTGGGACTTTGGTTCACCGGAAGGCCTGCCTCATGGCCACACACGCCTTGGTTTCTCTCCATTCTCTGGCCGGCCACCATATTGAGTCGGAAGTGGCCCCGACTCGCGCCCTACCCTCTGCGCTCTTTCCTCGCTCTCCATGACCAGTCGTCACCGCACGACGAGCTCTTCGCGCAAAGATAGCTACGGTCAATGGCGGCCCAGCGACTCCGACTCCGACCGGCCCCGCCAGACAATGGCCACTACCCAACGTCACAATGTGGACCAGATAGTCGCTGCAGAGGCCCCGCGCAAGCATCGTAGCTCTCGGAGGACGGAGACAGTGGATGCCCTGGACCCTTCCACTTCGTATTCGAGTCACCATCACAAGTCTTCGAGCAGGCACAGATCGTCGTCCGCACAGCAGGCATCTTACTACGCGGTACCCCCTTCTCCCAACCCCTCGCAGCATCAGACGCAGGACGCATACTACGATCTACGGGCCCACCTTGGCCTGAAGAGGAAGACGGACAGACGCAGTCCTCGATCGCGAGAGAAGGCGCTCGTGGGCGATGAGGCGAAGCCTTCACGCTCAGGTCATCGCAGCAGTCGCCAAGCCTACACGATCACGCCCCAACACGATCAGTCTATCGCACAACCACAATCCTCCCATTTTCAGCCTATCGTACCGCCGCAACCCGATGCTGTCCCCGCACAAGCCACTCGCGACCCCACCTCGTCATCAAGGCACCACCGAGACAGGGAGAAGGATAGAGAAAAGGCTAGCAGCCGAGATCCTGACAAGGTGAAGCTACGAGATTCCGCAGAGAAGAGCGAAGAGCGAGAGAGGCGGAAGAGGAGGGAGAAGGATGCAGAGAAGGAGCGGCCGCCGAAGGACAAGGAGCGGCACAGGGAGAAGGACAGACACAGAGATCGGGAGGCTCGAGCGGCGGTGGAGACGCGACCAGTAGATGCTGCGAGCGTATACCATGCGTACGCACAGACGGCAGCGACTGCGCAGAGGTCTGCAGACAGAATTCCTGCGCCGTACACAGTGCGTTCCCCTCCGTTGCTCGCGCACTACCTCCCTCACTCTATTCGTATCATACAGGACTATGCTCTCCCAGTGCAACCACAGTCATCCGCGTACCCTCTTCCTACGTCCTCCAACGCCTCGCCGTGGGTGGGCTTAACCTCCGCAGGGCGTGGGGCTGCTGCCCCCGCACCCGAGCCGACCTATCCGTATGTATCCGACAAGGAAGATCCGCCCCTCCCCATCCCACCCCCGGGGCGTCGACGCGAGAGAACGTCTTCAAAGCCGCATCGTTCACACCACCACAAGGTGTCTTCACAGCAGGCCGGACAAGACTCGGGACTTTCGAGCAGCGAACAGGAACAGCACTCCGTTTTGGAACGAGTAAGTCTCATGTGGCATACTGTGATAATATCGAACATGACATTGCTATAGCCACGAGCGACAGAAAGACAGCCTCACACCCGGGATCAAGCAAGCGTCCACCAACGAGACCAAGCGAGCGTCCTTCAGCGTGTGCATTCCTCCGGTCCATCTGGCAGTGAGAATGAGAAAGCTCCCACTATCCAGAAGGAGCGGGTAAGTCTATCAATCCATTATAAGCTTCTTTGAGTGACTGATCGGTCTCTTAGCGCAAACACAGGACACACGGCGAGTCGTCCCGTCACAAGCCGAAAGGCACCACTGTCGATATTCAGGCTGCCATTGAGCCCACCACAAGTCAGGAGATTGCAACCGCCTGGTATTCACGAGTGAGAATCCATTGTTCCCTCAGAGTACAGCATGGCGTTTGATATATGAACCTCTGAAGCTTCACGCTGGTAACAAGAGCAACTCTGCTGTGGATCCACCTTCTCAGAAGGTCGCAACTGCGTCGGCTGTGCCTGCACAATCGTCTGTGCATCCACCAGGCAAGCCTGCCTCATCCGTAGGTTTGACTGCATCTCAACGTTCTGCACCACGAATAGTCAGTATCCGGGCTGGGCAGGGTCCGGCAGATCCTCAAGCGAGCTCCGTGCTCCAGAAGATTCTCTATGGGACCACGCCGACTCGTCAGCCGGATCCTCTCCCGACGCATACTCACCCGACTGCTTATGGTGACGCTCATGGATACCCGCATTCTTCTGCCAATGCGGGCACTACCGGTCCGTCCCAGCCCTCTGCCCAGAGCTACCCAAACGCGGCCTCGTTACAGTCCCGGTATTCGGAAGTGAACGGGACGACTCATGGGAATCAGTCGGCTGTGCCGGTTGTAGTGCGACCACCCTCGACCGCCCCAGCGCCTATGGACTCGTACGCTCCACGGACGGCCGCTGGAAACCCTCAGCCAAACGCGATTTCAGGACAGCCGTTCGGACGACTGCAAGTGCAGGATCCGCGCACGCGGTCAACTCCTGCACCTCACGCCCAGTCCGCAGGGTTTACTCAGCAACCTGGAACAACCCGTGCTGACGTTGACCAGTACCGCTCGACCACAAGGGCTCCCACGAACGACTTGCCGAGCAGGTTCCCGGTGTACGAAGAGGCCGCTACAACGCGGCCGGCCGCAGCACCCTCAAACGCCTCTCCAAAGAGAGGGCTGACCTATCCTGGCGCCTCAGCTCCTGCGCCAGCGACCTCTGTTCACGTCAATCCGTCGAATCAGCAAGGACAGGCAGGGTATGACCCTCGATCGCCCAAACCACCATCGGTCTCTACCATTACCCCAGACACAACACGATTACAGTCCTATCTCTCCGGTTCGCCGGCCGTCGTCGCCCACGCGGTATCTGCTGGTTCTTCAGGCAATACGCCCCGGCATTCCCCCTCCGCACGTCTGCAATCCCATCGTAATGGCTCTAACGACACCATTACTCACGGCGCTCCGACGAAACCCTCTCCCACCGGATCTTCACAGCAACATTTACCGCATCGCACGAGCGCTACCACCTTGCAAACTCACGCCTCCTCACGAAATGACATCACGACCTCTCGACAGCCTAATGCGTCTTCTGCATACCCTGATATTACTCGATACCGCTCTCCTGCTCCCTCGGGATACCCTAATGGCAATGCACCTTTGTCCGGAGCGGTTTACTCTCAAGCTAACAGCACACAGACTCTTACGACTCACGATATTCAACACGGTCGTGCTGCCAATGGCCCAACGCCGGCCGCATATACGAATCATCCCTCAACAACGCAGGGGTACGGTCGTTCTGGTCAATCGTTTGACCAAGGGCTTCGCGTCCATGATCCCGGTTCTGCCTATGCGGCATCGCAACGTGTGCCTCTTCGGAGCGCACCCTCGCCTGCTCCTACCACTCGCCCGCCTCGCTTGACCGTCGTGTCATCGCAATCTTCGAGGACGCCGGCTCCCCTTCACTCCGCGCCGCCCACTCCCAGTCGCAACCAGACGTATCCCACTACCGCCCCTTCTCAACCCGCTGCTGTTACTTTCCCGTCCCACTCACGTACAGTCTCTGACCCTCAGTATCAAATCGGGGCTGGGACGTACGCCGCAGCGAGTCTCCCTACACGTGGTCACGTGCCTCCCAGAGTTGTACCTTCTCCTACTCCTCAGAACGACGTGCTCCTCACGCCCTCCTCCCTTGCACCTTCGATGTTGCCTCAGGTCTCGGCTCCGGTGCCACTGAGCCGCACGACCTCGAGGAGCACTGCGAAGGAGAAGGAGAAGGAGAAGGAGAAGAAGAAGGGGTTCTTCGGCCTCGGCCTGTTCCGCTCGCGCTCTTCGCCTCCGAAGGAGCGTGCAGTCGACACGCTCGGTCCAGCTGCTTCTGTTCGGGAGAAGCGAGAGCGCAACAACTCTCAGCCTAGTCAACCACAGGCATCTGCCCAGGGGCCTTTCATGGGGAACAAGATTGCACCATCCCAGGAGGCTCCTCGGGTAGGACCGCTCCCGACGCAATCGCAACCGCAGCATACGCGGGGTTACAGCACCTCTGCAGTCCCGATAGCCGCCCCCATGCCTGTCGCCGCCTCAGGGCAGAGGACTGCCAATGGGAAGGTGTTCACTCCTTTCCGCCTGTTGTCAAAGCGGCATCATACAGTGTCCACTGCATCTGTCGACGCGGTGGATGGCACGGTGGTAAGTGTAGACGTCCTCTTGTCCCGCCACCGAAACGTATCCTGATCGTTGTTTAGATCAACGCGATGCTGACAGGGGGCGATTCCACAAGGAGCTCGACGGCAGGACGTCCGTCTCCCCCTCTCCGCGACCCCATGACCGCTGCACAGGAGTGGAGAAACAAGGAGGAGAACGAGCAGTACGGCCGCGGCACGCTGCGAAGACGGCGGCCCGGCGTGACATTCGACGTCGGTGAAGAGGTCGCAGAGGAGGGACGCGGACCCCTCCAGAAGTCCCTGCGTCAGAACTTGCAGAATCTTCAGCTGCATACCTCGATGTCGCAACCACCAGGACCGATGCCTGCCAGGCAAGCAACGGCTTGACCTTCAAGTCGGGGCGGCCAGGTACTCAGTATTTAATACTTAGCCCCGCTGGGAATATCTACGGCAGCACGAAGTTTGAGTCTGGAGGAATAGATCGCTATGTTATCTATGCTTGCACTTGCTATGTAAATGTATCTCTATGTCGTTGTAGTCGCGCTATCACAGGTCCGGATGTACGCTTTGTGTGGTATAATAGGAACATATTTTCGCGGATGGCGCGTTGCGGCTCCCGGCTGTGCGGCGCATGTCGACGCGTCCATTTCGTTCGAGCTTTCACCTGCACGCCTCCAAGTGCTACTGGAGGTCGGAACATTGCCATATATGGCAAAAAAGTGGTTCGACCCGGGCTCGAACCGGAGACCTCCTGTGTGCACAGCCACCCTGAGGCTTCCTGTGAGACAGACGTGATAACCAACTACACCATCGAACCGTGTAAAGATGCGGTGTTTATGGCTCGTGAAAGCAGGCATCGTCGCCGGTGAGCCCGAAAGTGCCCTATATATGGTGACTCCGGAGCACCCATGCCGTGGCAGCTGTATTCTGAGCTCGATCACGCCGGGGAGATAGACGCCGGGTACAGGGAGACAGAGCAGCGCTGCGGACGTGCGAGCATTCTCATCTTCTTGCGACCTGCTTTACCCCGACCAGCGTCGTTCCTTCACCGTCCTAGCCTCCGTCCGCAGAGGCCCCCTCGTCGCCCAAGATGATGACGCCTATGCGCTACGTGGTACTGGTGCTGGTCATCATAGTGAGTCCTACCGCGGTACATTCACTCCGAGACTGACTGCGACACGTACTGTACACAGATCAGTTTGCACTTCATCCTATCCTTCTCGCATGAGGAATACGGACGCGCAACATCCCTATCTCACATCTCCGAACAATTGGCCGGCTCGAAAGGTCACCCTCCATACCAAGACGGCGTACCAGAGGACCGCTACGTTCCCTCCACGACGCCGATCCAGTCCCGCAAGGCAAACGCGACCTTCGTCTTCCTGGCTCGCAATGGCGATCTGGCTGGAGTCGTGGTTAGCATGAAGCAAGTAGGCAAGTGACATGCTTTCTTCTTCCTCCTTCAGCATCAACCTGGACCCGTAGAGGATCGTTTCAACAAGGAGTTCCAGTACCCTTATGTCTTCCTGAACGAGGAGCCTTTCTCGGACGAGTTCAAGGAGTACGCCATCTCCGCATACTGCTTGTGCTGTCCCTTACATGCTGCCGCAGTCGCGTACAGACACTCACGGACGCGAAGATCGAGTTCGGATTGATCCCCAAGGAGCACTGGTTACAGCCAGATTGGATCGACGAGGAGCGTGCTACTACCGCGCGGAAGGACATGGTCGAGCATAATGTCATCTACGGAGGTTAGTCTTCCTCATGTTGCTAGTCTCGCCCGACGTTGAATATGGAACAGGGAGTGTGCCCTACCGGAATATGTGCAGATTCAACTCAGGCGTGAGTCGCTGTCGAAGCTTCGCATCTAGTCGAGGGGGTTCTTACCGCCGTCCAGTTCTTCTACAAACACCCGCTGCTAGACAAGTATCGCTACTACTGGCGTGTAGAGTAAGGCCCTTCATTTCTACTCCTAACATAAAGCTCATACCTTGGCAGGCCTGATGTCACATTCTTCTGTGACCTCCACTACGACGTGGGCATATTCCCAGATTGATTGGAGCCTGGCCTGGCTGACTTTGCCTTGGCAGCCTCTCCTCCTCATGCAAGACCAGAAGAAGGTCTATGGCTTCACGGTCTCGCTATATGAGTATCCGGCCACCATTCCCACTCTGTGGGATGCCACGAAGGGTATGTTGGGTTGCTTCTGGTACCTCCATACCCCTTCTCATACTTCGCAGAGTTCATCAACAGCAACCCCGGCCTCGTAGAGCCCGACAATGCCATGCGGTTTATCTCTGATGACGGTGGCGAGACCTACAACAACTGTCATTGTGAGCGCTGCTTGCGATCAGCGGTATTGAGCAGGAACTAATCTCGAGACGCGCAGTCTGGAGTAACTTCGAGATTGGCGACCTTGACTTCTGGAGAGGTGAAGCATACTCCAAGTTCTTCGACTTCCTCGATGAGAAGGGCGGTTTCTACTACGAGGTGCGCACACACTGTTGGTCAGACTGATCCCCAAGCTCACTGCGGGACTTGACGCAGCGATGGGGAGATGCGCCCGTGCACAGCATCGGCGTGGCGCTCTTTGCGAAGAAGGAACAAATCCACTTCTTCAATGACATCGGTTCGTGACCTTACGCGACTGCTACTCATCGTGCTGATCAGTCTCTGCAGGATACCGCCACAACCCCTTCCAGCACTGCCCACAAGGCGAGCTGCACAAGAAGGGCAAGTGTTGGTGCAACCCCAAAGAGAACTTCGGTTCGTGCGCCGTGACGTCTACGTTGAGTCCACACGCTGACATTGGGCTATCGCTACAGACTACGAGTGGTACAGCTGCCTCAAACGTTATGATGCGCTATTCACGTGAGACCCGCGTCTTGGTTGCGGATTCGGACGTTGTGTGTATCCTGTATCCCTCTGCTATTTATTGCTTGCTGCTCCGTACCAGGGGCCTGTGCTCGTGCTCATCCCCGCCGTGATATCTCTCAGCTCACCGCGAGTGCGGCCCAACGAGTGGGCTATCTACGGACCTCCTTGGTGCAGCCTTCGCTTTCTGTGCCCGTTGTTACGTCCATAGACAGCGCAGCTGGCGGTGGACCACCACGTATGAACACCAGTACAGTAGTGTCACGTCAGCCCCTCATAGGATGGATTGGGAATAATATTGATACTACGATGTGTTCGTATCAGTGACGTTGATCGGGACCACGGCCATGGAGCGTGAAAACATACCGAATCATAGAGTCGTGTCCAATTTGACCCCAGGGACGTGTCGATGAGTCGTTGTACATGCTCTTCCACCGCAGACTGCGTGAGACCCTGCTGGAAGCGGTCCCGGAGGAGCTGCGCGGTCTGTTCGCCAAACGCCGCGAAACAAGGCAGTGTGGAATCCTTCTGCATCAACTCCACAAGAGCTACAGCAGACCATGTCAGGGCTGGCCTCCACAGGTACGGCTAGTAGCACGCCGATACTCACTGACGATCCTGTCACAATGCTTGCGTGCCGCGTCGAAGCCCTCCTTGAAGAGTTTCAGGAATTCGCGGTAAGCAGGGCTGTCAAGCCCGCCAAGCACTTCAATGTACTCGAGGGGGAGCTTGAATGGCGCCGCCTCGAAACCAATGTTACCAGGGGAATTAGAGAGCATAAAGCCGAAGTCGATGTGGATGAGATGCCCGTCGCGGTCGAGGAGGATGTTGCCGTTGTGGCGGTCCTTGATCTGCAGCAAATACGTGACCAGGGAGTAGCCGGCCAGGGACTTTGCGAAGTTGCGTTGTGCCCTCACGTACTTCGCTGAGGTGGGGTCGCCATATGTCTGATAGTCACGTCAGTGCGCGACGACATGCGTAAGAAAGGCTATGACAAACGCACCGACTTGAAGTGGTCGAGCAAGGTGACGTGCCCCAGACGACCTTCTGCTAACCTCCGTGCATACTCGGCCTTCTTGATCGAGTGTATTGACACGGCATCGGTGATTGTCTCGACAAGACCCGAGGAATTGCCCGTGATGAGGATGCGAAAGCTGTGGGTATGACATGTCAAAATCCTCGGGATACGCTATCAGCGACGCAAGCTACGCACTATCGTACCCAACATTGGCAATTCTCGTCCTTCCAGATCTTCTCAAACTCTTGGATGAGCTGAACAGCGAGTTGCTCCTGTCGCAGATCGCCGCCTGTCTTGACAATGACCGAGACGCAGTCCCAGTTGGCTGCAGCAAGCAGGTCAACCATTGCCACACAAGCATATAGTCAAGAAACGTACCGAGATGGCCATACGGCGAGGCTTGTCGTACACGAGCCTAGACATACGCGTCAAGACCAGACATTGTGACGTATAATGGTCAATCCTACCTTCTTCGCCGCCCACGACTCACTAAACACGACAGCTGAAGGGTCCGCCTTGCTCAGCTCCCTCCGGATGATGCCCTCATCCTCCGCAGTCTTCAGGTGTCCATTTGCAGGAGCCATTCTCAACGATCCCTCGTTAACTCCGTTCTCCTTCATGCGCGCCATTCGTTCCTCCTCGAGCGCCAGCATCTCCTCCATGATGCGATCGCGGATCGCAGCAGCCTCAGATGAAGGTAACTTCATGCGCATCGGCGCCGCCGCCGCCGATGCCCCAGGCTCGCCGGAGACACCAGGAGTTGAAGGGGTGCTGGTACCGTTCATTGCGCCTGTAAGCCAGCTCGTGCCAGGAAGCCAACGGAGCGGGGCTCCGAGCATCGAGGATTCGGTCGACGGAGGCAAGCCCGGGATTGAAGGGGCTGCGAGGGATTGACTCGCGTTGAGCTGTGCCAGCATAACCGCCGCTGTGCGCATACGCTCAGAGTACTCATCCAGCGAGAGCACGCGGGCCGGATGTGGTCGCGCAGGGGTGTTCGGGTCAGAGGTTGCCGGAACTTGCGAAGCGCGAGATGGAGGGATGTTGAGAATGAGAGAGTGGCCATTGAAGGCCAGGGGGTCGGGTCTGTCGGAATGAGGTGTATTAGGGTTTGAAGAGGCGCGAGACCAGGCAGCCATGTCGAGTTCCTTGTTCTTTGGCGCGGGCGGAAGGACTATTGAGTCTGAAAGATCGAAATTGTTTACTTTTAGCGAGCTCTCGTCGCCATACAGTTGCTCCACAAGATCTATCTCCTCTTCTTCTGGCGGTTCGGAAGGAGACATGACGGATGGCGAGGTAGCAGGAGGTACTGAGGAAGATGGCTCTGCATCGCCGGTATCTGTGCCGAGAGCGACCTCAGAGCCATTGACATGATCAGGTATGACAACGGCCGGTCGAGACTTGGACGAGTCGCTCCGTGTAAATGATACGAGGTCCTTCGATGTCCCCTTCGCCTCGTTCTCTTTCAAGACGATCTTCTTCAGTATCTCCTTATTACTTCGTTTGGCCGGGTCGAAGTCAAGGTCGTTATGGAGGATTTCAATGAGCAGAAGATATGGCGCACGCTCGGCCGAGTTGAGTACTACACTTTCTCCGGGCGGTATTCGAATGATGCGGTGGTGCGGTTGCGGAATGTCGGTGGTTGCCTGAGGGATGTCTGAAGATGTGCACCACATAGGCATGCATATCTTACAAACCACATGTCTGTTGAGTTGCATCCACGTAGCAGTAGCGTGATAACTAACCTCAGCAGGTAACATATGATTCAGTCCCGTCAACTCAGCTCGCAGAGCACTGACGCGAGCAGGCTTGGGGACGACTAGGAGCTTGTTGCATATGTTCTCCAGGGCAAGAATGAATTGTACCTGGACAATGATCGTATACAATCTGACAAACAGCACGCAGCAAACGCACCTCCGAACGACAGTAATGGCCGCGCAGGAGATACATTTGGGAAGCGAAGTCATACTTCTGCAAGAGTAGATCTGCGGTGGGAAGACTGTTCGGTCTGTAGGGGTGCCGTGAGGCGAAAGAAGGGGTAGACTGGAATGGAGATGCAGTAGCAGCGGACCGAGAAGGAGGACTGTCCTCTTGGCCAAATGGATCTTCCGACAGGCGTGGTTTCCGTATGTCTCGGAGATGCAACGGGAGGGCCGGACTTGTCTGAGCAGCAATTGTTTGCCTCCTGGACATCCGCCCTTGGATGACAGAGAGAGGCTGAGGAGGAGAGTCCTGCTCCGAACCCGTCTTCGAGATTTGCTCCTCGTTCAGCGCCGGAGAACCGACGGAGTCGGCGTCGTCGTCTGGGGAACTGTCCGCCGTAGAATCAGCTGAGATAGACCGAGCCATAGCTTCATCTTCTCCGAACCGCTCGATGCTCTTGATATCCCGGCCCTCATCGTCTAGGCGTCCTTGTTCAATTGCAACCGGCCCCATAACTTGTGTAAGCTCTGGCATGCCGGGTACGCCCGCCCAAACCATGCCTATACCGACCAATGCCGGTTGGACATGAGCTTTCACCTTCTTCCGAGAGGGTCTGAAAAGTGCAGGTACGCTAAGAGACGAGTAAGGAACAGAGGGGAGGTCGCCAAAGATAATCTCATGACATTCGTGCAGGATGCGTTGACAGATGAGGAAGGACGCGGGATTCGCCCCTGGCTGGGCGAGGTCCTTGAGATATGCTTGCATGTACCATAGGGTCTACGGACCTTAGCACGAAAGCAATAGCATACCGAGGGTGTGGACGCACCAGCATGGCAATATGGGTAGACTTGTGCGCGATCTCGACTACAAAGCTCTCCAGAGCTCTGGACTTAGACGGCCTCGTTACAAGTAAATGACTGTGGTGCGTGAAATGCCAGTTAGTATGACCGTGCGCACCGCCCACATGCACTCACCATACGAAGCCCCATACTTCTCGCAACTCCTGGGTATCCAGTTCCCTGAGACGTCTCGTCAAGTAGTAGGTGATTCCGATGTTGTCCACATATATCCTGAGGTATTGAAGGGCGACATGTACCGAGAAGAAGGATGGAGAGAGGAAGAGACGGAGGAGGAGGGCATGCGACATTGGGGAAGAAGGGAACTGCCCCGGACAGCAAAGTCGAAATCAGGGACTGTCGGCCACAGCGCACCGTTCGTACACGCGAGCTGGTCCAAGACGCGCCGCCGACGCGCCTGAGCGCCTCCATCCCTCTCCTCCTCCTCGCTCACGCTGGACCCACTGTCTCCTGCCGGCCTTCTGCTACCTGTTCTATGGTCTGAGACCTCGCCACGACCTCGCTGCACACATACCTCATATTGTCTCTGTATAGCTGCTTCTGACACGGGTCCTCACTTCGCATGGAACCATTTGCCTATGGCTCTCTCGCACAGATCCGCATCCTTCTCGTACCCGTTGGCCACATCCGTCGTTCAACGTTCGAACAGTGGGCTCTGGACATTAAGAGCATTGACACCATTGGCCTCGGAGACATAAGCACGGATGTCAAGGATGAGAGGTGTACGTTAGCTTGTGGCTGCACCGATGTATCCCGCTCACGGTATGCTCAGCTCGTTTCATGCCTAATCACCAGCTTGCTAGTGGATCACTGCACCTTGCCTACCCTTCCCATCCCCCGTCGGACTCCCATGCGCCCCTCTCCCTCTTCCGGGTGTCCGACTTCCCACTGGCAGTCATAGGCATCGCATCATGTGCACCGAGTGATTCGCTTGCAACCATCCTCGCTCAGTTTCAGACTGTCCTGCATGAAGTATTTCCGGCATCGTCTATGTTTCCTCTCGCGAGCAATTGCTTCGTGTTTGAAGAGAGCGACACCAGCACGAATATTCATCTCGGCGATAACTTCCCCGGGCTGGTCGTCATTCCGAGCATGATGGGTCACAAGAAGACATACGTTGGGACCCTCGTAGCTGACCTCTGCTCCAAAGTGCTCGTCGAGCTAGGTGCTGTTGTTGGTATCTTACGTGCGCATGTGAGCGATACGCGATCCTGATTCTGCCCGCAGGCACAAACGTTGGAAAACCCGCTCGGCAATGAATACCTTAATGCTTCCCTCTTCCCCAACCTCCCGCCACCTTCTGAGATGCCCAGGTCTCTTGACGACGAACCACGCCGGGATTCTTTACCTCTCCTTCCATCGCATAATAGCCAGCCGGACTTGAACGGCCAACTACGAGCGAAGACGCCTCTAGGTCTCAAGCGAGCTTCTACGATGAGTCCTGGTCTGCTCCCCAACCGTCATGTCAGTCTACCTCCCAGTCCGGCCCCTGGAAGTTTGAAGAAACGGCCGACAGCCATCGGTGCAGCCTCCTCTCATGGTCGATTCTTCAAGGTTCTGGCGGACTTCTTCTTGCTGGCAGGTCGGTTAGAGGAAGCCTCAATATGGTCAGTTTCTGCCCCGACAACGCATGTTCCGCTCTCACCTAGAGATATCTTGTCGTAGGTACAATGAGGCCATCGTGCTTTGCAAGTCTCCTCAGGATGTAGCTTGGCACGCATCTGCTCTGGAAGGTCTCGCCACAATCCCGATAGTCGAAGCATGGTCTTCGACTGATGGTATTGTTCGTGTGCTACAAGAATGTCCAGTATTCCGCATTAGCTGACCGCTCACGCAGAATGGCATAGCCCACGACAAGGATCCTTGGACAGATGCTGCTGACAAGCTCACTCAGGCCATCGCCCTATACCAGCGCGCCGTACCAGCCTCTGAACCAGAGGCAACTCTTTCTCTTCTTTCCTATCTTTATTGCTGTTCGGTCTTGCGACATAGTACCCTCCTTTACGCCGTCTGGTCGTCCAAGGGTTGGGGTCCCCTTGCTTTCACTGCTATGCTCCAACCCAGTCCATCTCCATTCTTACCCGCCACCCTCTCCAACAACGCCAGCCCAACCTCTAGCTCAAGCGCACGGAACTCATACGCTGCTCTTGAGAGGCTGTCGGTTATCACCGGCATTACCCGCGCACAAATTGCGGCCTCGGTATCGCAAGCTCATGGTCCCTGGTTGTGTCACTTGGACACACGAGAACGTGTCCGTATTCTCGAGTACGTCGCGGCGATGTTCGGCGCGTTGGGCTACGTTCGGAAGGAGGCCCACGTGCTTAGAGAGGTGCTAGTATGTCTTATGGACATGGTCGTCTGTGGGCGCGAAGAGAGCGGTAGCGGAAGTGCGCGGGTTCTAAGCGCGGGACTTGCGAATCGCAATAACTCTCTCAATGTGACGACCGCGCAGGGCACCGTAGGCATCCGGGAGAACGAACGGACAGACGGTAATGACAGCATCCTGCACATTGTCAAGCACGTAAGCAGGGTGCACGGTGTCGACCTCGAAGCTGTCAAGTTGTTCGATTCCAATGCGCTCAATCGGGATAGCTGCACCTCGCAGGTCGATGAAGATGCGGAGAGGGAAGACGAACTTGCCCGTGCTCTTCAGGAGCCGTTTGGATGGCCCGAACTCCAGCTTGATATTGTCCGGGAAGCAATCGCCATTGCTGAAGCTCTCCCAGGTATAAAATCGCTACACCCTACACCTTACACCACGCTTCAGACCGACTAAAACGCTTGACAGATTACATGGCCGTCGCCCAGTTCGCTTTGTCATCTCTGAAGCTTCTCCACCCCGTCATGAGCCTGAGAGACCAACACGAAATCTATAGTACGGCGAGCAAGGCTATGATGACGGCGAAGAGGAGAGGAGATGCGCGAGCTGTCGATTATTGGTCCGGCCAGCCCATCTCTGGGATCGCGGTTTTGCCGTACGGATCTCATCTACATGTCATACCATAAAGTGACTTATGCGCCTTCGCAGGTTGCCCTTGGTAAGAATGCCTATCGAGAAGCCTATCTCGCTGCTGTCGCAGAGCTCGACTGGCGCCACCTCAATCATTGCTGGAGTCCGAGACCCCTTCTTATACAATCCACGCAAGGCGCTACAAGGAGAGGTGAGCAGAGTATCACAACATATTCAATGGCCATTTGTGCTCATATCTTTACAGGTCAAGACTGTCCTGGTCCAGAATGAGCCTTTCGAACTGGTCGTTACGTTACGGAATCCCTACATCTTCGACCTTGAATTGCAAAGCCTGCAACTGAGGTCCGTTCATTCGGTCAATACCCAGAATTGGATTTCTAACGCTCGGCTCTCTTATGCGATAGCACGTCCGGTGTGACCTTTGTGTCCAAGCCCATCGCGGTTGTGGTGCCTGCAAACTCATTCCATCCAGTGACGATCAGCGGCAAGGCGACAGAGTCCGGGATGCTGACGATCCGGGGCTGCATTGTCCAGGCACCAGGAGGAGCCTCACGCGAGTTCGTCCTGCCTCTCGCCACAGAGGAAGAGGAAGAGCGGAAATCGCGGCGGCGAAGCGCCATTGAGTGCGAGACGGGGAGGTCAAAACACTCGGGACTCGACTCCCGCCCATGGCAAAAGTTTAGCAAGCGAGCAAGCGAGGTGGAGGCCAAGTCATCGACCAAGAGGACCGTCCGTTACATCGAGTGCGTTGTCGTGCCGGAACAGCCTCTCCTCCGCATACGTCGGACGTCGCTGACCCACGGCGCTGTCATGCTATATAACGGCGAAATGTGAGTACGTTTGTAGCTGCACCTCCAGTATTGTCTTACACTGTTCGGTAGGTCAACGATCCGGATAACTCTGGAAAACGTCTCGACGCTACCTGTAGACCTTATCCGGCTGACCTTCGATGACTCTACGATCGCACCCGCTCAGCAAGCACTTGCGGAAGGTGACTTGTCAGTGTTCGAGACGTACGAGACGGAGTACGGCCTGGTACATCGGCCTGTGTTTACTTGGGACAGTGAGCACGAATCGCAGGAAATTGGACCAGGGCAGAAGAAGGTGATCACCGTCAACTGCTTTGGCAAGGTCGGCTGGTACGTAAACCATCATCCTTTCTCAGCTCTTATTGAGCCTCTTCTCCAGTACGAATGGTGCAATTCATGCATCGTATGCTTATGTCCGGCGGCCGCAGGAGATCCTCGCAGAACACCCGGAGGTCTTTCACACCCGACAATTGTCATA
The DNA here is from genome assembly GCA_001792895.1 of Lentinus brumalis. Lineage (NCBI taxonomy): Eukaryota > Fungi > Basidiomycota > Agaricomycetes > Polyporales > Polyporaceae > Lentinus > Lentinus brumalis. Next base: position 1,535,830 of record MARA01000004.1, read on the forward strand.
TCCCGTGTTGGTCACGGTCTACCACATGCTAGAGTGTCACGCCATGGATATTCTGTCATATTCCGGCGCCACTACATCCTTGCCTCCAAGCGCTACTGATGATTCCGACGTGACCATGCCGGAAGCCAGGGCGCGGTCAGCGCTGTTGCATGTGGGGGACATCGCGGACTGGTCCATATTCTCGATCGAAGTTCGGAACACCTATGGTCTGCCCTTTGAAGTCACCTTCGAACGCAAGCAAGAAGGTGTGTGATTTCTGACCGATGGAGTATCGGTAGTAATTCTTCCTCCTCCGCACAGGCGTGGAGCATGCATCCATCACTAGTCTAGTTCCTCCGGGCTCGACATCTCGGTGGGTTGAAACGCATTTCTTGCGTTGGGAAGACCAAGCTTACATATCATTCAAGCATTGTCCTGCCGATCAAGAAGATATCCCTTCCTGAGGAGCATGTCTCTAAGCCAATCCCGATGCTTTCCGATCGACAATACGTTGTTTCGTCCTCCAAGCTTTCTGCCGAGGAAGAGCGGTCACAACGCGAACTCTTCTGGTACAGAGAAGAGCTATTTAAAGTTGTACATGGACGATGGCGGGAGGTAAGTGACCGGAAGCTTCTACGCCCATGGTGACGCTGAGATGACCGTACCTAGACCGGCGGTACTCGAGCGGGTAACCTGTCATTGCGGCAACAACGAATGACGCTCCCGATGCTGGAAGCATTGCGCGTGGAGACTGCTCGCGTCCGGATGAGTCTTGTACGCTACAATGAAGACGGCAAAGAACAGCCAGTACCGGTGGATCCAGCCGGTATGAGGTATTTGCCGTCGCCGAACGAGTTCGTGTACCTCCGGACAGCAATCACCAACCTTTCGCGTGAGTTTGCTATCGGATTCTAAACGGCCACCAGACTGACCCACAGATCCGCATAGCATCTGACTTGGTACTTACGCTCAATCTCGAACTGGAGCCCGCTCAGCATGTTGTCTACCAAGGCGAGCTTGTCGACATTTCGGTGGGGCGGCTGGCCAAAGGGGAGACACACGAGGTGGAAACCCCGCTCGCGTTCACCGCCTGTGGACGTTTCGACTTCTCAGCAGAAGTCTGGGCTCTTGGTCGTTCGCGCGATTCCGCTCTGGTGGGACACGGGAAGATGCGTATCAACGTGTCCGGCGACCCATAGCATGACAGCATTCTACTTGCGACTCATTTATGGATGAAGGCGTGCTTGCACTGCGAAGGACCACGGTGCCATGGATATCATGAACGGATAATAGTACGATAATGTACAACGGCCTCAGCGAGAGGTGTAGCATAATGAGTGTCCAGTCGTTATTCGATGGGGAATATATACTTCATTCATAGTCTGACTCTTCCTTGAAGGTCTGACTGTACGCTAGGATGGTGCCATATACAAGACTGCGGGAATGTGAGTGGGGAAACACAAGAGATGTTATCAGAGACGTACGCTCCGCCAGCAATCGACATTACACATGCCCCCCGGGTGATGACCTCCGAATGAGCCAGTACCAGCGGAAGCGCAAACCCTGTCACGACTACCGAGGCAGTAATGAAGCGACCGAGGTCGACAGGACCTGAACCGTCGTATTCCGTGGAGAAGTCGTCCCCTCCGCAACGGGAGAAGAGTGCGTTTGGTAGTGGCGCAAGGACGAAGGTCAAGGCTAGGAACATGTACCCTCTTCAGACGCGCCATCTCACGTATCAGACCGGTCTGAGCTATGCAACGCACCAACGAGTAAGGGAAGCCAGTTCGACCAGAGCGCACACGATAGTATGACGAGCAGGAAGCCAACAGCCAGCACGAAGGAGAGGAGGATGACCGCTGGGAGCCGAGCTTGAGTACATGCTTGCAGATAGTCCCAGAGATACGTGTACGAACTTTTAATGCCTGCGTGAGCCATGGTGGGCCGGGGGCACTGTACACCGGAGACGAAATGGACGTTGAGAGGATGTCTGTGCACAACGCCAGGCGCAGCCCACAACGACGCACAGCAGACTGTTACGTAAGCAGGTGTTGATCTATAACTATTACTAATGGCGCAGCGGGGGTAGGAGGCCACATGGACTGGCTGCCGAGCTTGCGAGGCAGTTTGGGCGTCTGTGCCGAGCTTGCGAGGCGCCTGGGTGCTTGGCCGAGCCTGCGAGGCCCCCGAATCCTTGTCTCCCCTAGGCAGCCCACGATACGACAAGTCGTATGGGGTCTGCTTCAAAACGCGTCGCTTTACCCTGTGGTTCCGTATCAGCGGACTTCGAAACCGGCAGATTGATCCGGTCATCCAGAAAAGGCGATCCCGTCTGAAAAGGGTAACAGCTCGCTACAAAAGGAAATCACATCTGCTTTGGGTGGTATCGAGCGCCTGTACTCTACGTGCTCGCCGTCCTCTACAGAGTCTGCACCTCCGAGAGGTCATCGCAGCCTTCAGAAAGCTGAGGATACCTTCAATGAAGTACTTTGGGCCTCAGGGAAACGCCGGTTTGCCGCAGGAAGGCTCAGCCCACGAAAAATGCTATGTTGGCTGCCTCAGCTGAGATCCTGCTTCCCGCCGCAAGATAGATCTCCTACATCCCTTGTCAGAGCTCTCCGGAACACTCTGCAGACGTCGTCAAGTGCTCTGAGTGTCGCCAGGATATGCGCGATGACAAATAACTCTCTCACAACTGCGCAGACACCCGGCGACTTACAGTATCAGGAATCGATCATTGCCCAACAATAACATCCTGTAGCCACGCGCCGCAGTACAGGTCTCACCGGTGGATGTACGCTGCAGTTGTCTCGTATGCCGGGGTCGCGGTATGACTCAGAACATCTCAGTTGCAGTCTTCCGTGTAAAGATGGAGCAGGTGATCATTTTCAACCAGAGCTTGCTATCAGCGGTAACGAAAAACGTCCTGGAGGTGTATGAGTGGTTTCAGAAGGACTAGATAGTAGTTGGTGGGTACAGCGATCGTGTAGGGGTAACTAGGGTAGCGGACGAGGGTAGGAATGCGGGCGCCAACGCGTCGACGCGTCGTGTGTATAGATCTTGACGCGTCGTCGGAGATCAAAATGTTGCTGACAAACTCAGATTCGGAACCTCTCGGTTCTTGCCCTCTATTTGATGCAGACTACCCGAATCCCGACTGTCTTACGCCGAGTTCCACGAGGCGTCCCGCTGTGAATGGTAGAAATTATCAGGGGGACAACTCACTGTGCCGCATTTGAGTGAGGCTGCCTCTTGAAGCCACGGGTTGGCCACGGGTTGTTGACGTGCATAACCTTCAGAAAGTAACGGGTAAGTATGTTTTAGTAAGTAACGGGTAAGTATGCATTCAGCCACGGGTTGTTGACGCTGCTTACTGTCCATGACCTCAGTAAGTAACGGGTAAGTATGTGATCGGCCACGGGCTGTGAACGCTACTTATTGCCCATAACCCTCAGTAATTAACAGGTCAGTATGTCCTGTTGTTATCGCTACTTATTCTCCATAACCTTCAGTAAGTCACGGTTAAGTATGTACTTGATCCATTACTTCTGCACGCCCCGCTCACCATCGCAGACTGCATACTTATCCCAATCATATATCAGCTGAGCCGGAGGCGAAGCAAGGCTCATGCGCAACGGGGCAAAGCCACGGGTACTAAACTGGTATTTGTTCAGCTTGTAAGTAGTAGAGCTGCCAGTGTGTGGTATTCCATCGCTGTGGTATACAATGCGTTCAATAGGGACAGAGGCACGAGGAAAAGCGAAGTAGGTAGTAATAAAGTTACAGACGAATGGAGGCCCTGAAGGCAATAGCAAGTATATCTATGTCCTCATCCAAGTCCGATTCAGCGGGGTCCAACGGTGCGCCTGGTGCGCTGGGGACGCGCCCGTACCACATTAGTCGTGCGTGAATCGGTTAACGTCCCCGCGTAGGGTATAGAACTCTTGCTGGGCTGCTTGAGCGCGGGAATTGAGGGTGCAACAGGAACGGGCACGGTCTCGACCGATGTTGAAGATGATGATGAGGAAGCGAGAGACTTGACGAGGCCGGGCGGTGAGTTTCCCGGTGAAGGTTCTGTACGACAATCTTCGTCTACGGGCGATCCGTCTATAGGGGAGCCAACGATTACGCCCTTCATCGCCGGTGACGCCGCCTCCTCCTCGTCGGGTAGTGGGAGATGTTCAGCCAGGAAGGTCTCACTTCCTACAGAGGAAACACCCTTCGACCTGAACCGACGGATGATGACATCTCTGTTCTCGGTGGGTGGTAAGTCTTCAACCATCTTCCGGCTGCGCTTACGCGGGGTGAGGCCAGTAGGCTTATCCTCCTTAACCGCCTCGCTGGCCAGCGTCTGTGTCGCGCGACGGATGTTGCCAAGCGCCGCCGTAGCAGCGACGTTGAGCGCGTCAACTGCCTCGGACATCCCGGATGTCTCTGTGAGGACGCAGCCAACGGTGCCCTCGATGTTCCTTGACGTGGAAGCTATCCCGCGTTGCATGTAGCGATAGCCGGATTGCGCCTCCGAGGCAAGGCCATCCGTTGCCTCAATACGCGCTCTCTTCGAGCGATGTTCCCGATCGAACGCTGTTGTCATAGGATCAGTACGTGTCGTGAGCTTCATGCACAGGACAAGTACCTTGGGTGAGGGTCGTGCTTGAATTTTGAATCGTTCTTTGTAACTCCTGACTGAAGCTTGCGGTTGACGTCGAGACAGCGGCCTGAACTCCGGACATCCCGTCTCTGATCGAGCTCTTCGCAGCGTTGACGGACTGCACATATGTTAGAACATGTCAGGAGAGGTCATATAGAAGCATACCTTGATCCCTCCGTCACGCAGCCGCTTGCCTTCGACACCCCTCTTGGTGAGGTGCTCGCTCCACGAAGACCCACGCAGGACAGCTGCCTCGAGCTGTTGGCCTTGCTTCTGTCCCAGCTGCTTCATCTCGTGCTCCGCTGCGTTGTTGCTCTCGGTCATCTCGGAGAACGTCTCCCGAAGGCTGCGATCGCGCTCGGTTGTGAAGTCACCCAGCAAGCCGGCAATGCGCTCAAGCAAGGCATCAGCGGAGCGTTTGGCCTCGATACGCTCAGTCTCAAGGAGCCGCGTGAGGAGAGCGTTTTGCTGCTTGAGTCGGAGGATCTCGGTATTGGTGGTGTTGTCTGCGAGAGCTTTCGCGTCTTGGAGCGTTTTACGTTCCGTTGAGATAAAATCGAGAGCCTCCTGCTTGATGGCCTCCGTCAGGACGCCGAGCTCTTGGAAAGCCTTCTCGACCTAAAGCAAGATTAAATCATCAGGACTATACGACAAGAGGTGACACGTACGGCAGCACAGCTGGCCATGCCTGACGACTCGGCCTCCTTACAAATGGACTCGCAGTGTTTTCGGAGCTCGTCGGCGTATGCGGCGAAACCCGACTTCATGCTGTCCTGAGCCTCGGTAATTGTAGATCGAATCGTGGCGACAGTCTCCTGTGCGGCGTCCTCCTTCGCGTGGATGAGCTTGAGGGCCTCCTGGACCTTTTCGAGCTGCTCTTTGATGCGGCTAGAGATGATCGACAGGGCCTCCAGTTCCTTCGACTGGAACTGCTCGGTCTCGGTCTTCACCTTGTGGAGGTGCTGCGTCGCGAGCTTCACGAATCCGTCGACCTTCGTAGACATCACCTGCGTTTCAGTCGACAATGTCTTGCCTTGCTTGTTGACGACCCTGATGTTCGACCCAAAAGCTGCGGCTTTCCGTTCTAGAACACCGCATGAGTAGACAGCTCGTGCGCGGGACTCAGAAACCTCACCGAGCTTGCCAAAGAGGCCCTTGACATCACCTTCACAGTCTTGCGCGACCTCCTTCCACTCTGCGACAACTCCATGAAGAGCCTCTTCGCTCTTCTGGTGGGCCTGCCGCACGACAATCTCCTCCTCCAGAGCACCCTCCACGGCAGTGAGTTGTGACCGCGTGTCAACCAGTTCCGTTGTTGTACCTTCGAGGCGGACTTTGGTCTCGCGCAGCTCCTCGTCGGTGCGGGAGAGCAACGCCATGGCCTCCTCGAATTCCTCCCGTACAGCCTTCATCTGTCCCTCCAGAATCTCGACCTGCTTGACAGCCTCGAGCCGCTCGGTCTCCTTGAGTTCCTGCTCCGCTGCCATCTTCGCCCACGATTCCTCAGAGATGATGATCCCGCTCTTTTCACGGACCGCGCGTAGGTCGGCGTGCAAGCGCGTGATCTCCGCGACGTAGTCCTTGATGAGGGCGTTGCGCGTCATCTGCTGGTTAACCTCAGGACGGTTCCTGATCGACTTCGCGCGTATGGCGTAGTCGAGAGTCGAGAGGGTCTCCTCCATGTTCGATCGGGCCGGTGAGATGGTGGCGATGATGCAAGTCTTCGTGCGTCCACCCAATGAGTCTTGTAGGAGGCGAGTAAGTTTCGACTCCCTGTGTTCCCGTCAGTGTGTATATGCTGAAGAGAACGAAACAAAATGTACCTGTAGGGAACGTGAGGGGAGGCGTCGACTAGTGCGTTGATCACACGTCCAAGAGTAAGCAAACTCTGGTTGATCATACCGGCCTCCCTGGCACGTTTGTTCTCTGCGCCGGAACGACCGATATTCTCCGAGCCTGCCAAGTCAACCAGGTTCAGCTTTCCGACGCGCAGCAGCCCATCCCCAGTAGAAGAAGGCATCGAGGTATGAATCGTGATCGAGAACACGGAATGGGAACGACTGGAATGGTCGTTGAACTTCGTCGCCGCGATCTGCCTCCTGTGGCTGCCCTTCGTGAGCAGGGCGAGCGCGTCGGCCGCAGTCCTGACAGGCGTCTCCTCCAAGCCTTGAATGATGACACCCTTCTTGCTTGCGTCGTCGAACAACTTGAGGTTGGCTTGTTGAGGAGCATCCTTATGTACGCCCATTCCCATGGGTTGACTAGACCCGGATGGCGCAGGGAGTTCGGATGCCAGGAGGTCGCGAAGCTCCTCGTTGTACAGCTCCACGAAGGAGATCTTGACGCTGAAGTCTGTAGAAGAAGCTTCCAATTGCTGGAACAGCTTGAAGAGTGCCCGGGGGATCATGCCCGCTTGAGACGAAGGGTTGCCCATCGGGGTAGTAGTGAGGTCTCCCTGCATTGTATGGCTGCATAGGAGGTATAAGATCGCGAAGGTAGAGATCGCGTAATGCTCACGTTTTTCCAGTGCCGGTCTGTCCGTAAGCGAACAAAGTGCAGTTGTAGCCCATGAGGACCTCCTCTAACATGGGATGGACAACATCCTGGTAGATTGATGCCTGATCGGCCTCAGGGCCGAAAACCATGTCGAAAGGGTAGGTTCGCGTGGTAGGCAGAGCGACGATCCCAAGGCTAGTGGAGGGGGCGCATGTCTCGATAGTGATATCGTCGCCTCTTGCGCCATTAGTTGTGACAATTATGGGGGAATTGTCTTGAATTTCGCGCTCGGAGCGGCGACGACAGCGAATGACCACCTTAATATTCGTATCAGCTTCGCCATTAGCGAGCCGCTGCTGGGAGGAAGCCGCGGTCCGCGAGGGTCCAGCTTCTGAGTCGGCGGCGGTGGTTAAGGTGGCGGAGCGTTGCGAGGAATCGGACTTGGCGAGGACAGAGCGAGGACGGAAGTTCGTAGTATGAGGAGGAGGCATCGCAGAGGAGGCAGTTGTCCGCGCGCGGGACGGAGGGCGACGGGAAGCCATGACGGGCGGACGATAGAGACAGAACGAAGAGCAGCGACCGAGGCGACAACATCAACGTTGCGCGCGTCGCGTGCATCACGTGGCCGTCGCTCCGTGGGAATCTTCCCCTCTCCACTCTCCGCGCGTGTTCGCTCGCCGGTCCTCCGTCCACTGCTCTCGGCGCAATGGGCAAACGCAAAAAGTCCTCGCGCAAGCCAACTGCTCCTAGGAAGAAGGATACACTGGGTACGCTCGTGGAGTCTCGCATATGCTGTTGCAACTCACGAGGGGCACAGAGACCAACTTCACTTGCCTGTTCTGCCACCACGACAAGTCCGTCTCCGTCCGGATCAACAGGAAGGAGGGAGTCGCTCAGTTGTTGTGCAAAATCTGCGACCAGAGGTACCAGAGCAAAGCCAATCGTGAGTGTCCTTCTGTACGCATATAGGCCTCTCTGACCGGAGGTGTGCAGACCTCACGGAGCCCATCGACATCTATTCGGAATGGATCGATGCTGCCGACGCTGCAGAGAAGGAGGCAACTACCACTCGAAGACCAGTTGCATCCTCCAGCAGACCTCGCGCTCCTTCTGTTGGTAGTGATGACGAGTAGTGAATTCCTCCTCGATTCCGCGCCACTCATGCCTTGCACCTGTTGACTCTCGGACTGGACTACTATAGATCTCATCATATGTATCACCACGCACCCGTGTATTCTATACGTTCTCAATGTTGAATACACAATTGTTCCGAACGTCATTGTCTGAAGTCTCTTCAGTCCAGCGCCGCTTGCCCGAATTGGGGCGCTTATCCACAGTAGGACGCGTGCGTGAAGCTGGCGCGTGCTTGACAACAGGCTCTGTGTTGTTCATCCTCCTCCTGTCCGCCGTCTTCAGATCCGTTGCTTTCGTCGCTATCGTCTGCCACTTTCCTTTGGCTTCTCTCTTTCGCTGCTAGACGGGAGGCTCTGCTTGACTGCCTCCCGTATACCTCTGTGATCAGCCGTACTCCCCGTCGCGTCTCATCCACCAGGAAGGAGTTTACGGAATGTCCACGAACATCAAGGTCATCTGTCGGTAAGTATCTGGCTACTGGGAAATCATATGCTCCATCCTCAAACCGCGACACAATGCAGATTTCGTCCGCCTAACTCCATCGAACAGCGGGAGGGTGGCGAGATCGTGGTTTCCTTTGATGATGAATTCCGAACGGTACAAGTCCGCTCTGCTCAACAGACATCTGGCCCGGAGAAAGATGGCTTCACCTTTGACCGGGTCTTCCCACCCGGGACAAAGCAGCAGGAGGTTTTCGACTACGGAGTCAAGGAGTGAGTCCCTGCTTCTGGGCGGGTGGTCGTGTAAACTGAATTGATATCCTTGCAGCATCGTAAAGGGTATGTGACACTCCTTTTGTTGAACTCCGAATGCTCCGGGTGCAGCCCAAATTGCGTCAATATGCTCGATCAAGCTGCCGAAGATGCAGTCGCCCTGCCTTTTCGAATTGTGCACCCTGATGAACTTACGCCTTCGGTTATGTAGACGTGCTCGATGGGTACAACGGCACCGTCTTTGCGTATGGTCAGACTGGTAGTGGAAAGACGTTCACTATGATGGTACGTTCTTGCAGATCAGGGACGTGCAGGTGCGCTTGCTAACGACTGCCACCCAGGGCGCCGACATAGATTCCCCGGAACTGAAAGGATTGATACCCCGCATTACCGAGCAGATCTTCCAGTCAATCGTAGAATCGGATGCTCATCTAGAATACCTTGTGAAGGTCTCGTACATGGAGATCTATCTGGAGAGGATCAGAGACTTGCTAGCTCGTGAGTACTCACGCACCCATGCTCAATTGGACGCAGCTGAGCGGGAATGTCGTGTTCGTGCGTGCAGCCCAGAACGATAACCTACAGGTGCACGAAGAGAAGTCGAAGGGTGTTTACGTGAAGAATCTCTCCGACTACTATGTCAGTAGTGCTCGAGAAGTTTACGAGATCATGAGGCAAGGAGGCGCTGCGCGTGTGGTCTCGTCCACAAGTACGTGATTCTTACCCGAATTTCGTCGCCAACTCACGATGGCGTTCACTCAGACATGAACGCGGAGAGTTCTCGGTCTCATTCAATATTCCTCATCACAATCAACCAGAGGAATACCGAGACAGGGGCTCAGAAGACCGGCAACCTCTATCTCGTTGATCTTGCTGGCTCCGAGAAAGTGGGGAAGACTGGAGCGTCCGGTCAGACCCTGGAGGAAGCCAAAAAGATCAACAAGTCTCTGTCGGCTCTGGGTATGGTCATCAACGCTCTGACTGACAGCAAGGTTAGTCCTGAATGCTATCAATATCGGATATGTGTCTGACACGACGCTCCTCTCAAGGCGAAGCACATCCCATACCGTGACTCCAAGCTCACCCGTATCCTGCAAGAGTCCCTCGGTGGTAACTCGCGAACGACACTCATCATCAACTGCTCCCCATCGTCGTACAACGAGGCTGAGACCCTCTCTACTCTTCGCTTCGGCATTCGTGCTAAGTCCATCAAGAACGCCGCTCGCGTTAATGCAGAGCTCTCGCCCCTCGAGCTCAAAGCCCTTCTCGCGAAGGCCAATGCCGCCAACTCATCGTACCAGAAGTACATCGCGGCCCTTGAAGCCGAGTTGGCCATATGGCGCTACGGTGGACACGTCGATGAGGCGGATTGGGCATCGCGCGAGAAGGCGGGTGCACCTGCGTCCGCCGCTCCGAAGAAGGCCCCTGCTTCCCCGACTCCCTCCGCTACGCGCAGTCAGACGCCTGTCAACCCATTGCTCCAAGACCTCCGCAGCGACTTGGACAGCCGACCACAGACACCCACGGTTGTCGGTCTGGACAAGGACGAACGTGAAGACTTCTTGAAACGTGAGAATGAGCTCAGCGATCAGCTCGCAGAGAGGGAGTCCGCTCTCAGAGCCGCCGAGAAGCTGGTCACCGAGCTCAAGGAGGAGCTCACTTTCCTCAAGGAGCAAGAGGCTTCGCTCTCGTCGGAGAACAAGTCTATGTCCGGACAGCTCAATGAGCTCCGTCTGCAGGTCGAGCGTCTCAACTACGACAATAAGGAGAGCCTCATCAGCATCGACATCCTCAAGGAGCAGAACCAGGATGCGAAGTCTGAGCTCGAGGAGCTGCGCAAGACGATCGCTGACCTTAAGGCGGCCCAGAAGGATGCTTCCGCAGAAGACAAGGAGAAGCGTAAGCAGGAGAAGATGGCGCTCATGATGGCCAAATTCGATGCCGTACGTTGCTAGGTTCTGTTCGTATCCGCTACTTCAGGTACTGATAGACGTGTGGCGGCCTTTTCAGCAAGGAACCTTCTCGGAGAAGGACGAGCAATTGCGGCAGATCCTCGCGAAGCTCGATGCCATTGATACCGACGACGCCGTCTCCACCCTCACCCACGAGGATATCGTGTCGCTGAGGCGGCGCATGGGTGAGACGCAGACACTCGTCCGCGAGACCGTCGACCGTCTCAGGCAGGTGCAGGAGGAGAATGAGATGCATCAGCGCCGCCGCGATGAGCTGGAGTCGCGCATCTCGGGTCTCGAGGCCGAGTATGAGGAGCTCCTCGGTTCGTACTCAGGTTTCTTGACGTACTCGCAGTTGCTTATTGCCGATGTCTCTGCATTCACAGAGAAGACCATCAACGATGAGGAGGTCAGCAACGTGGACGTTGCCGAGTCCATGGCGGAGCTGAAGGTAGGTTTGATCGGTGAATTGGTGTTTCTCATGAGTGTCTGAAATTTTCTCCAGAACAAGCTCGAAGCGCAATATGCCGCGAAGCGGGATGCACATGCCGGCGAAGTCCAGGATCTCAAGCAGCAGCTGGAGATCAGGAGCAACGAGATACGTACACTCAATGCCACCATTGACAGCCTGAAGAGCGTCAACGAAGAATTGAAGGTAACGTTGCCTCCTCTTCATTTCCGCGTTTCCCTGGCCATTGACTTCTTTGGCGACAGCGTGCGTTCGCTGTGACCTCAGCTGGCATTGAGGGAGGCAAGAATCTGGCGGAGAGCGCGCAGGACCTTGAGCGCACACGCAAGGCCATCAGCGTCCAGCTTGCCGAGTTCGATGGTGTCAAGAAGTCGCTTATGCGCGATCTCCAGAACCGGTGTGAGAAGGTAATAGGCTTTCTTCGCTTCGAGTTAAATTGCTCTGATGTCACCGGGCTAACTGAATATGCGCACAGGTCGTTGAGCTGGAGATTCAGCTGGACGAGATCAAGGAGCAGTACAACAACGTCATTCGCAACAGCAACAGCAAGGCGCAGCAGAAGAAGATGGCGTTCTTGGAGCGCAACCTGGAGCAGCTCACTATCGTACAGAAGCAGGTGGGTTGACGTCCGGTGACTGAGGAATACACTAGTCCGATTTGACTGATCCGGGTCCTGTACGATTTTTTAGCTCGTCGACCAGAACTCGGCCCTCAAGAAGGAGGCGGGTATCGCTGAGCGCAAACTGTTGGCGAGGAATGAGCGGATACAGAACCTCGAGGCCCTCCTCCAGGATGCCGACCGCCGGTTGGCGATGCAGAACCAGAAGTTCGAGGCGCAACTCCAGGCGGTGAAGGAGCGGCTCGACCAGGCGCGCGGTATGAGTTGTGATATCGCTATACCATTATCTTGGGCTGAGACATTTGTCGGGACTAGCGCAAAAGGCCGCGACGTCTTCGCCATTAAGCTTTGGCCGGATCGCCAAGCCGCTGCGGGGAGGCGGCGGGAGTGCAGCAGCGGCCGTCACCAGCACGCAGCCCGCGTCCCCGAGCATGGCGAACCCCTTGGCAAGGGTGCAGAACGAGGATTCTGGGTGCGTCTCCTTCGCGTGCGTGAAATGCACTGTTGCTCACTGTATGTCTGTTTGCCTTTATGTGGCCAGTACCGGTATGTGCTTCTTTTCTTGTATGCGTAACGCGCAGGATCATGTGCTGACTGACCGTCTCCCCTTCAGCCAAGCGGCAGTCGTGGTTCAACTTCAACTCGCGGTGAGCATTCACCCGTCCAGCCTGTCCTTGTCACGTCTAGCGGTCCCACACTGGTTGTATATTATGCATCGCATCTACTCGTCTATCGTGTTGTCCGTAATACAGAGAGCAAAGAGCCGTTCCATAGCGAGAACACCGGGCCGCATCCGACGTCGGCGAAAATTTCAAGGGTGCAGCCGATGAGACGGGCCAATGGAGAGGTGGCACGACAGGCTAAGGCTGCACGGAGCGCGGTGATGTCGAGCGAGCCGTGGTGAAGCATCCGCGACGCGGAGGTGCGAGAAGCTGCCTCGATCACGAAAGGGCTGACTCGGACCTACAGCGGGACACAACATTATGTGTGCGGGGAGCTTGTGACCGCGTGCGCTCCGGAGGCAATTTATGTGCACGGCAGGCGAAGGCTCGCGGACGCAGAGGCGAGCGCCGGCGACGCGCCGCGTGGGAGAACGCAGCCAGAACCAGCGCTCCGTCAGGGTCGTCGCAGGCGCGCGCTGGCGGCAACAGCCGAGGGCCGGATAAGGCAGGTGAGATCGTTGGGAGGGAAGCGGCGGGCGGGGTCGTTACACGTGTCAAGACCCCGACGCGAGCGACCGCCCATCGAGTTTCAGCGGAATCAAATTAGGTACATGCCAATCCCCAATTATTTTCCGCATTTTCGCGCACATTTACGACGCGACGGGCGCACTCGCCCTCCTCGCGCTCTCCTTCCGCCACGAGGTTAGCGTCCTGCCAACCTAAGAGGCCCTCTCCTCCTCCTCCTCCTCCCCCGCCGTCCTTGGTTCCCCGCGTACGCTACTGGTGCGTCTCCGTTCCTTTCATCTCGCCGTGTGACGTCGTCTCCCGATCGCAACGCGTCCGCTTCCTTTCTCCCGGGTCCAATGCGCGTGTCCCCCGCCACATGGACACCCGTCTTCTGCGTTGCATCCCCCTTGTCTTGTGCTTTGCTCATTCCTTTCCAGCTTTATAACAAACGCGCCTTAGATCCTGCGCGTAGAGCCCGTATATTGTAGCCTTTCGTATGTGAGTCACCGCTTCGCCTGACCCGTCGTCCATATAAGCTCACCGTCGATCCAGGATACCGACCTGCTATGTCGACAACTAATCACGAAGCATCGCGTAAACCTTCTGGATCATCTTCGCAGTCCCGCAGCCACTCTCCGTCTGCTTCTCCAAACCCTGTTCGTGCTTCTGCCACTTCTCCACGTGCCTGTCAGCTGAACTCGTATATAGATGCACTCACACAGGAAGGGTTCTGCAAATATGTTCGGTGTAGCTATGGCCCCCTCGAACGGGCTCAAGACCCTTAACTCTGGTTGGCAGGTAAGTCGTCCGCTACATGTTCCCCTGCCGGGCGCCTCGAGAGCCTAACCCGCGTCTAGGTGTGGGGAGGCGCAAACTCGTCCAGGCACCCATCAAGTTCCTCGGCCACTAGCATCCAAGAGTCGGCCATGTCGCACTCTCTGAGCGATGGCTGGGGTTCACGCTCTGCTAGTGGAACTTGGGACGAGATAGCGGACGCTCAACAGAAGGAGTTGGCAAGTCTGGTACGTGTCTCTCACTCGTTTCACCCCGTCGGTATCGCGGAAAACGGCTCAATTTGAGGATGGTCTCTGTCAGGTGAGGCAACGCCAGGTGTCCGCGCAGTCGGCAGGATTGCCAGCCTCGGGAACTGGTGCGACCAAGCCAGCTTCGCAGCAATATAATGCTGTTCTCGGTGGGTTGACATCTTGACGCTGGAGTTCGTCACGCAGCTGCTAACGCTGTGGCAGGACACAATGCGAGCCCCGTTGGCAATTACGACTCGCTGCAGTCCAGCTCTTTGGTAGATACGGATCTTTCTGTCGCCTTGCGCGGCATGGCAGTTGAAGACGAGTACGGGTTGTCCCAGCAGAACGCCGCCTACCGTCAGGGCTCACAGCCCTCTGGCATGGCCCAGCCATCGAACCAGGGGCTCCACGTACGTGGTCCTCAACAGGCTCCAAGAGGACCATATGGAGGGTACCCTCAGACCGAGTACGCTGCTTACTACTCTGGCCCGTCGTATTCCTACGACGCCTACCGGACGACTCAAGACCCATCCATGTACGCGTCGTCCCCCGCTCTCACGGCAGCGACCGCTGCTCCCAGTGTATATCATGGCTTGGGACACCAGGCGTTGCATCCGCATGACCTGCACGCCCAGCAGTTCTACGAATATGTCGGCTCTCCACGCACCTTAGGCTCCCAGTACTACTACCCCACACAGCCCCTCGTCTACCATGCACCCCCTTCCCACTCGCCCATGCTCACTCCACATCAATTGGCCGGTGGTGACAAACGTCGAGATCAAGTATGTGCTCCGTAGTTCCGCCCGCTGCATCACCTGACAGATGACGTTTTAGCAGGCACTATCACCACAGAACGTGTTGTACGCTAACCTTCGGTCGTCGCCTTCGCCGCACTCGTCGCCGTATGGCGCGGCTGTAGATTACAGTCCACAGCTTGCTCATGGTGTCCCCCGCAATGCTGTTTTCCCGCACGGCGGCGGCGCTGGGCCGGGGTTTGTGCACGGTGGTCGTCACGGTCGGCGTGGAGATGGGGCAGTGAGGAGCGCACAGCTGGACGAGTTCCGGGCCAACAAGTCGCGCAGGTGGGAGCTAAGGGTGAGTACTTAGCGGCGGCTGACGCAACTCTATCTGTCACGGCTCTTGCTTACTGACGCTGGGATTGTGCTAGGACATCTTTGGCTATATTGTAGAGTTCAGCGGGGACCAGCACGGGTCCCGGTTCATTCAGCAGAGGCTTGAGTCCGCCACGAGCGAGGAGATGGAGATTGTATTCGACGAGATCGTGCCCCAGTACGCCATCCAGTTGATGCAGGATGTGTTCGGTAATTATGTACGTCCTGACCTGTGTTCCATCCTACGGCGATATGTTGACTGACACACTTCCTACCGCAGGTGGTGCAGAAGATGTTTGAGTATGGCACGCAAGCACAGAAGACTCGCCTCGTCAGCACGATGGAGGGTCAGATCCTTGGCTTGTCATTACAGATGTATGGCTGCCGGGTGGTTCAGAAGGTGTGCATCCTTGCTCGGGTCTCTTGTCGACCACACACTGACTGCGGTCCCTTCAGGCGATCGAGTATGTCGGCCCAGAGCAACAGGCCATATTCATACAGGAGCTCAGCCCGAGCGTTCTTCGCTGCGTCAAGGACGCGAATGGCAACCATGTGAGTGTCTTGCTCCGTTATCTACTCCTGCGCTCCGATGCTAACGGTGAGTGATTCAGGTCATTCAAAAGATCATCGAACACGTGGCGCCGGACCGCCTTGGGTTCGTCAACGCGTTCCGCGGCAGCGTCTACGAGCTCTCGACACACCCGTACGGATGTCGCGTGCTTCAGCGGTGTTTCGAGTATCTGCCGGAGGACCAGACACGGCCTCTTCTGGACGAGCTGCACAAATACGTCTCGAATCTCATGATCGATCAGTTCGGGGTGAGTTCTGTCGCATGCCTTCTCTGCAAGCGTTCGTGCTGATTCCGGCCCAGAACTACGTTGTTCAATTCGTTTTGGAGAACGGCAAGCCCCAGGACCGCGCGATGATCATCGCGAAGCTGACTGGCCAGATGAACAACATGGCCAAGCACAAGTTCGCGTCGAACGTCTGCGAGAAGGCGTTGCTCACTGCGGACGCGGACAGTCGTCGCATGCTTATCGACGAGATCATGACTCCGAAGCAGGATGGTCTCAGTCCGATCATGGGTCTCATGAAGGACTCCTTCGGAAGTAGGTGCCGGTGTTTTGTGCGCGCGCGAATCATGCTAACGCTCTACGGCAGACTACGTCCTGCAGAGGGCCCTCACCATCGCCGAGGGTGAACAGAGGGAGCTCCTGATCAGCAAGGTCCGGCCGCACCTGGCTAACATGAGAAGATACTCCAGTGCCTACAGCAAGCATCTCGCAGCCAGTGAGTTGACCGGCCTTGGTCGTTGACTCCCGTCGCTAATCGCTCTTCCAGTTGAACGGCTACTCGAGAAGTGCTCTGGGCCTACGGCTTCAGGATCAGAACCCGCTGCTGCTGAGAGCGTCAAGGAATCTTCTTAGGACTCTGACACGTCGTCGTCGCTTGCATACTCTCCACGGCTCGCACTCAAGTCATATAGTAATCACGCATACCACTAGTCTCGGGATCTTTCTGCTTATCTCTCCGTCTCTCTCACTCGCATCTTCCTCCGTCATCTCATCTACACTACGCATCTTGTCTACTGCATCTCGTCGCTGCACATCGCTCTGGATCATACATATAATCTCTTCCACTCCTTTCTTCTGTTGGATATTCCGCATTGGACCCTGTCCATAGTCTTCCCTCAGCATTGTCAATCGTTGCATAGTCCCGTCTCGTCGATACCATACAGTACCTTTTGCATATCGTTTAGTTACCCACAGCAGTGCTAGCATCTACTACCTTGATACTCTCTTGCCAATAGCCCTCCCTCGAGTATCCGCCATACACACCGATAGCTATAGCTGGTATAATCTGCAATACATAGTGCTCCTGTCGCCCAATTGTGCTATCTCGCTATCGAGTCTACAAGAGTCGTACATACGGGAGGCCTCAAGGTGCCGGGCCGCTCATCCGGGTCAGTCCATCAAGTCCGCGTCCTCCGGAGAACTCTGCCTCGATCTCTGATCTGTACACTTGACGCACCTTGCTTCTAGCCACCGTGGTACCTTGTTGGATCTTGTGGTCGCCCATACGCGACAAACAATACACACCGCCATGTCTTCGACGGCACAGAAGGAGAAGGACAAAGTACGCGTTAAATTTCCGCGTATATTGCACCCGGTTCATCTCATTTGCATTTGCGCGCAAGGGCAACGCGGCCTTCAAAGCGGGCGACTTCCCGACGGCAATTGGCCATTACACGGCTGCGTTCATCGCCGACCCGTCGAACGCGACATATCCCCTCAACCGGGCCGCGGCGTATCTCAAGCTAGGCAAGTGAGTGCGTGTTGCGCTCCGTGCTTGTGCAGCTGCAGAAGATCCTGATCTGTCCTTGCGCATACTCTGAAGGAACGAGGATGCGGAGCGAGACTGCGATGCTGTTCTGCGAATCGATAGCAAAAACGTGAAGGGATACTTTAGACGGGGTCAAGCACGGGTTGCGCTGCAGAAGTTGAAGGAGGCGGAGGCTGGTGAGTGTCGTACAAATTCTCGGTCCTTTACGCTGCTAAGTGGACGTGTAATGTACAGACTACCAGGAGGCCCTCAAACTTGAGCCTGCGAATCAGTCCGTCAAGCAGGAGTTGATAAAAGTGCAGGAGGCTATCAAAGCTGCGCATTCGGCCCCAAGATCGGTATGTGCCCCTTGCCGATTCAGCTATGTTCTGCCTCCAAACGCGGTCTTGGTAGAGGAAACCCATCGATGTTTCTACTGCATCCAAACCTGCAGCTGTTCCCCGAAACGACGACGGGTACCGATCACCATCGTAGAACCCGACCCAGCACCTGTCGCAAGTTCTTCGAACACTGCGACTGACCAAGACTCCGGTCTTCTGACACCGGTCTCCTCACGACCTCTCACTCGGTCTTCTCCATCATCCTCTAATCTCAACGTGGTCAGTGGCTCTCCAGGTCCTACTCCCGGGCCATCTGCGCCAAAACCGCCTCCGGCCAGTTTCAAGGAAGCTAAAGCAGCGCGAGAGGAGGCACGGCCGAGAGGAGGTATATTCAAGGCCGACGGGCAGAGCAGTCTGTTCTACTCAGCGAAGCCCACGGCTGGAAACTCAGAGGCACCAAAGCGAGAGCCCCCACAAACAATGGTGGCGTTCACAAAGATTTGGGAGACACTGGAAACGGAGGAGGAGCGGTGGGATGTCCTTCGCGTGAGTCTGCTCACATGTGATCGTGGTCGGAGGAATGCGCGCTGACGTGGACGAACGCAGCGAATCCCCGCCACGCGGCTCCCTGTGCTGTTCAAGGCATCTCTGGATGCGTCCATCTTGGCTGCCATACTGCACACTCTCCGCGCGGCCCTCGCTGCAGCGCCGGAGGACGCGGAGACGGTGTCGGTGGTGCGCGCTTACATGGTCAACCTTCCGCGTGTGCCGCGGTTCAACTCCGTGGCCCTCATGATGAAGAAGGAGGAGCGTGAGGACGCTCAGGCTGTCTGGGACATGCTCGGGCGATCCCAGGGCGATGGTGTCGAGGGCGAGATGGACAAGCGGAAGGAAGACGGGTCGCGGAGAGCATGGGGTTGCCGCTAGATGCTTGCATGTCGACATAAGTAGTACGGTCAACTGTTACCTGTAGCCCTGCGCTGCTGCTCTCACGCGAGCAGAATAGCAGACGTCGCGGTCTCACACTCGCAGCCTCGGCGAGAGCGCAGGACGAGGGCAAGTAAGAGGGCATACGTTGGCGCGGCCCGGCGGGAATACTTACGTGGAGGCAAACTCGGCCAAATACGTCTCCAAGCTCTGAGCCTGAGTGCGCCCGCCATCGTCACTGACACCCACCGACCTGCGCCTCCCACCCGTCTTCTCGCGTGTTGGCTGGGCCGACGTTCACCATGTCCACCGCTGGCGAGGCTGCATCTCTTTTCGGTGTGCCAGACACCGCACCCGACCCCTTCTCCGCCGCGCTGGGTGGCGACAGCTCTCTGGACGACCCCAGTGTCAACGCAGAGAGCTCTAATGCCGTCTCGGACCTCTTTGGCTCGGCAACCGACGCGTTCCCTGTCGATGGAGCTGCTTCCTCAAGCGTGTCCCAACCAGATGCACAACAGACGTGGTATGACCATGCCGGCCAACAGCCCTACGGTTATGACAGCAACGCGGCTTCCGGATACTCGCAATCATACCAGCCGCAGACATCCTATGCTCAAACGAATGGGTCATATTCCCAGTATGGTCAGTATGACTCGTATGCCCAGAGCAACGCGTATTCCCAGCCTGCCGCGTCCAGCACTTCTGGTGAGTTCTCGCGTACTTCGGCCGGCCCCTCAATCTTCATGCTGCTATCCAGCGTACGAGCCTGCATATGCCCCGCAACAAAGTTACGCGCCCCAGACGACGTATTCGTCGTACACCCAGCCTACGTCCACGTATGCTCCTGCAAGTACCGCCCAGCAAGCTCCAGTGACGCAAAACGGGACGTACTCCGCGTCTGCATATGACCCTTACAAGCCCACGCAAACTCAATCGAGCTACGAGACCGGTCTGCATGCGACAAATGCCCCTCCTGCCCCGACACACTCTTCATACAATCCATACAATCCGTCATACACCCCCGCAGCGGCCCCGGCGCAGACGTATTCGTATGGAACGGATTCGCACACTCAGGCGCACGGCATCCCCCGGTATCTGTCCCTCCTCCTCCGGCACCTATCGCTTCCGACCCCGCTCCCCCTCCTCCCGCGGTATCCGTCGTCAACTATCGTCCGAAGACTTTGAACGCGTATGACCCGCCCATACCGCCTCCCAAGGTCAAACATGCCTCCATTCCCCGCGTCCGGTTTACAACACCCCGCCTCCCGTCTCTCCGCCGCCTCGGTCGACGTTGACTCCTCAGTCGCTGGTACCTCCGCCCAAAGGACTGCGGAAAACGCCTGACCCCACGCTCTACCCCTGCGCGTCGAGGCAGTCATTCGTCCGTAACGCACGCTCCTCCGCATGCACAGGCAGGGTCATATGCACCACCTGTCGTGAATGGCACTGCTCATAAGACGACGTATCAGCCGACTTACAACCCAACTCCCACTCACGGCGTCGCGCCCAGTACGAATAGCCCCTACGGAGTCGGACACGGCGGAGGCGGCTCGATGCCAGAGGGCCTTCCCAAGGTCAATGACACGTACGCTCCTTCAGAGTCTGCCTATATCCCTGGTCTGCCGCAGCATACAAGCCCTGCTGAGGATCACGAGCTTCCTCATCCGGAGCACGCGAGCTTGGTCTCCGAACCTCCTGCGACGCAAGGGTTGACTACATCTATCAGCGAATCAATACCTGAGGTGGATGAGGAGGCAACTCCTCAACCTTCGTTGTTACCATCCTCGGATGAGGAACCAGCTATAACAGCACCTGCTCCTTTATCTCCGCCTACTTCAACGGGTGCACCTCCATCATTTGACTCTTACGCTCCCAGCCCGGGCTCGTCTCCGGAGAGGACGCTATCGCCCCCTCGTGCGTCGAGCACCGCACCTCCGGCTAGCACGTATGATCCCTACGCCCCCTCACCGAAGTCGGACGTTTCATACCGGGCGAAGTCTCCCGGTGCATCCTCGATACGGTCAATACCAAGCGGGCCGAAGCAGAACTATGAGCCTCTAAGGAGAGACTCCATCTCAACGTCGCCGTCGCTTAGCAGACCCCTGTCCAGCCAATCGCGCCGCTCTACATTGTCAAGTCAGTATGAGCCCCCACCTCCATTGCCTCATCCGCAACGCGCGATCTCCCCAGCAGGATCGGTTCGTTCTGTGACAAAGCAGAGCACGTACGATCCTTACGCCCCGACTGTTGGGGGACCTTCTGCGTTGCACGGGCGGACGACGTCCAGCGGTTCATCATACTCTACCACTTCCGTCGCTGATCCATACGCTCCCGTGCGGCATTCGGTGCGAACCTCAAGTGAGCATGCCTATGGAAGCTTTACCATACCAGAGTCCACGTATGCGCCGAGCGCCCCTCCCGCGCCGACGTACGACAGGACTGGTGCGCAGGTAGTCACTCTTGCGGCTCCAGTGCACTCCACCTATGCGCCTTCGCCGTCTCTGTTGGGCACGAATGATCCTCTTGGGCGAGCATCGGCACGAGTTCCTGTCATTAGCTTCGGGTTTGCGGGAAAGCTAGTGAGCTGCTTCCACGGGGCGGATATGAGCGCCGGCTTCGACGTCGCGCTCTCCGCACGCCAGTCGACGGACGTCCAGATTCGCTCGCTGGACAAGCTGATCCCCGAGTCTGCGCTGGACACATCTGCGACGTCATTCCCTGGCCCGCTGTACTCTGACCCGGGTTCGCCTACTGCGAGCCTCGTTCGGACCGGTGCCCAGGCGCTTAAGTCCAAGAAGGCGAAGGTCGTGAAGTATCTGGAGGAAAGAGCGGAGGAGATGGCGGCCGGGCTGGGTTATCATCGGGCGGGTACAGTGGATAGGAGTCGTGTAGAGGCGAAGCGCATTCTGGTGTTACTGCTCAAGGTCATGGTTGAGCATGACGGGCGACTTTCCGGCAGGTAAGCTATAGCACCTGAAGCTGGCATCATGAACAGTGTTCTAACATGTCGCGCCAGTGCCGAGGTCGATTCAGCAGTTCGTTCGGCACTGCTCCAGCAAGAAGGAACAGTGTCCACGACCGATTCCACGGGCTCTGCGGCTATGATCCCGGTGACTTCGACGGAGCTACTCTCCAGCAGCTACTCCTTGTCGTCTGCTCTGCCCAACACCCAGGACCAGACTGTCTCGAAGACGGTTGTTCGCTCCTCGCAGCTTGACAAAATCCAGGACTTGTTGGCGCGGGGAGACCGTCGTGGCGCATGTCATTACGCCGCTGACGAGAAGCTGTGGTCGCATGCCCTGCTTATCGCAAGCAGCATTGACAAGGAGTGTTGGAAGGAGGTTGTCACCGAATGGATACGTGCTGAGCTCGTGACGGATACTACGTCCACTCAGGGCGAAGTCACGAATGGCAGGGAGCCTCTCCGGGTTGCCTACAGCCTATTCGGCGGTAACGGAGCTGCTGCAGGTATGTCTCGTCACATCTATACAGTGGAACATTGCTCATGCTTGGACACAGTGCAAGAGCTGGTGCATCCGAAGGCCCTCTTGCAGCACGTGCAGAGCCAGAGTAGTCTGCAGATCCCTCAGCCTGCAACTGCAATCACTCCTTTGACTCCCAGCTTCGCGACGATACAACCTTTAGATATTTCGCAAGAAGTTCTCGCGTCATGGGCGAAGACCGCGTCCATGATCCTCTCGAACCCGATGACGCCCGAGTCGTCCGCTGCCCTCACTGCCCTCGGTGACCAGCTAGCTGCGCACCAATGGATAGAGGCTGCTCATGCATGGTGCGTTATACGGTACAGCATACTCTCTAGTTTCGGTTGCTGACATCGATATTAGCTACTTGCTCTCTCCCCAGACATCGCCGCTCGGCGGGCTTGGCAGCAGCTCGAGGTTGATCCTGCTTGGGAGTCCTCCCCCCACCGCTTCACCCGCGTTCTACAAGGACCCGGACCCTATCATCTTCTCTGAGATCGCAGAGTTCGCCATGGGGCTGGCTACGCCTACTAAGGGACAAGAACCGTTCGCAGGCCTCCCTCATCTCCAGCCGTACCGACTCATTCGTGCAGCATGTCTGGCAGAGCTTGGGAATGTTCAATTGGCCAACAGGTACGTGAATCGTCGCTGTCCAGATGCAGGAGTCGCTAACTTGGCGGTGCGAGTGAAGGTACTGTGAGGCTATCGCTGGTTGCATCAGCCGCGGCTCGCCTTACATCAACATGACCTTCGTGGAACAGCTCAAGGGCCTGTCAGACCGTCTCACTGCTGCACCGCAGTTGGACAAGAGTGGTTCGTGGATAGGCGGAAAGATGGCTAAGCCCAGTCTGGACAGTATCGGTAACTGGCTCGAGGGTCGGTTCACCAAGTTCATTGCCGGCGAAGGTGACTCCCCGCGGCCTGAAGAGTCGAAAAGTATGCAGACGCAGCAGTCATACACTGGCCCATTCGCCAACTACAGCTCGATCTCCTCCGCGACGACATCAGCATATCCGTCACCACATCAATCTGTCACCGACCTCACGGACATACCGAATGGAGCGCCTCCTTTCCGCACAGGATCTGCCCTGGGCAACCGCCCGCCGTCGCGCGCTCATGCTCAGATTAACAGGGCATCGTCCGCTATGGACCACGTACGTCCGTTCCAGCAGCGTAGAGGATCGTCGCCCATCGCTCGAGTTGCGTCTGCGAGCGCTGCCACCTTTACTGACGCCGGGCCCTACGGACAGGCACGCGGGCCGTATGGGAACGGATACGCCCCTGCGCCTGCGCACGGCTCTGATCACCTCAAAGCTGATGATGACGTGTCCGGACAGCATTCAAAACCCCCGAGCTCGAGTTCGTGGGGCTGGGGCCAGTCTGAGTCTGACGTGTCCACACCTACGGCATCCTCTTACGTGCACCTCGACGATCAACCTTCTTCCGGAACTTCCAACTCTGGATTTATCTCGCTCATGGACGACCCCATGCTCTCCGCCACGCCTACCGGATCGAAGCAGCTCGAGCCAGTTTCGCCGCGCGCGTCCCAGAGTTTCGATGACGATGATGACGACCTTGGTCTCGGAAACTCTTCGTCCAGTCGGAAAACAGCCGCGTCTGGGAATGGGGATGCCGCTCAGGAGACTGCAGCTCGGGAAGAGGAGAAACCGAAGCCTGCCCAGCCGGAGAAGCCTGGTATGTTGCATATCTGTCACTCAGTGCACCATTGTCTGATGAAGCCAAATAGCGGAAGTCAAGCAAACCGCGTCCAGTGGTTGGCTTAGCCGACTGTGGAAGCGTCCCGACTCTACATCTCCTGCACCAGTCAAGGCAAACCTGGGTGAGGAGTCGGCCTTCTACTACGACAAGGAGCTCAAGCGTTGGGTCAACAAGAATGTGAGTACCTCCACATAGTATAGTAGACCCCAATCTCATCCTCACTGTAGTCGGCTGCGGAAGCTGCGAAGCCATCCCAACCTCCTCCGCCTCCCCGTGCGCAAACAGCGTCCCCGGGCAGAGCGTTCGGCGCGATGCCGCCGTCATCATCGCTGGGTGCTCCGCCTCGTCCAGCAACGGCTCATCCCATCGACCTGACTTCCGAGCCGCCTCGCAGGCCACCTACACGAGTGCGGTCGAACCTGGTGCCCAGCGATGCGGAGGGATCGCCGGCTACCCCCTCGTCGCCCCTTCCACCCTCGGCCTCCGGTACCCCGCCTCCTGGCAACGGTCCTCCCATGGGTCGTCCAAGAGGTGCGGCAGGGAAGCGAAACGTTAGGAGCCGATATGTAGACGTCTTTTCGCAGGAGAGCGGTGGCACGAGCTAGACATCATCATTCCCTATATACTTATCTTGCGTGTCTCATTGCTTGCGAGGCGTTGGCAACCTTTCCTCGTTTGTATCGATATTTACGCATCTTGTTGGACCCTTATGAATGCTCTGATACACGTCCCGACATGCAGTAGTAATAGTAGATCGCTGATATTCGGAACAATCCTTTTACATGTGCAAAGGTCCCTACAGCAGGAGCTTGAATGGATAGCCTGGTCATGCAAGTTATATTAATGTCATGAATTTGCGAGCTACCAAAAGTTGACTTACTCCGGTTCTTGACGCGGAACAAGGAAATGAGTACCGAGAACATGACGAGGATGACTCCGGACCACAGGTAGACCTGCAGACGCTGTCTGTATGGGTGCGTCTGATAGGGCGTGACGAGGGTGAGCATCAGGAATGCCGACGCAAGGAGACCGTCTAAATATAACGATCAGTTGCCATCACTCCGAGCGGCGCAGGGTACTCACAAACGAACGAAACGACTTGGACTTCCTGGCCGAACTGGTTCTGGTACCCTGGAGCAATCCACTGGCCATTCGCGCCACTCTGGGGCATGCCACGGATGCGGACGAACATGTAACCTGATGTCATGACGAGCGAGGTGAGCACGACACCGATCGCCCATGCCCAGCGGGAGCGCAGGATGGGGAGGAAAAGCCGGACGCCAGAGAGGAGGATGAGCGTGACACCGGCGGTGGTGCCGTATTTAGCCCAATCGACGGGAGCCCTGTACGGGATGCGGACGGGGGTGTACTGCGAGAGTTGTTCGGCGAGCGGGGCAGCGTCGAAGCCGCTGTACGGACAATGTATTAGACTTACAGAAGAAGGCAGGAGGGCAGTGTACGTACTTGGAGAAGTCATAAACGATGGGCGCGGTGCGTCCGCGCGAGCGGGGACCCTCAGCGGGGAGATGGACGTGGAGGACAGGCGCGGTTTGCATACCGAGCTGTACGATGCAGCGTGAACGTCGGGACAAGGGCAGGACAGAGAGCATTGCGCACCTTCTGGAACGTCCCCATAGCATTATCGAAGTCCGCCGTCGCGAAGAAGTGGGTGTTTCGCTCCGAGGCAGGTACCTGGGACCATGCCTTTGCCACCGCGGTGAAGGAAGGGTCGAACTCCCTGCAACGTGTTTAGACTCCTGCACATGTTGTTCGTTTCAGAGCACCTCACTTGCAAGGTATGCATTTCCTCCGGGGGTCCAGCGCCGTGAAATGTATGCTCGAGGACCAGGTACGCTTGGGGTGTGTCAAGAGGTTGTATGTAGAGTCGTCTAGCTTGATGAGACCATTGTTGGCGGCGGCGAGCTTGATGAGTTTCTCCTGCACATCTTCTACGGATGTAGATGCTGCCAGACAGAAGGGAATAGATAAAAGAGCGAGGAACGGCAACAGCAGCATGGCTGGACGGGACAAGCTTGGGCAGCCACCACGTAGCTGCGCGCGCGCGACGCGACGTGTCACGCCTGCGCAGTGTAGGCGCGCTTGAGGCATACTCGGCGCTACTTTCCTCTGTGGTTAGTACCATCGGGGCCACGAGGCGAGGTAACCAAACGGCATGCGTGGAGACTCGACATAATGGTGAGCACGTCTCTTTGAAGTGGACGAAGTTCGCTGAACATCGTGCAGGCACTGAGTGACCGAGCCTGTGGCAGTCTGATGCTCTTAGCAGCAGCCGTCATCTTCCTCTACTACACTGTCTGGACATTACTGCTGGTAGAGTCGTCAAGTTCTTTGAGTAATTGTCCAAGAACTGACAGTTGCTACCTAGCCTTTCCTCGACGAGTCCAGCCCGATACACGGGTGGTTCCCGTCAAGAGAATGGGCACTGCGTATCGTCTCTTTCGTCGTGGTACTCGGCATATCTGCGATAGGACTGTTCCTGGGGTTCCGCATTGTGACAGATGAGACCGCGGCCCAGAGAAGACATGTACACAGAAAAGCCCTATGACCAGGCATATCACCCTCATAAGTGCTGTGATGTAACAGCCATGTAGCGGGAACGAATGGTCGCCCTAGCAGTGATGCATCTGCGTGCAGCGAAGACAATAAATACCCCTTCGACCAATACTAGGGAGTGACAATACACGGTACATGGATCAACCACAGCGACATGCGCCAACGTCGGTGACAATGGAGCCAGAACTTAGATACGTGCATGCGTGTACACGTACTGTAGCAATACAACAT
Organism: Lentinus brumalis; assembly: GCA_001792895.1. NCBI lineage: Eukaryota > Fungi > Basidiomycota > Agaricomycetes > Polyporales > Polyporaceae > Lentinus > Lentinus brumalis. Next base: position 1,562,745 of record MARA01000004.1, read on the forward strand.
GATCGTTCATATCATAGATACGCGTCAACTGTTAGATTGCGACTCTTCTTCCCTTCTCCATGTTGATCTGGCGCTTCGCAGCCTGCAGCTTCTCTTCTGCAGTGATCTCCGTCGTGACTTGGTTTATAAAGTATTCCAGCGAGTCATCGGGTGGGGAGTCCTTCAAGCTCCTAACAACTCTGGAGACCTGCGCATGGCGATGAGCAGAGAGAATATTGAAGATAAGAGGGCGCTGACCTTCGATTCCCCACGAACGACGTCTTTGAGCCGGTTCAATATACGTGCAGGAACGGTGGTGTCAAGAGCGATGACAGAGCGCGATTGGCGAACGAAGAGGAACAGATCGGCCACCGACGTCCACATACTCGACACGAGGGGCTACGCGAGGTCATAAGTATATCTCCGGAATGTTAAGTGAGTAGTGTGTACCAATACGTTGCCCCCATGGGCATCCATCTCGAAGGCGGTGATTACCGCTTCGAATGGCGGCCACAGCTCGTTCCAGACCATCTTCGCCGCTATCCCTTCGGCATCCTGTAGCGCACCTGTGGCATCAACGCCAGAATGCCCGATGGACGCTTTTCGCGCGAGAAGGAGCCAAAGTTTGATTGCAGCGTAGGCGTAGCTTATGTCTGCATGGGCGCGGTCCTGGGCCTCAGAGTTGTCGAGCATCTGGACCGATTGATATTGGCTGATCGAGAGGTTATATGCCAGCGAGAATGTGGAGAAGTGCTCGAACAGCATAGCCGCAGATGATCCAGAGGGTCTTGACAACGCAGCTAGCGCGAGGTTATTCCAGCCACGCACTGCCATTGGGCGCCGCTGTGGTCGTATCATCAGCAACCGCGGGGACCGATACGATTGAGGGGCTCACATGGAGGTTTTGCATCAGGGAAGCCTGGATCTCAGCTCCCTGCAAGATCATCTTTGCCACGGCCTGCGACGTAGTAAAATCAAATGTGAAGAATCCATCTCCACCACTTTCATGGATAAGGAACGACAGGCCGTCGTGCGCAAGATGAAGCTGTTCCTCCAGAGGGATGAAGGAAACCTTCGCACTTCCACGATCAGGGGTTGCTGTCAAGGCCTGTGAAGCGGATACCATCCTGCTCAGCTGTGCGACGATGCGGCGGACGGAAGAATCACTTCTACTAGTGCAGCAAGCGTAGCTGGTGTTACTCGAGCCTTCATGTTGAGGCCATCTCTTGATAGTTCGAGCATGGCAGCCGCGAGAGGATTCACGAGTGCATTCTCGTTGTTACCGGCGACCTTGGCAGCCTTCCGATAGAGAGTAGTGGTGACGTGTAGTACCCGTCGCAAGCTAGCGACTGACACGTTGAAGCGAATGAGGGACGAGCGCAATAGGATATCCAATTGAGACAAGAGGTCCTAAATATCCTGTCAGTTCGGGCTTGTCTGAGGTTCCGCATGCAGACATACTCTGCTGTGGGCCTTGTTGTGCTGAATCAAGGTACAAGCGAGCACTAGGAGGGGACTCGGGTCGAACCGTGCGTGATGGAGATCGGCAGTCTTTCGAGCGAGGTTGAGCAGACAGGAACCAACGACTGCAAGGCGCATCAGTCACGTTCTCAAGAACATCGGAACTCAAGCTGCTTACATTGCATCAGTGACAAGGTGTACCCCGCATGGTGGACGACCTCAACATATGTATTGAGGTTGTCAACAACAACTTGCAGACTCTCGTCGTCGCCTTCGACCGCTCGCGACAAAGTATCACGAAGTAGCGCGTCCCGCAAACTCTCGCGCGGGTGTGGGTTATGTTCGGCTTTGACGTGCGGACCTGTTAGATGCTTGACTACCTCGAAGAAGTCATGCGAATGGCGCCGCTGCAAATTGTCAGTTCAGTCAGATACGGCCTCGCGACGATATGGGTTGCCTTCTTACCTTGCATAGGAGGTAGAATACTCCGCTGAACGCATACCTGGGGCAGTTTGAGCGTGAAGTCAACAACCGACGACGTATAACATCCGTACAGTCCCAATATCGTGCGCAAGAAGTTTCTGGTCTGGTCGATGAGCACGTCATCTCCATTGTGCAAGTAGTCCATCTTCTCCATTATAGTCATGGTTGATTCGATCGACTCACTATATCACCTTGTCAGCACTTCTGAGCATACGAGGAAGTAAGAGTTGTCCGAGACATACACAACGAAGTTGCCTATCAGGTGTGGCCATCGTTTGATGAAGGCATGACAAGCTGTCAACACTAACTGCCGTATGTCGTAACTTAGATCGACGAGTAGCAAATCGAGAGCACGCTTGACTGCTCGTCTGAGCTGACCCTGAAAAGGCTTGAGTGGTCGGCTGTCAAAGTCATGCTTGTAGATGACGATGATCAGTGTCTTCAGCATGTTCTTGAGGATCAAGGAGGGTATAGACTCGATGTCGTTGCAGTGGATGAAAGTCTCCAAGAAGAGGTCGACGAAAATCGACCCGACGAGCAATGATGCTGCAACTTCGTCATCGGAGTACCGACCACCCATGGATGAGGAAAGGAGGTTGTAAGGCTGTGCCGAGTCTAACGCAAGCATGAGCTCGTTCAGACATGGGTATGCCGCCTCCGGTACGGTGTCCAAGCTCCCGAACTTGACGAAGAAGCTGTTGGTGTTTCCGACGGCGATCATGGCTACCTCCACAAATCCGAGAGTGCGCGCCAGATGTTCCTTGAGCTTGAGCAGCGAGTTGACTTCGATTGGAATTCCTTCCGCGATCATCCGAAGGGAAAGTGATACTAAGGAATTCTAGGCGGTCTTGAGTACGCTACGAAGGAACTTTGGGTTACACTCACCTGCACAGTTTGTAGGTCGGGGTCTACGAGCATAGTTCGACGAGAAGCAGATGGTAACCCATACATAGACTGTTGACTTGAGGTGAGTAATTTTCACGACAATTGCGCCCAATCAACATACCAAATGAGCGGACATGGGACCGTCTTCGTCATCGCCGTTTCTTTGTATGAATTCGCTCTCCAGCAATGCCTCCAGAATGACGTCCCAGGACAGCACTGCTGACCCTTGTTAGTCCCGTACAAGGTGATAGAGGTAGATTTTGACGACGTACGACGCCATTGAGGGAAATGAGGTCGAAGTTGGCTCAAGAAGGAAACCAGCTTTGTGCGATCCGACACAGGGGACTTCACCAGGGCCTCATCCCAACACAGCGCTATGGCGTCGAAATGAGCGGCCAGCAGAGTCTGCGTCCATGTGTCCACTGCTAGTCTGATCTCTTCCTATGAGAGTCTGATCAGTGAGGCCGGCGAGACGTCGATGTCGAACCTACACGCTCGTCCTCCCAAAGAGCACCAAAGAAGTAGCGGAAAACGTCGATGACGCTGGAGCGCCACTGCCGATCTTCGACTACGAAAGTAGGACTTGTCACATCCTCTATGATGCGGAAGAGCCGGGTGATAGCTTGCATGCTACCAGGGCATACCGTCAAGAAGGGGTTTTCAATGAGATGGTAAGTGTACTGACCGGAGCTCCCAACTGCCAAACCGCTCAAAGAGGTGCTGAAGAAGGCTCTGGAATGGTTGTGCGTCGACGACCAGGACGCGCAGAAGGACCCCGGTGCGGATGGTAGATATTTTCGCTGTCTGAACGGCGTAGAATTGCCAAACACTGGAGCAAGTGTAGTGAGCACTCGTGAGAGATATCTCGACGGCTGACCATTGCCTCTCACCAGGTACACAACGATGAACCATTCCGCAGGATGAAGTTGTCCACCTCATAGCTCTCGACGAGGGGTGCGTGATGCATGAAGGCATCCAAGAACTTGGCAGCGATGCAAGACACTTCCTCGAGGCCTGTCTCCACGTATGTCTTCAGTGCGTCGATTAGAGCACTGTTGACAATGACTGGGTCCGTGACAGTCGCAGCGCGACCATGCAACTTCCGCCTACAATCCATTCAGCTTTCTCTTCCTCATAAAGCAAAGCTCTTCGCATAAGGACAGGCCTACCTTGAAGGAAGCCCGCGGATCTCTGTCTCCAGTACTAGACCAGACGACAGAAGGAACTCCCTCTCGCATCCGTACAGAAGCAGACATGTAGCAAGTGACTGACGAATTATCTGCAGCCTGGAAAGCATTCAGTGTCCGCATCAGCTATGGAAATTTGAGACGTACACTTCGTCTTCCCTGTGTCGCGCTTGCAAATAGGATACCAGCTGTGGCCCAATGCCAACGTGGATCGCGGCGACGACGGACTGCAAATCTTGACGTCCCAGGGACTTCAGCCAGCACGACCACAGCGTCGCCTTGATAAGCAGAGAGCAGACTTCTAACGAGACACCAAACCTATTTCCAAGCTCCACAAGGTGCATGAATGTCGGGATAGAGATCTCTACGCCGGACCGCACGAACAAGCAGAGCCAGTGCAGGGTGTTGTCGTAGCCTTCGTGGCTTTTGGTCGCGATGTCAGTTATGACCTTGAGCGGATTCACAGCAAGCAGACTGGAATTATCGCTCATCGTAAGCCGTGGTTCTGCTATGGCGCTAAACCGTGCTGAACCGGCAGTGTCAAGCTCTCTGTTGAACAACCTCGACAGCGAGGCGAATGGCTACAACAATCCCTCAGCATCAGCAGCAGTGTACATGAGAGGATAGAGAACGTACAATTTGCTCGTCGACGTTCAAAGACGAGGCGCGATCCAACCACTTCTGAAACAGGTCGTCGAAGGCGGTGAATAGCACGGATACTTGACTGAGCTTGAGGATCAAGTGCAGGATCTTCTCTGTGATCGTCGCCTCTCTTTTCTCCACGGTGTCTCGGCCCTTGCCAAGGAAGAACTCGTCCGAGACTGGAAGGTCCTGCGCTTGCTCCACTAACAGGTCAAAGACCATGACGGCATACGCATCCACGTCCAGGTCGTGCAGAGCCAGCAACCACCTCGCTGCATATCGCGAGGACAAGGCCCGTCGGCCTGCGACATAGTCGCCACCATTGTTGGCAGAGCTGGCCGCGGTCGGTCGGACGTATGTGGGCGTCGGCCAAGGCTGCACATCCACTCCTGAGCGCACGCCAGGCAAGCTGAGCCCTCTGGCAACGTAGTCGCGGAGCATTGTGGCTAGGTCGTCGTCCTTCACAAGCATACGTTATAAATGTGCACAATTTATGTTTTGACGTCAGACGCACCTCTGACACAATCCAAGCTAGGACGGCCTTGGACAGGCGCCTGAGTGCATAGTCGGTGAGCATGCCGTCTGGCCAGAACTTGCGCACAAGGAGCAGGAGACCGGCTTCGTTGATAGACAAGTCAATGTCTGACAGGCAAGCTTCGATGGACGCCACCAAGGTCTCCACTTCGGTCGAAACCTCCAGGCCAATTGGGACGGGGAACGAACACTGTAACCGTTCTGGGTGCGGCCCGCCATCGAAGAGATTGCCATGGGAGTCCACGCGCTGGAAGAAGCCGAGGTGGAAGAGATGTGAGAGGAGATAGCGAGCAGCCGCCTCGGAATGAAGATTGAGCTCATCTCCGAGCTGATCCCTCAAGTGGGCAAGGGTGACCATCTCGTAAGGATATGCGCCTTCGTCGAGTGATGAGTCTCGATCGTTCCCGGGATGGCTGGCAGTAAGCAGGTCCGCTGAGGACCCGTTCATGCCGTCTGACTGCGATGCGGGCGCCTTGATGACGCTCAGGATGAAAGTCAAGACGTTCCAGTCAAAGAAGATATGGGTGTCGGGAGCGCGTAGACGATTCTCCGCGAAATGGTCCGAGAGTGCTTGAGACAGTGGCATCGTGCGAGAAGAGAGGTATGCCTCGTAGAGGTTGACCAGATAGTGCAACTCGAACTCGTCCATCTGCCCATCATCGTTCGATGAACTCCCCTGCTGCACCACGATGGAACCCAAGGCCAGTCCGTTGGCCAAAATTTGTAGTTGTATCCACAGCACGGCGAGGAAGATGGAGAGCTCCTCGTACGTCTTGAGCGGAAGGTCCGCCTCTGTCAGGAAGACCTCCCTGTAATGGTCCGCGAACGACTTCCGTAGCGCCTTCCAGGAGATCGTCATGTATGTGTCGTCAATCACGACTGTGCGACATCTTTGCAGGTCGCTTGACGTCGCTCTGGTCAAGCAGGCGGCATGGACGAATTGATTGCAAGAGCTGCACTTGTGAGCCTGAAGAACATGACCCCAGAGTGGGTTTCTGCAGATGAAACATAGCGTCAGGCTGAAGAGGTTTACGGGTCGGAACGCGTGTTGCGCCTTGTGTACGACCTCCGGACCAGTGGCGTGTCGCTGCGGAAGGACATGACAGAACCTGTGTACCGCGATCTTCTGCATACTTGAATCTGCTGCGACACTGTATTGCGTGAAGAAGCTTCCGTCCGGGTAATCGTAGCAGTTGAAGTGCACCATGCACATACACAGCGGACAAAACAGGCCAAACCCCTCGATCGGGCTCGTGCACGAATGGCAGTCCGAGTGGGATGTACCGGCGAAGATAGCCGGGCCTGACACCTTGGGAAACCGCCACGGAACGAACTGGTGTGAATATGGATGAGAGTGCAACCGACGCGAGACGACGGCACCCTGCGTCTCGCGCACAATTGCCTCTTGGTAGTTGATGGAAGGGAGAGTTTTGCTGATTGTGAGGTGACCGATGGCATGAGGCCAGTAAGAAAGCAAGAGGCTGACAGCCGCGTGACGTGCGCGGGGAGTGTGGTATGCGATTACCGCGAGCGCGTCCAGGTAGGTGTCCGGCTTACTCTCGGCTATACGGCTTAGGAGGCGATGGAACCTGTGCAGCGTTCCGGACGAGGAAGAGGGGAGATCAATGCTTTCCAAGATTGCAGCGAGTAACGGGGGATGATGGAGGACAGATGGTATATAGCGATGTCTTGCAAGGGCGCGGAGGTCGACCGGATAGCGACGTCATCTGGCGACAAGGCTCGCGTCCATCTCCGCCAATTAGACTCATTGTGTGCGACAGCCGACTCTTCATGCACTTCGTCTACCAGGATAGAGACCATTGGAGGCTCATTGATTGACATGGAATCGTTGTATGACAGATCTACCGAATGCTCAGTTCCTGCGCTCTCCCCCATTGCTGAACATAACTTCGCACCTGCAGAAGGCGACGACAGCTGCCGAGTGCCTTGCAAGGCTCTCAAGTCGGCCAAGGTGTTTCCGATCACGCCGTCTTCGAAAAAGGCCAAAAGTCGCGTATGCATCTCCCGACTGAAGGTAAGAAATGCGGGAAGTAAAACGAAACCTATCTGTGCGATGACTGTGGGGTCATGACGATGGGTATGGAGCAAGAAGCGGGCCACATCTAGCACGATAAATTGAAGCGAGTTAGGAGGTCGGGAGGGACGAGCAGCTACTTTGTAGCGACAGTCTTCCGCAATGATGGAACCTAGGATGGATATGCATTGAGACAGAAGTTGTGGTGCGCGGACTGCGCCTTCAGAGTCGCCGCGGCCAACTGAGGGGGATCGCGAACGAGAGCGGCCCACTGAGCCGCTCCTTCGACGCATGAAGGAATCTCTGAGCTTCTCACTGTTGCTCCGTTGGTTTTGAGGTGCGCTGCGTAATCGACGTCTGCATGGATCACGACTGCGTTCAAAAGAATGACGAACCTATCATAGAATATATCCCATCCGTGGACATTTGACACAGTCAAGACATCCTTCAGCTGGTTCAGGAGGTCGATGGTGATGTCCGGGGAGAATCCTTCCTGCCTCTCGTCTTCTGAGTCGCTGCCATCTTGAGGTAATGGCTGGTGAGTACGCCGCTCGCGGAGAGTGCCGGTATATTTGACAGCGCCCTTCATGGACTTCATCACTGAGCCCGAACCCTTGTCAATCTGAGCGGCGCCATAGACGAGTGTGCTGAGATATGACGGGGGAAGAGGCCGTGACTGAAGCTGCGACAGAATATGCGACAGGAGTTTGCGGGATTCATTTCGTGCTCTGTTCGCGCCAGGAGCTCCAGCCTGCTTAGATGCAGAGGGACCAGAGATGTTTGACTTGGTGTCGCCAACGCTTGATATTCGGAAAGATGGTAGGACAGACTGGGAGATACTCCGCGCGCGGTCCCTGGTAAACGTTCCAAAGGAAGGAGACTTGGGTGAGCTTGGCGACACCGATGGAGAGTTTCCGTCTATGACAAAAGGACTATTACTGGTGTCCACGCGGAGGGTCGGCGTGCTGGCCATGGTCCCAGAAAGGTGAGGTATCGAGGTATATGTAAGTCTAGTAGAGCATGGCGAGTCGCTGTCAGAGGGGTTTGGGAGGTCGTCAGGAAGCTCTCGTCGTCGGTGGGCACGACTTGACGGTCACGCAGGTCGGAGGACACGGAGGAGTAAGTACTGATCGCGCAACGCACGTGACCGGATAGCCACAGACGCGTCGAGGAGCGCGTCTGACTCTGAGTCCGCGAGCTTGCTCACTCACAGCCTGCAGTGCTTGTCTGCTTGCTTCTTGCTTCTTGCTCCCATCAAAGACTTACTTGCTTGTAACAGTATGCCTCGCAAAGCTCAACCGAGTATGCCAAAACGGACGAAACAGAAGAAACTCGATGCTTTCCTCCCGAGCTCCTCGTCTGCGAGTACCCACGAGCCCTCATCTACTCGACCTCGGCGTACGAATCACAGGCCAGCACCTCATGGCAGTAGTGACGATCAACCTATTTCTGGTCCCTCGCACGTTTCTGCGGGCGATGACGATGACAGTCAGAGCAGCGACCCAGGTGCGATACATTTCGAGCGTGAAGCGGCGAAAGTCTCCAGTAGCGAGGATGAAGAAGGCCGCGCACCACGACCCTCGCAGACGAGCAGGAGGAAACGGATTAGGAGAGCACACAGTGATGGTTCGGCATCTCCTGAACCTGCACCTGACGAAGAGGAGCAAGAGGTTTACGTGCGGAAGGGAAAGCGGCCTGCGAAGAAGACCTCTGCGGTATTGGTGCTCGACTCTGACGAGGAGGAGGCGCCCCCTGTGAAGAAGCGGAAACTCGTCAAAGGCGAGAGACCACCCACGCCTCAGGGGATGAGGGTGACTTGCTGGATGAGGTGGACGAAGAGCGTACGTCCAGGCTCCCCAACGTTTCATTCCATTTCGATACTGAGCAGCTTTCAGGTATCATAGAGTCAAGGTTGAGGACCCGGGACAAGCGATCTGCGTTTCAAAAGAACCTGGAGAAGCTCAAGAGTACGTAGACTCGATGCGCAGTGACATGGTCGCAATAACCACATTCGCAGGAAAGAAACGAGGACAAGCTGTTCAGTCGTCTTCTTCGTCCGAAGAGGAAGAGGAAGAATTCTATGCAGCTCCCTTCTCCCACGCGCGACCTGATAGCGGGACCGAAGGTGTTGACGAAGATGGGCAGGAAGAAGAGGAGGACGAAGACAATTTCATCGTTGAGGACGACAGCACGCAAGCTGTTGAACTACCTGCGGAGTTCAGCATGAACACCTATCAAGACCTATTGCATCACTTCAAGATCCTCTGTCAGATGTTCGTACATATGGCCGTCCACGACGCGGATGAGCGTGGTGAAGTTGCGACAAAGCTCCAGAAGAGTGCGTGGTCTCGCATCATCTTCTCGATCGTTTCTCATGGGCCTCTCCAGACCAGTATTTTGCAGTGCCATTGCAGATCGCGAGGAGGAAACTGTCAGGCATGAGAGACTCCCTCGTGGCGGGGTCGACATGGAAGCCACACTTCCGAAAGGCACTGGACAAGTTCCCCGTTTTCGAGTTGTACGACCTGGATTTTGCGGTCTTGGGATGTGACGCATGCCACCTTGGAGGTCGCAAATCTACCTTACAAGGGAGACTCAGCGGGGATCCCTACGATCCATTGACATACGAGGTATGCATGTCGGCTGATCCTCATATCCTACTGACGGTCATGTGTCAGTCCATCAGAGACTCCGACGCTTCCGACAATGAAAGGGACGAGGACTCTGAAGAGACTAAGAAGCAATTTGACCTTGGTCGTTTCTGCGCAAAGAGAGTGCGCACGTATCATCAATTTACGCACTGGGAGGTGAACATCTTTTTGGCTTCCCCCTGTCGCAATGTCTGACCTTTTGCCGACCATCAGTATCACCTCTTCCATGGTCTTCGAGATGAAGTCGAGACTCTGAAGGCCAGTCGTGAAGGCCGTGGCTTCGTGCAAGTCGCCTACGCTAACGGCAAGCAACCGCCAGAAGACCTCTCGGACGCAGACGCCATTATGGACTGGCTGGATGAGCGACAGATTATAACGATCCAGTGGCAGGAGGTCAAGACGATGATGGAGAATGCGCGTCATCTAGAGGTCAGAGGTGGCAGAGGAGGCGACGGGGATCTTGACTAGTCCACCCGGTGCAGATGTGTTATTGATTGATGTGGGAACAAGTGTACTGCAGGGATTTTGCATTGACCATGGTTCGCGAGACGAGAAGGGACAGCGGGAGTATAGTGAACGAACGACGAGATCGCACTGCGTACTTAGTGGCAGCCGAAATGACTGGTATATCTACGAACCGCCACACGACACGACCTGAGACGGTAAGATCAAATACAACAGCGGTGTTAAGCTTTAAAGTAGAGGACAGAACCAGGGATGGACCATGCATATGGTCAACGACGCCACACTACTGTATCGAGAAGAACGCAGATGTGTCACTTCAGTACGCAAGCCGATGCGACTGTCGTTCCTGAGCTTGTTGCGCAAACACACCCACATGTATGGATATGAAGTGAGATCTCATGGTCGAATTCCGAGCCCTATGCTAGCTACAAGGTTCTCCCCGGTCTCGTCTGCGAGCAAATCTTTAACACTGTTCTCCTGGTCGACTGCCCACTCGTAGGCTTCTAGCAGAACCGCGTCCGTGAGAGGAACAAAGTGGGAAGCGAGCACCTTGATGATATTGCTGACTCGTGCGATGGCCACGCGGGTTGCGTCGTCGATTTCCTATGCGCGCCATTTGAACAGACCGTGCCGGGAGAAATATGGTATAGGACTTACGTCGTTCTTGTTGGAGTACACGGCTTCTGCATCGAACCCTTCTTCGCCCTCCTGGTCGCTCTGCTTCACATGTTTGCTGACCCAGATGTAGCCGTTCAGACCAAGGATCAGGTCTACGCCACAAGGTAGGGAGACGAAGTGGGACTTCAGGCGTCGAATGAGGATGGGTGGGACTGTCACTAGTTGACCGTTCCGTAGCTACGCTGTGCGTCAGGGAAGACTGACGGGCCACGAAACAATTACTCACCTTCCCATATCGTAATGAACGCGTATGTAGCGACATTGCACCGTCGGCGAAGAAGGCTTGCACCTCGGCTACCAACAGGTCGCCTTCTTCAAAGAACGTGCGCATTTGCAGCTCGTCGCTTTCGAGTTTACGCCGCTGCAGCGACATGCTAAGTTCCAATCTCACTGGTACTGACTACTCATACTCACCTGCACGCCGCCGGGCAAGTTCACGGACGAAAGCATCAGGACAGCGTCCTGGCGTGAGTTCGCGTCCACTTTCCACCGACGCGGTTGCACCTGGGTAAGATTGGTCCCGGTGCTATATGACAGCGCAAGCAAGAACCCACCTCCGTGATGCGCCCCACCACCAAGTCGCCAACCTCAGGATTGTACCTACGAGAGAGCAGCGACCTTCAGAACCTGGCCAGGTGAGCGTAGAAGATATATACCTGCTGCGTACCGCACGCACTGTGATGAGCTTGTTCACGCGCTCTACCGTTCCCGCTACTGATGCGATGACCTCTTCATCGTCAACATAGGTTCCGTGACCTCTGCCCGTTCACTAAGCCCTCCTCCTCATTGTGCTTGTGTAGAAGAGACGTACCGCATGAATGCGTGGGAGGAGGTAATGGGTTCTCCCGGGACTGTCAATCTCTGCACACCCTCCTCAAAGTCATCCTCGTCCAAGTCCATGCGCACATCGTCTTCTACGTCTGGATGGTGTCTCGTTGTCCCGTAACTCCCGGATGCATCAGAGGTCGCAGGAAAGGAGGCAAAGCAAATCATGGCGGAAATTTTCAAGGCTTTTAGCGTTTGCCACAGTTATGACTGGAGAAAATTCTTGGGAATGATGCAAGGTACAAGACAGGAGGAGACAAGTTATTCGCGCAGATCTGAATCTTGCGCCGCGGCGCGTAGGGCGCATGGGCGCCTACACGGCGCGTCGTGGCGCGTGGCACTCGGCGCCTGCTGAGTATCCCGAGCCACCAAACGTTTGCTCTTCCTTACCACTTGCTAAGATGTCGCACTATCCGCCCTACTCGACGACCGGGACGACCTATCCCTACGCTAGTTATCATCCGCAGACTCCCGGGACCTACGCATACCCGCAAACCTCAGCAGCGCACCCGGCTGCCCCCTACCAGCCCTATGCTCCACCCACCGCCGTGACTAGTTACGGAGCGGCTTGGCCATATCACGGCTACAGCTACTACCCTCAACAACAGCAGGCCCATACATCGACCACAACCGCTCCCAGACCCGCTACGACCGCCACCACTACTACGCAGACGACAACCACAACTGCGCCAGTCACGGCAACCCCTGCTGTCGCGTCCTCTCTACCTCCCCGCTCTACAGCACCATCGACGTACACGTTTACGTCGTATAACCGGGATCCGGGATTGTACACGCGGAGTGGGAGGAAAGGTTCGAGCTACAGGGGGCTGTTCACGAAAGAACGTACGTATATCATCGCCTTACACTTACAAGCTGCCGCTTAGCTGCGGCACCGCATAGTGAGAAACCTGATGTATGGGTTTGGGGATGACCGGAATCCCGCGAACGACACTGTGAATGTCATGGAGGAGATTCTCATCGAATACATTGTGGACGTGGTAGGTCTTCATGCTCGACAGGGTTGACCCTGTAGTTGACCTCCCTCGATTCGCAGTGCCAGACAGCCTCAGGAGGTGGAAAGAAGTCCCGACTTTCCATTGAAGACTTGCGCCGGGCACTGTCTCGGCCGGCAGATGCAAAGAAACTTGCTCGTATGGAGGAGCTGCTCTTCATGCAGGAGGATATCAAGCGGGCTCGTGCACAGTTTGATGAGCCGGACATGCACCCAGCTGGTTCGAATATATAGTGTATACCTGGACCGTCGCGTTGTCGCGTGTATCATAAGCTGTACTTATAGCATCTCATATTCGCTTACCTGCGCTTGTCTATCCCGCCTGATACAGAGTAAACACGCCAAGTGCAGGCATTGAACCGATGGACATGGTCAGAAGTCGCGAGCAGCAGATATCGTACATGACGTGAGGACGACTCATTCCTGCATGGCATCGTCGTCACCACCCTCTTCTCCCTGCTCGGGATCAGCAGAGCCATCGCCAGTACCGCGGAGGGCAGCACCTACATGTCAAGAGTGTTGTGTCAGTAAATGCACACATGACTAGGCAATATGGACCAACACATACCGCCGCTCTGTGATAGTGGCTTCACATTCTTTTGCAGCCACTCTTCGGACTCCCAAACTGGAACGCACACATGGTCAGTGTCCGCGGAAGAATTCTGGGAAAGGGAGGCACGTACTAGCTCTGTTGCCAGGGGCCTGTGTAGGCCCCTTCATAGGTCGGGCAAGGTTCACCCTCACCACACGACCATTCAGCTCGTTCAAGTCCATGTTGTCGATGGCATCCTGAGCGTCCGCCGGAGAGGAAAACGTCACGAAGGCGAACCCTCGGTGCTTTGTGTCTGTAGCATGTGGACGCATCAGCGCCACGATCTCAGACTGTATAGAGGCGGACGGCGGACGTACCATTCGGATGGGAGGGATTGGACGGGGCGGCCGGCAGCTGAACCTCAATTACATCACCTAGGAGGACGGTGAGCGGCGGAACGAAAATACGAGACGTGGCACGGACCGAAGGTGGCGAAGTGCTCGAGAAGAACTGCTTCGTCGACGTCGTCGCCAATTCCGCCGACGAAGATGGTTTTCTTGGACTTTGTGCCTTCCTCCATCTGACCGTCCGAGTGGTTCAGTCAGTGCAACATGGCAGAGTGCAGCTTGCCGAGGTTCCCACGCGTGTGGACCAGCGTTTGGCCCGAGGCGTGTCCGAGCTTCTCTCTTCCGCCCACTCAGCGCAGGTCCTGCGTCGTGCGATGATGTCCTCGTCTGTTCTGCCTGAGAAATCTCGTCGCTGTTGCTTGTTTCTCCGACGCGGCCGATGCAGCATGTTGACATCTGGTGCTATGGTCTTGGCCCAATATGGCACAGAAATCTCTCGCCACGCCTCTTCGGTGCACTCGTCCCGGCAGCCCTGCATGGGCTGTGTGAGCTGGCTATCTTCTTGCGGAAGCTGCTGAAGAACTGCAACACGCTCCAGGCCAACACAGGACACCAATCTGCCAGCAGCGCCGCAAACTGTACCTCTCCTTGGGTCGCCCATAGAGTCTTCCACCTTCCCGTGACTCTCCTCCGTTCTCCGTCGACAGCTCCCGCCCCTTATCGGGTACATCTCTTCTCTGTCCTCTGTGGCCCCGCGCACTGCAACGGGCAACAGACCGCGAGCTCGCACGACAATCGTGCTACCGGCCTGCCCCTCTTGACTGTCTTCCCAACATCTCCGTGTCGGCGTGCACTAAATCATCCCCGACCTCGGCCCTTCATTACACCTGTGATTCACAAAGCCGCTCGCAACCCCGGGCGGGTTGTTATCACCATCATTGTCCCATTTCGAGCATATTATTCCCTTTCCTACAGCTGCAGCCATGCCATAAGAGCGCGGTGTCATCTCTTGGTCTGACTCGCATATTGTTCTTCCGCCCGTGTGCATGCTTGCGCAGACCATGGCAGCATCCTCTCTCTCGCGCCCGCGTATTCGCCGTCATTCATCCCGATGCGAGCCGCCACATGAAGCTAGCGACGGTGAAAGCGACGGCACTTCGTCGTGCGCCTCCCAGTCCTCCATAGACGAAGAGGCCATCAACTGCCGAATATCTCCGTACTGGTGCGCGTACCGGAGCATCATCGAAGCTCGAGGTTTCCGTCTCGACACATATAGAGACGTGAAGCAATGGTACCACGACTACTGGGCACATGAGGCTTCTGAAGGCCGCGCCGTGTTCCAGGACCTCCCTGGATATTTACGGGCATGTCGCGGTCAAGACGAGAATGAGCTGTGCAAAGACGCCGGACTGGTGGGTACTTGTGCTCTCCGTCTCGTCATGAAGTGGACTAACCACAGGCTGCCGTCTTGCAACAGCCTGATCGTCTCTTTCGTGGGACTCAGTGTTCTACCGGGGTCAAAGTGGTTATCAAGGCCGTCCACTTGAGTAGCCGGGAGTACGACGTCATTCGGTACCTTTCTTCCCCAGCCCTGCGAACTCATCCCATGAACCACTGTATACGTGAGTACCCAGGTTTCTCACCGTGATCCATTGTTCACACAAGCTCTAGCCGTGCTGGACCTCATCGAGGTCCCGAAAGATAAGCTGACTTTCATCGTCATGGAAGAATGGTCCTCGCAACTAGCGAACGATACCCCGTGCCACTTGACCTGTTTCTTGGATGCTTTGCGACAATGCATAGAGGTGCGTCCAGTCTCCTGCTTGTGCCGCATGCGTTCTCACATGACTTTCCAGCATGTTGCGTTCATGCATGCCCATTACATTGCCCATCTAGATATCTCAATACGCAACGTTCTTACGGACCTTGCCGGACGCTACGCCTTCATAGACTATGAGCTCAGTAATCGCTACGACAGTATACCCAACCCCGCATCCACTGTCCCCGAAGAAGTGAGGTTCCGCCAGAGCTAGAGCGGGGAGAAGCCAGCGATCCGTACAAGGTCGACGTGTACGGCCTCGGCATGTTGATGCTGCACGCCCTGAAGGTGAGTATCTCGTCTCTTGGCCCTTCCGCAAGCCACTCATGACATGACTTCCTCAGCTATCGGGTCATGACGTCCCAGAACTACATCCGCTAATCAGACAGATGATCAGCGGCCAGTTCGAGCGGCGTCCTACCGCGCTGCAAGCTCTTGCTGCACTGAATACGGTTACCGCGGATATCCTGCTTTCGAAGCACCTCACAATCCAACAACTTCCGCACACCCCGACGCAACAGCACAGAACAGTGCTACCTCAGTAGTCACGACACTGCGCTGCTATAGGAATGGACTACAGTATCCCTACCTTGATTCGCTGCCCCGAGGAGCGTGTTTGATTATGTATGATACGTAATTTTAATAGGATGCTCTGAATGAACAGACATGACCAAACCTATCCTCCGTGTTCTCGAGGGTGAAATCCGCGAAATGCGGACGAGCGAGCGAAGCAGAGACAGCGACATACAACACAAGAAAACTAACTATACAAGACAGCGATGCTCCAGATCAAGAATCCTCTCCCTCCCCTCTTGCAGCGGCCTCTTCCATGCGACGACGTTTCCGCTCAAGATACCGCTCCTTCGCGCTCTTTACGGACTCCTCGTCGTTCCTCTTCGCGACCACCCTGTTGATGCTCTCCTGCTCCTGCCTCTCCTTCTCCTCCTTGAGACGCGACTGCTCTTCCTCCAGCTGCCGTTGGATCTCCCTGGCGCGACGCTCATTGATCTCCTTGCGACTCGCCGCGGTCCCGACAGCGCGATGCACCTCGGCGTTATCGGCTGACGCGTTCTGGTTCTTGTTCGATAAGTGAAGGCCCAACTTGCGCGTGTTCGGTGCGGAGAGGTTCAACCCAGCGGAAAGCAACTCCCGCTTGTCGACGATCTGGTTGTCGTCGTTGAGCTCAACCTCCTTCCCCTGTTCTCGCGCTATACGGGCCAGCTCCACGTCAGACTTGGGGGTGAAGTCGAGTGGTTTGGTGATGGTGAGGTTCGGTCCCCCTTGGGGCCCGATCTGGGGTTTGGATTCTGTCGCGGCAACTGTCTGCTCATGCTTCTGCTCGGAGTCCTCGAGCAACTTGCGGTAGAAGTGTGCCATTCCAGTACCTATGCCCTTGTTCTTCTTCTTCTCCTCCTCTGCAGTAATCGTGTGTTGGGTCGAATGCCTTGAAAAGAGGCAGGTGGAAACGTACCTTCGCGTCTCCGTTCTTCCTCTTCAGCCTGGCGGAGCTCCTCCATCTGCTTCTTGTAAGCTTCCGTCACGAAGGCCTCCTTATCCTTGAACTCATCGCCTTCGAGCTCGCGCTCGCGTTGAATCATCTTCTCCTCGGCTCGTAGGTGGTCTATTCTCCGTGTTGCCGCGGATGCCAGGAGCCCGCTAATGTACTTGGGCTGCAAATGCCTTCAGTATATCAGCGCTCACAGGACACTACAACGATACATGAGCGGGATAGTATGCTCACCTTGCGCTCCTTTGAATCTGCCTCCTTGGCCACCTTCTGTCTCAGCTTCGCCTCCTGCATCTTGTCCCAGACTTCGTCGTACTCGAACACCGTTGCATCCACTTTCTTCTCCTGCTCGAGCTTCTTCTTCATAGCCTTGGACATCTCCACGCTCTGTGCGATGAACTGCTTGTTCGCCGCGACCTTGCCCTTGTCTCCGACTGCAGTCGGTGCTGCGTCTATGGGCTCATCATCGTCCAGACCCGCGAATGCCGCAGAGCGTTTGAGGGAAGGGGCTTCGCCGACAGGCTTGGCGGCTGCCTTGCCCTTGAGAGAGAAGGAGACTTTCATGACGAGAGCAGCAGTTCGATGGATGAGGTCAGTGGGCAAGGACGCAGGTGGCGGAGCGCTCGGTATACCATGATCGCGTTTGTGTAGACGCCCTATGCACAACTCTTGTGGCTTTCGTCATGGCGCAGAGCAACTTCGACCGCAGACGCATCAACGGTCCCGAAGAAAGCTTCCAGCCGACATTTGAAGACGACGACGACCAGACGAGATGGAAGCCAGGCAATCCTAGGATAGGGCGGGGCGCGCGCGACATCCGGCCAATATGTGCGGTTTCCTCCTCTCTCTCCGCCAGCCCATTGCTTACAGACGTATACGTGAATGCAGTCTTGACAGCTGGTCTGATCAACCAAGCCAACGGCTCTGCATACATTGAGACCGAGAAGACGAAAATAGCTTGCGCAGTGTGAGTGAGTTATGCTGTCAAGATCTTCCTTGCCTTGGTGAACTCGCTCGAACTTGCGCGCAGGTATGGCCCACGACAGTCCAAGAGTACGACATACAACGAGAAGGGTCGCCTCAACGTGGAAGTCAAGTTCTCGCCTTTCTCGTGCACACGGCGAAGAGTCCCGATACGCGTATGTAGCACTGTTGGACGCGTACCAAGCAGCTTGTCTCACAGTCTTCATAGGATGCGGAGGATAGGTCCGTCGCGGTGCAAATTCAACAAGCTCTAGTACCCGCTGTCAGACTGGAGCTACTCCCGAAGTCCACCATTGACATCTTCATCACAATCATTGAAAACGATGGGATAGAGGGGTGCATTGCGGCCGGGTCCGTCGCAGCAAGTGCTGCACTAGCGGATGCTGGGATAGAAATGCTTGGGCTGGTCGCGTCATGTTCTGCGGTATGTGGTCCCCTCCCACCACCACCAGAGTAAGTCCTGACGGCGTTTGCAGGCGGTTGTCGGCAAAGAGATATGGCTGGACCCGACGGAAGAGGAGGGGAAGGCCTCCTCGGGTACACTCATTCTTGCGGGGATGCCTGCTCTGGGGACCATCACTAGCGTATGGCAGTCGGGTTCCATGACTCCTGCGGATGGTATCAAGGTAAGCTCGATCCTCGCACAGCGGACCATGGACTGACGAAAACTTTCTGATCCCCAGTGCATGGAGGCATGTCAGGAGCGTTATACGGATATCCACGCTGTTATTGCGCAGTCGCTTTTGGAAAACGCCCAGAATAATACATGAATGGCCTCCTGGTCATACACGTCTGAAGATTCGGCTGTCATGGAACATGTATGGGCGAGGAATCGCCTCGTTCGACGTGCGCATCGGAGCGCTACCATCACAGTGAATCCTACAGGCTGCCAATGGTAGTGTGTATGGTCCTTCCTATACCGCGCATGCGCAGGGCATCTAGGAAACAGTACGATTGAGTGACAGATTGGCGATGAGGTCAGAATGTGTGGGGGCGCAGTCGAGGTCAGTCCGTTTGCCCTTCGGAGAGAATGAGCACCTCCTACCACTTCGCCGCAACCTCTGTCTATTATTGAGTACCTCAGGCCTCAGTACCAGTGTATACGCGTCCGGCGAATCATCCTCTTGACCGCCTGATTTATGTATGTCTGAGCGCCAATCTGGTCCTTGTACCTCGAGGGCGCCGTGACGTTTGGCTTCGCACAGGACCTTTCAGTTCCGAGTCTTTGCTTGCCTCCGTCTGCCTACGCCTATCCTGCAACGACCTGCCACGCTTTGTATAATCTGACGACTCTCGACCCACCACTCTATTTCACGGGCTGGTTCTCGCATGACGTCCTCGACATTGCTAGACCACCTAAAGTCCCCACGCAGCGCTACCTCCCAGATATACTCGCCCTCCATCCGGTCTACGCGTCTTTCCGAAGAGTCTGATGATTCCTTACGTGACCTCGAGCTTTCAGAGGGCCCTTTGCTAGCGGAGAGCCCGCGGCCGCCGTTTCGCGGTCGGTCGTACTCCGTGACTGGCTTCGACTTCCAGCATGACCTACTACCACTGAGCTCGAGCCTCAGCGAACCAGACCAGGTACATTTGGAATCGAACGAGAAACGATTAGGCCTTGTCAATGGTGCGTGTCACATCACATCGAAGCGGTGGAGCAGGCCTGAATGGTTGGACGGTTGGACGCGTAGGGATTGCTCTCATTGTCGGGCTGCAGATTGGCTCGGGCATCTTGTGAGTGCCGCGTACTCGTCTCGTCTCTTCGCTCACTCATAGAGCGCGCAGCTCCTCACCGGGCGTAGTGGTCGCGAACGTGCACAGCGTCGGGGCAAGTCTCACCGTTTGGTTCGCTGCCGGCGTGCTCGCATGGACGGGCGCGAGCAGCTTCGCGGAGCTGGGGTCCTCTATACCCGTGAACGGAGGCGCACAAGCGTACCTCCAGTACTCCTACGGACCCTTGGTGTCGTATTTATTCGCGTGGACCGCGATATCTGCCCTCAAGCCAGGTACGTTGTCCTCCCTTGCTCATATACCGCACGCATGCAGAACGCCAATGGACCCTTTGCAGGAGGCAACGCTGTAATTAGCCTAATCTTCGCCGAATACCTTAATCGACTCTTCTGGCACAGCACCCGCGCAGAGGTGTCGCCGGATGATATCCCTCAGTGGGCAATAAAACTGACTGCATCAGCGGCAGTCCTTGTTGTCTCCATAATCTGCGTGGCTACGCCCACCTTGGGCACCCGCGCTGCCGTTGTATTTACAACTGTCAAGGTGAGTCGGTTTGTCCCTCTCCTGAACGGAGATGTAGCTAACTATGCGTAGATTGTAGCATTGGTTTGTGTCCACAGGTTCGTCTCGAGCACGCATAACACTCAACATTCGGCCATAGACCTCAATTACTATCATTGGTCTCGTCCAACTCGCGAGGGGACAAGCCTCCCCTTCTCTCAGCGAACCGCTCTTTGAGAACTCAAGCACAAGCCCGTCAGAGTACGCGCTTGCGCTGTACTCCGGCTTGTGGGCATTTGACGGCTGGGACCAGGCCAACTACGTCGGTGGGGAGATGAGGCATCCGGAGAAGAGCATTCCTCGTGCTATTCATTCGAGCATGATTCTCGTCATGGTATGTGCACGTCTGGCTGCCACGCCAGTGAAAGGTTTGCTCAAAGCTTGCTTCAGGCGCTGTTCATACTAGCGAATGTCGCATATTTCACTGTGCTAGATAAGGTTTGGAGCAACAGATCTATGGACATCCATGACTTACTAACCTTTGCCGGTAGGCAACAGTCGGTCTGAGCAACACAGTCGCCTTGGACTTTGGTCGAGCAATGTTCGGACCGGTGGGCGGCGTGGTCTTCGCCGCGATGGTCGCGTTCTCGTGCTTCGGCGCACTGAACGGTCAGTGAACCCCATTTGCATGTGTTTGGGTATCGACATTCATACTTTTTCTGACAAGGCTCGTCGTTCACCTCTGCAAGACTCATCTACGTAGCCGGCAAGGAGGGTTACCTGCCCGCCTTGTTCGGCCGCCACAACTCCATGCTCAAGACGCCTCTCAATGCGATGTGCTTGCAAGCCGGCCTGACGATCGCCTTCATCTTGGTCGGCGGCGGTTTCCGCTCGTTGATCAACTTCGCCGTAGTTGCGTCTTGGGCCTTCTACTTCCTGACCGTACGTGAAGTCATCTCAAATGAGACATTCTACTGAAATCAAGACTGCCTATCTAGGTCCTCGGTTTGGTCATCCTGCGTGTCAAGGAGCCTATGCTAGAACGTCCGTACAAGACTTGGATCATTACGCCATTGATATTCTGCTCAGTGCGTCTTCCCGATTTGTCTCCCGTCTTCTCGTTTACTGAGCCCGACGCGGTCGCTTCCGCCGCTAGGTATGTCTCTTCCTGCTTTGCATGCCCATCATCGCTGCGCCACTCGAGGCAATGGCTGTCCTGGGTGAGTTTGTTCAACATGCACTGCTCCGACCATCGGAATTCGAACGTTCCGTATTTCGTGCTGACCCCACTTCTGGACAGCGTTCGTCCTTGCAGGGGTCCCGGTATATTACCTCACGCAGCGGCCACCATCGGAGGGCCCAATACAAGGTACATTCTCGCGGAAATTGCGCACGAACCTCGTCGGCTCACGTGTGTGGTCATTCATCCAGGCTTCTTCGCGAGTATCGTTGCGCGGATACGTGGGCGACCGGCGCCCGGGGCTGGCTGGCAGGCGGTGGCGACGGAGGGAGACGAACAGCTGGAGATGCGGACGCCTGTTCGATGACAGCTGCGCACTTGAGTATTCTCAGTAGATGTAGCGCTGCTTGCCCTGGATGCTGTCGAGCGAGATACAGTGGGGAGGGGCAACGCCCTGCGAGAAACCGTTAGCGCGCGGCCCGCGTCTAAGGCCAGGAGATTATCAGGCCGAGATGCCGAATTAATCTCTCCTCCAGATCTGCAAAGACGATTCATAGACGCTGGAGTGAGTGGCTGAAATGGTGCAGCTTTCGCGGTCGAGTTTTCTGCAGTCCGCTGTAGCCCCCCGATAACCCTCGAAACAGTGTGATTCATTGAGGAATAGCATACCGAAAAGTTTGTTTGTGCTTGATCTCCGCCGACAGCACTGTAAGTAGTAGAAACCTCAATATAAGAGTGTGGGCAGGATCACTACACTCGCATTTGCTAACCGTATACCAAGTGTACGTACAGGATGTGTCAAAGAATCTGCAGACAAAGACCATACAAGCTGTATCCAGTATACATTCCAGGAGAAAATGAGCAATAGCGGACTGCAGAACGGTCGCACTTTGTGGGCCTACACGTTTAGGCGCCCACGAAGCCTCCACACAGTTGCAGCTCTCCCGGCCTCTCAGCCATAGTAATCAGTTTCCAAATCAATCACAGAGCAAGCAAAGGACTTCTGACGTCCCCCTGTGGTCTTATTTGTGCTGGATTACAGGTAGAACAGGATGGCCCAAATGGGGCCGCCATTCAGACTCACCACGTGACCGTTCCTTTCACCCTACTTCCCCGCCATAAAGCCTGTCCAGCGAGCTTAAAACTCTCCAAGCCCTCTGAGATCGCTCGTCGCACCTTCATGACCAATTCAGAGATGTCGGTTGGCGTAAATCAAGAGGGGGAGGCTGCTACACGGGATGACCATTCAGCAAGCCTCTGAACATGCACGACGTCTTATCTATAAAGTGATAAGATGGGATTTCCGTGATATCTCCACTATCGGCTGTGTTTTAACGCCGAATCTATGTTATCTCTTTCGTAGACGCTGGCCGTCGATTTAGCAGGCGTTGCCCCTCCCCAGATACAGATCCGCTGCGTGTGCCTTGGACGCTGAGCATTACGGAAGGTGTTGCTTACGGGTGAAACGCTGTCATTAGACATGTCTAACTGCGCAAGGGGTCGGGATGACCAATCGTGAGCGAGGATACGTCGACCTAGCTACCGCCGGCACTTTCCGCGTACTGTAAGCCAGTGTAGTTCGCGCAATGATCACGATCGCGAGTTGGATAAATACGACGCGCGGATAGCTATCGGAGCACTCCTTCTCCTTCCCCTGCACAACTAGCTCTGACCTTCTCTCTGGTAAGCTCGACGCCGCTGCTCGATTGTCGGTTCCGCGGACGCACTCCTCAC
This sequence comes from Lentinus brumalis, assembly GCA_001792895.1. Lineage (NCBI taxonomy): Eukaryota > Fungi > Basidiomycota > Agaricomycetes > Polyporales > Polyporaceae > Lentinus > Lentinus brumalis. The sequence continues at coordinate 1,585,917 of MARA01000004.1, forward strand.
CGCCTCGGATGCCCGCAGCGCACCCGAGCACTCAAATCGAATCCAACATGGTGCGCATTGGTCTTCCGTGTCCGGTGTGGGACAGGCTGATGAAGGATGTTGGGGCAGTCTGAGCACACTTACAAGTTCAACGTGAAGGTGATGATGCAGTGGTGATAGATGTAGTGCGGCTATCGGAGAGCTGACTGAGCGGGCACCGACGCGTTCCCCATTTGCGGCCGCGGTCTCCCACAGATGACCTGCTCTGGCTGTTCTGGCGCGGTCGACCGCGTGCTGAAGAAGACGGAAGGTGCGCAGCGCGAGCTTGGGGTCTGACCACAGCGGGTGCAGTGAGCTGAGGATGATTGCAGGAGTGGCTTCGTACGACATCAGCCTGGAGAAGCAGGAGGTGCTGGTGAAGGGCACGATCCCGTACGACGACCTGAAGGCGAAGATCGCGAAGACGGGCAAGGAGGTGCGTAGACGGGCGATGTCGTTGTGGGTCGGACGTCTCATCGGACCGCTTAGATCATCTCTGGCGAGACGGTTGCATGAATTCTGCAGGTGCCGGTCTCGGACGGCCTGGCTGGGGTGTCGTGCGTGTCGATATAGTGGAATTCTGATATCTTGTATGTGCCAAATGATCTGGATGGAACTGTATTCTTGTGTGCTTTGGACGACGCGGCGGCCGAGCACCAGCCAAGGACGAGCATGGCGCACTCAGGGCTGCAGAGGGGAGCCTCGTGGCGCAGGCCCGGAGCGCCGAGCCGGGCAAAGGAAATGACGGCAGGGGCCCGGGGAGTCGGCATGTCAGTTCAGTGTGCGCAGCCGAACCAGCAGCCGGAGTCTGAGGTCACTCGAGAGCAGGCCAGCGCAGGCATTCTTCTCCTCGCCAACGCCCTCGCCTGCATCATGTCTTCCTCCCGTCCCGCACCCAGCACCGACGTACGATAGCCCCCTCCAGCCCCCCGCATTCCGCCCTCGCGACCCCCGCCGTCGCACCACCGACCATACAGTCTGGCTCCCGCGGCCAAGATATCCGTACCTGGTTTCCAGCCCGAATCTAGAATCACGATCTGTGCGGCCCTCGCGCGCAAACTTATAGCGGCAGACAAAAGGACACCTGGTAACGTTTCTCCTATCCTCTTTTCAGACACCCGTCGCTCATTCAGACCTTTGGTCCCCTAGGCTCCGTGGGATGGCCTCCACCAACTCCACCTACAGGCCTGCCTACCCGTCCGCTCCTTCCTTCAAGAACGACCTTGAGTTCGTCTATGCCTATCTCGCAGTCCATGTTCTCAGCGACCCAAGTCGCGTCTACTCCTACATCCTCTGGATCGCCATAGGCGGCGTCCTCCTCCTCCTGTCTCTTCTCCACCACCTCCATATTCGCGGAGGCTACCTGGGCGCCCTATGGAGTAAGTGGGCCTTACGACGAAGAACATGGAGAAAGAAACACAGTCTTGCAGTAGCGAGAACCAGGGGTGAACCCCATCGCCAACCCTACTCCCTTCCCTCCAATGCGCAGATAACCACACTCTGCATCGTGGTCATCGCCGCCCTCCTCTGCTCCTTCCTTGGTCCCGACTACTTTGCGCCCAAAGCTTCCCTTTGGACACTCAATGACTATCCGTGGGCTACCACCTCGCCTCCGCTCGCCAAGCGTTACGAATTGTCCGACTACTATCAGTACATGCCTCAGTACACCATTCCGAAAGCTTGGTGGACTTCCGGTAACCGCACAGGGTTGATCGCCTTTGCCCTCTTCCCGCTCTGCATTCTCTTCGCCCTCAAGGCTCCTCCATTCGCCATCTTCTCCATGTCATGTCTCGTTCAGCTCTACTGCGACAAGTTGCTGTGGCTTCATAAATGGACGGCGCGCCTCATCTACTTGCTCACTGTCCTTCATGTAGCCTTCTGGAGTGTCCAGCTGCTGATCGAAAGCCGCAACGGGAAGGTCGCATATGCATACGCCTGGTCCTATGAAAAGTTTCTGTTCGCCTGGACGGTGCGTATATGTTCAGTTGTACTCCCGGTCCGCCCTAATGATACGCTTCTCCTCCTAGGCGTTCGGATGTATGACCTTGCTCTTCCTGTTCTCCATCGGTCCGTTCAGACGGAGACACTATGAGGCCTTCTGGTTCCTCCATGTTCTCCTTGTCCCGCTTACGATCATCATGTCCGCCCTACATCATCCGCCAGTATGGTGGTGGTGTTGGGCTGCGCTTGGGCTGTGGTTCGGAGAGCGGACGTGGCGTTTCACCTGGTGGTTGTATACGAACGGCTACTTCGGTATGAAGTCTCCGGCGCCTTCGAACAAGTTACGGAAGGTCCAGTCACGCAACAAAGGCTCCGCTGCCCGTCTTCCGCCATCCCGGAAGGCGGAGAACATGTATCCGTTCCATGACACGCCTCCCTCGAGCGCTACTGCTGGTCTCGCTCATTACCCTCCTCCGAACCAGCTGCCTGGTGTCGGACTATCAGTCCCGACTGACTATGTCCCGCCGCCTGGTTATGCTCATGCCGAACTGCTTCCTGGCCATACTATCAGACTGCGTATCGTAACTCCGGGTTACCTGACATGGGCTCCCGGACAGCACTTCCTCATCTCCATCCCATCCATTACCCGCTTCACCACCCATCCGTTCACCACAGCATCTATCTGTGACGAGCAGAATCCTTACGACGACGGTCGCGTGCTCGTGTTCCTCATTCGCGCCAAGAATGGCTGGACCAAGGACCTCTGGGATACTGTTGCCGTGATGCTCAGTCGTGGTCAGCAGTATGTCCGGTCGGAGTCCCTGCCCAGGTGCGAGACGCCAAGTCGGGGGTTCTCCTTCGTGCATGCGTTGACGGGCCTTTCGGCTCGTCGGTGCGGGCATCATGGGGATCTTACTCCTCCGTACTCATCGTGGCGGGCGGCTCTGGTGTCAGCTACGCGCTGTCCATTCTGCAATATGTCTGCCTCTGTTTGGCTGGACGTGACGGCAGGTTTCTGGGCGGTCAGCCAGGCGGGCACGGCCACCCCAACTACAAGACCACGCGCGTACGGTTCGTTTGGCTCGTGCGCGAGTTCGGTATGTTCTCACCGCTGCCACCATGCATCGCTGTCGGCTCATTCATTTGCAGGTCACATTCAGTGGTGCGCGTCCGTCCTTCGGAGATGCAAGGACCTCCTGCCGGGTCCGGAGTTGCAAATCGACATCTTCGTCACCAATGTCAAGCCCGTGGCAGACAGCAAGCCACCTCAGCCTTCGCGAGTATCCTTTGCGCCGCCGCCATCTAAGGACAAGGATGAGCTGGAGCCGCCCCGGCCCGGGTTCGCCGTCAACTCCCGACCGGTCTCGCGTGCTTCTTCGTTTGAGTCGGAAGACAGTGCTGACGACAGCGACGTCGATCTGAGCTACTACACAGGGAATGTGCAGGAAGACGGCGAGCTCGGACACGAGGAGGACATCCTCGACCTGACGAACTTCGAGGGCGATAACGACACTCGTATGCCTGGCGAGGCGCAGTTCAACCTTTCGGTCAAGCAGGAGGGCCGGGCGCGACGTGCGACCTCACGCAGAATATCCACCGCCTTTTTCGCAAAGCAGGAGCTCCTCCATCGGGCGTCGCAGATGGACTTTGACGGCGCGAGCCGTTCGAGCGTCCAGCTCGTGAACAAGCGCGCTACGCTCCCGCCTATCGACACCGACGCGCCAGCGGCCCAGCAGACAAACGGGGACGGGCCCAGCTCACAACGCCCGAGTGTGGACATTGCCAGCGTTCGCCCGAGCGACTCGCGTCGCGGCAGCATCCAAGGTTCACCATGGACACCCTCGCCGCTGACGCCGAACAGCGCCGCGCCCCTCATCTCCCCCGAATCCTCCTCGAACGGCCTGCCTTCGGCGCACACGCGCAACATCTCCGCTCCGATCAGCCTGAACAAGAAACGGTTCTCGGCGCTGTCGGAAGGGTCGCTCATGCAGACCCCCATAACGCCTGCGACTGCGCGGTCGACATCGCGGCTGAGCCAGTGGACGGACACGGACAGCTTCGCGGCGCTGGTGCCACGGGGCGACGTCGAGGCTGTACGGGAGCAGCTGAGGCTGGATCTGTGCGAGACGGAGGTGGAGGATGTGGCTATCGTTGCGGAGCATGCGCGCCCGGGGAAGCCGAAGCTGGAGCGGATTTTGGCGGATGAGGTCGAGCGGGCGAAGGGCGCGCTCGCTGTTGCTTGTAAGTTCTTTCTCCATCTTCTGGGTGTGGTGGAGGATGCGTTGCTGACGAGTGGACTGCGTGTAGGTTGTGGCCCGACGTCGCTGGACGCGATGATTCGGAAGGTCGTGGCGGCGCAGATCGACCCGCAGCGGGTAAAGCGGGGAGATATGCGCGGCTCGATTGCTCTCTTCTCGGAAGAGTTCTCATACTGAGATAGAGGTAGAACTTTGCCCCGGTCTGGCGAGTCTTCCTCTCGCCCACCTGGGGCCACTTCTCCCGTCTCCCTTTCCCCCTCCATCTTTCGGATGCTCTACGCTCGGGGCTGCTGCCTGTGCGGTCGCCGGGTCTCGAACATTCTTCTACCTTTGAGTCCGCGCTTCGGCGCGCACGACTGACCGTCAGTACTTCAGAACTTGTAGCTTCTTATAGCTAGGATAGACACTTGGACACTTCGGTACCACTGCATCAACAACTTACGGACTGTCTTGCACTCACATAGTTGCTCGTATCTTACATCACATTACACTGTATCTCTACGCACGTACTCAGCAAGAACTTGTTTCTCCTACTTGATTTCATGGGTGGGCGTGGACTTGTACTCTATACGCGAGCCCACTAGCGCCGTTCGCGGTGTGCGGTCCGGATGGGCGCCCGGGCCTGGCTTTTGACTCTGAGGTGCCGACTACACCAACTTGCAAAGTTGCTTCCTCTTGCTAGGCTACGTCCCTTCAGGCCCCTGTGCCGCACTCCAGGACAGCGCGTCGTCCGCTTGTATATACGCCAAATGACCGTACCAGCCTCGTTCGTCGTGCCTGAGGGCTACACGCTGCACAAGGAAAACACCTCCGCCATCCTCCTCCCTGCGTCGAACGATGCGTTCTTGAACCCGGTGCAAGAGTTCAACCGCGATCTGAGCGTGGCGTGCATCCGGACATGGGGCGAGGCGATGAACGCGGAAAAGGAGAAGAAGTGGAGGCAGAGCTTGGAGAGGCGCGCGAAGAAGGGGGAGGGGCACAAGGCCAAGAAGGCGAAAAGTGAGTCGCGTGCTTGTCGAGACGGACGACGATCATGGACGCGTATAGGCCTGTTGTGCAGCGGACGGCAATGCAGACACGTCTATGGTGACTGAGCCGTTGACCGAAAGTACACCCGCGGAAGGGCCGTCAGAAGACACTGCGAAACCTCAGACTCAGCCCGAAGTACGTCGCGCGTTCTGCTTAGGCCCACATGGACGCTCAGAGTTTATGGGTTGCAGTTCCGTCCTCACGGTTTCGTCATACTGGAGGCGCTGTCGGCAACGGGTCTACGCTCAATTCGTTATGCGAACGAGATACCTTCTGTGAAGTCCGCTTCCGTTATCCTTCTTACGCGACTGTGTATACTCACACCAGTACTGCAGGCACGTCATTGCAAATGACCTTTCACCCGCCGCTGTGGAGGCGATGCGCCGGAACGTCGAACTGAACGATCTTCACGAAAAGGAAGAGGCACCCGCTGAGGGGACTGAGAAATCAAAGGTTCGGCCGGCCAAAGTGAAAGTCAACGAGGGTGACGCATGGTCAGTATTAGGGTTGAGAATCGAGCTTGATTCGAAGTACTGACACTTCACAGCGCTCTGATGTACAACCATCGCATGGAACGCAACCGTGTCGACGTTGTTGACCTCGATCCATACGGGACTGCAGCGCCGTTTATTGATGCGGCAGTGCAGTGCGTGAACGACGGAGGTGCGTTGCATCGTATTTGATGAGTACGCTCCCTGATGGGCGAGTGTGGCAAGGTCTCCTGTGTGTGACATGCACGGACATGTCCGTGCTTGCTACCGCCAACTACCCTGAAAAATGGTCCGCTATCTCGCTCGCGATCAACGGACGGTATCGAACTGAACACACGCTCCTGCAGCTTCTCGAATTATGGTGGTGCGCCTGTCAAGGCTGAGTACTGCCATGAAGCGGTATGTAGACTTGTTAGGAACAAACCCCGTGCGATCTGAACCGGCATTGCATAGGCACTTCGGCTTGTCTTGCATACGTTGGCGACATCCGCGGCCAGATATGGTCGATATATCTACCCTGTGCTCTCCCTGTCGATCGACTTCTACGTCCGGCTCTTCGTTCGCGTTTACACCGCGCCCATCGACGTCAAGAAGGTTTTCAGGTGTGTGCTTCACGTTTTGCTTTCTGGCGGCTCTCGCCAAAGCTGACTTCGCAGCAAGACCGCTGTATACTACGTGTGCAGCGGGTGTCAGTCTTTCTATGAGCAGCCACTGGGCCGTATGATCGAGAACACTACCGAGAAGAACGGCAAAGTCAACGCCAATGTGCACTTCAAGGTACAAACCGGACCTAGCGTCTCCGAGCGGTGTCCGGAGTGCAACTCTGCTATGCATGTACGTCGCTTGTGATACTCAGTACGTAGGGACGCGCATGCTCATCGCCCCTTCTAGGTCGCAGGGCCGATGTGGTCGGGCCCTCTGCATGACAAGGAGTTCGTGTCCAGTGTCCTCAGTCATGTAGAAGCGAACGAGGACAAGTATGGTACTGCGGCGAGGATGAAGGGCATGCTGACGGTCGCCAAGGAGGTCCGTCTGTCTCTCCCAGCGACATGCAACGCCTGAATCACTCAAATGGTTACCTTAGGAACTGGACACGCCCTTCTACTTCACGCCGTCCAAGGTTTCTAGCCACTTCCATTGCGTGTGCCCAAGTTTGGATGAGACTGCGTAAGCATGGACTGGTGTGAACCATGTATGCGGCTGATCATTTCTGGACAGCTCGGCACTCCTCCACGCTGGCCATAAGATTTCACGCTCGCATGCGTGCGCAGGTTCGCTGAAGACGACCGCTTCTTATGCCGACATCCACGACATCTTCCGCTCGTGGGTCAAAACGCATCCGGTCCGGATGGACAAAGTTTCAGAGACGTCGCCAACGCGGGTGCTGCTCAGCAAAGAGGCGAAGTATGTTTCTTCCCCTTCTATTCTTGGCGTCGTGCTCATCGCGCTCCAGGATCGAGGCCAACTTCAAGCGTCATCCAGACTCAGTCACCCCGTCATCCAAGGTGAAGCTGGTACGATACCAGCAAAACCCCACTCCCAACTGGGGCCCAGGCGCCAAGCCCAGCGGCAAGCGGAAGCGGAACGAAGACGAGTGAGACAAACAAACAACATGAGGATGACATTCCATGAATCGACCGTGTTACACAAAGCAGGTTCCTCGCGGAAGAGAAGTACACACACCGGATCCGGGACGACGTGACTAGATATGCTGCTGGTAGATATAAAATAGCCCATGCGAGAGAGTATTGACAGTAGTGCTGAGATCTGAGAGCGCGAGAGGGATCGAGTAGCGACAGTGGGTAGGTCTACTGGCCGAACGCCGACGGCTGGTTCGCGATCCAAGGGTGCTTGAGCAGGTCCGCGGCTGATGGCCGGAGCTCGTGATCGAGCTCGAATGTGAGTTCCAAGAAGCTGACGGCCTCTGGTGAGATATCTGGTGGGATGGCGGGCTTTGCCCTCGCTGATCCAACCTGTAATCGCAAATCAATAAGCCGGGGTCAGAAAAGCGGAAACGAAAGTGACGAACCTTGAAGATGGCTTGCATCTGTGACAGGTGCGGCCAAGGGTGCTCTCCCGTGAGCATCTCCACCACCAAGCAGCCTACACTCCAAATGTCGGCCTTGAAGGTGTATGCCTTCTGCTGCACGACTTCTGGCGCCATCCAGAACACGGAGCCCTGCAGAGACGGCCGATGCGCACGGTTGCCCGTCATCAAGTCTGCGGCGCATCGAGGTGAGCACAAATGAGACATGACAGCGCAGTAAGGCACTCACTGTCCTCAACCTTCTTCGAGATACCGAAGTCGGAAATCTTGATACCGCCCTTGTTGTCAACAAGCATGTTCGCACCCTTGATGTCGCGGTGGATGATGTCGCGCTCGTGAAGGTAATTGAGGCCGAGCAGCAGCTGTCGAACCCAGTTGCGGACCAGGCGCTCTTCGAACGCTCCGTAGCTTCTGAGCAGCGAGGTAACGGAACCTCCAGGAACATACTCCAGGAAGATGTTAAGGTGATCGTCATCAATGCACGATGCTGTATAGCGTGTCAGCGGGAATAGTGGTCGATAGAGGACACGAAGCACTTACAGTGATACTGGACGATGTTCTCGTGTTGAAGATCGCGGAGAAGCTCGATCTCGTGCTCGAGCGCGATGAGCATAGCTTTCTTGCGCTCTTCGTTAGGTGCGGAACCCGTGGGCAGCTCGACTTGCTTCACGGCCATGAGCAGACCGGTTGCAGCGTCCATGCCGAGGTACACCTTTCCGAACGCACCCGCTCCGATGAGCGCACCCTTGATCCACTTGATGGCCTTCTCGCCTGGAGAGGAGCACGACGATAAGCACATATCTGTGGTCCGCACTGGGCAGAGAAAATTTACCTCTAGACATGATAGCCTTGCTGGGCTCGTCATCATCCGTCGGCGTTTCCACGTCCACTTCCTCCACTTCCTCCTCCTCCTCCTCGTCTTCGTACTCCTCCTCGTCTTCCTCGTCTTCCTCTTCCTCAGGGGCGACATCCCGGATGCTCTGCCTATCATCCATGTCCACCTTCGTCCATTCGTCTGAGTCGCCAGACTGAGCACCAATCTCCTGCCGGCTCTCGACCTCGGCGGTGATCTCGTCCACGGTCATGAGGCTCGCGGTGTCTGAGCGGTCGCGCTTGCTACGGAGCTCGGTGATGTAGCTCATCCGCTTCGACGCAGTGGACATCCGGCGCGATGCACGGGCATTGGTCTGGCTCTCGGATAGGTTGAGAGACTCGGACAACGAATCAGACGGAAAGACTACTGGAGGAAGGAGATGGGGACTCGTCGTGCTCTTCGACGGCGTGAGGTCATCGGTAGCAAGGTCTACGGAGTGCCCGTCGTCCGTAGACAGAGACAAGCGCGGCGGCTCGTTCAGGGTGGATCCGTCCGTCAAACGGTCGGGTTCTGGCGAGGCCCTGTCTACGGCGGTCATGGAGGTAGTGGAAGCCATGGAGGCCCTCGGGGACGGTGTCCTTCCCGATCCGATGGTGCTCACGCTGAAGCGGCTCTGCGGCACAGTGAACGAGATGATGCTGTCGCGCCGGTTCGGGACGCCGCTCTGGCGCATCATGCTCTGCCGCCTCGTCCGCTCCAGCACCTTCTTCTCCGTGAACGGGAAGTACTCTGCCAGATGCGTCGTGATAAGCTCGCTCGGGGGCCGCTGCCCAAAGAAATTCCGTAGCTTGGATGGGGTCTTCTTCGCGCTCTTCGTCGGGCTCCCCGCCTCCTCGTGCGACGTCGGCGATGGCGGGCCCTCTGCACCCTTCTCGGGGATCTTGACACCAAGTCCACTGAGGATGCTTATCGAGCTCGCACGCTTCATGGCCTTGGTGTACACTAGCGGTGGCTCGGCCGCGAGAGCACTGTCGAGCGCATCCTCGCCGTCGTCGGACACGTTGAGCGTCGGCGTGGGAGGTGTAATTACCCGCCGGAAGCGACCGACTCTGAGCAGAGTCAGGCCGTGCTCTCGTGCGGGATCGTCGGGCGGTGCCTGCACAATTGCCATGAGCTCTACGTCGCTCAAAGGACCTCCTGTATCATATGTCAGATAAGGTATAAAGTTCTGCACCGAGCGAGTTCGCGAAACGCACTGGTTGCATCCCCCTGTCCCCAATCGAGGAAAGCACCCCAGCCATCGACGCTTAACCCGGTATCGTCTGACTCGATGTTCTTCGAGCCATCCGCCCCGAGCTTGCCGAACTTCTTCAGCGCCTTCGTGAGCACGTCTACGCTGTTGTTGCAATCGGCGACATTCAGGGTGGTGGTCTTGTTATCGTCGGGCAGTGTGAACTTCATGAGCTTCCGTTTGAGGTCATCCAGAGACGGGTTGTTCTGCGGAGTGCCGGGTCGGAACGGCACACTCAACCCTCGATATGTTGGCGGAGACGGGTTCATCGATCCATTGGTGCGCTGAGACATGAAAGACTCTGCAATGGGGGATAAGCCGTGCGCTTGCTGAAGCTGCGAGGTGGCGTATGGATGCGCATTGCCGCGTCCACCTGGCCGAGGTAACGGCTTATCGGTAGTGGGGGTAGTATTGGAGTTGGTCCTCGTATGGCTAGAAAGTTCAGAGGCTGCGCGACTAGCACCGCGGACCGGGGGCTGACTGGGAGGGAAAGGTAGCGGGGAAGTAGAACGGCTCGGCGTCCTGAGGTTGTTCCCTTGTCTTGGGTCGGAAGGTAAGCCATACCCACCAGACCAATTTCCCTGTGTCTGCGTAGAAGGGGTAAGCAGGCCAGCCTGTGGCAGCGACAGTGGTGCATCGGGGAGGGTAGGAGTGCGCCGTCCCGAGGTTCCCGGGGTGCTCGGGACGTTGTGGACATTTCGAGGTGTACGAGCGATCGGGGGAAGTGGTGGCTGCCCGCGCGGTGGTGGTGGAAGAGGGGGAAGGTTTGCACGGCTATGCGCAGTGGTGGGCGTACCGTGCTGAGTAGTCGCACTGTTTGGTTGCGCAGGTAGGGGGCGCATGGTGGCGTTGAGTCGCGCCGAATCCTGGCCATCCCGGACGAGGCGAGGTAGGTCGGGCGAACCGCCGTTCGGAGGAAGGTGGAGGGGGGCAGGACGGCCTGACTCGAGTCGGCGCGCACCTGTACGCGTGCCGCCGTGGTCGCTCGATAAGCTGGACGTGCGATTATGTTCGGCACCCCGGGGGCGGTTCAGGATGGATGAAAGCGCGCTGTTCGATGAGCATTTCTGCCTCAACTGCTTGACCGCGTTCAGGATCCTCAACCTATCTCCGACGCTAGTGATGCCCATCTCCTTCAGGGTCGCCTGGTCAAGTTCGAGTAGCACATCACTTCGAATGTCGTTGGCCCTGAATGTCGCGGCCTGGTGGCCGCACTTGATGTCAGCAAGCCAGAGCGCAATGTGCGCATCCGTCCAGGATCGCAAAAAGTCGGGGTATGATACACCTGGTGGGGGTTCAAGAGCATGGTTCGGATGAGCACTTGTAGGCGTGTTCGTCAGGGACCCGTTCAGGTTTATTGAGCGCGGTGCGGACGGGGTCTGGAATTGGACTGAACTCGGAGAAGTCGGAGAGGAAGCTCGGGAGGTGGGCTGGGACGCGTCCTCGAGCGCCTGCAGGGTGGTCGAGCTTGCCACTGCCACGGCCATCTATGCTGATCTGAGAGTGGTTGCGTGCGTCGGTGATCGTAACGGAGAGCGTACGGGGATGGGTGCGAGTGGACGGTCCAAGCTCCTCGGCCAGCGCCTTAGCGTCTCATAAGTAGACCCGTATGAGTCTCAGACCGTTGAGGATATACAGAGAAGAAGGCAGGGAGGTGAACAAGACAGCGCAGGAGTCGGAAAACGAAGAGGACGGCCGGGGAGACAAAGGACAGAAAGAGAACAACGACGACGACCGTGCGCGCAACACCGTCTCCTCATTAGGCGCCATTGATCAAGAGCGCCCCTGGATTTGCGATTCCTGCTGTGTCCTCTACTCTCGACCGCGATGTCCTCCTCGTACGCATCGCGTGTTATATGTGCTCATGCGTTGGACGCTGTCCGACATGTCTACCTGTGCATGGAACCCTGCAGCTGCCGCGTGTGGCACTCCTCTCTTCAGCACTGTCCTGTTCCGCCGCCGCCGGCTGCCTTGGTAACAAGCCCCGGGTCTTCAATAACTCTATCGCAAGCGCCGACCTCCTCGAGACTTCCCTCCTGCTTATCTCGTTCACATGCCGCGAAACTCGTGCAATGCTTCCAGTCAGCGAGCGAGCTTCACCGCGACTACATACATATCGACCACAACCTGACGAATCGTCTTGCTTGTCTATCAGGCTTCCTGGTCTTGCGTGCGGACGTGATCCCCGGAGCAGTGGAGTAAAATCTATTCAGAACATGCTCTGATTGCCTTTGGTCGCGTGTGTTTTTCGAGAAGGCCCTCGCCCTTCGGGTATGCAATGGCAGACACCTGGTTAGTGGCCGACGCAGCCGCTGTCGGTCATCCGGGTCCGTGCTGTGAATTTACACCCGTCATCCCTGTCTCCCCACTTCCTGGATTTCCACGTAAGTACGCGTCTCTGTAGTGGTAACCCAGCTACTACTTGGAGAACTAGCCACAACTGTCTGGAGTTGATCAATCACCACGCTGTACATCATGGATGCCTCGACGTTTTTACAGCCGTTTGCATAACGATAGGCCCCTCCACACTGTTTACACACACTGCCGCGTAAGCGGACTTGGAAAAAGGATAAGTGATGAGTAAGTGAGTAGGGATGAGATGAAACGAGAAGCCTCAAAAGTACGAACTCCGCCGATAACCGACTGTGTGTACACAGTTCGCGAGGGGCCTATCGTTATGCAAACGGCTGTAACCCCCTTGTCAGATCCGATGGACGTCTCTACGTGAGCGTTGGATGCAGTGTATCAGACTCCGGATCAGCCGTTGACATCGGCGTGTCTGAACGTCGAGTTATGCGTTATCTTCGCGCCAAGGCATTGCCTCTAGCCACTGCTTGAGCGGTAGTCCCTCTGAGCAGTGAGCAGTGAGCTTCGAGCGTGCGGGGGTTGCGGCTAGGGTTGGGAGTCTCCGCCGCCGTCGTGGCGATCAAATAGGGTTTTTCCTGTAATGCGCTCCTCTTCGGCATGCCAGAGTCGTCAACCTGTGGCACCGCGTAGCGTGGCACGGACGGTTCCTGACGGAGGATATCCAGGAGCACAAATTGATTTGCCGTATTGGACTCAAGCTGTCGACACTCGGCGGGGTGCTCGCGCCGACGGTCTGCAACCTTTCCTCCTGCACATGTTGGCAGACATGAGCGGGCGCGTTGGATGGCTCTAGAGACCGTCGAGCTGCCAAGCGACGCTGGACGGGCGAGGACAAGCCTGTGACGGCGGGCGTTGGTGACTGACTGGAATGCATGAAAGGTCATATATGGGACGCATCACGGATAAGTGTCTGGAAAGGGAAGGAGCGGGCGCCTGGGAGTGGCGTCTGGGCTCTGGACGGAGGGCGGTCGCCTGCCAAATATAATGAGGCTTTTGCCGGGGCCGTGTCCTGTTTCCAGCTCTCCCGTCCGACCTCTTGGTCGCCGACTTCTCTCCCTCCTCTCTTCGTCCACCGTGTTCCCGGTCGTCCCGGCAGGTCTTTCGTCCTTTCCTTTCCTTTAACTTACCCTACACGGTCTGCTTTCCCTCATCACCCACCCTCCACCCACCCCTTCATCCCCGTCACCCGCCGCCGACCAACACGACGCACACCTAATCACCTCTGTCTCCGCCCGCCATGTGGGTGAGAACAGCGATAGTCTCGCTCCTCGCGCTCGCCCAGTGGGGCGTCGCGTCGCCGTATAGGGACGATCTCGTCGACTACAACCTTAACACGAACAAAAATGCCCAGTCGCCTCTTCAGTACTCTACCGACAAACGCCCCAGCTACACCAAATCCCCGGATAACTGGCGCTCCATCCCTTTCTACACCATCCTCTTGGACAAGTTCGCCGATGGCGACCCCTCGAACAACGACTACTTCGGTACGATGTACGAATGGGATTGGCGAGAGACGCAACTGCGTTTCGGCGGTGATCTCAAGGGTCTGGTGTCGAAGTTGGACTACCTCCAGGGAATGGGCATCAAGGGTATCTTCATCTCCGGAACGCCGTTCATCAACATGCTCTGGCAGGCAGACAGTGAGTTCACCTAGTCGCCACATCGCCGCGTCTTGGCTCACAGCTTTGTTGCCCAGGTTATTCGCCCCTTGACTTCACGGTTCTCGACCCTCACTGGGGCACTCTCGCTGACTGGCAAGCCACCATTGACGCGATTCACGCCCGCGGGATGTATATAATGGCGGATTTCACTGTGGGTACCATGGCGGATCTCGTCGGGTTCAAAGGGTATGTGTATATGCTCTATTATGCCCTCGGCATTGATCTCAAACCCGACTCAGCTACTTGAACACGTCGACTCCATTCGACCTCGGGGAATACGATGCCGTATGGAAGGATCCGCTGTACGCTCCCTGGGGCTTCAACGAGTACAAGGATTTCTCGGTACGTCTCCTCCATCTTTGCGCGTTAGTTTCGGGTTTTGACCAAGCGTCGTTTCAGATTGACAACGGGTACAACGAATCCTGCCAGCTCCCTACTTTCTGGGCCGATAACGGCGTCATCCAGGACATTGACTGGAAGTCGGGTTGTAAGCTGTCGGACTTCGACCAATACGGTGACATGGAGGCCTTCGGTGTGCATCCTGATTGGCAGCGTCAATTGTCGAAGTTCGCATCCGTCCAGGACCGTTTGCGAGAGTGGAAGCCCGAGGTTTTGCAGAAGCTGCAAACGTTCTCTTGCATGGCCATCACTGCCTTGGACATCGACGCTATCCGTATCGACAAGTCCACCCAGGTTACGGTTGACGCGCTCGCTTCCTGGGCATCTAGCACTCGTGCCTGCGCTGCCAATCTGGGCAAGACCAACTTCTACATTCCCGGCGAGGTTACCGGTGGTGACTACTTCGGGTCGATCTACTAGTAAGTCTGCAGCTCATTGCACGCTCGGCAGAGCGCTGACATTCTGTCTCGCAGCGGTCGCGGCCGTACTCCTACTCAGCGCCCTCCAGGCTTCCTTCAGGCAGCCAATCTGTCAGCCGACATGGATCAGTACTTTCTCCGCGACAAGCCGCTCAATGCGCTTGATGGCGCTGCCTTCCATTACTCCACGTACCGCTCGCTCGCGCGTTTCTTGGGTATGGATGGTAATCTACAGGTCGCATTCGACGTCAACTCCAATTTCGTCACTGCTTGGAACGAGATGTTCGTCAACAACGACTTCTTGAATCCCCACTCTGGCGATGTCGACCCGAGGCACATGTTCGGCACGAGTAACTTCGATGTCTTCCGGTGGCCCAGTTTGGAGAACGGCAACCAACGAAGTGCTTTAGGCACATTCATCACGAACTTGGTCATGCCCGGTGTAGCATTGGTGAGTGTTCCGAGCTTTTAAAATCAATTCCCTCGCTCACCTCATGTTCAGTATTACTACGGAGAAGAGCAAAACTTCTATCTCTACGACACAACAGCGTCCAACTATCTTTACGGGTAAGCAATATTTGATGTGGGCGATGGCAGCACCCGTAACTGACCGCACAACTGTAGACGTCAGGCGATGATGAGTAACAAGGCCTGGCAACGGCATGGATGCTACGCTCTCGGCTCTGATCAGTACTTCAACATGCCGCTGGGGAAGGCCATCCTCGGCTGCGAAGATGACTGGAACTCCCTGGATCACTTCGATCCTACCACCGACAGTCGCCGCCTCTTCGCACAGTTCCTCTACCTCCGCAGCCACTTCGCTTCCCTGCAGGATGGCTTCAATCTGGTGCAGCGCGGTAACTGGACGTACAACATCGCTCGCCCCGGTTCCAACGGCACGCTCACCGAGATGGGTCTTTGGTCTGTGTCGCGTGCGCCCATCGACAATGTGCAGAAACTCACCGGGAACACCAACCAAGTCTGGATGCTCTACTCCAACGAGAACCAGACCAAGACCTGGTCGTACGACTGCAAGGGCGACTTGTGGATCTCTTCTCCCTTCGAGAGTGGCAACGTTGTTCGCAACTTGTTCTACCCGTACGAGAACTACACTCTCCAGGACTCGGGCTCACCCTACTTCAATGACGGAAAGGCCCCGTGGTATGGATGCCTGGACACCGTCACGATGGAACCGTACAGTTTCAAGGCACTTGTCCCCATCGACCAGTGGGTCCCGCCGTCGCCGATGCTCACCAAGTTCACCCCCGGTCACGACGCGCGTCTACAGGCCGAGCCTGGAGACGTCAACGCCACGTCCGTCGACATCGTCCTAGAGTTCAGCGCTCCTATGGATTGTACCAGTGTCACCAGCGCCATCTCGTTCACCATGTCCGGCAGCGGCGACGCACCCACGATCAACCAGAACTCTATCAAGTGTCTCACTCTCACGAATGTTGACCCACCGAAGATCCCAGGCACTCCTGTTTCGCAGTGGTCGTGGTCTGCGACGCTCCAGAACTTCCCTGACGGCATTCTCGATATCGCCATCAAGAACGCGGTCACGCAGACCGGTGTGTCGACCAATGTACGTGTCCTTCTCTGTTTCCGATGGTGGGGACGTCAGACGCTGACATCTTCTGACAGGTCACCGACCATCTGTTGCTGCGCAAGGGTTCTGCGAACAATGTCATGGTGTTCCCGGAGTCGGACTACAACAGCACGGCGTTCAGTGTCTCGGATGGCACGTACAAGTTCACGCACAGTGCGTGGGGCGCAGACATGTTCCGCTACTCGGCCAACTTCGGCAAGAACTGGACGGATTGGCAGAAGTATGAGCCGGTCTCGACGTTCGACCCGAAGCTGTTCGAGGACTCTGACAACTTCTGGGAAGGCCATCATGTCATGGTGCAATGTGAGTAGCACTCCTTCATTGGTCGTATCCTCGAGGCTAACAAAGGACGATACTAGATTGGAGCGACCTCGCCAAGGCCGCGACCGTCGTCGTTCATGCCGACAATGGATACAGCCACCCTCGTCGCGTTCCCCAGCTCCTCGCTCGTGGTCCTTTCAATCAGTGGGGCTTCGACAAGGGTATCACGGCGCAGATGACTCAAAATGACAATGGCAAGTGGGAGCTCGAGATCATGGCAAGCTGGCCGACCTACGTTCAGCTTAACGTGTTCGGATACGACAACTACTACTATGGTGATATCGACGGTGACGGTGTCCTTGATCGTCTTCCGCCCAACACCGCCGCTCCCAACTACCTGAACATCTCCGCTCCTCCCAAGCCTCACCTTGCGTGGGCTCTTGTAGTCGACGACTCGACCCTGACGTGGACGCTCGAGCCCCGCGGCGAGTCCATCATCGGCGCTATCACCTACGCTCTCCTGCTCTCCGTACCCCTCATTACCGGTGCTCTCGCGGTCGCCATCTTCATGTGGTCGTTCTACGGCATCAGGTACAACAAGTGGGGTGTCAAGCCGAACAAGGATCACAGCAGCTACTTCCCCATCCTCGGCTCCCTTGGCAACAAGTCCAGCACGAACGTCAAGGACCACACCCCGATGTCCGAGAAGGTCTTCGGGCACCACCACAAGCAGCACGAGATCATCGGATGGCCTGAGGATAAAAACAAGCGCCGCTGTGTCCTGATTGCAACGCTCGAGTACGAGATCATCGACTGGAAGCTCAAGGTCAAGATCGGTGGTCTCGGTGTCATGTCCAGTCTCATGGGTAAAGCGATGACGGACGTCGACCTCATCTGGGTCATCCCCAAGGTGAAAGACCTCGAGTACCCGCCTGGCGAGCCTGCGGACCCGATTGAGGTCATCATCTTCGGCGAGCCGTACCTTATCGAAGTCGAGACTCACGTGTTGGACAACATCACATATGTCATCCTCGACAGTCCTGTCTTCCGTGCTCAGACCAAGGCCGACCCGTACCCCGCTCGTATGGACGATCTCTCCTCTGCCATCTTCTATTCTACGTGGAATCAGGCCATCGCAGCTACCGTCCGTCGCTACCCTCAGATCGACATCTACCACGTCAACGACTACCATGGCGCGCTCGCTCCGATCTACCTCCTCCCGAAGGTCCTTCCTGTCTGCCTGTCTCTCCACAACGCTGAGTTCCAGGGTCTCTGGCCTCTACGTACGAAGGAGGAGATGAAGGAGGTCTGCTCGGCGTTCAACATCAGCAAGGAGCACTGCACCAAATACGTCCAGTTCGGCAACACGTTCAACTTGCTCCACGCTGCTGCGTCGTTCATCTCCGTGCACCAGAAGTCTATTGGTGTTGCCGGTGTGTCCGATAAGTACGGAAAGCGTTCGTGGGCTCGGTACCCCGCGCTCTGGACTCTCAAGCACGTCGACTCTCTGCCCAACCCCGATCCCACGGATATCGCCGCTCTCGACGAGAACCCGATCTCTGTCCGCGACATCCAGATCGACCAGGGAGCCGAGGCCGAGCGTCCGGAACACAAGCGTCAGGCGCAGGAGTGGGCTGGTCTCAAGCAGGACCCGAACGCGGATCTCTTCGTGTTCGTCGGTCGTTGGTCTAAGCAAAAGGGTGTGGACTTGATCGCAGATGTCATGCCGTCATTGTAAGTGCTCTGTCCGTTAGTGTTCGAGGATCGACGTTGACACTCGCTCTGTTAGGCTCGAGAAGAAGCCCTCCATTCAGCTCATTACCGTCGGTCCCGTCATTGATCTCTACGGTCGGTTCGCTGCGGAGAAGCTTGCTCGCTTGATGGAGCTGTACCCGGACCGTGTGTACTCGAAGCCCGAGTTCACTGCGCTCCCGCCGTACCTGTTCAGCGGTGCCGATTTCGCTTTGATCCCCTCGCGTGATGAACCGTTCGGTTTGGTTGCTGTCGAGTTCGGTCGTAAGGGTGCTCTCGGTGTCGGTTCGCGCCTCGGTGGTCTCGGTCTCATGCCTGGATGGGTACGTGTCCTTGTTATGGTGCCTGGTGGGTATTCGGCTCACCGTTCACATTACAGTGGTTCCCTGTGGAGTCTACGTCGACAGAGCATATGATGTCTCAGCTCACGAAGACGATCAAAATGGCTCTCAAGTCGACTGAAGAGGAACGTGCCTTACTTCGTGCTCGGTCTGCGGTACAGCGTTTCCCCGTCGTAGAGTGGCGTCAGCGCATGGAGGACTTCCACAAGCGCAGTATCGGGGCCAGTCGTTCCTTGGCAGGCCCGAATGCCTGGCGGCCATCGGACGCTGCCTTCAACCCGGATACCTACCGCAGTCAGCAGGAGCCGTCGAGCTGGGAGCCCGAGTATCAAGCCTACCCCTCCCAGCCTGACTGGGACAGCCGCAGTATTGCCGAGAGCCAGAGCCCGCAGATCCTCACCCCAGGCACTCCCGGGTCCCCAGGACAATGGAGCCAAGAGACGCTGACCCCCGGTGGTGACCCCCACCTTTCGGCACCACGCTTGCTCCCGCAGGGGCGCAGAGGGTCTGTGAGCACGGACATCTCGGACAACGAAGGCGACTACTTCTCGAGCCAGCCCAGCCCCGGAGAAACGCGTCAGGAGTTCGGAAACTTCTTGGAGCGTGCAAACCGCACCATCGCCCGCGACCAAAAGGCCGTCCCTGATCCATTCTTGGATGCTGCCCCACGCGGCCTTTCGGTGCTCACTCTCGTGCATCCTCCGTTGAGTCCATTGCCTCCATTGTCGACGAGAAGCAGAACTCGCCCCTCAACAAGGCCATCGCTTCGGTACGTACTGTCGTCGGATTGCATCGTGTCTGTCGGTTACTGACCCTCCCCGTAGTTCACTGATGCCGATGGAGGAGTGGCTTCGGAGTTCGTGCAGAAGCTGCAGATGCTCAACGCTCACAACTCGAAGCACGAGCTGTCCATTGAGAAGTACTTGATGAAGAGCGAGGAGGCCTTCTTCGACAAGGTGAAGAAGGACAAGTTGTCGAGCGCTGCCAGTGTCCGCTCGTCACAACGCGACTCTGTCTGGGGTACGCCGGCACCGTCTAGCTTCGACCATTCCCGCCCCTCGTCGCCCAGCGGGCATTCGTTCGCCCCAAGCATCAACGGTGATTACAGTGGACCGCTCCCCAACGGCCAGGATGTGGTCATCATGACCGGTCTCCAGATTGCCCTTTCACGAGAAGTCTTCGGCTGGCCCTTGTATACCATCATCATTGCGCTCGGACAGATGCTCGCCGCGACGAGTTTCCAGATCACGCTGCTCTCCGGCCAAAACTCCGAGACCAATCTCCAGCTCTACGTGCTCGGTGGCGTGTTCCTCGCATCCTCCATCGTGTGGTACTTCCTCTTCCGTGTGAAGCCTTCCGTCTACGTGCTGTCGATTCCTTGGGTGTTCTTCGGTATCGCCTTCTTCTTGATCGGTCTACCCTCAGTAACCAGTTCCCTCAACGTCGCTCATGTCGCGCTGTCGAGCGCTGCGACCTGGTCATACGCCATCGCCTCCGCGGCCGCCTTCTGCTTCTTCGGCCTCAACTTCGGTGAGGAGGCCGGTGCAGCTACGGAAGTGTGGATGTTGCGTGCGTGCATCGTCCAGGGCTCTCAGCAAGTCTGGGTCGCCGCGCTGTGGTATTGGGGATACATGCTCGATGGTGTCGAGCAGAACAACATGGCTCCATGGTGGATTGTGCTTATCGTCTGGCCATTGGCGGTGATGAGCTTCCTGTTTGCCTATCTCATGCTCTTCGGCCTGCCAGGTTAGTCCGTAGAAGTGCATATGTCTATAGCATCGTACTGACTGCTTCTCAGATTACTACCGCCAAACGCCGCCCAAGGTCCCCAACTTCCTGAGGACCCTCTTCCGCCGGAAGATCGTGCTTTGGTTCCTTGGTTCCGAGATTCTGCGCGATTACTGGTTGAGTGGGGTAAGTGTTCTGCTGTTGTAAACCTTTGACTCGTTGCTTACTGCTTACCCACCCTCTAGCCTTACGGTCGCAACTGGGGCTTCCTTTGGAACGTCCCCATCACCAAGTGGCAGATCGCACTCCTGGTCGTCGCCTTCTTCGTGGTCGTCTGGGGCATGATGATGGGTATCCTCACCTGGCTGAGCAAGACGCACACATGGCTTCTTCCCGTGTTCGCCGTTGGTCTCGGTGCACCAAGGTGGTGCCAGATGCTCTGGGGCACGTCATCGCTCGCCCTCTACATCCCCTGGGCTGGCCACGCAGGACCATATCTTGGTGTCTGCCTCTGGCTTTGGCTCGGTGTACTCGATGCCATCCAAGGTGTCGGTCTCGGTCTTATCCTCTTGCAGACGCTCTCGCGGTTGCACGTCTGCGCGACTCTCGCCTTCGCGCAAGTCATTGGTTCGATCTGTGTCATGGTCGCTCGGGCAACAGCGCCAAACCGGATAGGTCCAGAGAGCGTCTTCCCAGACGCAGCGCAGTGGGACTTCGACGATGGCTTGAAGGGTAGCCCCTTGGCTTCGGCGCCGTTCTGGGTCGCCCTCATTTGCCAGCTCATCATCGTCATCGGTTACTTCTGGTTCTACCGCAAGGAGCAGCTTGGTAAGCACTTCTCTCGCATCTGTGTTGCATCACTGAAACTGATGGTCGTCGCTCTGTTCAGCACGCCCATGATCACGACCTATAGACACTCGCATTCGCACAGCATACGGACAGTTTCCTCACTTATCTTACATGGGCATCTCAGATACGCAACGGACTCTCGGAGTTAGATATCGGCGGACTTTTGTACTTCCACCACGATGGCACAGTCGCTACACACGCTCTCTACTACACCCCCTGTGTCATAGGCTAGGTATATCTTGCATAATGTGGCCCTCCCTCGGTTGGCAAAGAAGTTTCTTTACCCTATCTTTCTGGAAGCCCGATGATGTGTGCAATCCTTGAGGACGGTTCCCGCTGCGTGCGTACCTGTGATGTTTCATCATCATGAATCATTCCTAGGCCTACAGCTTCGGGATAAGCCGTGAACGCGTGAACGCCTGAACGTCCAAGTCTCCGGCGTCGGTGTGGCAACATCAAACCCTTTGTTAGCTGCCAGATATCTACCGACTAGCCAGCCTCAAGTAGACTATCAACGGTGTCAGTAGTAGATCTGCCTTGGATACTGCAACGCGACCCGCGCAACTTCGCCTTCCTCGACGCATTCCGAGCGGCTCCGCTACTCGAGAACGTACGACTGCCGTCTTCGGCGAAGAGAGGACAAGAACGTCCAGACTTCAATCACCACGAGGCTGCGTTCATCCCGTTTTCCGCTGGTCCGATGAACCGCCCCGGAAGGGCCTTGCCATGGTGGAGATGCCCAGCGTCGTAGTTGCACTGATGAAGAAGTTCTGAATCGGATTGAAGCTGAGAGACGGATGGGATTCGACGACGTTCGATCAGGAGTTCAAGGACTACTTACTTCAGTGCGGTGCGACCTGCTTTGCCTGTGTGCTTGAGCCACGACTGCATTTCGAGACAAAGGCCTGCGAGATAGGGTTGACATTGTGTACATTTTATTCTCACATAGTGCGCCATCGCCCGTGCGGTCTGACTCTTTGACCCTTCGATAAGTCGCTGTCCCGCACCTCGCCGATATAGACCATGACTTGCAGCGAGCATCCTCGTGGATGCTAAGACGCCAAACTCTTCGATAACACGCTCCTCCAATAGTATGTGCACGCCTTTACACTCCTTTGCACCCCGCTTGCACTCCTCTTGCACTCCTTCGCAGATTCATATGCACATCCCAGTCAGTCTCCATGTCAGGTTTCGTAAAATTTCAACGCGCACAGTTATCTATGTCGGCCACGGCAGAGATGCAGATGTATTGGGTATGCAGTAAAAGGCCAAAGCAGCGACAGGCATAGGCCTGATGAAGCAACAGGAGAACCGGGTATCTACAAGTCAACGACAATCACAGCAACAACGCGCAGAAAATCGAAAACACGACTGGTCAACGGAAACCGATGAGGCCTTGAGTCTACTTCTTCGCTGGCTTCTCCGGCGGCAGGTCAAAGTCGGCTTGGAAGCATCCGTACATGCTCAACAAGGATCCGAGACCCTTGTGGACCTCAATCTCGAAGGGTGCGACGGGGTACGACTCGCCATCAATCGAGAGGTAGCCCTTCGTAAACTGCGGCTCGACGCGGAATGCGTGCGCCTTATAGTAATGTTGCTGGTGGGTGGAATTCCGGTGTCAGCATGGGGTGGCAGCAGCAGCACGGCCACGTGAAATTAGACACATTGTGACTTACTGCGTCCATCCAGAACGGATTACCGTGCTCTGCACCGTCGATGGCCTTGAGCATGGTTCCACGGTCGGACTGGGTGATAGGGATAGCGGTCATGAACAACAGGAAGTCTGGAGAGGAGAGGATGATCACGCGCGAACCTGCAATTGGAGCACAACATCGATGAGGCCGTCGTTTGGCTGCGACACGGGAAACTGCATCAAGTCGGGGGAGACATACGGGCCCTGGCCAGCGTAGAGGAATGTGAACGGCTTGTCGAATGTCACCCAGCCGTCGTCATTGACGCGGGCTGCGCCGGTGTGTTTCAGCTCTGGCAGACCCGTGCCCATCGTGGTAAGAGATTCGCCGTCCGTGGTCAGTGTCGCCGGGTCTGAGGCGTCCGCGGATGTGAAGTTAGACCGTGCGTGGGCGCGGGCAGCCTGCAGGTCCTGGACCATCTTGCGCTTGTCCTGCTCGGCAATTTTGATGGAGACTTTTGCGGAGACCTGTTTATTTTTGATCACTAGTGCGCAAAGAAGCGTCAGAGCCTGGGCGGCTGCCAGAGGACTTCATACTTACCTTCGTAGATGAATCCCACGACGAATCGGCTGACAAAGAAGGTCCAGCGAATGTGGTGATTGATCACTGGAAGGACTCACGTTCCACCCATGAAGCGCAGGTGCTCT
The DNA here is from genome assembly GCA_001792895.1 of Lentinus brumalis. Lineage (NCBI taxonomy): Eukaryota > Fungi > Basidiomycota > Agaricomycetes > Polyporales > Polyporaceae > Lentinus > Lentinus brumalis. The sequence continues at coordinate 1,609,530 of MARA01000004.1, forward strand.
GTGCCCAAGTCGATGTCGGCCATCAATCCCAAAGCCTGCGACATGAAGGACATGTATCGTTTGTCGCCCTGGGTCATCGAGAAGATGTCCATAGCCATTGGACGACCTTAGCGGGTCATGTTCGTGAGCATCGCCTAGCAAAATTGTCCCCCGAAAGGGAAGGGAACTACCTTTGATCGCATTCAGAGCAGCAACTGCCACGTCCCTAGATTCCTGCATGGGAGTGCGTTAGCATTCTGTTCTGCCGACAGATGACAGTGGAACCTGCCTCAAGTCCAAGAAGGTTGATGGCAAGGCCGTTGCCAGAACCAGTTGGGATGGGAGAGATGGGTATGCGGAATGCCTTGCCAGGCTCTGCGTGTGCAGCGTAACCGTTGATCACCTCGTGTACCAGGCCGTCTCCCGACATGACCACAATGGCATCGAAATCATCGAGAGGGAGCTTCTCCACGATTTCTTGCGCATGCTTGCCATGCGTAGTGACTGTACAAGACGAGTCAGACAGGGTGCAGGGAGGCTCGACTGGGACACGGTAGCACGCACACGTCACGTCCACCTTGCACTTGGCCGCAATGAAGATAGGTTCGATCTTCTTGCGGTACTGAGCGACGGCCTTGCCCTGTAGATATCAAGTCAGGAACGCGCTAAGTATCGAGCAGGTGGGAACCAACGGGGCCGCTCTTCGGGTTCACAAAGACTTTGAGGCGTCGCTGCCTAGGAAGCCCTGTGCATTGTGAGCGGCGTGCAATCACCGGAATGGGCGACCATCATTACCGGCATACGCAGCGGACATGAGTGCCTCCGTGAAGGAAGCTGCGCTTTCCTTGTCCGCATCGCCGACGGTCCCGGTGACATGCAAGAGGCTGAGTGGAGACTTGGGCTTCTTCTTTGCGAGCAATGACACTTCGAATGCGTCGCCCTTGAGCTCTGCCCAGAGGACGTTCCTCAAAGAGGTCTGAACCTTGGGCCATTTCTCTGTTGTCACGCGTCAGCGGCGATGCACCATCGCACAAGCGTCGACTCACTGTCCGCGGCGCGTTCTACGACGAGTTCTGTGTCCGTGAGCGTGAACCTGGACGCGTTCACGCCCGAGCCGAGGCCCAGCTCGCGGGTGGCCATGGTCGGGGAGAAGATGGTGCAGCAGAGTTGCACTAGAGCTATATAGTGTCTCGTTGTCTCACGGCGAAGTACACCTCATCACGGTCTGCGACTGAAGTTCCGACGTCAGACAGCGTCAGACTCGCCTCAGTCCAGGGCTGCGCGGGGGTGACATCACACAGAGTGACAGGCTACACAGAGGCATCACGACACACGTGCTGGGTGTCACATTCCCACCAGGCGGGGGTCGGGGTGCGCCCAGCAGCGGCTACGCGTCTCTCCCTCTCCCACCAGCGACGCTCCCGCTCGACGCAGCCATGCCCTCCCCGCCCGCTCCGCCTCCTGCTGCCTCGCATCGCCAGCCTCTCCCCGCGCACCATCTCCGCGGCCAGGAGGTGCCCCCGACTTTCGAGACCCTGTTCCGCCATCTCCGCCTGGAGGTTGCCCGCGTGCTCCAAATGCCCCCGGAGCACCGCGCGAGGGAGGAGTCCGTCCTCATCTCGCTCGCTGTGAGTGCGCCTCGTCATTTCTCTGTGCCTTCCTTCTCAGACCTCGCGCTCCCCCAGGGCCGCGCGCTGGGCCGCTACGGTAATCCCGACAGAGCCGCGCTCCCCCGCCCCTCAAGCAAATAGACGCCTTCGCTCAGGTCCCTCACCGTCCCGAGTCACTCATACAGTACCTGGATGAGCGCCGCAATGAGCTGGGTCTTGACGATGAAGGCGACGATAGAGACGGCATTGGCGAACCTTCGCCTGACGATGATCGGGATTCTGACGAAGATGCTATCGGCTCCGAGCACCCAAGTCCCACTGCCAGTCCCCTCGGTGCGCATAACACCTCCTTGTTCCTCTCCTCCCTCGTTCTCATTCTTACGCCACGCCAATTTACTGCAGGCAACACGACTGGTAAGTCGTCGCGCCGTGCTCCATCAACACGCGCGGCTCACGCTCCATCCCTCCAATCAGTGTCCAGCCCCGAACCTCGTAGCACTGTCAGCGCACCCCCGCACCGTCATTCGGAGAGGAAGTCCGCGAGCACGGCCAATGGAGTGGTGCGTCCGTTCTGCTATCCATTCCTGCTCGCCAGGCGTGTAATGCCCCTCTTCGAAAGAATCATACCTTCACTGGGGATGATCGCTGCACGAACTGCATCATGCGCAGCAATCCTACCTGCGTCGTCAACAGCAGCCGTCAGCGCTGCGACTCCTGCTTCGCAAAAAGGCATCGCTGTTCCAAAGTTCTCACGCCCCCGACTCGCCCTTCGCGTGACAAATCCGCGTCAACGAAGGGCAAAGCTGCAGGTGAGTTCAACTCACTACTCGATGGCCGCGCACGACCCAACCAGAATCGCCAACAGACGCGGACGAGGGCGCGAGCGCGCGCGCACCGAAGCGTAAGCGCACGAACACCGAAGACGAGACCAAGCGCACCGAGTCCGCCAAAAGGCCTGCCCGGCCCACTCGCCCTGCTGCCGCTTCCGCCGCAGGCGCTTCTGCCTCTGCCTCTGCCCCTGCACAGAGACCGCCTCAACCGAAAAAGCCTGCGATGCAGAACGGGAACGCCGCAGCCTCATCGAGCGCGGCTGGGAGCCTCTCGCTCGCAGCACTGGCAGCTTCAGCTTCCCGTGCTCCCGCGCCCCCACAGGTGGGGCTCATACCCAGGCCCGGAGCGGCCATCAGTACTACCAGGAGAAACTGCAAGTCATCTCTGGCATCCTCGGCATGGTCCAGACAGCGGTTAAGGAACTCCAGGACCAGGTCACGGCCGACATGGCCGCCGGTGCACGATGAAGAGGGAGGTGTTGGTGTGTATCTTACCGGGGGCAAGGGCGGTGGGATCTGTGCACCAAACATGAGCCATGGTGAACCATGCCCGAGAGTTGCCCCGCCCTCCCTCCCCGCGTCGACATTGTGTACCGTGCTCCGGAGGCCTGCGGACACAGTGACACGCGCAATAATGTCGATGTTTTCATTGCTTTCGCGACCTCGAGCTCGTAATGTTTGGTGTATACTGTACTCTAGTGCTGCCGTTGCTCCCTGCTGCTGCTAGCTTGTGTTTTGTTCTGGTTATATGCCTCCCTGGACTGCTTCCTTTGTGGTCTGTTCGTTCGACTGCCCTCTGGTTCTGTAAAAGCGTGTTGGTTCTGTGCCCTGGTGTGTCGCTGGCCTTCGACGCTGTTCTGAATGTGTCCTTTTACCTTAAATATATGTAGTGAGTCGTGCCATTTAGTACAAGATGTACAGTCGGAGCAGTCGGCCTTGTACGACTCGGCCTGGGTCTGCGACGCAAGAGTAAGTACTGGTAGCGGGGAGCGGCGGCCTAGTTTTGCCGGCCAGTGCAAAACTCCTGCTCTCGATCGGACCTCACGCTTGCAAACCCTCACGTCCACGACGACCTCTGGGACAGGCAAGATGTTTAGGATGGCGAAGAGGGCGCAGCGCCCGAAGCAGCTCCTCCATTTCTCAGCGTCACTTTGCTACCCCTTTCGCGCGTGCTCGCGAAGATGGATGAGTGCGAGACCGGAGGAGCGCCATGTCGTCGGTAGTACTGGTAAGTCATCTCTGCTTGACCTCATGTCGGGAGAAGGACTTCGTCCGCGAGCCGACCGCCGTGCTTTGTGTCGCGCGCATTAAGGCCGCCCGCTGGAAGGCGAACGGCCCGGATCCAGTTGAACTGTGGTTAGCCACATGCTGGTCTTGAGACCATCACTCCTTCGTATGCTGACATCCATGAATTTCTGCAGCTGCACCACGAAAGAAGGTCACAATCCAGCACCTGCATGCCCTCCGCGCATCCCGGACGCCAATAACCATGCTCACCGCGTACGACTTTCCCTCCGGGCGCGCCTGCGAGACGCACGGCATCGACATCACCCTCGTCGGCGACTCGCTCGCGCAGGTGTGCCTCGGGTACGACTGCACGACCCGCCTCACGCTCGACGAGATGCTGCACCACATCCGCGCCGTCGCCCGCGGGTCACATACACCTCTCCTTGTCGCGGACATGCCCTTCGGGACGTACCTCGCCAGTCCCGAGGACGCCGTGCGCAATGCTGTGCGCATCGTACGAGAGGGCGGCGCAGACGCTGTCAAGCTCGAAGGCGGGCTGGAGCTCGTGGATACCGTCCGTCGGCTGACGAACGTCGGCATCCCGGTCATGGCGCACGTCGGCCTCCTCCCGCAGCGCCATGTTGCACTCTCGGGCTACCGCCTGCAGGGGCGCGATGCGGAGAGCGCGTTGGGCGTGCTGAAGAGTGCACTCGCGCTCGAGGAGGCGGGTGCGTTCGCAATGGTGCTTGAGGCGATCCCGCATGCGCTCGGAACATACATCACACAGCGCCTGAGGCATGCGGCGACCATCGGTATCGGGGCTGGTTCGGGAACGGATGGGCAGGTGCTTGTGTGGGACGACCTCATGGGGACGTGGCACGGGCACCAGGCGAAATTCGTGCGGCGCTTCGCAGACGTCAAGTCTGAGGTCGAGAAGGGCATACGGGCGTACTCTGAGGCGGTGCGGGAGCGCAGCTTCCCTGCGGGTGCGGAGAGCTACGAGATGCCGAAGGCGCAGTGGGAGCGGTTCCAGCAGCTGGCGGAGTGCGGGGTCGGTGATGTTGCGAAGGATACGTGAGTTGAGAGGCAGACGGTGTGTACCGAGATTCGAGAGTATCTAGCGGTCAGTTTGTGTACGTATCTTTATCGCGGTATGTATCGATATCTCTCGTGCAGGAGACCTGTCAACCTCCCGGCCCCTCAATATGCATTATGTCGGTGATGTTGTCTCTCGCACACGCACACGGCAGTCAGCGTTACGTCTGCTCGGTGCGCCGAACAAGACTCTATTTTATACGAGCCATCGGTACTGATTACATGCCATGAGACCCGCGGCGTGATCAAAGCGTTCTATGTCCTCCGTACACCGGGGGGCCTCCACGGGAATTTGCACGAATACCGTGGTGTATGCGCGGCGATGATGCTATGGGTTGAACACGGCGACAGATCGATGAGATCGTGTGAGTAGAGCCGGACGGTGGTCGGTATCGGGAGAGACGAAACGGATGACCCATCATAAACTGGAAGGAAGAGGAAGAAGATGTCTTCCGGGCTTGACGAGCCTCTGAGCTCGAACTCTCGCGGCGGTCGACATAACATGTAGTAGAAGCAGCTGCGTGCAGGAACGAGACCTAGGTAAGCCTCAGCAGTGGGACATACGGTGTAAGAAGCACGTACGTTGTGGAGTCTCCAGGACTTGAGGACCGGGCGTGGTAGTAGCCATGAGCACCGTGGTCGATAACTTGACCCGGAGACAGGGGTGATCGGAAATGAATGTGAGAGGGTATGAGAGGAGAGGATGTGCGGTTCCTGCGGTAGGGATGCGGCTAGGATGCTATGTACCACGAGTACGAGGATCGGAGGGCGGGGAAGCTCTGGACAGGGAGGGGCACGAAGCTCGGGGATGTGCAACGGTGGCGGACGAAAGAATCCAAGCCCCAAAAGGACCGACGCTCAGGACGTCGGTTCATATTACACAGCTGCGGGTGGTGCACCTCTGGGCGCCCAGTGGCGAAGTCATCGTAACGACTGCGTCGGGACGGGTGAAGAGGCTGATGTGGTACAGGGAGGCTGGTCTGAAGATGTTCTTGATCCCGAACACTTCGCCCTGCTTGCTCTTGTCTCCTTGAACACCCTCGAATGGATACTGAGAAGTTTGTCTATGAGAGGAGGCATGCGCTTTGGCCTGAGTCCATTGTCGGTGTCGCATCCCGGTGGCGCGTGGCGCAAGACGAGGTAGAAGGTCGTGAGGGCCCATGAGGCATCCCGCCGCGCTATAAGTACGTGCGCAGAGAACAAAGCGCGAGCGCACTTGGACTGCATCAGCGGCACATAGTGGCACAACACACAAGGCCTTTGTTGTGCGTATCAGGAAGGAACGATGACGAACCTGCGTGTTGTGGACATTGTCCGAGCTTGGTAGGGAGGTGCACCCCCGACGAAAGAGTATAATGATATTGACCAAAGGGTTAACCAAGAGGCATACGCGTCGCCGGCTACGACGACGCGGCGGCGGTCTTCCTATGTCTCCGTCGCTTCTTCTTCGTCCCTTCGTCAGCCCCATCGTGCTGCGCCTCCTCACCCTCCTCGGCATCCCCACTCGCAACCCGTTTGCGCTTCTTCTCCTTTGGGCCCTTCACATCCTGAACAACATCGTCCCCGTTGTCTTCGTCTCCACCATCGCCGGTGGCTCCCCAGCCGCAGCCTTCTCGCGCATACGCTCTTTCTTCCCCTTTCGCTTCTTCACCTTCTCCTCCGCGTGCGGCTGCACAGCATCGACGCCGCGCTCCTTGAGCTTCGTCTTGAGCTCCGTAAGCCGTGCAACACGCTGCCCGTCCCACGTGCGACCCTTGCCCTCCTTGCGGTACGGCGCATACTTCTTGATGCCCATGAACGTGTTGAGCTCCGCGTCGGTCGCCATGAGGATCTCGGCGGGGGTCAGCCCGAAGCTCTGCGGTTCGACCTTGGTGTATTTGAATCGCGTGGGCATCCCCGCAACCTGCATACCGGAGTTAGTTATCCGTGAGTGCGGGGGCGATGGAGCACGCAGACGCACCATGTCGTTGAAGTCAAGCCCGTAGATCTCGTCCATGTACTCCTCGAGCTTGCGCTTGCGCATCTCCTCCGTCCCGTCCCAGTCGTCGTCCCCAGGGAGGCGCTCGACGTCTGCGTCCATCTCGTCCATGTTCACGCCACCCTCGTCCATCGCGTCGTCCTCGCTCTTCTTCTTCTTCTTCTTTTTCTTCTTCTTCGACGGCCCTTCGTCTCCGTCCTCGAGTGCTTCCGGGGGTACGATGTCCGCGACATCGACGTCGTCGTCCCATGTCGGCTTCTCGTCGTCGACGATGTCATCCTCGCCAAACTCCGCCGCGTCATTGGCGTACAGCTCCGCCATCTGTCGGTCATGCGCTTCAGGGTCCCAGTCGCCCTCCAGATCGAGCGCTTGCAGCGCTGCGAGTGACTATGAGACACGGTTTTCCGCTATGACGACTGCGGTGCCTACCTTTGCTCTCCTCGAGCTTCTTGCCACCCTCGTGCCCGATCCGCTCGAGCTTCGCGCGGAGTTCCTTCATCTTGAGGGCCTTCAGTCGATTGACCTCCTCTTTCTTCTTCAGCAGCTCCTCCTCCTTGCGCGCCTTCCGCTTCTCACGCGCCTCCTTGCGGGTTGTGTCCTGTCGTCGAACGAGCGAGTCGAGGTTACGCGGATGGCGAGCAATCTCTGCCGCTCCTCTGTGGTCGCGTGAATGTCAGTGAAAAACGACGTGACAAGCAAGGCGGAATGGGACGGACGGTTCTTCGAATCTGAAGTTGTATGAGCTCTCGAAGCGGTCAGCGACTTCGTCGAACTCCTCTTCGTCGAGGGATGGGTGTTCAGCATCGTCTCCAGAGCTGGAACCAGACGCCTCAGCGTCGGACTCGTCGTCCGCTCTGCCCTTGCCTGTGATCTCCTTGTACGTTGGGAGACGGCGAGTTGACCGGTCAATCCATCCGCGATTCAGGATGTAGCTGCGCGGCAAGGTGAGCAGATTAACGTCCAACGTGACGCGGGCACTCACTTCAGCAAGAACTCCTGGTCTTCATCCTGCTTGCTCTTCCCCGACTTCGATGTTTTCTTCTCCTTCTTACCCTTCTTCTTTGGCCGTTCCTCCTCTTCAGCCGGCACAGCGCCCACGCCCGAGTCCGCCTCGATGGTGATGAGCTCCGAGAGATCTTCCCCAACCTCGCGCTGCAGGTACGCGCGATACTCCTCCTCCTCCTTCTCGATCTCGTCCTTGGTCTTCTCGCGCAGCACCAGCAGGTCATCCTCCTCATCGCTGCGCTCCTCGCCATCCACGGCAGTGTGGAACGCGGCGATAGTTTCGTCCCGGAGCTTGCTCTGCTCCTCGACGTGCGTGAGCGGTTCGGGAGAGGGCGTACGCGTCCCAGACGCCTCTTCAAGGGCGGACGCGAGGGCGTGTTGGCGCATGGTCAGAGGCTTCGACTGCAGGAGAGTGTATGTGAGCTTCGGGGACGAGTTGGGACGGATGTGGCATTCGCGCGAGGGAACGTACCTTGTCCTTCCGTGCCCGACCAAGAGAGAGTTCGCCCGTCTTCTTGCGCTCCTCTACCCTCTCTTCGATCAAACCGCACATCGCACAGAAGAAATAATAGGTACTCACCCTCAAATACATCCTTGCTGCTTTCGTAGATTGACGGGTCCTTGCGCTTTATGCGCGCGAGGGTCCGCAGGATCGCCGCGTCCACGGCGGGAGTGAGCTCCTCGCCGTCTTCATCTTCAGACTCGGCTTCCTCAGAGTCCTCTTCATCAGCATCTTCGTCGGCATCCGACCCATACTTCTCCTTAACTGCATGCGCACACTTCAGGGAAACTTATGGGAATACATGTGGCTGAGACGTACGTTTCGCTAATTCCTCCCTTTCCTTCCTATACTCGAATGCTTTCGCATAGTGCTCATTAATGGTAAGGGTCTGGATGTCCTCGAAGTCCGAGTCGTCCGACAGCATGTCTGGCTTCTGGGAGAGGGAGAGGGAGGAGAAGGAGGACCTAGCAGGTCTTGTAGGTGCACTGACAATGAAAATCAGGACTTACTTACGGGGTTGAAACTCCGAAAGTACATGCAAAGCGACTGCCCTCCGCTGCTCTCTTTCGTTCTCTCGTCTGACTGCGACTGACTGCGACTGCGACCCTTGCGTTCTCATCAATATTGGCTGCCGCCCCGCTCCCGACTGCCCCTCGCACCTGCCCAAGGTCCGCGAGGCTGCCTCTCTAAGCTCATTCCTTGTATTTGGCCGCATCTTATCTCCTCAGATAAGCCCGGCGCGTAAATCTCGGGCCCCGCGCTCCTCGTCGCACCCCCTCTCCCATCCTCCTCTCCTGCACTTCTCGACGCGATTGACCCGTTCAGAACGCGTCGCTCACATATAGCTGATACCAACATGAATGTATATTCCCAAGAATTACGCAGCACTAACGGTATCAAGTAGTATATAATGACCATCCCCTTCGCCAGGATAGATAATCTTTCGGCGCCTCTTCCGTAGTAAGTAAGTACTGTAAGTACGTACGCGTCCTTGCTGTGAAGCTACGAGCTGCGGGCAGCGGCTCACCAGTGCACCACTGGTACCAACGTCGATTCAGCGAGTTCTATCCAGATACCGAAGCTTCTACCTCGTCGCGTCGCACCTCCGGATCTTCGCACGCTCGCGCATAATGGAGCCCTTGCCACCGGGTACAACTTATCCGCTCAAGGAATGGGAACGTCAGGACAAGCTCAATGTCGAGTTGGTCGGGTACGGCTGGTAAGTCAATCTTTGCCGACATCCCTCCCAGACTGACTTGGGTATCTGCAGGGAGGATAAACGTGTGATAGTGCGCTTCCATCTACCGAAGGACCGTGATGTGGGGCGCATACAGTTAGCCCTCACATTCATGTGTCGCGACGTAAAGCACTCCAAGAACTGGATGTGCGAGTACTGTGGTATGTGCCGAAAGATCTCCATCGATGCGTGCGTCGTGGTGGTCCCTCAATATCGCATCTCAGGTGCTCCCGCGCGGGAAACCCATATCGTGACGAATTCATGGCACCACCTCGAACCTCCAAAATTGGTCGTCTACGTGCGTCTCGTTCCGCCACTAACGCTGACATGATGTTCTTTGATTCACTTGGTCCGTTCGTAGATTCACTACGTCTGCGACAAGGATCAGCGTCACGTCCTCGATGGCCTACGGATGGCCCACGACATGCACAATTTGGCCAACATGGGCCGCCTTGGACCCTTCCCTACGTCTTTCCCTCCCAAGCAACCAGGCGTGACCTATCCGCTTGCTGGAAGTTGCGTCTGTTGCGAAAGTGATGAGACAGCTAATGACCCCGGAAATCTCAAGAAATGCAGCCAATGCAAACTGACGAGGTGCGTCCCGATCCTTCCTCGATCCATCGGTTGTTCACTGCATACCCGTCGCAATCGCCCTATATGTAGATATTGCAGCACTGAGTGCCAGAAGAAGGACTGGCCACGACACAAAGTTACTTGTAACAAGATCTTCTCGGTCAAGTTCGAGAATTGGGAGTAGGTCCCGAATGTGCGCACACCGTCGCGATTCCCGGTAGTCATAGGTGTTCAGTGACAAGGCGTAGGGCAAGACGCTGAAGTCGTCTGACGAAAGCTCGTAGAACATTCCTGTGCGGTACCATGATACCATTGTTAAATTCGACATATTGATACTGCTGTAACTGTACTCTATGCATAAATACCCACTCATAGATACGACGCCCGGACTACTTATGGATACAAGTGAGTGAGTCTTCCTGGAGAGAACGAAGGGAAGGAGCTACAATATGGTCGGTCTACGGCCAAAACGTCTAAGCATGCGCGTACGCATTCTCTGTATATACGAGAACCTCGTGCAAGTATCGCACCTTCGCGTCCCCGCCATCATTACTCATGCCGGGTGTCGGGGGCAGCGGCTGCAATCAATTCCTTGCTGAGTCTGCCACATTAACATTGAACGGAGTGAGTGGCCTACCTTCCATCGTGACGACGTTTCCTGGGGTTCATACTTGCGGAGCTCGTCCAGCTGGAAATAGAACCGAGAGACTACAATCGGTGGGATGCTGGGTCGCATAGCAATGAGTGGCTGGAAGGTTCTTCGAAGGACCATAGGCCTTACATGTTTAGAAACACGCAGACGAACGCGAGCCTTGTTTCGAAGAGCGCGTCCGACACGGCTTGGACGATGTTCACTACCAGCATGGCCCTACGTGGGCTTTGTCAGATAGAGGTGCGATTGGTGTATGACGCGGAGCACTCACAGGAAGTACAGTACGCCTTCTCGCATGACCAGTGAGGCGTAACCCTGTTGCTCGGGATGCTCGAGGTACGCGTTGCGAGTCTGCAGAAGCGTCACTACGATGACGATGGCTTCTGAGAGGAGAAGCGGGACTCGAGTAGCCACGCCGACTGGAAGCGCGGAGTCAGTGGACGCGTTGCGCGGATAGTGCAGAGTTGCCCTTACGACTGTAGTCAACGAAGATGGGTCAGCGCATCTCGAGGGAGACCAGAACAAATAGACACTGACATGGTAGAGGTGAATTGGTTGACGTTGCTACCATCTTGAATGCAGAATGGCATGACGAAAGGTCCATCGGTGACTATCTCCAGGCGAACAAGGGCGTCCAGAGCCTTGAAAACGATGAGCAATAGAAGAATGAAAATGGGACACGTGAAGTCATACTAAGCATGTTGCCACAGGGATCAGGGCAAAGAAGACCACAATATACGCGAGGAGTTTGCGGTTCCCACTGATAGCGTAGACACGCAACCCGGAGAACACTGCCAGGCCCAGCTCTCGTTAGTATTCGACAGCCCGTGTGGTTCAGTAGGCAGCTCACCAGCCCAGACAGCGAATAGAGTGATTATGCATGCTTGCTGAACTCGTTGGAGGAATTCGCAGCTGTGTTGTCGAGCACCGCATCAGCTGACAGACTGGAAGTGGGGTTACATCAGTTCACAACGTGCCTCTAGAGGGCGGTCAGCATACGGCCGCATCGGGGTAACTGCACACGTACAAAGTATGAAGGAGGGAGGATGGTGCTCGCGAATGTAGCGAAGTATTGGAGAAGGCTCAGGTAGCGATTGAGGAAAAACATGGCCCGCGCCCATGTTAATCGCCGGCCCCACGCATAGTGAACTTCGCGGTCGAAAGTGATCATGTACTCGTAAAAGAGAACTGCTATTGACGGGTTTGAGGGTCAGTCATGCACACGGGACGACGAGATGACGACTTACCGAATGTCGATGCGAAGACATATTGTGTCAATCGGCTAAAATGCAGAGTTAGAATGAAATGACGCCGGGAGAGAGGTACATCCGTACTCACTTTGCTTCCAGGATTTCCTCTGCTAACACCAGGTCATCCCAGCCTGAGGCGTCCATGCCAGTGGACGACGATATCCTGCAGGAGTAGCAAGAGTGGGAGCCGTCAAGGCAGCCGGACAGAGAGACGAGAGCGTGAGTAGCAACCAATATATATATACACAGCAGCCCCGCTCCATCGCACCCGATACAGCGGATGGAACGGGCTCAGCCTAGATGTACTGTTCACTCTGGCAAGGCCGCCGCATCCCGTAACGGCCCTCCGAGCTGATGACAGCTGTGTACACCCGTCCAGCATGCCTGGCATCGGCAGCATGCAGCGGCGAAGCCTGCGCGCGGTACATGGGCAGTTGGGACACTTATATCTCTCAGCATCTTTGTTAGACAGTCGTTCTTGTCATAGCCCATTGGCACAGTTCGCGCTGAGAGTGGCTAGATGGTCTCGGTCAATTCGGACGGAAGCTAGGTGATAAGGTTTGGAAGCACTTACGGTACACCTCCCCATTCGTGCATCATTTTGAGGTTGCCACGGTCACTATTGGTTGTCGCACCTCGTGAACGCGCCCGCAAGTCGATACCGTATAGGTGACCACTCCACCCGTAAACAAGTGGCAAGTGGCCGTGACAGCAGGCTCAGGGATGCACCCCAGAGAAGTGGCATATGTCAACGGTTGTTATTGGACGTGATAACTTACCGTTGCTGCGTCTTGGAACTGGCGCGCAATGCCAATGCGACGTGGAAGGTAGAGGAAAAGGACCCGCCGGCGCATGGGTTCCATCGTCATATCATCGTATCTTACACATGGGTGCTTCCCGCCCGCAGTCCGGAGCCCGACCAAGTGGCGGCGGTCGGATAGTCTTTCTCGAATCCCGCAGATCCAATGTCACCGGCTTCGTAGTCGCTGCGATAATCGCGGTATAGAAACGCAGGTCTCACATGACCGGGAGCCTGCGAATGCGGTCAGTGAGCGTTTTGACAAGGCACAATTCGCTACGGACCGTGCTGATAGGCGTGATGAAACGCATCGTTGACTGCGTCCCCAAGCTGCGTAACCGGGACGCGGAGGAGTAAGTTCTACCAGGGGACTCTTGAGCCGTAAGATCGTCCAAGTCCAGAAAAAACCGGGAGATCAGGATTGGTGTGATGCTACGGTGGGTGAGCATGAGTATCAACGTCTAGACCATCAACTACCGACATACACATTAAGAAACGGCACTATAAAGCCAAAGCTGCCGACCTGCAGGAAGTCGAAGAGGATCTGGACGATGTTGAGCGACAGCATGATGCTGGAGTATCCAGCAAGTGTAAGCAGCAGCAGTGTAGTCCGTCTGTAGGATCACTCACGCGAAGTATAGGACACCTTCTCTGAGAATCAAGGAAGTGAAAGACATCTGCACGTGGAGCTTTCTGGCGACACGCATAGTACTCCAAGTCTTGACCAAGGTGGTGACGATGACGAGGGCGTCTGAGAAGATCATACTTGAACGCGTGGCCACGGACACTGGGGATGCTTTCGTCGATCAGTACTCAGTCGCCCAGGTTAATGGTATTGCGTACACCTGAATGGTCGGTCAAGTGAGTAGTGGTATGATGACAACAAACGACAAGGACGAACTCGGTCCATGTCAATATAGACAGATCCATCCCGCTCATGCAACCAAGGTCCGACAGAGCGACTGACGTGAGCGAGGCGACGTACTGCAAGGGCGTCAGAATTGGTGAATAGAACTGAATCACCAAGCACCTACTGCATTAGTCACCGCTGGCACCACGGCAAGCACTACCACGACCACAGTCACCACCAAGCTGCGCGCGCTGATTGCATACACGCGCAATCCCGCGAATGCTACGTGGACGTGTCAGCCACTCTCCCTGCACAGAACATCTGCAGAATCCTGATGCGACGAACCTGCCCATACAATGTAGAGAACGATCTGGAACACCTGCATCGACCTAGTTAAGAGGGCACAGCTGGTGTGCATATATGTGAGTTTGTAACAATGCAACACGTTAGCGTATACATGCCTCTGCAAACGAGTCGAGACATGTTCAGCCTCGGGAAGGGCGAGAGCATGATCTACTCACGACGTAGTTGACAGTAGGTAGCAAAGGTCCTAGAACGACCAGGTACTCCAAGATGCTGAGGTATCGATTCAAAAGGAAGATTGTTCTGGCCCATGACGATTTGCGACCCCATGCGAACTGAACCTCCCGGTCGAACGTGATAAAATACTCGAACAGAAGGAGCGCTGCGGTGACGGTGAGATGCGCAGCCGCTGAACGATTCTTTCGAGGAAGAAGCTCACCGAAAACTGCCAAGTCGGCGTAGTTGAATGTGAGGCTGCGTAGCTGATCAGTCATAGGATGCTGTGCAAATAGCAGGAGGGTTACGTGTTGGCGTAGTACTCAACAAACGCCTCCAGCTCCCGCTGGGAGTCGGCGTCGGTGGTCGCGTTCATGCCCCAAGGATTTCAACGGCGGGGGCGGACCATCAAGGCCAACAGGGTCTAAGACCATGTCGGAGGCACCTTTATGTCCGGTCGGGTAGCGTGTAACCGCGTCGTCAGTTCACAGGGATGTGCGGCTGTTCTGAGATCCATGCCACTGGTACGGGACACAGAATATCACATCTCTGTCTAGACGTCTATCATGGGAAAACCGTCAGCACATCCTCCTATTCATAGCAGACGACGCAAGGATTCTCGTGGCGAACCATGACTGTATGCACCCGCGTCCCATATTAGCAATTCACTTTATCACAATCCAGGGGAATTATGCTCACTGGGGCCAAACTGGGGCACGCACAAGGTGGGCGAAGAAGTTGAGTTCATCGCCTTCTCTCATTCTTTTGACAACTGTCAAGGACGTCCTACACATCATCCCAGTACATGCCAACGATCAGTTTGAGTTCAATCAAATACTTTGTTGCGCCGATACTCAGCACTGTCTTGACAGCGAGATTTGTCGTGCCGGCCGCCATAGATTGCATGAGGAGACACGGCAAGGCCCTACGGCGCCGATACAAGATGGATGTGGCCGCATCAGTGCCTATCAGGGCATTCGATTGTGACCAACAGGGTGAACGCCAGGTATGACCGAGGGCCGACGAGCCTCACATTAGGATTGGACTGCCGAGCTACTAGCTATATTTATGGAACTGCATCCCCGGTGAACCGTCGCTGCCGTGACGGGATGCCTGGAAAATGGTCGTATGAGCAAGTAACCTCCTGAGCCAATGTCTGAGATCTGAAGGAATACGCACGCGGCACTGATACGCACCAATACACAGAGAATGTGTCGGTGGACAGAGGACGCATGTACCTCGTTACACTTGATTGAAACGGTGGAAGTCTAGCAACAAAGTAGACATTGAAGGTGGCCGTGATCGCAAGTGGGTCGTGGTTACATACGTATTCCTGCTTGGGTCTATTGCCATGCCTTGGGACGAACAGCAAGACACTATGGCCGAGTGGTTAAGGCGACAGATTCGAATGAACTTATCTGTT
Organism: Lentinus brumalis; assembly: GCA_001792895.1. Classification (NCBI taxonomy): domain Eukaryota; kingdom Fungi; phylum Basidiomycota; class Agaricomycetes; order Polyporales; family Polyporaceae; genus Lentinus; species Lentinus brumalis. Next base: position 1,625,059 of record MARA01000004.1, read on the forward strand.
TCGATTTTCGAGCGCAGGTTCAAATCCTGCTGGTGTCGTTTTGCATATATTTTGGATTAGCATAATTTGGCCGTCAGTTCGGGTCCGCAGAAGCACAGATATCGACTGATATCGATAGAGTCACGGTGAGCATGACTTGCACTCGCATCGGAGGTCGTTCGGCCTCGCGGCTTTATCTCACTGTGCGAAGTACAGGTAAGTATGGCGCGACGCCCGCCCCATGACGTTGGAATCCTACATAAAGGTCGAGGGCACAACCATGCACATCTAACACACCCCCGGTTCCTCCTCCAGCAGTGAAGGCAGGTGTTAGGCTTCTCCACGTTGCCTTCTGGGTTGACATGGGCTGACTGGCTTCACTGCTAGTCTAATACCAATCTTAACCGGCTCAACATGTCGACTACGGTGCATAACGTGGCTAAGGATGGGTTCGGCACAGGCAACGAGTTGTACGACCGGTGCGCGATGCTGGCCTGCTTCGCAAGGAATTGAGATTGAAGCATACCCCCAGCGCGCGGCCGTCGTACCAGGCCACCGCTCTGGCGCACATTCGCCAAGCGGTCAAGGGCTCTCCGCCACTCAACGTAGTAGAGTAGGTGCTCAGCATACCTCCCAAAGCCCATTAACTCACGGTGTGTTCCGCGTACAGGCTCGGCTCGGGGACTGGCATCTTCACTCGCGCGCTGCTCGCCCACCCGGACTGGTCGTCCGCCATCAAGGAGCTGCGTGCCATAGAGCCCAGCGAGGGCATGCGCAGCGTGTTCAGCAAGACCGTGACAGACCCCCGGGCATCCGCGTACGAGGGCACGTTCGATACCACCGGCGTCGAGGACGGCTGGGCCGACCTTGTCGTTATCGCACAGGCATGTCAATTCGACGACACACTGAGTGGCGTATGACTGACACCGTTCTGAACGATTAGGCATTCCACTGGTGCCCCGATTACGACAAGGCTTGCGCCGAGTTCGCTCGGATACTGAAACCGAACGGCATCGTCGCGTTCATCTGGAACTTGGAGGATAGGTGAGCGTGCCGTCCGTGAACTACCGACCGATGCTGAACCGCAGCGCCGCCTTGTGTCTAGGAACCGTGCAGCATGGGTCGCTCAGCTCCGCGACCGGATTGAGCAGCACGAGAAGGGGACGCCGCAATTCCGCCTCGGGCTATGGCGCGCTGCGTTCTCTACTCCGTCCTACCAAGCCAACTTCGAACCTCCGGAGGAAAACATCTGGGACTACGTTCTCCATGGCACGCGTGACATCGTCGTCGACCGCGCTTGCAGCAAGAGCTACATCACCGTCCTTTCTCCTGAAGACAAGCAGAAGGTCATCGGCGACATCGATGCGATCCTCCAGCGCAAGGATGGTCTGACCTGGATTGACGAGAGCAAGGGTATCTTCGAATACCCGTACCAGACTTTCCTGGTTATCGCTAGGAAGAAGTAGATGTTTTGACTGCACCGGGGAAGACGAGAGCATGTGTGTATTTCTAATGAGCGCATGCGCGCAGGAGCCATTGGTTGTAATTGAATGCGATGATTGTACGAATTCGCTCGCCCCGAGTGACTTCGCGAAGACCGACGATGTTCGTCTCGCATGTCATGCGAGACGTAACAAAAAGCAAGCCAGCCAACAGCGCATGTGAGAAGCAAAGAACGGTATTCATTGCGATACTACAGTAAGTGCGTATGATGGTCGTGAGATGCAACAAGACAGCAATGCCGACAGAGTCTATAATACACATGATGAGAAAACTTCAAAGCAGGTCTACCGTAACCCCAGAACGTCCAAGAAGCGCGAGCCGATTAGTCGATCTCCTCCATCGCCGAGGCGGACGCTGCCTCCGCTGCTGGTGCCTCAGTGCTTGTCGACGCTTCAGGTGCCGACTCCTCGGCCTCATCGACGTCGAGACCGAGAGCGATCATGCGGTGGATGCGCTTCGCGAACGACGTGGGGTCGTCGAGCGAGAAGCCGGAGGTGAGAAGGGCAGTCTCGAAGAGCAGGAACGTAAGGTCGCGGACGGACTTGTCAGCCTTGTCCTCCGCAACCTTGCGCTTGAGCTCCTTGATGATCGGGTTGTGGGGGTTGAGCTCGAGCGTCTTCTTCGAGGCCATGTACGACGACATCGAAGAGTCACGGAGCGCCTGCGCCTTCATGATACGCTCCATGTTCGACGACCAGCCGAACTGACCGGTGACAAGGACGCAGGGGGAGTCGGTGATACGGTTCGAGACGACGACCTTCTCGACCTTGTCGCCGAGCGCATCCTTGACCGCCTTGCAGAGGTCCTCGAACTGCTTGGCCTCCTCCTCGCGGGCCTTCTTCTCCTCCTCGGTCTCCTCGAGCTCGAGACCCTCCTTCGAGACGCAGACGAGCTTGTGACCGTCGAACTCCTTGAGCTGGGTGATAGCGTACTCGTCGATGGGGTCGACAAGCAGGAGAACCTCGAAGCCCTTCTTCTTGAGCACCTCAAGGAACGGAGAGTCCTTGACGGCGGAGAGGGACTCGCCAGTCAGGTAGTAGATGTTCTTCTGGACCTCGGGCATGCGAGTGATGTAGTCTAAGGAAGGGATGTCAATACACTGGACGATGCGTAGCAGGCGACGAAGTAGTTACTTACCCTTGAGGGAGGTCATCTCCTCGGTGGATTTCGTCGAGTAGAAGCGGAGGAACTCAGCTAGCTTGCTGCGGTTCTGGGCATCCTCGTGTACACCGAGCTTGATGTTCTTGCCGAACGACTCGTAGAACTTGTTGAAGTTGTCCTTGTCCTCCGCGATCTCGGAGAAGAGGTCAAGGCACTTCTTGACGAGGTTCTTGCGGATGACCTTGAGGATCTTGTTCTGCTGGAGAGTTTCACGCGAGATGTTGAGCGGAAGATCCTCAGAGTCGACGATGCCCTTGACGAAGTTGAGGTACTCGGGAATGAGGTCCTCGCAGTCGTCCATGATGAACACGCGGCGGACGTAGAGCTTGATGTTGTTGCGCTTCTTCTTCGATTCGAAGAGGTCGAAGGGTGCACTATCGCGAGGTTCTGTCAGAACATCGCTCAGATGAGGAGCGCGACAGAAGACTACTCACCGCTTGGGGATGAAGAGGATAGCCTTGAACTCAAGCTGACCCTCGACGGAGAAGTGCTTGACAGCGAGGTGCTCCTCCCAGTCGTTAGTCAAGCTCTTGTAGAACGCAGCGTACTCCTCCTGAGTGATCTCGGAGGGGTTACGAGTCCAGATGGGCTTGGTCTTGTTGAGCTCCTCCGTGGTCGTCTCAACCTCCTTGACCTTCTTCGTCTTCTTCTCCTTGGGCTTGTCCTCGTCCTCGACCTCCTCGACCTTGGACTCCTCCTTGTCCTCAATCACCTCCTCGTCATCCTCGACCTCCTGCAGGATCGTAGTCAGCACAGCAGATTCTTACACTATAAGAGAGAGCGAGATACTTGCCTTCTCAACCTCCTTGGTCACCGCCAACTGAATGGGGTAGGAGATGAACTCGGAGTGCTTCTTGACGATCTCCTTGATGCGCTTCTCCTCAAGGTACTCAAGCTGGTCCTCCTTGAGGTAGAGGCGGATCTCGGTACCACGGCCAAGAGGGGGGTTGACGGTGTCTTGGGTGATGGTGAAGGTGCCGCCGGCAGCAGACTCCCAGATGTACTGCTCGTCGTCGTTGTGCTTCGTGATGACCTGGACGCGCTCGGCGACGAGGTATGCGGAGTAGAAACCGACACCGAACTGGCCGATCATAGAGATGTCGGCACCGGACTGGAGAGCCTCCATGAAGCCCTACAACACAGCAGGGTGAGCAAACTGTTGTGCCACTGGATGCGCGCCACACTGAGACTTACCTTCGTGCCGGACTTGGCGATGGTACCGAGGTTGTTGACGAGGTCGGCCTTCGTCATGCCGATACCGGTATCGATGATGGAGAGAACCTTGTTCTCCTTGTCGGGGACGATGCGGATATAGAGGTCCTTGCCGGTGTCAAGGACAGAGGGGTCGGTGAGGGATGCATAGCGGATCTTGTCGAGCGCGTCGGACGCGTTCGAGATGAGTTCTCGGAGGAAGATCTCCTTGTTGGAGTAGAAGGTGTCTGCAAAGAGCGTGTTAGCTACGCGTCGCGGTCGAACACAAAGCCGAGGCTACATACTGATGATGAGGTCGAGAAGCTGGCTGATCTCAGCCTGGAAGCCGAAGCTCTCGGTGGCCATTTTGCGTGAAGATCGTAACGGGGGAGGGGGTAAAGGTGAGAGATGATGCTATAGCGATTCAACGTCTGAAGAGCGGGCACAGGGCCCTCGCAGCTTTATGTACTCTCCTCGCCTCGCCATTCGAGAACCTTCCATCTGCCTCGACCAATCCGGTCAGGCGCCCGTGTCCTTGCCTTGTCTGGACGAGAACGTTCGGCCACCTTCCATACTCTTCCACGACACCTTCCTTATTGGGAACCGCTCACAGCGGTGGCGAGGACCGCGGAGAGTGTACAAGTCCAGTCCGACCGGCTCGCTGCTCCTTCAACACCTCGACCATCGCCTTCACTTCCTCAATCTCATCACGCAACTCCTCATTCTCGTTCCGCAGCTTCTCGTTCGCCTCCTGCGTCCGCCGCCACTCCGCCGGCAGCTCGCTCTGGCGGCTCAGCACGGACGTCCGTCGAGCTTGTTCCAGTTGTTTCTTGTAATGATCCAGCTTGCTCTCGAGCAGTAGGAGCTGTTGCCGCTGGGCGCTGTGTTCCCCATCAGCTTCGAGGACGTTCTGCACGACGTGCAAGTGCTTACGCAGCGTTCTCTTCCATTTCCATCTGCGTTCGCTGGTGCGCATCAACCCGCAGTTCCATCTTCTTGTACTTGCTGGCAAAGGCAGCCAGGTACTCCTTGCTGTCGTTAAGCTTGTGTACATCCGACTCCCTGAAATGTGATGAGTTCCCTGGACCGAATCCAGAAACGTGGATTACACATACCACAGCCGCTGCAGCCTCATGAGCTGGTCTATTTGTGTCTCGTAGTCGTACAACCTGTCGACCTTGTGCGCGTGTTCCTTGATCTGCGTCTGAAGGCGGAACACGGTGTGGTTGGCCTCTGCTAGAAGCTTTCTTTGCGCCTCGAAGGTGTCCTGGACGCCGAGGCAGTGAGGACGAATCATGGATGGTCGCATCGATGCGATGAGATACCTACCTTCGCCTCTTTCTCTGCAGCACGCATAGCCGCAGCCTCACTCGTCCACGTCTTCTTTTCCGCACGCAGAGCCGCAATCCTGTCCTGTAACTCCCTGTTCCAGTCCGTATACCGGACACGTTGTGCTGCGGACTGGTCCTTCTCTTCTTTCAGCTCCTGCCGGAGGCGCGCCTCTCTATGCTTGTATTCCTTGAGCCTGTTATGCTGCGGTAACGATCAGCGTCGATATCTATGGTGTCCCGTTGTGTGTCCTACCAAGCCCTGTCGCTCGACCTCCTCGTTCCGCGACAGCACGCGCTCCTTGTACAACCGCCCGATATGCTTGACATTCTCTCGGGCAGTCCACAGTTCCAGGTTGAGGTCGTTCTTGAGTAGCAGCACTTCCCGCTGCAATGCAGATATCGCTTGGGCCACATGGCGCGGTATCGCACCGTCTCCCGAAAGTTCATGTTCTGGCTGCGCAGGGGGTGTCCATGCTTCAGTGGCCTCCTCCGACGGCAGCTCGCGGTCGGCGCGAGAAGGAGAGCGGGTGCCTGGCTGGAGGGGGAACATCATTGAGGCCCAGGAGGGAGATGCGTCGACGACCTCGATGTCCAAGCCCGATTTGAGCGCGACAGATGTCGCAACCATTCCACTGAGTGAGACCTGCAGACGTGTGGGCTCGACCGGTTCAGGCGGAGCTGTTGCGAGATGCACGGTTTCAAGGGATGATGACAGCGGGACAGTGTCCGCGATCTCAGCCTCGGATGGTGCGGTATCTCGTATAGATGGAGGACGCGATGCCCGCCCACGCTGCAATGAGGACGGCGGTGGACCATGACCACCAGGAGCCAGGTCCCCCTCTTGCTGAATCCCGAGCACGGCGCTGCGAACATCGAGCATGGTTGCGCTGCTGACAATCTGCGGGATGTCGTACTTCGCCCAGAAATCCGGCCGTTCCAGTTCCTCCGTGGCCTCTCGCCAGATGAGCAGCGGATGCAGAATGTGCGAGCGCAGAAGACGCTGTGTGGAGTCACCTTGCGTCGGTATCGTACAGGCCAGCAACGATGCGTGTCTACTCACCTCGCTTTTGCTCCGAATCTTGTCTTCATCCAACGCCTTTTCCCAATCGACCGCATACAAACTTTCTAGTCCATTGTCATCGAGGTACCTGACGGGGTATCGCAGGAAGCGGATGGTATTGCAAGGGAAGAGATAGTACAGAAAGGTGAAGTATCGGTGTGCGGAGGGAGCTTTGGACTGGGGTCCATCGAAGGTGAGCTCAAGGGCATTCCAATCAAGGTCTTCGCGTATAGGCAAGGTCTGGATGCTTGCCGCCGCGGAGTCTTCTTCCGTGTCAGACGCGACGGCATCCTCGTCTTCAGAATCCTCGGCGTCGGGAATGATTGGTGGTACTGACTCGGGCGATCGGCGCTCCTTCCAGCAGATGATACGAGCTAGAATTACCAGAAGGAGGGGGAGGAGGCGTTTGAGCTGCTCGCAAGCCTTGACAGCAAATATAGGAAGGAGCTTGATAAGGATGGTGAGGGCAATCGTGCAGGCCGTGGATGAGCTATCGAACACGAGGCAATGGAGGAGACTAGTCATTAGAGGATGTGAAGCGAGGACCTCAGCATGATCGGGGAATTCGGCTTCGGACGTGTAGACACTCAGTAAAATGAGGAGTTGTAGACGAGACACAGGAGAGTCGAAGCAGCGGTAAAGTTCGGTGAGGAAATCCTGCAGACAGTGAGACTTTGAGAGAACGATCCTCGCACGTAACTCACCTGTGGTCGCTGCAACCCAACCCTAACGAGGACGTCCTCCAGGTTGGCCTTCCAACAGGCCTTCCGTTCGCGCTCCTCTTCCGACAGCTCCGCCCACTCGAGGACGTCCTCGCCGGAGCTTTCATTAAATGCATCTAGGAGATATAGATCCATGAGACGTCTTCTGAAGTCACCCACTCTTTCTTTTTGCTTCTCCGCATCGGTCGAGCCTTCCTCCGAGTCTGAGAAGTTATTTCTTGGATCGAGGGCGTAAAGAATCAGCTCCTTCGCGTGGTCCACCACGGACAGCGGCAATTTCGGCTCGCGCAGCGTCGGACGAAGAACCAGCTCGAACCAGGTAGATATGATAGAATGAGAGGGGAGGACAGGACGTAGATGGTATAGCACGGCTAGGAATACCTCCGCTTGGGGGAAGAAGGCATGGCCGAGGACATCATCGTAGATTACTTGCAACTCGTCTTCAAGCTCCCGGCGCAGTGCACCAGAGTCGGCAGACTCGGAACATGCTACAACGAATGCTGCGACCCGCGTGAGCAATTCATCCAGAGTTATGGCATCCGAGGACGACTCGAGCAGGAGGCGAAGTTGTGCGCAGAGGTCAGTGACAGTCGCGGTAGAAGACATGACCGCATCGAGATCGCTGTCTCTCCAACGCTTACTGGCGTAAGCGCCGGGGTTATCACCAAGTGACATCGATTCGAAACGAGACGTAGAACGCCCTAACACACACAACGCGATGCGACTATAGTACAGTACACTTGGTACGGTTCTTACATCTTGAGGGTCACCTCCTTGACCACAAACTCGACACCTTTCCCCGTCTTCGCCCACTCATCTGCCGCTTCGACCCTCTCATAAGACGGCAGGTACCCCTTGCGAAGCTCCCGCTTCGCCGCTGTATCCTGGCCAGATGCCGCATCTCTCGCCTGCACCATCTCCGCAGGAGGACCCTGGCCATCGCCAATGTATGACATCATGAGGTTGGGAGGTCCGAGCGGGAGGTCCGGATAAACGTCGATTGCCCAAGTGTGAATCGTCTTGCCGTAGGTCTGGTGCAGTTCAAGCATGGCTGGCTGCTCAGCAATATCGGTCGCGGCGCCTGCAGACAAGCAACGCATGAGTAAAAGCAGGGCATATAGTGTGCGAGCTTGCTGCCACACCTGGTACGAGCGACTTCGGTGCGAGTTGGAGCAAGCCGCTCTCGACCTCAACAATGACATGCATAGTTAGAATCGTAGGCCTCATGTGTCTCGCAAGCTGTCACTCACCTCGTATTTGTGAGAGTGCCAGAACTTCTTCTCTTCCGGGGGAAGAGACTTAAATATCTAAGACAGCCACGTTAGCCACGTCAAATTGAGACCTGGATCTATACAAACCTTCTCAGAGACGATGTACTCGATTCCAATCAGCCTCGCATTCGGGTCGTCGGAATCGTAGATAACGCATTGGTGGAAATCCTTGGACAGGTGCTTGCAGTAATGGTGCGCCTCAACATGACGGGAGTGGTCGGACCTGCAAGTCAGGCGTAAAAGAGCGTACTGGAGAAAGTCGTAAGTCTACATACGAATAGACATGGAACGCACACAGATGCTGGTGTATTTCGTTGATTGGTTTGAAGCTCATGATCGCCTCCCCAGCAGCGTGATAGGTGGCGGAATGGTAAACAGACTGCTTAGTCTCAGATTCCATGCTGGCTGGTGTCAGGAAGGCAGGGGATGCTTCGCCGCACCGCTGGCTTCAGGTACTTAAGGATCTAATAATCCCAGAAGATGGAGTATGACGTTGTCGATCGTCACGTATATGGAGTGACCGACTAGTGAGTACTATACACCCCAGCAGCCAGCTAGCGGTAACGGGGTGAGACGGAGGCGTTCGTCGATAGGTATCTCGGGCGTTGGGCTGTGACATACAGGCGAGATGCTAGGTCTAGCTCACCGCCCGCCGAGTCGAGGCAGAGATTGGAAAGCATGTCGCCTGAAAATGAATATTAATGCTGAAGGTGCCAGATTGCTACAAGATTGCTCACATTCAGTGCTTCGAAGGCAGCAGGAGACACTGAGTGACCGGACTGAGACTCGCTGTCGCTGTCGAGGTGCGTCGGACCAGGTCACCGAGCCTCGAGAGTCGAGCGCCTGCATACCTTATGCGTCGTGTGTACCTGGGTTAGGGTTACGCGTGTCCGCCCTCCTCCACCGTTCACGACAACGAGCACACCCCAAAACTCGTCCTCCACACCGAGAGCAAAGGTGAGCGTATATCTTTGTCTGTTGGATTTAGATACCCCGTGGAGCACATCCGTGTGTTGTGTACCTCTCAATGCCGATGGATTGCTACTCATCCTCCAGGATGTAGGAACAGACGCTGATATTGTTCACGCTTGCACCTAGATGTCTGCCACCATCGAGGAAGTCCACTCCGACCACTCGGAGCACGAGCATGACCACGACCACGACCACACCCACGACGAGGACCCGACCTCCCAGGCGGCGCTCGACAAGATCCAGTCGCGTTCGGAGCGCAAGGCGAGGAAGGCGTTGCTCTCCCTTGGTCTGAAGAAGGTGCCTGGCATCACTCGTGTCACTCTCCGGAGGCCAAAGAATGTGCGTTTGTGGTGGGAAACGCGTATAAGAATGAGATTGACGGTGGCTATGATTGCAGGTTCTGTTCGTGATCGCGTCCCCCGACGTGTACAAGTCGCCCAACAGCGACTGCTACATCGTCTTCGGTGAGGCCAAGGTGCGTGCTACGCCGCCTGTGAACGCAAACACGTGGAAGTGACCGGGACAACGCCAGATCGAGGACATGAACTCGCAAGCCCAGCTTTCCGCTGCTCAGCACCTCGCGAGCGGAGCTGGTCAGGGTCTCTCCAACCTCCAGAACTCCGGTATCGGTGGCGGCGACGACGATGATGACGACATCCCCGAGCTCGAGGCTGTTGAGGAGGACGGCAACGTAGACGAGACCGGTGTCGACCCGAAGGACATCGAGCTTGTCATCCAGCAGGTCGGCTGCTCACGCGCGAAGGCCGTCCGTGTATTGAAGGAGAGCGGAGGTGACCTCATCAACGCTAGTGCGTACCATAATTTCCCTTTTGCCACCATGACAATGCTGATGTACCCATACAGTCATGGCTGCGAGCGAGTGATCTTGTTGTGTTGCACTGTATCATTACCACACTGCTTTGCCCTGTCATACCACACTCTCAAAATGCACTTGCTGGGGTTGTCGATGATCACAACAAACATCCCGCGTGACACGCAGTCAAAACCGCCGTCTACTAGCCTAATCGTTATCGCTTCCAACGACGCAATTCCACATAATAGTTCGACCTCTCCCAGCCGTCTTGCACGATCTGTACGCCGCATTCCTTTTCACCTTCACCGGTCGCCACAATCCCGTCCGCAGAAGCATCTCCCAGAACCAACCCCAGCGCACTCGCTGCGTCGGCAACCAGCTCGTTCAGTTCGCCCTTCGCGAACATGTGGTAATACCTATTGAAGACTTTCGGTGGAGAGTGTTCTGCATCTACGCCCGTCTCCGGTGTCTCTGGCGTGGCGGGTTTCCCTGGCTTCCCCTTTCTTCGCGTCTTGGGTTTCGATTCCGCAGGTTGCGCTAGGACCCACGGCACGAAGACGTCTTGACCTCGACCCGTCTGACCACTAGATGAAGAGCATTGGCTATCATCGTCCGCGCTGGCAGGGATGCTGCGCTTTGACAGTTCATCTTGCTCGACGGCCCAGACGTAAATCAGGGCGCGTCCGTGTGATGGAGAGATTGTCTCCAGTACTCGCTACATGTGCATCTCGGTCAGCCTGGATTGCGTTGGACGTATGGCACAATATGTAGATACCTGCACTGCTAACTTACGCCGTTCTGGCGTAGCAAGATGGTGAATGGTCGCTATCGATATCGCGTAGTCCTGCAGAGCACGAGGATGCATAAGAATTCGCGGCGGCACGGAGGGGCTGGACATGGACGAACGAAGGCACCCCTGCGCCATGGATGGTCCAGAACGTCTCCCAAAACGACCTCACGATTGACATCTCCGGCTCGTTTGGCGAGCTTGAGGAGGTTGATGCTCCGGTCAAGGCCAATGGTCCACACGGCACCCGGTCGATCATAGGGTAAGGGAAGGTATTTGCCGTTCCCAGTACCAAGGTCGACACCTACCCAGCCGGTGGGTAGAGAAGACAGGAAGGCCGCGATGACGGGCCAGGGCTGCAGAAGCACCGAGTTAGCATTGAATATAATCGCGCGAATAGAGTAGCATCGGAGCACCTTGTACCGTGTAGATGAGAAGTGCGGAGCGATCTCATCATACACGGCATGGACGTGAACATCTTCGTATACTTGGGGATTCTCAGAAGACACAATCGTCGGCTTCACTTCGGGCATCTTCAGCTCGATGATTCAGACGCCTGAGTAGGAGAACGAGAATCCAGGATCGATTGCTACAATGCAGTGTGGGTATACAGCAGGATGCGAGTGACGGTCGAGTGATGGTGGTTGTGATACAAGAGGCCCTCAGAGTAGGAGTAGAGAAAGTGAAAACGGAGTCCGGCGTCAGCGCCGTGCGCCCGGGCTCGTGTGATCCTGGTAGCCCATCTCCTCGTCGAGCAACTCCCGGAACCTGCTGCCGTCGAACTGCGGGAATGGCACCAGCGTGGACTTATCGAGTCCCTCGATAGCCTCTGGTAGATCGCTGCACAGCATGGGTGATAGCGTTAGGCAAAAGAGACGCAATGCAGTCACACGGGTGGGGTGGGGACTCACCCGACAGTCGACGACCTGAGGTGCCCGAGTCCTGCGAGTGCGTCCGACAGCTCCGCCTGGTGGTTATCGAGCAGGGTGGGGTTTGGGATGACGATGAGAGGCTTTCGGAGTCTGAGAACGTCTATGATCGTGCCGGAGCCTAGGCGAGTGCGGGGTAGGCAGCGTGTGGGGAAGCACAAGGCATGTTACGCACCCGCATGGCTGATGATCAGATCAGCACGCTCGTAATCCTCCTTGAGAGAAGGCTTGAATCGCCATATGCTTGTCTCGAGGTCGCCAGCGCGCTGCCAGTGGTCATCGGCATCCCGACGGAGGTGCGAGGTGTCGAAGTCAGAGTTACCGCATTGTATGTCGAGGGTGCGGTAGCCTCTCTTGCGGAGCACGTCGAGGACCGGCTCGGAGAGGACTGTCTGGACGAGCGCGTCGAAGCGAGTGGATCCGACAGTGACGAAGACATGGGTGCCAGTGCTGCCGGGGGTGGGCGAGGGTGAGGAGGATGACTCGGACATGGTCGGCAGGGGGTTGCTGGTCGATCGGCTGGGCTGGTGCAGCTGGTGCGCATCCTCGTTCTTGACGCCGCTGTCGTTTCGTTCATATAGCACCTGTCGTCTCACCACCGGCAATTCGATCAGATCCGTGCCCTCAGGTGCCTCCAGTGCAGAGCCCCGCCGCTTCCTCAGCTGACCTCGGCGTCCACCAGAATGGGGTATACTCTCTGCGTGCTAGGTCTCTCTCTCTCCCCTCGCCATCTCGTTGCCCCGGTCTGACCTTCTGCCAGGATGTGGAACAATGGGCGTCGCCGTCCTCTCCGGCGTCCTGGCCAGCCTTGACGCCAAAAATTCAACAGCTTTCGTCCCCCAGCCCAAGTGGGAGTCGCACACGTCGGGCACGGTCACCCCCCAGACCCTCGAGGACGAATCGCTTCCATCCCGTTTCATCGCCTGCGTCAGCCGCGAAGAGACCGCGAGGAAGCTCGGCAGTGCCTTCTTCGCGGCGGGGACCCTCGGGAGGAGTGTCGAGATCGTGCAGGGACGCAATGTGGACGCGGTGCGCCAGTCAAATGTTGTCTTGCTATGGTGAGATCATCTCCGTGCCTCTGCCGCTTCTCTGCTGATTCACCGCGACCGCGCATCCATGATGTTCTAGCTGCAAGCCACAGGTGGCGAATCCCATCCTCAGCGAAGCCGGGATGAAGGAGGCTCTCGAAGGCAAACTCCTCATCAGCATTCTCGCGGGTGTTACCATCGCGCAGCTCGAGGCGATGGTCCTGCCGTCCACGAAAGTCGTTCGCGCGATGCCCAACACCCCCTGCAAAGTCCGTGTGTTTGCATCGCATGCTATGATCCGCATCCCCCTTGACCTCTTTCTCCATGTGGCTCACAGATCCGAGAGGGCATGACCGTCGTCAGCTCCCTGCCACCCTCGGAGCAATCAGAGCTCGAGCGGTCTATAATCCTCAATATATTCTCGTCCATCGGCCGGTGTCGGTTCCTCGAGGAGAAGCACTTCGACGCGTGCACTGCGCTCTCCGGCTCCGGACCTGCGTTCGCATGTATCTTCCTCGAGGCTATGGCAGATGGCGGCGTGATGATGGGACTTCCGCGTGCAGAGGCACTGGAACTCGCAGCACAAAGTACGTACTTGCGAGTGACCTGCTGAGCTGCAACGGCTGACTCGGGTTTCAGCGTTGCAAGGCGCTGCACGCATGACCCTGGCCGGAACTCATCCTGCACAGTTGAAGGATGCTGTGACCAGTGAGTGTCTATAGTTCACTACTTTCGTAGCCAGTACTGAGGCTGAGGCTTATCTAGCCCGGGTGGTTGTACGATCGCCGGTTTGCTTGCCATGGAGGACGGGCGAGTACGATCCACTATTGCTCGGGCCATCCAAGTTGCCACAGAGAGAGCAAGTGAGCTTGGTCAACCTGCCAAAAAGTAGGTATAGCGGGAGAACAGCATGTATTGTGTAGTCATGTACAACAATATGTATGGAAATGTAAGTCCGAACAGTGCTGAAGAATGTCACCGCCTTTCTCATTCGACACCCGCGACGGAGAACGAGGGCATCGCCAAGGAGACGGATGGTGCTTTCTCGAGTACTGCACCTATCTTGCTCCTCCAACTGAGGACGAACGCATGCAAGCTGCACGTCATCCAGAGGTCTGGGAGCGATAGGAGACACGCTGACCATGCCGGCGCATGTGAGCCGGCAAGTAATGATAACGAGTTTATTCCACTACGGCAAGAAGATACATGAAATGCAGGTTATGAATGTACCCATCATGACCAGTCGACAACCTTCACTGAGTCTGAAGGCAATCGCTAGAGTGACGGGTGTAAGCAATGTTGCTCCCATAAAATGAGGATGATCGTGTGTAGTGTGGACGTCACCCAGAGTGTTGGAGAGCAGTGAAAAGATACTTAAGAACTGGTGTGAGCAATTGGTGTAAGAAAATATATTGCATCATATATACTGGAGGGATGATCAGATACAGCGCAGGAAGTTGCAGGGGGATGGGACGTACCAGCAGTGTCGCATGTAAGAGTACCTCAGCGTGAAAGATGTCTCCCGCCTGTGAACCACTCCCTCCATACGAAGATCGCGTGAACGATCTTCGCTAAGACCACGTAGTCATAGAAGGAGAAGCAAAATACGGGAATGAAGAGGTTGATCTTGCTCCATTGAATGAATGCCCCGCCGATTGGAAAGCCGAGGGGGCACTAAAGTGTGGAGCGTAGTAACAAGCAGCACTCACGGCCAGACGTCAAGCATTGAGATGGAAAGAATATATTGTCCAGTAGAATACAGATGCGACCTGTCGAGACCACGGTGAGCAAGGTTATCATCGACACGTCACTAAACACCTACCATGACAACTCGACAGCAATCACCGGTCTGCGGAAGGAGTGGACAACGTCAGAAGGTCGCAGCGGAGGCCAGAGGAGAAGGGGCGTACAGAAGTCCAACGTCTCGTCGGCGCGTTTGACGTTTTGCTGGGAGAGGCAGAAGAGAAAAATGTGAGCTCTTATATGTTCGGCGCTTTGATGGACCAAACAGCGCCAAACAACGTACTTTCCACGCCTCCTCGAAGTCGACGGGCAACACAATGTATCGGTTCTTCCGCACGGCTAACGGCGTCCCAGTCAGCTACTTCGTCCATGTACAAGCGGGATGCAGTGCGCACCTTGGAGGCCCGCTGCCTGCACAATAGAAGTGATCTCAGCAGACGATAGTCGCTCCGGTCTGGAGACATCTGCAACACAGAATGAGGACGTCGACCCCAACAAGTCTGTGGATTACTCACAATCCTCCAGGTCAACGTCGGGACCAAGGTTCATCTTGCCCGTGACCGTCTGGAAGATGAGACGTTTCTCTCGCCGCGATGGTAGTGGGAACTCAATCTTCCGGTCAAGGCGACCAGGACGGAGCAAAGCAGGATCCAACGTGTCTGCTCGGTTGGTAGCCATGATGACCTGCGTTCGCAGAGGAGGTCAGGATACCAAGCTAGATGCCGAACAGTAGTTCAGACGTACTTTGACATTGCTGCCCTGATCGAATCCGTCCATCTGGTTCAGCAACTCGAGCAGAATACGCTGGACTTCACGATCTGCACCCGTCTGCGCATCGAAACGCTTCGTTGCAATGGCGTCGATTTCATCAATGAAGATGATCGCGGGTGCGTTCTCGCGAGCCAACCGGAAGACGTCGCGGACCATACGGGGGCCCTCTCCAAGGTACTTCTGCACGAACTCGCTTCCAACAACGCGGATGAAGGACGCAGTTGTATGATGGGCGACGGCTTTCACCAGCATGGTCTTACCAGTACCTGTACAGATCACATTAACGCCACAAGCATGTATGCGAATGATTAAACGAACCTGGAGGACCGTACAGCAGAACACCGCGAGGGGGGTCGATACCAATCTTCTTGTACAGATCGAAGTGCGTCAGAGGCAACTCGACCGCCTCCCGGATCTCCTGCTTCTGCGCGTCCATGCCACCGATATCTTGGTAAGTAACGTCCGGGCGCTCCTCCTTGCCTAGCATCGCGATAGACGAGTCGGCTTCTGGAGGGAGAATGTCGACGAGAGCGTTGGAGTGTCGATGAAGAGCCACAGATGACGATGGTTTCAGAAGTTCGCGGTCAAGAGTGGACAAGATTCGGACGACATAGTTTGAGCCCGTTGTTGAGCCGACGATACCCGTGTGTTGGTCTATGGGCTCCAGGAACTGGCCAATGACAAGGGGGACAGACTGGATTCGCTTCACCTCCTCCTGCGCGCGAATGAGTTCACGCTTGAGGTTTGCTTGCTCGTCCTTGATATAGCTCTCTTGGATGTCAAGCATTTCCAAATGCCGCGCCAGCTTCTTGTACTTGATATACAGGTCATCCTCCGACTCCAGCTCTTGGAGGAGCGCGGTCTTCTCCTCCAACACGGTCTCGAAGGTAGGCTCCTACAAACCAATTCAGGAAGAGCTCGTGGATCAACGAGCAGCGACTGACCTCCTTCTGAATGTCAACTCCCAGTTCATCCATGATTGATAGCGGCGGGAAGTGAGGAACGGGTGGCAGTAAGGTGCAAGTTGGTCTGTGCGACGCAGAGCTGACGCGGCCGCTCACTGCGAAGACGCGTCGGGCACAGGCACGTGAGCTCGCGAACTGACGCTGGTTTGGGTCCTGGGCGCTTCTGAAGCTTTAGCGTTCTTCGCTGGACGTCCACCAACCACTCGAATTCATACGCTTTGCATCTTTAACAGTCCTCATGGCGCATATAGTCACTCCTCTGGACCAACCCTCCAATTACAAGGATTCTCAATCCCGGGTAGACCGCAGCACACAAAATGAGCTGCTCTCAAGAACAAGTACCCTTTACGTGCGCCACACTTGCATCCTCCTAAGTCTGGACTAAGCATGCTGCACAGGTCGGCAACCTCAGCTTCTACACTACTGAGGAACAGATATACGAATTGTTCTCCAAATGTACCACACCGGAGGACGGTGGAGGCATTAAGCGTATCATCATGGGCTTGGACCGCAACACAAGGTGCGTCGCAGTTTGTCATGTGCAGAACGGTACCTCACCTCCAGGGCTGTACAGGACACCGTGTGGGTTTTGCTTTGTTGAGTACTACAGCCATGCCGAAGCTCTAGCTTGTCTGCGGTACATTAGTGGTACCAAGCTAGACGAGCGTATCATCCGATGTGACCTCGACCTTGGCTACCGTGACGGCCGCCAGTTTGGGAGAGGGAAGAGCGGAGGCCAGGTACGCACAACTCACCACTCGTTATCATTGCTCTGCTCACACAAGTCTTGACGTTCGCAGGTACGAGATGAGCATAGGGATGACTACGACCCAGGTCGCGGGGGCTGGGGTGCGCAAGCACAGCGCGCCGAGATCGAACGCAAGAGAGAGATGGAGGTGCGGTACCACGACTCGCAAGATGTACCCGGGGCCGTTGCTGGAGGTGGAGGTGACTGGAAGGAGGCTGAGCACACTAGTGAGAACACTCTCAAGCGTGCCAGGTCTCCTGAGGACGAAGGCGATAGCGGACGTGGGGTGCGTACATTCACCATATGTTCCTGAGCTGGATCTCAAGCGACGATGTGCAGGAACCTCGCCCAAAGGTTGAGGACGATGCGGGTCGCATGTGAGAGGACGTCGAGCTGCAAATCTCGTAACGTTCTCCTGTGTCTCGATTACGCTGTACCTACCTTCTGCTAGCCACACTACCTTATGACATGCTTTGCTTCGCGTGAACGCGATGGCAGTGAAGAATATAACATAGTGCAGTGTGCCAGTCATGGATTCAGCGCACTAAATCACTGCAGCGCGGACAACATACTTGTCGTCGTACAAGTCTGGTCGCCACTGCTGCATGTGTAGAGTACGCACGAGGCGATACGCCTCAGAAACAGATTCTAGACGACACAGCCAGCGAGAAGTAGCTGACGCTGATGGGCCCCTCCCTCTACAGACGAGCATGCATGAGCGGGGACCGTGAAGATACTAGATGCACTCACGATTCGAGTTTGATCACTACTGGTTTCCCCTGATCCATCCCAGCGAGCTTGAATTTGCGCAGGTTGTCCGCCATCACGCTGGGCAACAAACGTGCAGGTAGACCATACAGTACCACGTTCTTGCCTGCGCCGGTGAGACCAGCATCCGGACCGTCTCCTTTGAGAGCACCTCTCTGTCCAGCTTCGAGTAACCCCTTCGGACCGCGCATACGTGATACGTCTGGCACTGAGTCGACGGCCGTAGCCTTGATGGTCTTTCCGCCAAGCACAGTCCTATCTAATGCCTTGAGGGCCGCCGGCACATATTCCGGTCGAGAGAAGGCAAGAGTAGCCGTTCCAGTCGGTTTGAACCGCTTGTAGTTCAGTGCCACTGAGCATGAGGGCACGGTATCAGTGCTCGACTGCGCGCATTCACAAATGGCACGTACCATGACTGACATTCTCAACCTTCGCTTTCCCGCAAAGCCTCTGCAAGTCGGTCTGGAGGGCCGTGCGAGGTAGGCCTGTCAGACCGACGTGTAGCTTCAAACCTACCGGAGTTCAGTCAGTTGCATTGCTATCACCTGAACGCGACTCACCCCGCGTAGCTTGCGTTGCTGTCCGTGTGGTCATGAGAGGAAGGGCGGCGGATGCGATGTGGTCGAATGAAGAAGCCAGCCACCGAGGGCGGCGCCTGGTCGGAATTCTGAGCAACCGGCGTCTGCACCCTTCTGTCCTGGACTACATAGTACTCCTGGTCCACACACGACTTTGACGACTTTCGGCTGTTGGCATTCGGGCACACTAGTCTGCTACGCATCTCTTCTTGCTCTGACTTGCCTCGAGATGCCCTGATGTTCCGTTCGGAGAAATGCGCGTCGCGGACTCTCGGGACGGCGAGACTCGGCTCAGACTCGAGTGTCGCTGCTTCGCTCGGCCACCGTGCTCTACATCACCGCTCCGAACCGCTTCACGTACACGAATGAATTGTCAACACCTTGGAACACATGTCCCTGCTTCTGAATCATCCCCGAACGGCCCCGATCCCAGTATGGGCTAGGTCGCGGCTAGGTGGCCATTGGGTCTCCCTCTTGGGGTACACTCAATGTGCATTGGAAGACACTATCGCACGGAACGGAACATGGTTGCCTTCGGAATTAGTGCGTGCGTCAGCTGCAGTTCTTTCCGAGTGGTTCGTATCACGGCGTTTGTCGGACGAATGTCATCTCGTTTCCGTTTGCGTTGGTCTGGACGGTCTCGCTCAGCGTCGGCCTACACGGAGCAGACTAAGTATGACGCAAATTCAGCCCGCCCATTTACCTTGACTAGCTGACCGAGAGTCGAAGAACGTTCACGAAGCCATCCTCGAGCTCATCTCGACCGAAACTTCGGACGTTGTGACTCACCTGGACCCGATTGTTCACGACTTTGGGCGACTAGACATGCCCTTCGGAGGCCTTTGAGGGTCGGTGTCTTGTATAAAATGTCAGGAGAGAGGCCGATGTACATTCGTCACCATCGACACACCTCAGCCTCCATCCGCGTCACCAACGACCTTTCATAATCCTCCAATCATCATCCGATATGGCCAACGACGCACTGGACAGCAACCCGCCCAATGCAACCTATCACTTGTCGACCCACGGGTCTGACTGGCTTTGGGCAGCATTCTCAATCTTCGGCGTTTCCTTACTCGCCGTCGTCGGGTTGACGTTCAGCGTATGTTCCTTCTGACGTGTCTGTCATATCTGTGCTAAGGCTTCCGCCCTCTAGAGACCGCGCGGATCGCGCCTATTTCACCAGATAGCTGTTGTGGTGTTAACAACGGGTTCATTGGCATACTTCTCCATGGCATCCGACCTTGGCGCGACTCCAGTGCCGGTCGAGTTCAGAGGTGACGGCACTCGCCAGATCTGGGTATGCATATATCACTTTACGTCGAAATGTGACATCTAATGCTCGAATGCAGTATGTGCGGTACATCAACTGGTTCATCACGTTCCCATTGCTGCTGCTGGAGCTGCTCCTTGCCACCGGCCTGTCGCTATCGGATATCTTCACCACCCTGTTTATGGCTGTCGTCCTTGTCATAACCGGCCTCGTAGCAGCCCTGGTGCCAAGCACATACAAGTGGGGTTACTATGTTTTCGGCGTGGCTGCCCTGTTCTACATCTGGTACGTCTACCACCGGTGGCGTCTGGAATCTTAAGTCGCTCACTTTCTTTCGTATAGGTACGTCCTTCTCTGGCATGGTCCTCACACGACCTTCGCCGCTGGAGGCGCACTTCGTAGGGGCTACCTCTTCGCCGCCGGCTACCTGTCTCTGCTGCTCCTCATATACCCCATTGCTTGGGCGTGTGCTGAGGGTGGCAATGTCATCTCGGTGACCTCCGAGATGATTTGGTACGGTATCCTCGACATCTTCGCAGGCCCGATATTCCTGTTCTTCTTCCTTTGGGAATTGCGCGGCGTCGATTATGCATCCTTCGGCTTGCACTCGGGCAAGTACACGGATAAGTCGGCCTATCACCCGCAGACCACCCAAGCCACTGGCTCGCCGTCCACCGGCGCCGCTGGGAATGTCTAATAGCTTTCTCGACTTCTCGTCATGACCCCTTCCCCTCGCACATACATCTAGGGCACGAAAATCCACGCCGCTTTCCTACGACGACTACCATCACGTTACGATCCTCTCGTTTTACATGTCATATTCTTCATTCAACGTTCGCTTACTCTCCACTGCCGTTCACCGGCACCCTTGTTGTATACTAGCCCTGTTGTATTCGCTTAGTCTTGCAGTGTAGTATTGTCTAATGATACTTTGTAATCGAGTTCGAAAGCCAGGCGAGCGGTCGGTGGTTGAGGTGACTCAAGTCAGAGCACATCGGCAATTGCACTTGCTCTCGTGCCTGGCTTTGTATGTTGTTAGGGTCCACCTTCTGTCTCTTGTCTTGCTTGCGCCATTCTGTGCACAATCTGGTAGGCCAGCGATGATTACCATATGCACACCCAGGGATATGTAAGCAACGGCGCGCTGTATCAGGTGTGTCCACTGAGTCCTCCGTACTTATCTTTTGCGCTCCTTGAACCCGACGCTGAACTCGACCATGGCCAGCTCCTCTCCGCTCCCACAATGGCCTCCAGAAGTCTCTGACCAGCAGCGCAAAGCACTGGCTGTACTCGCGACCACGTACGCGCTTGCACATGGACTGATCTACCTCCCGCCCGCGCAGGTGCAGCCGCCTGCCCCAACGTCCGCAATCCATGCACCGCTCGCACTCTTCCCTTCGCCATTTCCGCGGCAACAATTTGAGCTTGCGAAGAGGTTGCAAAGCGAATACAATGTGCTATATGCGCGCGTCGCAATGGATGAAGAGTTCCTGGATCGCGTCATGGGCGAAGAAGGAGTTGGACGCGTCGATGAGTTCACGGGCCAGTTATGGAGGATATGGAGGAGCTTGCGCGACCAAGGCATCCATCAGGTACGCGATCAGTTATTCGAGCGATACATGAGCTGGAGGATGCAATTGCGTAGTCTCGTCACCTAGGCCTCTTCAGATCTGACTATCTCCTGCACACCACGGAGACAAACGGTGAGGCTACCGTGTCGCTGAAGCAGGTCGAATTCAACACTATCTCGTCGTCCTTCGGCGCGCTCTCCCAGAATGTGGCGAAGATGCACAGGTTGGTACTATGGCCCGCGAGTAGCCCGATCTGTCTGCTAAACACGGCTACTTCCAGGTATCTGGCCGCTACGACGGAGTACTTCAACAGTTCGCCTTTCCTCAAAGCTGAGAACTTGCCCCCAAATGAGACTATTGCCGGTTTAGCGGAAGGGCTAGTAGCTGCTCATAGGGCCTACGGCTCATCCTCGTAAGTTCTACCATGCGCTTCTGTGCTCGTACTACTTACTCAATCTGTCTTCAGGGCATGGATACTCTTCGTCGTCCAACCGGGGGAGAGAAATGTATTCGATCAACGCTGGTTAGAGTACGAACTGATTGAGAAGTCCGTCTTCACTTTCGATCATTGGCACTGGTCTTACTTCCTACAGACATTCGATACATGTGATCCGACAGACCTTTGATGAGCTTGCCATCTCCGCCCAAGTAGTGCCCGAATCCCGCATCCTTCAAGTCAAGCTACCTGGCTTGCTACCTGGGGGCGTAGAGACCGTCGAGATCTCAACCGTGTACTTCCGGGCGGGCTACACGCCAAACGACTACCCTACCCCGCGACATTATGCAACACGGCAGGTGATCGAAAGCTCCGTCGCCATCAAATGTCCGTCGATACAGCTGCAGCTTGCAGGCGGGAAGAAAGTCCAGCAAGTTCTTACGCAGCCCGGAGTGATGGAGCGCTTCCTCCACGACGCATCGACTCAGCTTCGTTCGACTTGGATGGACATGTGGGCGCTGAAGGAACCTAGAGTCGAAGGCTCTGAAGGCGTGTCGCGAGCACGTCGAGAAGCTCGCAATCTCGTGCTCAAGCCTCAACGCGAAGGCGGAGGCAACAATGTCTACAAGGAGGATATACCAAGCTTTTTGGATACCCTGCCGGAGGAGGAAAGGGAGGCGTGGATCGC
Organism: Lentinus brumalis; assembly: GCA_001792895.1. Lineage (NCBI taxonomy): Eukaryota > Fungi > Basidiomycota > Agaricomycetes > Polyporales > Polyporaceae > Lentinus > Lentinus brumalis. The sequence continues at coordinate 1,647,348 of MARA01000004.1, forward strand.
CATGACACTCATCAAGACGCCGGAAGGGCTAGGCAACTACCTCGTGCGTGCGGGAAGCGGTACAGAGGGGGCCATGAAGGCGGAGGTGGTGAGCGAGTTGGGTATCTTCGGGTGGGCGCTGTTTGGAGGACCGGAGAAGAGCATCGAGGAGAAGGAGGTAGGGTGGCTGCTTAGAACGAAAGGCAAGGACAGTAATGAAGGAGGTGTTGCGGCTGGATTCTCTGTCCTGGACTCGCTGGTGCTGGTGGACTAATGGATCGCGCTCAAAGTCATGGGTGCCTTGTACGATACTAGAAGCGTATGCGGAGCCAACATATCGCCAATGGCTGCTAGAGTTCCAACAAGCGAACGCTCGGCGATGCTAGGATCCAGAGCGAAGTCGGAGCCTACAGACTGAACACCGCGCGGGGTTTCAAGCCGATGATTCCTCCGCCTCTACCGTCCCACCCAGGGATCGGCGCTCTGCACACCGGGCACCTGAAGGAAACCGAGTTAGCACACCGCGCAGTCGCAACCAAGACGCGGACGGGTCAACGGACCTGGCAATCATATGCTCCCCGTGCGGCAAAGTGTACGCGCCGCGCTGAATGGACGTCTTCACAGCCGTGAAGAGACACTCGCCACAGAGTACGTGCCCGCACGGTGTGATTGTGGCATGCGTCGGGGCAGAGAAACAGATAGGACAGGTGTAAGCCGCCAAGGGTTCACCCTCCTGCGTGGGTACGGCCTCAGGTGCGTCCGTCTGTTGCTTCTGACTGCCCGAACTTGACGAAAGCGCTGAAGGACTCCCGCCGCCGTCGTCACTCGGTTGGGAAAGAGGGGATGGTGTTCGCCTGCATTCCGCGGTTGGAGCGCAAGCAGTATGATTTGTCGCGTCATTGGTATCCGATTCACCAGCTCCAGCAAGCGTGTCGGCATCGTAGAATGGGCGGGAGGAACCTGCAAGGAGCTCGTCCTCCGTTCTCTGAAAGACTTCTGCAGAGTACTCCGAGAATGCACCGGCGTTCGGGATGACAAGCATGGAGGTGCTAGCGATGGGCGGGGGATTCGAAGGAATGGTGCAGGACTCAGACCCTCCCGAGCCGCTTGTGTGTGCTGCAGGCGACGCAACTAAGTCGCTTCCTCCAGCCTGTTCCCCATCTATACGTCAGGATATAATGAGTAACATGTTCGGCTTATACCCACCTACATAGGAGAACCAGGACATACGGCAAGGCCCTGAGGATACATAACAGTCCATGCGCGGTGCGAGTCTTAGCAACATGCCGCTCTCATGTCTGTCCCGGATTCCACAGCATTGTACGGGAGTACATATATGCAATGCAGTCTCCTCTCATAGAGCAGGTACTCACCTGTGGCATGTTCTCGCTTCTTCCTCGACCTGCCGCTGGTGCTTGCTACCGGAGAATCAGAACGTCTCCTCTTCGACCTCGCGTTCGTGTGGCCTGTGGCATTGTCCGCACCGAGGCGCAGGAGTTGTGGGTCACCAGCAAGAGACTGGGAGCGTGACCGAGAAGAGGAAACGGCAGAGGATGCCGCGGACGATCTGCCCCGGTGCCGTCGAGGGCGGAGAGAACGACTGGAAACGGTTGTCGGAGCGGGTAAAGGTGGTGAGCGAGTGAGGTCGACTGGAGTGGCGCGCGTGCTCGAACTTGCTTCGGACATGGGGCCCTAAGAACTCGTTCCACTTAGAGCTGGCTTGACTGACAAGTGAGGACGTGGAACGCGATGAATGGCCGGAGAGTCAGAGAGTCAGACTGCAAACTCGGTGGCACTTGAGTGGGCTTTGTCTTCTCCATGACGTCACGTGCCCAACCGCGTTTCGCGTTTCCTGGTCCAGCCCTGAGCCCAACCTTGCACTCGCTACCGCACTACAGCTTGACCGTTACCACCTGTCTCGTCACTTGATGTCTTCACGTCACGACTACGGTCGGAGCGAGCGAGAGCGGGCTGGATACCGGGGTGGCCGGAGGAGCCGTTCCCGGAGCCCGCCACGACGAGGGGAGAGAGATAGGCGTGCTCCAGGTGCGTACACCAGCCAGCTACGCGTACCATTGCTCATATGCTACATTACACGATGGTGCAGACCGCACAGACTACTACGCTCGTGACAGGGGTGAAGATCGCCGAGATAGGCGGGACGACAGACGAGACGACCGGCGGCGGGACGACCGTGACCGCAGAGACTATGACAGAGATGGACGGCGTGACCCTCCACCCCCACCTCGAGGTGACGCAGACAGAGACAGGGACCGTAGTAAGCATGACAAGGACAGGGATAGGGACGGTAGGCCAGCAGACCGTGCCTCCGAACATGACTCCAAGGCTCCCCTTGCTGCGCAACGAGATCAGCAACAGACCCCTACAGGTTTGCCCCCATCGCTTTTCTTGCCATCCGTGAATCCGACACGCTCAACCTGACGCGCGACAGGTACCCCGGACAATGAGCCGTCTGCATCGCGCCCTCGGGAAGACTCCGAAGTGCCTACAGAAGACGTAGAGGAAGGGGAAGCCATGGACGCAAGCAACGAAGACGATGCAGCCATGATGGCCATAATGGGCCTTACTGGCTTTGGCACCACAAAGGTGAGCATACTCTTATTCGCACTCCTCTGCCAGTAACGCCATCCCGTTGTAGGGAAAACATGTCGACGGCAACCAAGAAGGCGGTGTGGATGTCAAGAAACAGCGAACATGGCGGCAGTACATGAATCGGTATGTCTTTCGCTCATGGTCCTCGGCGATCACTTCGCTGACCAGTGATCGGCTACTCCAAATCTGCAGGCGTGGTGGTTTCAACAGGTTCGTCTACACCAACGATCTCCCCATAGAGTTCTCTGAAACGCTTCCTCGACAGACCTCTAGACAAGATCAAGTGATCCTGCGCGACTTGCGTTCATTTCAAATGCTTCCGTTCCATTCTCAGATGAGTCGCGTTTCGCTTCATGATGTACGTTCATGCTATTTCCGAACAATCAGACTCGCATGCATTACTTCTGGGATAACTCCCTGTGCTTCTGCTCGCTTTTGGGGGATGTGCGCAGACTAAGTCCTTCAACGGCCAATTGTGAATTTGTGGCGCTGCGCTCACTTGCATGAACTGCGACACATGTCACCACTATCTAACGTTGCGAACAAGCCGGCGTCAGCCGCGCGTTGAAGATTTCAGACCATTCACTTGTGATGGAGATCAGTAGTCCGATGTATCATGAGAGTAAGTAGTACAAACATGGAACGATACGAGTCAGACGGAATCGACGAGGAACGTGAATAGTACATGGCACAGCTGCAAGAACTTCAAGAAGAGTGCAAGAGAGTTCGGGGTTGCTAAACCAACGCTCTAGCTTCCGCCCTCGGCTCGACGCTCAGAAACCGTGGACCTTGATCGAGGCCTTGGGGATGCCCTCTTGGACCAGGAAGGTGGATATCTTCAGCCTTTGATCACCCTGGAGTTGGATGACTTGGCCGGACTCCTCATCATCAACGAGGGTACCGTTGCAGGCGAATTCCTAATCAAACAACCAGTCAGCGCCGCACCATCGGCCAGCTGCTAGGCAGCCGCGCGGGAGGTTCAATATGAACATACTTTCTTGAATGCCTTCAAGAGCTTCTTCAGATCATACTCTGGACGAGCAGTCAGCATGACAGCCGCATGACGACTGGTTGTGGTTGCGGCGACGAACCTTTGGGCAGGCCCTGAAGTGTCGTCAGGGTCTTGCGACCGTTCCGCTGCTGGATACGGATGTGGATGTAGTTCTGCTGAGACCCGACGTCCTGGGTGCTGCTTCCAAGAGGGTCTCCCTCGTCTGCGAAGGGGTCTGTATGCGGGTGGTTAGCGACACGATCGATAAGCACAGAGAGGGCCGCAGACGACCGCAGCGAACTCACCGAAAGTGTTGAGGTTCTGCACGCTCATGCGACGAGAGGTAGGGGTACAGAGAAAAGTGAGAGCAGAAACTGAGCGGGGGTTGGAGGTGGAGGCTGGTGAGGAGGTTTGAGTCGCGCGCCTTCGGAGCCGCTATATAGGTCCTGACGCGGTTATGTAATCGCAGCCTCTGGCCCTTCTCCGCCTCCAACCAGTGCACTATCCCTTCGCCGCTCAACTCTGCGATCTTCGCGACTGAGTCGAATTGTTCTTTCCCTGCTTACGACTCATCCTTGTCTCGCTATCATGTCTCCGTCGTCGTCGACACAGCAGCCGCAAGGCGTCAAGCGCAAGAAGCCGCCCACATTCCAGCATCTTCCCGCTGAACGCGGTATGTCTTATTCTTGTGTGCAATTCATGACAATAGCTCATTCTCACCCTGGCTGTGCGTAGCTAAGAAACTCAAACAGTCTTGGGTCGAGACACAAAAGATAAAGAGCAAGTGGAAGGCACAAAAACGCAAAGAAGGACTCGTCACTCCTCGGACGCACTTGGACCTTGTGGCGGGCGCAGATGAAGAAAAGGATACCCGTGGCTCGGGTGAAGAAAGCGATAAGGAGGCTGAAGAAACATCCACATCCGGTTCTTCTGACCAAAGTGAAGGGAGCGAAGGCAGTGAATCTGAGGAGAGTCAGGAAGACAGCGGAGATGAGACTGCCGAGAGTGCTTCTGGTGATGAGACACCACCCAAAACCTCAGCCTTACCCAAGGTGAGACAGCAGAAGGGCACGCCCAACAAGAAGGCAGTTGAGGAGCAACCACCCTCTCTTCGCGATCTGCAGCGTATGGCGTACTCGCGATCCTCTTTGCACACCCATAAGTCGGATCCCCTGCACCGTCACAGAGGAGGCGTTATGCCGAATGGAAGGGGTGGTGGACGAGGTGGCGAACGAGGTGGCGGACGGGGTGGCGAACGGGGTGGCGAACGGGGTGGCGGACGCGGTGGCGGACGCGGTGGCGGACGCGGTGGTGGACGCGGTGGTGGACGAGGTGGCGGACGTGATGAGGGACGCGGTGGACCACGAGGACGAGGAAGAGGACAGCCGGACATGGGCCTCCGCATGAAGGCTATGCTGGAAAAAATCAAGCAGGACTACGCTTGACAGCATTTATGCTGGCTCTCATCGTTCGTTCTCTCCGTCCTAGCAGACGGAATCAGTATCATTCGGATGGTGGTACATCGTGCTTTCAAACGGCCTTGTTCTCCTTCCCGTCTTCCTCATGCGCCATCGTAACGTCTCCGCTGCTCTCAGCCTCGCTTCGCTCCTCCGTGGCCGCCTTCACGAAACGTTCCTCCAGAGTGCCATGGAGCGGTCGAGACGAGACTGTTGTCGTCGCAGATATTGGTTCTATGTGGTCGCTCATGTGGCCGGGACTCGGGTCGTCCAACTCGTCAACCAACCCCAACGCCTTCACGTCGGCAGACTCTTCCGCCACGGTGATGCCACCCGTGACAGTGGCTGGGAGTACGAGCGGGCTGGGCGGTGGGCTGCGTGACTTGGAACGCCGGGCGTCTTCGTGGAGGAATGGGATGGGCGAGAACATGGGGGTGTTGGGGGCTGACACGGCGGAAGTGCTGATGGAAGGATGGCCGATAGCTGAGTACGTGCTGTCCGTCTCCGACAGCGGGGGGAATGCGTCGTATGTAGAGGTGACAAGTAGCGACTTCTCCACTGCCCTCAAGTACTTGCCAATGTACTTGTAGTGCTGTCGCGGATTTACACATAACTCGCAGACACGCTGAATTGTGAACGGTGTGCTGTTGAGATATTGGTCAGTGATGATGCAAGGTTGCGGCGACGCGTCATACCCGTCGAACTCATCCAATTGGGCGTATATGGACATCTTTAAGTCCTCTGCTTCCTTATCCGACAGGTTCACCTTGGGTGGAGGTGGGTTAGGATTCCCCGGGACGTAGTCCCGCGGCGGGAAAGGCGGCAGCTTGAGTCCACCATTCTGCAGTTGCTGCGCCACTGCTAGCATGAGCGGCGGGCGTGGTTCCCATCTCGGTCCTTCGGCAAGGAAGGCAGCGATGTTCTAAAGGGATAGGTTGGCATTCGCTGCAAACGCGACGTTGGACATGCTCTCTCACCTTGTCCAGCTTATGCTTTATGATGTTACGAAGCAATAGCCATTCTGTCCTTCAACCGAGCCGTCTTGAGCACATGGAGGGCATCGCGAGTATCCCGGACGTACTCGACTATGTCTGTGGCTGCGATCCTCTCGATGATGTCTCCATGTTCTGTAGAGCTCAATGAGACATGATGGCGTGTTGGCGAAAGCGAGTCTGAATCACCTTCTTTCCATTCGTAGGGAGAGTCTTCTGGCATGAGGTGGCTGGTCGAGCTTGGGGTCAAGTGATCGTGGTGGAAGTGCAAGGACGCGTCGCGTCTTCGGCTATTCCCAGGGCATTCAGCATGCTCGAGGCTCGAGTTCCGTCACTACTTATCCTTGCTCGCTATGCTCCTCCGACTCGCCTCACAGCTTGAGCCAGCCTCCATGTTCGCACTTACGACCTATACAGTACTTGCAGCATGCCAAAGACCGCGCGAACGCTCACGCCCGCGCGATTGAGCGACCCGCAAGAGTGCCAAGCTTATCCTTTACGCCTCTGCTGCGCACGCGTCCCACCCGACACCAGCTCAACGTTGCCAGTACGATGCCCCAAGCCTTTCTGAGCCAGTCAGCCTCTTGTGCAGAGGTCCACTGGGGAGGCTCGGCGGAGTAAGCGATGGGGCTGGGCAGTGTCATCGCTGAGCTCCGACAGCCGCGTTTCCGGCTTGCATCGCTGCGCGCGCACGGTTGTGAGACAAGTTCCCATCCCTCCCTGCATCGCACATTGCTATATAGCTGCCGATGCTCCTGCGCACATAACTCTTCTGGCTCTCCTGTTTATGTCCTATCACCGTCTCCAAGAATCCGAAGCATATCCCCTCCAGCAACTACCTGCGCGTTCAGCCACCGTTGCCTCGGAGCCCTCAATCTATAGCACTACAACCGATCCTGAGGAGCCCCCCACGCAGAACGGACGAGACGAGATGTTCAACTACAGGAATTCCAGAAGCGGGTCAAGGCGGAGTCTGCGTACCCGCGCAGTATTGTCGTATGCGCCTGACTGGTGAGTAGGATCCTGCACCTCGCGAAATCTGGTCGTGTGCCAACGATTTGGTCAGGGCCCTCTGTATCATTTTGGCGTGAGTGCTCTGCGCATGTTGCCTGGCCATATCGCTGAACGTAGGCATGCAGTGCCGTCTTCTTTGCGCTCGACGAAGTGCCAGGATTCAAGAGGCAGTTCTCGCTGCAAGATATCTCGTGAGTGTGATACTCCACCGCCGGGCTCCGTTCTAACATGAGCGACCTCCCAGATTACGCCACACGTAAGCTAGTGTTAGCTCTCAATGATCCAAGTATCCCGGACTGATTGCTGAACGTCAGCTATGCCATCCACGAACGAGTACCCGTGAGTCTCTGTGTCTTGCATGGATATAACGGTATTGACTCGCCACAGAACTGGGCACTGTACATCATCTTCGCTGTGGCCCCGTTGGTGCTCATGCCAGTCATCAACCTTTTGAGCGTGCGCTCGTGGTGGGACTTCCATAGCAGCTGGCTGGGTTGTACGTGTCTCCTACCCCTTCTGGCTCCCTGTTCACATTTGACGAGCTACACAACAGGGCTGCTTTCGGTGTCCATCACTGGTGCTATCACGCAGTTCTCCAAGATTACCGTGGGGCGCCCCCGTCCTGGTTAGTGTGACGTCGTCTGTACCCGACCAGGACGCTAATCACACTTCTGCAGACGTGATCGACCGCTGTCAGCCTATGGCAGGCGCCGCAGACCCGCCACTTGGACTGTCTACAGTGGCTATATGCACTCAGACCGACATCCACATACTGAGAGATGGATGGCGGAGCTTCCCAAGTGGACACTCAAGCCGTAAGTTGTACTGCTCTTCCGGTCACCATATGCTCACCCTCATACTTTTCGCACAGTATCATTCGCTGGCCTGGGGTTCCTCTCGTTCTATCTCGCTGGAAAGCTCCACCTGTTTGACGAGAAGGGCCATACGGTACGTTATGCCTTATCTCGCTCTGGCTCAACACCACATGTATGACTTCCCCGCCACGCACTGCAGGTGAAAGCATGGATATCTCTGGTCCCCCTTGCAGGCGCAGCGCTCGTAGCAATTTCGCGGACTATGGATTACCGACACCATTGGCAGGACGTCCTGACCGGATCCTTCTTGGGTCTCGTCGTGGCCTACTTCGCTTACCGCCAGTACTACCCTCAGTTGACGTCACCTACGTCCCATACACCCTATCCTCAACGCATCAAGCGAGGAGGGCACGAGCTCCCGACGCACAACCGCGAACCATCCACGGCACCGGTGATGGGGAACACGTCGTTTGACAACGATGGCATGCGCCCGCGTCAAGCTGCCTCGCGCTACTCCGACCGGCCCAGCATCGGCGACGAGGAGGTGGGCAGGGATTCTACGCTCCATCCAGTGTCCTCGACCAATGTCGATGTCCCGAAGGAGACGTAAGTTCTACAGGCCGATATGTTCACGACCTGTAGCGCTTCATTTATCTGGCACGTCGCATCGCTTGCTTCCTGCACCACGCATCTTGTTGTGATTATCATGGTCTTGTTGCCACCATACCGATATTTCAGTGTATCTTCATCATACAATTCTCCTGGAAGGCTGCGATTGCGGAATTTCGACTCAGTCGGTGGAGTTTGAGGCAGCCAGCCGGACACACGAGGATGTTGGTGTTTTACAATGCCACCAGGCCGATGAATATGCAGCGAGATCAAGGTAGGGCAGGGGATACAATGCAACAGTAACTCCAGACGAATGTGAGCGTGAATTACTTTTGGTACGACCAGACGTTCCGAAGGACTGAACAGACACAACTGTCAATTACGAATCATACAGAAAGTGTAGTGTTACTCACGACCGGCCTTCGTCGCCAGACGGTTCAGGGAGTCGTCGCTCTCGCCCATCGCCCGGACCTGACCGCAGAGTGCGAAAGTAGTAGAGGTCTGGAGTGCCCGGCCATCGGCGTCAACGTCCACCACGCTGATCTGCACGGACGCGTGGTCCTTGGAGGTGATGAGGCGGTCTGTACATTGGGAACACTCAGACATCTTTCGGGAGTTCTAGGGCGCGGGGTGCTCACTGGTGGCCGCGCACTTGCGGGGGACGTAAAGGTCAACGAGAATACCCTGTAGACTGCTCAGAATTCCTCCTTCAGACGCATGATGCACGCCGGAACACACCTGATCGTTCTCCATGGCTAGAAAGTGGACTTTTGGGTGCGCGGCGGGGCGTCGGCGTCGTTGGCGGTATGCGGGAAAAGTAAGGTTAGGAACTATACAGTTGCAGATCTCTGCTTGGCCCTGTTTGGCCGCCTTCCTTATCCGGGCGTCTCGGCCTGGCCTCAGCACGTGATCGAGCTATGACGCGCCGCTTCACCGCGTCAGGCGCCCGCGGCGCAGCTGGGACGCAGCAGCGGTCGAGCGTTATATAGCAGTACACCCATGTCGCTCTGATGAGCGGATCCCCACACGCACCACCTTTCGACGGCACACTCTCTACTGTATCAGTAAGTGCTACGCTGCAACGAAGGGGACGAAGCTAACCGGAGTCGTTGCAGGTCGAGTCGATGGTCGAGATCAAGCACACCAACTCCGAGCCTAGTTCCCGAGATATCCTCGCGGCGTCTGGAATCTCGGGGGACAGTTCGGACGATAGCAAGTGTAGACTCATATACAGCAAGTCCAAGGTCTATGTCAATCCTACTGCCTACGCCCGCGACAATATCCCCGGCTTCGTGGCATTGGTGAAGAAGGTACGTGTCCTTGCTGCGCCACCTACGCGCTTCTGATGACCTCGTACGGGGAACAGGAAGCGGCGCAGCCTGTCTATCTGCTTGCATGGATTCCAGAGTCGCTGTTGAACGAGAAGGGAAAGAGCGAGTGGGACAAATTCACCAAGATTGAGGAGCATGCCGTGAGCGACGACGAGGACGAAGGTACGTTGTGGCAACTGTGCTGTGGGCGAGGTGTACTTAATCGAGTGGTGCATAGATGTTGTTCTCATTGACCTCCCAACCCAACGTCCGGAGTCCTACGCGTTCTCTGTTCCTCTCAGCTCAATATACTCCCTGATAGTCAACCCGCCATCTCTATCTTCATGGTGTATGTATGCGTCTGGCATCTCGGTTATATGCGTTGCTTAACAATCGTGCCATGCATAGATGGGTCTATCGCTATCAATCTCGTCAGCGGGTCTACGTTACCGACGCTGCACTTTCATGACGACGAGTCCCGGTCATTTACCATGCCCACGAAGTCTCCTGTCGATCCTCGACCTATGTCGTACCCGCCTCCTCCCTCTGAGAATGCGCCAAAAAGCAGTACTTGGGGCGGCGAAGACCTCCTCGCGAAGCTACGATCTTACTGCCATCTCCTACGCTCGTGCTTACAGTCCAACCTCTATCTGGTCGACCCCTCTCGCGAAGATATTGAGACCCATTCAACACCCCTCTTCTCGGATGATGCTGTTGACGATATTCTGGCTCAGTCTTCATATGCAAATTCCCATTCCCCTATTCCCGCTCACCGACGACCGAAGCCATTGTCTACCTCGGAGAACTCGTATTCTGAACGATCTTCCATCCTTCACCGCTCGTTATCCCCTGTGTCGTCTCCTACCGCGTCGTCTTCGTCCTCACAGGCTCGCATGGCGCTCTTCCAATCGTTCTCGCATATCACACGACATGCCACCCATGCCGCACAGCAGATTCTGTCACATCCTCTGGCAAAGCCTATTGTCCCGCACCTTCCTGACCCGGTCAGGAGTCTTATCAATGCCAACGGCGACCTGGAATGGGGAAGCTGGGTTGAGAAGGGTGGTGTTGGAGAGTTTGAGAGTGCACGAGTGTATTTGGCACGATGGGCACGCATCGTCGCCGAGGAGGGCGAGAGGGCTCGCTTGCGAGAAGCACACGCTATCCCAGCATCCTCAACTGATGTCGCGGAGGAGGACTCGTCTCTCGGGATATTCGAGCTACTGCAGTCTACATCTAATCTTCCACGGCCCAAGTCCTCCAGATGCCCGAAGAACCCTGTTAACGAGAAGATGTGGCGAAGCTGGTTCGATGCCGACGGCAGCACGAAGGTCAGGAAGGAGGAGATGAAGCGGGAGATCTTCCGGCGAGGGGTTGACCCTGCCATTAGGCAAGAGGTATGGCCATTCTTGCTGGGCGTGCATGAATGGGATACAGATGCCACCCGGCGAGCGAGCGACTGGGAAGCCAAACGGTAGGTTGCTTGATGTATAGCTGATTCTGGTCACTACTCATGTGCAATCTTCGTACAGACAACAATATCGTGACCTGAAGGATGAGTGGTGGGGAGTTCCGGAAGTCTTCGAGCGGCAAGATGTCATCGAGGTGCGCTTTAGCCATCCATGGCATGTCTCATGCATGACCAAGACTTAACATTTTGCCACAGGAGCGGCATCGCATTGATGTCGACTGCCGGAGGACAGACCGCACACAGCCACTGTTCGCGCAGACGACACCGGTGAACGAAGACACGGAGAATGAAAAGGGCATGCACATGCGGTACTCGACCATCTCCCCGCAACTCGGAGACATCGGTGCACAAGCACCGACTAACGACCACATCGAACGTCTCGCTACTATCCTCTTGACGTACAACTTCTATGAGAAGGAGCTCGGTGAGTACTGTCAATCCTCCCCCATGCTTCGGCGCTCAGACCAGTTTGCCAGGCTATGTTCAGGGCATGTCTGACCTATGCGCGCCCGTATATGTCGTCATGGACGGCGACGAAGAGATGACCTTCTGGTGTTTCGTGAAGATAATGGAACGCATGGTTCGTCTCGCTACAGTCCAATAGGGGAACGTTATTGACGTCGGATGATCTCACAGAAACAGAACTTCCTCAGAGATCAAAGCGGAATGAAGAAACAGCTCTCGACACTGCAGCAGTTGATCTCTGTCATGGACCCAGAGCTTTACCGACATCTCGGTATGATGGTATTTCATGTCACGTCATGTTGTGATAACTGAATGTTTCTGCAGAGAAAGCGGATGGCCTCAACCTGTTCTTCTGCTTCCGGTAGGTCATGACGACTCCAATAGGATACATGCACGTCGCTTATCACGATTGAAAGATGGATCCTCATTAGCTTCAAGCGGGAGTTTTCATTTGAAGACGTCCTCCGTCTGTGGGAAGTCCTGTGGACAGACTACTACAGCACTCAGTTCGTGCTGTTCGTTGCTCTGGCCGTGCTTGAGTCTCATCGGGACGTGATCCTGAGATATCTGGTCGAGGTACGCCACATCCGCTGGTTGTATGCTGCCCTCTGACGGACGTTCAAATTACTTTATCCACCCTTAGTTCGATGAGATTCTGAAGGTACGTTACGGTCCGTCTCACGTTGCATTCTGCTTGCTGAATCATGCCCAATCAGTACTGCAACGAGTTGAGTATGACTATCGAGCTCGATAGCACGCTTGCCCAGGCGGAGGTCCTTTTCCTCTCCTTCTCCCAGCTCATCGCCGACATCGACCGACGAGAATCGGAAGAAGCGTCGTCCCGAGTGGCGACCCTCCGCCAGCGTCGGTCTGGCAGCATCAGCGGGTCTTCCTCCAACGCACAGGCGCAGCCGAAGCCGAAGCGACCCATCATCAGCGAGGAGCTGAGAGAGCTCTTGCATGCAGGGCAGTGATACTTGTATATCATATCATATCGGTTGGACATGTTGACTTGTTATACTAGGTGTATTGTTACGAATGTACAGTACTAGATCCGCTGCGAACCCGCTCTCTCGCTCGATATACACACGTTGCTCTCTCGTCCTACCTAAGCCGTCACAGAAGCCATGCTCAATTAGGCAGGTCCTGTCGGTCGACAGGGATGACGTCGCAAGTCCAGCATCGCGCTCTTCACACCAGCTCAGCTGCAGTGCATAAATAGGCGAGACTCGACATAGACTGGTTATCTTCTCTATCATCATGTCGCCCATTCCATACGTTGGGAGCCGTACCATCCTCGCACCCTCCGTCAAAGCTCTCCTCTTCACTGGTCCTACGTCGAAGCTGCATCTCGGGGGCGTAGAAGCTTACACGGAGGAACGGAGGCACCATACGGAAGTGCTCGGTTGGCACAATCTCTCGGACGACGCGCAGGCGAAGGCGTCGATTGACGCGGTCGAGTTCACCGCGGTCAGGACGAAGCACGGTACCATTCCCATCCGCGTGTTCTACCCTGAAAGTGGTAAGGAGAAGAAGCCCAAAGGCGAAGCAGGTGCCATAGTCTATATGCATGGAGGTACGTTCATAGCTGTGATAGAAGATCGTACGCTCATAGCACTTGAATATAGGCGGATACACTGTTGGTGAGTGCACAATGCACGCAAAATTCAAGTGGTGTGACTATATGCGGGCAACAGGATGCATCGACGACTTCGAGCATGGCCTCCGAGTCCTGGCTGAGGCCTCGGGCTGCCAGGTGTATGCTGTTGAGTATCATCTTGCCCCGGAGTACCGCTATCCGACTCAGCTGGACGAGTATTCTGCCGTCGTCGACTGGGTCCAAGGCCCCGAAGGCAAGAAGCGCGGCGTACACCCTGATAGGGTTGCTGGCGGCGGAGACAGTGCCGGAGGGAACATGACCGCTGCCCTTGCCCTCAGCCGACGCGACAATGGACTTAAGAATATGGGTAGGTCGCTTCTGCTATATTCGCCTCTTTACTCATGCATTGCATACAGCCGCGCAACTACTTGTTTATCCTGAGGCGCGCCTCCCGTTCGACACGAAGGCCTGCTCAGAGAACAACACCGGTCTCTACCTCGAGGCGAACGGGATCTTCTCCTTCGCAGATCATTACCTCCCTCGTGGCGTTCCGCCTGCGACCCCATACGTGTATGCTTTCACTCACTTCCCTTCGTCGGTCTCTAACAACCCCATCGGCCTCAGGTCTCCTGGCATGCAACCCGTAAGCAGCTTAAGCGGACTGCCACCTGCCCTGGTATTCACCGCAGGCTTCGACCCTCTGCGAGATGTTGGTGTGGAGTATGCGAGCAAGCTGGAGGATGCGGGCAACGAAGTGTATTGGATGCACCACCCCAACCTCACTCACGGCTTCCTTCAATTCGGTCCTTGGAGCGACGAGTGTCTCACTGCGACTAAGGGCATGGGTATAGCACTCGGGAAGGCCTTGTACGCTGAGTGATCAAATGATTGTAACTCGGACAAGTAAAAACTACAGTTATGTTGGACGCTCGTCGCTATTATCTTACTTGACTGAGTTGACCCTGTAACCATCCATGAACACGGTAGATGGAGGCAAAAAGCGTCACCTGAGCGATTCGAACACTCGCGGGCAAAGCCCAACCGCTGGCAGCTATTAATAGCAGGCGATCCCGTTAACCACTCCGGCAAAGTGACTTGTGTTCAGAACTAATTCACATGTGTATGGCCTGGCCCCAGGAGACCGACCTCCAAAGCTACAATTACAAGTTCTCTTTGACCTCTTTTCCCTCCGACATTGCCCATCAGGACTCCCCCAAGAAGCGCGTCATGTATGCAATCAACTTGTCCACCTCCTCTTCGGTTATCGCATTGTATAGTGAGACGCGAATGCCTAGAACAATCATGAGCGATATTGAACGATGAGGATAACTCGAACGGCCAACCTCCTACGGATCTATTTAACTTCATGAGTTTCGGAACAACACAAAAGCGCATGCGGCGAGACTGACCTGTGACCCTTGAGACCCTTCATGCCTTCTTTCTCCGCGCCCTCCAGGAACTTCTTCTCTGCGCCATCGCCCAGAACCTCAAAGACGGCATTCATCCAGCTCTCCGAACCCTGCTGCACCTTCCGGCGGAACACGCCCTTCTGCTCTCCCTCATGGACGATCGCGTAGAGCTTCTGCGCCTTGCGCCTGTTCATCTCCTCGTAGTACGGCAACCCGCCATTCTCCTTCATCCGTCGGACGACGAGGCCAGACATGTAGATCGGCAGGACCGCGGGCGTGTTGTACAGGCTGCCGGAGTCGGCGAGGATCTTGTACGAGAGGCTGAGAGGAACGGGCGTCGCCCCGAGCCGCGCCGCCGCGTCGACATCGACGATGCAGTCCTGGCGGACGATGAGGATCGTGAGCCCCGCGGGCCCGATGTTCTTCTGCGCGCCCGCGTAGATGACCGCGTGGTCCGCGAGGCGGGGGATCGGGCGGCACATGAACGACGACGAGTAGTCCGCGACGAGGGGCACGAGCGTGTCGCGCTTGAGGAGGTGGAACGGGAACGACGCGGGGCTCTGCGGGTCGTGCGAGAACTCGACGCCGTCCACGGTCTCGTTCTCGCAGTAGTAGATCAGCGCGGGGTCCTCCGAGAACGCGAACTCGGCGTGCGGGGGGATGTTGTCGTACGCCTTGCCGTCCTTCGAGTACACCCGCGAGTCGACGACGGTGCGCACCGTCGCGTGTCCCGCGGCGAGCCGGCGGGCCTCCTCCGCCGCCTTCTTGCTCCACGAACCGGTCACGACGTAGTCGAGGACGGTCTCCTCCGGGGTCGCCGTCGGGTGCAGCAGCCGGTGCCGCGCGAGGAGGTTGAGCACGACGGCGGAGAACTGGCCGGTGCCGCCACCCTGTGTGAACAGAATACGGTGCGTCGGGGGCACGTCGAGTTGCGTACGGATGTTTTGCTCGAACTCATCGAGGAACGCCTGGAACTCCTTCGAGCGGTGGGAGATCTCGGCGATTCCGATACCTGTCCCGTCGAAGTTGACGAGACCCTTTTGCGCCTCCTCGAGGACGGAGAGCGGCAACGCCGACGGTCCTGCGCCGAAGTTGATGACTCGCTCAGTGCTCATCGTCGTTTATGTCGGCGATAGGAGGATGTCAAGCAGATAGACGATCGAGGTAGGTAGGATGAGATGAGGATAGTGGTGCGAGTCGTCAAGGTAAGGGTCCAGTGGAAGATGTGAGTCACGGCACCGCTGTAGTGCTGGGCTCATCTGTGGCGGCACTATATGCTGGTGCGAATAACTACGGCTGGATGCCACACCCTCCGCGGACCCAATATTCGAGGGTGCATTGAGAGGATGGTCAAGACTCGCATGCGGACCGGGGTGACACACGGTGGTAGCAAACGGACAACGTTTCTATACAGTGGCGGAACATCCGAATACATGAGTACATCGTGAGGTATCAGACATTAACGTGTAAAGCTCGTAACAGCAACAGCAACAGTAACAACATTGAGACTACTGGACAGCGGGAACGATGACTGATAGACAGTACGAAAGCGTGAGACGCGGGAAGACGCGACATACGAGATGGATGAGAGGAGGAAGGAAGACGACTGTCGTCGCGATCGAATAGAAAGCAGGAAGGGAACCAAAGTAGATGAGACACTGCTCGAACGACAGATCAGAACAGCAGTAGATACACGCCACGAAGGCGGCGGTGGGAAGGGTGATTAAAGCATTGAGCAGATAAGTCCATCAGTACAGTAACAGAGGGACATCAGGAGACATCAACGTTCAGAGATGAGCAGATGGAGAGTGAGAGCTATGATGGGCGATGGAAATGTGACAGAGATTCGTGGCGTCGCGGCCATAAGCTTGTATGCGGACGGGGGCTCTTGGGGCCAATAAACAGATGCGGTAAGTCGTCGGCGAATACGTTATGCGGATGCAACTGAGCGAGATGACGGTGGATGTAGATGCGACAGTTGAAGCAGACTATGGGAGAGCAGTGGAAGAAGAGCCGAGGTGGGAATGGGGGATGGAAGACGCGCCAGGGTCACAATGGCCTCGAGAGCTCCTCGGTATCGGATGGGAAGATCGGACGAAGACCCTGGAAAATGACCTCCGATGGGACGAATCGGTCTCGCGGGGGTGGTGTGTGGGGAAGCAGATCCGATTGTGAGAAGAACGCCCTCCGAGCGAAGGGGAACGGGACGAGACGCGAAGGCGCCTCGTCACTAATCACCGGCGATTGCGTCAAGGGGTCCTTGCGAAGGGAGGCCTTGCGGCGACGGACTGGCCCAGGGCCGCGTGATGGTGTTTGTTCTGCAATCGCGGTATCGAGAAGGGAGAGGTCGGCTATGTCCCATGGGTTGGAAGCGTCGGGCTCGATGGATAGTGCGGAGATCCAGGGGAGGTCATCGAGAGATGTGAGAGGGAGGGAAGTGGTATTGATACAACAGTCTGCTCGGGCGCAGTGGCGGTGACGAGCAGAACGGGATAAGTTACGAACGGCGCCCCTGCGCCTCTTGGTAGGGCTACACGGCGGCTTGGATAACTGCGCAAGTCAGGATCGGAGCGCACACGAAGCGCATATAGTGAGCTCACCTTACGAAGACCCGCGTCTTCCGGGAGACGATATGGTGAGAGAAGCCGCGGAGGGCTAGGCATGGGCTGGGGCTGCGGAATGCACTGGAGGGACATGAGAGCGAGGCGGAGGTGGGTGTATGCGCGACGACTCACGAAGAAAGTGTCGTCGGCGACAGCAGTGGGCAAGGGCTGTGTCCTCGCGGGGTTCCGGGCGTAGCGGAACGCGGGTGCGAGGTGCGGCTGGGGGGCTGAGATATGGACCATTGCGCCTGTCGGGGAGTGCAGAGAGCGCGGGTGGGGGCAGCGAATAATGATAGACAGGGACGAGGTTTAAATGGAGGGCCGGGGCAGAGGAGAGGACATGGCGCGGTGAGGGCCGAGAGGGAAGGACAATGGGGAGCAGAGGAGAGCGAGGGCCGCGAGATGGACGCGTCCCCTCCTATTTAGCCCATCTAACTCACTTGCCCCCATATCCGGCCGGCTCCGCTCCCCAGGGCCGCCCCTCCCATATCCGCCGTCCCTACGCGCCGCCCTGGCGAGACGCGCTCTTCCCTGCGTCCCTGCGGCCCACGCTCTCGCCACAGTCGACGTGAGCCAGTGCAGCGCTGCAGCTGCTTAGCACCCCAAACCCTGGGCCTCACCGCGCCGCGCCCCGCCCGACAAGTGACTCGCTGTCACGTCGCGCATGTCACGCAACGCGTCGCCGCGCGCCGGTGACTCAGCCACAACCGCGTCGCGTCCCAGATTCACCGCGATGGCGACCAGATCTCCAGATGGACGCGGTTTCCAATCGCACCCGGAACAAATACACCTCCTCTCTTCCCAGAACATGACACTTGCGGTCATTGTCTCCCATCCAAGGCAACCCACACACAAAAGAGCACGGCATACGTCGTCGCGTCCTCCATGCGGTGAAATTGCATCAGATGAATGTGTTTCCTTCACTGTCACTGCTTAGGGAAGGAAACTCCTCTCCTCTTGTCCCCACGGACTCGTTACAGCCCTAATGTGACGTCGACGAGGACAACATATGTCACAACTCCCGAGCCTGCGAATCACCATGGTCCATGCATCCTCAGACTGGTATACGCATTTGGTTCCGTCCATGCGACACATCTCAATCGAGATGCGGAACCAAATCGCTCCGAGTCCTCTGAATCTGATGTGATACGCGCGCTGCTGGCATACGAACTCATACGAAACGCATCGAGTCCTTGCCGATGCTTGTTCCGCACAGTCAACACAACATCCGGATATTCGGATGCGTCTTCCTCGGCATGTCAAGGAGGCTCGCACCCGACTACGCCTGCAACAACGTAGCGTAAACTGCCGACCGAGGACTGCTCACCTCTTCCCAATGGGCTGCCTTCTCCATTCTTCTCGCGAACCGGGTCAGCGGATGCATTGTCCTGCGTTCCCATCTCGCTCAGCTGAGGGACAGAGGGAGCCAGGTGTTCATCCACATGCCACGTCCGGGTACCTGGCTTGTCATATGCAGCTGGGCGGCCGCAGTGGCACCGTGCGTCGTTCTTTGGCTGAAATGGGATTCAGCGCGCACTCACATTGACTCGAAGCGTAACCACATACCATATGCATACTTGGCTGTTTGCAGCCCTTTCAGGCGGTGTAGCACGCTTCCGCAGCTGCTTCCGCGCCGCTCGGCGTCTTCGGCGTCCGACGTCCCTGCCAAAGACGCGTTCTCTGCGTGACTGATCCCGAGGTTGAACCTGTATCTCAACGTCTCCAATCGGCTCTCCGAGCAATCCTACGCTGTCATTTTCGTATCTGGATGCTGCCACCGCCTGCTTCGCTGCTGTCCACCGCGGCTGTGCGTGGTAAGTCGTATCCACCCTGCGCTTCCGCCCCTCTGGTGCAGTCGTCCTACTTTCCAATCGTGGCGAAAGCGGACCATCGTTGAATATCGGCGGTCATTAGCAGGTCTGCGCCGGTCTCTCACCACGCCTGTACCATCGCAACGCCGTCGTGGCGTCGCGCAGCGCATCTATTCCCGCCGCCACTATTCGTCGCCGCCTTCCCCCGCGCCGCATCTGTCCGCTGCAAGCGTCGAGGCTCTCGACCGCTGGATCAACACTGAGACACAGCTTGCCTTCAGCGACACCCTGCGGCCAGAACACCTCGCGGACCTCTACGTAACGCTTCCCACGCGGGACGGTTCCAGACACCCGTACGAGTACTCGCCCCCTCGGGAGGGCGAACCGCTGGGCTACGGCCACCATTTGGTGTTCTTCCATCCTCGAAACGCAGAGAAGGCGCTGCGCTCGGATGGAACGGATGCCGACTTTTGCCCCCCGGAGCCATTCACCCGCCGTATGTGGGCTGGAGGCCGTATGGTATGGAAGCGGCCGCTGTGCGTCGGAGACAGAACGGCGGCCGTCTCCACCATTAGTGCCATAGACAAGAAGGGGTTCGAGCCAGGTGCGGGCATGCCCATGGTGTTCGTGAAGCAGAAGCTGGAATACAGGAGACTCGGCGGCGACGAGGTCTGCATTGAGGAGGAGCGGTCTCACGTATACCTCGCGACGGCGGGCCATCGGCGGGGTCCGAAGGAAGGTGAGCATCGGGGTGATCCAATGGCCGAAGACCGGGAAGAGAGCGGCGTGAGACTGACTCTCGTCCATGTAGTGAAGGGCCTTCCTCGCC
Source organism: Lentinus brumalis (assembly GCA_001792895.1). NCBI lineage: Eukaryota > Fungi > Basidiomycota > Agaricomycetes > Polyporales > Polyporaceae > Lentinus > Lentinus brumalis. The sequence continues at coordinate 1,667,316 of MARA01000004.1, forward strand.
CGGATTTCACCTTCGACTACCTCCCTACCCCCACGACGCTGTTCCGATTCTCTGCACTCACCTTCAACGGGCATTACATCCACCTGGACAAGGAATATGCGCAGAAGTCAGAGGGGTATCCAGGTGCATCCAGTACACTCACCTATCAAGCTAGGGCTTGAGATGCTGATGTTGGTTACAGAGAGGCTCGTCCACGGTCCCCTCACAGCGCTCATGCTGCTCGACACCACCGCGCTCCACTTGCCAGGATCGTCATTCGACAATTTCGAGTACCGCGCCATAAACCCCATCGTCGTCAATCGGCCAGTTAGGATATGCGGTGCGCAAGAAGACAAGGACACGATACGAGTGTGGGCGGAGGAGACCGAGAGCAACGTCGTCGGCATGACAGGGATAATCACTTTGACCCATGCTTGAACATAAGTTCTTTGCATAAGCATACGTTGGAGACAATGAATGTACAATCCCGACGTTACCAGCTTTGGCGTGCTTGCAAGGGTCATGTAAGTAGCGGAAGCCGCAGGGCGCGTTAGGCGAACAGTACTTGCGGAATCAGAACGCATCGCGTTGCCAGCCACAGACGCGACAGGCGCCTACACGCTACGCGTGAGGTCAGTAAACAGACGCGTCGAGCACGTGACCTTGTTGATCCCTTTAAAGGCATTCACGCGAGACGGTCGTCCGTCCACCACTCTTTCCTCCCTCCCACCACCTCCCATTCCTACTCGCCACTCATCCAAGGTCAGTAAGAGTTTGAGTCAGTGATGTACAAGTACTAACAAGAACGCGCAGTCTATTCCAAATGGCCCCCAAGGTATGCCACGCTGGTCCCAGCCACATGTCTGAATTCAAGTACTCAAACGCGTATCATAGCCCGCTTCCTCCGCTTCCAAGGCTCCGGCCTCCACCACTGCCTCGAAGGCACCCGTTAAGGCTGAGGCCAAGGGCAAGAAGGCCACCGCCTCTAAGTCGACCGCCGCGACTGGCGCTGACGGTGAGAAGAAGAAGCGCAGGAAGGTCCGTAAGGAGACCTGGAGCACATACGTGTACAAGGGTACGTTCAACGAGTTGTATCTTGGATGGGGGCACAGGTTGAACGCGTTTGACGCGTCGCAGTCCTCAAGCAGGTCCACCCCGACACCGGTATCTCGAACAAGGCGATGGCCATCCTCAACTCCTTCGTCAACGACATCTTCGAGCGCATCGCGACGGAGGCCTCGAGTGAGTATCTCGCCTTGCTGACCATCACACCCCCTTACCGTGTTGTCTGCAGAGCTCTCGACATACTCGAAGAAGTCGACTATCTCCTCGCGCGAGATCCAGACAGCTGTCCGTCTCATCCTCCCGGGTGAGCTGGCCAAGCACGCCATTTCTGAGGGTACGAAGTCCGTCACGAAGTTCTCTTCGAGCCAGAAGTAAGACACATTTTGGGACTGCGTATGGATCGTTGCATATTCTACACTTGTATTACATAGCTTTGTCGTCGTAATCTGTTGCATGCTATCTTGGGATATATATGGCTTGTATACATGACACGCAGATGTGATAAATGGAACGTCGCAATACTCGAGTTGCATGGCAAGGTCAGTGGCTTGTCTAGAAACCTGTGGCGCCGTCAGCGATGGACGGACTGAGTTCGCATATTTGCGCCCACTCACCATACTTGTTCCCCGCCTCCTTGCGATTGCGTCTGCCCTGCGCAATCTTCTCCTCCAACGACTCCCTGTTCTGATATGCTTCCGTGAGCAGAGTCGAAAGCTGATGTCGCGTCTTTGCCCTTCCACCCAACGCCGCGCCCTGTTATGAATGAGTATCTGGGGGTGAAATGACAGAATGGTATAATCACCTTGATATTCATCTTGGGAGCGTCAGGAACCTCCGCAGCGGCAGTCGTGAGGGCCTTCCTCTCCTCGCGTTCCTGAATCTCCCGCTTCGCCTTCTCCATCACCTTGAGCGCGTTCACCTCCGCTGCCTCCTCTTCTGCGCCCTCGAAGCCCTTCACGGTGCCCTTCTCCAGCGCCCTGACGTGAGCATCGTACTCCTTCTTCCACTTGTCGTAGAACTTCTTGTAGTACTCAGGTTCGTAGGCAGCCCACTGGCCAGAAGGTAGGAGGTAGTATCCAGGATACGGGTCTGTTGGCGTAGGCTCGGGAGGAACGAAATCATCAACCCTTGGGGCAGCAGTGAAGGAAGGGAGTCCGGGGAAGGCTGTGACAGGCGGCGCGGAGGAGATGGATGGCACCTTCGAGGTACTTGCCTGTGAGGACGACGATGACAAGGAACCTGAAAGTCCGAGTCCAGGTCAGCGGCAAGTGTGGACGAATGGTAGGCAACTTACTGAGCCCCAAGAAATCTACTGCCGGTGCAGACGACACAGCTGGCCGTGTGATGGGAGCGGAGTGCTTCTCCTCTACAGAGACGTTCGCCTTGCCTCGGCGGACCGACGTTGGCATGAAGGGTAGAGACGGCTTCTCCTCTGTCGTCTGTTCGAGGATGGCCGTGTGTGTGGAGTCCAGGGTATCCGCGTGCTCTCCGTCGTCGTCCTCTTCCGCGTCTTCCACTGTTGTCGCTCTCGCCGAGTGACTCGGAGCGGTCTTGAACACCAGGCCGGGTCCCCGACCACCACCCAAGACCCTCTCCGGAGCAGGCGCAACAGGGGCCTTGTTCTTCGGAGCTGGCAGCATAGACAATAGGGCAGACGCACCCGCCCCAGACTCCAAGCGAGGCTTCTTCGCAGCGGGCCGTTCGTCAGGGTCTGACACGTCGCCGTCCGTCTGCTTCGGAAGAGATGGCAGACCAATGGCAATCTTCTTGGGTCTCTTGGCTTTTGGCTGTGGTAAGGACAGACCAGAGCTCGCCTTGGATGAGGAAGCAGACGCATTCGCGGGCGGTGGCAGGGAGAATGTGGACTTCTTGGTCGGAGCAGGCAGCTTAGCAGTCGTAGAAGTGCTTGTAGAAGCAGACGGGTTCTGTGCAGTAGTCTCGACGTCGCTGCCATTGTCGCTGTCGCTGCCGTAGTCCTCGATGCCGAGCATGGCGATGATGAGAGTCAGTGGGTAGGTGGTTCGGCAGATGCCGAGCATGTTCAGGACGCGTTGTGGTGACGCGCTTCGGGCGGACTCTTGTTCTCCGTTGAAGTCTTCAAGCCCTTGCTTGCTGGTGGCGCGCTCGCACACGACGACTATGGCGACCTTCTCACCAGCACCGCGGCGCACGGCGCGCTATGCGTCCATCGGCATGTCTCCTTCGCCACCCAAACACGGTCTGGGTAGGCGTGGCCGCCCAGGGAGCATGCAGCCACAATCGCGTTTCTCGACACCTGCAAGACGAGGGAACCTGGCTCCTGTCCGAGATGACGACTCCATCATGTCCGGCTCTGGGATGGACGTGGATGAGGAGGGCTCGGAGATATTCGAGCGCGGACTCAAGTCGGAGACTGTGTTCTCAAAGTCGAAGGAGATGACGGTCTCCTTCTATGCACAGCTGCCTGTAGAAGTCAGGCAGGCTCTGCGCAACGCAGGTGAGAAGTCATCTCAGACACCCTTTGATGTAGCCTCATATGTGGGCAGATTTCTTCAGGGAAGGATACACAGGCGATGTAGACCCAGTTACTGGTTTTGCTGTGGTCGCGTCACTGGAGACATGTTTCGTGTGGAAGTACAGTCAGGTGCGTTGCACACTCCTTGTGCGTGCACATACACTTGATTGATTGTTGCGTGAAGGCATTAACAGGGACCCCGACTTGCTACATCTTCGGGTGCCCTCATGACGACAATCCACCACCTATGACCACCCCGTTTCACGCCCTGGTCCCGTACGGCTCACAAAGAGAACCAGGTCTCATCGTGAGCTCCAACGTCGGTCAAGTGCGCTTCTGGGATAGCATCGGGATGGGTCTCGCAGGAGGCGACAACTTCTCTCACTCGGCTTTGAACTTGGAGCAGGGAGAGCATGTTACGAGTCTCACCCGGGCCGACGTAAGGTCTTGTTCCACCAAGCGTGCAGCTCGTAGTGCTGAGCGTGTCTCATCCTTGCAGCCACAAACCTACATCGTCTCGACTTCGGTTGGCCGGCTGTTCCGACTCTCATTGACATCCTCCGGCGGGAAGTACCACCTGTCGAATCACGTATTCAGCCGACCGTCGTCGTCTCTCTCATTGACTAGACTATTTCCTGGATTTTGGTCTGTCCAGGAGTTGCAGCCCCAGCGAGGCAACATCAATGCGGTCGCGATTTGCGATCTGACGCGCGATGCGACTGGCCGAGTTGTATGGGCACTCGTGGACACGAGGCTGCAGCAATGGAATATGTCCATTGAGGGCTGGGAGGAGTTGCTGCTCGAGGAGGATATCGGCGAACAGACTCGTTTGGCCGTGAGGGAACACTTTCCGAATGCTCCTCGGGACGACGTGGAGCTAGACCTAGAGCTCCTAGATCTGAAAATGCAAGGGTCAGTGTCACTTCAGGTGTTTTAACACTGGCTACTGACACCCATTCCTCGAGGTAGGTCGAACGATATGGTCTTGCTCGTATCTTTCGCCGGCCAAGAAGATGAATCGACTATGGATCTCGTCACGCACCCCCGTCGTGTCTATGCCATATTGTCAATGCGGCATCTTCCAGGAGCGTTCCATATTCTCAAGGTTCAGGCCGTGCCATATCAGAGTGTATGTAGATCTCGCTCACGTCGTCAAGCCGTAGTGCTAAACCGATGGCTCGTTAGACATCAAGCTCTGGCGCACCCATGCACCCGAGGTTGCAGGTCATCGTTCCGGGGAAGCTTGTCGCAGTTCAGTTCGGCGATGCCGTGACTATTTGTGCCCAAGGTGAGTATAACGTCAGGGCACACAAGCACTTCATCCAGCTCACGACGCTACAGACAATGAGTACATGGATAGGCTCGAGCTCAAGTCATCGACGGACCGGACGCTCGGGGTCGGTGTGGTCGAGAACGAGCACTCAATACTTGTCTTGACTGCTGCAACCATGATGAAGACGACCGTGGATATGGACGAGGTGGCTCGTTTCCACCCTGAGTGAGTTTGCATATTTGTGTTGTGCAATCAGCGCTGACCGTCGTGAAGGACGGGTCGTGCCAACCTCATCAAGTCCACGATGACGAAAGCCATCTTGTATGGTTCGTTGCCGGAGGTGAGCAGAACGACGAATAGTCATGAGTGGTGCGGCTTATCTCGCGTCAGAATCCCCTTCACTTCAGTTTCCCTCCTGAGGTCGACGAGGAGGCTCTTATGTCCGGGGCTGAGCAATTGAGCGAGGCCGTGCTCGAGTCAGGTCAGTACAAGCAGCTTCCATTTGACCCATTTCACGAAAGTTCAAACTTGCACTGCAATTCAGATCCTGAGGTCGTGCGCGCGCACCATGACCTGAGCGCGCAAATGAGTGGTCGCAAGGATCGTCTCAGTTTCCTGATCAAGTTCATCAATGACAACTCTGTACTCACGAAGGTATGTTTGGCGGGTGAATGTTGGAATGTGTTTCTAACAGGTGCCACGTAGATGGCCCAGAGGAGCCGCCAAACATTAGCTACCGACGCCGAGAAGCTCTATGCAGCGCACCAACTGTGGCTTCGCCACAACGACTCTCTTCGGTCAGTCCTTGAAACGGCGGTTGTGGGACGTCAGCATGTGCTCACCCAACTTTTCAGTGCCGGGCACCCCCAACGTACATTGCAGAAGGCAGTTCAACACTACATGACGGCTATTGGCGAAGGCTACCATGAAGATGGCATCCGAGCCTTCCTCAGATTGCGGGTCCGGGACCTCGGTGGCCTCTTGCCTCATATTGCGGAGTTCGTGCGCGTCTCGTTGTCGAGCATCAACGGGAACCCTTCAGAAGTGATCCCGGAAGCAAACCAGATTGTTCTGGTCCGTACATCCCGCACTTCGCCCTACGTTTCCTTTGGCTCATTGCTCTCCCAGACAATCCTTCAAAGCGCATACAATTACCGAGAGTATAATCTAGGTGTATATGGCATCTCTCTGCCCATGATGAACCCGTGGACTAGCCAAAAGAACGTCATTGACATTCTGAACGAGCTGTTCAAGCTGACAACCGAGCTTGTTGAGGCACACTCTGGCGACTCAGACACCGGGAGCGTCAAGAGCCTACCCAAGTCCCAGCTGCCCGAACTTGCCTCATGCCTGTTCAAATGCATTCAGGAACGGTTGGATTGGCTTGGAAGGTGAGGGTGTGAAATATTAATACTGCATCACCATACTGACTGATTAATCGCAGCCCAAGTGCGGCCGATGAGACAGGCGCGGAGAGGGAACGTTCTGAGCTCGACGAGAAGTTCCGTCAACTCCGTCCGGAGGTTCTGGAGACACTTCGTAGGTCGTATACTCTCGAGAGTTATACAGAGAGCTGACATTCATCATATCCAGGGAGGAACGACTTTGCCGACGAGGCTTTCCGGCTGGCTGAGGATTACCATGACTTCCGAAGTCTTGCGTCCCTTTGCCACAAAGGCAAGGTGTATCCGCCTCAGGAGAACCCGAACGCTGCACGGATCGAGGCATATATCGACAAATTCAAGGATGCATTCACGACCGAGTTGTACCAGTGGTACATCGAACATGGGGAGTTACGAACGATGTTCGCTCAGGATCACAACGGATATCTCGACTTGTTCTTTGCCGATCACAGACATCCGGGCATATCTTGGATCCATGACCTTGGACGTGGACGGTATGCGGAAGCCTCGGACGCCTTGCGCACGGAATCTGAACACGCATCCGAGCTTGCTTCGAAACATGTACGTTCCGACTTATAATTTGCTGTTGTTCGGATATCTCTTAACCTATCTGTCGTAGCTCATGCTCAGCATCGGAAAGCTTTCGCATCTCGCGCAACTCCACGAGGGAGCACCGTCGGTCAGTCAGGACGTATTAGACGGTTGGTCGGGTTCCCTTGATTCGCATCGTAGCGTGCTGACATTCCCCACTTGCAGCCTTCCACGACGGTCTGGACTTCGTCAGCGTTCATGAGACATTGGTCGAAGATTTCAAGTCGGCGCTTGCATCTGTCCGGCAACGGCAGTCTCTGGAAATGCAAGTCGACACCATTGCGAAGGAGAAGGCGTCCAACCTCGCAGGACGAAGAGCGTTGTCCAATGTAGGTACTTATCAGGGTATGCCTGCGCTATATGCTGATTTGTGCCACAGGTCTTCAAATTCCTCGTGCGCCGCCTATTGCAGGGCAAAGCCTTGCCCGTGGAGGACATGGCTGAACTGCTCAGCTTGAAGGACAACAGCAATCGGGTAGAAGACTACGCTTCAGCACTGCACTTGTTGGCTCGCGCAGAGGTTTGTCTTGTGTCGCTCAACTTTGATACCGCCACTCATGCAACGCACAGAACCTGCCGAGCGCACGCCGGCTTGGCGCGTTCAAGAACGTCTGGCGGCGCATCTTCATCCATGACGAGTAAGTCCATCCTACAATCCCCTGCACTACCACCATGACTGATTGCATGCTATTATTGTCAGCTGGAACATGATCCGCCAGACAACTGGTGTGACCGACCAAGAGCTGAATGAACGGCTTCGGAACACTGCACTCTACGCCGCGCTGCGGGCCATTGAGCACAAGAAGAACCGACCAGAAGGCTACAAGCTCCCAAGCGAAGCTCTGGACCGCCCGTCGCAAAACGAGATCGCGCTTCGATGGCCGAGCATGTCGCCCGAGGAGGTCGCGGCTATCGAGGCTGACTACGAGCGGGACTGTCGGACCCTGCAGGACCTTGAACTGGAGGGGATCTACCAAAGCATGGAGCAGCTCGTCGAGAACGACGTTGGCCTGTCGAACTACTCATAGCCCCTCTACGGAGCCGCGCTCACCCAAATGCTTGCTTTCGTATGCGCCCCAAACCGTGAATGCTGTCCCTTCCTGTATCTTTGCTAGTCGTTGTAGTAGTATACTTATGTACTTGCGTGTCGCTGACTGCGTGGTCTTGCCAGAGCCCCTGGAGATCGGGAGAGATGTCCATGAAGTCTGTATTTAACTGAATGGGTGCATGATCCGAGACAAGAACTTTTCGTAGTGGACACGAGCACCCAGGAGGATTGCATCCCAGTTCCTCCGTCGCCATTCCTCGCCATACTTGTCCAGCCGGGTGCGCTCCTGCACGACCCAGCTATAGTAGAAGTCGGTCAGCGCCGCCTCCCGCTGCTCGGGTGTCGTACCCTCTGGAAGGCTCTGCAGGACCGCCTCTTTCGCAGCGTAGAAGCGGGTGTTGCTCTGTGATGGGGGTGGGGGTGGGGTGGGGGTGGAGTGACAAGTGAGGAGGGTTGCCGTCGAGTCAGCGAGACCGGTGGATGAAGACACTAGGTCGCGTACGCACCTCTTTCCAGAAGTTATGGTTGAAAGCATCAATCTCCTGCCTCAGCATCTTCCATTGGTACTCGCGCGTGTCTCCCGTGAACTCCCTGAGCGAGTATGGATGCCGGACGTGTGGCGGCGGGGGTGGAGGCGCGTCGTCGTATATGACGGGACGCAGGTGCGAGACCGGGTCCGGCGGGCCCACCAGATGCAAACGGGCTAGTGATGCATGGAAACAGCGAGCATGGATAGGCTGACGGGACGGAGTAGGTGCTCGGAGCAACCTGAGCATGGCGGTCCCCGAGAGAGGTGGGGAACGCCCGTCACGTGCGGAGACGCGGTTATTCTAGATCTGGCAGTGGGTGCTCTCGAGGACGCGGGGCACGTACTGTGCTCTACGTATACTTGAGAAGGATGCGATGACATTATGGACAAGCCCGGGTTACATTATATAGACAGGTAAGTTGTATCTATATGTCCAGTCCATCGTAACCGCAGGCGCAGAGCCTGCTTAGTGCTTGCCAGCAGCCTTGTCCTGCACGTCCTGCGCCTTTTCTTCCACCTTCTCCGCTTTTGGCGCCCACTCGGACGGGGATGCAAACGCGCTCGCAGCGATCCACGAGCTTGCGAAGACGCCGAACAGGACCCAGAGGCCCTTCTTCTCATCCGCGTCGAGTTTCCTCGAATACGTCTTCTCCTGCGCGCCCGACGTCTCTGTCTTCGCTGCAACGTCGTAGTGTTCATTCACGTCGCCGGCCAACTTGAAGGAAGTGGGGACGCCAAGGTCGTCCGCCATGTCTGCAAGGAGCTGACCAACAGCCGTCTTGGGCGCGGGACGGGGTGTGGAGGTTGGTGAGGATTCGGAGGAAGATGACGGAGAGTAGAGGTTGTGAGAGGGTCCGCCGCCTGGGTGGGTCTCCTCGCCTCCGACGACCACAACCTTTGGGCCGGTGGAGGGGACAGGCTGGGCGGGTAAGGACTCGTGCTTGAGCTTGGAGGAATCCCAGGAATCGGGGAAGAACGGCTAGCGCGTCGACACTGTCAGGATGTTCTTACGCAGACACGGATTGGAGAGAACATACTATCGGTACGGGAGCCTCAACCTCCGGCTCTGCGGCCTTGGGAATCTTGACATCGAGGTTGAACTTGGGATAGTTGGGCTCGGCCGTGGAGGGGATGCCGGGGACCTCTGTCGGTGTCTCAGTGCTGGTAGAAGCACGGCGCACCTGGGGCGCGGTAGAAGTGGGCTCCGGGGCGAAGGCCCGCTGCTTCTCGTCATGCTGAAGACGAGTGATCAAAGTGGCCTTGTTGCCGTTGCTGCAGGGGTGTATGAGAGGGGGCGTGCGGGCTACGTGAAAAGCGCGACGTACGCAGAAAGACCGCGTTTGCGAGCCTCCTTGCGGAGCTCGGAGACAGTCTCGTTCTCCCATGCTTTGGTGAGGAGAACAGTGGAGACAAAGGATCGCCTCTGGGACGCGATGGCGTGGCGGAGGGGGACACGGAGGACAGCAGCGTGCATGGCGGACGAGATGAACTTCATGACAGAAGAGAGAAATCACGCCGGACACATTCGGACACCGCGCGGGACCGGCGCCTGTTCGATCCTATGACGTTTGGCCCACACCGCCCGACCGCTCCGTCTCGTCTTGCACTAGTACTGTAAGTAAGTGCTCTCTATGTAGTACCGTGACGTTGGTTGAACAACTTGTCATCTGTACAGAATCCGAAAAGTCTTGTGCTAACGCCAAACTACAGGACGCGACTCAGCGGAGGTACACGACACGGATCACACCTTCAGCCTCAAAAAGTCCCCGACCAATTGCATGAACCTCTCGCGCTCCTCCCAGAAGGGCGTGTGGCTCGAATTTTCAAACGTGACCCATTTGACCCTGGAAATACGTTCAAAGAATGGTGCCACCACGAAGTCCTGCGAGATGTCCTTGCGCCCGTTTATCACAAACGTCGGGGCTCGCACAAGATGCAGCCGGTCAACGATTGTCCAATCCTTGAGGATGCTAGTACGGGAACCCATCAACCATTGAAGCACGGACGTTATCGCGCAGGAGACTTACGGAGCACTCGCGACGGTTGGATCTCCGTTCTCTCCGAACACCTGGTCCAAGGAGTAGATGAACTCGGCGGGAAACGGCTTCACAAGGCAGCCGTAATGCGCGTGGAACTCTCGAAGCGCTGCTTGGAACGCCTTCGGATCCTTCATGCCGCCCATCAATCCCTCTTGCACCTCCTTGGGGAACGTCTGCACGAGCTGTGCGTTCGATTCGTTCCACAGATCAATGGCCGGGAGCGAGTCCGCAAGGATCAGCTTCTGCAGACCCCTGGGCTGCCTGCGGACCTCGAACTCGCATCCGAGAATGCCGCCCCAAGAGTGACCCAGAATATGGAACCCATCCTGCACGCCGAAGTGCTTCAGGAGATTCTCGAGCTCGTCGATGAAGAGGTCGATTGTCCAGAAGGTGGGCGGCTTGTCTTTGAGATGAGTGGAGCGCGCGTTGCCAATCTGGTCGTAAAAGATGACGGGAATGGAGGTATCTGCGAGGTCGGAGATGGGGAGGAGGGCGTCGTGGGATAATCCTGGGCCTCCGTGGAGAGCAACCAGGGGTGACTGGGTGCGATTTGCGAGGTCTCCATAGACCTTGTAGTACGTCTCGTATGTCTCTCCCTGGTAGGCGAACGGAATGTGTCCTTCTATTATAGGAGCCTTGGTGAGTGTAGCCATCTATAACCCGGGATGTGTGATGCTAATTGGAGATTAACCGAGAAGATGTGAGGAACTCTCGAGACGCACCGTACTACTTACAGCGCCGAAACTTGGGGAGGGAATGCCGACGACATGCCCAAGGTGATCGGTGTCTTATAGGCCATTTGACGACTATAAACCTATGGGGAAGCGAACGCATCTTGGAGACGGGTCACCGCCCGTGGCCGCAAGGCCCTTGGGCGTTGTTGCGCCCATGTTCCAGCGCTGCCGATGACCGAGAAGCGCCAGAGCGCTCCATGATTCAGAGAGATTGAGAGCATGTTTCAGATGGAAAGCGCAGCTAGTGGAGCGCGTTTGGTCACTGCATCCACAATCCTCACTCAAGACCATGAGGTGCCACTGGCAGCACTTACTTACTCATCGTGGCTCGTCAGCTCGACGAAGCCACGTCAGCGCCGTCTCCTATGAGTGAAATATAGCCAGCCCTGGGATCACAGGCGCAGAGACTCAGATAGCTATGCAGTGATTAAGGACGTTCCAAGACGGCGTTCAGTATGACGTCCCAAAATGGCAATGACGTCGGTGTGCATCCTAGCGCTCCTTCAAGCTTCAAGCCTCCAGCACAGACATTGGAAGATCAGAGGCAGGCGCAGCTGAGCATCCGTAAGCACTGTGTAGTCCCATCGTCCGAGAGAGTTCGCAGGATGCTTGTCGGACACGGATGCAGTTCCGGCACGTGTCCTGATACCGGCGCGCAGGGTGTGTGGGCGCGCTCCGTCGAACGCGTCTTGCGCTCAACGTCGACGAAACTCGTGCTGCGCAGACTGGGTCAAGGGCGAGCGAGTGGAGAAGAGCTACAGCCCCGGGACTATCTATCACCATCGGTGAGACTTATCTTGTGCCATCTTTCCTTCAAAGGCCGGCTTATTCTGCTTTCTATCTCTGCTGCCTCGTGTCCCCGTCTCTGCAGTCCTCGGTGACTCCTTAGTCCATACTAATCCCGCTTGTCTTCCTCCTCTCCCAGCCGCTCCTCCTCTCCCTCCTCCTTTCCCTCCGTTCCCAAGATGCTGCTCTCCCCAGCGTTCGTACTCAAGCTCTATCTAGCGTCCCGGCGTCGTCTGATGATCGTTCTCTTGATAGCACCTCCAATGCGAGCCTCCCCTCATCGCAGAGTTTCTGGGGCAGGTTCAAGACCCCCAAAACTCCCAGAGAGACAGAGCTGCGTGATCAACGGCAAGCCCAGCTTGCCATGACAAGACAACGGCTCCTCACCCTCGCTTTCGAAGACATGGAGACAGTGAGGATGGTGAGTGTTCACCGTCATTCCACGGGTGGCGCCACTCAACCGCCGCTTCTAGCTTCCTAATTCATTTGGGGTACGTCGTTTTGTCCATGATCTTTATTCACAAGTGTATCCATGAATCCGAAAGGAATTGGACGCTGTTGCACGAGATTGGATCAAACCGCCCCCGACGTCCACTACTTTGGACTACGCGTCCCTATCGAGTATGCGTCCCTGCACGCAGCGGTACGTCGTGTCAGATTGCCTGAGTGACATCGCGCTCATCTCTCGTCCCCAGCGATTGGTTGCGGGTCCATATATCTACGTATGTTCAACCTTCGTCTGACGTCAGAGCTATGCTGATATTTGCTTAGTTGACAAGCGAGGATTCCTACCAAATCGCGATCACGGGAGTGCAAGGGTTGCGAGTGGAGATCGTATGTGACGGCCCTCCCCCACCGGATGAGCCTCCGTGAGTGCCGCACGAATTGTGATGCCGAACACCAGCTAACCTGTATCTTACTAGTCCGCCACCGTAAGCACCCCCCCCCCCCCAACCGGTGTCAGACCAATCCGCTGATTATCCCACAGACCGCCACCCGTGCTGGAGATGCCGGGAACGTTCAATCTAGAGCTTGCACCTGGTCAGAATGTGGCGCTGGACACCACAATCACCTCTGACGAGTTGGACATGGCGCGCATGGAGGATGGCACAACCGTCGATGGATCGTTCTGGGGCAAACTCGATATTGTGCACGACGGCGATGTGCACAAGATGGAGTTCTCAGGGACACGCATTCAGAACACTGAGAACGTGTCGACAGACCTCATCATCGACTCTCGAGTCATCAATAAGCTTGCCGTCGCCGCGAAGCCGGCCACGGCAAAATGTCACCTCAGCATCCTTGCGCCCGCGCAACAGTATGCCGATGTGATCCTCTCATTTTCTCCGCTCTGGAAGCTTGGCGTGAGTTGGCCGCCGGCTGAACCCGTACCGGAAAACCCTCACAAAGTGAAGTGGTTCCTCCGGGTGCATCCAGGGGGTGCGGTCGAGCACTTTGAGACGGAGATGCATGCGACGTCGCTTTACTATGAAGCGATGTAAGTGGATCTTCCTGATGCGTCCGGGTCATTGACTGAAGTCTAATTATGCCAGACCCGAACCGGGCATGCTGGACCCCAAGAGTTTATTGCTCCTCGGAATGGATTTGCGATGTCCTTCCGTGACTTCGTCCCCCACCTTATGCGAGTACTGGATCAGCTCGGGATGTCGCTGTTCGCCCGCACCTCGTTCATCAAGTACGTCATAAGCTCTCTTCCTTCTGTATCTAAGTCAACTAACCTCCGCACCCCGTAGCAACAACATGGCCGCTTTTTCGGCACACCGCAATATCGCGTACCGCTTCATGTCCCCAAGCAAAATCGCTGCAGCGATCGACATCTCGGTCACCGTCGAGAACTGCGTGTTCACGCGGCTTTTCCTCATGTACCGCGGCGTGTCCGACGAAGAGCTTGGCATCTTCTCCGGCGCCGGCGAGAAGGAGGCCAACCAGATGAACTGGCGGGAGGTCGTCGGCTGGTCCGAGCTGAGCAAGGACACGACTCACTTCCGTGTCTTGGAGACGTCGGTGCTCGAGGTGACGTAATTTCCTGGCAGTGGCCGCTCTGTTCTGGTCTGGGGTCCCCTTCCATCCACGACTACACCTCTCCCTGCTTTCTACGATATCCATTCAATCTTTCATCTGATACCTTCCCCGCAATGCTTTCCATCTGCTACGCATGATTCCAATCCCCCTTTCCTCCCGGTTGGATATCCTGATTCGCTGGTCTCCTCACTGTAGTCTTATCACTCAATTAGTCTGTAACCTCGCGCGCAGGTGCGCTGTTTCCGCCTCCTATATCCCTCATCCCTCTCTCCGCCACCATCGCTAATTCTTGGCCTTCCCGGTGAGAATACCTTACTACTTCCCTCTGGACCGTCTCTACCCCCCTGCTTGCTATCTCCGCTGTCGTTGTAGTCCATGATCATGACCATGTAGCCGTGACACGTCTCCCCACCTCATGTCAAATACTTACTTACTTCTGTACCTGTACCGAGTACATACCGCGTACTTACGAGTCTCCGGACGTATCCATGCAACCGCCGATAAGTGTCTGGGCACCGTGGGCGGCGATCTGGGACGATCACATAGAGCAAACTTCAAAAGCAGTGCCATGAGAACGGCGGAATGAACGGGTGTGGCAGAAGGAATGGGCGGCCAGGGTCTGATCAATGTCATGGAACCGGAATATCGCGTCGTCGACCATCGACATCTGCTTCTCTCAGCTTCCTACCGTCACCTCGCCTCTGCCCTCCCTCCCCGCTGTCCGCCCCGCCACGTCTGTCCAACTCAGATAGCCAGCGATGAGTGCCGCACGCCCAACGGAGCCAGAGTTCCTTCAATCCAACCACGGGTGCGTCGCCGTCGCCTGATCAACGTCGGCGCGTCTGGCGCAAAGACGCTTAAGCTTCAGCTGCGCTGACACTCGCGCCGCAGGAAGGAGTCGTCTGGGGGCTCGCACCTCGCCCGATCGGCCACGCCGTTGTCGTATAAGGGATCAGAGCAGGGCGAGGGCTACTACGATGAGGAAGACGTGTTCGACGAGTACTCACACGAACGTCTGCCCACCGAGCCTGCACGGATCGACCTCGAGCTCCCACAGGCGGACCTGGACCTCACAATGACATTCGAAACCATCCTCGCTGAGGTCGCTCCCGCAGAGCCTGCCCCAGAGTGCGTCTTCCTTCTCGTCTCTGCCGTCGTCAACGCCCAGCGGCCCCGGTTTCATGCGGCGGGCCGCCCGTGGAAACCATATTGGGCGCTTATTCGCCGATCGTGGTGTTTCTGGGGTGCGTCCGCGGTTTACTGACGCCCCGTTTGCAGGATGGACCGCGTTCAGAAAAGGCAGAGCAATGTGATGAAGTTGGCGGAGCAAAACGAGAAGCTGAAGGAGGAGCTGCGTGCGATGACGGAGCGGTTGGAGGCAGCGGAACGCAAGCAGAGGGAACTGGAGTCGCGGGGACAGCGACGGTCGGCGGAGGAGGCGCACTGATTGAGGCGGCCTGCATGCACACTAGACTCTGGATTCCGACGCACTCTTGGAAGATAATTTTCGACATATCGTACACGACGCGGGTCGGGACCGCGAGTATGTACTTGTACGGAGATGATACCACAGCGTATTGAGCAGCTGGTCGAATCGGATGGCATTCCGACCTGCCGAGGAGGACAGTTTTGAATTTGAGCGGGGCGAGAGAAAATCGATGAGGAGGAGCAGCAGTGATGGCTGGATCGAACTCCATGGGGTCCCGGATGCGCCCCTATGCAGCCAGCCTGCGCCCTCCCAGACCGCGGCAGAATCATCCCAGTCCTTGCCCCGCGTCTCAGCCCCATATATCTGCCATCAGCTCCCCGCTGACCCCAGACTCGACCCCTTCGTCCTCGACCACCACCATGTCGCGTCGCACCTCCGAGCTCGCAAGCCCCCCCGTCTCCAGCCGTCGTCCGTCCGCGCTCGACTCGCCCTCCTTCTCGAGGAGGCAGTCGGGTGCGTCCTCGCGCCGCCCGTCTATTGACCCCTCCAGGCTCGTGCGTATGGACAAGTGAGTGCTCGCACACACCTCGCTCTCGCGTCACTCACGCGCCCTTTCGCTCCAGAACTCATGCTCTCTCCGGAGACGACTTCAATGTCGTGTTTGTGGGTGCCGGCAATATCATGTTTGGTACGTCCGCACGCTCACCATGTGTCCTATGCCCTCACTTGACGCCTCTATGCGTCATCGCAGGTTCGGACGAAGGTCCCTGGAACCACTCCTTCCGCTTCGAACAGTGCGTCACACTCTGATCACCTGCACACCACATGCTAAAGTATCCCACAGCAAGCTTGGACCGCGTCTGAAGGTCGTCGCCCTCATCGACCCCGCCGTTGATCGCGCGAGGGCTGTCCTCCAGAAAAAATGCGAGACCTTCGTGCGCTCCGCCTACGAGAACACGCGTGTGTTCAAGACGCTTGAGGACTTCGTGCGCAACATGTCCAAGAATGATATGCCCCGCGCTATCATCGTCGGCTCTCCGCCCATGTTCCGCGGCACCATCCAACCTGGACGCGACATCGAGATGCAGATCATGAAGCACTTCCCTGGCGTGGCCATGTTCATCGAGAAGCCGGCCGCGACGGGCCCCGCAAGCGAGATCCCCGAGGCGTTCCAGGTGGCGAAGGCGATCAACGAGAGCGGCACGCTCTGCTCGGTCGGGTACATGCTGCGCTACCTCCGTGCCGTCCAGATGATGAAGCAGATCATCAACGAGAATCAGTTGACGGTCATGGCTACGATTGCGCGCTACGCCTGTGCGTATGAGGCGATCGCGAAGCCCGACTGGTGGGACAAGTCGAAGAGCGCGGGCCCGATCGTCGAGCAGGGCACGCACTTCTGCGACCTTTCGCGCTACTTCGGTGGTGAGGTCGACATGTCGACCGTGAATGCGCACTCCCTCGAATGGGATGAGAACGCCGGTCACCTCTCGAAGATGACTGTCGACGAGAGCGCCATCCCGCCGGAGAACAGGATTCCCCGTGTCACCGCCGCTACCTGGTGCGTACCCTCCGTAGTGCTCGATCGAACATGTTCTAACCATGTGCAACAGGAAATACGACAGCGGCGCTGTCGGCAGCTTCACTCACTTGGTCGCTCTGCAGGGTCACGACTATAGCTGCGAGCTCGAGGTGTATGCCGATGGCTACCAGCTCAAGTATGTATCCTGCTCTCTAATCGATGTGTTACCGACGTCTGATGGCTGAACTTCTGCAGACTCGTGAACCCCTACGTCCAGCCTGTCTTGTACATCCGCAAGCCTGGTAGCGACATCGAGGAGATGCACAGGTTCCCCGATGATGACCCCTTCTTCTCCGAGGTGAGAGCATTGTGGAAGCTTCCGAAGGTCACGTTCTGACTGTTGCGATTTCGCGCAGATCTCCGTGCTCATCGACAACATCGAGGATATTGAGGAGGATCCGGAGACGGCACAGATTCTCAGCTCGTTCGAAGGTTCGTTGTCGTATCACTGATTTCCGCTGAATGATACTGAATGGGCG
This sequence comes from Lentinus brumalis, assembly GCA_001792895.1. Taxonomy (NCBI): domain Eukaryota; kingdom Fungi; phylum Basidiomycota; class Agaricomycetes; order Polyporales; family Polyporaceae; genus Lentinus; species Lentinus brumalis. The sequence continues at coordinate 1,684,787 of MARA01000004.1, forward strand.
CGTTCTCAGATGCCTGCAAGACCTACGAGCTGACCTGGGCGATTCGGCTTGCGGCCGAGCGTAACCGCGAGCTCAAGAAGGCCAAGGGCGCGGCACCCGTTGCGGCCTAACGGTCGCGACGGCATCTGCGTCAAGAGGTCGTGACAGCTGGGCTGTTTGTACATAGAGGTGACAGGGCAGAAGATATCCAACTTGTATATGATGCAACAATGCATATAGAGATTCCAAGCTGTGTGGGTGCGAATAGTGTACAGATGCCGCGATCAGGTGAGAGAACAGTACAGTATGCAGGAAAACAAGAGAACAGTGCAAGATGGGTCCAAAAGCGAAAAGCCTGAGAGCATGGCCGTCAAGAATCCTGAGTGGACTCTACAGCTCGAGACGAGTCTGTCTCTACCCTCTTGGCGGGGGGAGACTGCGCATCGTCTCCGTCTGTCTCTGCCGGCTCCTGCTCCTCATGCTTCCGCTTGGAGCGTGCCATCGCTCGCGCGGCGATCGCTCGAGCAGCTTTGTTGCTCTCTTCTTTGACTCTGTCATTCCAAGCCGCGCGCAGATGATCCTTCATCTTAGGAATGGTCTTGATCGCCTTGTCGCAATGCGGGCACATCATGTCTTCCTTCAGCAGCTTCTCGTACTCGTGTCTGTCGATGTCTGATTTCTACGGGCAATCGCCATGCATCAGCTAGCACCCGTGCCGGCAGAGGACCACGAGAAGCACGCACCATGGCGAACCATGTCGGCGCGACGTCGGGTTCGAACCACGACAAGACGTCATCGATGTGTAAGAAGAACCCGACCTTCGGTGGAACGAGTTCAGGTGCTTCTTTGACTTGATGAACCCCCCATTGAAATCCGTGGACATGATATGCAGGTGTATGTGCCTAAATATACCGCGGTCAGCGAGAGTCCTCGTGTGCGCGGAGCGGAAGAGCGATGAGGGTAGGGAGAAACCGTGGACAGAAACGGCACACACTGTAGGTGCTTGAGCTGAACGGGGACGTACTCCAGCGACGGCACGGCGTGGAAGCCCATCTGTATGTCCCACTTGAAGCTATGCCGCGCGAGCATCTCCTCCTCGATCAGCGCCTTGGCCACGAGCGCGTCGCGCCGCATGTTCTGCAGGAGCGCCTTCGCCTGCTCGCGCGGGAGCTGCAGCACCGTGCGCAGGTCGCGCAGGTCCTGCGCGGTGTACGGCGGCCGGATGAGCGGGAGCAGGAGGAAGTGGAAGATCGACTTTGGGTACTTGTCGAAGACCGTCACGGAGAAGTCGCTGTGGCAGAGGCGGATCGTGTCCGGGAGCGTCGCGGGGTCGGTGCGGTCGGCGTAACCGCGCAGGACAGTGAGGTGTGCCATCTGTCCGTTGAGGGGAGGCTTGTACTTGAGCCGTTGAGGAGCCTTGGATGGCGGTGGTGGCCGTGCGTAACACGCATTCGACTCGGGTATTCGCTTGTGGGTGCCATCGGGAACTGCCGATTCTCCCACCTCTGAATCGGCGACCTGGTTAAAAAGTACAAAGAGTTAGGTAGTCAAAGGCAGAATCATGGGGTCGTCGCGACTTCTACTATCACCCGGACATCTTCGCAGCGTACTGGCAGAGACTGGCAGGAGGACTGGACAGAACTTCTTCTCGCAAACGTACGCAATACATATACTTGTCATCGACGTTGAATGTACGTAACGACGCCAGACTCGGCAGCTGCTGGATGAGTAACGGGACGAGGAGGTGTGAAGCACACTCGTGGAGACCACATGGGTACGTCGGGACTCGGGCCCACTCAATTCTGGGGAAGTATAACAGTTGTATTCGCCACCGCGTACAAGATCAAACATACAGCCTGTCCACAGGTCCATGCGAGAAGGCGAGAGCGACGTACCAGTATGTAAGATGCCGTTCCCCTCATCGTAGAACCTCCTGCATTGATCGTGCAGACTTGAAGCGCAGATGTGCGATACCGCCTTGTTAACGATGTTGAGGTGACCGAGATCCGCCGAGAAAGCGATGAGAAGCTGTATTGCGGCCCGCCGAGCACAGGGAGCGGTGTTGCCAAGGCGATGAAGGGAAGAGTGTGCGGGTATCAAGCGACGCAGCCGAGCGTCGAGTAATCGAGAGCGTGTGCCCACGAAGACTTCCTGGCCAGCAGCTGACTTCAAGGAACGGGGTCTCAGCGGTCGAGACGATGGCCAGAGTTGAAGGACGACCTGGAGGTACTGATAGAAAGAGAGGCAGAGGCAGAGGCAGAAGCAGGGGGTGGTGCGGGTTGTGGCGGTAGGGGCGAAAGGACGAATGCGGTATAGGAACTCGGAGGGTGGCTTGTGGGATATTCGTGTCGGCTGTCTTGCAAAATGCCTTCAGCCACAACAAGGCCCCATTTCACGTCGTTGAACCCGTCGCGATAGGGTCCAAAGAGTGGGTCCAGAAAGTGGAGAGGATCGACGATGCCCAGGCAAAGTTGTAACAGTCGAACGGTCGATGGCAGAGTACTGTGTGAGGATTTGAGGGGAGCATGTTGGGAATGTGTGAAGTGTGAAAATGTGCAGACAGGGCGGCGGGAGGTGGTATTGACTGGGGAGCAGGTCGACCATCGAGGGGCCTAGTCCGGGTGTGGGGGTAGGAAGACAAGGTGAACTGAGGAACAGGGGGGAGGTGCAAGAAAATACTGGGGAGACCACTGTCTCATCCTTTCTCCTTCACCGTCGCATCCTTATTGAGGCTGCCCATCGTGACAATATTTGTATCATCGGATAGGCGTATGGCGATGGGGAGGGAGGATGTGGCTGGTGAATGTGGATCCGTGGTGGTGGGGAATAGGAGCGGGCGTAGACCTGCGTGGACACTCATCGTGAGATGGACTGGTGCTTCTCCTGGTCGTCAAGAGTTGAATGAGGCGGGGGGTGGTCGGACGCAGAGTGCCGAAGGACAAGGCGGGAGGCAAGCAGAATTTCTGGGCGAGATGGGGCAATGGTGCTGAGGGTGGGGAGGGTCAGGGGAGGAGGTGGTGGTGGATTTGAACCGCTAGTTCTTTGTGCATGGCGTCGGGAGGGGCGGGGGCAACGAAAATCAATACAAAATGCTGGACGGGCGAACGGCGCAGACGAGGGCGAGCAGACAGACAGGAAGCGAGTAGAAGGCCGGCAGCAGGCGGGGGCTGGCGGGGGCACGCTGGGGACATGGGTGTTGCGCGTTTTCGGATCCCAACTTGGCGCCACGCATTCGCCCTCCCACCGCCTGTCCGTCCTCACTCAGGGCCTCCTCTCTTCCTCAGCTATGCAAGGCTTGTCGCAGCTCTCACAAAGGCTTCCTGCTGGACTTCAACGCAGACCTGGCTCTGTATGGCCGTCTGGCGCACGTCGACAACCCGCGGCTGGCAAAAAACGGCAGCATTTCGGCGTCGATCCGTCCTTCCAACCGCACGCTTAATAGCATCGCTGCCTTCATCTCCACTCCCTTGCAAGGAGTGGACACGAAGACCCACGAGGGGTGTCGCCGGACTGGAAACCAGCATCACCGACCAGCCGCGGCGGCCAATCGGTCATGCTGCTCTCTTCGACCGCTCAACGAACAAACAAGAGACAGAAATCCAACATCGGTCAAGAACTTATCTTCTATGATGCACAATGTGCTAGACTCGTACGTCGGGGCACAACGCCACCGACGAAGCCATACATGGGCTCGAGTCGCTCAACACCCAGAGGTGCGTTATGTGTCGTGTAGTCGTCCAATCTTCTTCTTTGCCATCGTTCAGTCGTGCTGCAAATCTTGAGGCCATCCCTTGTTGTCTGTGCCAGCATTCGCGCCCTGGCTGGATAATCGGGCGGTGGTCCTTGTATTGTGAACTTGCATCTGGTCATCTTGCGGCCCACATCTTGAGGACGGTGTTGCACACAAGTCGCTTGAGGCATACAGCAAATCTGAGGCATTCATGTCACCCTTGAGCACGGTCATTTTTCTTGCAGGAAGAGCAATCGGTAGTGGTTAGAGAAACTCACCGCCTCGGCGCGCTACGCGTAGGCACTTCTGATTGCACGTGACATGTCACGTGCGTGTCCTCCGCGCTCAGAATGTTGGGCGTCCAGTTGCAACTCGGGCTTCCAGCAAGCTCAGCGTTGGGGAGGCCAGCAGGCTGAGGGTATCCAGGCTGGATTGCGGGACCTGTGTGTGCCCGCACTCAGGAAGCGTTTGCGCGATGTGCTCACCATGAGCCCTCTGAGGATGTGCTTGTTGTGCTTGTATGGAAACTCGAGGTGGCATAATTTGGGTGGTTTCCAGCCAGAGGACGCTTCAGTCGTGCCGCAAACTATTAGTCGCTGTCTTGAAACGCACGATACAGGATGCGGCTGAAAAGCTAAATGACGGGGCTACGACTGGTGGGGTCAGGCAAAATACCAGAGAGGTTGCAACTTGAAACCGACCTATGACCTCGCAGCCAAACGTGCCATCTGCTCTTTACTCCTCTCTCTCGACACACTCTCTCCTCTCCTCTTCTCCACATGCCTCCGGAGTCCTAGCCAACGAAGGCGGCGGCGATGATCGGTGGAGGCGGGGTGGTCGAGGCTCGCGGAAGCATTTTGTGGCTGCAAGGTACAGGATCTGGGGTGCGCGCGTAACCGGGACGGTGGGTCGCGCGCCGGTTGGGCAGCGATGACTTGGATTTCGGCATGCCAAATGGCAAGTGCGCATCTCTCCGACTTCTTTCTTACTTTCTTCGCCGTCGTTCCCTTCGTGATACAGTATATGAACCCCAGCGGGCTCTCCGTCCTCCCTCACCCCTTCTCTCTCCTCAACCCCCACCATCTGCGCCGCCGATACTCGCGCCCTCCCGCCCGTTTTGTGTAGTCTCCTCCCGCTTTTTAGTCCTTGATAGAGCAATCCTCTGGACGTGTCCTTTTCCTATAACAAAAAATTTGATGTGGAGATTTGACCCGCCCTACCCCTCATTCACACTCGCAATGTCTCAGTCTTCGCGTCCTCTGACGGACCGCCCCAGTTTCGTTGAGCGCTATCATCCCTACGCCCGCAAGACGGGGCCACGTCACGCCCGGCGCGGGGGGCTCATGGTGCGCCCGACGCATCTTCGGACTCTGTGTCCTCCACCGGGCTCACTTGCCATGTACGTAGGTTACGGTGGACCGCCGCTTCAACCCGGAGCAAATCGTCGAGGAGGCAGCCGTCGTGCCGCCCTCGGTAAGTCTTGGCCCATTTTCCATCACCACCCTCGCCTTCCCCTCATCCTCCGTCCTTGCCCTAGCCCTCAACGATGCGTTGTGAACAGGTTCGGCATGCAGATGAGCGGCCCGAAGAGGAGGACGTGCCCGTCTTCGGTACGGCCGACGCCCCCGCTGCAGCTCCTCCGGCTCGCGGCAAGTTGGCCGCTATCTTAGCGGTGAGTTCGAGCTCTCCTTGACGAGAGTGTATCCTGACGTGTCTTGCGTGCCCTAGGCTATTGCGCAGGTATTGCGTTTCGGCTTCTTCGCCTGAGAAGTCGCTCGAAGCCCAGCCTACGGGTTGGATTCAAAACTTGACCTCCCACTTTCTTGGTATCTTGTCCCAATCGTCGTCCTCGTCGTCCTCGTCATCGCAATAAGCCTCATATCCTCTCATATCGCCAATCGCCGTCTCTCTACGCTATCAAGATATCGCATATTTTCCTGCTTGGATCTCACTGTACGTGTACATACCGCTGGCTCCCTCTGATCTCTCAAACATCGACATATGTACCGCGTGGCCATCTACTGTATCATATTCCCATTTATCCCTCTGTTGTCCATCTACATACAGCTCTTCTTGTACATACTTAGCGATCTCGTCCGTTGTCTACGTGCAGCCTCATACCGTATACCATACTACTGTTGTCTTGAGTCTTGAACGTTGAACTACAGCCCGTTCAAGTTGAAATACACTTGGACATGTGGCACGCTGTCGACCCGGAAGCTTTGAAGAGTGTGGGCGACAAATGGAGCGCGTCAAGCTTGTCTCCTCATTGCTGGTTGGATCAACGGTATAACACGAGGCAGGCGGCGCTGTGCCCGACCCCACACCGTACTAGTACCAGGGTCCGAGGCTGTCCCGAGCAGCGTAAGTCAGGGCTCATAACCAACAGATTATGGGGTACCTGACTCACACTCCTCATTCGACAGCGGAAGCCTTTTTTATATCTTATTTCCTTCATGCAGACTGCATCTGCATAAGAGAGCACGATCATGACATAGCGAGCGATACTATATTCATGCATACATCTCGTCCCAACCCTCGTCATTCGTTGCCGGCCTCGTAGGGTCTACGCCGACGATCCCAGCAGGTCCAGCTACAGGCTCAGCAGAACTACCGGGGCCCTCCGGAGGTCCGGATGCACTGGATGCAGGAGCTCCGGCCTTCTCTGCAGCTTCTCTCTCCTGCTCCACTTCCCTGATCATGTCCCACATGTCTTCGTCCTCGTCCATGGCTGGAGCAGCGGTGGCAGGCTTCTGTGGGCCTTCGTGATGGTCCGGAGGCACGTAAGGTTGCTCCGGGAAGTCGTCCATAGCATCCCACATCGCTTCGTCCTCATCCATTGGCGTACTTGACGTCGGGGCGGGAGCAGGGCGGGGCGCGGGTACACTTGCGGTCGAAGTGGTGGACGGGCCCTGCTGATCATACTGCGCAGTAGCAGCTTCTTCCTCGCGGATCATGGCGTCGATATCGAAGTCGTCGTCGAGCCCACCAGCCTCGGACGCGGACGACGGAGGTAGTGAGGGGCCGCGCGAAGGGGCGGGAGATGACCGCTCGTCATCCGTCGCGACCGGGACGTCGGTGAGCCGCGGCACGTCGTCATTGTCCGCGTCGCTATCGGAGTGGTCTGCATCGTTGCCGTCGCCGTCGACCTGGTGTCCATTGATGAGGCCCTTGGCTTCGTCTCGCCAGACACCGAGCGCGACCTGTGTTGGCTGCTTAGCCATGGCAAGAGGGTGCACACGAAGGGACTTACAGCCATGCGCTTGGAGTGGCAGAGCTTCTCGACGCGTTGGACTGTGTCGATGAACTGCGTGTTAGGATGCATCTTGTGCGACCAGAAGTGGTAGACGTTTAGAAGTCTGTTCAGATCGGACAGCTAACAAGCGGGTCAGCGCAATACTGCATGGATACACACTGGCTGAGCACACCTCATGCCCCTTGCCTTTCGGCTTGAAGTTCTTCGCCTGCTTCATAAGGGCGGGGAACCCGTCGGGACCCACAAGCGTCCCCTCGTCCAGATTCCTCCGCTTCCTCTTCGCCAAGCCCTCCTTTGCCTTCTTGCCACCCTTTGCCTTCCTTCCATCTTCATCGTCTCCCAAGTCTCGTGGAGGGGAGCTGCTTGGGAGAATTTGGTGTGGGGTGAGCGCGATCTGCGCGTCCGCCTGCCTCTTGAGCGCGTCCACGTCGAGCGAGGGCGCGAGCTGCCTGAAAGTGCTCTCCGGCTCGTCTTCAAGATTGTCAAAGAACGCGTCTATGTCGTCCTTGGAGGAGCTGGGTTTCGACGCGTAGTGTGCCCCTTTGGAGGACGTGGGTGCAGCGTCATTATCGGAATCGGAGTCGAGGAAGAGGGTCGAGCGTGGCCGCCGCTTGGTGTTGCTAGTGAGGACAACATCGTCGTCGTCGTCAAAAGTAGGCGGATTGGATGGCGGAGCAGGGATAGAAGAGGCAGAATCCGCAGGAGCGTCCCAGATATCGGCGAGAGAGGCCATCGTTGTCGTTCGAAGTCGCGAAGATGCGCGTCTCTGGACGCGACGCGTGCCACAGACGCGTCCGTCACAGCAGCGTCACGGCGCATTTTGGTCACGCGGGTGTTAGCCAAATCGCGAACGATCGCCATACTCTACTACGAACGTACATTAGAGGGCGATGTCTCCCGACGCTGGGCAGGAATCGCTACCAGACCCCGACGTCGGCAAGGGCATCCAGTATTGGGCCTCCCAGCCGGCCAGCTACGACGGCGTCCTCGGTGAGTTCCTGCATCCAGCTTAACCGCTACTGGGAATGATCTTCATCTGTAGGTGGCTTCGGTAATGGGGTACGTCCCGGCCAGCTTATATAGAAATTAAGCGTATCGGATGACTGAACCGATTCTCGCTCATAGTCGCTGCCCAGGGTGGACGCACTCGGCTCGCGTCAGCTGCTCATGTATCTCCTCCCGGAGCTCTGCACGGTCCCCTCAGCCGTGCGCCCTTTGCACGTCCCTGAAGATCTCGCGAACAGACGAACGCGCGCACTGGATGTCGGTGCAGGCGTGGGCCGTGTAACCGCGGACGTCCTCCTGCACCTCTTCTCGGACGTTGTCCTCGTCGAGCCCGTCGACATCTTCGTCAACCAGGCCCTGCGCCGGGGAAGGCCAGCGAGGATCCTTCATCGGCTGATAAAGCATACTTACCCGCGAACGGAGCCACGGAGATCAACGATCTCGAGGTCGTCCCGTGGAAAGGCATCGCCGACAAGTCGAAGAGCGTCACCTTCATCCAAGCGACGCTCCAGGATTTCGATCCCGCACATCCCACTGCCGTGCCCGAGAAGGCGAAAGTTCTCGGCCGAGTGGGGTACATCCCGCCTTTGGATGACCTCGATTCGAAGTTCGACGTCGTGTGGTGCCAATGGTGCCTCGGAGCCCTCAACGACGCCGACCTCGTTGCTTTCTTCCGCAGAAGCAAGGCCGCGCTCCGGGATCCCGCGCGAGGGCTCATCGTCGTGAAGGAGAACACATGCTCGGAGGAAGGCTTCCCCGCGCTGTGTTTGACGAGAGCGACTCTAGCTTGACGAGGCGGGTGCTGTGCGCCGATGTCGTTGAGCGGTCCTAACGGAGTGCATGTGTGTTGCAGGTCCGACCTCGCGTGGAAGGAATGCTTTGCAAATGCGGGCTTGAAGCTTATCTACGAACAGACTCAAGGGGGTTTCCCCGAACATCTCTACCCTGTTAAGATGTACGTGATCGAGAAGCGGCCTCTCAAGACGCGCGAATGCTAACCCCCTCCTTCACCAGGTACGCACTGAGGTAGTCAGCAGCCAGAAAATCATGGCCGCTTGAAGCGATTGATGTATCAATTTTCGTCGGACTTGGGTTGTCTGTGACGGAGGTTTCATTGAGCAGAAGAGTGGGTAGGAACGACCCGCGTCGAACATGTGTCTGCGTGGGCTGGCCGAAGACGAGCGTGCACGCGTTGGGACATGGCTTGAGGTCCTTTCAAGTCCAAGCACGAGCATGTTAGTGCTTGCAACTAGAGGACAGCAGCCAGCCAGTGCTTCTGGTTGCAGTATTCACGATAGAGGGTGTACCTACATGCTGCGAATGACACAGTCTCTTCCAGTTCTCAGTGTCCAGCCGAGAGCCTCACTAGCCTCCAGGGACGTGATTGGCTTCTGTATATTTCCGTCACGAAGACTAGCGAAAAAGCTATAACTACAGCAGGAGAGAAAAGGTATGCGAGTTATAGAACTTGCAAGTGAGCAGAAAAGGTATGGATGGATGATGCAATGTTGAGACAAAGTGAGTAAAATCATCTTCGCTGTATGACGCCGGGACCACATGCCGGACATCGTCAGCAATCAGCATGTTACAGTTCGAATGAAACCTATTCCACAGGAGGAACAAGGCAAAAAGCAAGCAACGTCGACAGTGTCCGGAAGAGCTCAGTTCGTCAGTGACGCCTTCGCCCCTTCCCTCAGATCCTTCTCCTGCCGTGCCAGAACCGCATCCGAGAGGCTGGTCCGCCTTTTGCTATCCAACCGCTCCTTGACCGAAGAGAAGTGCGTCCGGATGACGCCTTCGAGCTGAGGCCAGATCTCGTCCGATGTCCGTCCCGCCAAGGTAGCAACCTTCAACGATGCGTCGCTGGCTGCCTTCGCGCTGTAATACGCAAGCAGCGGGGACGTCGACTGATAGAACTGTTCAAGACGTCGCGCAAATGTTTCCTGCAGAGGGACTGTCAGCACGTTCCAAGACGAGCCGGGCATGGTGAATACGCACAGGGTTGTCATCCGGCCTCTTAGTGAGAGGCTCGCCGGTCTCGTCATCGTGTCCCGCAACCTTCGGCGGGTTGTATGAAAGGTTGTACACGCGCCCTGAAGGCAAATGGACCCATCGGTCTGATATGCGACTGAGAATCACGTCGTCCGGGACGTCCAAGTTGACAACGAGGCTCATAGGAGATCCTTGTCGTCTGCAGGAGAATGTCAGTCAGTTCCGTACCGCAAAGCTAGACACATATGTAGACTACTCACGAAAGGTGTTCATCGAGCATCTTGCCCTGGCCTAATGTCCGCGGAAACCCATCCAAAATCCAGTGCTACAGACAGGTCAGCACGCAGCTTGCGCGAATACTTGACGGGAAACGTGCCTTATTATACAACTTATCTAGCTTACTCGTTACGACCTTGAGCATGACATCGTCTGGGAGGAGGCCGCCTGCCGCAACGATTTCCTCTGCAAGCAGACCAACCTCTGTCCTACAACAACCCGTCAGTCAATGACACGAAAGCCTGGTCGGCGAACACGGATACACACTTTTCTGCAATATGCTGCCGGAGCAGATCTCCCGTAGAGAGCGACACGATCTCATACTTCTTGACGAGCCGAGCCGAGAGGGTCCCCTTGCCCGCTCCGGGCTTCCCTATAGCGAAACATGCCATAGGTCAACATATCATCCCACAACGACTGGGACGATGGAGGGATAGGCTTAACGCCGCCGCATATGCGCGGACGGAGCGCACGCAACGACGTCATTTCGCGCGACCCAACGCTCTTAACGCGAAGGATGGACGCACCGAACATGATCATCCGCAGGAACCTCCCCTCGCCATGACCGTGTCCAGTGGCAGGCGCAGTCTCCGCGCGACCAGTGTTGAGCGAGAACGGGATGGCCTTCTGCGCTGCCGTGGACTGGCTGATGCCCCGGCGTCCAGTGTAAGTGCTGAGGCGCGGTCTCGCGCTCGACTGCACATTCGGCCGGAGGACATGGACTTGAGCTCGGAGGGAGAAGAGCGGGCCCGGGACGGACATCGTGCGCTGGGAGAATGTTCTGCAGACGTGGGGATCCCGACTGCAATCCGAAAGTACCAAGACGGCGCGTTCGAACGACCGACAGTGAGCCGAATTTTGGACAGCAGGGATTGCGCGCGTTGCTCACCTCCGAATCGATGCACAAGCCGTCCGCGAGGAGGAGGAAGAGGAGGAAAGCTGAGGACAGGGGCGGAGACCCGTTCGGCCCTTTCCCCAAAGGTTTCTCGCTGCCGTCACGCGATAGCTTGCCCAGGCGCTCCCCATTTGTCAGACGATATTCTAGGCTGGCCCCGTCTCACCATTCTGCACAGTGCAGCAGTGCATGACTCGACGCGACGTACGCATGTTGCTAGCAATACAATGCGTATGCAGAGTGCGAGATTTTCGGTAGCTAGCTAAGGTTTGTTACTTAAGAAGTCAGCCCGGTCCGAACGCCGAAACGACAGTAGGATTCTAAGGAAGCAGTTGCACCAACGACGTCGAAGAGCAGTTCTCTCTACACTGCATTAATCCTGAACTCAAAGCGTACACTACAGAACTGATCTATCTCGCTCCAAGAAAGTAGGCGGGTCACGCGTGCGCACCGGCCTGTTGCCCCTTCTGGTGCCATCCTATCAACTCCCTCATTCTCTCAACACCATACGGACCCCTCACATCGGGCCTCGTGATGTCCGCCGCAATGCAAACCGCTTCGGCGACATGATCGACATGGATTGGAGGAATGGTGAGGGCCCGCGCAATAGCGTCGAAGCCCGTGTCCGGCAGAAGCTGGTCTCCATTGAGGGAAGAGCGTCCACGGGGCAGCATGGAGCCCAACGTGCGCAGGACAGCTGACGGGGTCGGGAAGCCTGCGGGGGCCTTGGCGTGTATCGTCGCGGAGAGGTCAAGGAGCGCTGCGACCGGGGAGACGATGGGACGGAGATGGGGATGGTAAATGAGACCTGGGGCAGAGGGTGAGCACATAGCTCGAAGTCTACTCGTCTGTATGGCAACACGCGGACGTACTCGGTCTGATGTAGGCAGCGCGGAAGTCGGGCTTGTCCTGGACCATGTTCTCTATGAGCATCTCTGCTTCCCGCTTCGTCCTGATGTATCCCTCGGGGACGAGGGGCCGCGTGCAGTCCTCGGCGGAGATGTACACGAACGGGCGCGGGCCGTTCACTTCGACTGCCGGCTTGGTGCTCAGGAACGTCTCGCACACGCGCAGGGCTGCAAGTTCAGGGCGACGTGCATACCCAATGAGCCTACCACTGTCCGAGATGAGAGCAGGACGGCAGACGCACCGGTGTCGCGATTCACCACCTCATAGCTGCCCTCCCGCTTCTTCTCCTCTCTCTCCAGCGGGTTCGCAGACGGACCCGAGCCAGTGATGCCCGCAGCGACGCTGCTCATAAACCGCGGCACGTTACCGTCCTTCAGCGCACTCTTGTACCCAGACTTCTCGAAGAGCGTGCCAATGGTGTGCACGACCGCGGTCACCCCAGGGAGAAGGTGGGCGTACGTCTCCGGTTCCAGCGCGTTGCCCTTGTGCCATTCGACCTGTATGCGGCGTTACGAGCGAGGGCGGAGGGGAATAACATGTATGACATGAGTATATGCGCGTGTTTCATAGTATAGTGCAACCACACTTTGGAAACCCAGCCCGGGGTGTGACCCTTAGGTGTCTGCCAAGGCCTACCTGACGGACTGCACCCGCGGTGGGAGGCATGAGCATACCCATGCGCACCGGGAAGACTATGAGACGCACCCGATACTGACGACCTGCATGCCGCGCGCAAGTGCTGTCCTACACACCGCAGAGCCTGCACACGGCAATGAACATGTAAACAGCAGCGGACAGGCCGTTGCACGCACCGACGAAGCCATTGCCTCCAACGACGAGGAGCTTTTGAGTGATGGGCTGCATGGCTTGCGCAGTGTTCAGGAGAGAAAAATGCTTTCAGGATGACATGGAAGGGGCGGAGAGTAGTGAGACGCTGCGTGAGCCGGACAATTCGTCGACGTCACTCCGATGGACCGTGAAGCAGACGCGACAGATCTCGATCTCCCGCGGCCGTTCCTCTGATCGCCGCAGAGGAGTTAGGAGGAGTTGCGTTGGTGGCTTGGTTGTCATGGACACACCGCGATCGTCAGAGCAGTCAACACATCATGTTGGCCCATGTACAACATAACGGCATTCTTCTCTATATCGGGAACCACAGGGAACAGCGAGACAATAACGATAACTATAACAGCTATACACCGGTGAACAGCAGTGGGAGCTACGACGTGGTCGGGAGCGCGGAATAAAGCGTATCGTAAGGATGAACAGCGAGAGGTAGATCCCTCCGCCTCCAGGGTCGTCAGTCTCGTAAACTCTTCGCCTTCATCTCTACCGGACGGTACGCACGGCACTGGGCCAGGGGCAAGCCCCTAGAATGACACCAAACACAAGGAAAACCGGAAACGGAACCAACTGACAGGATAGGAAACACGAACTGAGGCTGGCGGAACAGCAGAGCTCTTAATTAATGAAGCTCCAGGTGACTGTCTCTGGTGTCAGCGATGGGAGCAATCAAAGCACAGGAAGTTACTCACTTGGAACTTCACCCTCCTCCTCGGTAGCAATCTCAGTGAATGCACCAACGGAGAGGTCAAGGTCGTTCTTGTTGCCACAGGTGGGGCAAGCGTCTGCGACGGTCGCGACAACGCTCTTGCCGTTCTTGGTGTTCGTGAGCTTGATTTGTCTGCCGCAGTTCGACGACTTCGCGCCGAGGTTACCATAACGCTCCGTCTCTGAAGTTGGGGCGTCAGCAATAGCATCACGGAATTGCGGAGATCCGACTCACGAAGCGCAATAACCTTCGAGTCGTCGGAGTGGACGGTACCGCAAGCACCAGCCTGGCCACCCTGCAAGAAGAACGTGGCGCTACACAAGAGGTCATAAGAGTATACACAGGGCGTTGCTGCCATCATTACTTACTGGCCGCCCGTGAAGGTCTCGCCGGAGCCGCTGGAGGAGCCGGTGGACGCGGGAGTACTCGACGTCTTCGTCGAAGTAGCCACCTTGGTGCTGTGAGTCGAAGAGGTCGTAGCGACGTGAGTCGAGGTGGGCGTAGTGGAGTGCACAGAGGAAGTCACGACGTGCGTGGACGAGGCGACATGCGTGGACGAGGCGACATGCGTTGACGAGGCCACGTGCGTGGACGAAGTCGCGACATGCGTGCTTGCGGGTGCGGCCGAGGTGCTGGGCTCATCACCCTCGTCGTCACAATCTTCATCGTCGTCATCATCAGAGGTCGACGTGGGAGCGGCCGACGAAGCAGTGGAAGTGGGCTCCTCGTCCTCGCAGTCGGAATCGTCACCGTCGTCACCGGTAGAGCTCAGAACCTGAGTCGCGGACGCAGTCGGGGCTGCAGAGGAGACCGTCGCGGACGCGGCAGCGGTCGAGACTGCAGAGGAGACCGCCGACGACACGATGTTGGCAGGGTTGCAGTCGGCGTCACGGTTCTTCTCGAGCGTCTCCGTAGCCAGCAGGGGGTGGCAGCAACGATCGAAAAACGACGTGCTGTGCTTGCTCTCGCAGTCGATGGCCAAGTACCGGGTGTGGTAGGTCACGTAGGGCTAAAGATACGTGTTTTAGATACATCATGCTGCTCAATCACAATCGAATGATAGATTTACCTCGAGGTAGCCCTCGTAGTACGTGTCAGGCTTCTCGACGCGGGCGTGGTGGACATGGCTGCGGGGAATGACGATGGCAGAGGCACCGGCGGCAGCCGTGAGGGCAACAGAGGCAAGGGTAAGGAAGTGCATCGTTGTGATGAGGTGGAGGTTGAGGTTGAGGAGGTACGGGGCTTTGACGCAAAGAAACCAAAGAACGGGAAGGTAGCGACCGTTGGGATTAAGAGAGTGACTGCTGCAGCGCCGGCAGGGACGAGATGAGAGCACGTAAGAGCGGACGAGAAGCGAGACTTACCGTCAAAAGCACGCCTTGGAGGCGAGGAGGGACGGGAGGGAAAAGAGGGTGGGTGGAGACCGTGAGGTAAACAGAGAAAAGCACATAAATCTCTCCGGCCCTTTTTATGGACGGCCAACGCCGTAGGCGCCCGTACCGCCTTACCTCCACCGTCCACCCCGGAATATTTGCTTTTTTATCCTTCGGTAGCCCTGCGCGTCATTCATATAGTAACGCATGGCCTGTCGCTCGACGTCAAACACCGGTCTTGCAGGACATGGGCCACGCATGCGCAGGCGCAAGCGGACAGCGAGAGCATCGATTGACTATGCGCTCGTGTCCGCTCAGCAACCCAAGAGCTTCCCAGGATACACGGCACTCACTGTTCTCGCCGGCGAGGGCAATCGCGGCCCTTGCTGGGGTCACCCGTCCGAGACGCTGTGTTGCTTCACGACCTGTCCGGGTCCCATCGCATCTCCCAACGGCGGAGCATCAAGCCCGCGACCGCGCAGTACTGCATCGAGCCTGCCAGGCATGTGTGCTCTCCACCCAGGCACGCGCCGTTCTATGACGTGCGCGCCAGAATGCTCGGAGTCGCAGCCAGGAACATTGCTCAGAAGCTCGTCGCTCTTCCCTACGAACTGCGATGGTCTCAGCCATTGACATAATCTCCGAGTCCGCAATGACCGTAGCGCACCTGTTTGGCAGTCTGCCTGCTGGCGTTCGAGACGCACAGCGCTGCCAGCGCCGTGATGCGCGCTGGCGTTGCGTTAAACTCACACAGAACGGCATGTCGTGGCCGGCCTTCTGCCTCCGTATGATGGGACTCGAGTGCGCTCCTCTTGCTGTTCGGCATCACAGATCGCAGAGAGCAGGACGTCGGGACGCGTTTGTGGGCGTAGAGAGATGAGCGGGCACGACGCTGTCACCACCGCCTCTCTTGTATCGGCAACAACATTAATCGCCAGCGCGAGGCTTGGCGCCTACGCAACTCCCGCAGTAACCTCTCCTCTCACCAGTGACCACTACTCCTACCTGTATATCCCTACCGCTGCTAATCCATCATGAGCTATAACGAAAATCCCTTTGCCTCGTCGCACTCTCTCGATACGAACCCCTTTGACGACCCCACGAACAATCAGCCGCCAGCCGACGCCGCGCGATTGGAGGAACTCCGGCAGCGGGAAGCAGACCTGGAGAGGAGGGAGCGAGAGCTTGCTCAGAAGTCCGAGCACATTCGTCAACATGGACGCAACAATTGGCCGCCCTGTGAGTTGATGAGCTCTCGTCGAGGTCATACCCCACCCTTCTTCCACGGACAATACATGTGAGAGTGTCCGGACAGCCTAGGATGGACACCCCGGACACGCCAGATCATGCACATAGGCGGACCATAGTGGCGCGGATTGTTTGCAGGAAGCCTGTCGACTTCACTATCGACCTCCCGCATCTCAGCTCTTACCTGTCCGCACCGCTATTGATCGCCTATCGTTCAGTGAAGCGTCCGTCTTTGTCTGGGGTGCGAGAGAAGACTCGTGCGGAGTATCGTCTCCGTGGGGAAGTGGTGGGATAGAGGCTACATCTCCGATTTCATACTGAACTTGTTGTTTGCCCCTGCCCGGGACCACAGTCTATCCTATCATCTTCCATTCTATCCAGGATGAAATACCGCAGGCTTCCCAACCGCTGATTACCCGACTGTATCAATTGTGGCTCGTCCTTGTGGGGACCCTGATTGTTAACATGGTCGCATGCATCTGTATATTGGCGTCCGGGGCAGCGAATGGAGGCAGCGACCTCGGCTCAAGTATTGGGTGCGCACTTTTCGCCCCTACTCGCGCAGCAGCATCTGACAGAGGGACGGGACGGACACAGTTATGTGATCTTTATTACTCCTTTGTCCTTCCTGCTATGGTATCGGTAGGTTGGCCTCCCTCGAGCCTACGCTTCTTGTTATTGACCTCTCGCGAAAGTCCGATCTATAATGGCTACATGAAGGTAGGTGTTCAGACGTACTACCTTCATTTGGTGCTCACCCATTCCCTTGTAGGAGCAGGCCCTCTACTACTGTCAGCTGGAGATTTCTGTTTCATCCGCGCGAGACTCACGCGCGTCCTGCAGACTTGTACTTCTTCTTCGGAGGCTGGCATCTACTGTTCTCTGTCTACATGTACGTCTGAAGACCAACAGGACGTTTCACAGAACTCACACCTTTACAGGATCATTGGCATTCCAAGGTGCGGAGTCGATGAGCCGAAGAAGCCATCCCGCGAAGTCTATACTAAATGCGAGCATGTAGCACCGGCTCCGCAGGTCTTATCCAGACTATCAACGCTTACTCCAAGCCTTCCCTCCCTGCTGCCATCGTGGGCACAGTCGCCACTGTTGGCTGGGTGGTGCAAGGCGCTGGTTTAGGTTTCTACTACCGCCAGGTGCGTTCTCGTGTGCATGCACATCGTTCGAGGAGCCATTCTTAGCGACTTGGCCCTGCAGATCTGGGCTCATCACAATGCGGCCGGACACTCCGTCGAGAAGGTGTGTGAGCTGACGTACTTGAGCCTCGTTCCGGCTCGTGTCTCGTTCTCACATTGGATCATCGTTCGCAGGCGAAAACCGAACTCGCCGCTCATGGCGCGAAGGCCTACTTCACGCGCGGTTAGGTTGTTGTGTTGTAACGCTAGCAGGGCGCCCTTAGTTGTGCTGTTTCGGACTATGTACGCCGAATGTCATTATGCCATTGTCTCTTCACCCCATCGCGGATGTGTGTGAATCGTGCTCGATGTCGTAAAGAGGCGTAAAGCAGAAAGGGAACGCATGTTCAAAGCATGGCCATTGTGGTGGGCATTCGTTTTGTGCCCTGTGGCACAAGCGCTCGTCCTTGATTGTCGGAGTTCGAATGCCAAACTGCTATAGAGCTCGTCCCAGATGGCCCTGTTTTCCTTCTAACCATCATCGAAGGTCTGTCCCCCGGTCCCCACTCTGCTCCGTCTGGGCTCGTGCTCATCGTTCGCGACATCCTTCACAGGTCAAAACACATCCAAAAAATCCAATATCTCATAAAATCCCAAAAAGCAGTTGCTCTGTCGCCTCCTGTGTGCGTATCGCGAGCAATTTTCGCCAGCGCAGGTTCGCTGACCTACCTTCTCAGTCGCAGAAAAGTCCACAAAGCAGTAACGACCCCCACATATCCCTGAAAATACATCATGTCCGCGTCCCCCACTGTCGCTCCCGTCCAGGAGGCTGCTCCCCATGTCGAGGCCGCGCCTCCTCCCCCGGCCCCTGCTCCGGTCGCGTACAACCCCCTCCTCAGCCCCAGATGACGCCCTCCGCCTCTCTCTATGTCGGCGAGCTGGACCCCACTGTCACGGAGGCGATGTTGTTTGAGATTTTCAACATGATTGGCCCGGTGGCCAGGTGCGTTTCACTTTGCGGTGTCTTATCTTGTGCATCCTCTGAGCCTTTCCTGAAGCATTCGTGTCTGCCGTGATGCCGTCACACGTCGCTCCCTCGGATATGCATATGTCAACTACCTCAACGCCGCTGACGGTACGTGATTTTCCGTCGGCTTGTGAACGATGAGCTCATCGTTACCGCAGGTGAGCGTGCTCTTGAGCAGCTCAACTACTCCTTGATCAAGGGCCGTGCCTGGTGAGTCTGCTGTGGCGACATGCATTATCTCGCGGCGATGACTTAGCGTTCGGCAGCCGTATCATGTGGTCTCAGCGTGACCCCGCCCTCCGCAAGACCGGCCAGGGCAACATCTTCATCAAGAACCTCGACGAGCAGATTGACAACAAGGTTGGATGACAAATACATTCCTAAAGTGGTTTCGCTCACACTTCAATCTCTAGGCTCTTCACGACACGTTCGCTGCGTTCGGCAACGTCCTCTCCTGCAAGGTCGCCACCGACGAGCACGGCCGTTCCAAGGGCTACGGTTTCGTCCACTATGAGACTGCCGAGGCCGCCGAGACCGCCATCAAGGCTGTCAACGGCATGCTGCTGAACGACAAGAAGGTCTACGTCGGCCATCACATCTCCCGCAAGGCAAGTGACTGCATATATGCGCTGATTTACGATCCGTTAGCTGACCCCATTGTAGGAGCGTCAGTCCAAGATTGAGGAGATGAAGGCGCAGTTTACGAACATCTACGTGAAGAACCTCGACCCGAGGTCACGCAGGACGAGTTCGTTAAGCTGTTCGAGCAGTTCGGCAAAGTCACTTCCGCCGTCGTGCAGACTGACGACGAAGGCAAGAGCCGTGGCTTTGGTTTCGTCAACTTTGAGAACCACGAGGAGGCCCAGAAGGCTGTGGAAACTCTCCACGACTCCGACTTCCACGGCCGCAAGCTCTTCGTCGCTCGTGCCCAGAAGAAGGCTGAGCGTGAGGAGGAGCTCCGCAAGTCGTACGAGCAGGCGAAGATGGAGAAGCTCAGCAAGTACCAGGGTGTCAACCTCTATATCAAGAACCTCGACGACGAGGTCGACGACGAACGTCTCCGCGCGGAGTTTGAGCCATTCGGCACCATCACCAGCGCGAAGGTGATGCGTGACGAGAAGGGCACCTCCAAGGGCTTCGGTTTCGTCTGCTTCTCCTCCCCGGATGAGGCTACCAAGGCCGTCGCTGAGATGAACAACAAGATGATCGGCTCGAAGCCTCTCTACGTCTCGCTCGCTCAGCGTCGTGAGGTTCGCAGGCAGCAGCTCGAGAGCCAGATTGCGCAGCGCAACCAGATCCGCATGCAGCAGGCCGCTGCTGCTGGTATTCCCGGTGGCTACATGAACAGCCCGATGTACTACCCTCCCGGCCCTGGTGCTTACCCTCCCCCGGGCGGTCGTGGCATGATGGGCTACGGTCAGCCTGGCATGATGCCCCCTCGTCCCCGTTACGCTCCCAACAACCAGGTCCCTGGTATGCCCATCCCTGCCCCGTACGGCCAGGCCCCGCCTCAAGCATACGGTGGCATGCCCGGCTACGCCCGCGCGCCTCGTCCTCCCCAGGCTGGCCGTGGTGGTCCTCCCGCCGACCCCAGCGCTCCCGCGGCGAACGGCGCTCCCCGCCCCAATGCTCCGCAGGGTGCCCCGCCAACCGCCCTCCCCCTGCTGGCGCGCAGCCTCCCGCCGCTCGCGGTCCCGCCCCCGCCAACCGCGCCCAGCCCCGTCCTGGTCAGGCACCGCCCGCGGGCTCTGCGCCTACTGGCGAGGCCCCGACGATCACCGCCGCGGCTCTTGCTAGCGCTTCCCCATGGAGCAGAAGCAGATGCTCGGTGAGGTCATCTACATGAAGATCGCTCCGGACCACCCTGAGCTCGCGGGCAAGATCACGGGCATGCTGCTCGAGATGGACAACACGGAGCTCCTCCACCTTCTGGAGACGCCTGACTCGATGAACTCGAAGGTCAACGAGGCCCTCGCCGTCTTGCACGAGTTCTCGGCGAAGGACGCCGCGGAGGGCAAGTAAGAAGAAGTCGTCGCTGCGGTTGTTGTTTTGATAGGTGTTGTATTCGTTTCGTGTCGTGCCCCCATCCTCCGCTTTCTCCTTCGCCGACGTTCTTCTCTCTTCTCTTGCTACTCCTCTGTATGCTTCGCGTCATCGGCGCACAGGGTCTTGTGGTGGTCGTTCCTTTGTGTGTACGATTCTTAGGAACAGAGAGGTGACATTACTGCAGCTACTTCGGTGGGATCTTGTCGCGAATCGATGATGGTTATCCGCTCGCTGTCGTGCTTGTGGCAATATTGGCTCTCGAGTGATTGGACGGGCAGTCGAGAATACTGAGAGCACGTCTGAGTGAATATGCTACAGGTGGATGAGTCTATTGGTACATACTACAGGAGCCCTACGTTATCCAAACAGGTATCCAACGTCTACGGCTACCGGCCACCGCCCATTCCGCCCATACCCATCATCTTGAACATGTCACCCATGTTGGGCATCCCGGCGCCGCCTCCTAGACCACCGAGGCCTCCCAGGCCACCAAGGCCTCCCAAACCTCCAAGGCCACCACCGCCCATCTGCTGCATCATACCTTGGTGCGACGTCAGTAAACAAGAACCTCTCGTTGCAAAGGAGTATAGCTCACGTTGCATCTCTTCCATGTCGAACTGGTCTCCGCCTTGTCCCTGCATCATAGCCTTCATCATCTCTTGCATACCGCCCCCGCTACGCATCTGGCGTTGCATCTGCTGGAGCATACCCGGAGGCATCGCACGCTGGGGCGAGTATAGTTGAGCGATTAGAGGCTCCCGGAGAGAAGATACAACATACCTGCATAGCCTGAATCTGCGCTGGGGTGGGCATACCGTTGGCTCCACGACCTCGTCCGCCAGCGGCGGCCTGCATCTTCTGCATTGCTTGCAGCCAGCCATTCTTCCCACCCGCTTGCTTCGCCATGTTGGCCATCATGCGATACTGGCAGAGCAGTTCCTCGACTTCGCGTACGCTTGTGCCGCTGCCTCTTGCGACGCGCGTCACTCGCCATGTGAGCCCCGTCGGCTTCCCGTCCTTGCCCCATTCCATGAAGAGCGCGCCGTCCGAGTCGAGCTCGGCCGCAGTCATACTGTCCGTGATGTAGATCATGCGCTTCATGCGCTGGGAGCCCTCCTCGTCGGAGCCTTGAAGCATCTCCTGTGGCAAGCCCGGGATCATGGACGCAATCTTCGAGAGCGGGCCCCTGCAGTGGTGATCAACCACCGTATGCGCTACAATTGACGAACGAACGTACATGTTCATGACATTTTGGATCTGTTCTCGCCAGTCTCGGATACTGAGCTTGCCCTCCTCGAGTTTCTTTGCCATCTCCTTCTGCTTGTCCGGGTTCTGCGTAGCAATGTCCTGCATATGCTCGACAAGCCCTTGTACGTCTCCCAAGCCTAGCAGCTTAGAGATGAACGGCTGTGGGGAGAATTTGTCGAGGTCGTGAAGGTGTTCGCCGACACCGAGGAAGATGATGGGTGTCTGTGTCGCGGCCACACTGTTCATAATCAGCAACAATATCAATGAATCCGACCTGCAAACGTACGCAGAGATAGCACCTCCACCCTTCGCATGACCGTCCATCTTGGTGACAATGATGGCTCCAAAGTTTGCGCTTTCCTTGAATGCGCGGGCCTGCGCCTCAGCGGCCTGACCTTCAGGACACAGTGAGCTGCATTCACAAGCACGCCCGCGGAGTTTCCTCACCAATGCTCGCATCCAGAACCATGACGGTCATGTCTGGTTGCACGGCTTCACCGATTTGAACCATCTCCCTGAAAAGCTCAGACTCCTGCTTGTGCCGACCAGATGTGTCCACAATGATCACGTCAAACCGCTCCTTCTTGAACTTTGCGACACCTTGCGCTGCGATAGTGACAGGATCCGTCTCCGTGTAGGAACCGAAGTAGGCAACCTTGGCTTTCGTGGCAGACTGGCGGGTTTGATCGAAAGCACCGGCACGGAAGGTATCCGCGCAAACGATTGCTGACTTGAAGCCACGCTTCTGGTAGTATACGGCCAGCTTCGTACAGGTCGTCGTCTTACCATTCCCCTGCATTGCGTGCAACATGTAAGAGAGACTTCCCATGGGGTGGTACATGCAAGAGAATCATACCTGCAGACCGACAGCCATGATCACGTTAGGATGACCCTTCTTGGGCTTGTAGGGTTCAACACCAGGATCGACCAGTCCAACAAGCTCATCAAAGATAGCCTGAGAGTAAGGCAATAGTCCGTAAACTCGAACCGATTTGGGGGAGGAGGGGCTTACCTTCTGAACAACATTCCGTCGATTCTGCTCTTTGCCCTTATCCGCACCACCCTCCAGAGCAGCCTTGACTTTGGTCTTGACTTTTTGTCGAAGTTGCGCGACAAGCTTGACGTTCACATCCGACTCCAACAGAGCGGCGCAGACCTCCTTCAGCAGAGCATCGAGGACCTAAGGTAGCCGATCAGGAAGTGGTCTCGAGGATTCGTGCGCGCGGAAGAGCGACCTTCTCGTCGACGACAGGAGCACGATTGAGCGAAGAAAGAGCGGCGTTGAGTTTGCGACCAAGGTCGGCCAACACCATGGTAGAAGACAAGAGATGAGCAGGGCCGTCGCACTCGCGCTTCGGGCGTCGTGCATCGCCGCCACCACTTGACCTCAACCACTCCATGCACATCCTGCGCGCCTACCATGGTCAGCAGCGACTCAGACGACGACGCCTACGATGACCTGGACTTCGACGGCGCGTCCGAGGATAACGACAACATAGACGAAGACATCCTCGATGCATTAGAAGAAGACCTCGCAGCTGCAGCCGCCGCGGAGGCTACGGACGGAGAGGAGGTACGCCGCAACTCATTCCCTCGCGCCCATGCAGGTAATTCAAGAGAGATCTAGGATACAGACTCTACCACCTCGGACGGCGGGTCCGATGATGACGACGCGGACGAGGACCGTATATCTCCCCATAAGGACCTGGAGCAGGTCCTTACTCAAACCTTGCAAGAAGCGGCTCCGCCCAGCAAGCCTGCGTCCCCCATCATCGAGTCTCCTGTAGGTGTGCAAGGTGAGCAACAATCGCCTTCACCGACATGTTGTATGCTTCACGATTTGGCCAGCTCCGCAGCCACCGCCTCAAGTGCGACCTCCCTCCCCGGCTCAAATCCGCAAGACCAAGCTATTGTCGGGAGTCTCTTGGCCCAGGTCTTTCACGGTTGAAGCCATTTGTGCCATCCCTCATCCATGCGCGACACACGCTCTTGCATCATCTCTATGCATGTCCCATCTTCTGACTGGTTCCGACGACGGTTATATTCGCGACTACGACGTCTTCGCCGCTGTCAATGGGAAGGTATTCCTCACTGCACCCCAACGGCAACATTGCGGCGTCATTGAGGGCATCATGAAAGCAGGCCAGATAAGATGCTGGTGGGAGAATGCCATCCCGGAGGTCAAGGCGGAGGGTTCGGCTGGGGAGGGACCCCTCTATCCCGTATACAGTTTGGCCATGCAGTCAGATGCCTTATGGTCGCTCGCTGGATCAAATGTGTGTCGATGTTTTATTGTGCAACCATGCTCTACTGATGAGCCCTTAGCAAGGTCACGTCTCTCTGCATACCGTCCGCCATGCTCCCGGTCGTCTCTGCCATGTCATGCGTGGTCATAGAGGACCTGTATCCGCACTCTCCTTGCAATATGATGAGAAGGGCTTTTTCAGCGCGGGATGGGATGGCGAGGCTATCGTGAGTACTCAATCAGGTGGACTGAGTACGGCTAACTCACTCGTCTGCCACAAGCACTGGGACCTCGATACCGGCTCAATGGTACGGAAGTTCACTGCGCACGGCGCTCAGCTTACGGCCATTGCAGTGCGCCCACTCGCCTCAAACTACATACACAACTCTTGGAATACCACCCAGGGGAGGGAGTTAGCTGGACCTATGCGAGGTCCCCAGCAACCGACATATGGCGCGCAAACTCAAGGTCAGAGTTTGAAGCAAGACGACGATGCCAGATCCGACACTTCCTACGACCCGTTGTTTGACGAGCCTGACGCGGGAGCGGATGGAGATGGATCCGGCGCGCCCGCTTCGTTTGCTCCCTCTGGCAACGCCGGCCAGAGCCATATGCAGCCAACTGGCCAGCACCTTGGAAGGGGAGCCATTGCGCCGAAGGGGGCGCCACCAATCCTGGACCCTGCGACATACGCTACCTTCTCGCCTGATCTTCTCATGACTGCACATGTCGATGGTCAAGTCATACTATGGGACAGAAGGGTGCATACGCCTGGGAAAGGCGTGGGGCGCATGTGGATGAGCGAGAAGACGCCTCCCTGGTGCATGTCGGTAAGTTTGCTGTCGACCGTAGTCCATCCTACAGTGCTAAATTTGGTGACAGGCGTGCTGGTCTGCCGACGGTAATCAAATATACGTCGGAAGGCGGAACGGAAGCGTCGAGATATACGACGTCCGGCAGACTGGCGAAGCAGGCATGGGCACCCCAAGAATCATGAAGACACTGCGCAATCCACTCAGCTCAGGCGTGGTATCCTGCGTGGTCGCATTTCCGGACGGTCGACATCTTGCATGGTGAGTCTGTTGGTGGGAGTACTGGGCATGCGTTCACGGGTCTCTTGTCGCAGTGCTTCCACGGACAATATCCGTCTGTGGAATGTAGCGGAGGCAGGAGAACCTGACCACTATGGCAAAGTTAAGAGCGGGGTGCAATTCAAGATTATACCCGGCCACCATGGAGGCTACGTATCACAGATGCGTAAGTATATGGGCATATATCCATGCATTGAGTCGTACTAACTTGACTCCATAACAGTGGTCGATCCCGCCGCTCGTTTCTTGGTTAGCGCCAGTAGCAACCGAGGCTGGCATGGGGAACACACGAAGACGGTTTTCGTTCACGAGATTAAGCACCTGCACTGAGCTCATGTACTGTATGATATCCTGCTATCGCTTGTATGTTTAAGTAATATTGGACATGTGAGGTTTGCCAGATCCGAGGACATAGACTCGAAGAAGCGTCCAGAGTACTTACATGTGTACACGAGGACACAAAATATATGCCGAATGTGTCGCGTTATGTCAAAGCGGCGCTGTCAAGTGGCAGCGCGGTAATCCTGAGCTGCCCAGTAATTCAGTTACAAGTAGGAGCTCCGACATCCACAGAACTGGGGGCACATATGGGTACGATGTCACACAAAGCGGCGCCACAAGATGTCCTCGTACGAGGCGCGCAAGTATCTCGAGAGATCAGGCGTCCCGAATGCATACCACTTGTCGCTCATCGTCTTGCGGATCCCGTCTCGCATGGCCTCTACGGCCAGCAAGAACTCCACGCTAGGCACCTTGTTGGCTTTCACGACTTCCGCGAGGCAGGCGAGGAACTCTCGCTGGAGCGCTTGGTTCGACTCCTTTGCGGGCTCGGTCTCCGAGAGCGTGAGCTTCCCATCCTTACCGAGCGCGAGGTAGCGGATGAGGTCTCCCTGGGATGCCGACGACGACATTGGATGCTTCTGCTTCACCTCGCTGTCTTGCGCAGGTTGCAACGGTGCAACCAAGGTATCAGAGAGCGAGCGACTGGGCGCAGGCCTGGGCCGAGTGGGGAAGGAAGCGCGCGTTTGGTAGACCACCGCGAGTGACTATGCTCACTGGGGGAGGACCCCGGAGCGGCATGGTAGCCGCACGCCTAGGAGACTTGGTAGGTGGTGTTGGCGCACGAGTCGAAGCACTGCGGGTGGAAGCTGAGCGGGCGATCGCTTGGATGCCGGGTGGGAATATGGACGAGGTAGGGGAGGGTGACTCCGGAGAAATAATGATTCGCGGCACCTCGGTAATTACCCTGGGACTTGTGGGTGAAGCGGTGGGATTGTAGAGGCGGAATCAGGTAGGGACGTGGGTGGATGCGCACTTGCTGGCTAGCGGTGAAGGGGGCAGCGGCAACAGTGCAGGATCTGCAGTACTAGTCTTTTCGGGATCGTGTACGCGTTTCTCCGAGAGCTCAGGCAATCGTAGAGGGGTGGGTTCGGGAATGCTCCCAGAAGAGCTCACAGTCTGCTTCTCCGGTAGCGTGGGCCGCTGCAGGTGGTAAGGTTGGCCTATGAAGAGCCCAGGCGTTCTCGAGCACCACCGCGCCTGCGTCCCTGTCTCGCGGACGACATTCTGCGTCACGGACACCTCCACAAACGAGAATTCGGGGGATATATCCACGATGATCGGAAGCCGCGTCTTGCGGCCTTGGCGAGCTGATGCCGCTACGGGAGGCGGAGGTCCCTGGTCCAGTGTATCACCGACCAGGGGGTGTACGTCGACGACGGGAATCCTGCGGATGGGCTCGAGGCTGAAGATAACTTTGACAACGATGAGGAGTACCTGCCACGCAAGCCAGCCATACGCCCAAGTGTTCAAACCCACGACAAGGACAGTTGCGAAGACGTCGATCATACCGCTGGCGACCATCGTCCCGCCTACAACCTTCAACCGCTTGCTGTCGTACTTCGAGTCGAAGAGGTTGAAATCGCGGATATTGCTCAGCTGTGTGCTGATGATTGCGCTGCGGACGTGTTTCCCAGAGGTAACGAGCTGGAAGCAACGGTACTCCGCCGTAGCCAGACGATTCAGGCAGATGAAGCGCTTCCCTTGGCCTCGTGCGGCCTGCAAGATGCAGACGGCAACGATCCAGCAGGAACCGCTGACAGCCTGCACCACAGCCAATGGAATGGCGGCCCCCGTGGCGGCGTTCTGTACGCATAGGAACGTCTCGAAAGCGTACGCCAGTAGATACACTAGCAGGCCGCAGAAAACCCGCAGGTTGTTCCCTTGGCTCAGCTCCACCTTGGCGGGAAGGCCCTGCGTCTGGAACCACGCCTCGATCATGTAATCCTCCGTGGGGTTGTGATTCACGATGACATTGGACGAATGGCGCTCTGGGGTGCCGGTAGGGATATGGATGAGCGGAGGGGAGAACGCGTTCACATACTCTTGGTGGGGGTACGAGAGGTCACCGACGAGGTTGCGGTACAGGTCTGCGCTGAGGAGCATGATCCCGAGCTGGAGCTTGGATAGGACTCGCCCGGCGCCAAGTCCGACGACGGCGAGCGAGCCGGGAAAGGTGCGGGCGGCGATGCACTTCACGTTCTGCGTCTTGCCGGTGAGGACGGGCAGCAAAGAAAAGATGGCGCTCATCCCGTTTATATTCTGCAGAGCGGCGGAGAGGGAGCGGGCATCCGACGTGCCGTCCGACTGGGCTGCAACAGTGTAGACTCGGGAGAGGAAAGCCCATATCTTCCACAGCGGGGATCTCGCTCTTAACATGACTGGAAGTCTTGAGCGGATATGTCTCGTCTGAGTCTACACGCGTCGTTTTCAGTGTACGTACGGAGGGGAAACGTGCACGTACTTGATTATGTGTCGAAGCAGGGCTCGCACTAGCTCGCACGGAGGATATGGCCCTATGTATGCGGCGTGAAGTCCGGTGCTTGGCCGGAGAGGCGTTCGGCCATAGTACGGTCGTGCAGAAGGTCCCCGTAGCTATAAGTCGCCCTGAGGGGGCAGTGCATCGAGATGTTCCTGCTGAGCTGGTGCCGCATGTACGCCGTCTGCTGGCCTTCACTGCCGCTATCCCATTCAAGAGTGAGTTCCACACCAGACGGACGACTGTCGATCGGGATGTGCGCGCAGTCGAGAACTCTATGGCAGAAGAGAAGAATGTCAGCTATGATTGACCACTGGCACTTTCAGACCATAGCAACCGCGGGCACGTCAGGTCCATGACAAACGCATCGCACCTTTCGGCTCCATGATGCAGGGTCCATATCAAAGACATCTGGCACCGAGATTGTATCGAGTTGACACTGAGCTGATATCGTAGTGATTCCTGCCATGATCAACAGATGACGACTGTTCATAGGTTCAACGTTCGAAACGCGCAAGCTGAAGCCGCTGAATGAGTGAGGGTACTTATCAACCAGCTGATCTGTGGCCCTACTGATTGGGGAAACCGAGGGAGGAGATACCCTAGGTTCGCCAAGCAGCCTCTAGCTCAGTAGCGGAAGACAGGCGTTCAACCTTAGCGTTTCTTCTGAATTTGAGCCATGTTCAGAAAGCGGTGTAGGTCCGGAACTCCCCGCACCCACGCGGAAAGTATTCATTGTCAAATTCAAAAGGATCTCTACTGGTTCTACAAACTGAGCGAGGTTACATGATTCACGAGTGTCCATACATGAGGGTGAACAACAAGTGATATATCTCGAGCTACGAACTCCACTGACAGACTCAGGCAGGGGTGATGATGAAGATCATGTTGGGCATGTAGTGCGGCGGCACGGACGGCGTGCAGATGACATGATTCACAGAGAGCTACGTCGAAGCACGTTAGATCGAGCGATCTTGACAGTCACCACAATCAAGTTCCAACATACCTGCCCGTAATCCTCCTCCTTGTAAGACCACCCGCGCTCTCTGTTCTTTTGAAGGATGCTGGAAGGTCACGCTCGGCGTTAGCATTCGCCGCCAACGCAACCCGGACTGAGAGCACAAAACACGTACATGTAGGCGTCCTCGCCGTGCTGGGGGACATGTTGAATCGTCCACTCCGCGCCCTGGATCATTTCCTCCAGGACGAACGCGAAGATATGTCCGTCGGGGAGGACGCCGACGTAGCTGCCGCGGGTCTTGATCTTGTAATTGCCATCGCCGATGGGCTCAATGTCCCACTGCGGGGCGGAAAAGGGTGGTTAGACCAAGCGTGATGAGTGCTGCGGACATCGTACTATTAGAGTGGACATGGGGGCCCGGAGACCTTGGATAGGGACAGTCAAGATGCGCTTGGGGAGGAGCGATTTGTCCTCGACGAAGTTGCGGCCGATGGCGTGTCTACCCTCCAGGGTCATGATGTGGTAGCTGTCGTTGGCGAGAGACATTGTGAAGTGGGTTGGAGAGTGTTGTGTTCACTGAGAGGGATGAGGGAGGTGCTCCTTCTCGCAAGACGGTTTATATACTCATGGGCCGACCGCCTAGGATCTATTTGCGGCGGCAAGCGGCAGGGCAGCTGGTAAAGTCGCAGACATACTGGGTAGCATACGACGGCATCGGATGCGGAGTAGTATGCCCAGATAGAATGTCAACGGGAAGGAGCCTCGTGTGAGCATCGCGAGACGACGGCGGCAAGGTCCTCACCGGCAATGGCGAACTACAAGCAACTGAACTCATCCACGTCCGAGTTGGGGGCGAGGATCGATCGAGGCCAGTGACAGAAGACATGGACACGACGCCATGAGGGCAGCCTCGCCGTACGGACAGCATGGAGCTTGCTCTACTTATCCGCCAAAGCTGGTGTACATCGTTCGATGGTTGAGTGGGTACGTCAGACTGACTCTACTTGCCTGCCATTGTTCGGCCGCATGAGTTGAGACGCAGACGAGGCTTGGAGAGAAACGTACGATTGATGTTCCTTTCTCGAGGCTGGATCGCAAGCTTCGTATGGGAGAAGCCTCAGTCTGCTTGAATAAGTATGCTTATGGAGGAATAGTGACTCTGCTTACAATATGGCGTGTACTTCCTAGAGCCAGTTGTGTGGTCTCTCCGATACGTACAACCAACTCTGCGGCGTTTGGAGTTAGATCTTCGGACTCAGGCTGTCGATCAACGGCGTAGAAATAGTGTGTCGGGCATCGGACTTCACGCGAAATGGCGCTTTGGCAGGATTGAAGAGGGTCAGTCAGCGAAGTGTGGATTATCTGCCAATCATCGTCCGTCACGAGGAGACCGTCCATGCGTGGGAGCGACCCACCATCGCTTTCGTTCCGAGGATGAGAATGTCCCTGTCAATTATCTGTACACAAGGCAGACAAACAAGCGATACGAATAACGAACCAGACTAGTATGTGGGACACACCGCCTTGGGTTCCTCCAGGCTCCAGCACCACGTTAGCATCAATCATCACATGGTAGCACATCCGCGATTGTCCGCCAGAGAGCATACACATGGCGACGACCCCAAACTCAAAGGTCGGTTCTCTTGTCATACTTTGTTGCTGCCGGAGGAATCCCCGCCTTCTGCATCTGCGCAGCGACACGCTCCGCACCTTCCATGACCCGCAGCAGATTCCCGCCGGTGAGTCCCGCGAGATCGAACGCGTTCCATCCTCGCCTGTACAATTCGGCAACCTGCCCGACAGATGTTCGTGAGCCCCTGACGCGTCTTCACCGAAGCATGTATAACACTTACCAATGCGGGATACTTCGACACGTCCTCAAGACCGACGGGAACGTCGCCGATGCCATCGAAGTCGCTGCCAAGGCCGACGCTGCAGAACGCTATCAGACACCACACGCCGTCGCAAGGTCAGAGTTGGAACGTACTGCCTCTTTCCGGCGACTTTTGCGATGTGATCAACGTGGTTTGCTACGGCTTTGACATCCGCTTTACCGGGCTCAGCCACGAAGAAGGGCGCAAAGTTGACCTAAGGTGAGAGCCGATGAGTCCTCGGGTCATCCCAGTTGTACGGCAGCAGCCTCACCATGACCACGGCGTCGGTCTGACCCTGTCCGAAGCCGATTAACTTGAGGATGTCGTCCGGCACGTTCCGGGGTACGTCGTGTACAGCGCGGGCGGACGAGTGACTCCAGATGACGGGGGCCTTCGAGTACTTGATGGCCTGCTTCGCGGTGTCGTCGGACGTGTGGCTGAGGTCGACAAGCATGCCGATGCGATTCATCTCGTCAATGAGCGCATATCCGAGCTTGCTGAGCCCTCCGTGGTATGGCTTAGGGTCTTCAAAGATGCCGCACGAGTCGGCAAACGCGTTGTGGCAGGCGTGTGTGAGCGTAACGTAGCGCACGCCGAGGTCATAGTACGTCCGCAAGACCTGGATAGAGTTTCCAAGCTGGTGACCCCTAGTGCATAAAGCGTTGGCCACGTCGTGTTGTGAATCTGAACGGAGCGGACTCACCCTTCAACTCCGAGCAGGGAGGCAATCTGGCCCCTACCAATGGCCGCCTTGATATCACTAGACTTCAAAGTCCAGGCGAATGTCTAGTCATGCGCGACTCAGTTCTCGCCGGATCCTCTAACATACGGTGCAAACTCACATCAGGGTACTTCTGTACGAGTAATCTCGCAATGTCAATCTGTTCCAAGGTGTCACTGGCCGATGGTGCGCGTCAGAACGCACGCAGTCAATGCAAGAAAGCACGAACGTACCGAACGCTCCAAGTTGCATTGAGGAAATCCTCTCCCTCCGAGCCAGCGTCCGGGCAATCGGTATAGACAGACCAGAAGAAGCCGCCAACCTTGCCCTTCCTGAGACGAGGGATATCGACATGACCCGCGAATGGCTTCTCCAAGTCGACAGCGGAGATGTTGTTGGCGAATGCTGAGCGGACC
This sequence comes from Lentinus brumalis, assembly GCA_001792895.1. Classification (NCBI taxonomy): domain Eukaryota; kingdom Fungi; phylum Basidiomycota; class Agaricomycetes; order Polyporales; family Polyporaceae; genus Lentinus; species Lentinus brumalis. Next base: position 1,716,582 of record MARA01000004.1, read on the forward strand.
AGGATGGGAAGATCTGGGCACATGCAATAAGACTATGACCCTCAAAAGCCATGTCGCTACTAACCAATGTGACCATCCTAAAGGCTCGGCTCAACACACGACTTATGTTCAGAGTAAGTGGAGCATGCTCACGATTACGGGCGCATTGTTCAGGATATAGAGTGCAGCCTTTTCTGGGTCCTTCGGCAGATGTCCCACCACTCCCGTAATCTTGTCCCAGAGGAACAGCACGCTTGCCAGTGCGACGACGAACACGACAGTGAGCACGGTGTAAACAACTGCGCGGATAGTAGCGAGGCGGCGGCGGCGGTCGGCAGGGGTCTCGCGCTCGAGGTTTCCTGTGCGGGCGAGGTTGGGGATGCCCTCGCCGAGGAGAGGAGCTGTCTCGCCGTTCTCTGGCATGATGGTAAGAGGCGAGGAACGACTGCCAGGAGCGCGCGGTCGCCAACGACGGTTGGGAACTCGATGATGACTGCCACTGACGCAATGCCTCCCCGGCCCGGAATTAGCGCCCGGTGTAATGGTACAGTACTGAGTAAGTAGTACGAGTACAGTCGTGATAACTTCATGATCCCATAGTATAGTACACAAGGATATACGCTACAGACTCAGAGACCCTTCGACCGCACAGCCTGCTCCTTCTTCCACTGTTTCTTCTGCGAGGATGCGGCTGCCCTGTTGCCGAAGAGGAACCGCGACGTCCGCTTGTCTGCTCCTGTCTTTCGTGAGATGTGTGAGGAACCAGCAAACAGTATCTGGGAGAATGTACACGGGGATCTCGATGGTCAGTCGGATACCACTGCGAAATAGGAGGATACTCACAGCCCAGAATCCCCATCCACCGATAGCTCCCGTCCCTAGACATAGCAGTAGGCCAAGCGAGCCGACGGAGGTGGTATTGTAGGAGATGAACGAGATGAGGAGACATGCAGCAGACAGCGGCTCGAGAAGGGGGTGTCCCGGTGCACCCTTCCTCGCAGGCACTGTCAGATCTTCGGGGCTAGATGGCACCTGGAGACTCCCTTTGAGAATGCAAGGTCAATGGGAGGTATAAGACGAGGACATACATTCATCACCAAAGCGACTGCAATGGCGCTCAGAAGAATGCCGGCGTTCCAAGCGAGGAAGGACTCCACCGGAGTAGGAGTGGACCTCTCAGTACCTGCGAGGAACAGGACCAGTCTGGGCGCGAAGATCAAGGGGAGTGCGACGAGAGACAGCCTAGCACACCGGCCATGAGTTATGTTGCAGGGCTATAGACGTGTGGAGAGGTCTGACTTACAGCCCGGCAGAAGCCCACGCCCACGTCGTGACCACACCGTCGTCTGTTTGACCATTCGTCGACGGTTGCGGTTCCTTCTCGCCTTGGTCCTCAGATAACACATTACGCTTCGAGAGATCCTCCAGCTCGTAGTCACCGGCGTGTGGCATGATGAACAATGTGGAGCTTGAGAGCGGGTGATCTGTATGGGATGGACAGTGACTGCAGTTACTGGTAAGGCGGCAAGAGTATGCGTACTGTACGCGCTGCGGCCACGCTTGGAAGACACGCTCATGACGTCACGCGACGCGTCGGACCGGCCAGTTGTTTGTCTCTGTTGGTTCCCGAAGCCGTCGCCTTCATCGACTCAACGCCTCCCATAGTTTCTGCTGACAACCGCAATGTCCTGTTAATCGAGGCGTCAATGGGCGCCATAGTGAGTGTAGCATAGCGGCGTCCGAGTCGCCTGAACAACGGCAGAGACGGTGGCATTCATCACTCCCGCGATGTCCATGCATCACAGATATGCAGAGCGATATGCACTAGTATCATAGTATCAGGGCAACGTAGGGAGGAGAAGATGATGTGCCAGTACGGGCAGTATTCTTGCAGCACTCAGATAGCGTTCTCCAGTCGCATGCGGAATGACGACTTGTTTAGACCTGGTCCTCCGAGTTCGTACCCACATCCAAGTGCATAGCAGAGCCAAGGGATGGGGATCGGTGAGTGAGGATGTGCGACGTGCGACGTGGATGTGGGATCTGTGAAATGTGAGATGTGGGACCGGAATATTGTGGGTGGTTATGGATGGACACTGGGCGCTACTCTCTCTGACAGACGCACCAACTCTGAACCCGAGTTCTGGTGACCAGTGGTTCGACCTCTTCACAGGTTTCGAATGATGCTCACTAGCTCTGCTGCAGGAATTACCGTCGTATGGACATACGGTATCCGCGTGCAGACTCGGCGCCGTCCTATGCTGAGTTCTCCAGAGATTACCTCTTGCCCAACAAGCCAGTCATCATCGGTCCATCGCTCATATCCTCGTGGGCCGCAGTGAGACGATGGGCCAGTGAAGACGGCAGCATAAAGTGGGACTACATGAAGACCACGTATGGATCATGCGAAGTCACCGTCGCCGATTGCTCCACCCGCGACTTCAGCGACCAGAAGCGCAACCAGATGCTCTTCCGTGACGTGGTCTCTCTCTGGCAGGCCGGGCAGGGACAGTCGCTATATGTCAAGGACTGGCATCTCGCTCGTGCTCTCATCACTGCAGGCGAAAATGGGCTCAACACCGACCCATTCTATACGACCCCAGACATCTTTCGTGACGATTGGATGAACGCCTACTACTCGGCCTGCACGGACGACGACTTCCGCTTTGTCTACGTCGGCGCAGCAGGAACATTTACCCCACTCCATCGCGACGTCTACACCTCGTATTCGTGGTCGACGAACATCTGCGGACGCAAGCGGTGGTGGCTCTTCCCCCCAGAGCAGACGCGCTTGCTCTTTCGCAAGGGCGGGGAAGAGCACCTCGAGACTGCATACGACGTGCGCAACGTCGATCCCGCCACGTACCCTCTCTTTAGTCAGGCCAAACCAATCGTGGTCGAACAAGGTCCAGGGGAGACCATATTCGTGTCTGTTCTATCGTTTTCTGACCTCCCAGAGTGTATCGAGCACTAATTACTTACTTGCGACCAGTCCCAGCGGATGGTATCACCAGGTGGAGAACCTCACCGCCTGCATCTCCATCAATCACAACTGGTGCAACTCCGTCAACCTCCCATCGCTGTACGATTCGATGTGCGCCAAGGTCACGGAAGTCGAGCACGCCCTTGAGGACGTCAAAAAGCTTCTGTCCGAGACAGCCGCCTCCCAGGCGACGGACGTCGCCTCTTCCGAGTCACAGAGGAGCTGGGAGGACGAGTGGATCGCCATCGTCCAGGATGTCGTCGAGAAAGATGCCGGCTGGAAGTACGTGTGTAACTCTATCATATCTGGGGACTATGCTCATTCCCCGTGGCGGACTGCAGCTGGTTGACATTCTGGCGTATGGTCCGGCATGCGCTGGCTCTCGCCATGGACCGTCCACATCAGGCGAACGAAACGTTATGGCCACGCACGCCTCGGGAGCTGATGCCGCCGCTGAACTTCATCAAGGAGCGGATACGGGACTGTCGTGGCAAATTCATGCAGCGACCACAACGAGAAGTAGCCTTGGTTCCTACGCTGGACGTGGTGCTGGCCGATATACACCAGCTCCTAGAGGCAACAGACTAGTGCACATGGCAGCATACAGCGGAGACGCGGATAGTATACAATGTATTACAGCAAGCAACATAACATATCAAGTGACGATACAAGACTACGGTTCCAGTACTAATGTGCGATGTCCAGACAATCGAGCAACAGGCAAGGGAGCATTCGGCATACCCGCTCAGTACGGGTGGCCCCATCCGTTCCCTTGGATCATCGCAGCGCGCGACGGGTGTACTCCTGGTGGACCACTGCCAGTATGCGGAGGCGGCTGACCGTATGCAGGCGGCGGAGGCTGTTGGCCATACCCGGGTGTCTGGAAGCCAGCGCCGTACTGCTGAGGTTGGGGATATCCCGTGAACGAGGGCGTAAATCCGCCACCGGGGGCAGGTACAGGAGGCGGCGGCATGCCCGTAGGACCATACGGATTGGGTGTCCGCCCCACTTGGCGCACGGACATGTGTCCCGGTGTTAAATGTCCAGCAGCGGGCGTCCTGCCAGGCGTGCGCGCTCCAAATGGTGTCTTGCCACCAGCTGCCCCACCCAAACTGCTGTTGATAGACATAGATTTTTGTCTAACAATTGCGTAAGACGAGGAGTCCGTGCGATGATCGACGAGGGTACATACCTGACTTTGAAAGCATCACACAGCTCTGGGACACCAGCAGCCGGAGTGTCAAACAGATAGTACGCTTCGGGGGTCACACGTACGGGCTGATGGCGAGTCAGCGACCGGCATGAACATCCATCAATGTGAAACATACCCATGTCTGCACTGTCGAGTTTTTGTTGGCAAGATAGCAAAGATTGAAGTGTCCCGGCCGCTTGCGGTTGAGGGTAAATCCGTAAGCACTCTTCGACGGGTTCGCAGCGACGAAATTCCTGAGGAAGAGATCTATAGCAGGTATTGTCAGGGCTGGTAGATGGCAATTGATGGCATATACGCACGAAGGTCGTCCTCCGTCCCTGGCTTGAACTTCTCGTGCATCATGAGCTCCTCAACCTTCCTCGCCATTGCCTGGACATGATTGACGATTAACTCGTCAAGATCGGTGAACTGATGCGTCCCGTCCACGATCAACTTCGAGCCGACAGTCTGGCCAGAAGGATCTGCATTGGGTTCCACAACATCTGCATTGGTCCGTTAGTATTGAGCGCACTATATTAATGAGTCAGACTCGCCAAGGTGCTGATAGAGCTTGTCATCGACCTTCCAGGTCACAGCGAGGTGGTTGTGTCCCTTCGACGAAGGACGGATGACGACATCGCCGCGCTGCTGCTGCTCGAGATACTGTTCTGCCTGCGCCGCATTGAAGTTATGGAAGTTAGGGTGCTTGATGACCCGACGCGTACGGTCCACCTCCGCTCGTTTCTTGCGCGCCTGCATCTCACTGTCGCGATCGGCCTGCGCAAGATTCCAATGCTCGTCATGCTTGACACGGCGGTATTGGCTGTCGCCTGCGGCAACATCGGTCTCGCGAGAGCAGAGCTCGACCTTGAAGTTGTCGTTGGGAAGGTCCATGACCACGTTCATGATGACACCGGAAAGTGTTTGGCCCGGTTTGCAAATTGAGTCGCATGGAACCCCAGCGTCCGTAAGGAAAGCCCGCGCGATGGTGCCTTCGATACCGGAATCGAGACGGACAGCGACGAAGGCCTCCTTCGCCCGCATGACTTGCACGGAGACAATGAGACCAGTGTGCAGGGTGCGCTCGGTCTCCCCCGTGAGCATAGTCAAGACCTGCCAAGCTGAAGGCTGCACGTATGGTTCGCGCCGCTCGCCATATGGCCTGAGGAGCTCTTCGCGGATGACATTCAATACGTGGCGCTTCTTGTCCTGGTTGGTCCTGTACATGCTGACGGCGAAGTCGTCCAGGTTGAGCTCGTCAAGCTTCTTCTCATTGTCGGCGTCCGAGATGATCACCGATACGACGTGAGAAGGATGCTCATCGTGAATGTCTTCCTCGTCCAACTCGAGGGCATCGGTGGCCATCTTCCGTGCAAGCTCGTAGTCTTCGGGATGGACGCGCGTACTATCAAGGGGATCGGGAACGTCAATCTCCTCTCCATGTCGGTTCTTCCCAGGCTTCGGATCCGAGTCTTGGACAATGCGCAAGAATGCAGCGGCATTGATGAAGATCTTGGTCGTCAGAAGACCGTTCTTGATGAACTGGTCTCGATTGACAAGATTACCTCCCTACATCACGGTAGTAAGTCCTCAGGGTTCGGCGATGAAACACTGAGACACAAACCATTGACGCAATTTTCTTGACCAGTACCTGCGCCTTCCGCGGACCAAGACCGGCCACGAACTGGAGGAGGTGCTGGTAGTACGAATCGGTCACTGCCCTGTTGATGTCGACGCCAACTTTATTGACCACATCGACGAGAGTCCGCTCCAAAGCGGAAAGCAGCTTCTCTTTGGGGAGCTGCAACGGCTTCAACATCACGAGGAAGCTATTGAGAATGTATGTAACTCACCAACTGCTGGAAATCCTCCTCAAACGATATCGCGGTTATGTCGGAGCCCAGTGCGGCGTACTCGTTGAGGGGACTCTGCACATACCGAGCCAGACCTACGCAGTACTTGCTCAGAGGTGAGAGCGCACTGAACTCTTCGTCGGCACGTCGACTGTGCTGATACAACCGCGCGACCTCGTCGTGCACGTAGATGACTGGGGTGCTGAGTAATTCGTTCGACCGTGAGGATTCGCCCCAGCCTCCGCCACTGGTGGCGTCGTTATCGTTGGAGTCATTGGTCTTCCCCAACAGCTCCTTGATACGACGCGCGAGCTTGGTCGTAGCGATGCTGAAACCACCGATGCCTATAACGTCCGGGGCGCGGCGTTTGACAATATCTAGGAACTCGTCCTGATTCTCGGTGCCGAACAGGTTGTCGAGTTTGGTATGTTCTCGTAAACGCCCAGCTTCGTCGAGGAAGACAAGGGCAATCGAATCCTTGTGCGGGTCGCCCTTTCCCCAAGACATCGCCAGGACGGAGGGAGTGTCCCCTCTCCTCTTTTCTGGATCGCGACCGAGGAAGGGAGAGACATCGATACGCTGAAGGGTTCCACATGTTTAGTGCAAACACAAATCGACGAGCACCGTGACAACTTACCTCGCGGAGAGTGCGGGCGCACTGGCGAGCGAGGTAATCCTCAGTCTCCTCGCGAATCCACTCACGGGTCCACTTCACTCCAACGGGTAAGAGGTGTTGCTCGAGTGCTTCTTGGACAACCCGCGAACGTTCCTCGTTCCATGCTCGTGCCGTGTCACTGAAACTGTCCGACGCGAATGCGTCATTGAGCTTGCGTTCGAAAGTAGACTTGGCTTCCGGAGACAGGGTGATGGAGACAGTTACGAGGTGATCCGTCTCTGCAGCCAGGATGTTGAGGAACTGAGGCGATTGGAGCATATCCCCTGCACTCTTGTTGTGCAAGTACTTGAAGTTCTGTGGAAGACGTCAGTATGAGCACTGCCTCTCGATGACGGAAAGCGCACATAGTAGGGGTGGTGCTCGTCAATCTTCGACACACCCCGTTCCGTCGGGAGGACGGAAACAAGGGCGTTGCGCTTGAACGCGTTTCGAATTTCTTGACGCAGAAGGGGATCCTTGCCGAGCTCGGTTGCAACAATCATTCTCGCTCGTGCCAGCAGCTCCTCAGCGGGCTGCGCGCGCGTCGCATCAGGATCGACGAACTGTTCCGCATAGGCAAGAGGGTGCAACTCTTGCTCCTCGACAAAGTGGGTGTTGTGGCCTGCGATGAAGTTCTGTACTACTTCGTGTGATCGGATCCCGAAACCCTGTAAGTTTGTCAGACGACGCAGATGCAAATCCCCCAAAGAGTGCGTACCTCGGCTAGCTTGGAGACTATCGTCTTCCTCGCGAGCTCGTAGGCGGAAACACGACTGGGCATCTTGTGTTTACGGGTTTCCACATGCTCTTCGTCGTCATGGAACTGAATGTCGAAGTTGCTCTTCTTGTTGTCCCTGTACTTCATACCCAGCCACTCAGTCGCATCAGCTGCCATCTCGGCCGTCTCTACCCTCTGTCGGACCACATTGTCGAAGTACTCGTCGGATACGCCTAGACGAGTGTAGAGTGCGTCCAGTGCACCCCGTCGCTCGATGAGAGAGCGGTACTTCTGGCCAAGGGCGTATATTCGCCACAGGTCATCCAAGGAGAGTAGCTCAATGTGGAGCTTCGGGTTATCGGGATCGAAGCACGAGATGTAATCCCGCTTGTGCATCCAGATGTAAGGTACTTCGAACTCTTGCACGAAGATATACCTGAGGGCGCTAGTGATGGCTTCGACCAACTGAGGTAGGTATCGGTGGTACTGCCCATCTCCACGGAAGAAGTCGCGTTCCTTGCGGCTCGATAGTCGGGTGATGACCCAGGTGGCGGCTTCATCGAGATCGTTCTCGGTGAGTTCCTTGTGGGTGGACAATGTGGAGGACGCAGACAAGGCGGACGTAGCGAGTTGCATCCGCTCTGGGATGTCTTGAGCTCGAATGAGGTCATCATCTTCCGTCAGGAGTCGGGCGCGAATCTCGGAGGGTTCGAAGACCTGAGGGAGATCAGCAACCGTACACGCCAATGCGCACAGATTTGTATGGAGACGCACGTCTTGGTACTTCATCTCCGGTTTGGGTTGCTCCTCATCATAGCCTGCATCCTCATCGTCGACCAGCGCCCAGTCGTATTCATGTCCATCACCGAAGACCTCATGAATCTCGTCCCATGCGCTACCAGATGCTGTCAGAACCACCGTACGATAAAGGAGCAGGCATCACTCACTTTGCGTCAATACCGGCAAGCTCTGGTCGGGAGCCCATTGCTCTCCTCCTTGCCTTCTCCAGCCGTCGCTTCTCTCTCCGTTTCGCTTCGCGCTCCTGCTCGTCCATGGCACCCCCGTCCTCCTCTTCGTCCTCATACTCGATGAAGTTGTCCATATCGTCCATGTCGACATCATCGTCGTCGTCCCGACCAGCAGCAGCTCGTTCGTCGTCCCAAATATTCTGGATGTCTTGCACGCGGGGATAGTTATCGTCGTCGAGGTCCTCGTCAGAAGAGTCGATGACATTCCGGTGTCTGGAGGATGATGCCACCGGGGGAGACTCGTCTCGAGGACGACCTTTGGTGAGCCGGCGGCCGAAGGTACCCCCGTATTCTCCTGCAACAACTCCAGGTCATCTTCGTCCAAACCCTCATCCTCGTCTTCGCCTGACAAATGCGGCATAAGAGAAAACCACAGACTGTCAACATGTGCACTCACTTATAGGGTGGTGACGCTTCTTGCGCCTTTTGCGCCTTTTGCGTCTCTCTTCTTCTTCGTCGTCTGGCTCCTCGTCTTCGTCTTCGTCAACGATGAAGCCTTCGCGTATCCGCCTCTCCTCCTCTGCGTCTTCTTCTGGTTCTTCGGAGCTGTCGCCTGAGTCGTTGCCTACGACTGCGTCACCTTCCTCTTCCTCCTCCTGGGCACTGCCTTCCATAGGATCGTCTTCTTCTCGACGTGCGCTATCGTGTTCGCGGGTCGGGGAAGACATGGTGGTAAGGATGAAGGAAGTCGAGACGACTGGACTGGCCTGAGCGATGGTCCAATCTTGCCTTGACCTTGCGCTTATTAATCTGGAAATTAATATGAATTATGTAATTGCTCAGCTCCGTGTAGAAGGCTGTCTGTAATCGGAGTTCGAACATGCTGTTATTTAGCTGAGCTAACCAACCGGGCCGCAGCGGCCGCAACACAGTTCCAACGTCAATAGGCCCGTCAATTTCTGCCTACGGGAGACAACTCTCGACCGATAGACTGCACTTGAGCCTTCCACCTCGCAATGGCAGCTACCCCCATGGACTTCCTACGCCTTGCCCTCGACGAGGCGCGAAAGTGCACTCCCTCACCGACTGCATTCTGCGTTGGCTCCGTGTTGACTGCGACCTACCCTCCGGGCTCCGCTAAACCGGTCATCCTTGCACGAGGATACTCTCGAGAACTTCCAGGCAACACACATGCCGAGGCGAATGCTCTGACGAAAGCACGCCAACTTACCGAGGCGCAGCTTCTCGAGCTGTTTCCTGACGCGTCTCCTCCACTCTCGATCGATACAATCCTATCCCACGCCGACATTTACACTACGATGGAGCCCTGTTCGATCCGCACATCGGGCCTGGCACCTTGCGCAGACGCAGTCATAGCTGCAGGAATCAAGCGTTGTTTCATCGGCGTTGGGGAGCCCGATGACTTCGTCAATTGCGAGGGGGCACGGAAGCTCAAGGATGCTGGTGTCGAAGTCATCTGGCTGTCAGGCATGGAGAAGGAGTGTCTGGATGTCGCGAGGATGGGGAGGGAATAATGATATTGCAGTGGTCTAGGGTGGAAATGATGGTAGGTGTTTACATGCATGTACAGTGAAGTGCGTTTCGCTTCGGTTCGCCCAAGGCATCTTTGACCAATGCAGCCCACTCCTCTAGTATCTGCTTCGCGTGTCTCCTCTGGAGAACAGTCTCGGAATATTCGATGGACATGACGACCTTGTCGGTCTCCTGCATGACAATGATGTCGACCATGATATCGTCCTATGTCAAAGTATTAGCGAACAGACGGAGCAAGTATCCTGACATGAAACAAACCTGGAGCAAGTCCGTAATGGCCATCTTTGCGATCGCTGAAGTCGCTCCCGCAGGCACACTGGGTATGAAGTAAGGAACCTGTGTGCATGTGTAAGTCCGCGATTCAAGTCACCCTCCTGACAAAACCTACATCAAGCGGCTCCAAGAGAGCAGCATTCGGCTTCTCCAACTCGGGCGCGATCTTGACTATGTTGATGAAGACATTTGACAGCGGTTCCTTGCTGCTGACCCATTCGTGTACTTTCACTAGTCGACTCTGCTCTACGACTGCCGATCGAGCCTGCAACGCCTCTTGAATTTGCCGAGCGAGCGCCAGAGTATCGTCGACTTGCGCGTTTGGAATGCTGAAGGGCAGTACGTTGATACATGGACAGGCGAGACGCTCGACATCTTGCACATCGCCAGTCCTGCCGGAGTGCCAGAGCGAGAACGTTGGGGCGCCAGCCCCGGCGTACTTGGCCTGCACACGGGCCCAGCACGCGAGGAAGATGCTCTGCAGCGACACCGCAAGCTCCCGCGCACGCTGATCCAGTCTTGCGGCTCCAGATATCGCAGCTTTGTCAGTATAGACGTCTCGGCCGGTTGAGGGTTCGTCGCACAGACGAGGGAAGGGCGCAGGCTTCTCCGAGAACGCCGCCTTCCAGTATTCCTCCTGCGCACGTTCGCTTTCAGGACTGGGCAACGTGAACCTGAGGAAGCTATCCAGGTCGTTGGAGCTGTGCGGGTCTTCGCTGTTGTAGAGACGGATGAGGTCGTCCACAAGGAGCTGCAAACTCCAAGCGTCGTATTGGAAGTGATGGAGATGGATGAGAAGATACTGTGCTTGCGGAGACCGAAGGAAGACAGCCCGGGTTATCGGACGGTCGACAGGAGGCGGGTGCGATACCAGGTCCTTCATGCGCTGCTGTACCGCGTTCGAAGGATCGTCTGACAAGTCCAAGTCTTGGCTGCTCCAGGAGGATGAGAGGGCGTCGGATTTGAAGATAACCACCTTCGGTGTGCCAGATGTAGGGTCGTAGACGAATGTCGATCGCAACACGGCATGCCTGCGCACGAGTCGATACCACGCGTCCTGCAATCTGGACGTGTCGACGTCCTTCCCCAGGCGGTACCCGAAGACATGCTGGAAGCGGGAGCCCTCGCTGCGCTGCCACATACCAGCCAACCACTCCATGCCGGCCGAAGCGTGGGTCACCCTCTCAATCTGATCGACCAGGTGGGGTTGCACCAGACTCGACCAGACTTTCCGGGGAAGGTCGATAGCTAGGACGGCGGCATGTCCGTTCGCGTTCGTTGTTGCGTGGCCGTTGGTCGCGGGAGAGCTAACATCCCTGGCCTTCTTCAGGACGTCGCTTATCGTTCTGCTCTGGACGACGTCCGCAGCAGTCAGACGCAGACCGACGCGTCGACCCTTTGCTACGATCTGGACGGCAGTTATGGAGTCAATACCGAGCGCAGCGAGGTGGGTGTGAGGTTGTATCTTCGACGGATCGACCTTCGTTGTCGTGGATAGGATCTCCCGGAACTTGTCGAAACGACTATCAGGAGCACCGATGTCGGCTTCCTCTGGTGCGTCCGAAACATGCTCTTTCGTCTCAGAGGGTGCGTGCGCCGGTATGTCCGGGAGCCCCGCATGCCATGGGCTATGCGGGCGGCGCACGATGTCGCACATGAAGGCAGCATATCGCTCGATGAGTTCGCGGAGTTCGGTCTCCCCGGCCACGCTCGACATGCACGCCGCCTTGACAACGTACCCGTCGTCTGTTTCGTGAACTTCGACGTTGAGAGGATACTGAAATAGAAGCACGTATTAGATGAAGAACACGCTCGTGTACCAGAACACAACTCACATGGACGCTGATATCTTCGACGTCGCCACCCTCGAAGGTCCAAAGAGCACCCTGCTTGGACTCTAGTGACTCTTGCCTGGGCTGGTACACGAACAGACTGTCCCATAGGTTGGACAGGCCAAGTTCCCGTTGAATGGATCGCAGGGAAGCATGCTGCCAAGGCATGCTAGCGATGTTCGCGTCATGAAGTCGTTTCAGGAGAACTCTATTATGTACGTCCCCGTCGAAGCGGACGCGGCACGGAACGGTGTTCTAGGGAAACAGTAGTTCATCAGCTCAAGTTGCGCAATACTACGATGAGCACACTCACGAGCATAGGCCCTATGACCTCTTCCGCACCTGGAATATCTCGCCCCGAGACGACTCGACCGAACACGATGTCCCGACGTTGAGTGAGGACGGCGAGAAGCTTGGCAAAGGCAGTCTGTCCAATGCACTGGGGCGTCACTTCCGCACTACGACAGGCTTGACGAATCTCCTCCTCGGTGAGATGGACGGGCACGGAGACTTGATGGACAATAGAGTTCTCGGAAGGTGTCCTTGGGATGGGCGCACTGCGAAGGTCTCGGAGGGTACGGACCCAGAACGGCGTCCCATTCCTCTCCTGCCACAGCAAGCGAGGAAGGAGGTGATGGTACTGGGTAGTGGTTTGGGGTTCAACGTCGCGGTAGAGTCCTTGTACAGCATCAAGCAACTTCGCGATAGCCAGACCGTCGTAGAGCGCATGGTGCAGAACAAGGACCAGACGATGACCATCGTCCGGAGCAGACGACTTCAGAAGGTGGAGGAAAATAGGTGGCCGGTTGAAAACGTTCTCGTCCGCAGCAGCATTCGTGTAGGGATTGAGAGCCTCGACCAGATTTGTCGCAGGATCATAATCGGCCTCCAACCACTGGACGGAGGGAGAAGAATGGACGGCCTGTGCCCAGACACCCAAGCTAGGAAGGAAGTGGAAGGACGTCCGCAATATGTCAAACATGCCGATCGCCTTCGTCCAAGCTGCCCGTAAACGGTCCAAATCGACGTCGCTGGCGAGACGTAATGGGAACAGATGAACGTATAGCCTTCCCTGAGAGCCGATAGTCTGTAGGAACTCTCAGTAACCGCACAAATACTTTGAACAGTGTGAAGAACGTACCTGAGACAGCATGCCAGCCTGTAGAACACTGGTGGGATAGACCCTCACTTGCTCCTCCGGCGAAAGCTTGATCGCTTCCATATCAAGAGCCTCCTCCAGCTTCTGGCATTCGGTTGCGAATTCAGCATCAGAGAGACGGCTGTCCACTCGGCCGCCGCCAGAAGACTTCGACTTCTGGAGGTAGGCTGCCAGTCGCACAGGCGTGGCCAGTCTCATGATGTCCGCGGACGACAGTGCGAGACCATTCGCCGAGAGTTTGCGACTCAGGCCGATTGACTTGATCGAGTCGAGGCCGAGGGAAAGGAGAGACGTGTCATTCTTGATGAAGTCGAGGTCGATGCGCAGGAATTGCGCTGCGATGGAGCGGATATTAGATACATCGGCGTCGTCGACGTCGGACAGGTCCTCGGCGTCTTCGGAGGCTCCGTCAGGGTCGGGAGCAGGGATGTGCACAGGGGCACTGGGACCGCTGCTGGACCACTCCCAGCCCCAGTCACTAGACTGCGCAATGTGCATCGCTGTCTCTTCGAGTCGGCCCAAGATGCCGTCGACCATAGATGGGGAGATGTCAGACGAGGTGAACGCGGCATGGACCACAGCTTGGTCCTGTTCGGGGTCCAAGACGACTTCGACGGCGAGGACGTACTGCAGAGACGTCAGCGTCAAGAATCAGTAATGACGAAAGTTTCGAACGTACATCAGGCTCCGGATTCTGACTGTCCAGTACACTCCACAAGTCGCTCGAACTCTTCTCCTTGTATGAGACAGAGAAGAGCGTGTCGAACAGCGACCCTGAGCGGTGCTCGACCCATCTCTGAATACGGCTGAGCGGAACGTGCTCGTACTCGCTGACGCGCGCGATATCATCCTGCACGGTTTGAAGCGCCTTCGCAGGCTCGTTCAGACGTACACGAGCCGGCACCACAGTGATCATGGGACAGATCGTGGTCTCGATGTTGTCTACCGGTATCGACCGTCCGGCGCGTATGACCTGCACGCAGTACCGAGGTTAGCAGAATATGAGTAGCGAGTTTTTTGTACGCACCCCGAAGACAACATCGTCATTCCCGTACAAATCCTTGGCAAGAAGAGAGCCGTAGGCGCACATGAGGAGAGCTTGCAGTGTCACATGCCGTCCAGCGGCCTTGGCCTGTAGTTCGGACAAGGGCAGAGAAAGGGTGCGCGACGTGACATCAGCCGTCCGAGAGGAAGCCGTCAGGTTCAACAGACGCTGCCAGGGGAAGTCCTTGAGATACGAACACCAGAACGCTTCAGCGGAGGCGCTATCGATGGTCGCGAGGTAATCCAAAATGCGCCGAAGAGGGGCAGACGGAAGCTGGGGCCGTTCCTCATAAAGTCGCCCGAGGTCCTGGAGCAATACAGGAAGTGATATTCCGTCGTACAGTGCGTGATGGATGGACAGTGCGATGTAGGCGCTCGCAGAATCGTGAGTAGTGAATATAGAGAGGCGAACTGGTGGGACCTTCGAGGCTCCGCGGTTGAGCTCCGTGGAGATAGACGCGGCTTGCTGCTCTGTGAAGTACCGCAGAAATTCGTCTGCATCATGTTCATCAATTCGCTCCTCGTGAGGCTGCGCATCGTAGGTACCCGCTCGCAGGACGACTTGGACAAGCTCGCTCCCGAAATGGAATACCGTGCTGACGTGCGCGTCGCGTGAGTACTGACCAGAAGAAGATGAAGAAGAGACGAGACATACCGAAGCATCTCATGATGCGCGACTAGCTCTGTCCAAGCGGCACGGAGCTTTGTGACAGAGACCTGCGGGCTGAGGCGCATGAGGACGTGCTGCACGTACATGGTGGGGGCATTGGCGGATCGGAACAGGACGCCTTCCTGGACAGGGAGGGGAGGCAGGAGATCCTCGATGGTGGCGGACGGATACGCGCTCTCGACCTCTTCTCGCACCCGCTCAACGAACTCCTGGACAGCCGGGGACTCGGCGACAGAAGCCGTCCGGCTACCATCAACCAGCGCTGCAACAGCACTGACAATCGGAGCCTGCATGATCTGCGAAGGCGATACCTTCACATCGAAAGCTCTTCGAAGGTCAGCGGCGAAACGAGCGACGGCTAGAGAGTCCATGCCACACTCGAACAAGTTTGTCTCCGCGCCAAGACGCTCGACAGGGATCTTGACGTATGGTTCAAGCACCGCAAGGACCTTCCTCTCCAGGTCGGTAGGTTCTCTTCGCGGCTCGTTCGAGGACGCTGCGGACTTCGACCCAGCCATCAACCCGGTGAGAGTCGTCATGTCCAGCTCGAGGAAAAACGCAGTCAAGACCTTCGCGTCGGCCTTGCCATTGGAACTCAAGGGAATGAAGGTCAGAGGGACAATATGGCTGGGGCGCATGTAGCTCGCAAGCTCTCGTTCGCTCGCGTTGCGCAGCTTCCGCAGGAGACCATCCGGGGGTGAAACCAGCTTTGGCTTCCCACCCTTGCGCGTGGAGACTGGCACGGAGGTATCCCAGGCCACAAACGACACGAGTTGTTCGACCCCAATCGCCGGATGCTTCGCGAGGATGGTCATGACGTCGAGCGTACGCTCTGGAGCCGCCGCGCTGCGGAGGATCGATGAGATGCCCTCGGACTCGATGCGCACTCCGCGCAGCTTGATCTGGGTGTCAATACGACCCATGATCTCGAGCGTAGCGTCATGCATCATGCGGACTAGATCTCCTGTCCGGTATGCCCATCGATCGGTACCGTCGTCGGGGAATTTGAGAAACACCTTCTGGGTAAGGTCCGGGCGACCCACGTAACCACGGCCGACCAAAGGACCCTCGACGACAAGCTCACCGGGGGCGCCACGGAGAACAATGTTCATGTTCTCGTCCACCACGTAGGCGGCGACATTGGCAAAGGTATGCCCGATGTTTGCGCGCGGAGTATCCTTGTCCATCATACGCGCCGCGCATCCGATAGTGACTTCGCTAGGGCTACGAAGACCATGGATTAGATGCATTAGGAGCATATGAGACAAGTGCGCACGTACCCATAGAAGTTCGCCAGTTTGACCTTGGGATGGTCGGCCCATCTGTCCAATATCTGCGGTGTGTCGTTTGAGAATGGGGCGCGATCTTCACGCGAGTAAGACGTACCGCATCACTCATCTTCTCGCCTCCGCTCGCAATATAGCGCAGAGGGTTACTGTGCCCCTCATCCTCATCCTCTTGTACTGCCGACAGAGTGGCCTCGATAAGGCTCGGTACGATACCGACATGCGAAACGCGGAGGTGTGTGATGTAGTAAGGGAGATCCTCCAGTAGAAGAGAACGCGGAGCCGCGAGTATGGGAATGCCAACCGCGAGGGGGATCATAATCTCTGCGATGTGGACGTCGAATGCGACAGCTGTCCGACAGGGTGAGTGTCGACGAAATCAGAAGAGTATGGCGGACCTACAGGCGACAGACAAGTAGTTAAGCCTGTCTTGAGGTGCGAGTTCAGCTGAAGCGCAGAAGTAGCTCAAGGCCCATACAGCTTCGGTCAAGCCCCGATGTGTCAGAATGCATCCCTTCGGTGTTCCAGTCGTGCCTTGAAAGATGTCAGTCGCAACATCTCGTCGACAGTCGATTTACTCACCAGAAGTGTAGAGGATGTAAGCATCGTCCTCCAGGGACGGTACCATGAGGGCGTCTGAGCGTTGCTCGTTGATTGCCTGCTGCGTCGCAGTATCCTGGACATCTATGGCGATGTTACCAAGCGATGGGAAGCAGGGCATATCTGATGTCGATAGAATGTACTGTGCGTTGGAGTCTCTGGCGATGAAGTGCTGCCTCTCGAGAGGGAGTTCCGCGTCGATCTGACGAAGTGTCACATCGAGTAAGGTGAGCTGACCACGTCCTCAGTCAGATCCGTACGGCATGCACATACCGGAACATAGCATCCACCCGCCCTGAGCGTCCCAATGAATGCAATATGGAATAGCACGTCCCGTTTCATACAGATGGCAACGGAGCGACCCTTCTCCAAGCCAATGGAGAGCAGCCAGTGAGCAAACTGGTTGGCCTTGCGTTCGAGTTCGGCGTACGTGATGCTCTCCGGTGTGTAGTTGGAGATAGGAACGTCGGTAGAAAGGTCCGCATACCAACGCACAGCGATGCCATCCGGATTCTCGGTCGCGCGTAGGGAGAGGTGGTCAGTCGCAAACTTCGTCGGCGGGACGAGATAGTATGTTTTGCATCGTTCCTGGAAATCTTGTTTCTCGTACGAGGATATGAGGCTTAAGGGAAGGTGAGGAAGGGCCGCTAGTGGGGAAGTGGGATTCGCCGATGCATGTTCGACAAGCGCCGCAACCTGCGACAAGAACAGCTGGCATTGTAAAGGGTGACAAGTGCGCTCTGAAGCGGTAACAGACAATCTCCCTCCCTCCTCGATTCGCACGACCAGAGGGAATTGCCCGCTAAGGCTCGGACTGGGGAGCGATCCCGCGCTAACCAACGCGAGGGCAGGCGACTGTTTCGGAGCCAAGTCAAGCGCAGCCCTTAGGGCATCGGGCTGGACTGTGGGCCGAGAGGGATCGGCGAGGTCTTCAGCAACGGATTTGGTCGTGTCCTCCCAGGTTCGACCACTGGACCACGCTACTCTCACGGGGAGCAAGCCTTCCTGTTCGCCGTCCGCTACACACAGAAGGACGTCTTCGCAGGCGCAGTACGCACCAAGAACCCTTCCAATCGCGGTGACAACTGTGGGGAGCGGCGCGGCAGACTCCGTCTGGGTGTGATGCGATACAGGCAGCGAGAGCGACTGAAGCGTGTCGGGTGCGAAGCGCCGCGAGGAGAGATCCGGGAAGTCTTGGTGCCTGTAGCCCGTGAGTATCTGCTCCAAGTCGGCATTTCGAGCTGGGGTGGCAGCGACGGAAGAAGACTCTGAGACAGCAGGAGAAGCGGGCGGCATCGTGGTGCTGAATGAACGAACGGAACGGATGAGTGCTCGGTCCGAGCAGACGTGTGAAAGGGTAGGGCGTACCTTCACAGCGCGAATGGCTCTGTGCTGGGCGCGTTCAGGAGGGGAAATGAGACGGACGACGATGGTGCGACTTCGCAATTTCGACAATCATATGTTAGGGCGTAGAGGCCGCCTTCGGGGCCGACAAGGGCTGCGACCGCTGGGGTACCGGGGAGACTGGTCGCCAGATGCTCGGAAAGACCAGGTGCGACGCCAAGGATCTGTCATAGCTTCGGCAGAATTCCAGGGCACGACAAAAGTGTATTCTGGACAGCCCGAGACAGAGAAGAGCCATGCGGAAAGCAGGGCGGGATGACGAGGAGAGCTGGGATTGGGTCGTGTTGGTGGAGACGGGGAGAGGGCATGGCCAAGCGAGCGATCTTATCTAATCAGATTGTCCGGGGGTCAAGCGGCCGGTGATTAGATGACGCAGATGGCGCGAGTGATCTAATCAGATAAAGGTGTTGTTCGATCAGGTGTACTGCAACGACGAACGACAGCTGCCGGACGTTCCTCTTGGCCAGAAATCTATAGCCTCGCGCGGATGATTTCCTGCGCGCATGGGCTGCAGTCTGGACATGTCGCACTCATTCCAGCCTTCGGGGTTTCCCTCCGACCGCCCCAAGCTTCCGGGTCCGCTCGCGCCTTCGAGCCTCTCTGCCGGGCCTGCTCGCCCTGGCGTCCACGGTGCCCCGCTCGAGAGTGCGTGATTGTCATGCCGCGCAAGGAAATGGCACGTACAGATCTGTCGCCGTTTCCGACCGTCTACATATAAAGGGTTTCGGTGCGAAAGCGTGCCGAAGAATCACTTCGGCTGTGTCCTCCTCCCTCCACCAGCTCTAATCGCGTCCCTCTCTTCGAGCTTCTCGATGGCCGCCCAGCAGCCTCCGCACCTGTCTACGACGTTGTAGGCCTCGGCTTCGGCCCCGCAAACGTCGCCATAGCTGGCGCCATTGTCGACAAGTGGGCGAGCACTCGCTCCGGGGATGCCACGGTGAGCCTACTATTATCATTCCTCCCCGCGCGATTGCTCACAGACATTGCGCGTTATCGGTCTATATTCTGTCTATCAGTCCCATGTTCCTCTGCAGCAGGTGCTCTTCATCGAGAAGCAGCCGGAGTTTAGATGGCATCCCGGCATGCTCCTCCCCAATTCGCGCATGCAGATCAGGTTTGAACTCGTGGACTTTGCTGCATTGTAACCAGGTGACTGATCTTCGCATCCAGCTTCCTGAAGGACCTCGCGACACTGCGCTCCCCTCAGTCATTCATAACCTTCCTCGCCTACCTCCACTCCCAGGACAGGCTGATAACCTTCATCAACCGCGGAAGCTTCACTCCGACGCGGCGAGAATATGCCGACTACCTGTCTTGGGCCGCGGAGGCCGTCCAAAAACGCGGCATCCAGGTGCGGTACGGAGAGGAGGTCGTTGGCGTCACCCGTCTCGAGGATGGTACAATCGAGGTCCGCAGCCGTGATACCGCGACCGGAGAGGAGTCTCGCAGGGTCACAAGTACGTCTCCATCGATCGTGGTTTAAGAGGCTTTTTGTCTGAGCGTCCTTGCTTAGAAAACCTAATCATCTCCCCGGGCGGTTCGCCTAAGCTTCCGCCGGCTCTATCAGTTCACTGGCCCCACCCTCGTATCTTCCACAGCTCCTCCTACATCTCTTCTGCCGACGCCTTCTTCGCTTCGATATCGCAAACCTCGGAGCCGCTACGGATCGCTGTCGTCGGTGCCGGGCAGTCGGCTACCGAGGTTCTGCTCGACTTGCAGAGTCGGTTGAATGCCCTCCCCTTGCCATCGGGCAAGAAGCATGTGTTGGACATGATCTTCCGGAAGGGATCGCTGAAGCCTAGTGACGATTCCCCCTTCTCTAATGAGATATTCGATCCAGCAAGTGAGTCGGCACATGTTCCATCTTACCTCAAGTCGGGCGCTAACCCGTGTACATAGCCACCGACTTCATGTTCCGGCTGCCGACGCAACGTGATCGTCAACATGTCCTTCGAGAGTACAACCCCACAAATTACAGCGTCGTCAACATCAACACCATCGAAAATGTATGTTTCTCTTTCAGCTCCAATTACCTTCTTTGCTCACCACGAGTACGTCGATTGCAGTTGTACGAAGTTATGTACCATCAAAAGCTGCTGGACGGCATCAAGGCCAGAACGGGTCGCGAGGACGAATCCAACCGCACACGCATCACTCTCCTTCCGAACACATCCATCTACGCTGCAGACATCGTCTCTCCCAGCTCCGAGGCGTCCTCAACGAGCGAATCCGTCCGCCTCACGCTCCACAATGTCCTTACCCGCGCCGTCTCGCTGAAGACCTACGACGCAGTGTTCTGCGGTACCGGCTACGACCGAGATTCGTGGACCCGGCTCCTCGCGTCGTCCAACCTCGCGGAGCACTTCGGCATCAAGTCGTCCTCCATAGAGCTGGTCGCAGAATCGGAGGGCCCTACGACTACGCACCTCTTCGCGGACCTCGACGACATCGAGTCGCGCATCTCCTCATCCTCCACGGACGGCTTCTCCACCCCGCCGACGCCAGATACCCCCCACTCGCATCACTCACCGCTTTCAAGAGGGTCGCACCCCTCGAAGGTTCGCATCTCGCGGACATATCGCCTGCTTTCGGAGAGGGAGAGCAAGGGCGAGGCCGCGGGCCCGCATGAAGCCCGTGTCTATCTGCAGGGTTGCACGCAGTCGACGCACGGTCTGAGCGAGTCTCTGCTCAGCATCTTGGGCGTGCGTGCTGGTCTTGTCGTGGACGAGCTATGCAATACTTCAGGTGCCGGGAATCAGTCGAATCTCTAAGATCTCTCATTGTACACTGTAGCGTACGAGACTACATAGGCTTGACGGAAGAGATGTGATCATCTTTCCTATTAATATTATTTTAGTCGTGACATCTAGCGATCTGCGCGCTTTTGAGTGCATGAGACGACTCGGTTCAGGGATCGGATGCTCGGTGACCGGGGAAAGTTCTTACAAGTATAGTGATAACTCGCATCGCGCAGTGAACCACATGAAAATACAAGCCATATGTAAGAGAGACAATGCCTCCCGGGACATACTACGATGGTCCAAAGGGCCGTGTTGGGGCCGTGTGCGGTAGCCTGCAGACGAGTTGCCGGAGACTGAGAGATGCCCACCCAATAGGATTTTGCGTGCACGTGGTGTCCTGTCATGCCGGGCAGTGGTACTAGTGAGTCTTCGTGTCTTCGCTGGGAGAGCTCAGACAATCCGATGCGTCCAGAACTGCGTCGCTGGTCGGAGCTGAGTCCCGGGTCTCAAGCCATTCCCCCCTCCGGTCATTCCTGTGAAGTGCTCTCGGTGAGTCAAGCGAAGACGAAGATGCGGACCTCAGACGGACTTACCCAGGACAAGTCCACAGTCATCACACCACCAGAGCGGCTCCCGAGCCCCTCCAAGAATTCTCTCCACAACCTTCACGATGATATGTTTCGCCCCCTTGCTGACGCGGGGCTCACGGAACTTGCCCGTCGTTCTGTACCACGCGATCACCCAGTCGTAGTCCACGGAAAGGGGCGAACCACAGCGAGCTCGACGCCAGCTCTGATACCGAGGTACCTGGCCAGAGCTTTCGCAGAGAACATCCCGAACATGACAGGACGCGTCTCTGCGCTCAATTTCTGGTGCTTCTCCGCGAAGCGGACCAGCTCGTCCGCCTTGAACCCGATACCATAGTGGAGTAGAGGCCGCCCAGCAATGGGAGCGTCGTATGTCTCGGACGTATGTGACGGAGGGTGACACGCATTGGGAAGTTTCGCCACAGGAACATGCTTCGCAGCCCACTGCTTATATTCCTACATAGATACGATAGCAATGAGCTGCACAAACGCGTCAAACCGGGATGAACGCTCACCTCGACCGCCTCGGGTGTGTTTCCGAAGAGCTTGGTATCACGATCGGCTTTGATGAAGTCCTCAATGACTTCGTCATTGTCGTCGTCGGTGTCTCCGTATTCGGCTTTGGGGGAGATAGGGGGTGGGTCTCACAATGGCGACTGCTCTGAATCTTCTGAGATAGTCGGGAAAGAGTTGGCTGCAGGACGCGGATCAGACTCGAAGCTGGAGCCTGAGGATGCGGGCACGGACAACAACGATCCCATGGTGGTGGTCAAGAGACGAAATACGAGCCGTTCTCCTGTCTTCAGTCGATCAGCGGTTGTGGCTCACCAATCATAGGAGGGTTCTTTTGCTTTGGGTCTGAAATCAGAGATGAACCATGCAACACTGCAGCTGTGCCTACATTCTTGCGGTTATGTTAGCGACTAGGTTTAGCGGCCTGGATCAAGAGACACGTTTGCGCATTGCTTACCGTGGTCAGTACAGCGCTGGATGCGGCATGCATAGGAGAACCGGGATGGTAGACACGCGATCGAGGGTGGTTGTGTGCGCAAAATCCTTCATACTACCGCTGCGCAGTAGCTACACGTTCTTTAAATGTGAAATCCACTCTTCGTCTCAAGCCCCGTGGCAAATGGACCCCAAGGATGTGCGGGGCCTCAAACTTCATGGCGAGCCACCAGAAGGTCGAGTTGCTGAAGATAGGGTGGATGTGTCAGTTGTAAGTAGTCGAGATTCAGACCAGTAGGAGGTCACCAACCGTCATCTCTGGTCGCGGAGGTGATGGCGCGCGGGAGATGAGCTTGAAGCCGGCGGAACTGCCGCTTGCAGCGTGATGGCGGCCGGGCGGGTGGCAGGGGGTGCGGCGCGTCAGAGCGCGGTGGCTGCCCAGGGCCTTCCCGAGGGGCAACAGCCGCTACATTTTATCTTCTCCTTCTTCTCCGTGCTGTCTCAGCTTCATCATTGCGATCGAGACGCGCTGGACTATGCCACCATGTCAGCCAGGCTCTCGGACGCGCACAGCGAGGAACAGACTCGCCACGAGCAGGGACGACGACGAGGGGCCCTTTCGTTCGCCCGGGAGACACTGAAGTCGCGCCACGGGTAACGTTGTGTTCTTGCATAGGCCCGTCCTCCTCGGCAGCATGGCAATTCTGGCAGCTAGGCATTGGTCGCACTTCTGAGGATCACTGGCGAGGTGTGGATAGTGACCGGTGAGGCGTCCTCAATGTGGTGACGATTGGTCCTGCAACTCATAACTTCGCGAGACGCATCCGCTTGTACACATGCAAGTGCCTGTCGTTTGCGCGTTCTTTTCACAGGAGCGTCGGCCCAATGCTGGATCGTCATGGACTAGCATTGCATGGCTGTATGACTGAATACGCGTCCTCCAAGGCGGTGGCTGACCACACGATGTGGTTGGGGAGGGCCCTTCGGTGAGTACTCCCGTTCGCCATAAATCTTGCAGCCACGCAAATGCGCCGCCCGTAATTTCATTGTCTCGCTGCCTCTTCCACTTGCACAAGATGGCCACACAGCGTAGACCAGGCGCATCCAACCGCTCGTCGACGCCGGAGCACGCCTAGTATCGGCACCACAGCGTGTTTTGCGCTGATCAAAAGCTGTATGTGCTATCCCAGCGATATTGAACCGCCTCTATTTTTTGGAATGGTCTGGACGATGTGCTCTTACCCAAAGGACACACCGTCTCCCCCTACCCTCGAGAGTGTGACAGAGTGTGACCTGAGTTACACCCTGTCACACCCAAGGATAGGCACCGATCGGCGGCGATGCGCCACAACGAGTGCGGGGTAACGCGTCCTCGAAGGCAACTCGAAGGGACCCAACGCCGTTGTTGAAGCCTATGCGGCAGGCTGTTTTCGCGTGGAGGCTTCTCGTAGAAGAGAGGAGGAGGAGTTGTGACCAAATTAAGAGGTACTCACCTGTGCTAGAATTGCGCTGAGATGTGCGCGACCTCCTGTGTCTCAGCCGGTCTTGCGGACCAACGAAGGCCGCATATGCACCATGACACGCGTCTCGTCTAGGGGGTGCTTGCTTGCGCTCTGAACCCGGAATGAGTTGACCAAATAGTCTGAGGGCCTGCACGTACCACTGGGCTGAGTACACTCTCCCGTTCATTCAAGGAGCACCGCCCATTTGCCTTGAAGGTCAGCATCTTGCTGCTCCCTTCGCTTGCTCGATGTCGATGTCAGTGTGTGTCTTTTCAGGTTGAGGATGTCGAGAGACGCTGCATGGTGGTCGATTGACAAGCAATGCGGCTCGGGGAACAGTGTCGGCGCGCTACGCTGCCCTCTCGGAGAAGCGCGAGCAGCTTGTCCCTCTAGTTGATGCGGCATTTACTTTTTATGAGATGCCCATTTACCCACGTCTTCGCGCATTTATATGGGAGGATTCCCGTCGTTCTTCGCTTTTCGCCCTTTCCCCCTTCACCTCCCGCCCCTGCTCCCACCCGCCCGTTCCCCAAGTATATTCCCTCCCGTCGCGCCTACGCGCCGGACACTTAGTCCGTCTCAGTACTTCTAATTCACAAAGGATGTCGCGCAAGCCGGATCCTCCCTTCCCCTCCTTCACTACCATGTCCCGGGAGATGCAGAGCGACACGCTTAAGCTTCCTGCTTACCGGGAGAGCTACCTTCTACGCTTCCACCCTTATCCTCAGACGCGTCGACATGACAAGGGGTCCTCGTTGATGGTAGGCGATCCTGTTCAACAGGTCATGAGCACTACTTAACTGCGGACACAGAGAACGGTTGACTACAGGCATGCAGAGCCTCCCGTCACACAAGAGGCTCCCGAAGCCAGCAACGTATGTTCGACGTGGAGTTGCTGAATGTGCGGGTAACCACTGACGACACCACTATACAGTCCCTTCGCGATGAAGTCGCCGACTTCGAGCATGTCGTGTCTGAAGCCGAAGCCAACGCGGGGAGGCAACACATCAAACGGAAACGGAGCCTCACCTCTCTCATCATTGTATGTGACGCGTCTTCCTCCTCAATTAGTCTCTCAACGACTCGTTGGCAGGATTTTGCGTTCCTTTTGAGGTACAAATGGCGTTCCTCCACGCAGGCCAGTCCCGGTGCTTGATTCCCTGTAGTGAGCTTCTTGAGTTCCTATGTGAACCGTCCGATCGTTCTTGTCGCACATATATCCCGCTCGCACGTACCCAACCAGCGATGCTTACTTCTTGCATAAAGCCGCATAATCACGCTTGTATCTATAGCTGTTGTCCTAGATCGTCACCTTGCTTGTAATCTTGTCTTGCTATCGTCGCACATGCTTTGCAAATGGATCATCTTGTATATTCAGTGGGCTTCACGCCTGGACCAGGTGTGCACCTACGACTTGCAGGGCCCCGGCCCGCTCTTGACAGCCGTTAACGGGGACATGCGGCGATCTTCGCGGAGTTGAGTTTGACTTTACAGCCTGAAGGCCGACGGAGTTTGCGGACATTGCTCACACTGCGCAGAGACACTCAGCACACATGACCTCGCAACGTTCGCTCACGCATTCATTCTGGCGGCGTCTTCGAGCAGTCTTGCTTTTGAACGTTCATCGGAGTTGAAGCCCACATAGATCGATCTTCACGCTGTCTTCCTCGAGCCTCTTCGAGCTCGCGTTCCGGCAGACGGGCGTACACTCCTCATGAGTCATAGTGTGAATGCAGGCTTGCGGTGAGGCATTGAAGCATCTCTAGCACGAGCTTGATATGCTTGAAGCAGGCGGTTGGGGTCTTCTAACGAAATTTGAAGCAAAGGTCGGACGACAGCACGCAATATGGGGGAAACGGCGTTGTAGACACGACACGTCGACGGACGAGATGATTGTCGGAACCGAGGACTACGGCGCCTGTTGGGAGCCTCATATGTACGCGCTGTTTGTGCGTGTTTGGCCAAAGGGCGGCTAAGAAATTCTGTGCGCCGGCGACCTCGGGGCTCTCCTGCACACACCGACTGCTGCCGCCATGCGTATCGAAAAGTGCTACTTCTGCTCAAAAAGCGTATACCCTGGCCATGGTATGTTGTCCACCTTCATTTCGCTGTGCAGAAGTCTCATGCATTCGCCAGGGAGCGCGTTCGTGCGGAACGACGCGAAGGTCTTCCGGTTCTGCAGCTCAAAGTAAGCATCTCTGTGTCGAGGCTCCTTGCTTCTGCTGACCGTGGACATCTTACAGATGCAACAAGAACTTCAAGTATGTGTGATTGATGATAATACCCGAGTCTCGATGTCTAACGGTCTCCCCAGGATGAAGCGTAACCCGAGGAAGGTACGCTGGACGAAGGCGTTCCGGAAGGCTGCTGGGAAGGAGATGACCATCGTAAGTTCTCCTTTCCCCTCTTTCAAGGTTGCACAGACCACAACTCGGCCATTAGGACTCTACGATCGAGTTCGAGAAGAGGAGAAACGTCCCCGTCCGCTACGACCGCGAGCTGGTACAGACTACTGTCAAGGCGATGAAGAGGATAGCAGAGATCAAGCAGAGGCGAGAGCACGCATTCTGGAAGAACAGGTACGTTCCAGACATATTCTATAGCAGTACTCGCCATTCAACCAAACGCACCTCAGGATGCTCGTGGCGAGGGAGAAGCTCAAGGCGCACAGAAGGCGCAAGCTCGAGAAAACCTCCATCAAGCTCGTCCAACCCCTCACGCCCCAGACCGAGAAGGTCAAGGAGAAGATCAAGGTCTCGGTCAAGGCGCGGAGTGCTCTTGTCGCCGGCGAGGGCCGGTCTATGGGCATGGACATCGACTGAGCCACCCCATCCGGCTCCTCGTGCGTTCTCCTTCCTTCCCTCTTCATCACGTCGTTATGCTTTGCGGTCAAGCCACGGTCGGTGTATTGCTTTGTAATGTACAGGTACATGGTATGAGATATGTTCCCGGTAATGTGTACTGGTATGACAGAAGACTACAGATATGCGGATATGCGGATAGAAGTACAGTGAATGCGTAGACGCATGATATACGCGGAGAGTGAAGAAATCGTCTAGTTGTCTACCGTTGCTTATACTTCGCTTCATTCTCCTGGCGAATATTGGGGTCCAATGTGTTTTGCAAGCCCAACAATGTCTTGCTGACAGCCTCGGTGGCACCAATCATAGGCTTAAGGACGGCAATGGGAACGGCTCGCACGACGGCACGCATAGCACCCTGTACAGGAAATCAACATCTTTCCCCTGATGATAGCAGAATATGCCATACCTCGTTGCCTGAACGTTCATAGACTTCCATCGGCACAGCGAGGATAGTCTGAGCCGCAGAATTGAAGTTCCGCCTCAGGCTCCTGTATGCCGACTGCATGCCCTCCTTGACATTCACCGGCTGCTCCGCGTACTTGCTGATAAGGTCACCAGGGTCTTCGTCCTCGTCACCATGATCGAGGTCAGTGGGGAACTGAACAGCTTCTGCCATGACTTCGTCGTTGAATTGGCCGCCGAGCACGGTCTCCGCTTGCTCGAGGATGACTTGCGTGCCCGTTGCCAGACGTGCCCCAAGTCTGATAGCTTCCATGGCCGTAGACTTCATGAACGCGTTCGTCCCCTTCTGGAGACCGCGGTACACACGCCCGTCCTTCTTGTACTGAGCGATGGGGAGCAAAATGAGGTCCGCAACGCCAGATCCGACGTTAACCACCGATCGAATGGGTGCAACACCAGAGATGACGTCGACCAGTTGAGTTGCCTTCACATCCGGCGTCCACATATCGTTCAACAGGTCAAAGAATCTCGGCCATCCCGTGATCTAAGTGAACGTCAGCCGTGCACGACGTAACTAGAGTATTGCTACAGAGACTTACTCCCTTCACCGTGATGTGCCTTAGAGTCATCTCTGCACCATCGAAGTGGAAGAAGTTCATGAGCTCGATGGTGCGACCTTCCCTCAAAGCACGGTAGTCCACCCGGCGTGGCTTGTAATCCAGCTTGATATCGACTGGGAACACCTCAGCTTGCTCTGAGGAAGAAGGTGAGGAGATGACTCGGATGACAAACATGTATACGTACGGAAGTAGATCTCGTCTGTCGGGTCCGAGCTTGCTGGAGGGGCAGCATCTGGGTCCTTGAAGGCGAAGAATTGCTTCAAGAAGTCAAGCGCATCCTGATCTACATGCAGTCGTAGAGGAGTATCTTTGCCTAATGCATCGTAAGTACGCGTTCAAGAACATGAGCCACCACACTCACGCGAAGCCTGGCTTCTTGGGATGGGTGTCCTGGCACTGGGTGAAGCATACGAAGTTCAACGCGAACCATGTTGGAGTCCGTCTCACGGACGTTGCCCTGGGTGTCAGCACGAAGGCTTGTTAAGAACTTCGACCACGTCGACGTCTTGATGTGGTCCAGGATTTCCACGTCTTTCACAGTAGCGAAGACGCGTGACACAAGTGCAGCCTGCGGACGATACTGGTCGACCTCCGCATCTAGGCCCATGAGTTTGATCTCAATGCTAGGTCCCTTCGATCTGTGAAGACGTCTTCGGTGCCGTGAAGTGGCATGTGAGCTACCTCGGCCAGGTGACGCCAGCGGCTGAGGCTTCAGAGATTGCCACGAGCTTTGGGTATTCGTCTCGAACTCCTCGTTGAGCTCTTCGTCAATGGCAGCTATGAGAGCACCAGGCTCCAGCTCGTCGATGTTGTGTTCAAGACCGATATAGACTGAATTGAAGAGAAGAGTATTCGTCTCATCGACGCTTGGGTCGGGGGTCTGCCCACTTGCGACGAGTTGTCGGATCTTCGCGAGACGACGCCGCATCTCCTTCGCCTTCTCCTCGATAATCTTGCGTGTGCGTGTCCAGTCGTAGCCGTCGTACAGCAATACGGTAGCAGAAAAACTCCGGACCCGCACCTGAAAGGTCGTGTCACCGAAGCTGTTCGCCCGGCTCAGAAAGCTGCACACGCATATAGGAACACAGCTGCGTACCTTGCGGCCTCACCAGGGTCGGGAGGGAGGGTGTCGAAGTAGTTCTCGACGACGTGAATGCCATCAGGACGCAACATGCGAATCGTCTCGCCACCAAAAGCCGATGTAACACCGACCGGTGTCTCGACGTCGGGGACGACAGATGGGCTGTCGGGATCGGACTCGTCGAACTCGTCATCGCTCAACTCGCGGAGGCCGGCAGCCGCACCGAAGTGCTCATCGAGATAGTCAGGATTTGTGGGCAGATCATCATCGATCATGTCGGGAGCAGCCCCGACCTCGGGCAGTCGCCGGAACGCTTGCTCGTCAAGCGACGCTAGTCGAACCCGAAGTCTCAGCATCTTCAGCGCGCAACACAAATGGTGCAGCTTACCAAGTAAGCCCCGGGAGGAGACTGCTTTCTGGCTAACATTAGCAGGCTCACGTTTCGTCTTGGGTTCAAATGACCTAGATCTGATGTCAGTACTGGCTGAAATAGATGTTAAAGCCACGAACTCAGCAGCTGGCGGCTTGAACGCAGACGACAGGTCACCGATGAAAGCGCCTAGAGCGCTCATAGTATCGGCGCACATATGCAGCCGAATGTTGCCCTGGTCAACGAGAAGCTGGGCAAACGAGTGAATACCGTAAGTAAACTTCTATCCGCGGCTACACTTACCCGACTATCTGGGGGCTGCACGGAGCCGTCTTGCGTGAATGTGAGCACTAGGTCCGATAGCTCTGTGACGACAGCATAACCCGCACTCTGCAATGCACGGTGTGTCAGATCAGCAGCTAAAGTGCTAACCCATCAACTAACCTTCCAAAAGCCAACGCCTGATGCGAAGTTCGCTCTTGCTGAGGTGCCGGTCTCTTCAGCATTGGTTGACAGGTCGTCGATGAGCAGTAGCGAAAATGCAGGCAAGGAGAGGTTCAGTGACATGGTCGGCGAATTTCCCTCGATGACTGTTGAAAGCTCAAGCTCTCCTATGTACGGGAGGAGAGCGCCCTTGTGAGTCGGGGCATAAAGCCGTATCGAGGTGTCATGTATCTTGACGTGAACTCGCGTTCGCTCACTGGGAACGACAGATTCGAAAGCCTTGAGAGTTACGGTGAGCGAAAGTCGACGATATACACAGAAGACCAAACTTACCCCTGGAGGCGCCTTGAAGAAACGACCAAGGTCAGCCGCCCATCCGATATCGGGAAAGAAGTTGTACGTAATGCCCGAGACAGTGAGTCGAATCCTTGACTCCTTGGCGGTAGTCCCCGGCACGATCAAGGATGTGAAGCGAAGCTTCAGAGCTGACCGGCCTGACGTAGACTGATGTACTGTCAGAAAGGGAAATGCAAGTCGCTTTGTAATGCGCACCAGTGAGGGAGGCGCCGTCAATGACACGAAGCAGTTGCGATCAGAGCCCGTGGTGTCGTAGATGTTCAGGTCTGTAACGCCAACAGTCACAACCGTCTCATCCTAGGATGACTGGTGAGTTGGTCGCCTGCATTGAGGTTCACTCTTGACAAACCTTCCCCTCGGGCTTGAGCTCCAATAGCACGTCAACATCCGATGCTGCGATGTCGAACGGTCGGACAGTAACATGGCCACCATCTTCCCTTGGCACCAGTAAACTCAATACCGCTGTAAAACCTCAAATTAGAAAAGCCGTAAGGCGACGTGGGAGAAGCTACATACCTTCGGTAACAGCGACCTTGACAGCGGTCTCGCTCCGTGCGTCTTGTCGTCCTCGTATAGTGTTCGCAAGACTCGGTCCACCGCTCTCGGTGCCGCTGCCCACTGTACTGGCTCGCGCAAAGTACCTGCTACCGATGAGGCTCGAGTCGCTCCCCGCCCTCTGAGTCCCAGCGTCCGATTCTGCTGGCTCAGCGAACGCAGACTCCGCAAGTTGGGTGAGATCGTCAGCCCAAAGCTGCAGCCCATCCAAGAGTGGCTTCGACAGCTCCACATGGACAGACGGGAGATCGATGGATACCGTGGTCGATGTGACTTGAGGATCAGGTGCGGTAGGGGTCTTGCGAACGATGAGCTGCGGCCGGAGAATCTGGCTGGACGACTCTCGAGCCGGCGGTGTCCCAAATCCAAAATGGGGATTGAGATCGCTCTCGCGATGGGAGAGGGAGCCTATGGATAGGATGCTGCGAGCCTTGGACTCGCCAACAATGGAGTAAGCCAAGACGATACGCTTCCATGCTGCCCCCAGAAGAACATTATCCTGTCCGGCTGGTCGCTGATTAGGTGTGTCAGTGCCATACAATTCTTCCGCGGTACCAAATCTCGCAGTGGGCGTGACTTCCTGCTCAGGAGAGGCTCCAGGCGTAAGTCGAAGATCGTGGATATCGAATACGACAGCACCAGCCCGAGGAGATCGATCCGCCGGGGGTGGTGTACGAATCTCGAGGCGGAGCGCAGGTAGAATGACTGAGATCGCAGGTCCCTTGGGCTGGGGGCGTCTCTTCCTCTATGGGCAGTGTCAGCCACGTACAGAAGAGTAAGGGCGTAGGAATACCTACCACAGACCGTCTAGAAGTAGGCGTCGGTGGGGCATTGCTCTGACCCTGACCACGATAGTCGTAACCTAGATCCAGATCCTCCAATACGAGTTGCTCCAGCCGTCGCCGTTCGCGCTCCTGATCCGTGTCTCGATCAGGGAACCCTTGTAGAGCAGGACCGCGAGGTGTACTCGGGCGGTACTCCTCGTCGAAATTGTTATCATGTGAGTACTCGTCCGGATCTGCTTCGTCCATTGCTCCCGCTTTGTCTCCACCGCGCCCAGCAGTGACTTCATCAAGGAATTGCAGAACCTCACTCTTGCCGCCGTCCCACTTTCTGCCCAGAATCGTCCCCGTATCCACGAAGATATGCAGTGGCGCCAGAGAGACATGTACTTCTGGCACGTCGCGGCCGTCCTTGGGACGAGCACTACGGAACTTGACCGACAGCGCTGGAGCGGATGGCTTTGATGGTCCTTGCAGCCCCTTTCCCGGAGACGACGACAGTCCAGCAAGGCCAAGCCTACCTGGTGATGAAGGAAGGGCTACAGGGATAGGGCGACCGGCTGGTGAACTGGACATCTTCGGAAGATCCACGGCTCGCCTGGGAGGACTAGCAGGACCGGGCGAAGCTTGACGAAGGTCGTCGTTCACAAGCTGTGATTGGGGCCGTGCTGATTGCTGGACAGACTTCGTCCTCCAGAGAGATAGCTTAGCAGTAGCGCTGCGCTGCGTGGGGTCTGTCCAGTCGGACAAGTCGAATGTAGGCAGCGAGGAGCTCGGCGAAGGCAGCGACGGATGCACATGCGGCATCGAGTACTGGGTGGGAAGGTTCGGGTCCGTCATGAGTATTGGTGAGGCTGTCATCTTTGCCTTAGAGCCAGTACTGGGGACAAAGGCGAAAGCAGACAGCTCGGACATGGTGAATGTAGCAAATGTGGAAGGCGGTTCTGGTCGGAGGGAGGCTCGTTTACTGCTCTTAGAAGAGTCTCCTGAACGCTTCATGGTCAACGATGCCGAGAGACCCTCAAGGTGCACTCGTGTGTAGCCTTGCGGTAGCTGAGGGGGACGAGTGGGCGGGAGAAATAGTCAGTCAACGCGTCGTCCGGACTCGAACCCGATGTGCGGATATTAGGGAGGAGAAGGACGACGAAACCACGGATACGCAAGCCGCCTTCCACGTCATCGAACGGTATAGGCGAGCTGGGAATGCTACTTTGACCCGGACCTTGAGCTGGGGCAGGGGGTGCGCTGTGCGAGGCCCACATATCAGCAGCCTCGATGACGCTCCGTATCTGCCGACCACTGAAAGCACAGGCCACAACACCGATAGTTAGCTCGATGCGGACCTTGTCCTGTCGTGGACCACCGGCCTCCACCTTGGCACGGCCTTGTTGGGCAGAAGTTGATGCTGTGCGAGGAGCAGCGGGTGCGGGATTTGGCCGGGACGGTGGTGGCGTGGTCAAACGAAGTTCGATGGGCTCTGAACCCAAAGACAGAACAGTTTCATCCTCAATCTCACGCGTGCGCACTGCCCTAGGACGCTGCGACGAATTTGGAGGTGACTGCGGAGCGGAAGGCATAGGATCGACCTGCGAGGATTGTACCGGGCTGCCAGACACTCCGCTGCTTATTTCCTCTAGGGGTCGGAAGGAAGACACGCTGGTGGCTTCACCAGCGTCATCAGGAGTCGGACTACGGGAATGGGCAGGCTCCTCCTCCGGTATGTCATCAAGCGCAGTATCGGGCTCGGTCGCGGAGATGGCACTCTGATACATACTGCTTGCCACAGAGCTCGCTGGGGACGCAGGCCTCGGAGGTAGCGCCGCGATCGACTGCGACATGAACAATTGAGTCTCCTCGTCAAGGTCCGAAGAATCTGAGTACGGGGAGGATGGCTCGATCTCCACTGGGGGAGCCGAGTCGTCCCGAGAAGACAACTCGGGCGAGGACGGCGCAGGAGGGACCATGGGAGATGGAGAGGCTGGTGGAGGAGTCGCGGGAGAGACGACGTCTGGAGATGCGGGCTGAGGAGTAGTTGTCCGCCAAGGAGTATCAGGCACCTCGCGGACGGAGACGGTTGGGGAAGATGTCGCACTCTTGGGCAAAGAGACGGTTGGGGAAGCCGTCGCACTCTTGGGCAGAGAGACGGCAGCTGGCGGACTCCATGACTGTGGACTCAATGGCCGCAGACAACGCGTCGTCACTGTGACTCCAGTTATGGTTACCTTGCGAGTCTCTCCCACAGGACGCGCATCCGATGATGCAGGGGCGGAAGTATCCGCCGCACGAGGGGCCGAGTCAGGCGATACCGTCTCGTACCGCAGATGCGGAACAATGACCGTGAAGCTGGCCTGCTGGGGATTGACTATAGTGATCTTGGTGTCCGTGGCATCAAACTCGAAGCGGGCAAGCAATCGCTCAATCAATGTCGCGAAGATAGAAACCCCTGGAGGGTCGGCTTCGTTGAAGTGAACATCCTCTTCGGAGATGAATGGGTCAAGACCACCGGGTACATTGTCCTCAAACACAGATGATTGGGATACGCCGTGGTCGGGATGCATAGATTCCCTGAGAGTTGCTTCTTCGTTCGGTGTGAGCTCTTCGTGGATGAAGGTCTCCGCAACCGAAGCGACGGAGTCGGCCAAATTGTCCACAAACTGCCGTTCGGAATGGGGGGCTACCGTGGGCTCAAGGTAGAATGTGAGATGAAGGGACTCCAGTGAGAGTCCGACAGAGGAGGTGAGGGGGTTCGGCCAGGGTATGCGCGCGGTGACCTTGCCTACAGAGCCGTCGTGCAGCCGTATAGGCAAGCCAGATATCAGTGAGTTGATGGCCTGAAACTTCAGTATAGCGATAGAGTGAGGAAGACGTGATGAGAGCTGACCTCATTATTGAGCTCTAGGTCGCGGACCTGCACGTAACCTGACCCAATCTGCGAATCCACCTGCTGAACATCGAGCTGACCAGGCTTCAGGAAGTGTCCGAGAGACTGTCTGAGAGCAAATGATATAAAGCGCTTCTGGATGCTTGACGGAAGAGAGAAGTCGATTGCAGGTAATGAGGGGAGCCACGAGAACGACGGAAGCATGGTAGTGGAATGCAAGATGCCCGGTATTGTCGGATTATAGAATACAGCAGATTGTGCGAAACGAGATAGTGAACAGCAGAAGAAAGCTGGGAGAACTATGTGTGGTCAGAGGCTCGGACGTGTCATGGGGGTCGTTGCGGAGACGTGGAGGGCGGGGGCGGGGTGCAGGACGCGGCCGGAGGACGACGCGGAGAGCGGACTGCGACAGGCAGCATTGCGCCATCACGTGGGAGAGATCGTATCGTCGATCCGATCGGGCAGCAGTGGGCGGCACAAGAACAAACTGTGTGCTATCGCAAAGTATCGCAACCAGAGGTCCAGAACGCATAAGTCACTGACTTACAGTACATCGACCGAGTCCGAGTGACTCTCTTCCATCCAAGTCACAGCACTCCGGGTCGCCCGACGCCAGCCACAACCGATGGCCGCAGACCCGAATGTGATCCGCCCAAGCTGGCGGGGCTATGGCGGCCTCAGATACTTGGTGATTTTGTAGGGATCCCAGTGGATTTCGTCCGATTTCTCTTCTAAATAACCGTCTCAATATAGCGGCGACTCCTACTCGGACGTCGGCTATGACTACACCGACCAGTCCACCATCCCGACCGACGAGACGCCTCTTGGCATCGAGTACCCTGGCGTTACTTGGGCAGAGCCCGCCATGCCAAACTGGGTCGGCTATCTCATCACAGAATACAGCCCATACACGCGCCTTCTCGTCTATGACTACGCCGTTGGAGGTCACGCCGTCAGCGATGTCCGCAAACAAGTCCAGGTCAATTTCCTACCGCGCGTCGGTGAGAAGCCTTCCTGGGCTCGTTGGACCGCGGAGGATTCGCTATTTGGTACAACCCTTCCCTCGCTCGAGAGATCTTAAACGTTCTAATGAAGTGCTTACATTAGTCACCTGGGTTGGCATCAATGACTGCGGGTGAGCCCAACTCACGCGCAATCTAGGGTGATACCTCATATTCAGGGTCCTTGTAGACGGCTGGACATCGGCTCTATTCCCTCGGCGGTGGAGGAGCTGTTCGTCGAACAAGAATGCCTCTACAAGGCAGGCGCACGCAATTTCTTGTTCATCGACGTTCCACCGATCCATCGGACACCTGTTGGTTCGTGAAAGTACCGCAGATGCAAACATGTTCTTACAACTCCCACAGGTGTGATGATGGCAAACTATCACACCGATGATTTCAGTCGACGTCAGATATACACAGTCTGGAACACAGAACTGCGCGAACACATTTCCAAGTTTTCAGCAGATCACCTGGACGCAACCACCTTTCTCTTCTCTTCGTGGGACACCTTCACTCGCGTGCTCGACAATCCTGAAGCGCACGGATTTCCTCCGGAGCATATTGCACGATCTGGCGGCGACATCTGGGCCGACAACTTGCACCCATCGACGAAGATGCACGATTGGATCGCACACGATGTAGCCGAATTTTTGCACGCTCATCCCGCATACGTTGCAATGGGAGAGGGTTTGGATAGAGGAGACACGTGAAACACACGTTCAAGGAATTGTTTTAATGATACCAAGGGAAATAATAGACGCATATCAATAAGGGAGGACACATGAGGCAGCATTCAGAGAGAAGTAAGACTCGCAAAAGAATTTCTGTTGACACTTGCAGCATGGGAAATATTGCACGTCTTCATAACACCGTAATTGGCCATGACCTAACATCGCAGGTCGCCAGTCTCCTAGGCAGGCTGGGCCGTCGCTAAATCTTGTGGTTAACATCGCCCCTACTCAGCTTTACGAGGGTGGGCGTACTAACCGGGGTCTGCTGGAAGTGTTTTGCCAGTTCACGACATTGGTCGCTATAGCTGTATAGGGTAGCTTCACAATCTGCCGCCAGCCGCCGCTGGCGTGACGACCTGATGCGTGCCATTCCCCTACGAAAGGCTGATTCCTTCTCCGTGAAACTTCGGCCAGTGCTCTCCTCCATTTGAGCCACAAGCATGGCGAGCGAGACTTCTGGCTCGGTGGTCGTACGCGTTCTTCGGTGCGTGCTCATGATTGTATCTTAGTCGTGAACGAGGAGGGGAAGGGGGCGAATGGGGGATGAAGCCGGTACCGCTCAAGAGTCCCGTATAAGTACCTGCTAGATGCCGGATGCAGATGCAGACGGAAAGGCAGACGGGTGCGTCAGTGACACTGCTTCTTCTATGGCCTCCTCGAGCCTGGCAACTTCTTCGATCGCATTCCAGACCATGGGGGTGCGGCGGCCAGCCCCCTCAGGCTCAATCAGGCTTGACGGTATTCCAATACTAGTAACTTAGTAGTAAGTACAGCGCCGCACGGACTTCGTGCTGTGCAAAGAGCGCGAGCTAAGTATCGACGAAAAAAGTATCTCAGACTACTTATAGGAGGCGATCGCTGAGCCGGGGTGCGCATTCGAAGTCGGACGGGTCGCCAGGTGCGGGTGCCTCTTAAGGACTTGTGGGGTAGTGACTGGTCCTGATGGCATAGTGACCGGTGTCGATAGTAGTTTCAATAAATCCTTCGTTCACGAGGAAGTCCAGCTCGTCGCTGGAGATGCCGCCATCAACTTCGGCAACGAATGCTTCGACAGGACAGACGCAGAGACCC
Organism: Lentinus brumalis; assembly: GCA_001792895.1. Classification (NCBI taxonomy): domain Eukaryota; kingdom Fungi; phylum Basidiomycota; class Agaricomycetes; order Polyporales; family Polyporaceae; genus Lentinus; species Lentinus brumalis. The sequence goes on from MARA01000004.1 coordinate 1,753,692, forward strand.
ACCCGATCTGTTCCGCAGTTGGATTGTGATGCGCTACCCCTCTGGAAATAGTGAACACGTCCGATCCTCCCTCCGCGTATTGCGTATTCAGAATCTGAAGGAGGATGGCTCGTTGGAGGACGGTCAAGTGGGCATACGGATCTCGTTTGATTCCCGACTGGCGACGTCCCGCTCCTCCTACATATTCAGACACTCGTCATTAGGCCGAATCACAATCGTAGGGACGTAGATGGCTATGGACTGACCGGATGACCCCTGTGCTGTCATGTCTCTCCGCGGGGTTTGGGGAGGGGAACGTCCGGACGCCGCCGGGCGCGGGGACGTATCGGAGGACTGGGGGACACTGCCCGCGACGCAACGTCTGCAGTAGCTGACTGCACATGTTGAGAAGGCTCAACGGACTGCGGACGAACGGCCGCGAGTGAGGGCTCCGGAGAAGTTGGCCTTCGTCGTGCTGTTTGGTCACTGCGAGAAGGACTAGCAGGTGTCGTGGGATCTGTGTCTGTGCAGGCGACCCCAGCACCAGTACTAGTACCAGCGGCGCGTTGGGGAGTGGGAGGAACGCTGCGAGGCAAACACGGCTCCTGCGCCTCACTGGAGGCAAATCTAGGTTTCGCTTGGACGAGAACCGAAGTAGGCTGCGATCAAGAGGAGTCAGCCTCGCGGGATATGCAGTAACAAAGACGGCACCTACGGGTGGCCCACGCTCGAAACACAGCGTCACAAACGCAGCCTGCATTAGATGGAAGAACAGCCGATCCGCTGGGTCATCCAATGCGCGAATGCTCTTGACAATAAGTACGTTATTTGAACCGGACTGCGTCTTGGTATCTAGGTGTCCAACCACCTGCACGTATCCGGAGTGACCCTCGCGAAGGGTCTCACCGCCATCGGAGCGCCATTGCCTTGCTGACATCCGGCTACCTGTACCATCTTCGAGGACATAAGTAATCGAAGAAGGACGCCCCTGAACATCCATGACTTGAGCGACGGTAGAAACCTGGCGCCATGCAGTGTCAGTGGCCCGAGCGAGGTGAGCAACAAGCTCTGATCTTTCGCACTCTATCAATGGCGATTTCGCCTATGGAGAACTTGGCATCCGAATAGGGCCGGCTTGCACTGAGCAATTGGCGGATTGTAACGGGTCGAATCCCAGTTGCGGAGGACGAGGCCTGGGCATGACATGTACAGTCAGAAGAGATTTGGATCCGATGGGACCAGCGACCTCAGGCTCACCAAGTCCTGCAGCTGCTCGATCTCAACATCAGCCAAGGAGTCATCGTGTGAGGTCATGTTAAGAGACAGGTAGCGTGCGGGTCGTAAGATCAAGGCATCCTCTCAGAGGCTTCCGCAGCCGGTACCGGTGGAGGGTGCCGAAGAAGTCCGCTATCGATTATGGGCAACGCGACACCCTTGATTGGAAACTAGTACTACATAGTGCCCGCTTGGGCTCGTTCCGCGGCTTTCACAACCGAGTGAACTGGAAGCACCATAGTGTCTACACCCGTCAAGAACAAGCCAGAAAGCATCGCAGTTACAATACAATACAATACACGATGAGGGACTTTCGCTCTCTCATTCAGACACGAGGAAATGAGACTCGTCAATCGTGGTATACACGTGCCCGTCGTCCATGAGCTCATCCAACGCCTTGCTGCTTAACTGCGTCAGACCACGCGCGCGGCACAATGACTGATACGTTGAACACTAACCTGATGAGGTTGGCGTCTCCCACTCCGCCCGAGGATGCAACATGTCTCGCAATTGCTGCGACATGTATGCCCTCATCCGTTTTGGGTTGTGAGAGCATGAAATCGACGATTTGACGTTGTAAGGGCGACAGAGACGCATACGCGTTGTTGTTTGCGGTGGAACGTGCCCCGGCCGTGTAAACCGACGCTGATGGCGCGGATCCCGTGTTGACTGCATTGGCGTTCTTCACTACTCCGCCCTCGCTCGGCCGAGGCGGCTACACAGAGTTCAGCACGTATTCCCAAGCACGACGGACGTGGACGTACAGGGCCACGTTCAAAGATCAGTTCTGTTGTTGCCACATTGGCAATGTGGTGCATGAGCTCGTCTGCAACTGTCTCCCTTGCGATCTCTCGGATATGTGTAGCGGTGATGTAGCGCTTCTGGCCAAACATCTTGAGAGATCCTAGGACCCGAACGTAAGAGCTCTCGCTTGGAGGTCGTCAGCGCATGCAACAAATGCTTCACGATATGTCATGAACTCACCTAATTTCTCGCTTTGTCTCATCATCGCTGTTGGGATCCACCCACTGCCGAGCCTCGTAATTGGCTGTTCCATCATCGAGCAGATAGACAACATTCGTCGTCTGTGCCTGTACGCTAAGAACTGCGGCGACGACCATCACCTTGCGGAAAATGAGAGACAGCTCTGCACTGATAGCTTAACAACACACTTGTCCGACTTCCTGTTCTCCTATCTTCCAGGGCGCGTCCGAGTGTTCTTGACTGGCCTCGGCGAGCTGCCTGAGGGTCACTGGGCGGATCGAGTGCGAAGTAGCGGGCTGTGCCAACGACGCGGATGGCGCGAATACTCTTCAGAGGGATAGGGGGAAGCGAAAGAGAATTGACTGACCCGGGTACTACCTCCAGGGCTACCTCCCCCGCTGCCAAACGGTGAGCCTTGAGACATATAACCTCCTCCACCTCCGCCGTAGAACGGGCTGTCGACTGAACAGGCGAGGTCAGCGCTGCTGAGTTCTGTGTTAGATTGATGACTGACATCCACTCATTACGTGTGCTGTGCTTTGCAAGGACAGATGGCGAGGAGGGATGAGGCAAGTGAGTTAGGGAGCGTGTGGTGGTGGACGTATGTAGACCAGACGCGACAGGCGCGTGTCGCGCGACAAAAGGTACGGCGTGACAGTGACGCGACGCGTCCGGGATGGATGACGCGACAGTCACACAGGCGCTGCAGAAGCGCTGAAGCAGCTTCAAGTTCAACTGAGTGAACGTGCATAGATATGTATTGCAATTATGTATGCCAGTGAAGTATGTGTATGCTGAGTGGTGATGTTCATGCCATGCCATGTCTACTACAAGATCGTCAGTCCGTTCAGGCCCCGTCTATATCATCATGCGTAGGTCTTCGCCAACTTCGCCATACCCTTGCCAATGCCATCATATATTTGTTTGCGGGCGTCGGTGATCTTCTTTGCCACGTTCAGAACGAAATCGTGGTCAAGCTGGGGCGAGGGATCAGTCAGAGGCCATCGTGGTGAGATGATGATACGTACCCCGGACTCATGAATGATTGGCTTGCAAGCCTCGATTACTGCTTTCCGGCTCTCCTGCGTAGCTTCCGACTCAGCACGGTTCAGCAGCGCACCAGACATTTCGTTGATGACCGCAGTCGACTTGTTACGGATATCCTTGATATGTTGCGAGAGCTATTGCGCATGTCAGATATGGTCGACTCCGAGACTCACATATGCACGCACCCCACCAAACTTGTTCTGCTTGATCACAGACGCGGTTTTGAATCGCGTGGTCTCAATCGCAAATAGAAGGTACGCCTACAGAGACATCAGGACTGAGATTGGTACGGGGAGGTAAGAACAAACCTCTTGTGCGAGAGTAACCACGTGGAGCAGCTCAAATGGCACAGCCCTACCGTCAAGGACCTCCTTGAACCGCTGCAGGACATCTAGACCCTCGTTCAATCACACAATGTGCAGTAAGATATCATAAAAAGCCTCACCATCGAAGTGTTTGCTGATTGAAGCCGGAGGCTCGACGACTGCTGGAGGCTCCTCATCCTTCTTACCGTTGCCGTTGGTCGCAGCATCTGGCGGGAGCTCAAGACCCTTCAGCGTATGACCGGTCTTCTGCTCTGTCAGCTTGGCAGCCTCGGCAAGAACGACAGAGGGCGGGGGTCGTGCGTAGTCATGGTAAGGTGTCAGCCATTCCGACAGCGCGGAAGCGTAATCATAAAATGCGGCCTCGTCCGACGACAGCTGCGACGAAACGTCAGCAAAGGTACCTCTGTTGCGATACAGGAGGCTCACACACCTCATTGATCTCCTCCTGTTTCCTCTTGGTCAATCGCTCCTTCAGGGGAAGCTTAGTCTCGGGATCGTTGCTGGGTTTGGGCCGGTCACCAATGAGCAGCTTGTCCTCCACAGTATCGTCGAGGTCGCTGGCAAGCTGGAACGCCTTGATGTATATCTTCAAGAACACCCAGAGCCAGCCAAACTGTGGAACATAGACTATTGAGAAGCGGCTCGCGGTGAAGTGACGCGTGTATGACTCACCCCAGGCGTCTTCTCCAGCGACTCCGTCTGATCGATGAACGACGCCCCACAACGTGGTTGGTAGTTCGCGAGGATGCTGAAGTCACGGTTGTCGTGGTGAACTAGAGCCTCTACTTCGTGAGTCCGCTGGTATCGATATTGGGATGAAGTATGTAGGATAAACGTACGACGATCAAAAATGAACTTCAACTCAATCAGCTCCATGTCGACAAGCTCAGAGTTGATCGCCTCATGTGCAATCCGCATTCGCACATGCTCCATCTTGATGAGATCACGCTGCAGCGAGTTGTCCAGGCACTCCTCGAAGAGGATGAAGTCCGGGATCTTCAAGGACGCTGGTCGTTAACATAGGAAATTACGCAGAGACTGACACGTACCTGAGAGTACTTCTCTCCACCGAACGCGCGTACAATGAACTCCGAAGTCTGAAGAGCCCCTCAGCATATGTACACTGAGTAATCGACACTGCTCACCTCCTCCGAATTCGATACATAGATCCGACTTGTCTCCATACACTCGTTTGTGTATGTGATATCGCCAGTAGCAGCCAGAGAGAACGTCGACGCTCGTGACAGAAGGAAATGTGACAACGTGTCGTTCTGGACTTGCTTAACGTTGATGCCTCGGTAATGTCCGAGCGCAAGAGAAGGTAGGCCGAGCAAGCGATAGATGCGAATCAAGTGCAAGCGAATCTGGTATGACATCTTGCTCTTCGTGGTGGCGTACTCGAGCAAGGCAGCGGCGTTATACAACGGAGTCTGGTCGCCTGTACGCTTCCAGATGTTGACGAAGATCTGCGCGGCCAGGACAGCGAGGTCATCTGCAGGCTGCAGCTCATACGATGGAAGGTCCTTGCCAAGATGGAGCCCTTCCAAGTACGCGTTGAGGCATTGTACTGCCCGTTGAGTCTCAGCCTCCGGTGTAAGCTGAGCTTCGGTCAGGTTGTAACGAAGCAGCTTCTGGGCGTTGATGAAGCGCCAGAGATCTGGTACGGAGGTCTGCAATAGAAGTTAAGTGATACATCAGACGAACGAGGTGGGTTGCTCACAGCTTGTGCCGTCTGCTTCTCCAAGACAGAAGTCCAGGTGGCGAGGTCCTCGCCCTCAAGCTCGATGTAGGGCTTCAAGTCCTCGAAGCAGCACGCTTTGCCGCCGAAGTGCTGGAAGTAGCTCTCCAGTAGTGAAGTGAGCGTCGTGGAATCTGGAAAGGGTCAACGATGGGGCAAGAGCAGATCTCGCAGCATTCACCTGTCGCAAGCCCGTGGTGTCTACAACGCTTCTCCAGCTCTAGCAGGGCCAGGTGACCTGAGCGATCCTTCACACCATCTTGCTCCACCACCTTGCCGAAGAGTTCTCGCGTTTGTGTGATACGCTCCGCGGAAGAGCCTTTCGCACTCTCAACATCCGCCCCCTCCACGGTCAAGTCCGCGAATGTTGCGTCGAGCACAGCCAGGAACTCCAACCAGTTACGGTCCCTCCAATCGCCAGGACGTTGAGTTCAGCACGCATTATGAATCCAAGGCAGCCGGTGATCCACTCACTTCGCTTCCAGTATCTGCTGTTCCGCGCGCTCACCGGCCTCCTTGGTCAAGCCCTTCAACTTCCAGATCTCTCGCCGCAGCTCCTCGCACATCAGGAACTGTGAGCAGATGATCTTGCCAGCCTCGCTTTCGATCAACTCGTAGGCCTCGTCATACAGCCCCAGCTCTTTGAGGACGGTCACATGTAGATGAAAGCGGTCGGCATTGTAGTAAGACGGGGTAGGGGATTGGGACACAAGCCTCTGAGCCAGCTTCAGCAGCACTGGACGGAGAGTCTCCGGCGTGTTGGGATCCTTTGCCTGTACATGCAGCGTAAGCCTTTGGCAAATCGCGACGGTGACAGCAAGCTGACCTGGAGCAGAGCGCTCATAACATTCCAGTACAGGTAATGCTCGTCCTGGAACTGCTTGTGCATCTTGGTAGCAATCTAATCGAGGACGTCAGTCCCCCGAGTATTTGGGCTTAGAAGATTTTACGCACCTGTTGCGCAGCTTTCCAGTTCCCTATCCTGACGTTCGCGAAGAAGGTCTGCGTCCCCAACTCCTCATTGGCCGGCTGCTGCTTGTAGGCATCATCGTACATTGTGACCATGTCCATGTCTGAGGACGGATATGAGCCGTACACATTGTCGTAGGCGAGCTGGGTGCTTACGACGACCAAGTCCCCGGAGTACGTGCATCATCGCCGCTAAAGTTGCCTCGTCTGCTGGCTTGGCCGCGAGGACTTCATCACATAGAACGAGGGCTTCCTCGACCTTCTGGGAGCGCACGAGAGCTAGCGCTTTTAGAGCCTACAACATCGCGGAGGTTACGGCGATTCAGTCGAGACACGCGCTCTGTGCGCACCTTAACAAGAAGGTTGTTTGGCTGCTTCTTGAGGACCTTGTTGCATGCCAGGATGGCCGACTTATTGGAGTTCGTGTCGAGGGCCTCTGTGGTACACGAAGACCGATGCAACGCTGAGCAGATAGCCACCGAAGCAATAGACAGAACGCGAACCGTAAATAGGGCGTATTTGGCGGTCCATGGCTCAGACAGACGTTATGCAGATATGAGAGAGTGACGACGGACGGCGGGGTAGACCTTGCAGTGACCGTGCAATGACACGAACGCGTTTCCAATTTTTGGGCAACGCGTTCAGAGACGCCCAATGCGCTCTGGCGTTGCGGTCACGCGTCCTCCGTCCCATTCCGACCCGTTCCCTTCGGCCGTTTGTCCGCAGACGCGTCTCAGACCCGCCGACATCGACAGGACTGCGGTGGTCGTTACCTGCACATCGGGTACAGCAGGAAAAAGAGCAGGAGCACCGCGGACCACTAGCGCACCATCGTAAGGTTCTGGGCCAATACTGGGTTACGAGGTATGTCTTGCCTCTTCTTGGTTGCTATCCATCCATACATAACATGTTATAGTTCCCACAAGCTTCATGCCTCCACCGCTGCTCTCAAGGTAACGATCGTGCATTGCATGTCTGACACATTGTCTGACACAGATTACAGATCTATGGACCCCATCTTGGGTGTCTTCACCGGCATTTTTGCCTACTACCTCTACGAGAAACACCCTCGCACAGCTATGCCCGAAGAACTCAGGCTGATGTCCTTGTTGCGATGGAAACGGGAAAAGTGGCAGCAAGAAAGGGAGCGGAAGTTGTTGGCCACAGGAGAGGAAACCATTGACTGGCAGGCTATCGCAGCGAGTGCCGAGGCAGATACGAGCAAGGGGTCGGGACGATCATAACGGGGTTGTATTAGTTGGGCTCGTACCGGATATGCAAGTTCCATCCTTCCCACATCTGTCTTGCAACTGCGATAACACTCTTCTTGGACACGGCGAACAGCCAGGGTACGACTCGCCGGAGTCTCGGACGGGAAGGCCTGGAATTGATGAGCCAGGTACTGTAGCAATGCATATGAGTAGCGTCGAGGGAATGATGGCTAGGGGCTTGAAGACAGAACACTGGCAGAACAGACGGTCATCGTGTGCCAGTACGAGAGAGAACACGACCGAGACTCGGAAACAGGAATCGAGAGACTCAAAAACACAGAGACAGAGACTGGACTGAGAGCTCAGACTCGATTCTTGGAGGAGCGCCTTGGGCGCCTGTGAATGTGGGAAAACTCTGTAAGAACTGCATAGTCGCATTCAGCCACCGAGCCGGTCCCAGCACGCGCTTCTTTCAACGCCCTAAGGCCAAAGCTCGTCGTTCCTCAAGACTCCCCATGGCCCCCTCAACTACGTGCGTATTGGCATTGTGACAGATTGTTGACCTTGCGATATTGATGCGTAGTCGTCCCCAGCGTCCCGACCGTCTCGGTCAGTTTCCTTGCGGGAATGCCCCAGGTCCAGCGAATATTGACTAGATTCCATAGGACGTTGAAGTCCCGGAGACTCTCCTCAAGAAGCGCAAGCAGAACGAAAAGGCCAGGGAGGAGCGATTGGCCGCCGCTGTCGCAGCGCGCAAGGTGCGTTTTCAGTTTCGCCCTCAGTACCCTCTCGGGCACCTTTCTACTTCATGATGCATACTATTACTCTTGGCTAGTGGGACCTTCAATCTTCACTGTGTTGCCGGAAACATACCATCTTTCGGGACTGATCATTTCCCTCGATTTTATTTTGCTGTGTTATATGGAAGCTGAAGCTAACTTTGCCCACGATCGCAGGCTGCGAAGGCCAAGCGCAAGGTCATCTTCAAGCGCGCTGAGTCCTATGTCAAGGAGTACCTCTCCAAGGAGAAGGAGGAGATTCGCCTGAAGCGTGAGGCACGCGCAGCCAATGACTTCTACGTGCCTGCGCAGGCGAAGGTCTACTTCGTCGTTCGTATCCGGGGGTGAGTTCTTTGTCTCTGTTGTCCGGTCAAAGCTAGACATGTGCACCAGTATCAACAACATCGCGCCCAAGCCCCGCAAAATCCTTCAGCTCCTCCGCCTTCTCCAGATCAACAACGGCGTCTTCGTTAAGGTGACCAAGGCCACCGAGCAGATGCTCCGTCTTGTTGAGCCCTACGTCACCTATGGGTGAGTAGCCCCTGTCGAGTTGAAGTTGACCTCTATATCTTACCAATATCTTCCAGCGAGCCCAACTTGAAGTCCGTCCGTGAACTTATCTACAAGCGCGGTTACGGCAAGGTCAACAAGCAGCGTATTCCTCTCTCCAACAACGCTGTCATCGAGGAGGCTCTCGGCAAGTACGACATCCTCTCCGTGGAGGATCTCGTACACGAGATCTTCACCGCTGGCCCCAACTTCAAGCAGGCGTCGAACTTCCTGTGGCCCTTCAAGCTTTCCAACCCGACTGGCGGCTGGAGGACACGCAAGTTCAAGCACTTCGTCCAGGGCGGTGACTTTGGTAACCGGGAGACGAACATCAACAAGCTCATTCGCCAGATGAACTGAGTTGATGTGTGTCGGTAGCTCTATCTGCGTCAGGAGGGCCGCATGGGAGCATGTATGAGGGAGTATGTTGGGCATGCTTTATCACTATTACGACGACTACCTCCGACTACCTTGTATGCCATTATGTTCACCTCAATCCTCGAAAACTGTATTGTCACGCATCTTTCTGCGTGCACGTCCAACGACGGCGAGTCGGTATGGCATCTATGTACCATCATCCATATGATCTCTGCGCTGGCTGGAGGGAACAGCGCGCGTCAGAGTTGTAGCGAAGCGCTGGGAGGATTACGAGTGAACAACGCGACCATCTTGTCCGGATACCACACTTTGCTCAGTCATGATTCCCCTTCATCTACCACATACACAAGGCCTTTGGGCACGATAGGCACAGTTCGCGACATGAATCGAACCCCCAAAGACCGGGATAGTCTGAGTCGCTCACGATCTGGGCGAGAGGTTAACCATCTACTGCACACACTGAGGTACGTCCCGCTCATAATTGCGTAACCATCGACTTCTGACGCTTGTGGCACAGGGGCGAACAGTTCAGACATTCGCAGAACCTGCTGCGGTCGAAGGTGCATCTCGCTGCAGTCGCTTCTCGATCATACAACGACCCGTCGCTTCCCTTCTCCGATATCTACACGTACGCGCAGGCACAGGCCGAAGAACGCTTGCGCGAGCAAGAGGCCGCTCCCCAACCCCTCCCTGTCGGCCAGCTACTGCCTGGCTATCCTCGCGGTGCTGTCCATGGTCCCGCGGTGCCAAAGAGTTGGAGTGATCTCTTCACCCACGATCCTACACACGACCGGAACACGGCTACATTCCGCCGCGAGGCGCTGTCGCTCGTGTTCTCGCACACCCCCTGGAGCTTCGGCTCGAGCGACGTACCACTTCTCCTGTCGGACGAAGAGCTGAACGCATGCGAACGTGGTGTCTACGGACGGGCGCACGATATTGCGGAATCATCGGTCCCACCCCTCGCGCAGATATGCCTCCGCATACTGCTTGCCCAGTTTCCTGACGCGGTGGAGTTTCGGGACGAGCTGCTCGAGATTCTCCCGCCGCACTTTTACCGGGATCTGCTCAGGTATACTGCGGTACACGGCCCACTTCCCAACCCGAAGCTGTATGCTCTGTGCGAACTGGACGGCCACGTGGACGGGGAGCTCATCGTTGTGGGGCCGCAGGCGACTCTGCAGAGAGTCATGATGGGTGCGTCACCGACCGTCGCCTCGCGTCATGAGAAGGACGGCGGAGCTGGAGAGCCTGTGGGGGATGACAGAGGAGAAGGGCCGTCAACTCGTGGGCCTAATACCCTCGAAGCAGAGGAGGGAGATTCATGGGAGGCGGAATCATCCTCGTCGCGAGACTTCCCATCGCCGATGCACACCCTTGTTGTGTTGAACACTTCCGTCTCCATCTCGGCTCTCTTTGCTCTCCCGCTCACACTCACGCGCCTTGCCCTGCTCGCCATCCCGGGGCCCACGCCTGTCCACCGACTGCCACGAATATGCCCGCTCCTCGAGGTACTTGATCTTTCGTACAACCCGTGGCTCAACAATCCGCCTGAAGGGAAAGGAACAGGCAGTGCGGAGAGCACACTGGATAGGATTGAGTGGGAGAAGTGGGCGAGACTCAAGGTATTGGGCCTCAGGCAATGTAACGTGCCAGGTAACATCGCTACGAGGGTCAACAGAGGTCGTCTGCTAGATGCGGTCCACATCGTAGGGATAGACGATCGGACGTTTGGTAGTAGTCTTACTGCAGTAGAGGGAATGATGGAGAGTCTCACTTTGTCTGACTGAACTCCATTGAGGCGAAGATGCGACAAGCCGAGGCCTACACTCCGTCCAAGTGCGAACTACAAAGTATAGGATACATAGCTCTGCCCGACTCGGACGATGGCGAATATGCCTTGCTTACTTCAGTGGGATGTCATGGATCCCGACGGTGGAGATCAAATGGTGGTAGGACTTGCAAAGGTTGGTGCGGAGATAAGCCTAGGATGAAGCAGCAGGGAGGACTGGACCTTCCGTCGTATGTTCTGCCGAAGCAGCGCCGTCACTGCTGTCCAGGCGGTTCCTACACGTCAATAACAAACCCCGAAGGTTTTCCATGGATCGCAAGCCTCACACTATTGCATCCTGAACGCCATCGTGAGTGGGCGTCGCGCAGGTCTCGGGCCAGTCGCCCTTCCGATCATTCCTATGAAATGCTCTTAGTCAGGCGAAGAAGGAAGTGCGAACCTTACAGTGAACATACCCAGGAGAAGTCCAACCGTCGTCCCACCACCAGAGCGGCTCCCGAAACTCTCCCAGAATGCTTTCCACATCCTTCACAATCATCCACTCCGCCCTCTTGGTGTCTGATACGTCCACAATGATAAAATCTACCTACTTACATAGCTGCCTCGGCCGTCGGTATTGTGTATCTGTGTTTGCGCACTTCTCTGTATCACAGCATAAACCGGCACAACACAGTGACATAGGTACCTGCGATTTGCCGGGCCAATTATAAATGAAGGGGAGGGAAGAATGAGGCCCGCAGCACCACGCAAATACTCTTTGCTGCTAAGGACGCTCTGCATGGCGAGCATCGGGAAGTAGTTGGGGAGGCCCCGAGTCCAGCCAACACTGTCGACAGCGATGTCGACGTGCGCGTAGTAGACAAGAACGACGATGTTTCCGCGAGGAGGCAAAGAGTGTATTGCGAAGCTGGGTACCTAGACAAGGACGCCTACATGGATGTGAGTATGGATAGTGTATAGAGGACTTACAGAGAGACGTATCGATGCTTTAGCGAGCGAGGAGGAAAAGCCTGCCTGATTCATCGGAGGTGACGAGCGAGCGATACAAGTGAGGGCGGAAAGAAGCTTGTCTCAATGTCTGTCGGTGGGGTAGGTGAGAGGCGAGTACGAAGGGGTCAAGAGCTTGACACGGCAGGGGTGCCGAGTGAGAGTCGATCACAGGGAAGCGCAGCGGTATGTTATGGACGCTCCGGCGACTCCACGAACAGGTGGAGATCAAATGGTGGTAGGACCTGCAAAGGTTGATGAGGATGAGGATGAGAGAGCAGTGAGGACTGGACATACTTCCTCTGCCTCCTTTTCGACCGGTGGTTTCTTGATGGCAGGAACGGCATTCTCAAGGACCCCAGTGTCCTTCACAGGGGCGAGCGTCGTCTCCGGGGACCGCCCTGCTGATGGTGGCAAGGACACGCCGGCGGGCCATGTGCTCCGCGGGGGCGTCTTCACGTCCTTCTCGTGCAGCATTCCCCAGAGCGTGGCCGTGTACCGCGCGTACAGTTCGATGCGCGATACAGCTGGCCGCTTCGCTCGATCTACGTGCGCATTTGCGTCAGATCGACGGAAACCACGCGAAATGCAGGCGGTATGATTGCTCACACAAGATGGCGCCGTCAATCTGGTCAGCGATGCCTTCGCGCCGCCGCTGCGTCATGTATGCTGCGAGCGGGCTGTTCTCCGGCTTGATATATGCGAGCAACCCGCCGACGTCCTTCAACTCATGTAGATACCGTGCCCGATCCTCGGCACGAGTGAGCGCGTTTGCATCGGAGTATAGGCCCTGTACTCGGTGCAGGAGCTGTTCGTTAGCTTCTTCGGACTCGGGGCCTAACATCTCCGTGTCTTCATCTTCAGGTGGCAACTTTGTTGTGGCGGACAACAGCGGGGGGTGCGGTAGGGGGGTCGAGGAACCTGGAGGGTAATATGGGAGGGGTATTGTTCGTGCTGCTTCGATGAATGCTTGGATACGGAGGTTGAGCGCGAGATGCTCAGGGTTGACGGAAGTAGAGGGGAGATAATCCCATCTCCCCGGAGACGATGTCGAGGTGGGGACCTCTTCCGTGTCCTCAGACAACACCGAAGGAAAGTGTTTGTTCAGCAGTGCTTTCGCTTCGTCGATCTTGCCGGTGAGTATGTGTGTTCGTATGTCTGGTCCAGCTGGTCAACACGCACACAACAGAACATGAAGACTGGTGCATGCCTTTTCGGAGGTCGCCCACTATCAGCCTTTGCCTGAGGTCCACCAGGTCTTCGGCAAGAGTCCTCTCAGGCGAACGCATGACTTCGTCTCCATCTGCGTCAACATGCTTCACACTACTTTCGCTCACGAACGACTCGGCTGTGCTGTTGAAAGAGTTGTGTACGAGGTAGTCAAGGACAAGTTCTCGCTGTTGGCATCCGGTTGGACAATGACATGCATGTCATACGAGCCACTCACCAGTTCTTGTGGTGCGGGGAAGAGTAGGCTCTTGGTCCTCGACGATTCTGCCTTGCTTGGCATAGCAGCTGCACGAGATCTTGACCAGCTGGAGGATCCGGGGTTTACAATGCTGCCGCGATGCTCGCGAGGCGGATCTCAGTCGTGCCACTGGGTCGTGTGATTGACGTGAGGACAACGTAAGGGAAAACTATGGATACAAGGCCAGTCAGGCAGTGTGCTGGTGGAACAGAGCTGAGCAGGCAAGAGGGAGAGTGCAATGCCCAGAAAGGTATGCTCGGGTGGGAGAGGCGGAGCAGGCGGGAGAGCGCGCCAAGATACCGCGCGCTGCTGCCTATCTCTCCGCAGACCATCCGCGCAGGCCTCTCCGAGTCCCCCTCATCGTCCTGCTCGTCCTCGGGCACCCCCGCAACTGTGTCCATGCTGCTCAGCGCAGGCTTCAGCGAGCTTCTAGGCTACACCTCCATCGCGTGCTGGCTGGGTGCCCAGTTTCCGTGAGTACCGGCTTCTTACCCCGCATCGCTCTTCGAACTCATGCAACCCTCGAATGACGATCTGACTTCCTGCCCGCCAGGCAAGTCCTCGAGAATGCTAGGCGGCAGTCGGTCGAGGGCCTCGCTCTTCCGTTTTTGTTGAATTGGCTATTAGGTGAGTGCGCCATTCCTCGCCTCGCGATCCTGCACCCAAATCGCGCGATTTGTCGTGTGAGCTACGCTCGCCGTGCGCTCCTACAACTGATTCTTATGTTCATCTCCTCCAGGGGATGCGACCAACCTAATAGGATGTATCTTGACGCACCAGCTGCCTTTTCAAGTGAGTCGCTGTGACTCACACCCATCCGCGAATATCTCTCATAGTGCGCCTAGACGTACCTCGCGACGTACTTCTGTGTCGTGGACTTCTCCCTTCTCGCGCAGTACTACTACTACATGTCCCGGACAGAGAAGGACGTGCGCACGCCATACCTCCATAGCCGAGACCGCACCGCGCCCAGCACGATTGCAGCCCGTCGGTTATCCCTCGACCACGTACCCAGTGCACCGCACTACCGCGCGCTCTCTAATGTCGCAGCAAACGTCGCAGCTGTCGCAGCGCTCGCCGCACAGCAAGAGGAGCAAGCACGATGGCACTGGCAGGGACGCTCGCATTCCACGGAGGCTCATCCCACGACATACGAAGACGACGACGATGTGTCGGAAGAGGCACTCGCGCGGCTGGCCGAGAGTTTTCATTCGGAGGGCGGGCGTTCCTCCCGCCGCAAGCATGTTGCGTGGGGCCACGACTCACTGACTGGCAGCAGGGGACCGAGCGTGGGCAGGAGTCGACAACCAAGTCATATGCCCACTGCACTGCAGATGAGCTCGCCTCCAACGGAAGAGGTAGATCCTCTGACGCGTGGACGGCCGCTTGTCAGGGCTACCGATCGGGAGGACGACGGCGAGGAGTGGCTCCACACAAATGCGCATAGGCGCAGTTCGCGAGCGAGTCGCAAAGGAGCAACAATGGTGTTCCTGGGCGTGTGGGCCTTGTTCGGTGTGGGGTCCCTCGCTAGTGGCAGGTCTCCGCTCCCCACCGGAATTTCAGAAAGGACAGGCCAAGTACTCTCGCGAGCAGAAGTCTCAGTACCACCGGCGGTCAGTCCGTACCCATTCTCCGAGCCCCCATTACCGGATGCCATCCTCTCTGCCCAACTATCTGGAGAGCCTGCGGTGTTCGAGTTTGCTCACGCAAGCCTCGCCACGCTGGCTGATCACCCCGACGATCCACCAAGCACGGAGTTCATCATCGGACGCATCTCAGCTTGGATATGCACAACGCTGTACTTGACTTCGCGACTACCGCAAATCTGGAAGAACGTAAGTCCTGTGTGTTGCTCGCAGTCGATTTCGAGGCTGATGTCCGGTCAGTATGTCAGGAAATCGGTAGAGGTGGGATTAAACCGACGAATTTGGGATTCAGAGATACTGACGTCGTCCGCTGAATCGCAGGGCCTTTCCGTATACTTATTCATCTTTGCATTCCTCGGCAACTTCTTCTACGTCGCATCCATCCTCACATCACCCAACCTGCAACTTCCCGAACCTCAAGCATCAGCATTCATACGCGAGAGTATCCCGTAAGCTCATGTGCATAAACCCTCCTCTGATTCATTGTCATTGAACGCGCCTCGTCATAGATATCTTCTGGGAAGCGGAGGTACTCTCATGTTCGACGTGACCATCGTTACCCAGTCTTTCCTCTACAGCCGTAAGGCGGCCCGTGGTCGACGACTGTCGCACTCTTACAACGAGGAAGAGGCTGGGCTGCTCGGGGGAGAGACAACAGGACGGGACGCATCGCCCGTCACCTCTCGACGACGAGGTGGCAGTATCAGCCGGGACACTTCAGTCGGATTCCCATAGCTCACGGACTATTCTGGTGCCTCATATGTCCGTCTGAGATTGTGAACTGCAATGTACCTGCGTAGATATTGCTGCTTAGGCACGCATACTGTAGGAGGCTAACGACGCGAGCGTGCCAGACTTCACAGCATACCGTGTATTGTACCGATTGACGGTCATGCGAACCTCCCTGAATGCACAGCACAGCTGCGTACGATCAGTCTAGCCCCGCATATCGGACGTCTGCGTTTGCTTCTAGCCAAGCCATCCAATTCTCTAGGAAAGGACTCCCGTGTTGCACCGTGGAAGAGTCGCCGACGACGCACTGAACACAGGGCAGGTTAGCCGTGGTGAGCGTTGACATTGAGCAAGCCTTACCAAGTGTCTTCTCGCACGGGTCATAGCGACTGCCTGACCGTAAGCACGCCTTCAACTGTTGGGAGCATCCACTTACCATTGAGCCGTCGCTTGTCCTTGAGGAAGCCGACCTCTCGCTGTGCGGGAAGGAGGCAATCAGGGCATGTCGAGGTCCACGTCAGTCAGCCAGCAGAGGACTCGCGCACCTTCTCATTGCTCCTCACAAGACTGATCACGACTGCCTCCTTCTCGCGCCCCTGCATGCCATCTACTGTACCGATCTCGAGTTCCGGTCCATGCACAAGACGTAGGAGGGAAGTCAGCAGCGTGACTTGAGCTTGGTATCTGCCGGGCCACGAACGCAACGGAGAGCTCAGGTGGACGGAGTGCATAGATGACTGACAACACATACGGAGTGATGACCGCTATTTGCGTCGGCAGTACCCCTGCACCTATCTGTCGTATGCAACACGCGTAAGCCTCGTCATCCAAACCGTTGTAGCTAATGGACGTACCAGTTGGTCGACCCAACCCTTCACAACATACGCCTCATTTTCGTTACACCTGCTGCCCTCGTCTCCGTCGCCTTCGAGCCGCTCGAAGTACTCACAACCTGCAGTGTCGTAGAACACCACTGGGGTTCCCAGGATCTCCTTCTCGTCGTCTTCCGAGTCCGCTTTCGTATTCGGCAAGTCGCGCAGCAGATGGGCCTCGACGGAGGGGTGGTTAGTGAGCTTGGAGTGGTACATGACTTTCGACGGGAAGGCCGCGATTTGGGCGTGCATCCTGCAATACGCATCAACGAGTGGAAGGACAATGTATCAGGTGAATCTACGGACCGATACTGCACAGTCAGCATCCGCTTTATACCAGGCCCGTACATCTTCTCCAATCGCTCGAAAAGGGTGGTCTCCAATGAGTGTGGTGGACGTAGTACAGGTTTCGACCCTGCCTTCCGCGGGTCTTTGGGTGTCGACTTGAGAGGCTCTTCGGGGTCCGCTGTCAGTGCAGGATCACCTTCGTCGTCACTAGAGCCGGACTGCTCTTCGTCTGCGGAACCCACATCGTTATCTTCGCCCTTGTCAGCGGCGGCGGGAGGTTTCTCAGCCGACTTCGCCGCTGCGGCCGACTTGACAACTTGGGGTTTCTTCGAAGACTTTGCCTTCGTGTCGCCGACCGCTTTCCCCTTCTTGTCCTTGTTCATGGAAATGGTAGTCGGAGGCAATTGCATTGGGTCACCCGCCAGGATGAGCTTCTGGGCTTTGAATATTGGAATCCAGCAAACCTATGGAGCAGACTATCAGCGCACAGAGAGAATGTGGCAGCAGAATGACGCACAGCTTCCACAGCCTGAGTGGCTTCGTCGATAATTACGACGTCGAAGTTTTGCGACCGCACTTGCCTCCCTCCCGAGGAGTGGCAGGTAGCCAATACGACCTGCGACTCTTTGAGGACGCCCTCGACGACGCCGCCCTCTCGTCGTCGATACCTGAAGGATGTCAAGTGCGTGATGGAGGGCCGAATATGCTGGAACGTACTCCTTCCGCAGAGCCCTCACTTCCTCCCACATCTTCTTCCTTTCGAGCCCTCTGGGACCTTTTCCCTTCGCGCCCTTTCCCTTGCCCGAGAGTGTCTCTAGGGCGGCTTCGAGCTCGTTCTTGACATCTTTGGCCAAAGCTGCCTGCCCAAGGTATGGTAATCACGACGATGCGTATGATCAATGCATGGGACATACCTGATCACTCCGGCTGGCCTGAACTTCGAGAGTGGTCTCGATGACATCGTCATGTGCCATCACACGCGCCGGATGTCCGACTCGGGTTACTCTCAGTTTCGTACCGCTGGCGGGAGCAGGTAGAGCTAATAGCCTTTCCAGTATGTTGTCCACAGACAAATTCGACGCGCCGCAAACCAGGAGTCTGAGCGGCTTGGGGTTCGATGGAGTGACGGTAGTGAGTTGGCGTATCAGCTCTATGAGCGTATGCGTCTTTCCAGTACCTTGCGGTAGCTGTCAGTAGAAGCCACGGGAGAAGCGACAAATGATGATGCACCTGGTGGACCGTGTATGCAAGCCACTTCGGGCGATCCGAGTGCGAAACGGATCGCTTCTTGCTGACTTGGGTTGAGCGACTGGTCGAAGAACGAGATGTCTTGGACGAGCACTCGCTCAGACGGGGGCGCCATGCCCATCAGCACTCGCACGAGCGGAGTCTGCTTGGGAAGAAACTTGTCCTCTTTCTGTGAAAAGTGGTCAGTGAATCCCTGCCAGTCCGAATCGTTCTCGCGAGATGTCGACCGACCGCGTCAGAATTGGGTAAGACAACTTTCTCCAGCTGATCAAGCGCCTTGTCCATCCTGCACATGAATCAATGTCCGATGTCAAACGAGGGTGAGGTTTGCATACCTGTCGTATGTTACGCTGTTGGCAAGCTTGACCACACGACACCGATCAGGTAGGTTAAGATCTTCTCCACTAGTGTCTGGAGGGTCGACAGCAATGACTATCCTTGTGTCCGTGACCTGTGCAATCAAATGCTAAGTCTTGACGTCCGTTCGTCCACGATCGCGTTACTGCACCTTGTACACGACACCTTCGACGCCGTCATTCTTGGTCTTCTCTGCGACGCCGGACTTCTTGGGAGGCTTGGCTGACTTCTGCACTGATGCTCCGGAAGAGTGCTCCTCGATCCGGGCAAGGTCTCCTGGCCTATCGCATGTTATCAATTACCTCCATATCTGGAAGGATTTGCATACCTGAATGTATGTGGAGGGAATAACGGACTCGTGTGGTATGCGGTCGGTCTCTCGAGCTCAACCAAGCTATTGCGCAGATATCATCAACCACGTTCATCTCAGCCATACATTCACATACGTCTTTCCCCCGAGACCGATGCCGACGGACGATATACCAAGGCCGGCCAGACAAAGACCTTTCTGCTCGAGTAGTTTGGGTGGGCAGTTAGAGAGCAGCAGAGAAGTGCGCTCGATCTCAGCCTCGCGTTCCTTGTTCAGCAATTCATGCTGCCTTGCAATGAAGGCCTTCAGCTGATCTTCAGTTGCCATGGTCCGATCGCTAGCACAGTAGTCCGCCCGTGTCGAAGGTCGTGGTTAGCTGCTGAGAGTCTCAGGCGCCTTCTCCGACGGTGGCTGAGATCGCATCGGGTTCTCGATCACATGCTCAATTGGGACGCGAATGGTCGCGTCAGAATTGGATTCGCGTCCGACAACGGTCAATCAACGCATCTTCTGGCTCCTTTCCCCACTCACTTATCCCGGTACCTGCTCGAGTGAAGGCACCGCTATGCCCTTGCGTCACCGAGGATATGGCGCGTACATCTCCTGCGACGGCGAAGAGCTTGATGCGTACAAGACGAAGGTCGAGAACGACAAGGTCATCTCGTGTTACATTGCGAGCGAAGTAGGAAAGGTACGTATACGAGGGCGAAAACGAGATGATGGCAAGAAGCCGACGAGATTGCAGGAGTTTAGGGTGCACTGGGTCGACTCGACTCCACCCTCGCACCTGTCAGTGGAGGTCCGAATGGACGGACGGAGGATGGCAACCCTTTCTCATACCAAGCAGTCATCCAAGACTTCGAACGGAGGATTCCGTATTGCGATGGATGCCCACTGTCCATACCAATTCGCTCCCTTGGCCACTACCGGTACGCTCTTGTGCAGTTCTCCCAAGTGCTCCCGAGCCGTGAACCGCTGTCTCGGCCACAGACGACGACACGCTTCCGTCCGCGTATAGCGAGGAGCTAGGAACCATCGAAGTTAGCTTGAGACGAGTGCGCGACTTCATGGCCGTGGCATACACTCCGAAGAGCCAGGCCAGACCAGGTCCCGCAAGCATACATGAGCGTAATAGGAAGGGGACAGGTCCAAGTCATTGCGTCTCGTAAGTAGTGCATGCTATCTACTGGCATCAGGGGTGACTCACCCACATTACATAGGCTAGGAAAGACCAGAGAAGTCAAAGCGAAGTCCACGATTTTGCGCCCGCTCCTTATCGACGACAAGCCGTATGTCACTTTCCGTTTCTTCTACAGACCGAAAGGTACGCCTTCGACTCAGACATGGACGTACCCTGACGTTTGTATCGTAGAGTATCTCGAGGAGAAGGGCATCATTCCTTCATCATCTAGGAGTCGCTCCGCCTCTGTTCCGTCATCCTCGATATCCTCTGCGGGCAGACGAAGGAAACGACCATCACGAGACATTGCATCTCTACCTGACGACGAGCAGTCGCCAACATCCAAACGTCAGCGAATAGCACCAGTTGAGGACGATACGCTAGATGACGATGCCGCCTGGGACGAGGGAGGTCCGCCGGACGACTTCATGCCTATGGAGGGTCAAGAGATGATTGACGAGGGCGACAACAAGGAGAATGTCATCGAGGTGCGTCTCTTGGAAGTGAGTCGCCGCAATCGTCCGACGGTGCCGTTCTGCACAGGTACATCTCAGCTCCAAGAACGACTATGCAGTACCTGGCTCTAGTGCGAGTTGCGGCCGACAAACACGAGGGCGTTCGCTGAAGATGGAACCCAGTCCGGATCATCCCATCCGAGAGGTACCGGTTCCAGTGAAGAGGGAACCCACCCCTGTTACGGAGGTTAGTCCCTGCACAGAGCACCGATGTGATTCACTCATGTTCCCACTCTTTACAGATTCGCCTCAGCTCCAGGAACAATTACGCAATATCGACGTCGTGTTCCGACGGCGTGCGGGTCAAGCGAGAGCCTTCGGTGAAGAGGGAGCCTAGTCCCGTTGCTCCTCAGCTACAGGTCAAGAGAGAATCAACTCCGACTAGATCAAGCCCAGTCACAGAGGTGGATGGACACGCTCGCCCGGTGTACATACCAACTGAGCATGCCCGCAGGTTCATCTCAGCTCAAAGAACAACTACAGCATCCCGAGTGCAAGCCGCACTCATGTCCGAGTCAAGCTTGAGCAGGGTCACATCAAGGCAGAGCCATCAGAGGACGCTTCGCTACCGCCGCCTCCTGAGAGAGAAGACGTGAAACCGGACATAGGGGACGAGGAGGAAGAGTCAATTGTCGAGGTCAGCTATTACCGTGACGAATGTAGCTGCGTGCGCAATCGTGGCTAACCGTGTTCTACACAGATACATCTAAGCTCCCATAAGCTCCATGAGGCGTTCGGCGGCACTCCATTGAAGCATGAACCAACGAACTCTTGCATGAGAAAGGAGGATCCGCCGACTGTTTCGTCGTGATACTGCCTCTGTTCTCGGGACAGTGGTCCCTTGGTGAATGAGCACCACGGTGGCAGAACCTCATATATACAGTACTTAACTGACAGATTGTCAACTGCGTGAGTCATTGATGCTAAGATGACGGGAGACTAGGTAGGACCCCAAGTAAGACACAACTCTCCAGGTTGTCAAGTTTCATGACAATCCGTCCTGTACGTTCTCTCTCTCGGACAAAGGACCCTGTACGTTGCTGGCAGCGGGGATTGTAGCGAGTGTTTTTTGCTGCCTTTCTGGACTTTAGAAGCTCTCGACTGTGAGTTGCGCCACGGCATTCGGGAACGGTCCTGCCGCTGAATAACTTAAGCATCCACTAGCTGCTGAGGATTGATATCGCACGATACCACTGCAGTGAGACGGCTTCGCCAATTTCACTCCGGCGTCACTTACTCGTTGCTCTGACCATCACAAGCATGTACCATGTACGCATTCGGATCGCAGGGTAAGTACGCTCTACTACTTCTCCGTACTACTTATTGGCAGCGGGTCGATTATGTTGATTGTGATAGGCATTCATCCTGCTATTAGATTCATCCTGCAACTGCGACTGCAAAGCAAACAACTCCATGAGCAAGCTGACATCGTTCGAAGCCGGCTTGTCGAAAAACTGCAGATTTTCCTTTGAAGCATTCTCCACCTGAGATAGGCGGCGTTACCATATAACCCACACTGGAAGATGAAGTAGAGCGTACCATGTCCAGCACGAGCCCCAGGATAGTATCGACTTTATCGACTTCAAGCATGATCTGCGATTTGCCAGTAACCCTGGATAACCCTCGGCCGTCTTCACCTGCAGCGTCGTACGAGATGAAGCGCCATATGTCAAGGCAGTTGTAAGTGATAATGCCTTTGCCAAATCTGCGTCTGCGATGGATACTGGGATCAGCCTATTGTTGCGGGCGGGACAGACAGTAGAAGGCTCGCACGCACCCGGTCCTTCCGCACCACTCCGCAATTTCTTGTACGGCGTACGGGAGGGCGTGGTCGAAACCATACTGACTTTTGGCCTCAAAGATGTGGGTGATATGTATCTTGTTAATCCACCTAGTCGGAGAGTCGAGCACGTCTACAAAGTTTGACACTATGATACCTGCCGTGTTGTCAGCGGCCTCCTTGCATGTAGAACCGGAGACGGGACTCACTAGCAGAACGTGGGCCTGCCCGGATGAGCATGTGATGGACAACATCGCGCATAGGAGGCGAGCCCGAATAATTCGCTGCCGCTGCCACAACCGATCTCTCTGGAATGAACACCAGTGTTCTCTCAGGGGTACTCAATATGCAAGTGATGCGGAGCATGATGATATTCAACAGCATTGACGAAGGGCAGACAGACTATAACCACAGAGTGAGTGAGGAAGACGTGACGATTCTTAAATCATACCTGTGTTGGGACATGCGTTCGAAGATGCTCGACTATTGCGTCGAAGACATGCTTCGGCATTGCACTGTTCGCGCCGTCTTCAGGCCTGGAACCGCGCTCCTTCGCCCACTCTAGCGCGTCTGTGCCTTTAAGCACGAGGGCTTTCAGGTGCGGTAAGGTCATCATGAAAGTATGGGACGAAATAAAGGAGATGATGGCGTATCATATACACGACTGACTCCACGTGCGCTTACAGAGCGGTTCTCGATTTCGATTCTGACGCTCCGAACCTGTGCATTAGTAATTGTAGGCAGCTGTGGTTAACTTGGCAGCCACAGCGCTCTCGATACGGACGGTCCGATCTCGACCCGCCATCTTCCGCTACTGAGCCTACCATCGTCACTTATATCTCACAGGACAGGTGCGCACAATATGCTTGCAAGAAACTCATCTCTCGTGGATGCCAAACGCGACTGGGACTTTCAGGAGTTTACCGTCCGATGGACCACTCCCTCCAACTCCCTCCGCGAATGACAAGATGCAACTTTACCTGTTGATTGACAAGGGCATAGATGAGAAGCTGGGCACAATAGAGTTCGCCATACATCGTGTCCAGAGGTTTGCTATCAAACGCAAGGGTGGTTTCGCTTTCATAGTGGACGACATCGGACCAGTCTGGCATGAGCGGAGCAAAAGGTCGGGCGTACATGCTGTTTCGTGAGTTAGTCCCCAAATTCTTTGTGTGTATCGAATGCTACTCGTGCTACAGTCTCGGAGACGCGATCGCGAGACCAGAACCTGACTGCGGTGGGCTTGAAACTAGACCAGTATTTCTTTAAGTTCATTTTCCGGTACCGCCCTTAGGTACAGACTGAACGATCGACCAGCTCAACGGTCTTCCCAAGACTCAGTGCTGCAGGCAAATGGGATCGCTCCTCGTCCCTCACCTCCGGCGGACTCTGGGAAGCGCTCTTCTGACGTTCGTGAGGGATTGAATGACCCAGTACACAGCCAACACGAGCGACAACGTACGACGAAGGAATTTGACGTAAAGCCAGAGCCAGAGTTCAAATCCCCGGGCGAGGAGGAAGACGATGTCGCTTTCCTCGAAGTACTGGCATGAATACTCCTATCGGAAACCTTGAGAAGGCTGACACTTCGTATGTAGGGATAGCTCGAGGTCATGCTGCAGAAGCTAGGTTCGCAAGCCAGCCTCTAGTTCAGTAGCGGAAGACAGTCGTTAAGAGGCTCACCCACTGGAAGAAAGAAAAGAAGAAAGGCGAAGGTCGCTGTGAAACGCGAACCGTCGGCATTCCCCGGGGTACCCGTTGCTTGGACTGGCAACGAGGTGATTGACCTGACTTATACGCTCTCCTCGCTATGTACATACACTCATATTAAGTACTAACGTCGTGATTCATTCCTTACCCGAAGCTGCGAGAGACATGAGTACTATCACATGCACCGAACATACCTTGACATTTAGATCTTGTGCCACTGCCAGTCTACGGCGTTCCGCGTGTACATGACAGTTGTAGCGACGCACTTACTCCGGTGCTAGGTAGCGCACTGCTTGTCAGACATGGATAAAACGGACCCTTGCTCGTGGCTCTTGCATACTGTAGCATCAAGCAGAGCAGCTCAAGAGCAGCTACTCTTGTCAGCCTCAGGAGAGGCGTACCGAATTAGCGCTGAGCTGCAACGCGTGGCACGTGACTTAGCGACGCGATTAAGTACCTGACTTACGAATGTCGCCTCTCACTCTTGCGACTCGTCCACTGCTTGGGCTCCCCTCTGTTGCGAGTTCTTTGGGGTTGAATCGCGCCGGTAGCTCAGGCAGGTCGCTGCTTGCAAGCTTCAACAAAGAGGAACTCGGAGCCAGTATGCCACTCAAGCTCAACGGATACACTGCTCATGTATGCTCCGATGGCAAGGAGTTGGAGGCACATGGACTGCAAGCGGAGGGGGGAAATGCCGTATCGTGCTGGATTGCGAGTGAATCCGGGAAGGTATGTGGGCCATGGCTCTCTAACGTTTCCCCCTGCATTTGAATTTATCGCCGGAATTTAGGAGTTTACTGTGCACTGGGGCGATGAAACAGCTACGGCAACCCTTCAAGTTCTTATATCGATGGATGGTCGCATCTGTGAGAGGCGCGCACATGAGAAGACAGCGACCGGTACAACCTACGGTGTAGAGGAGACCCCTGGACAAAGACGACCATACCAATTTGCGCCTCTGGTACTCACGGGTGAGGTCATCGTTAGCTCGTAGCTGTCCGCATATAGTTGTCGCTAAGATTGAGCCAGACGATGAGGGTGTCGCTTCATCCAAGGCCGCACTGAGTGAGAAGCTTGGCGTCCTCGAGGTCGTCATGCGTAGCGTGGACCGTTATGTAGAAAACGAGACCTACTACTCTGTCGGGAAGGTATCAAGAATCGGTCCCGCACATGAGAAGAGCAAGAAAGCGGGAGCTCACGCGGTGTCGTGAGTATCGCATCCTTGACTGCAGCCATGTCTGTCCTCTCCGCCCCGGAGAGGTGATCACTGACATGCTCAACAGCTTCGGAGACATAAAGGCTGCCGCCCCACAGAAATCGCTGAGTACTCGTGGTTTGAAGGAAGAGCCTGTCGCAATTTTTAGGTTTCGTTACAGGCCCTTAGGTGAGCCCTGTCGTGGTCACTATCTGCGCCAGACTGTGAACAAACGTGTCTCGACATAGCTCTCCTGCAGGCTAATGGTATAGCACCGCTGCCACCCAAAGCTGCAAGGGGCAAGAAGCGTCCATTGGATGCTGGGGAGCCTGCCGCCGCTGGTCCGAGCAATTCAAAACGACCACGCCCCGCCACTAGTGATGAAGAAAGTAGTGGATCCGACGATGACGATGCAGACCGAGTCACTTTCCTGCGAGTGCGTTTCGTTGCCTCAGCGTTCCTAGAATATTACCGGATTGCTGACGGCACACCAACAGGAACAGATAGTTATGCTGCAAGATCAACTCGAGCGGGAACAGGCCAAGAAGTCGAAGGACGCTGATAAGAGGGAAGCGTCTCCCATCCGGCTACCAGATGGCGACGATGACATTATTGACCTGACCGTGAAGCGGGAGGCGTCCCCGATCATGGTGCCAAACGGGGCAGACGACGATATCATCGACCTAACTTGATCGTCTCTTCAAGTCTACAGTATCCATCGTTTGTCTTCGTAACATGGCGTCGGCCATGCGTTTCTGACTCGGCATATGGCGTTATCATCATACCTATACCATACAAGCAACTGTTAACCACCATGCATGTTCGAAACGTAGTTGGCGCTTAACTTCACTGGCGACTCTTCCATTGCCATTATTGTCACCAACCCTTACCAACCTCCTGCCATATTCCCGAGCTCTCAGAGGACCATCTTGCTGCACACCTCAGTTACTGCATTCCATATAGCATTCCATCTCAGCAGATACTATACGCTGATGCCCCCAAGGCCATCCCACAAGCGTGCAGCCGGCTCTGGCAGCGATACCCCAGTTGCGCAAGGTTCGCGCAAGAAAACCCGCTTCGTCGAGCCGTCAGAAGACCCCGCCAACTTCGCTGAAGAGGTCGATGCGCAACTCGAGGACCCTTCAGCGCGGCGTAAGGGACGCGTTAAGACCGAAGGGTACGAGTCGGACTCGAGCGACGATGGCGAGGGGGTCGTGAACAGCCGCAAGCCAGGCGCGGCCGGCGCCGCGGACGAGGAGGAGGAGGATATGTTCGCTATGGGCGACAAGGAGCAGAAGAAGGCAGACGACGGCGCGAAGAAGAAAGAGGAGTTTCTGCGTCTGGGGGACATCGAGGGGCAGGAGTTCGGTGAGCAGTCGGACAAGGACGAGTCTGAGGAGGAGGAGGAACCAGAGGACGAAGACGAGAAGGAGCGGCGGAAGAAGGCAGGCATGGGCTTCGAGCTGTCGGCGTTCAACATGCGCGAAGAGATGGAGGAGGGCAAGTTCTCAGCAGATGGAATGTACGTGCGTACATTCGACCCACACGCGGTGCATGACCGTTGGATGGAGGGGATGGATGAGCGGGAGATGAAGAAGGCGCGGAAGTTGCACAAACAGCAGGAGAGGCTACAGAAGGAGAGGCAGAAGGCAGAGGAGCGCGAGCTGCAGGAGTTGGGCGGAAAGGACTACATCGAGCAGCAGCTCGTGGGCATGCTGAAGAAGGGGGAGACCGTACTCGAGGCCCTACAGCGTTTCGGTGCGAAGTCGAGGAGATCTGGTGTGGCGAAGAAGAAGTACGTTCCGTTCCTTCGCTCAGTCCGTAACAGTTCACAGACTGAGCAAATGTGCAGGCCAAACAATAAAACGAAGCGCGGTGACCTCGAGGGTACTGCTATGGACGTCGACCCCACACCGACGGCCAACTCTGGGCCCACGGAAGTCGAGCAGGTCACTCATCTCGCCTCCACGCTCATGTCGCTGGGCGACACCGACATCTACTCGAAGACATACGAGGAGCTGGTGCGCTCCGTCCGTGCGTCCGGCAAGGTCGATAAGGACTGGGTTCCACCCTCCGCCGACGTCAAGTACGAGTACAAGTGGGATGTGCCTGAGGCCGGTGACCCTGGACAAGTTTTTGGTCCATTCAGCGAAGAGGAGATGAAAGCTTGGCACAGTGCTGCGTACTTCGGCGTGGCAGGGGAGAAGGTGAAGGTGCGAAAGGTCGGCGGCGAGTGGGGCAGCTGGGACCAGGTCGTTTCATGAGGTGCGCTCCCCGATAACGCGACGAATCGACATGTATACCATTCTTCTTGATTCAGAGGACGCAATGAAGGTGGACCGACGTGTAACAATATATGTATCTTTAGTCGTTCTGCTCTGTTTGGATTGCTCCGAACATGCGTGCGCGTAATATGTCATAATGATACATGGTGTACAGAGTTCCGTCCAAAGTGAAACAAGCGGAGTGAGACGAAATAAAAATATACGCAAGAGCTAGCCAGTGCTAATGACTGATGTACTGGAAGACGAACGAGACCTCAGGGTGCCCGACCTCGGCACGGAGAAGATCATCATGATTGTTCTTCAACTCTCCATTGGTGAAGTGGTTCCACCTGCGTCCCTCGTCAGTCCCCGCCACGACAGCATATACATGGAGTGACTTACGTGCTGGCATCACCATACAACAGCGCCGGAGCCTTGATGAACTGCTTCCCGTCTTTGCAGCGTTTGCACTTGAATGTCTCGTGCGTCTCACAAAGCGTATGTTCCTTGAACTGGAAGAGCTGTCGGAGAGCGCCTATAGAGAAGTGTCGTTCGACGTCCTCTTTCTCGTCGACGACTGCAGATGACAGTGACTGCTTGTTCGCCTGCCGCTGGAAGATCTTCTCCTCGATCGTGCCCGTGGAGATGAATCTATAGACGAAGCCTACCATGCAGATAGACCGATAGATCAGCATAATTTCGCATAACAGACGCGAAGGAAGAGGCACGCACATTCTTTCTTCTGTCCGTCACGCCACACACGAGCAAGTGCTTGTTGATCCGCGGCTGGGTTCCAGTCTGAAGCGCACGGATGTGAGATGTCAGCTTGCAACAGACGGATGCCACAGATCCATACCTGGGTCGAAGAGGATAAGGCGATTCGCGCCAATCAGATTGATACCACAACCTCCGGCTTTGCTGCTAAGCAGGAAGATGAACTCCTTCCCGGTGGGATCATTGAACTGGTCGACGAGTTTCTGCCGTTTGTTGATGGTCATAGTACCGTCTAGACGGAAGTAGTCATACCTGACAGCGAGACCGGTCAATCCGGGTGCAGCATCGCGCAAGGTCAACAACTCACTTCTTGCTACGCAACAGCTTCTCGAACAAATCCAAGGTCTGGGTGTAGTTGCTGATCAGGACGATCTTGTCGTTAGTCTCCGTGCGTATGCGGTGCAAGAATCTGTAATAAGCTTTATCAGCACCGCCCAAGCCATGTCAATGTACGTATATGCTTACCTCTCAAGTACTAAAAACTTCCCGCTCCATTCGCAATGTGCGAGCTGATTTCGGCCCTTGTCTTTCGCACTGCTACCTGCACCGCTGTAGTCCTCGGGAAGGAGCTTCTCGGAGCCACGCAGGTCGCCAGGTAGGTCGAGCAATCCTGGGTGATTGCAAAGTTTCTTCAGGACGTTGATCGCCTTGAGGGGTTGGGAGTCCTTTCCACGAAGCAACGCCTGGATCTCGGGCGACGAGATGAAGAGTCGATAGAGCGCCAGCTGTAATTCGGACGGCCTGCAAAACACGACCTGCTCGTATTTGACAGGGACTGTAGGCATGGGATGTAAGTGTGCATACGTCGTAAATAGTCGCCGGCATACTCACGGTACTTGGATAGAAGGTCGTTGGTGCGACGAATGATGAACTTCGAGACGATACCACCCAGCTCCTTCAGCTTCTTCTCGCACTCTGCCTTGGCGGCATCAGTCGCATCTGCGTCACGGCCACGAATGATCGCGTTCTCAAAGTTCTTGCGGAAGTCGTTCTTGGTGCCGAGGAAGTTGGGATTTGCGAAATTGAGCAGAGAGAAGTACTCGGACAAGTCATTCTGCGCAGTCATGTCAGTAGTCCTTCAGTAGCGGGGACGGAGGACCGCACCTGGATGGGCGTGCCAGACAAGATAACTCTCCGCTTGACGTTCAAGCCATTCAGAGCCTGGAACGTCTGCGACTCTGGAAATATCATCAACGCTCCGTGCAGACTACATACGAGGATTCACAACCGTACCCGAGTTCTTCAATCGGTGGCCTTCGTCACAAAGCAACAATCCAATCGTGCAGTTTGCAAGGTAGGTGGACAGTGTCCGCAACGTTTCGTAGGAAACGATCATGACTGGAAAATATGTTCAGTAAGTGTCCACAAGGTCGTATGCAGGAGTGCAATTACCAGGTTGGGAGACGTTGCGCCCGGAGGCAGCTTTCCAACGGTCAATCCGGTCTCGCATCTCATTCTTACCGCCCTTGCCGTCGATAGCCAGGGCAGTGATGGCGTCCTTGCCAAGCCATTTAACTGAGTTTGTGGGTGAGCGAAGCAGAAGATGTGCTATGAGGGAGAAAACCTTACCGAGTTCGTTTGCCCAGTTCTTCACCAGACTAGAGGGACACGCAATGATGCATTTCTCGATGGTCGGCCTGCCGGGATGTGGTGACTGCTTGAGTAGAGTCCACATGAGGGCGATGCATTGCAGGGTCTTTCCGAGGCCCATCTCGTCCGCCATGATACAGCCATACTGGTTCTCTACGATCATGCCAGTCGTGCATCTGTACAGAAACTGCGAGGCACGCGTTGGCCCAAACATCAGGAGAGAGGAAGTGCGAACATACCTTGACGCCCTCAATTTGATGCGGACGCAGTACCTTGCACAGACGGGGGTCGATGACGACGGGGACCTTGTCCTTCTTCTTCTTCTTGTCCTTGCCGCTGCCGAGCAGCTCCTTCAAACTCTTGTGCGGGTTGTACATGCCGATGCACTTCTCCTGAGCCTCCTTGAGCGCACGTTCTTTGGCCTCCTCATCCTCTCGCTCCCTCCGCTCCTCATCAGTCTCCCGATCGTCCACAGTCGGGTCGTACAGGACGATCGCATGGTCGGCCATCGGGTCGTGCAAAGGCCTTGGGATGATGCATGCTAGCGGTCGGATTCCCAGGGCGATGTTACTCTGTACAGTTGGTATAATCTCTCCAGCCTTGTTGCGCATCTCAGGAATGGTGAAGCGGCGAGCAATTTGATCGAAAGGTTTCGGCTTGAAGACAGGGTAGTTCACGATGTTGTTGTCCAGAGGACGCTCAAAGCCATCTTTGCCAGTCTTCTTCTTCTTCTTCGGTCCACCTTCACTCTCTGATCCTGACTCGTCTGAGCCAGCTTGGGCACCTTTGTAGGAGACGCGTTTGCGTTTGCGCTGTGGTTGGTCCCGGGTGACAGCAAGGGTGGGTGGTTTGAAGGGCTTGTTGACACGGGAGCTCTCCTGGAACCGGTCCACCACCCTGCCGTCCGGCGTCGTAGGTGCACGTCGCAGCATGGTAGGTAGAAAGCAACGATGTAGAAGGGGGTGGATGTGGTTGCGAGAAGAGAAGGACAATCAGCCACAGCGCCGGCACCGACGCGTGCGACCGCAGGCTGACATAACTGACGCGAGTCGCGACGCGTGTAAGAGCACGTGGTCGTAACGCGGGGAGCAACCGGCCCGCTACAAGCGGGCAGATCATGATCAGTCGCAGAACTTTTGCGCCGGACTTGGCGGTACTACTACAAATGTCACAGGTACACCCGGCGATGGACGACCATCTTCTACCTTCCCCATGTCCTGGTCGCTCGTCAGCTCGTCGTCTCCGTCGTCCGGCAGGACCTACGCTCGGCCACTCGGGCTGAATGAGGCCAGCTTCTACTACGATCGCATCTTCAACGGTACCGCGGACATCATCTGGCGCTATGTCGTGGAAGAGACCGATCACGCAAGAGGCACCAGTCTTTTCAGCGAGGAGAACGTCAGACGGGCGTGGGCTACACTCAAGCAGTGGTATCCTCTCCTGGGTGTGCGTATGGACGACTCGGACGGCATGGACGCCGTCAAGTTCGTGGTCTCCGAGCAGGCAGTGACCCACCACCAGCCTGACGAAGTTACCCTCCGCACGGTGTCCTCTCCCGCGGAAGTCGAGGCCCTCATATGGCGACTGCTGCGCGACGAACCGATGTCTGATCACCATCTCATTTCCCGCGTCTTTGTCTTTGGGTTCCAGGAGCGGCCGGGAACATATGAGGTTCTCTTCAAAGCCGCACATTCCATCGCGGACGGTATCTCCGGAGCTACCATCGCGCGCACGTTTTTCCATGTCTTGACCTCTCCACCGGCGCCCATTCCCCCATTGCAGGAGAGACTCGAGATGGCGCTACCGTGCGACCAACTGAACCCCACCAACAAGATGACTCTTGCGAGGCAACGATGGCGTCGTGCCATAGCCAGAGTCACCTTCCTCAACCGGCGGAGGAAACTGGCGGTAAGCCTCTGCACCCCTCGAGCTTCAGTGGTGACCCAACACTGACCCCAGGGAGGACACACGCTTCCTCGGAAAGCCATCGATACCACCTACCGGACGCCATCCGTCACTGACCGGGGTGGCTCCAGGTTCTCCGTGTCCGAGAGCGCCGCGATCCTCGCTACATGCAAGCGGCACAGGCTAACCTTCGGTGCCGTCATCCCAGTCATTTCCCAGCTTGCGATCACGCGTATGTTGCACAGACGCTATTTACGTGGCGAAATTCCGGAGGACGAGTGGGAGTATCGTCGGCGGCAGCCCATGCACTTCGGGGGACCAATCAACCTACGGCCTTATATGGACGAGGAGTGGCAACGCAAGGGCGGGGCTACGGAGGTTGCTCTCGCCATTGACTACTACGAGTGTACACTCCCCTTCATGCCGACGCCTTTTGGGACGCGGAAGGATGAAGGTGTCCCGCGGGTTGACGGCGCCCCACCCTTCTCAGCCCTGATGTCGCGCGGGCGGTTCTTCTACCGGTCGCAGCTCTTCCGGGCTCAGCTGCAGCGACGGGTGAAACATCCCCTAATGTTGGATATCGCCTTGGCTAGGCAGCCAGTCTATCTCCTGCGCAAGAAGACCAATGTCACCCATTGGATTGCAGCACAGAGGGGCGAGCCTTTGCCCACCTACACAGTCCCGCCCCATTTCGACAGCGTACCGTCTGACTATGTCCCCGCGAATGGTCTGTCGAGCGTCGGACAGGTACGTCCCTCATGTCTGTGCTCTCGGGAACACCGGTGTCTCATCAGTAGCTTAGATGTCCCTCATCCTGCCGGAAACCTATCCACTGCCTCCCGGCCACCCTCTCTCCGTACATACCGCTTGGGCTGCAAACCCTAGCTTTGGGGCGGTTGGAGAAGCCTCAGCCTCCAAAGCACGGCCAGCTGTTCCTCCAGTGACCGCGGATTCCGATGCTCTCCTTCGCATCGTCAACGAAAACACCTACCTGCACAGCCGGCCGTTCGAGTTCTTCCTCGGCAACGCTACAGAGCGTAACCAGATCTCCATGTTCCTTACCTTCGATGCCAACGTGTACAACAGGGAAGATGCTGACGAGTTCTTGCGCGAGTGTCGGGAGGCCGCGCTCTACTACCTGGGCGACAGCGGCATAGCGAAGGCAAAGTTGTGACCGTATGTGTTCGGGTGGTCGTATTCGTAGTCGTATCCACCTATATTGTGCCTGTCTCAGTGGTTGTGACTGTACATATTTGCCTGTGTTCCGATTTGAGAAGAGTCGCGGACATGAGCCATCGGGATGAGGACTGCATCCGCAGCATGTCA
Source organism: Lentinus brumalis (assembly GCA_001792895.1). Lineage (NCBI taxonomy): Eukaryota > Fungi > Basidiomycota > Agaricomycetes > Polyporales > Polyporaceae > Lentinus > Lentinus brumalis. The sequence goes on from MARA01000004.1 coordinate 1,786,866, forward strand.
TGTCAACAGTCAAGAAAAACAGTAGTATCAGCGCAGGGGTACAACGGTACAACCACTGCTTAGAAGAACAAGAGATCAAGCAACACAGCGTAGACAGAGCAAGAGACAAATCCATCAACGATATACATTCCCCTCCTCAAGCTTCACCAGCGTGTGTTGTCAGCGTGAACAGCAGCATTTGCGTATTCACAGTGGTTTTCGATGCTGACATGGGCGACGACGGCGGTGCCGCTCAACCCAAGGAGCTGGGTGGGGAAGTCGAGTTTCTTCCCAAGTACCTGGTTCTCTGACGCACACATTACGAGTGTGACCGCACGGTTCATCTGAATGAACTGTGGATATGGATGATCAGTAGGTGTCCGCTCCTATTCGAGGTACTATGGCACTCACCATCTCACCGGCCTGGAGACGTGAGATGAAGCGCTCGAGGTGCTTCTTGTGCTCGTCGTTCGCGCTGTCGCTCAGGGCAAGCCGTGCGTGAGAACCTTGTGCTCGGAGAGTGTCCACCAAAGCAAGGGCGTGTTCGTCCTTATAGAACTTGCCAATCGGGTTGCGGGCGAGAGGGTCAAGTCCGCCCAGGAACGTCTGTGAGGCATGCATGTCTTTGAGAGTAACCGAGAGTGAGACAGTTGGATCAAGGTTGAGGTTAAAGATATGTTTGTTGGAGTTGGACTGCGAGGAGCTGCAATGGAGGATGAGACTTGATATCGCAGAGCAACTTTCTGATACCCACGAGTCGAGAGGCCGGTCCTCATTTTGCGAGCGTGTCCATGTGAAGCCGAGACCCCTGTCAAAGAAATGGGTAAGTTTGTCTACGGCAGCCTCAAGTGTGCATGCACGTACAGTGGTCCGAAGATAGTGGACTGGTGCCACGCTGCAGGCGCACGACTGGCGAAGGTCAGAGGACGAGCCTCCAAAACAGGAGTAGCAGTAGTAGGGGCAGCGAGTTCCGGCACAGCAGAATCGTCTTGGGTATCCCGGATGATCTGCGACACCCTGGGAGATGACAGCGTATCAGCCGTTGAACGATATAGACATTCATACGCAACATACTCAGCATCAGCCTCGGTCTCAGCATCGTCTTCGAAATCTGGGAGGTCTGCTGCACCATCGCGATCTGCCCCGGCGGCTTGTAAGAGCTCCTGACCTGTTGGCGGAGGGGGTGCCACGGGACCCGTCAAGCCAACCTCTTGAAGGTCAGTCAACTCTTGGTCGGCATCGACAGTGGTTTGGATATCGGTTTTCGTAGCGCGAGGCTTCCTTGGCTTGACCGTAGTCAGCTTCCCTTTCTGAGCGGTGAGGCGCGAGCCTCCAACGACTAAACCGCTGGAAGACCTGCCGGGGCCTGCTTTGCTGCCAGAAACGCGAGCGGGTGTATCGCCGCTGGCATCTCCATTGGCTGCAGCGCGTTTCATGAACCTCGCCTTGACAGAGATGGCAGTCCCATTCGTTTCGGTCAAATGCGGGTCCGCCGAGACTCTGACTCTAGGATTCGCGGCACGTACGCGGTGCGGAGGCATCGGGGGTCCTGGCTGTGGTGTAGCAGGTGCCTCAGGAATCTCGTCGGGCACTGGCTCCGCTCCAAGGAGCGTGGCCTCGCCGAACGAACTGGGAGCATCTGGCTCGTCGACGTCCATCCCATCGCCAGCTGGTGGTACCTCCTTCTCCTTGCCACGTGGAGTGCGGCTCTTGCCTTTCGGCTGAGGGGAGAGCAACAGTTCATCGCCGGACGGCGAGGACCGGCGAGCTGATTTGGAGGGCCTTCCACGCTTACGGGGGGAAGCGCGACGGGAAGCCGACGATGGTGCAGATTCCTCTACCGCGGCCTCGCCGGCGCGTGAAGACTCTCCGCGAAGGTTCGGGGCTGATCGTCTGCTGCCTAACGTTTGTTCTGCCTTCTCCATATCCTGCGGTCGGATCCCAGGAGGACGACCACGCTTGCGCTTAGGCTCCGCAGGCTCTACTGACGCGTCAACAGCTGAAGACCGGCGACGCTTGCCTTTCTTCGGCGGAAGCTCCTCCGCCATCTCCGCAACGCTAGGGTCCTCCTCCTCTGAATCGGTCAGCTCTATCACAGAAGGGGTCGAGGGACGCGTCTCTTCGACTTCAGTTTTCTTGGGTTTCACCCGACCTGCGCCCACAGTAAGACAAGTAAACTACGCGCGGACTTTTTGGAACGTACGCGGCGGGCCTGAAGGAAAGAACTCCTCATCAACTTCAAACAGGCGTAGGTTCTTGTAGTCTCGCCCATTGGTGTCGATGCGGCTCCAGAACTGATCAATGAAGTGCTCAGAGCCGCCTTTGAATGACTTGGGGGCTCCCATCTGAGAGGAGGGCGTTGGTGAGCTATCTCCGCACGCGACTACATGAGAACGTACGTGTTTTCCTCGAACCCATAGCCCTTCCACTGCCGCCGCGTTCAATTCCACAGTACCCAGGATCTATCGCGCGCACTCACTTTGACCCAGTACGACTATCGTACCGTCAGTACTCTCAGATATGTATGGTGCACGCTGAAGCTCACCCAAGACTTCCTGCCTCTACTCCCTCCTTGGACCTTCGCGCGGAGGATGGACTCTGCATATCCGTGTTGGTCAAGCGGTGGCAGCAGACACGCAGAGCTGAGTGACTCACCGACTTCGTACTCTACACCCGTCATAGCACTAGCAATATCAGAGCAATGGCGGTCAAGCTACAAGCTTCAGGGAGGGAACGCAGGGGAACGCGGTATGTAGACGCGTCGAAGGAGTGGACGCGCGTTGGCGCACGCCCGTTGTGGCCGCCACGTGCGTCGCGCTACGGCCCCCCGGACTCCCGAAGCACACAGGAAAAGCAGATACTGTCACAGAAGAAGATTACATTCGCGACCTAAGCAAAACATATGTACAGCAAAACAGCATACTACTAGCTACATGCATGGAACGGAGCAAGTCGATCAGAGGGCAAGCAATCACAACATCAATGCTAGAGGATGTACGACAGGTAGTAAACTAGACAGGACCGCGCAGCATAGCATGCGGACTATGGTGAGGTATAGAACAGTAAGTAAAGATGGGGTGCGCAGATAGATAGGAATGAACGCTGACGATGCCACATCTAGGAGTCCTCCTGCTGGCTCGGCAGGGTCCGTAAGTGGCGAGAGATGAGGCAGTCCTTGACCCAGGACACGTCCACGCAATGGTCAATCACCTCAGAGTACCGTTTGAGGTCTTGGTCCTTATTGACGACGACGAGGTCGTAGTCTTCGAGCGCTTGGGTGGCGTACTTAACGTCCCCAACGGATTCAACCGTCGCCGCGCCCATGCACAGAATGATGCGCGGCACCATCTCAGCCGCTGCTTTCTTCTCCGCCGCATTGCCACTCTGTTGGTCGAGCAGCATGAGCGTCGGTGTGTGCAGCAATAAGCTCAGACTGACGTACCTTCTTGCCCTTCTGCTTGGTCGGCACGAAGTCGGGCGAGATGCAGAGTATGGTCTTGTCAGCGAATACTTTGGGCGCAACAAGATTGGCGGCGACGTCCGTCAGGTGGTGAATGCTAATGCCCCAGTCCAGGTCGACCATTTGCGAGACGCGGGCGTTGAGTTGCTCCGAGAAGCCAGCCGGCAGCAGATACCGATGCCAGTCCAACTCTTCTTGCTATACACCAGTCAGCACAAGCTCATCGCGAAGAAGCCAACGACACTTACAGTACTCATGACAGCCTTCAGCCAGTCTACGGATACACATGGGATCCCGAGCGCGAGCGCGATCAAGAACTTCGGCTTCTGGTGGCTGTCGTCCGAGATGAGGAACACCCTGTCGATGTCCTTCGTCTTCTTCCACTGAATGTCGTCTGCCGTGAGGGTCCAGAGCTGGCCCTTGTACTCTATAGCACCCTCCATCGTGTACAAGTTCGTCCAGTCGTCCAGGACGACACCGCCATTGCGCTTGATCTGCGCCATGACGTTGTCCTTCGAGCTCAGGTACTCCGAGTTCGGCGAGAACGACATGACCAAGCCAGTCTTCGCCAGAGGCTTCTTTGAAGCGCCGCGCACCGAGCCTTCGCTCGGAACAGACCTGCTGGGCGTCGGACTCGGCCGAGAGACCTTGGGACGGACCTGCGTGATGATGGTGTCCTCGGTGAGGAGACGGTCATCCCACTCCGCCAGCACAGTGCGCGAGGCGACCCGGAGAGTTTGCACTTCGACCTCGTGTTCTTCGTCGTCAATCTGGATCGTGACCACATCGGTGGGGAGGTGTCCTGTCTCGGCGCACTCAGGCACATCCACGATCGGCACACTCTTCTGGGCCTTTGACCATGGGTGTAGGACGCTGTCGCCGGGCTTGACCTGGCAGAAACGAAGATGCTTGAGCTCGAGGGTCTCTTCGTCGCCGTCGTCGAACTTGACCCTGTATTTTGACCCAACCATCTCTACAACGATGCCTGGGAAGTACTGCCCAGTCTGCCTCCACAGGCCGAAGATACGTGTGGGCGCATGGACGCCTGCACCACGCGCTACAGACGCGGTTTTGGCACGTTTGGCGGGACGTGTGGCCGGGGTCGCGGACTCCTCCTTCACCTTGGACCCACCTGGCTTGGAGGGAACCTTGCGCGATGCAGATGATACAGTACGCTTCCGCTTGTTGTTGCGTGCCGGAAGCTTGGATTTAACATCTGGAGGGTCGACGTCCATGTCGTCCTCATCTGCGGGGACGGTGTCATGATCATCGTTGTCAGGAATTTCCGCCTCGTCGTCCTCATCGTCGTCTTCATCCTCCGCCGAGCTCTCCTGCAACTTCCCGCGAGCAGCAAGCTTGGCCGCTCGGGGCGCGGTCCGGGTTCTAGGTGGTAGGGGCGTTCGCTGTATAGGAGTGCGAGGTTTCTTTGACTTCGCGGCTGCGGTTGCCTTCGCGTCCTCTTGTCGCTCCTGGGGATCCGAGGATGGTACAACGACGTCCCTCCAGGACGTAGTCCTGTGCGCGACAACGGAGTCACGAATGAACCCTGTTTTCGTGGGAGACTGAGGTGGTTTCGCAGCGTGACCTCCCGTGTTGACTGGACTCGTGGGCTCAGTAGCCTTCTGTTTTCCCTTCGCGCTGAAAGTTTGCACTGCCGCCGCCAACGGAACCTCTTCCTCTTCTTCCTCTTCTTCTTCCTCTTCCGCGATGGCAGGGACCGAGGGCTTCCCCGTTGCGATCGTACGGAGGACTTCATCTTCCGACTGCAACTGTGTGTGGATGTGGGCTACCGATGGACTTGTCCGTGACGCGACAGGAGTTGCGGAGGGTAGACCACGCCGAGTAAAAGGAGGAGCAGGGGCATCAGCGATCTGAGTCGGACCGGTGTCTTCATCCTGGGTTGGACCTTCCGAGTCAGGGACAAAGCCGGATGAAGGGGATGAAGGTGGCTGAGGTCGACGCGTCTGCATAACCCGATTGGCCGGAGGAAGGCCACGGCGCGGCAGAGTTGAGATGACACTCCCATTGACGGCGACGTCTGAGGGTTGTGTCTGCTCTACGAATTCGGAGGCCTGCGTCTCGTGCGCAGCTGCGGGGCTCGAAGGGATGTCCGAAGGTTGTGTCTCCTTGTCCGAAGAGAAGTGACGTACGGGACTCGGGGTAAGGAGGATGGCCCGTGGACCTGGTTCCGGAAGGATGTGCTCGTAACGATAACGCTTTTCCGGTGCTACAAGTGCGAGGAGTGCATGCATCTCTGTCCTTCGTGAAGTGTGCGTAGACGGAACGTTGGACCGAATCGAGGGCGCCTCGTATTGACCGTTCGCGTTGATGAAGCTGTGGTCATAGGCAATGGCAGAAGCATCCACCTCGTCTAAGGGGGTCCCCATCTCTGTTGGAGGGGTCTCGTCTGCAAGCTCGGTGACCTGCGTGCCAAGCTGGGTAGGTGGTGTTCCCTCATCAGGCTGCGACTCCTTGAACGGGCCATCAAGAATGTGTTTGTAGGAAGACGCTGGCTCGGTGGAAGGTGACGAAGGTTCGCCGTCCTCTTGGGAAAGGGACGAGAAGTCCGCAGGGTCAAGAGTCTGGATCTGAGCCTGGGGGTATGAATCAGAGGACTGGGTATCGACTTGAGACGGCTGCGAAGGTGCACTAGGAGACTGCAGAGTGCGCTGGGCTTGTTGAGATTGAGAGTCGTGCGAAGAATTGGATGGGGTGCCGTCTACGAGAATCTTCTCTTGTGAGGAGGATCCGCGCGCCGTTGGATCGCGCCGAGGCGAAGTCCACATGCCGGAAGCAAAGGGTGGAGGGCCCTCCTCGTCGGAAGTAGACTGGGTCTCGCCAAGTTGCGAGAGTGGGATGGCGAAGGTCCTCGTTTGCGCGATGAACGCTTTCGCGGGGTCTCCCTGAGGCAGTGGACCAGCAAAGGAGTCCTGCGAGGTAGGCGAGGGAGATCTGGGCCTGGGGCGCGGTGGCGGGGGCATTGCTCGAGCGGGGAGGGTGGATGCACGGTCGAGCGGTGCTGGCGGACGTGAGGGAATATAAGAGGCAGATGCGAAAGACACGGCGTTACCACCTTTGGCAGGGGACTGAAGAGTGTTTGTCCGCACACCAATCTCCTTGAGAGACGATTTCTCAGTAGTTGCTTTGGCAGCAGGTAAAAAGTTTGGTGTCTCTTTGAGCTCTGCGGTATAAGAGGGAGGTGGTTGGGAGCGAACGGGAGATCCGACGGCGGAGGGGCCGGCAGGTTCTGAGCGCTGACCCTGATCCCAAGACGCGGGTGTGTTCTCCTTCTGCGAACCCTCCGGATGCGACTGATCTTCACCGCTCAGAAGAGACTGGGTCTGCGTGGCGACGAGGCCATGCATATGGTATTCCAGGGAGTGACCGCTCGATTGGAGGGATCCCTCATGAGGGCCGGACTGCGGTTCTTGGGTGATCGGGACGGCTGGGACCACCGTCTGAACGTCCCTCGGTCTGAGAGCGGCCGCGAGGAGCTGGCTCGCCTGCGTATCTTCGCTTCTGTTGCGTATTAGGTATCGGCTGAGTCTCCAAGAATATAAGTGACCGATGCACATACCCTGACTCATTGAGAGACGCCATAACCATTCAACCACACTAGAACGTCGCACAAATTGACTTTGATCGGCGAGCAGGCGTGAGACGCGGTGGTGGTCGTGCTAGCCGAGGTGCGAGGCAGAGCTCGATGTGCAGGAGACAGGCGCCGGGCGGCGATCAGGATGTGGGCGACTGCAGGGAGCGACGATCGGCAGAGATGAACCTGCAGACGGCGACGAGGAAGGGGTCGGGAGGAGAGTCAACCAGGCGCGCTCAGCCGGACGTTGAGCGAGGGTGGTCAGGTCAGGTCAGGGTTCGGGTCAGGGTCGAATGCGGTCGTCGCTCCGCCCGGCGTTTGCCGGAACGCGGTCACGTGGGATGTGACACCGACGCGTCCTGGCACTGCGGCAGGACGAACCAGCGAACCCCTCTCTTCCCGACCGCCATTGCCGAAGTCTTCCGCACACGCCGCCGTTCCCTGCAGCGCAGGCCCTCACCTCCGCCTCCTGCGTTCTGCAGTCTACTGTGCTACGACCATTCCTTACCTGACGCTCTTTCCCGTACGGCATTGAACCTCGATGGACTTCCTCGTCTCCAGCAAGTCAGCCTATCCGCCCACTAGCGAGCCTTCCCGCGCAAAGAACACATCTAGCAAGAAGGGGAAGACGCAGAAGACCGTCACGCCGAGCAATTTGGTGGAGAAGAAGTCATCTGGCGACTCCGACGAACACAAATCGTCGACGACCGCCAAGGACAAGCCCAAGGCTACCGCGAAAAGCAAGGCGGACAAGACGATTGAAGTGGACGCCAAAGCCGTTCCTGTCCCCGCTCCGGACACTGGTCTGTCTTCTACGCACCCTGTCTCTATCCATACCGGAATACTGCCGGTCATTCCTACGGCGACCCCGACGACCCTCACGGTGCCTCCACACACCTATGGGTCTGGCTTCTCTACTCTCCCTCCCTTTTCTGCCTTGGCGACCTCTACGTTACTCGCCAAGTCGTCCTCCTCTACAGGCACTCCAGATGGGACCTCCCGTGCATTAGGCGAGAGCCAAGAGGGTCGCGCGAAAGGGCAAGCCTCGAAGCATATCCCGGTTGTAGTCATTGTACTTGTCGCTATCGGCGTTGCCTTTCTGCTGTTGGGCTGTCTGATCTTCTTCTGGAGGGTGCAGAATCGTCCGCGGAAGCGTTCCTGTCCCACGCCGTCCTTGCCGATTTGGCAAGAGCCCTTCACGGACCAGGAGCTCAAAGGTGACGAGGAGTCTCTCTTTGGCGGTCAGGAGCGGAGCTCTGCGGTCGCGCGCCCGAACAGCAACGGTCTCTATCCTTGGATTCAGTACACGCCGAAGCCTTCGGACGCACTGGCAGCACTCAGCCCGGTACAGCCAGCGGATTTTCCGGTACCTCCGCCTGCTTTTCGCTCAGAGAAAGCTCAGGTTGCTCAGTCCGTGATGGCGCCGGTTCGGGTTCCACTGCCAGTGAACAATGCGCCAGCCAATCCAGCTCTCCAGCAGATGCAAAGCGCGTTGACCCGAGCTGCGAATAGGGTGTCGACTCTCTCTATGTCGATCTACCCAACATCCCCACAGTCAGCGAACACGAACACCGGTATTGGAATGGCTATCGGCTGCGCGTCTCCTTTGACGGCGGATGGGACCCCTGTACTGCAGCGCAAGCCTTCCAGAGATCGCGTGTCCAAGAGTCGCAAGAGCTACCGCCACAGCCTCGCTGCTACTGAGTACCTGGACATCTATGGCGGCGCGCAGGTCACCTCTCCCAACCCTACGTCGGGATCTGCCCCGACCTCTGCTGCACCAATCAAGTCCGCACTGCGCAAGTCCACGTCCATCCACGCCAACGCGCAGGGCCGCGCACGCGTCAAGGCAGGATACACCCCCGGATCTGCCCCGCTTCGTGCGTCCTCGACCGTCGTAGGCATCGCGACTCTCAGGCGCGCGGGTGATCGCACCTCCATGGTTGGCCAGTGCGAGCAAGACATGCAGCACATGCTCCCCCCGCTCTCACCCGCGCTCAAGACCGACGCAAGGAGGGAGCGCGATGCCCGTGCGCTCGCATCCGCTCTTGGTCTGGCCAGCCCGTCGCCCCACGACCACTACTTGCAGGCGTCCCCTGTGCCGACCATCGCCCCGGACGACTCGATTACGCTCGCGGGAGACCGGGCACGCAACAAGTACGGCGCACACAGCCGGGCGCACAGCGAGGCCATGAGCCCGGGGACGGAGGCGAGTGCCCGCCTCGGTAACCTCATGCTCGCCGAGTTCACGAGCATGGCGTCGTTGCCGTCCGCGCGCATGGTCGCGGGCGTGCCCCCGAGTGGGTCGAAGGCGCGCGTTGTCCCGCGCAAGAACGTGAATGCCAACGCAGGCATCTCGCGGGGAGATGACAGGCCTCCCAGGGTCCCCTCGCCGCCTCCGCTGCCGAGCCTCGCGCAGATGGCGATGGCCCACACGAACCAGGAGGAGTATGATGACTATAGGAGCCCGACGTACAGCATCTACGGGCTGTACGAGGCGGAGAGGAAGAGTCGGATGCAGGGCGAGCGAGGATTCTGAAAGAGGATATGGTTGTGCGTGGCTGGACCGCGAGTGTTCATGTTGTGCAAGTCACAGCGAATTTTCGGATAGATCACATCACTACGGACTTTCTGTAGCATAAGCTGGAATACCCCTGGATGTACATTACAGGTGTACTGTATGATTGACTTGCCAGGTGCAAAGTCCATGGTAACCCTGACAGAATTCATAATCGTCGTGCAGATTGGCGCCTAGCAGTAACCACCACTTCGTATGCGACGCGCTACAAGGGGACTGGACGGCCTTGGGCCTCACTTATCTTGCTCCGAGTGAGGTTCAAGGTGTCTACTGAAGCACGAGGGGCAGGACGACCGGACAACGGGAAGTCCCGATTACACGCCGTATGGACGATGGACCCGTGGATGTACTCTACATTACAGGTGTAGCACAAGAATGATTTGCCAGGTGCAAACTCCAAGATCAACGTGAACTCGTATGTAATCGACGCGCAGAATGGCGCACAGCCGCATCCACCGCTTCGTATGCGACGTCCTACATGGGGACCGGAACTTTCTCCTGCTCCGACCGAGGTGCAGGCTGTTCCATAGTAGGTGTATGCGTCGGGGTGCGCAGCTCCGGAGTTTCGAGCTGCTGATCCCGCGCATGTGCCTTCTCGTCCTCCACCTGCTGGACCAGAGCTTGAAACTCCGCCTCCAGGTCGGCGTCGTCCACACTAGCGTCGGCCTGTGCCATCTCTGCGCCGAGCTGAATAGCATCCTGTACCTCGCGAGCGTCCGCGTTGGCTGCCGCCATAGCGTCCATTGTCTCGTCGATCTTCTCGCGCTGCAAGGAAGGATGCGCGAGGACTTCGCGAAGAGTAGCAGTGGAGGACTCATATGCCTTCATGATCTACAAGCCGCATGCTCGCGTCAGTTTACTGCGTGCAACCGACGCGGACTGAGGATTCGAAACATACCTCTATGTCGCCAGCAGATGTCTCAACACGGATGAGGGTAGAGCGCAAGAGCTCCATCGAGCTGAGGCGCTTCTTCAGCACCTCTTCGAACTGCTTCCGGGCACGCAGGTGTGTCATGGCAATCTCCTTGCGTTTCTGACGCAGAGCATCAGATATCTGCTGCGTGAGCCTGGCGAAATATTAAGATATTAGTTGGTGCTTGGTACGTCGACAGTAATGTACCTACTGGTCAATACGATGCTGCACGGTGTCCACTTGCGCTTGTAGCCTCTCAATAGACGTCTTCAAAGCGAGGATGCCGGTGTCTACAGGAGTCACCTCGGAGGTCTGGGCGGTGCCCTCGTCGACGAACTTGATGACCTGCAAGGCCGTCCACGTCTGATACATGCGAATATTGCAAAGTTTCACGTACCTCTCCTCGCACGATAATGGCGCCTTTGTCTCGCTCCAAGAACTTCAGGACAACCTTCACGTCCGTACTGGACAACGTGGCACCTTCATGAGCACAATCTGCAAACGCCGCACGGAAGCTCTCCACATTGTAGAGCGAGTCCGCAAGATGGCCTGTGCTCTTCTGCCTCTGCCTCTCCAATATTCGCTCCGCCGCGCTCTCCAGCAGACTGACCGCAACGTAGTCACCGCGAACCTTCTTCCACCGTTCTGTCGTACCTGAGTCGCCAAAGACTGCACCATTTGACTCGACGATTCCGAGCTGACCGAGGGCCCACCAAAGAGGCTTGCCGACAACATAACTCGCGATGCGGTATGGGAGCCACCCTGGGTCGTATATTGACCGTGACGCGTTCAAGAAGTCTGAAAGAGGAATCAAGGCTTTGGAGCTGCACAGCTCGAACTTCACTAGTGAAGAGCACCGATGAGGGACTCCGTGCCGAAATGCCAGAGACAGGATACTCACTATCACAGTGGGTATGCTCAACGGCTTCCCGACACCCTCGACACGAAAACGGTCTGCAAATGCAACACCATATGCATGCAGTACAAGCCTGTCCGGAACAGCACTAAGTGTTGAAGATTCCGAGAGCCAACCCCGGACTAGTGCGGCTTCTAGGGTGTGTCGCCACCATTCAACGTTCGAGGCGTACGACGAGGGATTCGAGTGCTTCTGGTGGGTAAAGTCCGAGTAAAGGGACTTGAGACGAGTGCTAGACACCGATGCATATGTTGGTAGGGATGTGAGCTGAGCAAGAGGGATGGAGGACATGACTGGAGGGACGACGCGATCCGGTGGCACGCCTGCAGTACTCGCTCTGGCGCTCGCCAACAATGGGCGCTCTGCCTTCCTGTTCGAGGAACGTCATGCTGTGCCTTCTGCGGAACCACACACCACAGTGTGGATCGCAACCCTCTGAGAGGCTGCGAGATTTGGGCAGTCCAAGTCTCTCCGCCGTTAGGAGAAGTGCATTCCGCAGCCACTGAGCAGGCAGCGGGGTACAAACGGATAAGTATCAAGCAGGGCTTTCAAGTTTGGCAGGTACTAGTACACCTCAATCTCATCATGTCCGTCACCCAGCCACTAGAGACAGAAAGAACGAAATACTTTGTCCTCCTCAGGGACAGTGCGCTGCATTTTGGGCGATCCTCAAGCATTCGTCGCTTTTGCGTCCATGAGTAGTTCAAAGCAACTTCCGTAGGCTGAGCGCTGAGTTCACAATATGTATTGAGCACTACAGCTGAAGGCTACGGCATATTTGGGCAGAATGGTTGGAAGGACTGAGACGCAGCTCTTCTTCGCTCGCGACGTTCAGTTTTGCGGCCAAATTGTCAGAACTGATCCGACCCTGTCTCAGGCCCTGAGTTCGAGCGACAAAGGAGGGCAACAACAAAGCAACGTGTATATTCAATGGTATTGCACAGGACAGATAGCGACGACAAGGGATAGCAAATAACGGTGACAGAACGCACGTAGCAGAGGACAAAGCATCATGCAGCTTCTGATACATGACAGGAGGACAAACAGTAAGATGTGGCTTTTAACAGGAGTATAGCGATGGGACAGCAACAAGATTCAGGACAAAGAGAGCGCGTGACACGGAATTTGGTTATTGTTGGAGGATGTTTTTCGAGGAGAAGGGGTAGTAGAGAGATAAACAATGATAGCAGTGGATCGGACAGCAGAAAACAATCGGGGCGATGCGACATTGTACAGCAAAAAAGCAAGAGGACTCAGCGATAGATTGAGCGATGGTGCGGCGGTAGCATCAGTAATAGTTGTCGATAGCGTCGTCAAGGTCTTCAGGACGGTACTCGGGTTGGTACTCGTTCCATTGTTCGTATTCGTCGTTGGGCCTGTTGGGGTCCCAGGTGCCAGAGAAGGAGCGGATGGAGCTGGACGAAGCAATCTATGTGACGAACGTAAGGCGCTAGGCGCGCCGACGAGCACGAGATGCACACTCACCCGGCTGGTCTCAGTGGGGGCCTGAGGCCTTGGGCCCCTACCAAGGGCTTGGAAACTGCTCGCAGCAGACGAGGCAGGAGCACTGGCAGGCGGCGCGGGAGAGCGCAGGATGCGTGGACTGCCAGGAGAGGATACTCTTCCAGGAGTCGGCCCACCCTCTTCGTCGCTGTGCTCGACGGGAGGGAGGTCGGCTATGCTGAGAGTGCTGGCCGGAGGATGGTCTGGGATGCGCCAAAGGGTCTCGTGCTCGCCAATGATGCCTTGGGAGAGGAGCCAGTCTAAGACGCGTTCAGTCCCAATCATGTTCACATGTCATATAGGAAGTCCTCACCCTTGCTACGGTACCGGAAGATAAAGGTAACGTACGGGCCTGGCGCCTCAGGGTTGAACGGCACCATCTTCCAAGTTCTCTTCTGCATCGGGGCGGGCCTCACGTCGCCATACCTAGACGAGCCATTAACGCCCGCCCACAGATAGACAACGACATACACACCTGATGGCAACGTCTCCTTCCTGACGCAGTCCACGGATGACATTCGGGGGCGGGCGGATGGGGTTCGGCTCGCGTTCCCCAACGCGCTTGATGAGCAGGATCTGCAGCATAATGGAACCGACGGTCTTGTCTGGAGGCTTGCCGTCGAACCCGGCTCGGTCGTCTAGTTACGCTGTCAGCTAACAAAGCAGCTGTCCGTGGAGAACGCCCATACTAGGTCCAATCGCGGAGAAGACGAAGGGCCGCTCCTCTTCCTCGCTGACCCGGATGCCACGGCGCAGCTCCTCGCCTTCTCCGTGAAGATATTGGCCGGATACCTTGAAGCCGTCGAAGTAAATGTAGCTTGCACTGTCGACCATACTTCCGTGGTCGCGCCAGTGGACGACGAATGTCTGGGCCACAATCCAGGTAGGGTGGTTAGGACGCACACGCAGAGTATGAGCTGATAGCACGTACACTTCCGACCGTCCCGACTATCCAGCAAGTAACAGTATGATTGTTGTTGTTGGTTCGTGGTTCAAACTCGACAAGTTCGAGGTCGTTAGAAGTAATCCAAGCAGAGAAACCGCGGTGGTCGAGCATTGTGACGGAAAGCGAGACAGCAAGAGGACGATACGAGACAAGACAGCAGAGCAAAGCAAGTAGACAACTAAGGTCCTCTGATGAGCTGGATGATCGTAGGATTCGAGGAGGGGACGTACCAAATAATTAAGGACGAGGATGGTGGTAGGTGGGGAGGGTATTCGGGTGAGCGTTAGACCTTAAAAGGCCTGCGGGAACACGCTTCCAACTCCGCCAATTCAGCACACAACGACCGATGAAGCAAGTCGTTGTTAGACAAGGGACTTGGGAGCGCCCCGTCGTTTGTTGAACTCGGAGTTGGCCAACCTGCAGCGCGCTTGCGCCAGCCGAAGTTGAACTTGAAGTTCGACCAAAAGGGAACGAGCACGTGACTATTTTTCTTCCGGGCCGTCCTCCGAGCACTGCCACGTAGGTCCATCCCTTGAGGCTTGAAGTTGCTATGTCTCAGACGGTTCTCTTCACCCGCTGCACCTCAAAAAGTGTCCAGCCTCGATCTAACATCGGCGTATCGGTTTGATGGCTATGCGCCGACATGACATCAAGCCGCTCCAGCGTAAGTAATCCGAACACCCTTGTTCCGTAATCCCGCACCGACGCACTCATGTTTGGGGTGACCTGCACTAGCAGAGCTTTCGCTTATCAAGAGCATCACGTAGGAAGTCGCGTTTGCAGTGCATCATCCTGCCCTACGGAGGTCATGCACCGTACTGCTCGGAGGCCGCACGCCTCAACAGGCTGTTCGTGATTTTGTCTTGCCAAGCCTTGCGACAATCGCCCGCTCATATATATGCGCCGCGCCGTGTCCGTCTCCGCCACCCGCATTCTTCCACCTGCTTCAAGTCGCAATCTCCTCGACGCTATGGCACCCATACTGGCGCGCACTTCACAGCCTGACCTACCCACATTCAACTACATCCCCATCATTGTCGGCGTGGTTGGAGGAGTAATGGGCCTAATCCTGATAATGTCCATTGTGATCATAATCCGAAGGCGGCGTGGCGGCTACTTCGTTCCGGCATACAGCTACGTCGCACCGTCATCGTCGGACTCTGGTGACCACCATCACCAGCATGCTTCAATCAGTCATGAGGTAGGCAGACGTCTGTCACTGTTCCTACTAAACATTGACTATGTCCGCAGATGCACTCTCAACATCACCGAGACGCTCACGACGCTGCCGTGCAGTCTGGTATGATGATATCGCATAGCAAGACTCCGGACATATCTACCTCGGTGTCCTCACCACCTCCTTATTCCGGACTTCCTTGAATCTAGGATCGTACACATGTATCCCTTATCACCCCTGCTTCGAGAGTACACGGACACTTCTTGCGATGGATTTTGTGTATTTTATGGTATGTACCACTGAGGATTCCTGGCAGTGTCTCAATCTCACCGTCTTTTTGAAAGTTGATAGCATATCTAATATTGTGTTCAACACGCTTCATACAGAGTCAAACTTTGTCTTGTGAGCCGCCTGATGAATGCCAAATCACTCAAGACCATGGATCCATACTTGCCAGCTGTTTCCGATCCTCTCCGGATGGTCGGAGGCAGTCTTCTTTGCTTGAGTGCGTGCGTTCATGTACCGCCTCCTTCAGCTCATTTAGTAGCACTAACCACATCAAAGTCCACACTCGTCCCGCAGCTATGCCGGCATACGTGATCGCGCCTGTGCCGCAAACAGGGACTGAGTATTGCATGAAATCAGGCTCATCGCCGCACCGCCCACCTCCGCGCTGTGTCTGGCCGCAATCGATTTTAGGTGAGCGGTCACAGGAGGGTTCAAGTGTTTGCATCGTAGTCCGGCTCATGACCAGAAGACCCTCGGTATTCGATCGACTTCGAATAGCCACAAGATGATGGCCCGTCGATACTATTGTCATCCATCACCTCTACTCCGAGGGTTTTACTGAGGCTCCCTACCCCTCAGTGGTTGAAAGTCCTACCCACATCCATCCTCATCACCAGGTGAGGTTTCCACTCGCAACCTCTTCTACGCAGTTGCTCTGCAGTATGATGTCGTCTTCTAGCATCACCATATCCATACCGCTCTTCATACGCTCACCATGACAACCTTCCTAGTACTCACCAAGCCCCTCACCCTTTCGCTTCTGCCAACCATGGTGTTGACGTTGGGCATGTCCTCCACTTTGCTCATCATGATGCCGAGGTCGGTCAGTCCTACTTGCGCGTACATACATCAAGCTATCACACCTCGGTCATAGCAGTGCACCGTTTGCTACCTGCCTCTGTCTGGCCGGACAACACATGGTGATTCCGAGTCAGCGAGCAGAGAGCCCACATTCGGTCACGCTGTGGATCAAACAGGTGGCAGGCTTGGGGCGGCGATAAGCCGATGCTCCCGTATCATGGCTTACGGTACGCGTTTTGACATCCGCGGTCAAGGTTCGCACTCATTGTTTGGAGACAGCCTCCCATCTATCCTCTCCCGGGCATTCCGCTCTCAGCCGCCTATGCTTCTTCCTCACGTGTGTGAGGTCTCGGGCCCGTGTACGCTAAGGTACGAACGTGAGCTGTCCATGGTTGACGGATTGGCGGGCTAGGTCTGACAGCGCTGTCGGCGCCCGCGTCATAGTATTTGATCTCGAAGATACGTCGCTTTTTGCACCACAACATACACGGCAACCACTAGATCCCAGTCCGGAGACACACTCTTGATCAATGCTCTCAGGCCTTACGGGTCATTTAATGGATGGACTGCCACCACAACTCTTGCTTCTCCTTTCTCCTCCTTTCATAGGGCCGCAATGTACCCTTGGTCATTACTGCCAGCTACCGCATTTCTTGCAGCCCGGACGTATGCTCAGACGACGAACGCTCCATGCAAAAATGTGACAGACACTCAGTGGGTGAGCGTGTACAGCGTATCTTCGCAAAGTCTTTGGGAGTTTTTTACTGATATGACCAACTTATCCTCCCAGTCGTTCAATTCCCTTGGCCAGAGTCCATGCCTCATGGGTGCATACATGATGGGAGCATGCCAGCCTGGCGGAAGTTCGTTCATGTTCTCCCCTTTCTATCTTGTGCATGCGACTGACTCGCGACGGGTAGGCTATGATGTGCAGGGCCTCCCGGACGTGAACTTCCGTTACAACGGTCCCACGGCCGACCAAGCGACCATATGCAGCTGCAGCTCAATATCGTATTCACTCATGAGTGCATGCGGATTTTGCCAAGGAGCAGGCTGGCCAGAGTGGGTTTCTTCGTACTCCGAGAGGTCTTGTACATGTCCACTAAGCCTGCACTCTCACAGGTGGAGCGCATGGACGACGAACTGTTCATCGGAGCTAGTGCACAACGGGAGGTGAGAAATGCCCCGCATGCGATATCATGTATCTGATCTTGTCTTACGCTTCAAATAGCTACCCGCATCCCATCCCGAAAGGAACTCGTATCCCGGATTGGGCGTTCGTGCCGATTCAAGGCTTCGTAAGTGCTACTTTTCCGCAAGTTCCCTGGACCATAATAAGTAGACCTTGTTCCTAGCTAGACGAGTTCGATGCGGTACAAGGCATGGACATAGGCGGTGAGTGTTGCAGAACATCACACCGTTCTCAAAATCTCATGGTGGCTGGCGATAGATAAACTGGAGTCTACGGGGACGGCAACGCCGACGGGCACGCCCGTGACTAGTGCGTTCCCCACCGACGTCGGAGGCAGTGTCACCCACACCGCTGGCGGAGCATCACAAACAGGCAGCACCTCTGAGTCGAACGGACAGAGCTTGACCGGGAGCGCGAGCGGCACACTTCTCACTACTACGGACGACAGCAGCCGCTCGACTGGTACCGGAAGTCCGTCCCCAACATCGGAGTCGTCGACCGGTGACCACAAGACGAACATCGCAGCGGTCGTTGGCGGTATCATCGCTGGATTGATCGCCTTCGCGTCAGTCATTGGCCTCGTTGTCTACTTCTGCATCTTGCGCAAACGCCGCGGCGTAGGGGGGCCAAATGCTGTTCTGCCGGGGATGGCACAGACTAAGCCGGGATACGAGAGGCGGCCCCTCGTCAACTACGACGTGCCGTCCACACCAGACGTAGATGCGAGCGACCCTTTCTCTGCAACGCCGACCTCTCCTAGCCAGTGGGCGGGGACAGCGTCCGAACCTGTCGTCTACCCCACTCCGTCGCCGTCTCCTCCTGTCGCGCCAGTCACTCCTCCCATACAGTCGGTGCGTGAGGCACCGCCGATGCGCCTCTACGTGAGTGCTTATATTTCAATCCAATATCAATACCCTCGCAGAGAGCCTGAACCTGACGTGGGTTCACTACAGGATCCTGCGGACCCGACTACTTTCCCTCCTACTCCAGCTCCTCAGTCGCAGTCGAGCCTGTTCGACATGACCCAGGTCACCTATCCGAACGTCGCACACCAACCCCAACAACCTATCCCGGAACTATGAATGTTTAGCGGAGAGTGCATAACGTATAGACTCACAGGGTCGGTCTCTTGAGGGCCGCATGCTCCGTACATACATAGCTGTTCTCTTCCATTCAGATGTATCCTCGTCCGTTGTTACTCCTTTGTTCGTGGTACAATATGATGATTTATATTCGACGAGCTACATCGGCTCAGATCCCCCGATCCTTGTACGAACGTCAAACTGAGAAGGCTTGTCGGAAGCACTAGGTGACCGTCCTATCCGTGGGTGATTAGGATGGCCGGCCAAAGAGTGCACCTTTGCTCTGAGGCACCCAGAGATGAAAGAACGTCTTCAGAGGACGACGAACCAACATGTGGTAAATGGGTGCCTGTGTAGTTGTTAAAAGATTAGAAGGGTGTGTCCGCGTCGGCGAATGGAATATATGCGTGGCACCTTAGGGCAGGCTGTGGATCGGGAGCGCCCGTTGTTCAGCCGCGAGAAGCGTTGCAATGCGCCATCGTTGTTCCGACCCTGGTCTCTAAGCCAGTCTAAGCCCTCTCTAAGCTGATCTGCTGGAAGACGGTCCCATGGTCTTTGCGCACGGACAGTCGGACTCCGGATGGTAATAATATCTCGCAGTTACTCAGCCTGTTGAGATGGGTGCGCGGAGGTTCTCATGGGTGCTCACGCCCTGCTCTATCTTGTGCTCTGCAACTGCAACGTGTCCGGCGAGGAAGAGCGGTTGATAGCTGAGGTATAGCGACGTCGCGTCAGGTGTGTCCCTGCTCGTCAGACTTGCACGATAACACGCTGACGTTCGTGATCGATTTCCCAGAAACAGTTGTATCGGCTTGCGTCATCGACATTGCGCATGGCTGGCTTCCCTCTTCGGTCATTGCGAACGTATATAGCTGTCGCAGTCGTCGGCGTGGCTGCTTACTCCCTCCTCCGTCGACCCTCGTCGACCCTACAACGCGCAATGGCCCCTCTCACCATCCCGCTGAACGACGGCAAGCAGATCCCTTGGTTGGGCTTCGGCACCGGGACTGCCCTCTATAGCAAGGACGCAGAGGCCGCGATCAGAGTCGCGATTGCGAACGGCATAGTCCACCTCGATGGTGCTCAGATGTACCAGAACGAGGACTCCCTCGGCAACGGCATCGCATCCTCGGGCAAACCGCGCTCCGAGCTGTTCGTCACTACGAAGCTTGGCAAGCTCCCGGAGGGCAAGACCGTTCGCGACACCCTCGTGGAGTCGCTGAAGAAGCTGAAGCTTGATTACGTCGACCTCTTCCTCATCCACATGCCAATTCACCACGAGGGTAAGCTGAAGGCAGTATGGAAGGAGTTTGAAGAGCTGCAGAAGGAGGGTCTGGCAAAGAGCATCGGGGTGTCGAACTTCAGAATCAAGGATTTCGAGGAGCTGCTCGACGGTGCCAATGTCGTTCCTGCGGTCAACCAGGTGAGTTTTACATGAGGTTGACGTGGCGTGGGTTGATTCACGCTTACCGCTCTGTCCTTCTGTCATAGATTGAGTACCACCCATACGTCTATAAGGCGACGGCGCCCCTACTCGAGTTCCAGAAGAAACACAACATCGTCGCGACCTCCTACGGCGGATTAACCCCCATCGTCCGTCAGAAGGGCGGCCCGGTCGACCCCGTACTCGCATCCATCACCCAGCGTTTGACGAAGGACGCTGGGAAGAATGTGACGGAGGGGCAAGTCCTTGGTCTGTGGTTGCGGAGCCAGGGTATTCCTGAGATCACGTCAGTCAAGCCGCCTACTGATGTTATCGTTCAATGACTGAACTTCCCTCTTCTCGCAGGACGAGCTCCAAGGAAGAACGCGTGAAGGAGTACGTTGCAACGCAGACTCTGCCCGACCTTACTCCTGAAGAGGTCAATGCCATCACCGAGGCTGGTTCCAAGGTTCATCACCGCGCTTTTGTGAGTCCCGTTCCTCGTCACACGTCCGTGTCAAGTACTTAACGACCTATCATCTCAGTGCAAGTGGCTGGATGATTGACTTAGATAAGAAGGAGATGTAGTAGAAGCTGTACCACTGCACTAAATGTACTATCAGAAGCGAAGTGTCGAACATGTTTCCGCATACTTACTTTTGTGTGGGGTGAACCAAGTGCCAGTGAAGTACTTATCCTGGACAAGATGCTGGCATGAACAGAATTTCGTCACCGACGAGCGCTTGATGTGGACGCGCTGAATGCTTTCGACCACTTCTGCTTGTCATAAATCCTTCCGTGCTTGTCTGTCAGTACCTCGCCAGTACTCGACGTTATACACTAGACCGCCGTTTCTTGGTCTTTCTCATCGTCTGCGCTCCGCAATGCCCAAGGACAGCCAAACGGGCCCCATTTCGGCACTCTTTGGAGTAGTCAAGCCGTCAGGACCAACCTCGATGTCGTTGGTGAACGATGTCAAAAAGCTGGTCGCGAACTCGCCGGTCTTTGTGGAGGAAGAGAAACTCGCGAAGAAGACGGGGAAATCTGGTCGGAAAGGCAAGTACGGGAGGGATGCGGTCAAGATTGGACAGGGAGGAACGCTCGATCCCCTCGCGGACGGAGTTCTCGGTAACTAGCTTCCTGGTTCTCCACGAAGATATTCCGGCCTGAATGGTTGTGCAGTTGTCGGTGTGGGTAAAGGTACGAAAAAGCTGTCTGAATTTCTCGACTGTGTGAAGGTAATCGAGGTCTCATACGGGCATCTATCCAGACGACATGATTGACGGAAGCCGTAGGAGTATCGGACGACGTGTCTACTGGGCTGCGAGACCGACACATATGACAGCGAAGGCAAGCAAGTACGCACCGCGCCGTGGCAGCATGTCACTCGTGAACAGGTCGAAAAAGCTTTGGAGCAATTCCGAGGCGAGATAGAGCAGATCCCACCTATGTGCGTATATGCAGGTCGTCGGTCTGCATGCGTCCCTCGCTGATTGCTACGACAGCTTCTCTGCGTTAAAAATGGACGGCATGCCATTGTACGACTACGCTCGCAAAGGCATTCCGCTGCCACGGCCCATCGAAAAACGGAAGGTCACGGTCCATTCCCTCGAGTTAATCGAGTGGAAAGGCAGCGACCATTCCTTCCGGTGGCCGGAGAAGAAGTTCACGAAGGAGGAGCAGGAAGCGATGGAGAAGGCTCTCAAGAGCGTGGACGACACCGTCTCCATCAAGGACGAACTCGAAGCAGACAGCTCGGGGTCGCAAGTCCCCACTGCATTCGTCCTACGCATGAAGGTCTCCGGCGGAACTTACGTCCGATGCATCGTGCACGACTTGGCACATGCACTTGGGTCCGCAGGCCATGTTGTCACACTGACACGATCAAGACAAGGGCGCTTCGCCCTCGAGCCGACAGAAGAGGGTGATCGCGCTTGCGTCCCTTGGGAAGTATTCGAGAAAGCGTTGAAGGACCAAGGCGAGCCGGACGCGGATGGTCGTAAGGAATGGGAGAGGGAGGTGCTAGCTAAGCTGGAAGTTGTATCATAGGCTGTAAGTCGGGCCTCGATCTGCAATACCTACGTGTCCACGCTGACTTCGATCGTTCCCTATGGCTTGCAGATAAAATTTGTTCGTGTTCACTGTGCGATCAAGTCCGCAGTCGGTGTGCCACAAGGTCCACTCCGTAATCATACTAGCCCGTGCGTTCTCGGTGCGGACACCTAGACGTAAATCCTATGCCTTCTGTCCCAAAGTATTCTGTGAGTCATCGGCCAAGGGAAATCTATATGATGCTGACGGCGTTTCTCACCCGTCGTCTCATGCTGAAGACGTGTCGCCATTGAGTTACGGAGAACCCCATATCTGATGATTGCGTACTCGCTCAGGAAGCGGCGATGCTTCGACGTAGTCGGACCTCAGTGATACCGCCACACACAATGGGTGTAAGGAGTCTCTTCGATGCCCTCTGCTATTCTAACTGACCATTTTCTCAGCTCGTGGTGAATTCAGACAGTTCAGATGACTTCGCATCGGATGATCCCTTGATTGACCGTTAGGATTCGATTGTGCATGGGGCGCTCAGCGGCAATCTTCTGCTCTGACTGTCAGTGATAACCCGGACGGCGACCTCCTTCCGAGGGCGTCGGTCTCTGCTCAACCACCTGAAATGCGACGCGTGACGTGTTCTCGTGCAGCTATCACGTCTTCCTCGCGATGCCACCAGCTTCGAACGGACGCCAGTGCAGTGAATGCTAACACCTGTGGTTCGAGAAAGGGATAGCTTGGCGGTCGATATCGTCTTCGAAAACGGAGACAACTGGATGCCGTCGACGGCGTGGTACCCACGGCGAACGTGCTTGGACAACCCGCGGGTTATGGTGGAAACCTGTGCCTCCTGGCAAGGCAAGACGCGTGCAGAGCACGCGAATGTGGGTGCCTGTCCCTGGTGCATGGCAGAGGCAACGCGGGCTCACCACTGCAAAGGCAAGGATGGGTTTCGATCAAGATGGATCGCGCGACAGGGCTCTCGATAACGAATCTTGCGGGGACGGTCCTGGACGGTCCGTCGGTCAGGTGTGTAGTCGGTACTCGGGAAGGCCGGACCGACTACAAATGGTCGCCGGACATAAAGGTCGACGGTGAGATCTCGAGATTCCTGCATCCTCCACTCTGTTCTCCGTCAGTCCGTCGATATGGCCTCCAGCGTCGTTCGTCCGCTCGAACCTGGCATCTACGCCCCCTCCCAACCTTCTTCCTCCCGGACTCTGAGGACATCGGTAGGTTGTCCTCCATCCCGCGTATCGCCCGCACCCGATCGTTGCTCATTCCTACATCCATTGCTCGACAGATCTGCAGAGTCAGTCTGCCCATGTCCTCCGTCTGATCAAGGCGGGCGTGAAGCCGCTCCTTTCGGGCACGATGGGCGAGGCGCACCACTTGTCACACGAAGAGCGCGCCTCCCTCATCAAGGTCACTAGACAGGCCTTGGACGATGCTGGCTTCAAGGACGTCCCCATAATATCTGGGTCCGGCGCAGGCAGCACCCGAGAGACGATTCAGATTTCTCAAGAGGCGGCAGAGGCCGGTGCGGACTACGTCATCGTCATCTGCAGCGGTTACTTCGCGGGCGCACTGGCGGGTAACAAGAAGGCTTTGAAGGCCTTCTGGGCGGATGTCTCCGAGAAGAGCCCGCTGCCTGTCATTATATACAATTGTGAGTCGGGATCTGTTCGTCCTGTGGGATCCTGCTGACGGGCAAATATAGACCCTGGAGCTGCCGGTGGGATTGATCTGGACTCGGACCTGATTACGGAGTTGGCGGAGGAGTACCCGAACCTTGCTGGTGTTAAGCTCACGTACGTCCTTACGGTATGACTGCTCGAGTCTGAATGCTTAACCTGCTGCAGGTGTGGCAATGTCGGCAAATTGACGCGCATCTGCGCGACTGTCTCGGATCCCTCGTTCGCCCAGTTACACCCTCGGAAGAATGCGCACGCTCCCTTCCTTGTCCTCGGCGGATTCACGGACTTCATTCTGACGTCTTCGATCGTGAACGGCCACGGTGCTATTACCGGTCTTGCCAACATCGCACCGGTACGTTGTATTGCCTCCGACGTCCTGGGGTCTCGCTCACGTCTCGACCTCAGTACACCGTTGCTAAGCTGTTCGAGATCTCGGAGAAGGTGAAGACGGATACTTCCTTCCTTCCAGAAGCGCAGCGGTTGCAGGGCATCGTCGCGCGTGCAGATTACACCATCGCGAAGGCCGGCATCGCAGGTACCAAGTATCTCATTGAGAAACTGTACGGATATGGGGGCAACCCTCGCAGGCCCTTGCCCCCGATCGAGGCAGCCGTCGCCGAGGCACTCTGGGCGCATCCGCACACGCAGGAGCTCATCAAGATAGAGAGGGAGCTAAGCGGGAAGGTTCAATCATGAAGAGCTGTTGCTGGGAGCTTGCGTCGGTCGCACAGCGTAGTCGTGTAAACATATAATCAATGCTAGACTATCTTGAGGCCATATATATGTCTGGAGGTTCCCGTCCTGCGTCTGAGGTCGCCAGTACTTATGGCGTCTGTGCTCGTCTGTGGCGGTCGAAAGTGCGGGGTAAGGCGGGGTAAGGCACACCGAGCTGAGAACACATCAATCCGTCCGGTTGTTTGGGTAGCTGTGCTGCCGCGATGACTTGAAGTTGCCGAGTCAGGCTCTGTCAGGCTGGACGGCTCGTCGGTTGGCGAGGCCCGCATGACCTTCTGTGTGCGTGGACGGCTGTGGGATTGCGAGCATCTGGACGTCCTGGAGTACCTTCGGCGGTCAAGTGACTGGGCTTCCCACCAATCGATCCGCTGCAGCGCGCAACTGCATATGGGCACTGCGCTGGCAACAGCGAGCATCGTTTATACCCTCGCGAGCTCCCTGGGCGACTTGGCCAGCAACAGCCATGGCCATCGACATCCTGCTCGTCAGCGCGTGGGGAGGCCTCCGTTGTCGCGGCTCGTTCGTGAACGCCGCAAGGACCAAGCTTAAGTGTACGTGGTTTGCATATATCTCCTCCATTTCAGCTCAAGGAAGCATTTGTCGCGGCAGTCTCGTGCTCCCTTCGCCCTTTCCACACTACCGTCTCATACCGGAACGCGCAGCCTGCGGCCAATACAGAGTCGGCCAGCGCTGCGAAGGCGGAAGCACCAGGTGAGCGCGTCGTTTCACACAGTCCGAGTCGCTCCGGCTTGTACGAGCCCTCTGGCTATTGGCTCTCCTGGGCCTAACCTCTTCTGCGCAGGCATCCCATACTCCGAACTCACCGTTGGTGCCCCGCTCGAAATCTATCCCAATGAGCGTCGAGTGGCCCTCACCCCGGCCAATGCTGCCCTGTTGCTCAAGAAGGGCTTCGGCCGCGTCCTCGTCGAGAAGTCGGCAGGTCTGGAGGCTCAGTTCCTCGATGAGCAGTACAGAGCCGCTGGCGCGATCATCGTCGACAAGACGGAACTCCTCGATCGTTCAGACATCTTGCTCAAAGTTCGGCCGCCAATACTTGGTCATGAAGCGGAGTTTGTGAAGGAGGGAAGCACACTCATTTCGTTTCTACAACCTGCGCAGAACAAGGCTACCGTCGAGGCCTTGGCTGCACGGAAGGCCACTGTGTTCGCCATGGAGATGATACCCCGTATATCTCGTGCGCAGGTCTTCGATGCCCTGAGGTTTGTCTCGGCACACATCGCCTTGGTCGCAATGCGCTCATATTGGCCTTCTCGACCAGTTCCATGGCAAACATAGCTGGGTACAAAGCAGTACTTGAGGCTGCGAACCACTTCGGACGTTATTTCACTGGTCAGGTTACGGCTGCTGGGTGCGTTCCTTCTGTCTCTCTTACCCTCGCCAGCACTGATTCCTTCGCATCCTCCATAGCAAGGTGGTATTCTCGTAAGATGCTCGTTCTCACCCATCTAACCACGCCTGCTGTAAGATTCCGCCATGCAAAGTGCTCGTCATCGGCGCAGGCGTCGCAGGTCTGAGTGCTATTGCTACTGTAAGTTAAAAGTATCGCGGCAGAAGCCTTCAATCTCTGACGCGTTTTCGAAGGCTCGCCGGATGGGTGCTATCGTGCGCGGCTTCGACACGCGTGCAGCTGCACGCGAACAGGTTCAATCTCTCGGCGCGGAGTTCCTCGAGGTGGAAATCGAGGAGTCCGGTGAAGGCGGAGGTGGCTACGCGAAGGAAATGTCCAAGGAGTTCATTGAGGCTGAGATGGCCCTCTTCATGGAACAATGCAAGGACGTGGATATCGTCATCACAACGGTACGGATAGTCATGGCGTCAGCGTTGAGCGTGGCTCACAGCAAATCAGGCTCTCATTCCCGGCAAGCCCGCTCCGAAGCTCATTACAGAAGAGGTGCGTTGTCCTCGATGTCGAATCTCCTTGAACGGTAGTAACTTGGGCTACTAGATGGTTTCCGCTATGAAACAAGGCTCTGTCATCGTCGACTTGGCTGCAGAGACCGGGGGAAACTGCGCTGCGACCCGTCCAGGAGAGCTTTACGTGCATAAGGGAGTCACCATCATTGGTATGTGAGCCATGTTTTTAAAGGATACACTCTCAATAACCCCTCTTTCAGGCTATACCGACCTGCCTTCGCGTCTGCCCACACAATCGTCTACGCTGTACTCGAACAACGTGACGAAGTTCCTACTCTCTATTGGCGGCGACGGTCGATATGCGATCAACCTGGAGGATGAGGTCGTCCGTGGCGCCATTGTCGTGCACAATGGCACCCTCCTTCCCCCGGTACCTCGTTCCGCGCCTCCACCTGTCGCACCACCAAGCGCTGCGAAGGTCGCTGAGGCTGCAGAGGCTAAGGCGCTGACACCCTGGCAAAAGGCTACCCGCGAGGTCGCGCTCGTAACTGGAGGCATGGGTTCTGTGATCGCCCTCGGCAAGCTGACCGGCCCCGCATTCATGAGTAACTTCTTTACGTTCGGTCTTGCTGGTCTCATTGGCTACCGTGTCGTTTGGGGTGTCGCTCCAGCGTTGCATTCGCCGCTCATGTCGGTCACGAACGCTATCTCGGGTGAGTGCTAGCTGCATCACCGGTTCCTACTGTATGTTCAACATGACTTGGCAGGTATGGTTGGTGTCGGTGGTCTGTTCGTCATGGGAGGCGGCTACTTGCCTGCTACCATTCCCCAGGCACTGGGTGCTGCGTCCGTCCTCCTGGCCAGCGTGAACGTTGCGGGCGGCTTCGTGATCACGAAGCGTATGCTGGATATGTTTAAGCGTACGTATCGTCGCTATACGGCTTCACCTTTCGCTGCTCATAATGTGGCCTGCAGGTGCTACCGATCCTCCGGAATATGCTTGGCTCTACGCTATTCCTGCGGCGGTGTACACCGGCGGATATCTCTTTGCGGCCAGCACCGGAATGGCTGGGCTCGTACAGGCAGGCTACCTGGCTAGCAGCGTTCTCTGCATCAGTACGTCTTGCCATTGCTCTTGCCACATCATGCTTGTATGCTAATGATGTACCGTTTTCAGGCTCTCTATCAGGTCTCGCAGCACAGTCCACTGCTCGGCAAGGGAACATCCTTGGCATGCTCGGTGTCGGCTCTGGAATCCTTGCATCGCTCGCAGCGGTCGGCTTCCCTCCCGAGGTTCTTGCACAGTTCGCTGGCGTCGCGTTCCTCGATGGGGCCGCTGGAACTATCATCGGCCGCCGCATCACTGCAATCGAGCTCCCGCAGATGGTCGCTGCCCTGCATTCCGTCGTCGGTCTCGCGGCGGTTATGACCAGCATTGCGAGCGTTCTTGCTGACCTTGGGCATGCCACGACTCTGCACTTGGTCACTGCGTACCTCGGTGTCCTGATCGGTGGCATCACATTCACGGGATCTATTGTTGCCTTCCTCAAGCTCGCGGGTCGCGTATCGTCACGGCCGTTGCATATCCCGGCGAAGCACTTTGTGAATTCGTCGCTGTTGGCTACGAATGTCGCCACTATGGGCGCGTTCATCACACTGGCGCCCTCTGCGCCTCTGGTCGCGGCCGGATTCCTGGGTGCAAATGCCATCCTGAGCTTCATCAAGGGTGTTACCACCACGGCGGCCATTGGAGGAGCAGATATGCGTGAGTGTAGTCGTCTTCGTATGCATGTTGCCGACTAAGTCAGGTCTCGCATTAGCTGTTGTCATCACCGTCTTGAACGCATATTCAGGGTTTGCCCTGGTCGCGGAAGGTGAGATTCAAGTTGGGCGCTGGTTTGATGCGACAGCTGATATCTTGTCTCAGGCTTCATGCTCGATAATCCTCTCCTGACAACTGTTGGCTCGCTGATTGGAGTCAGCGGCTCCATTCTGTCTTACATCATGGTACGCATCCTGTAACCTTCACACCTGGAAGTGTCTCTCATGACAGACCGTAGTGCGTTGCTATGAACCGGACTTTGACCAACGTCCTCTTTGGCGGAATCAGCGCGCCCGCAGGACAGCCTGAACAGAAGATCGAGGGGACCATCACAAAAACCAACGTCGATGATACAGTCGAGAGCTTGCTGAACTCGGAGAATGTCATCCTGGTACGTGGCGCTTTGAACGACTCTCTGCGTCCATCTGACAGTGCGCAGGTCGTTGGCTATGGCATGGCTGTTGCGAAGGCACAGTATGCCATCTCAGATATCGTCAGAATGCTCAGGTCGAAGGGTATCAACGTGCGCTTCGCTATCCACCCGGTCGCCGGAAGGTTAGAGAGGTCCCTCGCTGCTCCTGCGCACAGACGCTGACTGTACCCATGAAACACATCAGAATGCCCGGGCAGTGTAACGTGCTGCTGGCTGAGGCGTCGGTGCCGTATGACAGTGAGTATCGCTTCCCTGCATGTATCGTCCCGCACTGCATCGGAGCGCTGACGATCAATGTTGCAGTCGTGCTCGAGATGGACGAAATCAACGACGACTTCTCGGACACGGACGTGACGCTCGTCATCGGCGCAAACGACACAGTCAACCCAATCGCGCTCGAGCCAGGTTCACCCATCGCAGGCATGCCTGTGCTGCACGCCTGGAAGAGCAAGCAAGTGATCGTCATGAAGCGCGGCATGTCGAGTGGCTACGGTGAGTGCAATGCCATTCCCGGAGTGTTCTGTGCCACTCTCCGAAGGCCCGGGCACGCCCAGGCTGATGAACTTACGTCCCGCCTCGCTCTGTTCGCAGCCGACGTCCCGAACCCGATGTTCTACATGCCCGGAACGAAGATGCTCTTTGGCGACGCCAGGGAGACGTGCGAAGGTGAGAGACCCTGCCCTCTGCTCGCTTCCCCTCCACTCCTCCGTTGCTCCGACGGTGCTCGTCCAGCCGCGGCAGCAATCCGCTCACGCTTATTTCCTCCGTGCAGCGATCAAGAAGGGGCTCGAGGCGAGACTCGCATCCGCCTGAACCTCAGCGCAAGTGTGAGATATCTGGAAGATCTCGTATTGCAGCCGGTGGGAGCCACGCGGGATCCAAGAGACATTGACACAGAAGACTCGGACACCAATTTGCTTTCGGATGGCGCATCTGTACATGTTGTATGTATGTATCATATCACTCCTGGATCTACTCGTTGGTCCCTTCGCCTCCGCATCGGGCACCAGTCACGTCTCCCGCCGCCCGGTCCCTGGAGCCTCGAAGCGCACGCGCAGCGGCGGCGCCATGTATGCACCACAGCATCATGCGCATCTGCGCGGAACCGTGTGCAATGATGCAGATGAGTGCCTGCTTTGCCCGCTGCCTTGTACTTCTTAGTTCTCAGACCAATATTCGTGCATCTCCTTCTGACGACAGCTTTCTGATCCTCCCGAGCACTCAATTGAGCTGAGCCGCGTCCTGGTCGCGCTACCTCTTACGCGAAGGCGCACGCGTCGTGCCATGAGGTACGTACGCTAGCAGGCTCCCGTTCGCACACACCGCGTCGTCCAGACTCCAGAACGCGAAGGCGAGCATGGGCAGGAGAACCTGGAGTTCGCGGCGGGAATCCAACTTACGAACAGGGTCTCGGGACCTTGGAACCATGGTGCTTCTGTGCGCGGGGGCGAGCACGGCCGCGGCTCCTGAGGCCTGAGGGCTGGGATTCCGCGCATCCGACGGTGCGCACGAGGATGCCGTTATGGGTGCTGCGGACATCTGTATAGCGTGAGTAGTATCAGGGATGGCCCGCTACGTAACGCACAAGACGAATTTCGAAAAACGGTCAGACGTACCCTGTACGTATGCGCATGCGCATGCGCTCAACAAAAAGCTGTCGATGGGCGAGCCTTCGCTCACGGCGTGCAGGGGAGTTACCAGCATGGGAATTAGTTGCAGAAGACGTCGGTCCATCCAGCTGTATCATCGTAATAGGTAGTAGTACTTCTGCGCGTACGCGCACACACCCGCAGGCAGGACACGACACGGCGAACACATCGTACGAGAAGATGTCGAAAGAATAAGCAAATTTCGTCCGCGAGCTCTATACGGCGGCGCTGTAGCTAAATGACGTTCGAGTAAGATAAGAGGGCGAATGCACGAATATATGCGGGGTCCGACGACGAAAGCAAACGAAGGGGATTAGGAGGAAGGCGGGAGACGCGTGCGGAGTTCGACGAGATGCGGGCGCGGTGTGGTGGGGATGAATTTACAGATGTCTTCGAGGTGCGAAGTGCTAGATATAATAATATAGGGTCCAGTATACTGTTCGAAGAAAGTCTGTAAAAGTAAACTGGCTCGTAGTTCTTCTTCCTTTCCGTTGTGTGGTCGCTCCACGTTCTCGATTCCTGTCCTGGCGGGGGGTCGGGGTGTCGTCGGCGTGCGGCGTGCGCGAAGGTCATCTCAGGGCTCGTCTCGGATCGTACTCGTAGCACTGCTCCTCGGAGGCAACATGCATTCAGGAGACTCGGCTGGTGGTCGTCACATCATGAGTGGTGGCCTTGCTCGGGCAGCGTGCTTAATGATAGCGACGCGGCACCGCCCATGGCACTCGTCGGCCGTGATGAGGTCGCAGACGAGAGCGCACTTGACGGGCGCGTCGAAGGATATGATGGAGGGGTCGACGCGTACATTGTCATTGGCAAATGTGCGTGTGACGAAGGCAGAGCGAATGCGCCGGCTTCGGGGATAACAAACGAGCCCGAGCCCGATCGCGTGAAGTAATGTGCCAGACGCGAAGCAGCTCGAGAAGCCTTGAGCGGCACGGGGAAGAATGGCGCTGGGTCATCTTCCTTGCGTTTGCCCAAAAGGTTCTTCTCAAGCAGCTGCGCAGGGAAGAACGGCGACGGCAAGTCGCGCTCGACTGGTGAGCCAGGATAGGACCTTGATTGAGCTGGTACGGGATGGCACGTAACCGAAGGGAGAGAAGAGGTCGAAGGGCGGCGCGAGATGGCAATGTTCCCACCGGCAAGTTCGAGTGCAGACGACGCAGGCTTCGAACGTCCCCACTTCCAACCCCACGAGCGGCACTCCTTCGGATAGAAGTTGTCGCCTGCAGGCGCCTCCGGTTGATTGTACATCCAGGTCGCGACGAGGACGACGGTCGACCCGAGCACGAACGTGAGGGTCATCTGAAAGTTGAACAGTGCGACCGATACGAGGAAGGAGATGACGATGCTCAAGCTCGTGGCGAAACCCTTGAGGATGTTGTCCGCGTACTTGATGACGAGCGCGGTGAGGAGACCACCGAGGACCTGGACGAGGACCGTAGCCCATGCCCACAAGCCGAAGTTCGCAAAGAGCTGGTTGAGCCAGCCGGGGGCGGGCCCCGAAGGCGTGGCGTTCGAGCAGATGATGGGGACGATTGCGGGGAGCAGGGAGAAGAGGGAGAGCTGGACATTGCGCACCCATAGGTCTGTCTGGGAGTTCTTGAGGACCATTTCGAAGTACACTCCCGCAAGACCCGATGTGAAGCATGCCATCACGACCGCCATGAAGCCCTTGAACGCATTCATGTCATGTCCATTTGAAGACGAGTGTCCGGAAGAGGAACCGGTCTGAATCTGAACGATGCCAACGCCGACTGCGAGGAAGAAAAGCGCCAACCATTTGGTCGGGCTGAGCTTCTTGCGGAGTAGGACAACGGAGAACGCGGCGGTAGTGAGGATCTTCATCTGGTAGCTGACCTGGAAAGTGGCGGCCTCGAGATTTGACACGGCGACGAACTGGAGATTATTTTGGATGACATATAGGATAGCGGGGATGGAGAGTTTCCAGCAGTCCGGGCGGAAGACCTCCTTGCCCAGTCGGCGGAAGCGGTACAACAACACCCGGGGGTTCCACAACGAGCTGCCGGAGGCGCCACTGGGAGTGCAGTAATCAAGTCGGGCAAAGGCGACGACTAGTGAAATGAAGCCTTTGAGGAGCTCGGTGAGAAGTACTGCGGACGCGGCAGAATAGGTGTGTTGAGGGGCCGTTGACACGCGCGAATAGTGCATGATGAGTGTCAGGAAGGCGTTCTGGACTGCCAGAGTCACTAGCCTGGGAGGAACGCGTCAGGATTGTCAATGCTGCGCGTGAGCCGACGCGGGCGACGCGTCGCGGGAGTAGAGCGCATGCACTCACGAGACGTATTTCAACGGCAGTCCGCATACTGTGGGCACGGGGCCTGCTGGGGCTCGACGGGGAGGTCGAGCTGCTCCTTCTCGTAGACTCCCGCCTCTGGATCCCTCGGGTCGCTGTCGAGATGGAGGGCATGCTGGGGGAGGACGGCGTACTCCTTGTGCGGCGACATAGATACGGACGTGACGGGGCGGGTCTATGTGTTGAGACGGGGGGTATCTGGGCCGCGGTAGGGTATGGGGCGGGTGTGTGTGTGGACAGAGACCACCAGCGTGCTCTGCAGCTGGAGAGGGCCGGGGAGGAAGGGGGACGGGGAGAGGGAGGCGTGGGCGGGGGATCCAACCGCTTTTGAGAATCCGACCCGTGCGAACTCTGAATCTGCCCGAGTGCGACCTGGGCAGGCGCCGCGGCTAATCCCATCACAGATCCACCCCGATCCGGCCAGGTTCTGATTGCCCGCGCTTAGCCACCATTCCGCCGTTATGAAATTGTCTCCCTCGAGTCGCTTCGCATCCATCGCTGACGTCCGGGGCTGCTCGCACACACCCCGTTGTCTTCTCCACCCGGACGCTCACAACAGTGCTTCTCGTCTGGCGGTATTCAACACACCAGCACCCCCGTTTGCTGCGCGTCGCACGAACAACCGCGCCCAGGAGACTCGGAGTCGACCCAGTCCCCTCGATCTCTCTGAAAGTTTGTGACAGCGGATGCACTGTTCCGGGCGGTGAGGGGTTGGACGACCATCTGGGAAGTTGGCAGATCGCGCAGCGCCTGATATCGCCAAGGATCACGCTCGTGCTGTGACCGCTGCCCGCTGCTGCCTGCCGCTGCTGCACCGGATGGCCGTCCGTTGCGAGAGAGAGGTGGGGCGTGTACGGCTTGGTGGCGCGGGACCGCGTCTCTCTGCGCAGCAACGAACCGCAGCGCCTGCACACAGCACGTCATCCAGTCACTCGCCCGTTATGGCACACCCACGACCTTATCTGTCGACGTCATCCACACATCGTCGCTCGCGTGGCCAGACCGACACCCTGCCCGCAAATGTTCGGATAAACAGTCGTCTGGCATCAACGTCCATTTCTCCGCGTCTCTACTGCCCGACTCGGCCTGCACGGGGAAACACCTGGAACCATGCGACGACGTCATCAGTGTTCAGCACATCTCAGCAACTGCCAGAACATGCCCGGGCACTCACTCACACCTTACAGCGGCCCGTCCAGCTCCAGCACCACAGGACAGTGGTCCGACGCGCCGTATATCTCGCTCCGTATCTCGCACATCTTCACGCGTTCTTCCAAACGCTCGCTCACCACGACTGCGCGACCCCAGACAAAGAAACACGTCAGCGATGCAAGAACTCCATGTGCAACGCCAGCTCCATCCCACGGCCAGCAGTGGTCCGCGGGCATTCGCTGAATAAGAGGATAGGGTACGTACACGTATCCAGCCGCCACCCGAGGCCCTTCTCTCTGCAGTTGAACCGGTACGAGAAGTACGTGTAGTGCCGGAGGTCCGGATGCAGCTTCCGCCACACATCCACAAACTTGGGTGCCTCGGGCTCCTCACCCGATGTGTTGAGAATCCGCGCAAACGAGCTCGTCTCGGCTTCGGTGTACCCCGGCGTCTTGTTCCAATTCGTCTTCGGGTTGGCGAGGTCTGTGCAAAGCAGCGCCCATGGGTTCGTTGGTCAGCGCAACGCGTATGTATATTCAATCGTGTGCATATGGAGCACGGGCGCGGTCGAGTGATGGAGTCCCGCGGAGCGCATTACGAGATGCGAAGACATCCCCGAATCTGCAGTGACTGGCACAGTAGAGTACTACCCTGCCGGCGAACCACGGCGACCCAGCATTCGTCCATCGCGATAGATAGGATAGAAGCCGCACATACCGAGCGCAGTCGGGGCCACGTTCAAGTCCCCAGTCCATATCACGGGCTTCTTCTTGTCCAGCTCGCGGATGTACAATTCAAAGTGCTTGTTCCACTCCTTCTTGGCATCGAGGGTCTGCGCCGGGTTCTCGTAAGAACACAGGCTCACTCTCACCGCTGCGCAGCTACAATGCCTACACAGCGGGCTCCTGTGGCCTGCGGTGCTGTACTGCATTGAATCCGGTAGACGCGGGCGTGCGCACCTTCAATCCCGTGCCGGCGTTCACGACATACGTCCCGATCAAATAGCAGCTCTCGAACTCGAGCGTGACGATCCGGCCCTTTACTGCGGACGCGTCTGGGTGCCCGGGGAGGGTGTAGTCCACAGACAGGGGCTGTATCTTTGAAAGGATCGCAGTTCCTGCTGCTTACGGGTATTCCGGCATCATGCATTGCATCGTGGCAGGGGCGAGCGGTTCCCGCGATCGTTGTGGACATGGTCAACTACGCAGCAGGACGGAGGAAGAGAGGACGCACAGTAGGTCTTCTTGTCGGAGATCGTCCAGTGTCGGTGCGGATATCGCTGCGTGAGCGCGGGGTCGACGGGCTCGTTGTTAACCTGCGGCACAGGAATGCGCAAGTGTAGGGTAGTAGGTTTGGATATGCATACTGGTCAGCTAGCCATGGCAACGCCGGACCGCTGAACGCGCCGACCTTCGTCTCTGTCAGAATGAGGATATCCGCGTCCTCTGCTTCGACGTAGTACTTGAACCCCTGTAGGTAGAGACCATGTCAGATTGACTGTCGCGGGTTTCCAGAGATGGTAGCTGTAGCTGCGGCTGCCCCTCGAGTTTGCCGGAATGCTGATCACCCAATTACACCGAAGCTCAACGTTTGGAATCCGTATCTGCATCCGATGCTAGCGCAGTGGCTTCGCTTCCGACATTCATTTGCTGCGCAAGAGTATCATGGCTGCCGCCAGCGGCCTCCTGATCGAGCGGCCGTGCTCGCTTCCTGAACCAACCCCTCACGCGCAGTTTCATATGCTGCCTCCTTTCAAGTGGTTTCTTTAACACATTCATGCAACGTCCGTCCACTAATCGCCCAGCGCATAGGCGCACGTGGTGTCGCCGTTCCACCACATGTCCTCGTCGCTGTCCCGTATAAGCGTGATACGAGCCTATTCCGCCTTGTGATATGTGGCGCGTTCTAGTGCATATACATGCAGAGTTTCGAGGTGCCCAGGATCCGCAGCACCTAGCTTTGGATACAAGCAGAGGATAGAGAGACGAACCTTCTTCTGCGCCGCCGCAAGGCCGCATATGTTCCACGTAGCAATACGCACCGTTCCCGCAGCCTTGGGAGGAAACGATATGTCCACAGGCAGCACCTTGTTCGTCGGCTGTGCATTTGGGTCAGGAGACGCGTCCGGGTCCCTCGCCTTCGTCTTCGCCGCAGTTGCTTTCTCCTTGGCCTGCGCCTTCGCCTTTGGCTTCGCTGCGGTCTTGCGCTTCTTTGTTGCACGCTCAGCGTCCGAGTGGCTGCTGCCCGCGTCGGACTCCGGATCCTCGTCCGACTGTGAGAGTGGCTCGACTTTACGTTTGGACGACGCGGCGCGTTTTGGTGGCATGATGGTTGGTGGTTGGAGGTGCCAAGCGAAATGCGGGTACGTCGGGGGTAGCAGGTGCGGTAGGTGCGGTAGGTGCGGGTGTGGAAAGCGAGAGCGAATCGAGGGTAGCCGGGAGGTGAGTGTGCGGAGGAGAGACGCGTTCATGGGGGCCCGCTGGCAAGACGCGATCGGGTATCGGGATCGGTGCCACAGACGCGTCAAGCGCGCGTCGCGTCGCGTACTCGAATACGAACCTCGAAGCTTGGGACCCTCAAGTAAGCTTTATACATTGCAGTATACAGTGGGGTTCTCGCCCACGCAGGCCACCAAGTCGTTCAGAATAGAAATCCATGATATTGTACAGTGATTACTATAGTCACATCTAGAACCCTTCAAACGATGACACTGTCTCTACTGTCTCTATGCAGCAGCGGACTGCTTACTGCTTGCCGAAGACCTTGAAACGCACGCCCTCGACAGGCTCGAACGTCTTCTCGCCGGCGGGCGCAGAGGGCTTGCCAAACGGCAGCTGCGCCACGAGCGACCACGAGGAAGGGAGGTTCCATGTGGAGAGAACCTGGGGCGTGATGAGCGGGTTGTAGTGCTGAAGGCTTGCACCGAGACCCTCTGTCTCGAGCGCGGTCCAGACGATGAACTGGAGGATGCCCTGGAAGTGATACAGACGCGTGAGCGATAATCACCTTGTGATAAGAGGCGATGGAGGCTTACGCTGGCGTGCTGCGACCAGACGGGGAAGCGGTCCTGGTAGAGCGCGTACTTGGTCTGGAGGTCCTTCACGACGGTCTCATCCTCGAAGAAGAGGACGGTTCCGTGGCCATTCGCGAAGCCCTTGATCTTGGCCTCGGTGGCAGGGAACTGCTCGGCAGGGACGATCTCCCTGAGCACGTTCAAAGTAATATCCCAGAGCTTCTTGTGCTCGTCACCCAGCAGCAGGACAGCCTGGCAAATGCGGTCAGTGTACCGCAACGCTCCCGAGAGTACGAAACACATACGCGGCTGCTCTGGCTGTTGAAGGAGGAAGGGGCGTGCTTCACGGCCTCGGCGATGATCTGCTCGATCTTTTCGTCGGGAATCGTCGACTCCGGGGTGATGGTGTAGACGGAGCGGCGAGTCTTGACAGCCTCAAAGAACGCAGCGGAGCCAGACATGGTTGTTCGAATTGAGATAGACGGGGGAGTGGGACGGGAATGCGAGAAGAGCAGAGTATGAGATGGAATACGACGTTGGGAGAACAGCACCGACGGACGGGTGAGTTTATATATGGTGGCCATCGATGAGGGACGCATCATCTTGCGTGCGGAAGACGTTGGAAGGAGACTCGTGGTAGTTATGCGTCTCCTCCAGAGAGCGCGAGAAACCTTCCATTACTGTACCGGGGCCCCTCCAGCTGAATAATGGCTCTACCTCGCAAGGGCAATCTCGGTGGATGAAAAGTTCAAGCCGACATATCTCTGGCGTTTCGCACCTTTTTTGGCAAGACTTCCGCAGGCTCTGTCAGTCTGACTCTTCTGTTTCTCGTCATCAGCGCTTGTATGACATTAACGGCGGCCTGCAAGCCTACCGTCAACCATGTTGACACCATGCTCTGTCAGAGTCTCGTCAAAATTCATGCATGAACTGTCAGGATCATTGCAACGTGCAACCGCTATCAGCATCGCTACATAGAACCCTTCTTTGGAGTTGAGTGGTTAAGAAGTGGAAGAGATTCGCCCAAGCGCCTGACATGCGACCTCTTCACTAAAAGTGACATTCCGCTTCGTAGCATCCTACTGATATTGTGCGTACCGTCGCAGAAACAGCCATACTTGCGCAAAATGGCAGAGACTCGCAGTCAGGATATCCCCCGATAAAGGTATCGTATTGTACAAGAGCTCCAGGGGCCATCGTACAAGATGGTGATGCGCAAGGTCCAGCCAACACCGTCTTCCGCGACCTCCCCTGCCCCGACCTAACTGGAAAACATCGCTGTCTAGAGGAATCATCACTGGGTTCACGTCGCTGTTCAATATTCACCGAACTCAACGTGACCTGTCTCCGATGCGTGTGCTCGCGCCTCCTTCTCTCCCTTCAAACCCCGCCCACATATCTGCATCGTCTATCAGCAGACATCTCACTATGAAACGCGGTCTACAACGCACCTCACACTTCAATTCGAATGTCGCCGTGTTGGTATACGCCCTCTTCGCTCGCAGAGCGTCCGCAAGCTTCTTGGCTGCCTGCAGCATCTCGTCGTCCTCCTTGCCCTTGGTCAGGATGGTCTGGTGGAACTCATCCGGTGCGTCTAGCATGGGCGCGACACTCGTCGCGTCATAATGTATGCCCGAGTAGATAACAATTGCACGGTTTCCGGAGTCGGTTTCTGGAGGTGGAGTAAAACGGTCGATTCGCCCGGTCTCGACGTCTACTGACGCAATTTCGGTGTTGTAGTGCTGGGCGAGGATGGCAAGCTCGATTGCCCCGCCCCATGCAGAAGGCTTTAAAATAGTCTGGATGTATTGTTCTCGGGGCATGCTGCACAGAAGTCGTGTGAGAGAGTGCATTCATGAGGGAGGGGTTCAAGAGAGGTAGAGGTCAAGTAAGACGTACCCGAGGATGCTCTCGTCCCACTTAACGGGATCTTTGCGGATGGCATCCGCTACAACTGTTGTGGCGGTCTCTGGATGAAACACTTCCGAAACGTGTTACGAGGATGGTCACTCACTCTTGCGGATCTCCTGTGCTTTACTCATGTCCTGCTCGAATATGAGCGCGATCGAGGAGAACATGCACGAGTTGTCGTCCGGCACAATCTATCGTGCCAGCACGTTTCAGCACCTTCCGCGTGTACTCCCGAAGATAGATTCAGAGTATAGAGAACACTGACGCGGTGAATCAGGTACCCGTTACTGGTCGGCACATAATCAGGCCCTCCACCCTTCGCGCCCGGCCTCGTTACAGGTGCTGGTGATGGCCGATCCCTTACTTGCGAGGCCGTCAAACCCGTCATGGCAGCTGCAGGACTGGGTGGCGGGAATGGCGAGCTTCTTGGTGCTTGGAATGCCTGGTGGCCAGCTGAGGCGCGTTGCGTGACCA
This sequence comes from Lentinus brumalis, assembly GCA_001792895.1. Taxonomy (NCBI): domain Eukaryota; kingdom Fungi; phylum Basidiomycota; class Agaricomycetes; order Polyporales; family Polyporaceae; genus Lentinus; species Lentinus brumalis. The sequence goes on from MARA01000004.1 coordinate 1,825,837, forward strand.
CGAGCTGTTCGCCGGTCTTCAGGCCAAGACTGTCAATGGGCAGCTCCGGCACAATGGTCAAAGGGTGCGGCGGGTATCCGGCTTTGACTGTGCGTATGAAATAAGATGACGCTGCAGCGACAAGAAGGGAAAGAGAACGTACGTTCCTGCTGCGAAGGCGGGATCTCGGTAGCCGCGAAGATCTCTTGCTGCAGGTCTTGGACGGTCGCATTTGTGAAGTCGACCTGGATGGTGGTCACGCCCTTTGGGTGGCGGAGACGGATGGGAGCCATGAGTGAAGCAAAGAACGGATGTAGGTTCGACAAGAAGGAGGACAGAACCCAAGTCTCGATCGCGATAAGTACGGGACGCGTTACGTCATGCATCATCGGACCGTGACGTTGCACAGCTTTCCATCTCTCGCTCAGGACCTCAGGTTATCGAGCCGAGGACGGTGTTCGGCAATACGATTCGCCTCACCAGAGCTGTATGCGACATATGTATGGAACTTCAGGTGAAGCTTCAAATGAGACCAACACCTAACTCGTGGTTTCACGCGTATGCCAGATTAGCGAACCACCGGCGGACTCGGAGTGCACACAGTTGTACAAAGGCACAGAACGGTGAATGGTCGTAAGTCATGAGATTGGCAATGTTTCCAATCAACGCGGTGACCGCCGCAACAACAGCTCCAAGACAAAACTCTCGAAGCGGTCAGTTCTATGTTATAGATAGTGATCACCAGACACACTGCTCAACCGGAGCCAGAGAAAGCAAGTCATGGAAGATGGTCTGCCGAGTCCTGCCTGAGCTTACGATTTGTTCCTCCCGCGATCTCACTGACGCAACGCCACGGTGAGTTCCGACTCGATAGGCGTGTATTGTGCACTGTACCGGAGTTCGGCGAGCATTGCGTTCATCGCGAACTTCGACCGTGTGCTATCACATGAGTGGGGCTTATCAGAAACCGTCGAGGAATTCGGTAGTTTTTTGCAATCGTACTGTTGCGGTCACAAGTCCATTGAGTTATGGTGCCGGCGACGCAAAACTACACTGATGTGCAACACTCTCCCTCACTCTTCCTCCGCGTCATCTCCATCTCCTTCGACCACTTCCGCAGGAGGGAGCTCCTCAAGCCCACGATTTGAACCACGAGGCTGCAAGACGATGATGATAGTCGCAAAGTGCAGGTAGGCGGCAGCAGCAAGTACCGATGCCCCGAAGAACCCCCAACGCCATAACTTATAGCGCCATTCAATCTTCTTGGCCTCTGGAGAGCTGGATGCTGACAGCGGCGCTCGTCGCGGAGTCGGAGCGCGCGGCCAAGGGAGGATGTAGCGCAGCGAGGACTTCCAGTCATTTTGCACCACAGGAGGGAGGAGGGAGCGATCCGGCAAGGCAGCGGACAGGACCGCGTCACAGTGGGCGACAAGGCGCGGATAGGACTCCGTGAGAACCGAGGCCACGAGAGGGTCGGGGAATTGAAGGGACAAGAGGAGATGGGTGTGTGCAGCGAAGATCACGTCAAGCGTCGTTGGGCTGTACGGTCAAAGTGAGCAGGTGAAGGTGGTATTGGCGAGTGTACACACCTTGCAGCTCCCATAAAGAAGGACGTGTTGCCGAGGAGTCTGTCGTATACGTCGAACAGAGCACGAACCTTCTCGATAACCTGGCCCGAGGTACCGTGAGGATGGGGACTTTGTTACATTTTAATAAGTGTAACTGCGCACCTTCTCGCGCTCAAGTGCGGTCTTGAATTTATGGGGTTCGTTGTCTGGTTGACGCTTTTTCTTCCTGCCAAGCACTGTCCTCGGCGCCTCGGGTTCGTCCTCGACCTCCGGGACGTGCCAAAGCTCAGCGGCCTCTAAGCGAGGCTTGTGCGACGACCGGATACGTGAGGGCACATAGTAGCATTGCGGCACCGGTAGCATGGACACCAAGGCAGGTCTAGTCACGGCCGACCAGTTTTCTTGCAGGGAGTAGAGCATGTGATTCTGCAAGTGGACGTCGGTGACGGAGTCGCAGTCATTGAGCGTGAACTCACAATCAGGTCCCCATACGCCGACTCCACATGCGCAATGCGCGCAGTCAACTGCGCAGCTTGTGTGCTGTTGAGGTCAATGTCCAAGTTGTGTGCGTTGGGAAGTTTCCGGACGTATGCGACTATGGATCCGAAACCGGAAACATGGTGCAAACCGTGCGTTAGGAACGGCAACTGTCCTGGGAGCAGTAGAGTGCTGTATGAGCGTGACTTTGAGCGCAAGGCAAGGACCTCAGCGAGTGACATACCACTAGGAGACAAGTCCGGGTTTGCAGAGTGCGAGATGGAGAACTGGCCCGGGATAGTGAGCTGGAGGTAGACGAGCGCAGCTACGGAGGCCGCGTCGAACGAGAGCAGGTCGCCATGCGGGGGCCATATGTGGAGGCCGACGGTGCGGTGGCCCAGCAGCGGAGACAGGTTCGCCTGGCTCATTCTTACACACGAACGCAGACCAAGTCGCGAGCCGGATCGAGCCGCCGACGCGCTCCGTGACACCGACACACCCGTCACAGTCACGGTCACCTCGGGCCGCACGGCGCCTTCTCCTGCTTTCCGCCACAACTCAACCGCTACATCGCACTTTGCTTTCAACGCAATGGCCGACCTTGACGAGGACTTGATTGTCGTAGATGACATTGACGACAACGATGCCTTTCAGCCCTCACATAGGGCTGCCTCCAGCCATGCACCACAACGCAGTCTCCCTCCCCGTGCTTCCCGACTAGCCGCCAATCGAAGGCAGAGTACACCCCCTTACATCGACCCATCCGAAGGCCGCACAACGCGTTCTGCAGCAAGAGGGCCTAAGATACAGCCCAAGCTCAAGTTGAAGTTGAGTGAGAAGGCGGCTGCCCAGGCTCCCGGAATGTCGTTCCTCGGCCCCTACGACCGCGAACTTGACTCGGACGACGAGGACCTTGTCTTCGAGGAGCAGTTCATACTCCGGATGCCGCCCGGGGAGGATTGTGAGAAACTACGGAAGATGGTGCAGGCCAGGGAGGTTAGTGATGATGTGTGGTTCAAGTTTAAGGGTGAGTGCTGCCCAAGTGTACTGCGAAGTCCCAATTGTTGTACCTTGACTCGGACTTTCCTGAAGTCGGCGCTGCTGCTTGTACTCGTGCAGGCACTAGGTTGTGCATCTCCTTCATGGTCCTTAGGGTCTATTCAAGAGACTAACCACCTTCGATAGACTCGAGACGAGCTGTATTCCACATAGGCAACAATACATACTCTTCGAAGCTTGTGGATCTCCCGTGTATCATCGAGTCGCAGAAGACATTGGACAACAAGCAGATGTTCAAAGTAGCGGATATCTGCCAGGTGCGTCCCGCCCTGCCCTGTCGTACGTTTGCTTTCTCTAATGTTGTGTCGCAGATGCTTCTTGTTGAGGACAAAATCCCTAACGAGGAGGCCCTCTCAAGTCGTGGTGGCTTCAACATTGACGAGTTTATCTACCCCCATGGGATAACTCCTCCACTCAAGCATGTCAGGAAACGCCGCTTCCGGAAGCGCGTCAATCGCAGGGTGCGTTGCCCACCGTTCACATGTGTAATGGTGGCCTTGAACTTAACCTTCTGCAGACAATCGAGACCGTCGAGCAGGAAGTAGAGCGGCTCCTTGAAGCCGACGCCATGGCATCAGAGGTCAAGTACGACGTCCTAGAGAACGTCAACCCGGACCTGTCGGACTCTGAGTTCATCAACTTTGAAGCTCCTGACGACGAAGACCACGGGCTTGACGCTCCCACTCCCGGCTTCGATGCCCCAACGCCTGCTGCGGATGCTGGCGCGGAGGAGGACGAAGATGAGGGAGCAGGTGCTGCGGGACGCGACGAAGAGGAGGAGGCCGAGGGAGACATCGACGAGGAGCTCGCGGCGGAACTCGACCTCGCGCTTGGCGACGATGAGGGCGGCGCAGAGGCCGACGAAGACGATGAGGAAGAGGAAGATGAAGATGAGGAAGATGAGAGCGACGAAGACGATGATGACGATGACGAGACGGTGCAGGCACGCAAGCTCTTAAACGAGGAGATCCGTGATTTGGAGGCAGCTGTGTATAAGAAGCAGACGGAGATTGCGAGCTCAGCGAACCCGCTGATCAAGGTCCGTTGTGATCACCCCGTTCTGCAGTTGAAGTAGAAGACTGACTTTTTCGCCGCAGCGCCGTTTCGAGGATGCGCTCAAGAAGCTCCAGGCTGACCTGGATACGAAGATGGCGCAGCGCGACGAGATGAAGGAGCAGTCGCGTCTCCGGAAGGAGGGCATTACTCCTGGTGGTGCCGCTGCGGAAGGGAACGACTCGGGCGCAGAGGAGGACGATCTGTTCGGCGAAGGTCCTGACGGAATGGACATTGGCTGATCTGCGAATTCTCAATCACAGTACGTATGTGTCCTTTGACAGTTCTGATGTCCCCGGATGTACTATAGTCTCAAGACAGTCTCCCGAATTACGAGTTAGCCAGACACAACAGTGTACGACTACGAAGTGTCTCTGCAGCTACAGGTTTGCTCCCCATATCCTGAATGGAGGGAATTCGTCAGGGTGTCATCATACGCGTCCACCAGATACTGGTGTCAAGACGAGCGATCTCCTCCTGCCTCAACTTCTGTTCCTCTGCAGTTTGAGCACGCCTGACACCGGAGGGAGAGTGTTCCACAGGAAGGATAAGCTGGGACTCTTGAGTGACGACGCTGGATGAGGAGGGGTGGTCGACCGGCGGAGGCGGAGCCGTCGCCTGCGCTCGGTCTGAAGGAGGATCCAGGTAGTCCAAAGTTGGCTCTCGGGAGTCGTGCTGCGAGGTCGGCTGCCCGACGGGCTGCTCTCCCTCTTGCTCAACCCTGCCTACAGACGAGGAGGAAGATCCGACAGGCGTAACGGTCATCTCCGGCGTGGAGTTGTACATGTGTGGGAGATCTCCGAGTCGGTGACGTGCTACGCCGGAGCCCACGTCGTTCCTGTCGATGGGCCCGGGGGAGCACAGTCGCCCCGAACGGTACTAGAGTCCTCCTCGATATGCCCATAAGGCACCCGAATTTGCGACTGCATGCGGGAGTGCACTCGAAGCTGGTCGTCCTCCGGCTCTTGTTTAGCTCTCTTCCGCGATGATGGAGACTCTGAACTCGTGGAATCTTCACTCTTATCGTCACCGTCGCCATGTGCAGTAGTAGAGGCTGCGCCCCGAAGCCTTCTGGATTGCCTAGAGGGACGTTCTGCCTTTCGACGCTTCTTCATGGGTGGTATGTACACTCCAATGGAGCGCAAAGTATCTGTACGAGTGCGCGGTTCAGTATAGCCGTCTATGCATTATGGGTATGGTATGAACATGGTGCATCTTACCTTTCGGCCCATACATGATTATAAATGTGACGAGGGCGGACTTTTCAAGGATTGCAGGCTCCATAACATATGGCTCATATTTGCGAAAGCCTCGAATGGCTTTACCAAATCTATCCCGCGAGGGCAGCCATGATGTGAGTCCCCATATATCGCTCTGATCATCAAGCTCAAGGGATGACTAACTGGACATGATGACCAATATGCTTCTTGTCCTCTTCGTGTATGATGCTCGTACCGACACCAGGGTCCGCGGCGAACTCCAACACAGGATCTGCCACGTTAGGTTGGTCGGCCTCGGGTTTTTCGTATGCACGAAATTGCAGTTGCAGTGTACCCACATGGGGGTTTGCACTACCGGGCGCCGCCACGCTTTCATCATCTACCTTGGCAGACATGATGGTCAGAACGAATCATGCCAGTACATCGATCTCATGCGCCATACCGGTCACTATGATGTTCTCAAAACGGTACGGCCGAACGCGTTTGAGTCCCACCAAGAGTCCCTCATCAACAATGTGCTTTTCCTCTGGACCGAGGAGCAGACTGCCCTCGATTGCTCGCCCGTCTATCCATGTGAGCACGGCCACACCGCCTTTCCTCTGCTTGCGGTCCACATTGCAATGTATTTGGAACGCCTACAATTGCACTTGAAGTCAGTGACTGCAGTATAGTGAGTAGCGTTCCTTACCTTCCCCGCCTCGCTCGCCACCCAACAAGTCACCAGCGGACTATGTGTCCCATCGGCTTCGGGGTTTGTGCCGACCTGGATCTGGTATTCACTCAGCCGCCGATTGCCCATCCAGAGCGAAGCCGCGAAGCCGGAGTGTTTCGGCATGAGGCAGTCCCAGTAGAACAAAATGGCAGTAGGCGCAAGATGAGTGAAAAGGAATTGAGGCTCGCGATGCGGCCAGCTGGACACCAAAAGCCATGGGAATCCGAACGCTGATGGGTCACCGCGTTCCCAGGGTCTCGAACTATGTGGTCATATACATCAAGTCATGATAACGGCGCATGTAACATACAAACCAGGGCGGCCTGTAGCACAAGCGGCGCGTATACTATACATATAAACGGTGCAAGCCACACCCCAAGCACCTCCCAGTTCCATATCGCCTTGCGGGTCTCTTCTGGGCACAGTACCAGCCATCCCAACGCGAGAACGGAGTAGAGCGCATACTTGGCGATGCGCTTCGGTAATGAGGGCGAAGAGGACGCGAGTGTGAGAGGCAGGCCCATGAACACAGCAAGAGCAGCGGCGAGGGAGAAGTTCAGGACAGAAGTGATGGAGACAACCGCCGAGGCGAAGCAGAGGTTGAATGCCTTGAGGACGGTCGCGAGGGGTGCGGAAGGGGAAGCAGGTAGGGGAACGAGCTGGAGGGCCAGCGCCGGCAACGCTGAGAACAGCAGGAAGACCACAATAGCGTTCACCTACGCGGGCTGCTCAGTAGACTGCCCTGCACGTCAAAAGGGATGCGACCTACCAGCCTGCTGCTGACGATGTAGAAGAGGACGACGCCTAGGAGATGCGTGGCCGCCATTATCGACACGGCCAGCAGCACCGGCCTCGGTCTCTGGACCCACGTTGCGTCTGATGCTTGCGAAAATTCCTTCTCACTCTTCTCGTCACTTCCTATTGGCGGCGCGGCCAACGTCCATCCGGCAGTTACCCACTCCCCAAGCCCGCTAAAGAGCATCGCAGTGCCTACGAGGATGACGCTAGGGAGATAGCTGCCTATCTTCATGAAAGTCCCGGGACCGACGAGGAGGAAAAAGAAGAACGACGCATGTAGACGCTCCAACAGATTGTTCATGGTTCTGAGCGATGACTCCAAGATCCTGTTTCGCAGGTCAGTGCTTAGGCCCGGTAACACAACACAACATACTCACTTGCCCAACGAGTGGAAGCCATGCGGACCCGTCGCTGGTACCGCAAAGACGGTGATCGCGTCTATGCGGAACTGATGCAGCAGGCCATGCACGCCGCTCGCTGCGCCGCGGGCCTGGTAGTTCATATGCCGGACTATGTTCCTCGCTCGGACGGCGTACTCCTGCACATCTGCGTTGCTCTTGATTGCGTCGGGGAGCCAAGACGGTAATATGTCCGGTTGATTGGGGGTATCTCTCGGGTCGATATGATCATGTACCAGGACGGGAAGACTTCCTGTATGGCGGGTAATGAGAGATACGGAGTTCAGCAGGTCCTGGTTCGGCAAGCGGCCATTGAGACCCTCTAAGACCCTAGTTAGCTACTAGTTTGTTGTTAGCTATGACCACGCACCGAAGAAGATACCCAGGTGTGAGAAGGAGTGGCCTGGGTAGTCAACATTGATGGCTGTCCAAATGACACCAGACGAGAGAGTAAGCGGCTCCGCATGCAGATCTGCGGGAGTTTGATCAGCTTGACGTCAAAGCCACAGCAGTTCACATACTTGGTTGTGCAGCACCATGATAGGTCGTGATCCAGGCCTGCATGCCGTCCAAGTAGCCGTCACTGATGACAAACACAAGGTCTTTCGCCCACAGGGAGTATTCTAGAAAGCATTGGGTCAGTCGAAGTTAGGCTCGCATCACAGCAACATACGCACTCTTCAAGTACTGTGCAAGAGATATGACTGTTGCGACTCCTCTCAAGTTCAGCGTTCCGTCGCCGTCGCCAGCCCTACTCAGCCACGAAGCACTGATGACGATGGCCTCGGTTCCTGAAGCGCGGGGAGATTGTAGGACAGCGTAGGCGTTGGTGCCCTCCGTGACCTGCATGTAAATGAACACAGTATTCTCCGAAATGTGCGACATGACGTACCCCATCTACCGTATCGAAGGCGTAGTGTTGTGTGCGCGCAGGGATACCAATCTTTTCGAACTCTCCCACTACGTAATTTGCAATTCTGCCGAGGTATGCATTGTAGATGTGTACGGAGCGGAGGCGGTGGACCAAGCACGTACTCGTCGCTGGTCGCATTATGGTCTCGTAACCGCTCCATGTCTTCCAGCACTCTGTCCGCGCGATGTACGTCGTTCCAGCTCCAATATGTGTGCACCTGGATAATTGCAGTCAGTACGGAGGACAACATACAGTCAAGCGAGCCGCACGCACCTGGCCAGGCTGGAGCGCATTCTCGTCTATGTATGTCCGTTGTCCGAACTGAGAAGAGGGTATAGCAAGTAGCCAGAGGTATCCAACGGCGAAGAGGACAAGTCTGATGCATCCATGCTCAGCGTATCACACTGAAGAGTCGTCAAGGGAGGCTATACTTGATGAGTGGTAGTCCCTGCCACGCTTTGTTCGCGAGTGCCTGTCTCCTCCGGATCCTGGCAGCGTTGGGGTCTCCTCCGCCTCGAAGCCGTTGCCTGAGTCTGGCCGGAATAGCCCGGAGCGTTTGCAAGGCAGGCGACATATATTCTCAGTAGTATCAGCAAAGCATGTGAGGTTATAGCCCAGGACGGTGTTCACGAGCAAGCTTCGAGTCCGAGTTCAAGTTGTGCTGGACTTGTGTCGAGACCGCAGTCCGTTCAGCCCGGAGCGCCGAGCATCCCAGCGCCTACGCGGGGACAAACACTGACAAACTGGGACTTGGGCGCGAAACACTGCGACTGCAGCTTACGCGACTGCTTATACCGCTACCACACAACCCCACTACTTATCTTCCAGTCACACCTCGTTCATCGTTGACAACATGGGTCGCCTTGCTGAGATGCAGAGGAAGCTCCTTGAGGTGCGTATCATGCCCACAGCTCGACGAGGAGGGTGCTAAACTCGCGTCACTACTAGCAAATGATGGGTCCAGAGGCCATGGGTGTATCCAACGCAAACCTCCACTGGTCGGATGAGAAAGTGTGCAGAAACTTCCTCTGCGGAACATGCCCGCACACACTCTTCACAAACACAGTGCGTTCTATCGTTGTTCTGCTGACAGAGTAGCCACCAACAGCACCCCTCCCCAGAAAATGGACCTCGGTGCATGCCCTAAGTCGCACACAGAGCGGCTGAAGACCGAATTCCTCGCCGCAAGGGAGGCCAACCCAAACGATCCCATCTTTGCACGCTTCCAGACCGAGTACGAGTCCAACATCTTCGCCTTCGTGGACGAGTGCGACAGGAGGATTCGTGCTGCGCACCGGAGGTTGGAGAAGACGCCGGAGGAGAATGCGAAGACTACGAACTTGGTGCGTAGCGTGTATCTGGGTCCTTCGAGCTGCTGACTGACGTGCTGGAACACAGATGAGGGAAATTGCGGAAATCGAGCTCGCTATCCAGGGTGGTACCGAGAAGATTGAGACGCTCGGTGAGCAGGGTAAGGTGGACGAATCTATGCGCGAGATGGCGGCCATTGAGGCGTTGAAGAGTGAGAAGGCGGACAAGGAGGTGCGTTCTTGCTTATGGTTGCGTTGCCCAGACAGCTGACCGCCTCCCAGCGTGAGCTCCAACAACTCACCGACACTTCCGGAGCGTCGGGCCACCAGAAGCTGCGTGTTTGCGACGTCTGCGGCGCGTACCTGTCCGTGCTTGACTCTGACCGTCGTCTTGCTGACCACTTCGGTGGCAAGGTGAGCCACTCTCTCACCGATCACTGTGTACTCGAATTGCTAATCAAGTCACCCTTTAGATGCACTTGGGTTACCACGAGTTGCGCAACATGTTGATCAAGTTCAAGGAGGATCGTGAGAAGCGCAAGATGGGTCCTCCTTCAGGTGCCCCTGCTGGTGCCCCGGGTACATCCCCGACGCCCGGCCGCGGTGGCGAGCGCGATTATCGCTCGTCTCGCGACGATTACCGCGAACGCGACCGTGGCTACGACAGGCACTCCTCGCGCGGTGGTTATGAGTGAGCGTTGACGTTGTTGTGGTGTTGTGTGACGTGACGGCTGACGATGTGCGATGCTTTGCTGCAGTGACAGACGGAGAGAGCGTTCCCGTTCGCCTGGAAGACGGAGGTACTGAAGGTAATGCGCAGCTGCGGCGCTGCCGCTGTCCTTCCCTGTTCTCGTCGAGACTCGTTGTGATATCTGTTATCGCTAGTGTAAGTATTGTAATCCTACCGCTTTTCTTTGATAGTCTTCGAAAAGGCCCACGGTCCTCACGATGTCGCCACGACAGCGAGGTAGGAGAAAGCAGTGTGATAGTGATGTATGTGCAAGGTACCATATCACCTATCCATGTCCTTACTCGGGGCCGGCACTCCAGCCCTTCCAGTCGAAACCCTTTCCCCCGTTTGGCGTCTTGCCTTTCGCCGGCCCAGACTTGCTGGTCGACTTCGCAGGTGTGTTCTTGCCCTTCGCAGTGATATTTGCGGGACCGCAATCTGAGCGATTCGGGACCGACGCTGGGGCAGAGACACGTCGCCCCGACGTAGGCTTCGCAGCGGCCGACTTTGAGTTAGAGAGCGGCGGCTTCGGTTTTGGCGATACGGCCTCCTGAGACACAGGAAGCGTGGTCTGCTTCTTCGCTTTCGCGGAACCGGGAGCTTGGGGTCTGTGCGCGGACAGAGGCTTCATGCTGATGGGACAGTCCGGGATCTTGAGCGTCGTGATGGGCTTCAGCTTCTTGCCTGACGGATGCGGCGAGGCAGCTGGCAGTGGCTTGTCGGGTGCTTTGGAAGGCTTGATGGGAGACAAAGGCTTTCTCTTGGTTACGGTCAGGGATGAACCGCTAACACGGCCCCCGGAGCAGCCATATCGCTAGTGTCGGTCGCACGAATCGCACCTCGTGCATCTCGTGCGGGAGTGGGTGTCTTCGCGGTCGACGCAGACTTGAGCTTGTTGACGGCCTTGGGACTTGGCGGACCCGCTGGTCGCATATCCAGACTCTTTCTTGTCTGCGCTCCCGGAGCCCGTGCGAACGGGTTCCGCTTCGCGTGCACGTTGCTCGACTGAGCGCGATCCCCCGCAGAAGGCTGACCGTCCGTGGCACGGTTCTGTCTCATGCTGATCATAGCGCGAATGCTCGACAGGGCGTGCGTGCGCTTGCGCACTTGGTCGGCGGGTGCGACGTCCTCGACGCGCCTGCGCTTGGGAGGAGGCGGACCCGATGGCGCGAAGAAAGATGCGTTGGAAGAAGGAAAGGTGGAATTAGCCGCAGCGGTGCTGGACGGCTTTGCTGGAGGGGAAGAGGGCAGTGAACCCCATGGCGGGGGAGTCCGGAAGAGCATCAGGGGATCTGCCGGCGCATGCGACGTCGACCCCGTTGTCGAAGGCAAAGGATCAACTCCTCTGCCAGGTAGGTCTGAGAGCGACATGACTCGCCGGGGCCCTGAGAAGCTGTAGAACCTCTCCACAAGGCGTTGCCTCTTGTACAAGGCGAGTTCCTCGTCGGCGATGTCATTCATCCACATAGAGAATTCGGGCTGTGGACTGGCACGTCGTCTGGCACGTTGTGAACTCATGTCGACGGCAGATGGGTCGGACATGTCGGATGGCCGGGAAGGACCCTCCGGGATTTGGAACACATCTGTACTGTGTCCATCCTTCTCGATAGATCCGCCCTCCTCGTTGTATTCGTCGCCCTCGGTATGTTCGGCTTCCTCATCGTTTTCGTCCTCCACGTCGGATCCGCCGTCCGCTCTGTATAGCTCGTCTATGTTACCTGAGATATGTGGCATCGGCTCGTAGTCTTCGTGTGGTGGCGATTCGGACTGCAGCCGCGGCCACTCATGCTCGAGGAAGACGTCCGTTCGCCCATGACGGGCAACTTGCTCAGCAGGCCGCGCATCCGGTCCTTCGACACCCCAGAGATTAGTGGGACGGCGATGTGAGGGGGTTGGATCGACCTTATGATAGAGGGAGTCGACGTTGAGCACGTAGGGCGCGGGGTGGGAAAAGAGTGTCCACGGCTTCTTCGTCAAGCTGGCCAAGTGACCTAAGACTTCGGAGAGTGCACTCGGCTGGTATAACCTCTTATCAGAGGAGGGTCGGAATGGCAGGGACTTATGCTGCCATGGTTTGCAGACCGTACCACGCAAGTCTAGAGTGATCCAACGTGAATACGCGACAATTATCAAAGTCGATGCCGCAAACCACTCACCAACGACGCTCAACAGAGGAAAGTGAGATAGAGAGCCGAAAATTTTGTCGTCAACGTTGATACAGTCTCTCAGGTACAGAACTCGTAGACCCCAAGGTCCGCGTCGCTCTGGACGCTGCTCTTCGTCGCCGTCAGTCCAGGACAGACTCCGAGCGAGACGTTGTACACCCCATGTTCCGAGCGCCGTGACGCTAGCGTCGAGGGCAGCGAGTGTGTGGAGGTGGCGAAGCTCGAGAACAGTGTCGTCCGTGAGTTCTCTGCATTTAGCCAGGGAGAGGACAGTAATGAGAGAGAAGTGATCCGTGCTGGGGATAGCTTGCAGGAGGGGCAAGTGGACATCGGAGAGAGGTAGGTTGTACTCGCGGAATGCGGTAGGGAGGTCTTTGTATATTTGAGCCAGGACAGCCCATAGACGGGGGTCTACGACGCGCAGATCGAAGTCTCTATGATTAGGGGAGAAGGGACGGTAAGTGGGTATGAGAGCCTGTAGGATGTCGAAGTCGTGTCCGCCCGTAGGCTGACTATAGAGCAGTCTTGCAGGTCCTAGTAGGTAGACCTGATCAGGATATCCGAGCAAAGACTTGATGCAGAAGTAGACGAGAGGCGGGACGTAGGAGAGAGTAGACGCTGATGGTGGACGGTAGTAGGGAGCTTGTGTGGCAGAAGGAGCAGAGGCTAGCTGGTATTTTAGGATGGTCGTACATGCGTCGTCTGAGGTGAGATGTGCTTTTGCCGTCCAGAGGACGATCGGGGGCTGGGCCATACGTGGACCTGAACAAGGGCACGACGCGTCTGGTGACGCGTCTGACGCGACCCGTCACGGTTGCGTCACAGTGATGTCACGCGCTGCCGCGACTGCACGGCGGTTCTGCTCACTCAGCAAAGTCCGGTACTTCCGCTGCAAGTTCCAAAACGTCCACCTCGCAGTCCCTCTCGTCCTGCCCCTCGGAATGTCCTCCAACCCGTCGAGCTCATCGTCTAAGCCTCCCCTTCCTCCTGGGATGGTCATAGGACCAGACGGAAAGCCATGCAAGATTTGCACCGCATTCCGACACTGGAAACCCCCCGTCGACAAGTCCAAGCGACCCTCGAACACGTCCGCGGGGCAGCAGAAGACAGCAGCGATGATGGCGGCGTTTGCCTCCGGAGCAGGGTTTACTGCCTCTCAGGCCCAGACGCAGGCGGCCGTCGAGCTGGAGACACGCCCGGCAAATTGCCCGCCAGACGTCGAACAACTCGGGCGTGCGACATGGACGTTCTTACACACTACTGCAGCGTATTACCCGGAGAAACCCACGATGCAGCACCGCGTCAACATGCTATCACTTCTCCGCGCGCTGCCCGTGCTCTACCCGTGCTCAAATTGCGCCCAGCACCTAGGCGAGAACATGAAGACGCACCCTCCCGATGTTAGTGGACGAGCCGCGCTCAGCAAATGGCTGTGCGAGCAGCACAACGAGGTGAATGAGCGGTTGGGGAAGGACAAGTTCGAGTGTACGGTCGAGAAGCTGGATGAGAGGTGGAAGGACGGGCCAAGCGATGGCAGTTGTGATTGAGGTATGTTGCATGGCACCAGTTGAATGCTTTGTGGTACCAGTGATAATATACTTTCCCGGTGGATACTAGCCAGGGGCTTGTAACCGCTCTCCTAGTCGCTATACAATGCTCTCCGCTCAGTTATTGTCGTAAGTGTTCTGAAGCACCGTTGTCATCAGTCGGTCGTACTCATCGCATACGGTATCCACGGTGCAGATATTCTGTAATCTACACCCCTACTCATCTCTTCAGCTTCCCTCACCGCATGATTGACGTATTCTGGACGTTCAACATGCTCACGCATTGGTGATGTCCTGGAACCCGACACGCAAAGGTGTCTCCAGAGGATGATGCATACAGTAAAGTATGTTCTTGCTTCGGGGTCGCTTCGCCAGCAGGAGCTCCGCAGCCTCATGGTGGAGGATTCCGGGATAGTTCACTGCACGTCGGACTAATCGATGCTGCCTCGTTTTCTCTTCACACGTCGTCGGGCGGAACCAAGCGACGGGTTTATATACAGACACAGAAATTGCGCGGATGCCTGCAGCACGAAGCGTCACTTACATACAGCGAGTAAGTTACAGCATCCACATCATACTTTGCTGAACAACCTCACATATTCAGATAGCGGAAAGTAGCTCCTCATTCAATCTCAATGTGGCATGACATGTCAGGACGTCCGTTCGAAGCAAGAAGATGCGTCTCGGTTGTGCAACCGCAGTCAGGCTCCAAATGCAGCGTGAGGGATATCTCCCTTGCCGTCGACGGAAGGTACTTAGGCGGCATTGGCGTGGCGCACGCCCAGTGCTCATTTGCGACCACCCGCCGCCTGCTCGTATGCACAGCCGTGGATTCGACGTCTTCATCCGCTGCGGAGAGAAGGAACTCGAGGAGTACGATGTCGGCGAATACGACGAAGACGGCCAGCCTACTATCGAGTGCTATATCGCAAGTGAGGCCGGGAAGGTGCTCGGCCCAGATACCGTCAACCATCAGGCATGATGAGCTGACCTTTGCACTCTTACCTGCAGCAATTTACGATATGTTGGTGTGAGGAAGACCCAAGAACCGACATGATGGTCCAGTGCTACATAGACGGTCAACTCGTGGATACCACGGCGCACTTCGCCGACGAAGGCAGCGGGGTCTTGCGAGGCTTGATCATTTCCCCGGACAGATACCGTCCATTCATGTTCGAGGAGGTTAGAAGGACAAGTAGGTCTCATCCCGCTTGACGTTGTGAGTCAGCTTCGCTCATGTTGACAAATCCCCGCACAGGCAACCCCGAAGTCAGCGCACCTGGCTCCGTCGACGGTCTCTTCGAGACCATCGTGGTGACGCTGACTGAAGTCGACTATTGGTGTCCAGCTCGTAAGCGTACCAAACTCTCGCTGGAGACCGTTGAAGACCCAAGGCCCGTCCACGTCAGCGATGACGTGGAAGGAGGGCACAACGTGTGGTATGTATTGCGAGCGCGTCTTCGTTGCACTACGCCACCCAACTCACCTCCTCCTTGCGATCCACGCTTCATGAACAGCTTCGGGCAGCCTAAGAATTTTCCCGGGAACGAACGACGTACCGGCTACTCAGTCCCCATAGGCTGCGAGGACGCGGAGCCTTTCCTATGCTTTTGCTTCATATACTGCCCTAAAGGTATGATTCTCGCCGTGTTGGCCCTCTCCGAGAAGAGACATTCACCGTTGCACGATGGCGGCCAATTCTCAGCAGTACTCCTCGCAAAAGGTATCATTCCCCAAAGTCCAGAAGATTCCGACTCGAACGCTAGTAAGAGCCGCTCGCCATCTATCAGCGGACACGGACGTCCCGACACAAACGACAAGGAGGACAGTGGTTCAGTAATTGAGCTAAGTAGCGACAGCGACGATGACGACGCAATAAGTCTGTCGCTTGCACGACCGAGAAAGTCCAATGGAGCGGCGACGGCGGCAACACAAGCTCAGGTCCAGCACAATGAGGACATGCGTTCAGTAATCGAGCTAAGTGGCGGCAGCGACGATGACAACGCAATCAGTCCGTCGCTTGCACGACCGAGAAAGTCCAATGGAGCGGCGGCCACACGAGCTCAGGTCCAGGCGGAAGTGCGACAACTCGAGGTCAGCCTTCTCTTACATGCGATGGTAACATGTCGACGGATCTGATGTCTCCCGCAGGTCCAGATGGAGGAACTACGACGCCAGCTTGAGAGTAAGAAGAGATTACTTGCAAAGTCAGCAAAGCCGGCGCGCTCGTCAACTTGCGCTCGTGCTCGATGTGAGATATTGGACTTTTGGAGTGATTCCGAGTGATTGGCCTTGATTGAGCTGCTAATGAAACCTGTGCGAATGTTCCTGGAGATAGTGAACAGAGCGGAGTGATATCGCATTCGTAGCTAGACTGTATGACTGAAGTGTACGATGCATAGGGCTCGGATAGTGTTAACCACGATGCGATCTTGTCACAGAGCGTGATCCGATCCAACTAGGCGGCTGAGTAGTGAGACTAGACTAATAGGTACCGAAATATACAGAACGACTACTTCTGCTCCCGTTCACGAACCGCATCCCGTGCGCGGACGTAGTTCGACCAGAAGACTTTCCAGTCCGACTCCAACGTTCCCTCGCCCGGTTCACCAATACCTCCCGCCCTGTCTCGGCCGACCCCCGCCCACCCAAGGGCGCGCTCATAGCACTCCAACGCTTTTGCGTGTGCATCCGCAGATCCCGAGCCCTCGGTCAGGACACCGATGAGGTTCCACGCTTCCGCAGCTGTCCTGCGTGAATCGCGCAGGAGAGCCTTGGCCGGGCCGTGCATGGATTGTGATTTCGTGTATGCGGACACCAATGGCGTCTCAGATGAGGGAGGGTGAGGGATCTTGGACTTCGGGGCGTCGGGATGGATGGGAGGAAGGCCGGAGAGGGAGAGTGCTACACGCTCGGATGACTCCGCTGCGCGCGAGAGCCACTCGATCGAGGTTGCCGGCTTGGTTCTCAGAGCGTAGAGGACCTCGGCATGATGGATGGACAGGATGGAAGAGCGGTGCAGGATGTATAGGTGGTGGAGTGCTTGCGGGGGAGAGGCGGAGTCGAAGTTTTGAGGTGAGGGAAGGGAGCGAAGGAGGTTCAGGGAAGACTCCTCGAAAGCTTGAGCTTGTCGGAGCTGCCCCGTCGTGGCATAGAATGCTGACATGGAGACTAACACCGATGCCAATGTTCTCTGCGCTAGGGGCGACGACGGAATGGATTCTGGGACCGACGGGGGCACGTCCGGGAGGGTAGCGTTATCCCGGCCTTGCGCCAATTGCACCGAGCGTGCCCACCAGAAGAGCGCATCCTCCGTGTCTCCCAGTCTCCTGTTTAGGTCGCCGAGCTTGAGGGCAATTCGAGCTGCCTGAACGCCTTTGCCCCCGAGGTTCGCCCACACGCGTTCATACTCAGCCCTGGCCTCGTCCAAGGCATTCCGCGTCCCCATCCGCTCCAAGACATCTGCGCGACGAGCCAGGAGTGCGGTGAGGGTCATTGGGTGCAGCTTTCCCTTCGTGGTGGCCTGCTCCGCAATTTCGAGTGCTATGCGCAGGAACTCCTGGGCGTACTCCAGGCTGGCTTGAATCGGCGCGAGCGTTGCGCCTTGTCCTTCCCGGCCAGAAAACGCCTTGGATGCGACGACGCTCGTATTTGTACCGGTCCCCAATGCAGGACCATCCACGCGCTCCTCACAGCATGCGACCCAGAGAATCCGAGAGCAGAGTCGGTTCCGCCTTGAGGTGAGCCCGTCCACTTCTCCGCCTCTAGATCCCACTCCCATTTCTTGGTTTCGTCATCCTTCTCCGGAGCAAGACCGACGTTCTCCACGTACATGTGGGCACCCTCAAAAGCAGTCGCAGTCGTGAACGCGAGCATGAAGCATCCGATGGTAGTGAATTTGATGAACCGCTTGAAAAAGTCGATGGTGAACATGGTGTGGGACGCATAGCTATCGTTCAGGTACGGCGCTGGGCCTGAGCCGCCAGGAAGATGGGCGGGAGGTTGGCTGTCGCTCGAGAGGCATCTCCGGAGAACTGCACGGGGCCGCGGAGGGGTGTAGCGGGGAGGCCAGCAAGAATCCGACGCCGAGCTCTTGAGAGCATCTTCGAGAGGTGCGTTCGCCGTGACGCGCTCTGCCCGTGACTTGGTTAGCGCGTCATCACGAGACGCTTACACGCGACGCGTCTCTCCGTCACGCCTTGTACGCAACTTGCCTCCGGACCACGGTCACCTCTGGTCGCAACGGACGGCTCTCCACTTGCCAGACCTCGCTAATCATGAAGTTCTTTATTGATGACCTACCTGTGCGCAGTTCGGACTTGAATGTTTGGACTGAACTGACTAAGTAGCGCGTCACAGATAATATTTCCTTACGACCGAATATATCCTGGTAGGGTCTCCTGTCACTCCGTCTCCGCTGTGTCTAACAGTCCGTTGTCAGAGCAATATGCGTACATGTGTGACTTGAAGCGTACTCTCGATGCCACGGTGCGCTTTCTGCGCCCATGAACCAGGTTGTGCGATGACTTACCCGATGCTTCTAGGGGCATTGTTTACTGGAAATGCCGTCTGGGACCGGCAAGACCGTCTCCCTTCTATCTCTCATTGTGTCATATCAGCAGGTATGCTCACATATGCAGTTGTCCTTGAGGTGGTGCTCACTTGTCTGCAGTTCTACCCGACGAAGAGGAAGCTCATCTACTGCTCCCGGACGGTTCCAGAGATCGAGAAAGCTCTCGAGGAGCTAAAGCGTTTGATGGACTACCGCAAAGCCTGCGCGGAGACGGACGAACAGCGCGAGAAGGAGCAGAGTTTTTACGGCATTGGTCTCACAAGTCGTAAAAACCTCTGCATCCACCCCGACGTAAGTGCTCACATCACGCCAGTGGCGTAACGGGATCCTGATGATATTCATTACCGCTAGGTCTCGAAAGAGAAGAAGGGCAAGGTAGTGGATGCACGCTGTCGAGACCTCACAAATTCCGCTGTCTGCAACAAAGGCCGCGAGAACCCAGGTTCCGTCGAGTTGTGCGATTGGCACGAGGTCTGTTCAATCCTTTTCCTCGTCGCAGCTGCCCGGCTGACGTGTCTTCAGAACCTCGGCAAGCTCGAACCTGGAAACCTTATTCCCCCTGGAGTTTGGACCCTGGCGGATGTCCTGCAGTATGGCAGAGACAACCGAATATGTCCCTATTTTCTCGTGCGCCGAATGGTGAGTCACCTGCAGGACACGTTGTGAAGTATCAAATTCATCTGCGCTCAAGATGCCGTTTGTGGACGTCATAATCTACTCTTTCCACTACCTTCTAGACCCGAAGGTCGCGGAACAGGTGTCCAAGGAGTTGTCCAAGGACGCAATCGTCGTATTCGACGAAGCCCACAACATCGGTACGACATCCCATTCGATGAAATAATATTCATGCGACTTACACGGGCGTAGACAACGTCTGCATAGAATCTCTCAGTATTGATCTTACGAGACCGATGCTAGATTCAGCCGCCCGGAGCGTCGTGAGACTTGGGGAACAGATCGAGGAGTGAGCATGGTCATCCTCATGATTCTCGTGCCGCTCATTCCGATGAATCCACAGGATCAAGGAGACAGACGCGTCAAAACTTCAAGACGAATATGCCAAGCTGGTCGAGGGCCTGCAGGAGGCCAGTAGCGCGGAAGATGCGTTTGTGTCCAATCCTGGTAAGTATGCTTCTATTCGATTGCGCCCATGCGGAGTGAGTGCTGGGTTAGTCAAAACCTTACTCGGTCTCGGGGTTAGTGCTGCCGGAGGATCTCCTGAAGGAAGCTATCCCTGGAAACATCCGGAAAGCCGAGCATTTCGTTGCGTTCCTCAAGCGCTTCGTGGAGTACCTGAAGGTCTGTCGTCCGTGACCCATTCAGGGCCGGTAGGCACTAACGGATAGCTTGGTTGCAGACGCGTATGCGTGTTCTACATGTGGTGGCGGAGACTCCTCTATCTTTCTTGCAACATCTGAAGGATATTACGTACATCGAACGGAGACCCCTACGGTAAGTGGCGCAGCATATACCTTCATAAAAGTGTTTCATCACCATGCGACAGGTTTTGCGCGGAGCGCCTGCAGTCTCTTGTACGGACTCTGGAGATCAGCCGAGTAGATGAGCTCTCGTCATTGCAAAAGGTCGCGAGTTTCGCTACCTTGGTCGCGACGTACGAGAAAGGTGTGTCATGGCCGTTGCTGCCGCGACTACGGGTTCCAAACGCGTTACAGGGTTCCTGCTCATCCTCGAGCCGTTCGAGACCGACAATGCCACCGTGCCCAACCCCATATTCCACCTCACGTAAGAAATTCCGCGATACACGCCACAGCGCGGCCTCGCTGACGCGTTCAACAGCTGTCTCGACCCTGCAATCGCCATCAAGCCCGTGTTCGAGCGGTTCAGCACGGTCGTCATTACGTCTGGCACGCTGTCGCCGCTGGACATGTACCCGAAGATGCTGCAGTTCACTCCGACGGTCCAGGAGACTTACCCGATGACGCTGACGCGGAACTCGTTCTTGCCTCTGGTACGAGAGCTCCCGCGGGGTCCAGGGGCACACTGACGACCGAGCCGGTACGCATGGCAGGTCATCACGCGCGGCAGCGACCAGGTCGCGATCAGCTCGCGGTTCGAGGTGCGGAACGACCCCGCGGTCGTACGCAATTTTGGCAGCATCCTCGTCGAGTACAGCAAGATCGTCCCGGACGGCATCGTGGCGTTCTTCCCGAGCTACCTCTACATGGAGAGCATCGTGGCCGCGTGGAATGACATGGTGCGTTTGTGTTGCATGCCTGTCTGGAGGGGCGGCTTCCCTGACTGCGACTCGTGCCCAGGGCATTTTGAACGAGGTATGGAAGCACAAGCTGATCTTCGTGGAGACCCCGGACGCGAACGAGACCAGTATAGCCTTGGAAAATTACCGGAGGGTAAGCACTTCTGCTATCATTCACCCTGTCACCATGGAAGGCACTCGACTCATCGAGGTCCATTGAAAACCATGTAGGCGTGTGACAACGGTCGCGGTGCAGTGCTCCTGTCCGTCGCGCGTGGCAAAGTCTCGGAAGGCATCGATTTCGATCACAACTATGGGCGTGCAGTCATCATGTTCGGGTACGTGCGTTCGCGCCTGAATTAGGCAAAAATAAACTGACAAGTGTATGAACGCAGAGTACCGTACCAGTACACCGAGAGCCGCATTCTGAAGGCGCGGTTGGAGTACCTGAGAGATGCCTACCGGATTCGTGAGTCGGAGTTCTTGGGCTTCGATGCCATGCGGAACGCCGCACAATGCGTGGGCCGTGTGTTGCGCGGAAAGACGGACTGGGGGCTCATGGTGTTCGCGGATAAGGTGTGTCTTCCTTCCGGCGCTGTAGGTGCTTGCTAACCAGGGGCACTGAACGCACAGCGGTTTGCACGGGCAGACAAACGTGCCAAGCTTCCCCGCTGGATCAACCAGTACATTACGGAGACGGCAGCGAACCTGTCGACGGACATGGCGCTGACGCTGTCGAAGCAGTTCATGCGGGTGATCTCGCAGAACCCGAACGAGAACCAGACGGGGATCTCGCTGTGGACGCTGGAGGACATCGAGAAGGCGCAGGCGAAGCAGAAGGAGCTGGAGCTGTCGCGGACAGTCGAACGGCAGGATGCGGCGATGGACGAGGACGACGAGTACGGGGACGGCGGGATCGACGACGAGGCGTTGGGAGCGATTGACCTGGATGTATAGAGTGTCTACGATGTACAGATGCGGGTGCGGGTGCGGTGATAATACAGATATATACGAGAACGTGCGGGTCGTGCGGGGCGTGCAGGTGCAGAGCGAGGAGATGATGTCATGAACGAGAAGCACAGCGTGGACACTTGACATTCTCCTGATGAGTGCTCTGTGAGCCGGTCGTGTGCGAGAGGGGGGGTACCAACCTCGTGTGTGAGGATGCGCTCCGGCTGGCTGTGGGCGGGGCGTGAGTGCATGCAGGGTGCGACGGAGAGGCGGACGCACGTATAATATCGACGGCAATTACAGACAGAGCCCGAGCCTGGCGCGCCACAATCTGGCGGGTGTGCGGAGGAGTGGAAGCAGTCGGGGGCGCCGCAGTCGATGCTTGTCTCGCCGGAGAACGTCAAGTGACCGCACTGGGTGGCCTTCCACAGGCGCAACTGACGATGGCACATCTGGTTCCGCGATCTAGCATCTGTGTGGCCGCGGGTGCGACAAAGGGGCAACTTACGACGAGCGCTCCCGAGGCCGGCGGAGGTAGGAGGAGGACGGGGCAGGGGCGAGTGGGAGATTCGGGCGCCGCGCGGCGGTTTATGTTCGTGTTCGTCGTCGCTGATCGAAGTTCGATTGCGATCGGGGGAATGTAGGTCCAGCCACGAGCCCCAGCCGACTGTGGTTCGTGCTCGCGTGTGGGCCTGAGCAGAGGGGGTGGGCGAGCAGGGCGGGCCGAGTGCGGGGACGGCTCGCTTTTTACGGCGGACGATAGGCGTGCGCGGGCAGCAGGAGCTGGGAGCGCAGGCCCCCGCAAGAGGAACAGCAGATGACCATAGCAGCAGCATGTGCATTGCCCACTGCTCGACCGACACTCCCCTTCTTCCTCTTCAGATCGAACCGCTCCCAACCCGCCGGCACTTCCCGCCGCACGGACCCCGGCCACTCGCCGGTGTGAACCTCCTTCCTCGTCCTCGTCTCCCTCCCAGCCTCCCGGAATTCCTGCTCGCTGCCCCGCGCACCGAACACACTCGCCACTCGCCCCTCGCCGACCCCGGAAACTATGTTGCGCCAACCGGCCCGCCTGCTCCGTCGTAAACGTAACAGCGCAGTGCCGCGATGCCCCAAGCCGTCTTAGCAACTAACGCGCCGCTGGTTATCCCGTCGCTGCTGCCGCTCACCGATGGCCAACTCGTCCTCTCCAGTGCCTCTCTCGCAAGCCACCGGGGCGCTCTCTGGCCTCGTGGTGGCGACCGTTGACGTCCAGTCTAACCTTGCCCGGGCCAGCCAGTCTAACTCTATCCAGCCACCCACCTTGCGTCTCAATCGGCCTTCGTGTCCACTCGTCAAGTTTCTGCCGCCTCGAACTCGCATCACCGGTCCCGCTTGCACGCCCGAAATTACTCGCCGCGCGCACGCTGGGCTGCCCACGGTAGACCCGCCCGCGTTCAATCCCATACTTTCTGCCACTTTGACTCTTCCTCTTCCCTCACCCAGCTGCTTCCATGCCTTGTCAGGCGCGTCCTCGACCGCCCCCACCTCGTATACTGAGCTTGTCTTCCACCGCACGTCCAGACCCACGACCTGGCCACCCGGACTCACAACAGAATGCGCGGCTGCCACACATCTACCTCGGCTCCACGGCCTCCGACTTCTCCTCCTCAAGCTGCCTACTGCCGACAGACCCTCATGCCTGCGAGTCGACAGCCCTGTGAAAGGCTGTGATTCCCGAGGAACAACACCAGACGCTTCTTTCTGGTACGATATGTTCCCTGATACGTGCAGCTGCACGTCTTGTTTTGTGACAAGCTCATCGATGCTTTATAAATTGTGACGCTGATGCGCGGATCCGGTCTTCTCGCAGGACCCCAATTCCCCGCCCATTGTGGTGCCGGACGGGCCCGTAGCGATCCACGCACCCGAGTGCGCCTTGCACCCGCTACCCAACGCCCCAGACGCCGACTCACCGGTTCACAAATTCACATTGCTTCTTCGCCTGTACCGGCGTCGTGTTCTGCCGTCCTGCCTCACTCCAGGTCTCCCGCCGTGGCCCAGCGAACATCCGCGTTTCGAAGCGGGACCCACGTGTCTAAGCAGGCCCTCAAGCTTGGCCATGGATTCCCAAGGCCCGCGCTATTGACGCCGTGTACCTGGCCAAGTCATACTGGCGGCAGTTTGCCAGCTTGTCTAACGGGATTTCCCTCTACGTCTTCCTGTCCTGGCAATCCCTGTAAGCTTTCATGCCACCTCGCTTGTCCTGTCGTCCGGAATAGTAACGGACCGGTGACCCTGCCCTAGCCCTAGCCTCGCCTGCTCTCACTCGCCCTTCCTAATACGTCAGCTTCTACGCACTGGCGTTTAACGAAGACCGTCATGAAGGTCAAGCTCAACGCCCCGCACTGTCCACCAATCGTCTCAAACCCACGGTCAGAGACGGCTGTTCCACATATAGCCAAGCTAGCACGGGCTCGGTCCTGACATTCTTTTCACACTGGCTCTATATCCATCAATTCTCCCCCGCTCACATCGGCTGACGACCTCCCGTCGCATTTTACATATCAGGTCCCAGAATCCAGCCCAGCGGAGACTCCGAGTCCGCATGCATCTCGTACGTACATGCGTCCTCGTCTGTTACCCGTAGCTCTCCCTGACAGACGACTAAGTATGTAGCCCGGGCTTCATCTTACCAAGCCTGCCCACGACCGCTCCGAGCCTCAGACTGGTGTCTCCCCGTGCCCGCCGTGCGTGACGCGACTTCGAGCCCGAATACAGAGAAGCACGCGGATATCGTCCGTGCTGACAGCCGATGGTTGCCGGCGAATCTTGTTTCGTACCTTCCAGGTACGCCGCACAGCTCATCACTCCCGCACATGCGCGCAGCAGGGTGCTTCCGGGCTCCTCGCCATATATTCTGGCAGTCAGCACGAAACCCAAATCCTTAAGCACTCGTGCACCCGCGTGCGAGCGTGCACACGGCGGCGAGGATGACGACTGGGATTTTGCATGCGAGTTGTTTCGCGGAGCGCCTACTAGCATTTCAGGACGAACTTCATATGCGCCCACGATCCTTGTCGCCGACGCCACCATGCGGCTCTCGCTGAAATCAGGCATCGCGGTGCACTTATGGAGCGGACATGAACAATGCGAGGCCCGAGGCTCGAGCGATCCGCGCGACGGCGTTGAACGTTATGTCTCGTTACACGGTACTGTACTCTGATGCGAGCGCCTCGCAATCACAGGAAGCCCGGGCACAAGTACGCGCCTTCTCCCACAGGCTGCTGTAGGCTATTGCGCGGCTCGATAAGCCCCCAACTCGGGCTTGGGTGCCCACAGCAGGACCCTAGAGACCCCGCCTGCCCAACGGGCGGTCCGCCATTCGTCGTGACGCGTGCGTCAGTGATGTGTGTGGCATGCCCCGGACAAGCGAGCGGGCTCGGGAAAAAGAGAAGCTCGCAGCGGAATTCTGACGAGTGCCCGCTGCACAGTTGCGTATGTATCAATAATGTGCATATGTACCCCCGCACCAGGGGTCGGGACGCGGTCCGCGGGGTTCGCGCCTGTCTATTGGCGAGCTGAACCTTCGCTGAGTTCCGCGGAGGCTGCAGCGAGGATCCAGAATTCTGGGTTTCTGCAGTCTGCACCTGGCTGCGCGCACCGTACATATCCGGCCACTGCACGCACCATGCATGTGTTCTTGTGCCCGCGTTGGCCGCAAACGGTTCCCCGTCAACAGCCACAGGTCCGAGGGAGCGGGTGCGGTGCACGGCGCGTCCGCGGTCGAGTGATGTGCAAGTGGCAAGAAGGGTGCAATATATTTACAACAGATATTAGACCACGTTACCAGTATCTAGCCGAGCGTATGCGACTTGGGCCCGGTGCGATGCAATACACAGAGGGCCCCGATGTGGTGCCAATGCTATGACGAGTCGCTGTTCTTCTGGATCCGCGAGAGGTCCTCCTTGATCACCTCGTCAATGTTGCGGATCGGCTCGCCGCGGATGACCTTCTGCACTTCTTCGAGGTCAAGGGTCTCGTGCTCGACGAGCGCGGCCGCAAGCTGGAGAAGGTTGGCGATCCGATTCCAACACACGGCAACAAGCAGGCATGTCTCTGTCAGCACGAGCGCGAGCGCCGCGGGAGGAAGAGGAAGGACGTACCCGATGGAGTTCCTCCGACTTAGACTTCAGCAGCGTAGTCACCCGTGACTCGCCTGCTATCAGTAGACTATTACGCCACCAGGGAAGAGCACCAGTCAGCCGACACATTTCCACATATCCTGGGCGCGCAGGCAGCACCGGGGACATCCCAAGGAAGACGCGTCCAGAGGGCGCGGTTCGATTGGAAGGTCGGGCGGACACTGAATGCGCAAGTCACATGAACGGCTTGACGTACCTGCGGACTTCGTCTTCGATCTCGTCCTTCTTTTTCGGACTGATCGTGTCTTCCCTATCGCTCAGGTAGACCGGTCCAATCTTGTGAGAGTAACCCCAGTTCTGCGGGCGGCGAAGATAACCATGAGAGCCCTGTTACATACGACATAATCACGAGGGGACTGCTTGACACTTACCTTGACCATGGCTCGGGCTGTGCGGGTCGCGTGTTGCAGGTCCGACGACGCGCCACTGGTGACATTCTCGGGACCGTAGACTAGAAGCAGACGGATGACGAGAGTAACGGTCAGGAAGACAGAGAGGAACAATCGTGCCGCGAAAGTACGCACTGAGCTCTTCGGCGACGCGACCACCCATGCAGACGTCGATCTCGGCGAGGTACTCCTTCAGTGAAACCGAGTACCTGTCGTCCTTGGGCAACTGTGCAGTCTGCAGTCATGGAAGCAGCTGTGAGAAAGAACCGCACATCCAGGGGTCGAAAAGACGTACAAGACCCAAGGCGTGCCCACGCGGAACACACGTAACCTTGTGCAAAGGCATGGCTCCCTCGGTGTAGAGCGCCACAAGAGCATGACCACCCTGTCGGTTGCGGCGATCAAAGACCTGTAGATGACAGACAGCGGGAAGCAACAAGACCGACCTCATGGTACGCGGTCATTTTCTTGATTTCCTCGCTGATGAACGACGTCTTCCGCTCCGCTCCCATGATGATGCGGTCCTGTCAACGAGGCACGTCAACATCAGGACGGTTAAACGGAAATAGAAGCGCTTTTACCTTTGCCCACTCGAAGTGCTTCAAGTCAACAGCCTGCGCACCCTCACGCGCAGCCTTGACCGCAGCCTGACTGTATACAGCGAAGAAATTAGAACTGACAGCCAACCCCACGAGTAGGTCTAGAACCCACTTGACTAGGTTCTGGAGATCAGCGCCTGAGAACCCCACCGTTCCTCGTGCGAGGATCATGGTGTCGACCTCTGAACAGCGTGGTCTGCGTGTGAACGATCGGCAGAAATTAGAGTTAGGGATGCCACTTACCGGGACCAGTGGTCACATTCTTCATGTGGTGTTGAAGTATCTGAACACGGCCGCGAACGTCGGGCAGTGGGACGGCAACGTGCTTGTCGAACCGGCCAGGTCGTACGAGAGCGCTACGCCAGGGAATGCATCAGAAGAGACGTGTGCGAGCAGGGGACGACAGAACTTACGGGTCAAGCGATTCTGGGAAGTTGGTCGCGGCAATGACGATGATGCCCTCATTCTGCAGGAAACCGTCCATCTCCACCAGAAGCTGGTTGAGAGTCTGCTTCATGTAGTGCTGATCACGGCTAGACCGCTTGCCACCTATTGCGTCCAGCTCGTCGATGAAGATGATGGCCGGCTGCTTCTTGCGTGCGGTGGCGAAGAGGTCGCGAACACGCTTCGCACCAACACCCACGAACATCTCATCAAACTCTGAACTGTATGGGACAAAGTTCTGGTCAGGGTCTCGGTCAATCGGGACTGAGCATGTTGACCGGGTACTTACCCTGACGCGAAGAGGAACGGTACCCCGGCCTCCCCAGCTACTGCCCGGGCAAGCATCGTCTTACCAGTTCCAGGAGGTCCGGTGAGAAGGACGCCCTTGGGTAGCTTTCCGCCGAGAGTACCAAATGCCGAGGGATCCTTCAAGAATTCCACCACCTCTTGAAGTTCCTGAATAGACAAGCAAAGTGAGACAGAGTAGGTACTGGAGTCAAGCTGTACTTACCGCCTTCGCTTCGTCGACACCATGTACGTCACTGAACTTGTACGTCTTCGCCTGGATTGGCTCAAACTCGGCCTGGCGAGGACCTGCCTTGAGCAGTCCAGAATTTTCCACCCATATTGACAACACAACGAGAACGACTGTGAATTCATTGTGAGAACAATTCCCGAACAGAAAGCGCAATAAACTCACAGAATGCGACGAGACCTGCGGAGACCACGAACCGGACCAGTCGCAGGAACACTGCACCCTTGGCTGAGAGGCAGATTGATCAGCGAACGTGTTGAGATTTCCAGGAAAACGTAGCCGGGTATTCCATATCACAGGCAGAACGACCGGATGATACTACCGCGGCACCAGCGAATGGACATGCCGAATGGCGTAGGCCAGTCTGCCATACAAGATAGACCGAAACAAGGACCGACAGACGAGGGTAGTTCTGCGGTGTATAAAACTGCGCCTTCTGCGGTGCGTTTACTCCCCAGCGGAGGAATGACGCTATAGAAGGGAGGACAGAGCGTGTGTCCCGTGGGATCGAGGCACATGCAGTCTTCTGGACCCTCCCGACCCGCCAATGCAGTACGATATCATCCGGACGACAAAGAAGGTAGGACGCGGAGACTGGATCGTGGAATGTTGAAGATCGGACCTGTGACTTACGTTCGTTCAGAGTCACTACGATGGGGTTTCCGGGAACTCCAGCACCGCGGCCCAGGGCGGCACCAAGAGCGTCGAAGTCTGTATTGACCGACCGCGTTACTGTGGACTTCGCAGCCAAGACCTCCTGCGCAGCTTGTTGGCTGGGCGTGAGGGGCGTGGACGATGAAGAAGGCGCAGTTTCCGAGGCAGAAGCAGAGGCAGAGGCAGCAGTAGTGGTACTTTCCGAGGTCGCCGAAGACGCGTCCGTTGAGCTAGAAGCAGCCTCAGCAGCCGCAGGAGATGCCGAAGGAGAGGCTGTGGCAGCGGAGGCAGCGAGGATAGCGTCCCTTCTGCGGACAGCAGGAGCGATAGACGAGTCAAGCCCAAGTTCGTGAAGTGCCGTTATGTACAGTTTGAATGCCGTGTCCGAACGAATGAGGGGGTGTGAGGGGTTCTGTACGGCTTCAATATAGTCACTGACAAGAGCTGTAAGAATGTATACTCACGAATTCGCATGTCCGCTCCCATCGTGCCACTACGGTGCTCAATCCGGGCTTCACCTTCGTATTAACCAATGCCTCAAACAAAGCAACCTGCTTCTCCACGTCTCCTGGGTGCGCATCTGCTTCAGCCTCGAGCTTGGAGATATTTGCTACGACAGAGGGTGGTGGTACAGAGCTCGGTCTGCGGAAGAGCGATGCAAGGGAGAACGGTCGGGAGTGTATGACGATCGGTGCAATGGAGACTGTAGGTGACAGCGCAGATGTCCGGAGTGGCAATGTACGTATTGATGGGAAGGTCGAGAGTGAGCGGAAAGGTAGGGAATGTCGGGAAACGCGAAGTGGTGGGACTGGTGTGCGACACACACCCAGTCGGAGGAACTACGCGTGGCCGCCAGCTGTCAGCAGTATCTCTCAGTGTTACAGACATATGCACTCACAACAGACATCGACATCGTCGACGACCGCGAGCGACCGCAAACGAAACCGGGCGTAGTAAACCGAGTCGACGTAGTGACGGTGGCAGACACTGAGACTGGCAGACGCGCCGAGCGGACAAGTGTTCCGGCACGTGCGTAATGCGTTACGCAAGCTGAGCAGAGGCGCCCAGGTCTACGAGTGGTAGGAGACGCCGGATGCTCCCACCTTCGAGTCGACGCTCATGCTCATGCCGCAATACATAGACTGCTATAGCTCACTGAGTGCCGAGCTCCTGTGATTGTTCCATGATATCCTTCAGAGATATCTTGCAACAGGTGTGTCGGTGAGTCCGCAATACCTCCGTAACTGTCGACTCAAACAGTCCTGTGGGTTGAGTTCAGCATGAATCGACTCAGTACTCAGCGATACAGGCATGCGCAGGAGGCCTGCGATTTGTACATCTTGTACAGCTGTACGCACTAACCAAGTTGTATCAACATACACTGGGACAAATATTTGGCTCCCGTGCCCACGTGCTGCGCTGCTCCTCATGACGTCGACGCATGTAGCAGAAGTGCTGCTTCTACAGCGTCACGGTACATAACACACGTCAAATGCCTCCGTTCGCAAGCACTCCATACCTCTCCTCCCTACCACCATGACCAAGAGCGATCTCACCAAAGTCGCCCCTCCGAGAGAGCTCACCGACGAGCAATGCGCTGCAGTATTGAAGCGTCTTGGTCGCAGTCTCGCAGGCTTCCGAAATACTGCGGAACTGTACGCGAGCGCAGAGGCAAACGCGGCTAACAGCAAGAGGGCGAATGAGGTGAAGGACGAGTTCGTTCAGGCTCTGGACCATTGGGCGCAAGAAACACTGAAGAACATCTGGCTTGCCTGCCGTGAATCCGGCGGAGGTATGCACTCTCAATCGTGTCCAACATGATAACCAGGACTGCTCATACTCAATGGTATTGCTGCAGGTGAAGCACCGAAGCTAGATGCCATGGCGGACACATCTATGGCTGGTTTGCCCCCTCTTCCGCCCAAAGAAGAGTTCACACCACTGATAAGCACTGTCGTCCTCTTGCACGTCACGTCCGACAAGGAGTACTCCAGCCGGACGCGCACGTTCCTCTTCTCCGTTGGTGCCATCGACGAGGAAGCTGTCGCATCCACGCTCAAGAATCCCCAGCGGGCGATTGAAGAGGCTGAGAAGAAAACCGACGTCGCGAAGGAGGAACATGCCCGGAAGAGTAAGGTCATGCGCATGGTCGGCATGGGTGCAGGTGCTGTCGCCGGCGGAGTCCTCATCGGTATCACAGGCGGGTTGGCCGCGCCCGCTATCGGCGCCGGCGTCGGCACGGTTCTAGGCTGGTTGGGAGTTGGTGGGACAGCAGCGGGGATGCTCGCCACGGGGCTCGCGGGTTCCGGGGTGGTGTGCGGTACCCTCTTCGGGGCATACGGCTCGAAGCGAGCCGCTACCGTCATCGGAGAGTATACGCGCGAGGTGCGGGATCTTGCCATCAAGCCCGTACACGAGCCCAAGGAGACGATGGCGATCCGTCTATGCGTGACTGGCTGGCTTGATTCTCCTGATGATGTGACCGCGCCTTGGACCGTGTTCGACGGTGACGATACGTTTGCTTTGCAATGGGTGAGCAACCTGCACTTTGCGAGAGTTCGCATCTGCAACATTGACCCGTCGAGTAGGAGGTTGATGCGCTGAAGAGGCTGTCTACCGCGCTGGTAGACCTCATCACATCGCAGGCCATGCAATACATCAAGGGTCAGATTATTCGGCAGACGGTGCTTGCAGCGTTGTTCGCAGCGCTTTCGCCTACCGCATGGCTGAAGCTCACGAAACTTATTGGTGAGAATCCCATCACGTTTCATAACATCGAGTGCTCATGATATTCCAGACAACCCATGGATGAGCGCGAAGTCCCTTGCTATCAAGACTGGCAAGGTACTCGGTACACTCCTCGCTGAGCGTGTCCTAGGCAGCCGACCCATCACGTTGGTCGGGTACTCCCTCGGCTCCCTCGTCATCTTCGAAGCTCTCCGGTATCTCGCAACCCTCCCGCCTGCACAAACACTGGGGCTCGTCCAAGACGTCTATCTCTTCGGCAGCCCGATCACCGCTGACCCCTCACAGTGGGCTGCCATCCGTCGCGTCGTCGCAGGCCGTGTAGTCAACGGCTACAGCAAGAACGATTACGTTCTGGCCGTCCTCTCGCGTGTCTCGGACATGAACTGGAACGTCGCGGGCATGGGCCCGGTCGAGTTGCAAGGCGTCGAGAACATCGCGTGCGACCAGGTCGACGGGCACGTCAAGTGGCGCGGCATGATCGGGCAATGTCTCGCGCAGTGTGACGCCCCTGGTGTCGACCGAGTGCAAGTTCAGGATCAGTTGGACAAGAAGGGGAAGGAGATCAGCGAGGTGATGGATATGGACGAGAAGGAGGCGAAGGCCGCCGTGCAGGCAGGTCCTGGGGTTGCCACTGATGATGATGGAACGGAGAAGAGAAGAGACCGCATGTAAGAAGCTCGTGGGCAAGTAGTCGCAATCCGAATGGACAAGCATGTGTACTTGTATAGATAACATATCCACGCCCTTGTACTTGATTAGTATTCACCATTCCCAGGTGGCTGTAACGAACTCATGTATGATACATATGTCCTTTGCGCGACAACTCGGATGTGACTTCCGTGTTAACCGACAGTACGGTCATAGCAGCAGGTATTCTAACATCGATCGCATACTGTACCATTTCAATCAATTCGGACAGTCACGCGTCACCGGCCCCTGGATTGGCCGAAATTTCGGGCCGTGTCACGGGTCACCGGAGGCCTGTCTGAACCTGTTTTTTGGGCGCCAATCTCGCCGGGGCCGGCGCGCTGTCGCGCGCCCCTCATCTGTCCGAAATTGAGGCCGGCGTCACACGTCACCGCCACCCTGGCCGATTTTGCGGGGCGAAATCGGCGTGTCACAGGTCACAGGCCTGTCCGAATTGATCGAAATGGTACAGTACCCCGATCCTCGTATGTGACAAAACAATAAACAACGTAAGTTAGACGACAGACACAACAGAGAACAGGATATGGACAACTAACAGACGAGTTACGACAAATGACAGCCCGCGGCAGAGATAGAAAGATCAAGACGTCGCCGTCGCCTGCTCCTGCTGCTCCTGCGCCCGCTGCTTTGCCTCCTTAAGCTGCTTCAGTTTCTTCCTGCGAGCCGCGACACTAGCAACCAGGTCTTGAAAGCAAGGGCGAATGTGAGCTGAGCGAACCAAGCCATGGATGGATAGCAAGTGACGCACCCGGTAAAACAACCGCTATCTCACCTCCAGAAGCGGTCGTGCTCACAGAAGAGGTCGACAAACGCCTCTTGTCCACGAACCTCACAACATCGGCCACGAGGAGGGATCGCAGCCTGTCCGACAACTCCGTGCGGATCTTCCTATCGGCAACGTCGTTCGCGAGCATGGGGCAGCGCCACGCCGGGTACATTTGACCATGAGTGCCGAGCGTCTGTATATCTTGCTTGGTGACCTTGCGGTAGGCCGCAAAGTATTCGAAACAAACACGCCGACGTACGAGATGATGGCGTCACCCATGCGCCTTGCACTGTCGAGTTCTGCGAGGACCGCACATTCACAGTGGATACATCCAGGCACCTTCACTAACATCAACGCTCAGCGTGAATCATCCACCAAGCGACGAATGCCACGACATACCTCTCTCGTCCGTCCCTTTCTTGAACCGCGTTCGCAGAAAGTCGCCCAAATCATCGTCGTCGACGCCCAGGTTCGTACCTAAAGCGTCCTTGAGGTTGTCCACGGTGACTAAAACGGAGGCCTCAGCAGGGCTCTGCACCGCGGATGTGATTTCGATTTCCTCCGTGAGGACATCGTCCAAGGCCGGAGAGCCGATGATGTGCCGGACCTGTCGGAAATCTGTGTGAGTCAAAAGAACTTTGTCGTTCTAGTGATTGAAGTCTATGTCCTGCCAGTGCGCGGAATTGGCTTTGACTTGACCCTGTGCGTTGCTCTGCGCCACCAAGTCGGCTATGAGGACAAGTCAGTTGCATACCAACCTAGTGCAATGCGCACTGACCGTGGTATGCGGCACACATATCGAACACTTTTGGCATGCGAGCCCTCAGCCTCTTGCTCAAGACATACACGTCCACCAAGGCACTCCGCACCAACCCAATGTGCTCGTCGCTCTGCACCTCGCCGACTTGCTAATCGACCAGCGACTGGAGTGTCTCGTGCAAGTCACGGAGGACCTCGCCCAAAACCACGAACCCCTCACGGAAGTCGTCCGCCTGTGGTCAACCATACTGCGCCTCCAGCGACTTCAATGCGGCGGCATCCTGCGCATTCTGCGCAAGGATTGCGGCGTGAACATTGAAGAATGCAGTGTGGCGGTTGGCCTTGCGGAACCGTTTGCGGACGACGGTAGTTTCGATTTCCGCCAACTTGTGCAGAAAGGGGTCGGCGATGTCGGAGGGGATGAAACCCAAGTTATGCCAATTCCAAAGCAGAGGATCACCGCCTAGGATTTCTTGTTTCATCAACTGCCGAGCAGCATAAAGGCCTTGGAGGATATGACGAGCGTGGTTCTTGGCGGCCTCGGTGACATCGGAATCCTCAGAGATGATGAGACGCGCGGACGCTTGCGTGAGCGAAGGGGGGACGATTCCGACTGCGAACACCTGCCCAGACTTGTGGACAAGGAGGCGAGCGAGGGCGTTGAGGACCCGGGCTGTGAGGTGCACGCGATGTACCACCTTGTCGTTGGCGTCGTCGAGTGGTGGATGCCTACAAACATCCATGTTATCTTCACGGAGACCGCTCAGGAAACATACCAGGCGGTCAGGATCCCCGATGAGTTCCAGGCCGATGAGGGCAGAAGGACGCGTACAATATTGTTGAGGTCAATGTGGGGAGGGGCAACGCCCGCGGGCAGGCCCGTGTTTGCGATCCCCTGCGAGCGCTGGAGAAGGATGGTCCCGACAATCCGAGCAGTCTTCTGCGGTACAGAAGAGGTTTCTTGTGTTAAAAACTAGTACATTGACGTGTAGATACCTGTCGCTATGATGCCTATGTGAGATATCTATGACAGAGAGCAGAACACGGTCAAATGTACATGAGAAGTCCGCGGCGAGCACTATCCAAGAAAGCATGTACGATAGTTTGACGATAGTCCATGAAAAGTCCGCGCGTCTATAGCAACGCTGCTATCGACCCTATGTTGAGCCCCAGCCCCTTCAAGACGCCCTGTAAAATGCCGTGTGAGCACGTCCATAATTCGTAAGTATCGTAAGTCATACCTCAAGCTCCGACAAGGAACTGCCCAGGTTGCACCCGAAGTTCACCGACTGGTTGATGGTTGTGCTGATGGGAATGAGCATGATGTTGAGCCCGACCTGTGATAGCAAGCATACAGAGTCAGTGCTACAGCCCCCGCACAGTTTCAGACTGGAGCTTACCTTGATCTTGACGGTAACCGAGACCTGAGTGGCAGGGACGTTGGGATTAACGCCACACTTCGTCGCCAGGTCCGTGATTACTGCGCCGGTCGGATCATCTGCTGCGTCATACTCGATGGTGACGGGGAAGGTGAAGTTGGTCTGTGTGTGGTCCTTGAACTTGATATCCGCCATATGTCCCGAGCCCACCTGGGTGTTGTTAATGGGGTAGATGACGCTAGCATCGAGGGACGACAAGATGACCGTGAAGTAGTTTGGGTTGTTTACACTGGAGCAGCATAAGCTTTGGGCGGTAAGAACGATCGGAGAGAGCATACCTGATGTCTACGGGAAGCGCGATGCTGAAGCTGGTTCCATTCACGCTGAACGTGCTCAGATCGGGCGTCGGCTGGCCAATGATGATGTTTGGTGGGCGGAGCCACTGCATTGCAGTATGAGCTTCCCGTGTAAGCAATTTCCGCAGTCAGACTCACCAGAGCAAGAGACAGCACGATGCTGATCAAGAAGAAGAGAAACACCATGATCGTACAGCAGAAGAACCTGCCGAAACAGCTCGCACGCGAGCCCTTCGTCCACATCTTCCCCTGATAGTCTTTCCGCCATCGTCGTATGTTCCCTGGAGTCCTACAGGTGAGAGCAAGTGGCGTAAGTGAGACACTCAGCAAGATGATTTGAGACGTATACACGCACTTGTCTCCGATAGGAGGCGGAACTATATCTTCGTCTTCGAAAGTACTGCCCGTCCTCTCCTTCGTCCTCCCAGACGGGTCCTGGTCGGAATACCCGTACCCACCACCGAGTCCTCCCTGGTCATATCCTCTGGCTTGTTGCTGTTGTACTTCGTAGGGGTTGAAGGGTGCATCCTGGTACTGGGGCTGCGGATACTGTCCGCTTGTGTAGGGGTCGTGGTATGCCATCAGACTGGAAGCGTATGCAATCGGTCTTGGTCGTAAATGTCTGGTCGTGAAAGCAGCAGGGTAAACTAGGCAAATGTAGAGTGAGGGTAAACAAGACGGCGACCGGCGCAGGGTGTGGTGGGGTGAGAGTTATAAGGCCGAGTGTGAAGCTATGGAGGCCCACAAGCGGCGGAGGCCACAGCCTTGGCGCAGCCGTCATCCGCAGTACGCGGTCCACGTGGAATTGGCGCGCAACCCCTCGCTCCAGGACTAGTAGTAAGTACTCGTACTTGGCAACACAAATTCAACATTGATGTGCTTGGAGTGTCCTGAACACGACCCTTCAAAGATGAGAGAAGAACGACATTCCGCTGACATTACATTCAAGTTGACTGGGTATATGCGCATAGGCTGTACATCCGTATTTGCAATGGGTCCATACCGAGACATTAGTACCGAGTGCCCAAACCGAGCGACAGCAGACCCTCGTCAGGAGCAACAGCGCCCAAAGCCATCATCTTGCAGTACCAGGAACGAACGGAGCTCGCTGTCCTCCAGACCCAGACATAGCTATTGACGGAGACCGAGAGGGCGCTTGAGAAATCGCGCCAGAACCGACCAGATGACCGGAGCTGGAGCCAGCGGTGGCGGCAGAGGGACGTGTGCTTGAAGGGAGGAACCTTTGAGGGTGCTGAGCCTTGTGCTGTGGTGTTATAACGAACGTGCGCGAGCTTGTGGCCGGGTTGACAGTCGCAGTTGCTCTGCTAGGCGTTTGCGGGACGAAACGTTGTGAGCCGTTGTTCGACGAAGACGGCAAGAAGGAAGGTCGCTGCAGGAGTCCACCAGGAGTCGCTGGCGGGCCCATGGTAGATCTCAGGTCCGCGACGCGAGTCGACGAACTCGACATTGCAGGGGGAGGCATCATCCGACCATCATGGGAGACGGTTTCCATAGCTTGCATACGTCGCATCGGACCGCTCTGAGCGTGAGTGAGCACCGGGACGGACATTGTCTGAGGTTGGGCGCTGCGAGGTGGGACGTATGCGTATTGCCTGCATACAACCGACCATCAGCTCGCGCGTTGCTGACGCTAAATGCTTGCCCTGCTCACGCGATGCTTTGCTGGGACCCTGCCGGCTCGTACGTCTGTATAGATTGTCGCGAATTGAAGTGAGGTGGATGATGACCCGGGGGCAATGTCAACCGGTCTGGTCCGTGCGGCGTTGGTGCAGACGCTGTCGACCGAGGACTAGATGTTCGGTGTCCGGCGTAACTACTAAATGGGCATCAATACCGGTATCATGTCGCAATGGGTGACAACCTGGCTCACACATCCTCGTCCACACGTCGCCGTTTGTTGCTGTGCAGTGTGCGCTCATCTCCGTTATTGATTTGGAGATGTTGCCTGAGCTGCTGGTTCTCCAACTTCAGTTCGTCGACGAGCCTGCGGCAAACGAGATCAGTGACGGCACGCGCTCTTGAACATGAGCCAGCTCTACTTCTTCAGTCGCTTTGTCTCCGCGTGCTCCTCCTTGAGGCGGTCATAAAGAGGGCGATATTGTATGTACTTCTTCCTGAAGTACCTGAGCAAGTTCGCCATCATGTTCATTTGGAACTAGAACGACACTGTGAGAGGGAAGACAGTCTCGAACCGAGTTGTACGAACCCTGAGAGCGTAGCCAACGGCATCGAACGCGGTGGGCGCAGATGCGAACCATTGCGACATAGGCGGCTCCAGCTGAAACTCATGAGGAGTGAATAGAGAGTATGTGAGCACTCGGCTCACCTCTCGCGCCAAAGGCATCAACTGGACCCCTTGGCCGCCGCACTCCGAGCAGCTATGATCCGGATCTTCGTAGCGGCAGGAAACCTTCAGGCTGCCCGCATGAGCTCAAAAGTTACGGCGAGCAACTCACTGATGTGACTGTTGCAAACAACATGGCCGCACTCTGTCAGCCAGAATGGCACCGTGGATAGCGTGCCATTCTCCTTGACGAATTCGAGGTGGCAGATTCCGCAGTTGACGAACTCCCAGAAGTCCAGGTCGGGCGCTGCTGAGACGTTCGACATTCAGTGCCAGCAGTGTCGCAGATGAGTAGCGAGAGCAGCCACTAGAAGTCCAGAAGCACTGCAGAAGAGGGCGAACGGCGACTATGTGATGACGAGTAGCAAACAGAGGGAGAGTTGGCCAGCCAGACGCCGCGACGCGTCCAACATGACCGCGTCACGGACGCGGTCACTTCCATACGTTTCTGGTCAAAAGGCTGTCACATCGCTGGAAGTGCACTATACTCTCAACACTGCGGAGATGATAGAGGAGAAATAGACCAAGCAGCTGGTTGCAGTGAACAGTGCGCGTGAGCTTATCAGTACTTTACAGAAGGTGGACAAAGGGAGCGTGCACGGTGCACCCACACTGGGCGGTGGCGGTGGGCGCTGGGATCCGCATACGACCCAGACACAAACTTACCTCAGTTCCCACTCGCCCTCCGTCTTACACCTCTCTGGCTCGCGGGTTTCTCCTCGACGTCCGCCTCAGCGACGGCCATGGAAACTGCCCGCCGAAGGCTCATGCAGAATCAGCCGCCCGGCACCGAGGGCTTCACAACCGCGCCCAGTCCTCCGAGGTCCACAATTCCTCTGCCCCGACGCAATGCCACGCCCGCTCAGACAACCTCACATCAGAGCCCCACACAAACACAACATAGGCCGGGGGCCTCCGTCGCGTCTTCACCACCGGGACCTTCCACGTCAATTCCTTTAGCAGCCGGCTCTGCAGTCGCTCCTATCGCGCGCGCCGCTTCCCCTGCGAGAACTGGCGAGAAGCTGTCGACGCCGTACCTGACGTGCAAACAGTGGGACGTCCAGGACATGGTCAAGACCCACAGTAACTTCCGTCCCGTACGCAGGGTGTCTGCACTGGCGCCTCCGGCTGAATTGCTACGGGAGCTCGCTGAGTACGAGAAGTCCGGTTTACCTCTCATCATCGAGGACTGGCACAAGCATCCTGGATGGAAGAAAGAGCTTTTGGGCATCGACTGGCTACTTGCAAATGTCGGCGACAAAGGTACGCAGCATAAGCTTCTCTACGTACGCGCGAAGTGCGAACGTTTTGCTATTCAAGAAATCCCCGTTCGTAACGTGCACAACCGGAAGGACACTACAATGAAAATGTCAAGATTCGTCGAGGTGTCGCGCGCTCAGGATGTGCACCACGTCTCCGGAGGTCCGTGAGCACTTGTCGTTGTCAACTGTTTGCACATTTACATTTTTGGGCAGAATCAGAGAGGTACTACTGGAAAGACGGCGAGTGTCCAAGCCAGTGGAAGGATTGGTTGCAGGGCGTGCTCCCAGCACCGATTCTACCGGGCTCCAGAGATGACCTATTGCGCCATCTGCTCCCCTCTGTATGTTTCCTCAATCTTTTTCATTCTCTGAACAGTGCTCACCCGCTTCTACGTTTCTCTAGGAATCCGTGGAGACCCTACTTTGCTATCTCGGCGTAGGTGACACATACACGCCTGCCCACAAGGACTTATGCGCATCCTCGGGACACAACCTCATGTGTTTCTCCGAGGATGACGGCTCGTCCTTCTGGTTTATGACGGCGTCAGACGCCGCACCACAGGTTGCCGAGTACTTCCAGAAAGAGCTGAGACAGGAGCTCGACTGGGAGACACACGTCACCACTGTTGACGAGTGGGGGCGCGCCGATTTCAACGTCTACGTCGCTGAGCAGAAAGTCGGCGACCTCGTCCTTGTACCACCCCGAAGTGTTCATCAAGTCGTGAACCGCGGTGGACTTGCGATGAAGCTGAGCTGGTCCCGGATGGCGCCGACGAACCTGAAGACTGCACTGTGGAGTGAATTGCCCATTTACCACAGGTATGTTTTGCGGCCTCGCTTCAGGTCTCACTTATTCATTCATTTGAAGAGTATGTCGACCCGAACAGTATCGTGTCAAGACGGTCCTATATCGTTCCCTGCTCTATTACGCTGACGAGCTACGTTCCGCTCTTGGAGAAGGCGCAAAGGCGAGCAACAAGTCTACTCGAAGCGGCTTGGTCGAGTACGGCTCGTCGATCGACAGTCACGAGGACGACGAAAATCCTTTCGTGCAGCCTCCACAGACCAATGAACAGCTCGCCATCGAGCTTTGGCGGCTCGTCCATCTCTTCGATGACGTGCTGAAACAAGAGCACGCGTCATGTCACGACGAACTCGAGCACATCACTCGTTCGGAGACAAGTTCGCGCTGGTCGCTGTCTGCGAATGACACCGGCAGGAAGCATACCCGGATCGCCCCTCCATCCCCTGCTCCCGAGCATGGGAGTGATCGCAAGAGTTCATACAACCTTGCTTGCGACTTCTGCGGCGCCGACATCTTCCAAAGCTTCTTCGAGTGCCAGCGTTGTCGCGCAGAAGGCGACGAAGAAGCGCAGATCGGCGATGGGCTACTGGTCTGCCCAGCGTGTTATGTCGAAGGTCGCACGTGTAGCTGTGACGACATGCATCCCCGGCAATGTCGGCCGTTCGACGTGTTACTTCAGGACCGCAACGAGGCAGCGAGCTTGCTGTCGCGTGCACCTCTGCCGATCAACAAAAAAGGAGGCGAGGCGACGTCGCCTTTGCTGGAAAGGTGCGTCATACTACTCGTGAAGCTCGCTTGCAATCTTGACTGTTCTTTGCAGGCACTTGAAAGGCCGCGACACAATTCGTGTCTTCGAAGCTGCTTGCGCACTGCACCATATGAAGAATAACACCACTGTGGAGATGGTAATATTCAATTGCCCTATTGCGTTACTATCTTATAACCGCGCTTTGGCAGTCTAACACAACTCGCCGCTGTCGAATCAGCGTCAAATCCCTTGAGAACCACTATATGCCAATCATCTCAGGATTGCGGTGTTCAATGTGCCATTCCGCCAAATGCTATATTCACCTCCTCAGCGCGGGCACTCACTGCGCAGAGGCACTGCTTGCATCCCGCGTAAGCGATGCATTCTATCACGAGGTACACAAGAACAATGCGGCGGGGACAAAACAGCGACCGCCAACTTTGTACGATGTGCGCGGATCCGACGTGCAGGAAAGACTCGTCGTTGCAGCCAAAAGCTTCCCGAGGTGCAAACCGGGTCACTCGAAGCTTCAGCTGGGCTGGTACGACAATGAATTCCAGGCGAGTACTGCATTGCGTTCATCCTCACTAACGACTCATCTGTACGCGTTCCTCTCAGGTTGCAGACCCCATCCTCGACACAGAGATATCACACCCAGTCGAACCCAGTTCTCAGTCACCAAATCGCGAAGAATCCCCCTTGACACCTATCAGTAGTCCAGCGAAGGAATCGGACTCTTCGCCGATCTCCGTTCCCAACGCTTCGAGACAAGCAGAGCAGTCGATGCCATTTGAGAAAGACGACGACTCTGTCATCTCTATCAACTCCGATTCCGACGATGATCAACACGATGCACCCGTCACGCGCTCCTCTTCTCTCGCCAAGCGTAAG
This sequence comes from Lentinus brumalis, assembly GCA_001792895.1. NCBI lineage: Eukaryota > Fungi > Basidiomycota > Agaricomycetes > Polyporales > Polyporaceae > Lentinus > Lentinus brumalis. Next base: position 1,867,097 of record MARA01000004.1, read on the forward strand.
GTAAACCGTGCTTATGTTGAGCTGAAGTCTGTGGCAAGTCTGCGCCGCACATCGTCTCCGGCATCCATTGATCTGGAGCCACGATGCAAAAAACGTCGTTTGGAGAAGGGTAACCAAGAGGCAGAAGCAAGTACGTCTAATAGGCCAGCAGGCCCACTTATGGTATTTGCATGCATTCCTTTTCGTGTTGCTGCTTACTGTGCTCACTCTGCCTAAGTCGACCAGGGACAAGCCAATTGGAAAGAGACCGTCGGGGCACATACGAGAGTCCTATGGCTCTGATCTCGCCTCAGTCTTGTCCCGAGCAAACGAGACAGCTCCAATATTCACGCAGCCGGTACTACCTAACCGCTTCGTGGCGCAGCATCAAAGCGCCCTACGACGCATCATATCTCCAGACCCCGAAGGAAGCACTCCTCCGCTGGCCATCACCGAACCTTCCAGCCCACTTCCCCGTCTGTCCAGTGGCGTCCCTGCTAAGCTCAACTCCGCACTTTCATTTCAAGGTGCGCAGCCGTCCGTGCTGCCCACCACTCCAAGCGCCACCCGCCAATCTCGGCTTTCACTAAGGGAACATGGTGTCTCAGCGACCCTTGCCATCACCACCACTCCCGAGCAAGCACCCACATCTGCGCCGCCCCGGAAACGCAGGAAGCCCGGCCCACCTGGTATTCGCAGGCAGGACTTCTCCACTTATCTGAAACGCCGCGAGCAAGCGACACAGTCAGCAACAGAATCAGGTCGCACGTCTCGTCTCCAGGGGATGGATGTTGACGAAGCAGCGATGATGGAGGTCGACGACACACCAGAGCTCCTCGCTCGGCGAACGCCTTCCGCGGCTCAGGGCGCCACCAACCCTCCCCCTACCCAACCTGAGATTTCACTTTCCAAGGCCTCTGTCTCCTCCATATCTTCTTTGACCGTGTCTACTCAGAGTTTCGGCGCTTCGCCAGAGCGTACTGGGCCTTCGTCAGAGCGTACTGGGCATCCACCGTCAAGTCCTCGGATCGTGCAGGCTCTTCCTGACGAGAATCCTCCCGTACCGGGTTCCAGTCAAGCTACCACTCCTCAACCTCTTCGTACTGCCGCCTCTTCCTCGGTGCTAGGGACAACGGAGGCTCGAACTTCGGCCTTCTCAGGCCCCTTGCGCGCTCTTGCTGATTCGATAGATTCCCTTCCCGACTTCTTGCGTCCCGCGGTCAATCCAGAAGTCGAGCAGGCCATTGAGCACATGAGGGATGAGATTCGAGGTCTCCGTGCGGAGTTGCAGACAGCGCAATCTCGCGATTCAGAGCTCGAGCGGCGAGTCAAGACCTTAGAGGATGAGAAGACGGTGCTTCAGGAGACCCTGCAGCGCGAGCGGGCCGAAAGGTCTTATGCTGCAAAAAGTATACGGGAGTTGGACGATAGGACTGGTCGCCTCGAGAAGAAACCACCGCCCTACGACGCAATCGAACGCTATGTCAGGGAGACCGTCTCGAGTCTCATGCCTTCATTTCGTGGCCAGCTCCAAGAAGTGGCGAGCCACGCGGTGCACGAGGCAGTCAGCAGCGGCTCATTCAATTTCGTGCAGACTGTGGCGCTGCATACGGCAGTTCAGCCCTCCAACGTCCCTTATCGCCAGCAGATCGACTCTGGTAAACCGGTACGTGCTATGGATCTTGGCGAACATCTGACCACCCATACTTACGTGCGACTAGATTCCGCAGGGCCCTGCTGGTTATCCTCATCCCAACAATCGGCAGTACGGACGGGGTGGCCCACAGCGTAATCATGGCCCCCGCCCTCAGGACCAGTATCAGTATCAGAATGGGAGCAGAGATGGACCCCCCGACCGTGGCCACTTCCATCCTGGTCCCCGCTATCAAGGCCCGAGTCATCCTGACATGAATCGCGATGATGACCAAAGGCAGTCTCATCCGCGACCGATGAGCTCTGGCAGTCACAGTAGCTCAGAGAACGGCCATCATGTGAACCTCAACAACTGGCCTCGGAGGCAGGGCGGTTGGGACAACGACAAGTCTCGGCGGGCCGACTCTCCCCGTCGTGACCGCGAACGGAGTCGCAGTCCTGAACGCAGGAAGGACCGGGAGCCCACCCTCGGTAAGCCATCTCTCCCCCCCAAAGGATCCACCGCCAACGATGCGTTGCAGACTACATCGAACCCGAGCCAATGCCGCGCCTCAGGTCGGCCAACTGGGGTGAGGACCACACCTCATCGATTCAGCAGTTCGATGACGGAGACGACATGCGCGCAGTAGGCGGATCAAGCACGGATCCAGAGCTCTCGCCCATCTCGAGTTTCCCGCCGTCGGACAAGTCTCGAGCCCACTCGGAGATCCAGGATAGCAGCTCCTTCACCGAGCGAGGTGCGTCCGTTCGGTCAGCATCCCTTAGACAGCTCACTGACTCCTCCGCTATAGATGCTCGCAATGAGGATTCGAAACCACCCAGCGGACCAAGGAGTAGCCATCGTCCAGCTCGATCTCCCGAACGTGGTCGCGGGAAATCCACGTCGAGGCTCATTCGCCAGTAGTTCCACGCTCATCTCTCGTCCCTCATTCGCCGTGTAGCATATCCTCCCTAATCTCACCTTTGTAGTCAACCATGTATATCTGTCCACGTAGCCTCGACGATAATTCTCCGTTCGAGCAGGTTCTTCCCCTCTGTGTATGTCTTTCCGGAACGTCGTCCTTTCTGTGCATCTTTACCCAACTCATCAAAGCGGTATCGGGATGTATTAGCCATATTATGCCGGACTGTAATCGTAAACGTAATGAGGTTGAAGGAAGCTGGGACGCGCACGCGCGAGGATGTCATTGATAGCAATGGATGGGTCAGATAGGTCGGTACTCGAGGAGAAACAGGTATTGCGAGCAGGTATCGGTCAGTGATTGCACGGAGCATGGGACGAATGAGTGGAAGACATGAGGGGAACACCATGAAAAAAGACACGAACACAATCCAATCTTCAGATGCCAAAAAAATCCAGCACGACACGAGAGACCAGTAGAAGGGGGAGACCGAACGCGTAACGGTAAGGACAGGACGGATGGGCACACGGGCAAGTACGGCTCATCCACATCGACATGTGAGGATCTTCCAGAATGTGCTCTTTGGTGGCTCGCATCTTGCTGGCCGTGGTAGTCACCGCCGTTCGCGGCACCGACCTCGCCGCCCGTCGCACGGACGTTGCTCAGGGCGGGCGGTGCCGCACCGACGCTCGACACCATTGGTGATGCGCGGCCGTACGGCTGCTGGGTCGCGGAGTATTCGTCCCGGCCGTATGTATCGTAGCCTGCGTTGGCGTACGGATGTGACGCGCTGGGCTGCTGGCTCAACCGCCGCTGCGTTATCGGGACCCCGATCTGTGCTTCTGCAGACATGGGCTGGCCCGGACTGCCCACACCACCGAGGACGGCTGGATGCCGTGATCTTGAGCCGGCACGGACGAGAGCAGGCGAAGGCGGGACGACCGGGTTCCCAGCCTGAGAAGCACGTCGACGATCGTCGCGGCCTTGTCGGTCGTCTCTGCGACGATCGTATTGCTGCGCAGGCGTCGCAGGCGTGTTCTGTATTTGCGCCAGAATCTGGTTCTGCCCCTGTCGTGCCAAGCAAGGTTCAGCATAAGTCCGGCCACCTCGTGTTCAAAAAGAAGACGGGGGATGTACTGACCAAAGACGCTTCCCAGCCTCTGCCACCTGTTCACGTTAGAGACATTCAGTCCGGGGGCACGTTCGTGAGACTCGAGCATATGCTTACCGTTGAGAAGGTTCCAGTCGTAAACACCATCTTCTACGTCGCCGTTGTTCTTCAGAACTTTGGCAAACAGTTCACGAAGGAAGTCATAATCGGGCGTCTCCTCGAATCCAAGTTTCCTAACATAGTTGAGATAGATACTGAACTCCTCTGCGCACGGGTTAGTCGAATCCCGAGTACAGCTCCAGTAGGCTCATACGCACCAGGGAAGCCCTCGCACAACTCCTTGATTGGTGTTGTCTGCTTCTTCTCGCCGATCTTCTCGTACTTCTGCTTGTTCGTCGCGGCCTTGAGACCCTGCCAAGGTAGACTTCCGCGCAAGAAATACATGAAGACGTGTCCGAGCGCCTCCAGGTCGTCTCGACGGGATTGCTCTTCAGCCGGGCCGGATTAGCTGCGATGGTAACGACCAACGGTTTCACGACGTACCGCGTCCCAAGTGAGTATTGATACTCATGTAACGAGCGGTCCCACTCAAGCTCTTGCGTTCCCGGTACGGAATGTGCTGCTTTGTCTTGGGGTCTCGGTATTGTTTCGCCATACCAAAGTCGACGATGTGCACCACTGCGGCATGTCGTCAGCCTGCGGAGAGGTGTCGCGGACGGTCGTCCTAGCACCCACCGTTCGCATTCTTGGTCCCGGGACGGCCGATCAAGAAGTTGTCGGGCTTGATGTCGCGGTAGATGAGGTTCTTCTCGTGCACCGTTTGTATCCGGGTCAGCTGCACCGCGGCAAGCGCGCGAGGACAAGGACGATGAGTTACTCGTAGCACCGGGGGTGTGTGCGTGGAGAGCGCAACGCACCATCTGCCTCGCCGCCATGCAAACGGTCTTCACCGAGAACTTCCTTCCACACATATCGAACAAGTCCTCCAAGCTCGGGCCTAAGAGATCGATGACGAGGATGTTGTGCAGGCCCTCCTGTCCAAAGTGGTATATTTGAGGGATTCCGGCTGCATGACGCAGAGCGCAGAGTAGGCGGCGCGCGATGATCAGTCAGGCGAGGGTGGGGGAGGCGAGGAGAAGAGCACTGACGACAGCCGGCAAGGATACGATACGAGCGACACTCATCGCGCAACTGAGGAGCCTCCGCTTTCCTCGGTTCCTGTATTTGTTCCGTATGCGATATGCAGACATGGACAGGGTGGAGTATCGATGCATGTCCGTTAGCACCAATCGAAACCACCCTGAGATGATGAGGTACATACGAATTTGATGGCGACGGTCTGCGAGTTCAGCAGGTTCGTGCCTGTGTAGTCGTGCGCAGAGGGTGGTCAGCACGACTGGAGCACGCGCCACGTCGTGTGTGCGACGGTGCGCGGTGCGCAGAGGAGTGGGACGTGCCTTCGAAGATAACCCCGAACGAGCCCTCGCCAATCTTCTTCCCGACGCGGTAGTGGGCCCCGACCACGTTGTTGGACGACGAAGAGTTGTGCGAAGACATGACGGGGCTTGGGCGGGCAGGGAGGGGAGGGAGGGCGGGCGGCGGGAAGGAGGGGGAGGACGGGCAGGCAGTCGAGCAGAGCGACTCGGAGCGCGACCAGGAACTCGCCTCGGCGCTTCCCGGCTCGCTTGCCCCTTCCGGCACGAGCCTGGCTCAAGCTTTACTCGCGCTGGCGGCCACACGCTGCACACCGCCCCGAGGTTGCACAACGAGATCGCATTGCAGTCGTACAACACCTATGTAGCAGCTACCGGCACGCAAAAATGGAACAGAGTACAGTACAGAACGACGCATGTAGGGCGTCTGGTATGAATGAGGGGGCGTCGTTAGAGCGATGAGCGAGAGCAGGTCCAGGATCTTTCAGCGTATGTGACGGAGCTTACGGCACGTAAGGTGAGCAGGGAGGAATATGTAAGGTAGATGGTGAACGCCATCGTGCGATATGGCGACAATGCAGTTGAATGCCGACCCGTCCGTCGCCCGGGGCAGCTTTTAACAGCGCAGACCAGGCAATGCACGGCTCAGGCCCAGCTGGCCAATCATCGGAATTCGAAGCACGAGCTTGTGTGCTCCGGCTCATGCATAAGAGACAGTTGCTGGTACCTAGGAACAATGGATAAGGTGAGTTCACTTGCGGGTCCTGAAAGAACGCCGCACTTACGGTTCAGAGTTCTGATGGAAGTAGAATCCGCTCATCGTCGCCACATTAGATGGACAGCCCCGCGAGGCAGACCGGCCTGCTCTGCGAGGGCCCCGGGTAACAGAGATGCGTCGAGAGCGAGAAGGGGTATCAGGCTTCATCGTCGTAGTCGTCGTGATCGGGGAGGAAATGAGCTCCGTGCTCTCCTCCACCGGAGATGGGAGCTGCATTGCACCCGACTGTTGCGGGTTGAAGTCCACGCATACATAATAGAACCCTGCGAACGCGGAGCGGATATGTCAGATTGGCCTCTGAGCGATTATTGGCGAGGAGAGGGGTCGACATGTGGAAGGAAAGATTGCCAAGATCTGCAACTCACCTGCAAAGCTCGCGCCGTTGATGTCCTGAACACGATGGTCGGGAACGAGGAACTTCTCCTTCCACCGCATGAACACCGCTCCGCGGTTCAGAGCATCCTGCATGGTCAGGTGCGGCTTCTTGAGCTCGTTCTTCACATGCCGGAATGCGGGGAAGCGCGCCCAGTGCACCATGTCCTCTTGCTCAGTCGCACCCCAGTTGCGCGTCAAGAACCCATATCGACTGCCAATTATCTCGGCGTCAAAGTAGGTCGTCAGTTCGGGCCAGTCGTCTGTGAGGCCCTTGATGCGCAAATACCCGCACAGGTGTGACGAAGCAAAGTCGACATCCTGGAGTAACAACACCTTCCGGTCACTAATCGCGCCGAAGACCTGTGCATTGTTGTACGCACCACTATAGTGACATTGACGTCGTAGCTATTCCTGCCACTCTTCTGTGTGCCCTTGAATGTGGCGCCAGGGTAGAGACAGTGATGGCCTTGCGAACGGACGCGCAGACGCGTGATGTCCGTGAGAGGGTCAGGTGCATACGAAGACGAGACATGAGAACGCTGCCGGGAGCCCGTGTTGTATGAGTCGGCACGTTGAGCGACCGGCGCTTGGAAGAGGAGGAGGCACCACTGGTGTCAATCGGGGAGAGCGTTGGGCGGGTAAGCACAGGCGATGACGGGGAGGCCTGCACAAATCGGGGAGAGAGGATACGAGAAACAGAGAGCGGGGACGGGGGAGCACCTGTGCACGAGCTCGTCGGGTCTGCGGGAGGCGTGGGCGTGATGGGGGCGCGAGGAACGGCGGCGTGTACGTCCATGGGCATGTCTTGGGGCGGAAATGGTTCGATGGCCGCGGGACTCGGAGTGGAAGGGCTCGGGGAGTGGACAGACTCGTGTGGGTGCGACAGGGCGGCCTCATTGCCTGCAGGCTGCAATGATGCGGCACGACGCATAAGCTCTCTCTCCACCTCGGCAAACAAGCCTTCCCGGGCAGGAGGCGCAAGACGAGAGCGACACGAGGCACACACAGGGCTCGCATCCACCACGGCGGCGGCGTCTGGGTCGTGGAGGAGGAGGGGCGCGCTGGCGGCCTCGGCGGAGAGGGGACAGCGGCAGGCGAAACATAGCTTGACCTGGGACTGGGGATCCTGGGTGGAGACGTCGTGTGCCGCGGGAGCAGCGTGTTCTGCGGGCATTGCTGGGCGCAGGACGAGGACGGCAGTGAAGAGGACGCAGGAGAGAGGTGGGAGAGGAGAAGGGAGTGTGGGAGGGCCCTTAGCGCGCCCGCTTCTGACTGGGTCTCCTCTTCAGCAATCGCCTCACGCGGCAATCAGCCATTCCCTCCGCTCACTCGTACCAGGGCGCGTTTCTCCGTTCTCGACACAGCGAGCTGGACTCTGTCGACAACGCACGACCCTTCCTCATCCCCGCGAGCGACGCCGCCACCGCGCGTCCGCCGCCGCGCACTCCAGTCGCCAGCTGTGCACGCATCAGTCCAATTCGCCCGCTCCAGAAACACCTCCAGACCAGCACCAGCCTGCTGCCATGCACGGCCAGGCCTGCCACGCCAGCAATACTCCCGTCCCGAGCCAGCTGCCCAATCTGCCACCGTCCAGCACACCCCGGCCCTGAGTCCTCCTATCCGGATATCGCCCAGCTGTGCAGAAGCCAAAACGCTCCGAGCGGGGGGCCATCCGAGCCTGAGCCTCCGACAGACGCGTCCTATCGTCTCCTCGCGCTGCTGCTTCCCTCGGCGTTTCGTGTCTCTTCTCCAGGCACTTCCAACAAGCTCCCTCCATGCCGTCTTCCCCCAACTCCGCCCGCCCCGTCGCGTCCTGCCGCCCAGCGCGTCCATCTCCGCCCACCGTTCCGTCGTAAATCCGCGCCCAAACACCAACGCGCACTTTCGAGCGTCCGGATCCTACCAACCTTTTCCCTGCGTCGGAGCGACAGCGGCCCAACTTGGAACACACGGCGTACGTGCGTCTTGCGCGACGGCCTCGTGCTGGTGAGTTCGGGCGCATGACGGTATGCACAGCGGACGGACTCACCGACACCGATCCGCTGACCCCTTCGCCTACGCCTGCGGCTCTCGCAACTGTCATAGCGTATGATCGTGGAGAAACGACCGCCAGAACGCAAACGCACAGCCCTCGCCATCACAAGTCCCCCGACCGACGCGATGGTTAAGCTTCTACAGCCTGCACGCATCAGAACGACAAGCTGGAATGCGTTATAGGCGCCCAAATGTTGTCCTCGAGAGCCATCACTATCACTAACCACACCTCAGCCCCCGCACAGGTCCCTCCAGTGCAAACACCCGGAGATGAGTAAATCCGCGAACGGTGTGGATCCACTTGACATTTCATTGTCCACACTCCCGATCAGAAGACCACCCCACCGGCGACCATCACACCGCCGGTGCTGGCGTCGCAGGCTGCCAGTGCGCCTTCATCACTCCAGGTCGACAGCGGACGCCCATCCGTCTCCCCTTCTCATTCCATCAATCTCGCATCGTCTCAACCCGACTTTGCGTGCTTCGCCTGACGCCGACAGCGGCATCAACGAGCTCGAGTGTCGCTGTCTTCCGAGCTCCGTGTCATACCTTCCGTACCTTGCTTCTCCCGCCCGCGCGCAGCCGACGTGCACACTGCAGACTGCGAGTATATGCAGTACGCTACCGAGACAGCTCCGCGTGCTGGGACGCTCCTCGGCTCACTTGCCTCGGATCATGCCTTGGTATCTGCTGGGATCTGTCCGGGCCACACCGACCGTCCCGCGAGCGCGCACTACTTCGTCATCTCGGGGAACCACCGCCCACCACCGTGCCTTCCCGCGTTTTCAGCGATCCTCGATCCTCCACATTGCCCGCATACCGCTCCCGACTGCCTTGACGCCTTCACTGAATATAACCTGGGTCCTGTGTCGAACTCCCCGACATGGAAACCGGAGCGGACGCGCAAACGACTGTTTCCGTTCCGATATCGGATATCGGTGGAACACTGCGATTATGGCCACCCCGCGGGCTGACTACGTACGTACTCGGAATCGATATAGTACACAAAAGCCACGTCCCGGCCTCACCGGAGGCCTACTACCAAGTGAGTACCCCAAAAGAAAACAGAACATATGTAAAGAACCGCAGGAAAAGCAGGAAATCATTGCTACATCGTGATAGCGTCACGTCGATAAGTGTGTGTGTGTGTGGACGAAGCATGAAAAAGGTGTGAGGCCGAGTGTCCGTGGCGACCGCGGTCTACAGTAAGTATGTCTAGCGCATGAGTGTATGAATGAAACCACCGGACTCATAAATTCTTGACCCCTCGAGCCTCTCGTGAGGTCGTCTCCGGTCGTAGATCGTGAAAAGCAGATATCCCGGGGCACCTGTCGTATTATACTTTCGAGTCGTTCGTCTTCCCCGCCTTCTCCTCCTCGATCGAGGGCTCGCCGTGGACGGTCGCAGCGTCATCCCGAGACGCGGCCTCGCCCTTCTCGCCGACGGGCGCGACGGGCGCGTTGGCCGCGAGGTCTGCCTGCCCCTGCGCCTCGGCCCCGCCGTCGCCGTCGCCGTGTTGCTCGTTGTCGGCCTTCCGCACAACGCGCTTGAGCGTGTACCCGCGGAGGAACAGCACTGCACACGGTCACCGGTCATCAGCGGGAGTCGCGGGGTGCTGTGTACGGCCTGCAGAGAAGGCTTACCGCAAATGAACCCGACGCCCAGTATCGGCGTCATGACGAGCCAGATGGTGGCGATCGAGCGGGTGTATGCGTGCGTCAATGCGACGCGCTCAGCGACATCCTGTCGGGCGTAGCAGATTAGACACGAGCACGGCGGGGAACTGGGGTAAGGAGGAAGATAGTACGCACGGAGAGCTTCGGGATCTGCCTCACGGCCTGCGTCAAAGCAGACGGTGAGGTGTCGATGTTGACGTTCGGGATATTTGCTACACGTCTGCGTAGTTCCTGCACGATTTCTGTCAAGCTAGTTTCCTTCATACCGAGCACAAGGCGCACTTACACTGGAGATGATCACCTGACCGACTGAGATACCGACGGTGCCACCGATCGACCGGATCAGCACGAATGCAGCGGTACTTGTTGCCATATCTTTCAGCGGCATGGCTGCTTGGAGACCAATAAGAGGAGTCTGTGAAACGTGAACAGCGAGCGTTAGTGTCAACTGAGTGGGGCCCAAGTGAAAACACAAACCTGGAACAAGCAGCCCATGCCGAGGGCGGCAACCAGAGGGTACAAAATCCTCTCCGCGCTGGAGGGATGAATGATGTCAGTAAATCTCTACGCGGTAATAGGTTGACAACCTACTTATTCGAAGTGTCGTCCAAGGTGATCATGAGGCCGTAGCCAAGGGTCATGATAGCCCATGCAACCCACATGACTGGCCGCCAACTGCCAGTCCTGGAGATGATCTGGCCAGAGACGATGGACATCGCCGCACCAACAAGAGAGAACGGGAGCATCCTGCGAGGTGAGTGAGTTTGTGACGAAGCAGAACTCTGCGTGTGACACTTACCGGACGCCTGCATTAGTAGCAGAAGAACCGAGGACCTGGAAGTACACTGGCAGGTAATATGTGCCCGAGAAGAACGCAAGAGCATGCAGGAAGGTGGAGATCAAGATGAGCGCCGTGGTCCTGGTCTACATCGACACTTCAATAAGGTACCGCGCGACATTGCGAAATGACAACTGTACTGACCTTGAAAAGGCGTGGAGGGACGATGGGCGACCGCTTCGTGAACAGCTCGTTCACCGATGCAGCAATTAAACAGGCAACACCGATGGCGAGTGGAGCGATGGTTTGCGGCGTAGACCCTGCGCATGAACGCTCAGCACACCGAGAACTATACAGTAAGATGTGGCTTCAACGGAACACTCACAGCTCGTCTCGCTGAAGTTGAAACCAAGCAGGATGAGGATGACGCCAGCGAAGATGAAGAGTAGCCCACGAAGTCGAATTCGGCGATATGCTGCTTCAGCGTCCTCCCTTTGTGAGGGTTGAGGTTCAAGAAGAAGAATAGCAGCGCGAAGCCAACAGCGCCTGTAGGCCTATACATGTGTCGTCAGCAAGCAAACCTTTCATAGATGGAGGACGACTTGCAAGTTGATGAAGAAACACCTGCGTTGGGGAAGTATGCAGTCAGACACGCGAACGCCCTGGTACCGGAACGTGAGAGGACTGACCATCTCCAAGAAACATGATCAGCAAAGACCTGAGGATGTACGTCATGAGTAAGCTTTCCGGAAGAGAAGACGGGCTTTGAACGCTTACACCACCGAGGAGTGGTCCTATGACACTGCACGCTGTAATCAGCGATGTTTTCGTTGGACGCGCTGTAAATAGCTTACCTGGCGATACCCCAAGTAGCACCGATGTACCCTCCAAACTTGCCACGACTAGGAGCGGATGATCAGCGTGTGCGCCGCAAGACGGAATGTGTGGACCGCGAGGACACGTACTCTTGCAGGGAAACAATGTCGGAAATGGTGATCTGGACCAATTGGATGATACCGCCGCCACCAATACCTTGGACGGCGCGGGCCACGACCAGCCAGGTCATATTTTGAGCTGCACCGCATAGGGCGGAACCGAACTATATTTCTGGTTAGTTCAGCGGATCGTACAGCACCGAACGGGACTCACCAAGAAGATGGCGATAGACGCGAAGAGGATGGGCTTGCGTCCTACACACGCGGTATGAGCATGTAATCATCCATGGTCATGGAATGAGCGCACCGATGATGTCGGACAGTTTCCCGTAGATAGGCGACAGCGCTGAGGATGCGAGAAGATATGCACTAGAGGCGCTCTCAGAGAAGACGGAGGCCGGAGATCAGGGAGGCACGTACCTTCCGACCCAGCTGTAGTCCTTGCCGCCTCCAAGCTTCGCGACGATAGTGGGTAACGCGGTGGACACAATTGTCTGTCAAGAGATGTAAGAGGTCATAGGCCAAAGGGGAGTGCGTCCAGCGCGAGACATACCTGATCCAAGGCAGCCAGGAAGACGCAGGCCATAAGACCGGTAAACACTAAGGGCATGTTGTTCTTGGGGAGAACATGCTCTTCGTTGTGCTTCCAATGCGAGCCAGGCTTTACCCTGTCGCCCTTCTCAACATCGGAAGGGGCGTCGGGCGCGGGTGTGGGCGCAGGCGTTTGCTTTTCGGAGGACATCTCGTTGTCGTGAGGGCACCAAAGGCGTGAAGACGCGAGAGAATGGTGTCAGGAGCCGCAGGGACCAAGCCGTTGAGTGCGACGGGAGCAGGACGAGTGGAGGAGCTGCGAGGCCATTTGTGAGGAGAAGGATGCTAGATATTTAGAGATGAGAACGCGCTTGAGAACGCGCGTGACAAATCTGCCGTCGACACCAGCCCTTGCCGAACCGTCCACGCCAGAGGGCCGAGATGCCGTCCTGCTCCGTCCCTCTGCGATCGTCCGTGTGTGCACCCGTCGTCCGCTGGCCTCGCACTCGGGCGTAGTCCGCAGCAGCGACGAGCGAGTGCGCCTTCGAGCTTCGAGCTTCGAGCTTCTCTCGCAAGTGTTTGTTCAGCAGCGAAATAGCATCATTTCGCGCCAGTCCGCGCGGCTTCCCATTGGCCATCACCGTTGTTAGACGCGGGCTAAGATCTCCGCTGAGATCGTGCGTCGGACTTCGAGTGGCTGCCTTGTTGTGTGTTACACACTCGACCCACATAGCTAGCCACGATGCAGCTCTACTCATCTCATAGATCTCATGGTCGGCACCGGCGACGCGCAGTCCTTGCAACGCTCTGCTTGACTAGTGAGCCGCACGTTCGTCGTCAATCCTCTGTCGCGGCCCGAGACGACCCTTCCTGTTCCCTATGGCACTGGCAGACTCGTCTCCTCTTCAACTTATCACGCTACACAATCGACCTCCTGTTGCAATTCGAACCTGCTGGTAGACAGCATTGATACTCTCCTGGGACGGGCACTGGCACAGCTGGAGGCCGCAAATTACTCCAAGTCACAGCTAAGTATGTTGGTCTACCGCGCCCAATGTCGATCAGTGTCCAAGTCATGAAGCTAGGCAAACATGTGTGGTCTTCTCTGCTGTATCACTCGCGGTGAGACCGTTTGTCGTTCATGTCTCAAGCTCGCTCACATGCCTGACTCGCGCCGGACACATCTTTCGTGCCATGATCATGCTCCAACGACGCAAGTATCGTAACAGCGATATTGTCACTGTATTGACCGTACTCATCCGCAGTGTGTTTCCTCCCAAGGTTATTAACGGAAACGATGACAAACATCGTGCACATACGGCGTGTGTCGGCAGCGTTCTTTCCGAACTCACCTCACGAAAGCGCCACAGGGGCCAGTTCAGATCGTATACTGAGACAACCCTGCGAGTCTTGTCAGTCATGTCATTCAGTCTTCAACATCTTAATTCGCGATTGTTCAATACTTGTTGGTTTTGACTCACATCGTTCAGGACTCCTCTTGCATAAAGTTCGCGTTCAAAAGTCTGGTCTGTCTGTTGCAGTACAGACACCAAACTTGCCCGCCGCCCCGTCGCTTGAGATCACCGCTACATATATGCTTCACGTACGCATCATGGTCCATGGACAGTGGACGGAAGTGTTATGTAGTATTACTCGGTATACCACCGCGGCATAGACTCAGCCACTTCTTGCCCTGTATGTCCCACTTGAGACTTAGCATCAATGATACAATCCATATGGAACAGGTTACAGGACTTTAAGAACGTTGCGCATTGGTTGCGCAAGGAACAGAGCTATGAGCGCTTCCATAACTAACCAAGATCCAAAGAGATGATCTCGATTATCTAATCGAAGGCTTACTTAAGGTAATCGTGCAGTCTTTCTCGTTCGCGCCTCACATCACCAGAACAAGCAGTCCTCTCTTTTTCCTTCATCCACCACCATCCCGTATCCTAGACCCTCGAGATGGCCGACCAGACTACTATTCCCACCTTCAAGCTCGTCCTTGGTGAGTGATCCCGCGCGCCACAAACTGCCTGCAGTCTTGCTAACGAGAAGTTTGCATGCTCCGCCATCGATGTCCGTGCCACTTGCACTTTTTCGCGTCTTCGTGCCTCGGTTTTGCTCTATGCCCTTCTTTGGACGCGATACGGCGCGATGACATGCAGTCGGCGATGGTGGTACTGGCAAAACGACCTTCGTCAAGGTGTGTCTCATTGGTGCGCGTTTCGCGATCGTGTGCTGATCATATCCGTCCACACAGCGTCACTTGACGGGTGAATTCGAGAAGAAGTACATTGGTACGTCTCCCAGTCTGACGTCGCGTGGCGACCGCTGTGTTTTGTGCGGAAAGACTGATCGCGCCACCGCCATCGTTCAGCCACCCTCGGTGTGGAAGTACATCCGCTCTCGTTCTCCACCAACTTCGGCACTATCTGCTTCAACGTGTGGGATACCGCTGGGCAGGAGAAATTTGGTGGTCTTCGTGACGGTTACTACATCCAGGGCCAGTGCGGTATCATCATGTTCGACGTCACTTCCCGCATCACCTACAAGAACGTCCCCAACTGGCACCGTGATCTCGAGCGTGTCTGCGAGAACATCCCCGTCGTGCTCTGCGGTAACAAGGTCGACGTGAAGGTGCGTGCTCGCCGGCATTTCGCCGAGATGAAATTGCTGCGAATGCGTATACTGATGACGCCATCCAATTCCGTCCGCAGGAGCGGAAAGTCAAGACCGGCCAGGTCACCTTCCACCGCAAGAAGAACATCCAGTACTTCGAAATCTCGGCGAAGTCGAACTACAACTTCGAGAAGCCCTTCCTCTGGCTTGCGAGGAAGCTCGTTGGGTATGTGTCGCATCTTTACTGTGCTGTGGCGGACATCTTGCTCACTACACCCGCAGCAACCCGTCGCTCGAGTTCGTTGCCGCGCCCGCCCTCGCGCCCGCGACGGTTGAGGTCGATGCCGCGCTTATGGAGCAGTACCAGCGGGAGCTCGCACAGGTACGCACGGACACACCTAGACTGTCCGCCACACCTGCTGACTGTGTTCTTCCAGGCCGAGGCGGTTCCCCTGCCAGAAGAGGACGACGATCTGTAAATTACCTTCTCACGACATACCTCACGCTCTGTTCCCAAACCCCATCTGTTTCCCTACGTACGCATGGTAACCACCATTGTTCCAATATAAAGCTCTCAGCATTCCCCGGAGTAGTCTGTCTCGATCTTTCTGCTACCCATGCATTGTAGAAGTTGCTGAAGTTGTCGTTGTATCGAATCTTTTCATGCAGTTATAGCCGTGTGATGCAGCAGGGGTGAAATCATTCAGTCAGACATACTGGTCTATTCAAGTGACCGTCGGATGGAACAAGTGAAGCTCAAGTAAACCGCCCGAACGCTCCATCGAACAAGCGTGACTTCAACAACCTGTCTATCGTCTTACCGCTGCGTCGCCTCGACGAGGTCATCCAGTCCGTCTACGATGAATTTATACTCCAATGGCGTGATTTTACGATCCACGACGAGGACATAGAGCCACTCGCCTCTATCCCGGAGCCGGGCAAGCCCGCGCAAACTGTCTGCGTCTCGCACACCCGCCGTATAGAACACAGGGAGAAGGTGGTCCAGCGGCTGTGCGAGGGAGTGGAGGAACGTGGCGACATGGCTGACGAACTTGCCGCTTGTTGACAGGGTCGTGCTGGAGCTCGAGGAGGGAGTCTGACCCTCACGCTGTCGGCGCAGCGCTTGGGACGGACGTTGGCATTGGTTTGGCGGGGGCGCGCTCTGGGAGTTGTGAAGACGGAGGGGGCGGGACTGTGACGACCGTGTCGAGTCGGCGGTCGCTTGGGTGAATTGCGTAGCGTTCTTGCTGGACACCGTGCTCATCGTCTGAGACGAGTCTTGTAGGGTATTCTGCACGGGGCAAGTTCATGTCAACATGGGTCGCGAATATGGGATATACTGTACGAGCTATGTACCTCAGGAACGGATGTCTTGTTGCGAGGCTCGTCGTTCTCCTTGTTCTCCTCCCGCTTTGTTCGATTGCGCTGAATCTTCGGCAGGGATGTGCCCCCCTGCGCGATGCAGTATTGGCGGGATCCGGAGCCGACTTGGTGCGTGCCCGCCTCCGCTGTGATTGGAATTCAGTCAAGCATATCACGGAGCCTGCCAAGCAGTCTCTCTCTTACCTTCGCCGTATGGCTCCAGTTGAGCCACAATCTAGCGTAGGTTATCGCGGGCCACGCGTCCTCGTACGCGTCCATGATATCGATGTGTTTCGATACCTGAGCGCACAGTGTCAACCCGGGGACGTCAAAGTGAACCACTGGCAGGGAACGCGTACGCTGCGCAGATATCTCTCCATCACTTCCTTTGGCTGTTGCACGTACCGCTTGCTGGCATCGAGGTGGCGGGAGGCGCATACGCTCATCGTATCCTGAGGGGTATGTAAGAGCGGTCGCTGACGAGTTAGTTCGAAGCAAAGCACTGACTACACATTTCCTCATTTTCTCGTTGTCATTCGCGAGCCCCATGAGGGCTTGCATGGATTGTGCCGGGTGTTGGCACTCGATGTAAAGTGTCACAGGTAGACGGCTGGGGCGCGAGTGGACATCGTCGCGAGTATGCGTCCGCTGCTTCCCACCTGCAAGAGCTGATGGTCAGGTCGGGGACAAGAGGAGGATGCGGACTCAGGTACTATACTCACCCATTGTCCTCTGCGCCGCGTAGGGCCAACTAGGGTGAGCCAGGCGGACTTGAGGTTCTGCAAGCTGGAAGCCTCGGGAGGCTGGGCGGCCTTAACGCAGTACACAAAGCCGCTAGATCTGCAGAGCCTCTCATTTTTGGGCTCGTTGTCCTTGCGCTGAGTGACAGTCCGGGGAGCAAGACGGCGACGTGCAGGGACGCGTCAAGACAGGTCAAGACGCGTCGCTCATGTGATGCGCGTTCTCGGCAGTTTCATTTCATGGGCGCTTGCAGAGTTGTGCGCTCAGCTCATCCACACCAGCTCCATCGAGCGCACGCCACGGACCTCCGTTTCTCTCCTCCGCACCGTCTCCTTCTTGACCTTGGCTTTCTAGTACCCTCCTCGCCATTATATCCTCCATCTGGTCGATGACTCTGTCTGCGTCCGTGTCTTTTGTGAAGAACTCTCCCCGGACTGCGTCATCGACAGCCATTGCAAAATGTCTCGCTTCGAAGACACACACGCGCAATTACTCCTCCTCGTCCCTTCCACGTCCCTATCGTTTCCATGTAGGCGCAAGCTGGGCAGGCAAGCCTCCAGACCCGCGGGGTCCTCGCGTGAAGAGTGAGCCGTTCCCACCGGACAGCCCTATAGGGAAGTGGAGAGACGCGACGCTCTCGAGGCCTAACCCCGGGGCCGGAAAGCACATAGGCGAGGATTTCTTCTACATACAAGAGGTGGGTGCCCGAATACTGTGCGTCTAGAGATTTTTTTCTCACTGAAGCGTCCGACGCATTGAACGAACAGATGCGCGAGAAATCGGTATGTCGCCCATGCTCGCAATTTAGTGCGGCGACCTGCATCGCTCAGACCATTGAATAGGGCGTGTCGATAGGCGTTGCAGACGGCGTCGGTGGCTGGACAGAGTCTGGGATTGACCCCTCGCTGTTCGCCCAAGCCCTCATGTACCATGCACACCGATATTCCAAAGCAGCCTGGCCCGGTGAGCCCGAAGTTGACCCTACCCAGGAGTACGAGGAGCGCGAACAGGTCGAGGGCTGGGAGCTCTCTCCGCTAGAGTGCTTGGAGTCTGCGTATGGCGGCGTGCTGCGAGAACGGCATGTACTAGCAGGTGCGTGAGACCGGGTCCACCATCTGAGGTATCGTTCTGACAGGCCCATAACAGGTTCAAGTACTGCGTGTATCCTGACGCTGAACGCGTCGACGGGGCTGTTACGCGCCGCAAAGTATGTCATCTCAATCCTGTGTTCCAAAGCACCGACACCGATTTTGCGTCGTTTCCAGCCTCGGAGACAGTGGGTTTCTGGTCATTCGAGGATCCACGGTGATCTACCAGCAACGACCCCAGACCCATTTTTTCAACTGCCCAAAGTAAGTGGAGCTTCCTATCTCGCGCGTCGTCGTAGCTAACCTTGCGTAGACAACTATCAAAATTGCCGACTTCGGAGAAGCGATTCTCGCGCGCGGTCGTCGACTACCCAAGCGATGCAGACTTGTGCGAACTAAAGCTGCGACATGGAGACATTATAATCACATACGTACGTCCGCGCATTTGCTGCAGCTGCTCGCATACACTGACACGCTGGAGGCAGACTGACGGTCTATCGGACAATGTCTTTCCGGGAGAGATGGTAGCTATATGCTCCTTGGTGGTGAGGAAGTTCCAGCAGTCACGGCGAACAATCACTCCAAGCGGGGAAGTCGAGGTCGAAGGGCCCGTCGAGGACCAGGAGGTTCAGGTGATGGCTGAACGAATAGTGGACTATGCCCGGGCGTGTATGCATGACACCAAACGGGTCAGTCCATTCGAGCGGGCTGCCGGCCGCGAGGGTATGTTTTTCCGCGGTGGGGTGAGTGCTTCCAGCCTGTCGACCGATATCGCTGATTTGCTGACGGTGATGTGAGTGTAGAAAGTGGACGAGTGAGTTGGTGTCTACGTACATGCTCAGACGTATGCTGACTGGCAATCACAGCGTGACGGTAATCGTCACCACTGTCCAGGAGGTGATCTAGAGCTATCTTTGCACTTTTGGGACATTTGGTTGGTTTTCAAGACTGAGCTTTCCTGGCAGCTCCTGACACAGAGTATGTGCACAGACTCAAGCATAGACAATCACGATCTAGATACCGAACATGGCTAACTTATGATACCCTACTGGAACATCTGTAATTGTATGTGTAGAGCGCATTATATTCGTCGTCACGCTGTGCTTGTAGAACACGACTTATCCGGTTGGTTATCTCGCAGTGAGTGTCATCGTACGTGCTTCTCTATCATAATCGCTGACTTTGCTCCTCAGCTCCCAACCGTCGTGACTGAGCTCGTTGGCCATGTCGAGTACTTGGCCGTGCGCACAGCATCGGGCGGGCGTATCAGCGGTCAGACTCCGCCAAGCTCGCAGCCTGTGCTCCGACGACAGGGCGTTGCAAATGGAGCTCCATTGAGAGAACCGCCTGTCAGATTGCCGGAGACATACTAGATGATGCTCGCAGCTCGATGCTCAAGCTGCTTCGTTCCTCCTCCATGGTGGTCACCTCCCCGAGTGCCATCGAGATAGCCGCGGCTGGACATTACGTTTGTATATAAACCGGCTCCGGCTCAACAATGAGTCAAAGGTTCTCTGCACACGCTGATCATGCGGGTGAGGCTCTTCTGAAGAAGCAGCTCGCTTCGGGGCGGCAGAGCCAGCAGGAAGTGCGAGCGCCCGTAGTTTTTCGGAGGAGTAGGTGCACCGTTGAGAGAAAAAGGGAACGGATATCGCGAGAGCTCGACGGTCGACTGGATCTGAAAATGCATGGGCAAGCGGTGGCAACATGTGCGAGGACCGAGGCGGAGGAGTGATGGGACGGGTCGGGAGTTTGGGGAGGGCGGCAACGGCTTCCCACGCAACCGATGGTACAAACAACGGACGGTTTCAGGCCTGTCCTCCTCACTCGCTCCCTGTCTTCCTCCTCCTCCAGCCCAGACCCAACACTAGCTGTTGCCGGTCGTTTCACTCCTTTGTCCACCACGTCTTCCCAGCTTCGCCAACCCGCTCCCCGTCTCTGACGGACATCTTTTCTCCCCATGGCTGCGCGCCCGCCCTACGGCCAGAATCCCTTCTCCAATCAACCCCAATACGCCCGCCAGTACTCGGACTCGGACGCAGACTCATATACCAGCCGCAATGCAAGCAGCGTCCCGCTAGCGTCTTCCGGTTACTACGATGGCACTTATACGCCCCAGTGTGAGTGTACTTCCCCGCTCAAGCTGTGTGTTTGCGTGGGCTCGGACGCCTGCGCTCGCCGCCCGAGATCCTTTCATCAGCGGTCCTCGATGACCTGCTGGCCCTGAAATATGGCAATGCCTCCAGCTCTATGCAGAGTATAGAGCTTGAGACGTGTCGCCACCACCGTCCGTCGCCATGCCCCCGCCATACGGGTCAACGTACGACACCTCATCGACAGAGTCTGTCGGGCTCTTGCCCTACACATCGGGTGACTACAGCCGTCATAGACGCATTTCTGACGAGTCTTCGGAGCACCCACACATGGCCAGCTATCCCTATCAGCGACCCCCAATGCCCAGTCATCCTCGCGACCGACGAATGCTGACCCCTTCTCCTCCAGCTGGCGATGAAGCAGGCTTCCCTGGAGGCTACAACCGGCACTACAGCGCCTCTGTCGAGTCGCATATGAGCGGTGCCACAAGCATCGCTCCCAACAACCCGTTCTCCGACATCCCGGGGTCGAGCGACCCATTTCCCGCCTGGTCTGCGGAACGCCAGATACCCATGTCGACGGAGGAGATTGAGGATATCTTCCTGGACCTCGCTCAAAAGTTCGGCTTCCAGAAAGACTCGATGCGCAACATGGTACGTCCATCTCCCTCCACCACCCGCTGTCTGAGCTTTCCCTCGGTCCCTTCCATGTCCAACGCCGTGCTGAGACACTTGTGATGACAGTTCGACTTTCTGATGACCCTGCTTGATTCGAGAGCGTCTCGCATGACGCCGAATCAAGCTCTCCTCACCGTGCATGCGGACTACATCGGCGGTCAGCACGCGAACTACCGGAAGTGGTATTTCGCCGCACAGCTCAACCTCGACGACGCCGTGGGCCAGACCCAGAACCCCGGTCTGCAGCGCCTCCGGAGTGTGAAGGGCAACCCCAAGGGCTCCAAGTCCCTCGACAGCGCCCTCAACCGATGGCGCAACGCGATGAACAACATGAGCCAGTACGACCGTCTTCGGCAGGTTGCCCTCTACCTTCTCTGCTGGGGTGAGGCTGGTAATGTCCGGTTTACGCCGGAGTGCCTGTGTTTCATCTTCAAGTGCGCAGACGACTACTACCGGAGTCCCGAGTGCCAGAACAGGGTAGACCCCGTCCCTGAAGGCTTGTACCTCGAGACAGTCATCAAGCCGCTGTACCGCTTTATGCGGGATCAGGGCTACGAGGTCGTCGATGGCAAGTTCGTCCGTCGGGAGAAAGACCACGACCAGATCATTGGTTATGATGACATCAACCAGCTGTTCTGGTACCCCGAGGGTATAGCGAAGATCATACTCCAGGACAACGTGAGCGCATTTGCTTACAGTCCCTACGAAATCACTGCTCATTGTTCGTCTGCAGACCCGCCTAATCGACGTCCCCCGGCGCAGCGGTTCACGAAGTTTGGGCGTATTGCGTGGAACCGTGTCTTTTTCAAGACGTTCTTCGAGAAGCGGTCTTCCGCACACCTTCTGGTCAACTTCAATCGGGTGTGGATCATCCATATTGCCGTTTTCTGGTTCTACACCGCTTTCAACTCGCCCAAAGTTTACGCCCCGAGGAACAAGCAGTTCCCTTCTGCACCTATGACATGGTCCGCGACTGCTCTTGGAGGAGCCGTCGCTACGCTCATCATGATCGCCGCGACTATCGCGGAGTTCTCGTATATCCCCACTAGTTGGCACAACGCCGGTCACCTCACTGCTCGTCTCGTCTTCCTCCTCATTCTTCTTGCTCTCACCGGCGGACCCACGTTCTACATCGCGCTTGTCGACGATCGTCCTGGCCAGGGTAACATCCCCCTCATCATCGGTATCGCGCAGTTCTTCCTCTCAGTCGTCGTCACGGTTGCGTTCAGTATCGTCCCCTCTGGGCGTTTGTTCGGCGATCGTGTGGCTGGCAAGTCGCGCAAGTACATGGCCTCCCAGACTTTCACCGCTTCATACCCCGACCTCACGCGCAGTGCCCGCATGGCGTCGCTCTCGCTCTGGCTGCTTATCTTCGGTTGCAAGTTCACCGAGTCGTACTTCTTCTTGACGTCGAACTTCAGCAGCCCAGTGGCTGTCATGGCGCGGACGAAGGTTTTGAACTGCAGCGACAAGTACTTTGGTGCAGCCCTGTGCAGCAACCAGGTTCCGTTCGCGCTGGCTATCATGTACGTCATGGACCTCATCCTGTTCTTCCTGGACACGTACCTGTGGTATGTCATCTGGATCGTCGTGTTCTCGGTGGCCCGATCGTTCCACCTTGGTCTGTCAATCTGGACTCCGTGGAAGGAGGTGTATACGAGGATGCCGAAGCGTATCTACGCAAAGCTCCTCGCCACGTCTGAGATGGAAGTCAAGTACAAGCCCAAGGTATGTATTTGCATTCGCTTCTCCAGCAGTGAAGCTCACGATAGCTACAGGTCCTTGTGTCTCAAGTCTGGAACGCTATCATCATCTCCATGTACCGCGAGCACCTGCTCTCCATCCACCACGTTCAGCGCCTCCTCTACCACCAGGTTGATGGTCCCGATGGTCGTCGCACCCTCCGTGCGCCTCCCTTCTTCACGAACAACACCGGCAACGAGAGCGACTTTTTCCCTGTGGGCGGCGAGGCCGAGCGTCGTATCTCGTTCTTTGCCTCGTCGCTCACGACCGCGCTGCCGGAGGCCCTGCCCGTTGACTCGATGCCCACGTTCACCGTCCTTGTCCCGCACTACTCTGAGAAGATCCTACTGAGTCTTCGCGAGATCATCAAGGAGGAAGATCAGAACACCCGCGTTACCCTCCTCGAGTACATGAAGCAGCTGCACCCGATCGAATGGGACAACTTCGTCAAGGACACGAAGATCCTCGCGGAGGAATCGGAGACCATGACGTTTGATGGCACGCAGAGCGTGAACGAGAAGGCGGGCACCAAACGTGTGGACGACCTCCCCTTCTACTGCATCGGTTTCAAGACGGCCGCGCCTGAGTACACCCTCCGTACCCGTATTTGGGCTTCTCTGCGTGCACAGACGCTGTACCGTACCGTCTCCGGCATGATGAACTACTCGAAGGCCATCAAGCTCCTCTATCGCGTCGAGAACCCGCAGATCGTGCAGCGCTTCGCTGGCAACACGGATCGCCTTGAGCGCGAGCTTGAGCGCATGTCCCGCCGGAAGTTCAAGTTCGCCGTCTCGATGCAGCGCTACTCGAAGTTCAACAAGGAGGAGGTTGAGAACGCCGAGTTCTTGCTCCGCGCCTACCCCGACCTTCAGATCGCGTATCTCGACGAAGAACCTGGCATTGACGGTGGTGACCCCCGACTCTTCTCGGTCCTTATCGACGGCCATTCCGAAATCGACGAGCAGACTGGGAAGCGGAAGCCCAAGTTCCGTGTCGAGCTCCCTGGCAACCCCATTCTCGGCGACGGCAAGTCGGACAACCAGAACCACGCCATCATCTTCTACCGCGGCGAGTTCCTGCAGCTCATCGATGCCAATCAGGACAACTACCTGGAGGAGTGTATCAAGATCCGGAACATCCTTGGCGAGTTCGAGCAGTACAACGTCTCGAGCCAGAGCCCGTACGCGCAGTGGGGTCAGAAGGAGTTCTCCAAGTTCCCCGTCGCCATCGTCGGTACGCGCGAGTACATCTTCTCGGAGAACATTGGTATCTTGGGTGACATCGCCGCCGGCAAGGAGCAGACGTTCGGTACGCTCACGCCGCGTGTGCTTGCGTGGATTGGAGGAAAGCTGCACTACGGTCACCCCGATTTCCTGAACGCGACGTTCATGACGACGCGCGGTGGTGTGTCGAAGGCACAGAAGGGTCTTCACCTGAACGAGGATATCTTCGCCGGTATGACTGCCATCTCCCGTGGTGGTCGTATCAAGCACTCGGAGTACTACCAGTGCGGAAAGGGTCGTGATCTCGGTTTCGGTACCATCTTGAACTTCCAGACCAAGCTCGGAACCGGTATGGGTGAGCAGATGCTTAGTCGCGAGTACTACTACCTCGGCACCCAGCTCCCCATCGATCGCTTCCTCACGTTCTACTATGGTCACCCCGGTTTCCACATCAACAACATCTTGGTTATCTACTCCATCCAGACGTTCATGGTCACCCGTAAGTGTCTCGTCTCGGCATAAGCGCATGATATTGACTGTCCTGTAGTTCTTTACCTCGGTACTCTCAACAAGCAGCTGGCCATCTGCAAGGTTGACTCTCAGGGCAACGTCCTCATCGGCGAGACCAACTGCTACAACCTGATCCCGGTGTTCGATTGGATCAAGCACTGTATCATCTCCATCTTCTTGGTGTTCTTCATCGCCTTCTTGCCGTTGTTCATGCAGGGTGAGTCCGCATTCCAGCGTCCGCTTACCGTATGCTGATCTTTGGCCGTAGAACTCCTTGAGCGTGGTACTGGCAAGGCCCTCGTCCGTCTTGGCAAGCACTTCTTGTCGCTGTCGCCAATCTTCGAGGTGTTCTCGACCCAGATCTACTCGCAGTCGATCCAGAGCAACTTGACATTCGGTGGAGCGCGATACATCGCCACGGGTCGTGGTTTCGCAACGACTCGTATCTCCTTCAGCATCCTCTACTCGCGGTTCGCTGGACCCAGTATCTACATGGGTATGCGGAACCTCCTCTTGCTCCTATATGCCACCATGTCTATCTACACGCCGTTCCTCATCTACTTCTGGGTTTCCGTCCTCTCCCTCTGCATCGCGCCATTCGTCTTCAACCCCCACCAGTTCTCGTACTCGGACTTCATCATCGACTACCGCGAGTTCCTCCGGTGGATGTCGCGCGGCAACTCGCGCGCGAAGGCGAGCAGCTGGTACGGATACTGCCGGCTGTCGCGGACGATGATCACTGGTTACAAGAAGAAGAAGCTCGGGCACCCGTCGGACAAGATGTCGGGCGACGCGCCCCGCGCGAAGTGGCGGAGCGTGATCTTCTCCGAGGTCATGCTCCCGCTCGCCGGCGCGACGATCTTCGTGGTGGCGTACATGTTCGTGAAGTCGTTCCCGGACCAGAACGGCAACCAGCCCCCAGCCCGCTCATCCGCATTGGTATCATTGCGGTGGGCCCGGTGGTATGGAATGCGACGGTGCTGTTGACGCTGTTCTTCATCTCGCTGTTCATCGGACCGATGATGGACGGATGGGCGCGGTTCCCGTCGTTCATGGCCTCGTTCGCCCATCTTTTGGGCCTCATCGGTCTCGTCGCTTTCTTCGAGTTCTTCGTGAGTACCTCGGGATATATTCTGTCACTTGATTCAGGTCTAACCCCTGCATGTAGTGGTTCCTCGAGCTCTGGGACGCCTCGCACGCCGTGCTGGGAGTCATCGCGATTATCGCTATCCAGCGCGCGATCCAGAAGATTCTCATTTCGGTGTTCCTGTCTCGCGAACTCAAGCACGAGGAGACGAACCGTGCGTGGTGGTCTGGCAAGTGGTACGGACGCGGGCTCG
The DNA here is from genome assembly GCA_001792895.1 of Lentinus brumalis. Lineage (NCBI taxonomy): Eukaryota > Fungi > Basidiomycota > Agaricomycetes > Polyporales > Polyporaceae > Lentinus > Lentinus brumalis. The sequence goes on from MARA01000004.1 coordinate 1,892,682, forward strand.
GCTCGTCGGCGTTCTCGCAGCCGGCGCGTGAGTTTGTGGTGAAGATCGTCGAGATGTCGCTCTGGACGTCGGACTTCCTCCTTGCGCACCTGCTGCTGGTCGTGATGTCGCCGCCGATGTTCATTCCGTTCGTCGACCGGTTGCATTCGACGATGTTGTGTAAGTCTTCTCGGTGTATGGTGTGCTGTGTATGGATGCTGATGGTGTCGTGTTCTCTTCAGTCTGGTTGCGGCCGTCGAAGCAGATCCGTCCGCCCCTCTTCTCCACGAAGCAGAAGCGGCAGCGGAGGTGGATTGTACGTGACCTTTGTTCGGACCTGCACGATATTGCCAACTTACACACATTGCACGACAGGTCCTGAAGTATACGCTGATCTACATCATCGTGGTTGCTTTCCTCGCTGCCCTCATCGTGCTGCGTACGTCCCTTTTCCCTTCTCTGCATTATTCCTCTCTGACACGTCCCTACAGCCGCCCTGTTCCGTGACCGCATCACGTTCAACTGTACTGTATGCCAGAGTATCTAACCTAATGTCCGCGCACGCGCACGTCTCTTTACCTTCGCTTTCTGACCGTGCTGTGGCGACGCTCTCTCCACATATCCACCGTCCGTCCACCTCGCTTTCGGGCATCATTCCTTGTAAACAGCTGACTCGTTGAACGTTGACGTCTTGACCTTGACATTGCCCCTTGCATTGGACCCTGTAACTCTACATAGATCTATACAGCCATCTTATTAAGAATACCTTTCACTTCAACGTGCCACTGGAGAGTGGAGAGTGGACTCCGATATTAGGACGACCCGTCGATACGAGGTACGCCTGATTCAATCCAGTTCACCAAAGGCGGTCGCGGGATTGTCGTGACGTATCCAGGTTGAACAACATTGCGGTGAATACAGGTGGAAACGAATGCTAATGATACATGGTTACTTGATGCTTCATGGTACTGTCCCTGCCTATCAGACGAGACGCTGGTTCTCCGCTACACCGAGGTCCTCCCCTGTGACGCCCGCCGCACCGGAAAGGACAGAGTCCCTCTGCTGCTTGGCCGCGGCGGGGTCGTCCGAAGCCTGACCGTCGCGCTCGACTCGATGCTGACTCAGTTGGTCCTGCACCCGACCGAAGGCTGTAGGGGTTGCATCAGTAAGGCGAGGTGTAGGACGTGGACCGGAAGAAGTCGGATACGCACCTTGGTCAAGGCGGCTTTGCTGGCCGCGGGAGCCGGCGATGTCTGCCTTCTCCTCTTGAGGAGGGACGAGGGGGGCCTGAGTGCGCTCCTTGAATGTCTGTGCAGACGACTCCTGTTCTGGCCAGCTGTGGTCGACGGGGAGGGCCTGGGAGCGGGTGTCCTTCTTCTCTTCCTGGGGTGGGATGAGGTGGCTCATGATGGCGAAGAGTGCAGGTGTGGTAGGCGATATGAAATGCGTAGACCTCGTTGTAGTGGTAGTATCGGGCAAAGACGTGCATGCATTGGGCTTATATGCGGCATTGCGAGGTGACATCATAGGGCGCCGGGAGAGACGGCGCACTGAGGCGACTCCTCTCCTGGCTCCAACTCTCTTGACCTGGTACCACGAGGATACGTAGTAGTACTTACTGCTCCTCTCGATCGCGCTCTCGACGATCGTTTCCCTACTCGCTGTTTGAGCAAGTGGTATGCTCCCGTTCTCCTTGTTCCAAACCATATCATACTCGCAGCCATGCAAGCGTGGTCTGTGACGTTTCCTGCAATACAGTCAGGCTTCCCGTCCGAACATTTCAGAGAGTTTTCTGCCCTCACCTCCACCACTGTACTCTACACTCCACGGACACCGAGTACTCTGAGTACTCTACTGAGAGTCGAGGCTCTTCGGAGCCGTAAACGCGTCAACGCCCTCACGTGATCCGGGATTTGTCTTTGATTAGAACGAGAGTAAAAGAGAACTGGCGTCGTCTTTGACGATGCTTGCCCGACGCTTCCTCTCCTCCGCAAGCTCTCCTCTCGCGCCCACCATCCGCCAGCTGCTCCTCTCTCCTCCTCCTCCGCCCGCAGCCTGCGTCGCCATCAATGGCTGGGTTAAGAGCATACGCAGGCAGAAGAAGGTTGCGTTCGCAGTCATCTCTGATGGTTCTTCCGATGCTGGCCTCCAGGCCGTCTTCACCGACATAAACCTTGCGAAAAAGTATGCAATTCACTGGGCCGACTTACCTGCCGCGCGGGATTGACGGTTGTTCAGCCTCACGAATGGCGCGAGTGTGCGCTTGCAAGGGACGTTGGCCGACAGCCCCGGTGCTGGTCAGGAGAAGGAGCTCAAGGTCTCTGAAGTGGAGGTGCTCGGGGAGTGCGACCCTGAGGTATGTTTCCTATATCATAAAGCCTCCCGTCATATTCTCAGCGCTGCCATAGAGGTACCCGATGCAGAAACAAGCCTTGACCGTAGAGTACCTACGGGACCACTGCCATCTCCGAGCACGGACAAGAGAAATTGGTGCCATGTTACGACTACGCGACAGCACGACTAGAGCCATTCATGGCTACTTCGAGGTACATCCATGCGCATAATCATTCCACTGGTGTCCCGGCTTGCTGAACGAGCATAAGGATAATGGCTTCATACACGTGCACACACCCATAATCACCTCTAACGACTGTGAGGGCGCCGGCGAGACGTTCCGCATCGCACCATCAAGTTCCGACGCCTCCACTTCCTCCACGTCCGACGCCAAGCCGTCAGAGTACTTCAATCACCCCGCCTACCTCACCGTATCGTCCCAACTCCACCTCGAAGCAGTTGCGTCTGCTATCTCACGCGTATACACCCTCTCGCCCTGCTTCCGCGCCGAACGCTCCCAGACCTCTCGACACCTCGCCGAGTTCTGGATGCTTGAGGCCGAATGGGCCTTCACCTCCTCCCTCACCGAGCTGTGCGACGTCGTCGAGCACGCCATCCGGCACGTCCTCCGCACCCACGCCGCGAGCCCGGACATGGACGCGCTCTGGAAACAGCACCCGCCCGCGACGTCCGAGGCGAAGCGGGCCGCGCTCCAGTCCTACGCCGACGCCCCGCAGCCCTGGACACGCCTGACATACACCGATGCGGTCGACGTGCTCGCAGCGCACCACGCCCAGACTCCCGGGGGCGCGTTCGTCTTCCCGCCCGCGTGGGGCAGCAGCCTGCAGAGCGAGCACGAGCGGTGGCTCGCGGACACGTACGTCCGCGGGCCCGTGTTCGTCACGGACTACCCTGCGGCGCTCAAGCCGTTCTACATGCGCATGAACGACAGCGACGGAGGAGGCAAGGAGAGGCAGACCGTCGCGTGCTTTGACCTACTCGTGCCCGGGATGGGCGAGCTCGTCGGCGGGTCGCTGCGCGAGGAGCGGACGGGCCTTCTGGAGGCCGCGCTGGAGCGGCATGGGCTGGACAAAGCGGACTATGCGTGGTATTTGGACTTGAGGAGGTACGGGGGCGCCCCGCACGGCGGGTTCGGACTGGGCTTCGAGCGGCTTATTAGCTGGATGAGCGGCATTGAGAGCGTAAGGGAGTGCATCGCGATGCCGCGATGGGCGGGGAGGATGTTGTTGTAAGGTCTAATGAACTTCCTTGCAGGCAGTCGAGGGTTTAGAGAATAAGACACACACTTCTTCTCATCCGCAATGATTTGCCTTGGGAACGCGTATATGTGAGTGCGAGGCCGAGAATACTTCGTGGATCGCAGCAATAAATGCTGCTGGGTGGCCAGAAGGCTGACGGGCCCCATCTGAAATCATCCTGATTTGCGTTACCTGCAGTGAGTCCGTATACCGCCGAGGCGACTGCGACACTGGTACCCCCGTTCCAGCATGAACTCGAGGACACGGAGACTTGACAACCCCACCAACTGCGAGATACATTTCAAGTTGCTCAGACCAGACCTGTACTGGCGACGCGCTATTCAGGAGGAGTCGCAACAGATCCGGGCGACATGAGCAGGAGTAGCAAAACAAGCGATTGCAATTCATATACGTATGTACTAGGGGACTACAGCGGCAAGCACGACGTATACGTAGACTAATTAGACACAAGAAGGATATCGTACAGTATGCCGACGACTCTGTCAGCCGAGTCGTCGACGCATCTGATAGTACTAATGGCATGCGGTGGGCGGAGTGGTGCGGTCTATGTACCTGAGTGCGAATATGTGGCATGCGAAGGACGATAACGAGTCAGAGTCAGATGCAGAGTGGATACAGATGCAGGACGGGGTCGACGGATGGCAGGACGGCGGATGGTTATGTACAGTGCTTGTCAGGCGACCAAAAGAACAACATTGTGAGAGACGAGATTGAGGAAAGACTTGGAGCGTCAAAAAAGTGTCCGAAGAGGAGTGCCAGGCGACGATGATGCCGGACTGAATAACTCGGCGAAGAGGAGGGTGCAAAGTGCGAGGTGAAGAAGGGGTTTCAAGCAGATGCGACGCCGACGGGGGCTTCACCACGGCCCCGTCCACGACCGCGGCCACGGAACTGACCCCTGCCTCGCCCGCGGCCGCGACCACCGCGTGAGCTGTTTGTGGATGGAGAGGCCGACATGGGGGTCTGAAGGTTCTCAGAGACGGCAGAGACAGGCGACGTAGTATGCGACCGGACATCGTTGGTCGTTACAATGGGGCGTGGACGGCCTTGCTGCTGGGACTTGCCGTTCTGCTGGCGACTGCTGGGCTGTGAAGAAGGTGCAGGATCGGCAGACTGGAAGTTGCCGGGCTGCTCCGAGGACGCAGAGTAGCCGCCGTACGTGGCGAAGAGGTTCTTGAACTCGTCGTACTTCGCAGCGGGCGAGATGCTAGACTTGAACTTCTTGCTCGCCACGAGCTTCCATGCATCGTCGATCTCTGTTTGATTGTAGAGACTCTTGTCAAGCACCATCCACGCCAGCTCGGGCTCCCTTGACTCGAGAGCGACACGAAGGGTCGATTGAGACTTGGGGGAACGATAAATATACGCGTAGTCCTTGTCTGTGGGCGGGTATGTCTCGTAGTAATGCTTCACGATTTCAGGATAGCCATTACGGAGGGCGATGTGGTACGCCGTCATGTCTTCTCCGTTACGTTCGTCAGGCTCGGCACCTATGAAGAGCGGAAGTGAGCGAAGTGCAAGTAGATGGACCAAGCTGACATACCATGAGAATCAAGCCACTGAACAAGGTCGATGTCGCCGTGTTTGGCTGCGATGTGCAACAGAGTTTCCTTTGGATCCACAGGGGTGCTCTTCGCGAAGCTCTCGGCGCCCTTGCGAATCTCGCCGCCAGACGCGTCCACGTTATCCTCGTAGACTCCTTTCTTGACTGCCGCAGCATCCTTGCGGCGCGCCGCCTCGAAGACCTTAGAACGGAGAGCTTGCACCTTTTCTTGTTGCGCGCGCGCTTTCTGTTCCGCAGCCTTGCGCGAGGCCTCAGCTTCCGCCTTCTTTGCGGAGGATTTGGCACGTTGCCGCTGCTCCGCTTCACGTCGCTCTGAGAGCGTGTTATCAGATCAGGGATCATCCAAGCTCCGAGCTGGGGAGGTCACTCACGGCGTTCCCGTTCCCTTTCTTGGTTGGCCTTGCGGTCGGCCTCTTCCCTTGCGCGGCGTTCTGCGGCCTGCTCCTTTTCCTCCCTTTGACGACGCAGCCGCGCAGCGTACTGCTCAGAGGTCTCAGGAGGCGATTCGTGGTGGTGGTGATGGGGATGATGGTGGTGGTACTCTACAGAACAATGAGACGACAGTGTACCACAAAGAGGTGCCACTTACGAGAATGAGCAAACCGACTAGCGCGTCCTCTCAACAGCTCCTCAAAGAGAAACCTGCAGTATATGCGTGGTGAGCGAGAGGCACGATGAAGCTCACATAACCACCGCGCACCTGTAGAAGTCCATTTTCTCCTCATAGTCCGACTCATAGTCGTCGTAGAAGTCATCGTCGTAATAATAGTCGTCGTCATCATCGTAGTCATCGTCATCGTAGCCGAAGGGATGGAAGTGTGTGTGAGAGTGCTCGCGCGCCGGTGCGGACGAGCGGTCGAGATGCTTGAGTAGGGTGTTGTAGGCCTCGCTGAGCCGCTGGAACTGCGCCGTCGCGTCTTCATCGTCAGGGTTCTTGTCAGGATGGGTCTTGAGCGCGAGCTAGACGGTGGCAGCGTGAGGAATTTGATTACGAGCGGAGGAGGACGCGCCTCTCACCTGCTTGTACGTCGTCTTCACGAGCTCGAGCGACGCGCCCTATGCGCGTCGGGTCAGTGGCCATCGTTGGGGGCGACGCTGGGACTTCATACCTGCTCGAGACCGAGGACGGTGTATGCCTCGACGATGGCGGACTGCTTGAGAACCATGGGTGGCTGCAGGTGGCTGGGTGGCGGGGAAGAGGGAGAAGCAAGCACGAAAAACGCGCGTTACCTAGCGCCCAGTCGCGTCCAAATGAGCACCCGTGCACCTTCCTCTTCCGGAACGCTTCGCCAAACGCGTCTCGCGTCACAGCGCGTCACTTGCACCTCTGTCCTGTCCGCGACTTGTGCGCAGGGCTATCTGGTAAGCCGTCTGCACTAGCAACCCCGCGCGAGCATTGACCACGACTCTCAGGTCTTCGTGCAGGATGCAATCACCAGGTCCTCCGGGACCCAGCGTCCAGGATGTCGCGTCGTCGACTGCTCCGGCCGTACCTACCGTCCCAACTTCTGCGGGACAAGGAGGTGCATCCTTTCTGTCAGGGATGCTCGGAGACAAGTGCGTGCTATCTCTCTTACTCTCTACCTGGCGTTGAAGGAGCACCATGAAGCATAGTCCCTACTTCCAGGCCGGCTTCGGGATCATGGTACGCTTGACCTTTTTGCTCACTTTGGATCTCTCATGCGACCTCGCGCCGCCGCCGCTAGGGTCTCGGTGTCGCCTTGACATTTCTGCGTCAAGGAACCATGCTCGCCGCGACGACCCTGCGGAGGCAAATGCTCGTCTCGCTAGAAATGAACAACAAAGACCCTGCCTACGACTACTTCCTCACGTGGATGGCCGCACAGTCAGCGCGAACGCATGCTGGGGCCGCCCCATGGACAGGCCTCTTCCGGACCTCCGCCCCGTGGATGCGAAGTCACCAACTCGGCGTCCAGACGCTCCAGGAGCAGCGCAAGAACGGCAGTGCTTCAGTGATGTTCAAGCTTGTCGCTGCACCCGGTACCCACTACCTGCGCTATGGCAAGGTCTGGATGCAGATAAAGCGCGACCGCGAGACAAAGGCGCCAAATCTCATGACAGGGATGCCTTGGGAGACCATCACGATCACAACGCTGTCTCGCGACCGGGGTATCTTCACGCATCTGCTCACTGAGGCGCGCGACTTGGCTATGCGCGGGCAGGAGGGGAAGCTTGTCATCAACATCCCCTGGGGCATCGAGTGGAAGCCTTTCGGGCAGCCAAGACGGAAACGCCCTCTACGCAGCGTGGTATTGGAGGAAGGCGTCGCGGAAAAGATTGAAGCGGACGTCAAGGCATTCCTACAACGGCGACAGTGGTATGCTGACAGAGGTATGTTGTCACATTCCCTCACACTCCTCTATACGCTCAAGCCGTCTCCCAGGGATACCATATCGCCGCGGATACCTCCTGCACGGCCCACCCGGGTCCGGCAAGTCTTCTTTCATCCAAGCTCTCGCTGGCGCTTTGAACTACGACATATGCGTCCTGAACCTCTCCGAGCGCGGGCTCGCAGACGACAAGCTCATTCATCTCCTCTCCAACACGCCCGAGCGCAGCTTTGTGCTCATCGAAGACGTCGACGCCGCCTTCAACAAGCGCGTCCAGACAAGCGCAGACGGGTATCAGTCCTCCGTGACGTTTTCCGGCTTCCTGAACGCACTCGATGGTGTCGCGTCCGGCGAGGAGCGCATCATCTTCATGACCACCAACCACCCCGAGCGTCTGGACCCTGCGCTCATCCGTCCCGGACGCGTCGACCTCTCCGTGCTCATCAACGACGCCTCCCCTAAGCAGGTTCGCCGACTGTTTGAGCGGTTCTATGGCCGCGACGAGACTTCCGAGGTCCCGGTCGTAGTCGGCGCGCAGGAAGGGTCAGAGACGGACGGCTGGGAGCGCATACCGGATACGCAGCTGCGCGAGCTCGCGAGGGAGATGGAAGAGATCGCTCAGGAGGAAGAGAGCCAGGGCAGGCGGATCAGCATGGCGGCGTTGCAGGGCCTCTTCATCAGGAGCAATGCGCGCGACGCAGTGCGGGACGTGCGCACGCTCTTCGTCCCGAGGCAGCCGGCGTCGGAGTGACGAAAAGTACAGATACAGATACATCTATTAGACCTCCCTTGGAATAATTTACTCGTGCTACAGTATGTGCCGGCCGGTGCGATGAAGCAAGCAAGAGGTGACGCGGACGGTCGGGCACATCTAGAAGACGGCTTTCCGCTTGCGTCCGGTGTATTTTGAGTCGAGTGGTACGCCCTCCTTGCCTCGTTTGCGGTAGAGCTACACAAGATATAAATGGATAGCCAGACTGACGATGACGGGCAGACGCACCTCTTTTTTCTTCAATATCCAGTCCTTGTCCTTGAGGCTCTTCCGCTTCCCGCTCTTCTCCTTCGCGCGCAGCCGCTCTCTCCGCTTCTCGAAGAGAGCCCTGCCCTCCGCCTCCTCGTTCTCCTCGCCCTCCAGCCCCTTGGGCAACTGCTGCTGGCCGCCCCCACCCCCGACGAAGAGACACAGGAAGACTTTCCTCGCCTTCTTAGAGTTCGGGTAGTCGACGACGATGCCTCCGCCAAACCCGGCCTTCTGCGCGATGGACGTGATCAACTGGATCTGGTCGTCCGACGTCGGGTAAAACTGGAGGACAGCACGGGAGGGGTTCTTGAGCGCAGCGTGGAGGGTGGTGAAGAAGCGCGTGAGACGGTGGGGAGGGGAGGATGTTGGATGCGAGGTCTCCGCATTGAGTAGCCACTGCAGGACGGATATGCTTTGTGACGGAAGGAGAGGGGTTCAACGTTTGATTCTTGCGCGTACAGAGGCCGAGGGCGAACGCACCTGATCGCGCCGTCGAAGCTACCTGGTCGGAAGCCGAACCCTTGGCCGATGTCTTGAAGGAAGAGGTCACCCTCGACTTCGCGTTCAAGCGCGACCTCTTGCGGAAGTTCAGTGGACGGTATGGATATGAGATACTGCTACGACGCGCACCGAGCATGCTGGGGGCAACGTCCACGCCTACCCAGAGGTACCCCTCCTCGTCCAGGATCTCTCCAGACAGACCTGATCCGCAACCAATGTCGAGGAGAAACGCGGGCTCGCCCTCGGGCAAATTGAGGAGCTCGAGAGCGCGGTAGGTCATGTCGGCCTGGATTTGCTGTATCCGAGAGCTACCTCGGGTCAGTCAAGAGACACAGATGCGAAGGCTTCTGTGCGCACTTGTTTGTGTACTTCTTGGCCTCGGTGTCTCCATAGTACTGTGGAAGGTCATATGTCAAGGTTGGCCGGCGGTCATCGAAGATGTGGGCTCGACATACAATCTCTGGGGGCGCTACGAGCTCGGGTCGCGACATGATGCTGGACGGTCGCTAGTGTTATGGCAGAGGGCGGCGTGGGGCTCACAAGCTCAAGCCAAGTGAGTGCTTTCACAAGTTCAGACTTTCCAGGGACGGCGCTAAGGAAACTTGTTCTACGAGACGCGGGCGTCTGCCAGTGTGTGGTGGGACTGCCACTACTTAGCAGTACTTACTTATCAGCTGGCACTGGGATGATATCGACGTCTTGACCAGTGAGTACAAGGTGTCGCGATTCCTGGCAGATAGGACTGGCCCGCACCGAGCCGCGAGCACCGGGGACCCGCCTCACCCTAGGAAGTGGCCGGTAGTACGTACCACCCGCCTCAATCACTCACAACCACCAAGTAAAGTTCTGACTTATTCGACACGCAGATGCCCAGTGCCCTGTTCTTCTCTGAGCTGCCATTTGCGCACTCATTATGTCAAAGTGTACCCAGTCCGAAGCTGGAGACGTGGGTAAGGCGGGCGTGCTCATAGCACCATATTTGTGCATCCAGGAGGTTCAAGTTGAAAATCGAACACCCGTCGCAGTTACTTATAACTCGGAAGCTCCTCGTCGAACCATGCATGGTTCGAGCTTCCTCGTCGCACTCCCTCTGGCCGTCACTGCAGCAACATACCTGATGGCCAAGACTGGCACGAGCTCGACCCCGATGAAGCTGATCCCAAAGCCCCATGGAGTCCGTGCTACGCTGTTGAAGCCTAGCCGAGAGCACCACTCGCTCTCATTTCAGATGAGGCTCTCTGGGAGCCCGGAACATCTCAACATGTACTGCGAAGTTGTCGTGCGTTGCTGAAATTTCTGACTTACTGATGAGTTGCGCTCTCATGCATGATACTCTTCACCACTGCATAGGAGAAAGTCGCCAAGCTTGTCGATGCTTACAAGCCTGCCGTCTCTGGGCCCCGCGCACGGGCGGAGTGGCAGACCTTCGTGAACCACGTATGCTATTCGCATATAACTCGTAACGTCCGTCCAACAGCGTCCAACTGACAGTGTCCACTGTCCAGGTGAGGAAGGAGTGCCCCATCCTCGGCAAGTATGAAGAGGCCTGGCCGGTGGCTGTCATCTTTCGCATGCACCGGCGATACAACCGGCGGCATGGGCCAAAGAGCATAGGGCTGGCCAACTGGTCGAAGTACATAGTGAGTTCCAGCGCTCTGCGCGACATTGTCCTGCAGTGCTCATGAAGCGATGTACAGCAGGACACTTCAAGTGCTGGGTTGGAGACACCCAGGCCACCCCGGGCCGCAACGCAGCTCGACCTGGATCGTCCCCACGCCGACGCAGAGTCGGTGGCTCGCGAGCCCTCAGGTTCTCACAGCGAGGCTGCGACGGATCGGTGGACCCTCGCTCAGTGGGTAAGGCCTGTCCCCACTACATCCATTGCAATCGAGTTTAAAAGCTCTCGGGGTGAACAGATCACACGAGACCTGTCTGCCAAAGCGGCGAACACACAAGAGGATACCGAGGTGGCTAGCGTCCTGTCAAGCACCCCGTCCACCCTCACGCTGACGCCGGAGAACGCCCCGGTGCTCGCGTTCCTGCGAAACCTCGTCCCGGAGCAGACCGCGCTCCTGCCCGTGTTCGTCTCCAAGGGGGTGACCAACGGCGCCGAGCTGAGGGGTCTTGCACGGATGCCGAAGCGGGATGAATTCGTCTATTCGTGGGTCAAGACAAATCAAATCACGGAGCTGCAGTTCGTTGCTGTCATGACCGGTCTTCGAGGGGAGTAGCCTCGAGCTCACATAACGCCGAAATGGATGTCATCCACGGTCATCGCGAAGGAGGAATGATGGTTCAGCGAGTCGCCATGCCGATCACTGGCATCGACCGGGTCCCTCAGCTACATACGTGACAACGGGTTTGCCAGGATCGTCGGTCAGAACAGTCCCATTTCTTGCCGCCATTTCAGAGTTGGCTGCTTGCCGGACAAGCTCTGTGGATATACTGTATTCGCATCTATGAGGGAACGAACATGCTGTTTGATGTACATTTGTATGCTGTCGATGACATAACTTCGACCAGACCATGCTACGCCACGACAATGGATGCACTTGATAGAGGGAACGGGACCGGTACCGGTACCAATGCGATGACCGACGCGCTAGGATTGCGGCAGGAGGAAGGACAAGATGAGGATGGTGAGAAAAGGCTAGATATACACATTCAAAGCGGCGGCAGCGAGAGCACTCTCACGTTCTAAATAAACTATCGAGACATGGACATGCGGGCAGCGCGGGGACATACTACGAAGGACCTCGAGCTCGGACGTCTAGGGGGGATCGGGGGTCGGGAGTCTGAGGCCTAGGGTGGCGTTGACGCGAACACAAAGGGGGGTAACGGGGACGGAAGAAAGGAAGAACGAAGAGGTATGACGGGGGAGGAGCGAGGTATGAGGTATGTGGACGTGTGCACGCACGCATGCGATCGGACCCAATATCACCAGCGATAATATACCTATGGGTGCGATGTCCCAGACCCACGATGTAACCCAAAACGATGTCATGAAGCCGGGAAGTAGACCGCGCCCGGCGGTCCAAGGGGTACTGCTGTTGGCATGGGCATCTGTACCGGGAGGGGCGGTACTGGCAGGTCAAACGGCCCTGGCGGCGAGTTCCCTGTTGAGTGCGGCCGTGGGTCCATGGTGCCCATGCCGCCGGCGGGACCGCGAGTCTGCTGCTGAAGCAAGGACTTGGCCGTCATGAGCACGTCGACCTCGCTCGAGAGCGGCCCAACCATGTCGACAGCTTGCGCGACCGCGGATTGCGTCGCGACCGAGACCTCCTTGACCGTGACGGCAGGAACAGTGCTAGAAGCGACAGCAGGGGGGAACCCTGAGCTTACAGCAGCAACGGCACGATCTGCAACGACCTGGCGTGCGGCTTGCAGCACGACTTGCTGAGCTGCGGACGTGAGGGCGTTGGACTGGGCGACCGCTCCTTCCGGTACCTCTCCTGCCATCTTGCAACTGATAGCTTGAGCGGTCACGGTCAGGACGTGTTGCTGCTTGGCCAGTGCTCGCAGTTCCGGCCCGGCATCGCTGGGAGAAGCGACAACCTGCGACTGCGCTTCCTGTGCGACGCGCTGTGCCGCGGTGGTCAAGACCTGGACGACCTGAGACTCGGGCGCTACCACAGGTGCGGCCGGAGCAGAAACACTTCCACGTAGGATGCTGAACCCCGATAACTGATCAGACACAAGCAGCCGAGGGCAAGTCCGGAAAGACGCACCGCTGTGTGTTCGTCTGCTGAGACATGCCGCTCACGACCGGATCACTCAAGATTCGGCGCGGATTGTGGATGTCGCCCACCAGCGACGGTCGCCTCGAGGGCGTGAACGTGGAGTCCACGGCGGCCATGGGGGCAATGGTGATATGGACGGTGTGCGTCAGCAGCTCCTCCTTCCCATCCTGTATGAACTAGATTCGAGGGTCAGAACCTGCGAACCGCCAGAGACCCCACCGCATGTGCATGAGAACTCACCCTCGCTTCGACCGTAACGTCACAGCTCTGCGCGTCCGGCGGGGGGATCCCCGTCAGCGAGTCCTCCTTCCACGACAGCCACATCGGGAGCGACGGGGAGCTGAAGCTGACGGGCATGTTCGCGCGCGACGCCTGCGGGTCCCATATCCGCGGTGTCCACGTCCACCGGAGACCGACGTAAGCCACGCCTGGCGGGGTGCCGGCGAGCTTCCGCTTGAACGGCCGGAAGTGCCAGCCGCCCTCAGACTTTTTCGCATCGACATGCCAGATGTGATTGCCTTTTGACTTTGACTTCTTGCCCTCCTCGTTGAACCGCGAGATGTAGGGTTGGTTCCACAAGAAGTTCCGGATCTATATCAAACGTCGGCGGGGGCGCGCCGTATGTCAGATGACACGCGAACCCTTGCCAGAACACACACTCGCCTTTTTCATAGGGATTTTCTCTTCGGGAAAACCCTGCCGCGCGAGCTGTGTAACGTCCAGTAATCAGTGACGTGATGCCGACGGGTTTCATCACGGCGAACTCACCTCTTCCAAAAAAGCATTCGTAAACGCTTGTATCCGGAACTTGAAGGGTCGATAGTCGGGGGACTCGTCCAAGCGCTGCATCTTCTTGGCCATGAGTGTCTGATGGATCGGCTCGCCCTTTGAGTCGGTGGCATCCACTGTGGAGCAGAAAGTGCGCTTAGCACAGATGCAGGGAGCGCGGTCCCGGAGGGCGGGACGCAGCACGGATACGTACGATTGGAGCAGATCGAGTTCAAGAACTCAAAGAAGATGCGCTCGACGTCGGACCGGTACTCCTGCGGCACCTCGTTTCCGTGGCCTGAGCTGCCACCCTCGTTTGCTGGGGAAGTACGGCTCATGCGCCGTTGCCCGGCAGAGGTACGCGCTGTTCCGTTCACGAGACCATCGGCACTAGATATGCTCTCAGTATAAGAACCACCCGAACGCGGTCCCAGGCATGCGTACTGATTGTACTGCTCGCCACTCTCGTCATCCGAATCCTGTCCTCCCTCATCGTACTCGTACTCTGGTGACGGCGCGGTGGGGCTATACCTCCCGGATGTCGACGGCCTTGACTGCGTGGACTCATACATCGTCGGATGGTTTACGGTCTCTGGTACGTGAGCGAACGGGTTCGCATGCATTCCCGACATCGAATGCGAACGCGAGGCACGTCCCATTGCGGCCGACGCTGCATTCAAAGGCGCCTGTTGGAGGTGAGTGGCCTGCGTCGGCGAGTACATGGGAGTGTTATAGGGCATTGAGGAAGGACCGGCGATAGGCACGGTCTGCGGTACTGCAGAGTCATAATTCAGAATCGCACCAGCGGATAATGAGTGGTGATGCTGACGTGGGATGGCTACCCGGTTATCTGGCCAGACTGCACCCTGCATGAAGCTAGCAGCAGCGGCAGACATCGCAGCGGTAGTTGCCGAAGCGGGTGTGATGAAGTCCGGTGAGTGCGGCATCGATGGAACGGGGTCGACAGGAAGTGCCACGGATTGCGTAGCAACTGCGACCTGCTGGGCCATGTCTGGGAACATGCCAAGAGGTAACGGAGGCGGCAGGCCTGCAGAACTGGCTGGCCGTGAACTGGGAAGCGGTGCGGACGGTATCGGAGGTGGTATCGGAGGGAATTCACCGACCGATGCGAGAGGAGGCGGGGCAGAAGCGAGCGGGTAGTAGGAGAAATGGGTTTGAGGCATCATGTTTGGCGCGATCGTGCCGGACGGAGGAACCAGGGGCGGGGTTTCATCCTGAGGCTCCAGCTTCATGGACTTCACCACTCGGTCACCAGCAACGGACGAAGCACACCGCTTGCGCGATTCCGAGCTGTCAGACATGGTACTGGGGTCGAAGGAACCGCCTGACGGTAAGCCATTTAAGCTGGGAGGTGTATGCACCTGTTGCGTTGACGATTGCGGTTGCTCGACGTTCATTGCAGCTGCCACAGGAGCAGATACAGAGTTTACGTTGAGCGCTGCCGTGGATGGTGAAGGGCCTGGGCCAAGGGACGCATTTGGGGAGAGACCTGCAGCTGCGTCGCCTAGCTGCATCGCCGCAACAAGTTCCGAGACAAGGAGGACGTTTTTCCTGAGGACGCTCACGATCTCTTGCGCGTCACCACTCTGTCCCATTGAGCAAGCTTCACTGCCGGAGTTAGCAGTCCGCGCGATGCTGTATAGACGCACGAGGCAACGCGTGGGCTGATTAGCGTTCGTCACAAGGAAGAATGGGCCGAGACGCACTTCTTCAGCATGTCCCCAATAGCCATGAGATGAGCACCACCAGGCACATCCTGCATTGTTTCGCTATCCGACTGCACAGGAGTCTCGTATTCCGGGGGTGGGAAGTGGAAGCCCGACTCGTGTGCGGTGGTGGAAGGACCACTTCCACATGAGGAGTAACCCAGCTCGGACGACGCAGTCAAGTTCGCCGGCGAGGGTGCAGATCCTGAGCGGCTCCGAGTAGTATCGTTGTTGTCTAGCGCAGAGGCAAGGGAGGACGGACCTGTGGTGTATGACGGAGTAACACCCGGTGATGAAGCGTGCGAAGCGCCCGTAGACGCCGATGTCGCACTCGGAGAGGAAAGTGATGGATGTGACGGATCAACAGTATCGAGGCTGGCGAAGCGTGGATCCATTGTGTACATGGCGGCCTGAGTCTGGAGATCCAGAAGGGAGTCCGGAGAGGCGGATTGCGGGGGCGGGGAGCGAGGACATCCATGGAGGACATGGAGTCTGCGGGCGGAGGGTAGGCAGACATGGACATGTGCATGTCCATGACAGAGGAGGCGGGGTCGAGTTGCTGCGAAAAGAGCGTGGGAGGCATCGCTACATGCATATGAACAGCAGGATCTTGAGGCATGGAGGGATCCTGGTGGGAAGCAGAGACGAGAAAAGCTTGCGGGTCGGCGGGCGAGTACTGGTGGTACTGGTGAGGGTCGACGGCTTGATGCGCGGACTGGATCTCTTGCATGGATGACATGACCGGGGAAAGAGGCGATCACGGAGCGCCGCGCAGAGGACTGGAGTGAATGGCGGGAGGATGGACGGACGGAAGAAAGGAAGTGCGGGGGGCAGCAGGTTCGTAGATCGCAGCAAGAGAAGGGGTGGAGATGCACGGTCTGGAAGAGGGAGATTCGTATGAGAGCAGGATGGGGAGAAGGTGTGGCACGGACCTGAACGGGGTCGCAAAGCAGGGCGGACGAAGACAGGTATGCAGCGAATGGGAGGAAGCGGAGAGTGGACTAGACTTGATGCCAGACGCAGACGAGCACGACAGGCGCATGCACGGGTGTGCGGGTGGAGAAGCAGCCAGGGCGAGGAGGAGGCAGCGGAGACAGACGCGACAGACACGAGCAGACTGCACTATCCGAATCTGGGTCTCGACTGCACAAGCCTGCCTCAAGGCGCACGCTCAAACACGCGCAAACACCTCCCGCCACTCCATCAATCGCGTCTATTCTCGCCATCGCCGTCCGCGCCTTTAGCGCTTTAGCAGTCAGCATCGTTGGCGTCCCCATCCTCGACGTCAGTGTACAAGTAGTCTCTGCGCTGACTGTCGTACTCCGGCCGTCGACCTGCTCGATTCGTCGGATCGTCTGCATGTTGCGCCTGATGTGCCACGTATCGTCCGGTCATATGCCCTTCCGCCGATGGTCTCAATCCGCGGTCTTCCTTCCCTTCTGTCACCTGCGTCTCGTCCTGCATCCCCATTGGGCATCCGAAGATCCCTCTGCCATGTTTTCTTCCTACGCCCGTTCCGTCGTGGCCTCCTTCTATGTTTTCCGGAATTCGAACGCGCTCTCCTCAGCCGCGCAACCTTCACACCCTCCCGTGCGCAAGAGTCGCCGGCCATGCGTGTGCCTTCGCAATGCAAATAGCATCTTCGACGTCTGCTTCCTCGTGCATCACTCAGACATTCTAGTTTCCCATTTAAATCTCAGCAGCGGGCACCGACCCTCTGGCTCTATCCCGTCTGCTTCTTCCAGTTGACCTCCGATGCTGCCCCCTATAGACGTTTACCCGAGACTTCCACGCCCTCCCACTCTTCCGATCCCACGTTCCTGAATTACGTGCAAGACGTCCGGTTCCGCTCTCTCCGCGCGACGCCGACCGAGGCGCGTAACACACTGATGCGTTGCCCGACATGATAGCCGCCCATCGTCAGTGGGTGTACTGAACTTCATTCGTGTCTCAGAGTTGCATTTGTTGCTGCCGGGTCATGACCAGGGGTCAGGACCGTGGAAGAACAATCGTCTACTTTCCGCATCTCAAGCGCATCCTCATAATTGTCAGACGCATGATACGCTGCTCGACAAGCCGTGTATTCAGTAACGACTCACTCACATGCTAGTGGTCTTAGACGTTCATCTTCCTGCCTCTCGATCCTGGTTGATACGATCATCTCCAAGTATGAATACATGACGCATGAGCGATCACACATACTTAAGAACTGCGCATAGCACCCGCCTATTAAGGCTGTAGCGCTGAAGAACGATACTGGTGGCAGTGGACGCCAACCGACCGAGGTCGCCTTTGCCATTTCCCTGATTACTGCCCGTTGCGATTTCGACGTGACCATATGGCTACCTCGAGCAAGCAGTACAAAGCGATAGGCGAGGACCTCTGGAAAGGCCGCACCGAGAAGATTGTAAGTCTCAATCGTGCAGAGTTGCGCGGCGATCCTGACGTGCTCAGGGATAGAATGCAGAGCTCTTCGCCTTGACATACGGCGCCCTGGTGGTGCAGCTCATCCAGGACTACGAGGACTACGCGGAGGTCAACAAGCAGCTCGAGAAGATGGGCTACAACATCGGGACGCGGCTGATCGAGGACTTCCTCGCGCGCAGCGGGCTGGGCAGGTGTGCGGACTTCCGAGAGGTTGGCGAGGTAGTCGCGAAGGTGCGTATCTCGCTCGCCTGCTTGCTCTGCGCATGGCGTCATGGGACATGCGACGCAGGCACTAACTGTGTGCGCCGCCAGGTGGGCTTCAAGTCCTTCCTCAATATCACACCCAACGTATCGCACGGCGCCCAACCGCCCTCCTCTCCGACCCGCACGAGCATGCCCCCACCGCCGCAGGTCAATGCGCCCGGGACAAGTTTCACCCTAACGTTCGAAGAGAATCCGTTGGCAGAGTTCGTCGAGCTGCCGGACGAGGCACTCGAAGGTGGTCTGTGGTTCAGCAACGTGCTTTGCGGGTACTCAGAGGAGCATTGGAAATGGTGCGTGAAGACGACCTTCGAGCCTCAATTCAACTCAACCGACCGGTCTGGAACGCGCAGGTGCAGATGCAGGTGACTGCAACGTTTGTGTCGGACGTCCTTCGCGGAGACGAGACTACCGAGATCCGCGTCACGCTTGTAAAATACCTGGAAGAGGAGGTGCCCGTGGGTGACGACTAGATACCGCAGTATGGATGTACAGTAATGTTCTATGATACGCGCCGCCCTGCAGGGCACCAGGGTTCGACGACGACGTTCGCGGGTGTGGGTGCACTTGCGGTCTATTGGGGCCCAGGGTGCCACCGGCACGCACAGTAGCACAACTATGAAGGCGATCAGCATCTCGCCCGTTCTGAGCCTGAGCAGCCCCTGCCGCCGGGCATATACGAGTGCAGCAAACACTCACCAGCAGGAGGGCCACTCCGGCCAGCACACACATTCAGTTGTACCGCTCGACCCTGTTGAGCTTCCTCGCCGTCCGCGCGTTGCTCTGGGTGTTCTGTCCCCTGACCGGCAGATGCATCGCGTGCCGCCGTCCGACGTAGCTGCCGATCATACGCTGGTGCGCGATGTTCTCCCGCATCTGCCTGCGCAGGTCCGACTCAATCTTGATTTCCCGGAGACGATCGACTGGCGGCGCAACCTCCGGCTGGGGCACGGGCTGCGACAGCGGTGGGGGCACGTAGGTCGGTGCTGCGAGCACGTGTGGGGCGACGGGAGGCGAGTTCGCGGGCGAGGACAGGAAGGCAGTGAGCGCTGTCACTTGGGACTGGTTCAGGTTGCGCATCCGACAGCGGTCATGGATCTGCACGCGTGCACAGAGGCGTTGGGAGGTTTTCTTCCCGATGCCGTAGAAGTGCGTCAAAGCATGCTCTGGGTGGGTCAGCACTTGGCTTGTAGACTGTCGAGCATGCGCTGCTAACCTTGACTAGCTGGTTGTCAGGCAGAAGCACGCCGAGGATATGCATGGTGGACAAAGACTCTAGCCAGAGAACGTGCAGAGGCAAGCAGAACCGGTGGCAGCGGAGAACAGTGCGCTTGTGTAGACGCCCATGAATGTTGCGCGGTGTCGCTGGCGCCTAGCCGAACTCCGACCTTGTCTTCCGCTCGTCATCTCATACTTCCTTGACTGCGCCACCATGTCGACCAGCAAGGCCGAGGGCCGCCGCGAGGATGCGCTTACCAAGCAGCGCAACCAGATGCGCGAAGAGTTCGAGCGACAGAAGCAGACCCTCATCCAGGAGACGGAGAAGGCTCGACCGTCCTCGAACCGTTTCGTTGGACAGAATGACTCCATGGAGGACACGCTGAAGAATAGCACTGTTGGTCTCGTCAGGCTCGAGGACTTCCAGCAGCGCAGGAAGGAGCTCGAGGAAGCAAAGGCCCGGGAGGCCGCGCGTACGAACGAACTGAAGTATGTCAGGAATTCTTATGCTCGGCGGGCTGCGCGCTGCTCGTGTGCTGGGTTGCTTACAGAACGTGGAGGGGTTGTTTAGAGATGAAAAGAAACTGAAGAAGCGGAAGAAGATGGCAAAGTCCACCTTGTCATTCGCGCTTGACGACGAGGAAGGGGACGAGAGCGGGAACGCGTCTCAAGGTGGCGAGGAGCCGCCGGTCAAGAAAGCCAAGTCTCGCAAGAACCCCGAGGTTGACACCTCATTTTTGCCCGACCGCGAACGCGAAGAGGAGGAGCGCCGCGAGCGCGAACAGCTCCGCCAGGAGTGGCTGCGCCGGCAGGAGGAACTCAAGAACGAGGACATTGAGATCACATACTCCTACTGGGACGGGAGCGGGCATCGGAAGAGCGTCACGGTAAGTTTCCGGTTCTACTGCATCCACCCCGCAGGCCTGACCACGTAGATACATGCATGTGGAACGCTTATCCCGGTTGGGTAGTGCAAGAAGGGCGACACTATTTCCACGTTCCTCGAGAAGTGTCGACAGCAATTCCCCGAGCTCCGCGGCACCAGCGTCGACAATTTGATGTACGTGAAGGTACGTTGTGTCTTCAAACAGCTTTTACGTGTTGGAGCGCAAGCTCACTCGATTCTCAGGAGGACTTGATTATCCCAGGTGTACGTCAAGTATGCTTCTACGAACCTTCGCTTTCTCATACCGTCAGCAGCATCACACCTTCTACGACTTCATTGTGAATAAGGCCCGTGGAAAGTCCGGGCCCTTATTCAACTTTGACGTCCATGACGACGTGCGTCTCTTGGCAGACGCGTCCGTCGAAAAGGACGAGTCCCACGCAGGGAAGGTCGTGGAGAGAAGCTGGTATCAGCGCAACAAGCATATTTTCCCTGCTTCACGGTGGGAGGTACGTAAATATACACATTCCTAGATGGCCGAGGCATGCTAACAATCCAATCTGCAGGTTTATGATCCGGACAAGAAGTACGGGAAGTACACCATCGCGTAGACTCTACCTCGCCTGCCGTTCGTTGCCATGCGCTATCTCCTGTTACACGCATTTGATCTATACGTAGGCTCATGTTATATGCGTCTTATATTTGCTGTGAGCCATGAACTAGCCTCTGTAGAGTTGTACAAAGAACGAGATCAGTGCTAGCTCCGGATTTGGTGACTTCATCGTATGCGCACAGTCGGGCGTCTGTATTGCCTCTTTCATCCACCATCGTCCTCCGAGCTCACGTCCTCCTGCAACCTCGTGCCTTGCCGTCAGACCACCAATCTAGGCACAGCTTCACCTATCCATCATGTCTGGCACCGGTCCTCGAGAGAGCATCTTTCCAACGCGGATGGCCTTGACCAACACCAAGGTCCGTCTCAAAGGAGCGCAGACAGGGCACTCTCTGCTTGCCAAGAAACGAGATGCCCTCACCACTCGCTTCAGGGCCATCCTCCGGAGAGTCGACGAGGCAGGCGTTGCGAATCTGCTAGATCGCATTCTGTGTTGACTCTTGTGCGTTCAGGCGAAGCGCAAGATGGGGCGGGTGATGCAGCTCGCGTCGTTCTCCCTCGCGGAAGTCACCTACGCGACAGGCGATATCTCCTATCTCGTGCAGGAGCAGGCAAAGTCGGCCTCGTTCAAGGTGAAGGCGAGGCAGGAGAACGTATCGGGCGTAGTGCTTCCTGCGTTCGAGGTGGACAGGGTCCCGGGCTCAGGTGCGTGCTATGTGTCTCATTTCCGTCGCTTCCTCCCCTCACGATGGCGGCATCTGGGCTTATATGCAGATTTCAACCTTACCGGTCTTGGGCGTGGAGGGCAGCAAGTCCTACGAGCAAAGGAGGTCTATGCGAAGGCAGTGGAGACGTTGGTCGAGCTCGCCTCTCTCCAAACCGCGTTCATGATCCTCGATGAGGTCATCCGTGCAACCAACCGGCGAGTCAACGCCATCGAGCACGTTATTATACCCCGATTGGAGAACACGATCAAGTATATCACGAGTGAACTGGATGAGATGGACAGAGAGGAGTTCTTCAGGTGAGCACAATCTTGGACATCTACAAGCGAACATCTCTTGATCTGGCTGGTAGATTGAAGAAGGTGCAAGGAAAGAAGAAGCGAGATGCAGAGGCCTCGGAGGCTCTCCGGAAGACTCTTGCTGCAGCGGAGGAGGCTCCCGCATCACCGGACGTTTCAGGCGGAGGAGGCGATCTCTTGGGCAGCAAAGACGAGGATGTCATCTTCTGAAGCAGAGTTCCTCTACATGACGTTGACGCTTCTCCATGCTGTCATGTTTTTGAATGCAATACCCGTCGTCTTGTACATTATGCATACAACAAACACCCTGTCATGCGTTCCGAACCATTTCGGACTCCCGAGTTCCCTGGGCACCTCGACATCGCATATGGCGGCGGGGGCGGCCTGAGGCCTATGTGCATAACATATGCGTAGCGGCATACATACATGGGGTGATTTTGCAATGCGGATGCGACGAAAGCCAGAAGAATGAATGCAGGAAGAGGGCGAGTCAATCACTGCAAAGCGGTCCGTCAGACTACCGCTCTGTAGAGGTAGGATGGTTAATCACGCACGTCAACCATCTCGACGTCCTCGCCGGCCGCCTTTGGTGCGTTCTTCTTCCTGTCCTTGCGCTCAAGGATTGCCCGCCTGTGCGAAGGAGTCGATACGAGGGTTCTGTCGGAGAAAACGCGACAACACGCACCTGTCCTTGTCCAGCTTGATGCTCGTGATGACAACATTGCTGGGGTGGATGCCAATGGGAACGGTCGCACCGTTCGACTTGTCGCGCTGGACACGGTCGACGTGGATAACCCACTTCTTACGGTACACCTGGGTCACCTTGCCCTCCCGACCCTTGTACTTGCCCCGAACAATCCGGACCTCGTCGTCCTTGCGAACAGGTAGTGAACGGGTCTAACGATAGCGATTGAGGAACAGTTAGTCCGATCATTATTTGCGGACACAGGAGTGAAGTAGGGGGAGACATACGTTGTACTTGCCGCGGAGCTCCTTCGCAAGCGAAGACGACATGATTTTGCGGCGGACAGAGGAAGGCGCAGAGAAGTGCGCCTTGCGCGACTTGCGCCGGGAGGAGGAGACGTCTGGGCATAGGAGGACATGTTAGCACAACTGAACTGACGGTACACACCACATCCACAACGGATCCCATCCATCCAGCCTGTTCCACCCCTCCAATGACCACGATCTTGCTCGACAGCCCTGCAGCAGCATTCCACTCTGCAACGGAACGGCACTAACCGGGGTTGAACTTCATCTTGACGGTCTTGAGGATGTCGGCGGTGACGATGGCAGATTTCTCCTCCTTCCAGCGAGCGACCAAAGGAACAGGCGCTGAGAGTGTGTGTCACGGCGTCACCCGCGTCACACTTCGTGCTCGCAGGAACAAGCGCCCGGCACTAGCTTGCTCATCTCAAGCACATTCTACCAGTACAAGTCTGACTGCCTGTGTTTCTCTCTGTGCATCCTTGCCGTCCCAGACCCTCCTATTGCGCTCTGTCTAGTCATCTGTCATGTCTTCCGACAAAGTGCGCTCGACGAAGCTGAAGTTCAAGGGCGAGAAGACGAAGAAGAAACGCAAGCATGAGGACGGAGAGGAGGGACCCAGCAGGAGGCGGCGCAGGGAAGAGGATGACGAGGCCCCGGAGACATGGGTTCTTCCTGAGTCTGCGAACGACATCCGCGGACCGACATTCATCTTGCACCCTTCGGATCCCTCACCAATCTGTATCACGTATGATTCCACTCGTGGTCGAATCGTCCTACAGTCTCTCGACAAGGACAAAACGGAGGAATCAGAAACTCCAGCAGTTCTCGAGCGCACTCCGAGTGATGTGTCCCAAGTCTGGGTTGTAACTCGGGTCGCTGGTTCGCCTACCATCAATCTCCGGACAGGTGTTGGTGAGGGCAAGTTCATCTCTTGCGACAAGCACGGGCTGGTGGCTGCGGACAGGGAAGCCCGTGGGCCCCAGGAGGAATGGACTCCCGTCGTGTTCCCTGATGGCATGGTCGCATTCCAGAACGTGTACGAGAAGTACCTGAGCGTCGACGAGGTTGCGGGTGGGCAGCTCTCGCTGCGTGGTGATAGTGACGAAGTGGGCTTTGGGGAACGGTTCTGGGTGAAAATTCAGAGCAAGTACAAGAAGGAGGCACATGCGGAGGAGAAGAAGAGAAAAGATGGCTTGGTCGACGTATCTGCAGCAGACGAAGCTGGAACCAAGTGCGTATTGTCGTACAACAACTCGCCATGACTCTGACGACATGCGTTCAGTAAGCTATTCCAGGCGTGGGGGGCGGGCAAGTCGGTGGTCTCTGCAGACGACAAGAAGGAGGTACGCATGCTTCTCTGAAAGCGTTCGTCGATTAGCCTCACCTTGCATGTAGCTCAAGCGTGCCAAGAAAGAAGGCCGTCTAGCAGAGGCTCTGCTTGACAGGCGGGCGAAGCTCAAGAGGTGAGTTGAGCCTCCTTAGCACTCCCCCGCAAGACTCACACCTTTCCTCAGTGACCGTTTCTGCTAGGATTCCAATGGACATGAGTTGTACTTCTATCTGCCGTGTAACAGTACGCTACGGATTCGACACTTCACCCCCTCGCGAACTGCGTGATCTGGCGTAGCGACACAACGCTGCTTCTGGATTCAGACATGCCTGCTGCTGGGCTACACACTAATATATCAGCGCTCTCCATGACCCCGATGCTGTCTTACACCATCTTCACCATGCCGTCCGTGATCATCTTGAACTGAAGCTCCGTCAAGTGCCCTTCCTTCACCCAAGTATAGAACCATGCTCGCCAGTTCTCCATGGAACGAATACTTCGCAGCGAAGTCCTGTCCGTCACCCCGTACCCGACAAAGACGGGCAAGAGGAAGCGGAGGTCTTGAGCAAGGTTGCGCAGGAACTGTAAGACTGCATCGAGTGACTGCTTGTCGGAGACCACAGTGGCAGCCGTGATGGTCTCCAGCGTGCTAGAGCGAGACTTGGGTGCAGGCACGTTCTCCTTCTGGGTCCTGCGCGCACTTGTTGTACCCTTCGGTTGACTGATGTTTCTCTGTAGGCTCATCAATCAGCTGCGTTAGTCGCTGGGTCATTGACAAACATACCCCAGGCGTACTAGAGGCCTTCGTATTGCCGCGCTTCCGTGTCTTCGACTTTGTACGCCCCGTGTTGAGCCTCTGGTCCCGAATGCATTGCTTCAGCGACGCCTGGATAGCCAGCATGATGAGTTCATGGCCAAGTACGTAGATTACTTAGGAGCTGCATACTATCTCGTGCGCGGACCGGACTATACCTCTGCCACCACTTCTTCGAAGCTGACGATGCTGCATGATCATCACTTTGACGGGCCAGTCGTCTTCATAACGCTCCAGACAGGTATATCGTCGCTTAACCTGCCCCGTAGATGGTCAATGAAGTACTATACATAGGGAGTCTTTAATACCTCCTCTATCAGAGTGGTTCTTGCTTGGTCCATGTTGCGCACGTCTTGTTGGTAAGGAAGGTATCGATCACATAGTACCCCCGTCGTGTTCTGGGAGTGTATTCAGAACTCATGGGAAACGCTTGAGGATCTTCATTGCTTACCACGATATCGAAATATAGGCAAATGTCTGCGCGGCTCCCGGTAAGCTTCATCTGGTCCGCGAGAGACATTCCCTGATCGATAGCAGTAACACGCCTGGAGAGGATTGAGGGTTTCGGTATGGTCTCCATGAGTTGTTGGGTGGGTGAGATAGTACGGACGAGACACATATATAACAAGTAAGAGTCCCGATTGCTGCACGGCGCAGCACTCACCATCCACAATGGTTCATCTCTGGGCTTACGCTGCGGCACCTGGTCTACAGACAACGATGATGTCGCTATCACACTCCCGCTCCAACCGACATATCGACATATCTCGCTCGCTTTCAACGTCTGAATCATGACAGACAGACACGTAGTGGCCCAAGAAGCATCATGTTGGATTAGGCAACGGCGTGTCGCACATAGCGCACGCCGTATCCGCAGCACCGTTCTCATACGTACATGCAGGGCACGCATTTGACAGAGCAATCTCCAACTGGCTCGATGACGGAGCCGAAGTGAAGGAAGATCCGCCCAGGAGCGTACCGCCGAACGCCTGGCCCTCCGTCCGCTTCTTCTTCGCCCCGTTGACAGGCCCGGACTCCACGTCGGTATCCGAGAGTATGATGAGGTCTTCGTTCTCTTCCTTCAGGTCAAGTAAATCGTTCGAAAGGATGCCAAGTGATAGCATCGTCGCTGAGCTGTCGTCCAATTCATGACCACGGTAGAATAACCTTTGGGATATGACGGGTACCCCAAACTGGTCGTTGAGCTATGAGAGGATCGGTCTCAGCAACGACGTCGATTGAGGAAAAGCGAGTCACTTCCTACCATTATCTTGAGATCCTTGACAGACATGGCCTTCGTAATGGAGATTTTGCGCCTCTTGCCATATTCCCGAACTTGTCGTATACGCTTCGACTTGCGAGATCCCTCGGTTTGTCGTTTGCTGTACGTCGTCAGGGTGGTCTGGCCCTGCTGAACGGGCTGGGGAAGCTCTTCGATATAAGTCTGCGGGGTGGGCACGGGGTCACCTGGACCCAGGACACGAACGGTGATCTCTGTCATGTCGAACGATGTCCGCCTAGGGAAGAATGTTTCGTCACGGACAGTAGGACGAGCATGGCAGGCAACCTACCTCTTAAGGCGACAATCACCGCATACGTCGAGCTCGTGGAGCCACTTGCCGTCAGTATTTTCGATAGCAATCAGAGGGCCTCCGGAATACCTGGTCACGGTCAGTAGTGGCACGACTCCTCGGCAAATCACACATACAACTCCTCCAGAGCATCCCAGTCATTCCGCTTGATAATGGTCATCGACGCGTCCAAGTCTCCGCTGATGTTGGGATCGAACGCCAGGCGCCCGTGCTCGCACATGAACTGAGAGTTGTCAAGCGTCTCCGGACGAGGGACCTCGCTGGGACGCATGAGCCACTGTCGCCATGAGCGCACAAACTGGGACGGAACAATTGCGCAAGGAATGTCTTCTAGGAGAGCATTGTTCCCGTTCAGCGCGTTGTCATGCATATGCTTGAGTCTCGCCTACAATCGCACACAAAATCAGACGGAGGTCGAACGAGGATCGCAACGAATGCGCATCGTACCTTCTCCTCTTCCGCTTGCTTGCGGCACTCGCGCTTGTCCTCTTTGGACATATGCAGAAGTGCCTCACACACAGCGCATGGTTCCACACGAGTGGAGGGCGGTTTCCACGCGGGAAAGAGCTCGTGCAGCAATCCATACGCCTCCGCAGATATTCGCCTACGACATGCGGTGTTGGTGGCAAGTTGTCCGTGTTCGCAGACAACATCCCGCAAATAGTCCTCTGCGTCTGGCGGCGGGTCTGGAGCACCTTCTACGTGCATCTTGGGTTTCGAAAGTCGCCAATCTACCAGCGATGATTATCATGATGAGGACTGCGCAGATACCAAAAACATACGAACCTTTCAGCCATGCTTTAGATATGTGATACCCATCTTCGTCGTCATTGACAGCGGCGACATCGTTGAATCGAGAGACCAGTTCCGGATGCTCGATTTGGTACTGCTCTTCTGACAACGGGAATCGTGAGTCCGTTTGGGTCTACACACATCACAGCGACAGTACCTTTGAACATGCGCGAAACGCAGATGGGACAGACATCCGCAGGGCAGAAAACTGGCATAAGCCGGCAGCCGTCGTCATTTGAGATGCGCGAATAGGATGTCTATAGGACGTCAGCACAGTACCGATGAGGGCGAGTGGACTACACACCGCTTTGATGACCTTCATATCATTCGCTGCCCCAGGGTCGAGCTTGCCATGACTGCAGACGATATCCGAGGTCGATATGTGGATGGTAGGCGAGCCATCTCCCTTGGACATGGCAGAGGGATCTTCCTCTGATGACTCTACGGGGGGCACGGGTGAAAGCACCTTCGGCTTCGCTATGTGCCGCGACAGCCACGACTCTAAGCTCTGCCGACTGACGACAACACCATCCTGAATGACAGTCAGCAATATTCTTGAGGAGTCCTGGGCGCAACTGAGCGCACCTCATTACGGGAGGTCAAGTTCCAATGACGGTATATATCCATGACCACGTTCCGTGTCCTGTCGAACCTCGCCCGTGCTTCCTTTTCCCTGGTATACAATAGGAGATAATCAGTCTCTGGAGAAAGTCTTGCTGATCTAGGCGCACCGTTGAGAGAATTCTTCACAGGCCTTGCGATGTTCAGCATTGAGTTGATAGACTACTTCCAGTGCCCGAGGGGGAGGTACAACACCAGTTGGCACAACGGATGCAGCCCGGCCAGCTTCCGACGCAGAAGCATCTGCGTTCATCTGCGACCCGTCTGGAGTATGGAAACCCTTGTGTCCAACACGCGCGTAGACAAGCATATATGCGTCTCTTGAGGAGATATAGCTGCGAATGGTGTCAGGAATTGGACTCTGCGATATATGCTTGCCTTACTCGGGGCCTTCCGCAGAGTTCAACCCCTCATCCTTTTGAGACGGCACCGGACTCCTATAAGGACGATGAACAGATATTAGCAACCCATAGCGAGACGGACTTACTCAACAATTTCGATCTCGCTATCACTGTCATCTATACGGCGACGTTTCTTAGGCGGACGACCTTTGGGTGCTGGTGGCTTCTTGTCGTCTTTGCCATTTTTCGCACCTTTCTTTGCACTGTCGACCTTTGGCACAAGGGAGTCCATCTTGGTGACGGTCTCATCGTTGAATTGATACCAGCCCTGGGTACTGATTGAGAACATTAGCCATACAAATCCGTGAAATCTGGTATGCCCAGGTACGCACTGCACATCGTAGACTTGTGCCTCGTAGTGTCCGTGGTACGCGCTGGCTCCCTTGTGCAGGAGGATTCCCCGAAGCTCGTAGAGGTTCTTACTCTCCTTCACATCCCTCTTCCTGAATTGCTTACGTGTCTCTTCGGGGCCGATAAACCTATCCATGTCGATGAACGTCGGAAACATGATCGTCTGCTTTGACTTCTTCCGCTCCATCGTCGAGATATCATACACGAAGCGAAGCAAAGAGAAGTGCAACACTGGGGCAATTGTCGTAGCTCCATATATCGCTTCGCGTCCTGCAGACTGTCACACTGCTGACAGTAGTACCTGAGTGAGGATGAGCGCCTGTGTTCCCTCAGCGCATGTCAGTGCGAGCACTCACTTGTTATCGCCCGACAACGTTTCCGGCTCTAGCGCAGCGTGCAGACGGTCTTCCAGGGTGGCATTGTTCTGCAATAAGGTTGGGTGTCTCTAGGATATGCTTGAAAGAGGGTGGCTGCATCTTACCTCCAAGTTGACTTCAATTTCCAAGAAGTCTGAATCACGCTCGGAACGACGTTGGCAGTTCTGACACACTGTGTTGTAGACCTGCCTTCCCTGGAACTGCCCAGTCGTCTCAGCTTAATTTCCATTCGATGACAAGCTCTGTGGCTCACTTGGTCTGGGATGAGCGACTTCAGCTCGGGGCTCCGCTGCTTCCTGAATTCGGTATCTAGATGAGCCATGAACAGCTTGGAGAATCTAGAGGTTGTCAGCGAAGCGTAGGCGACAAGTATACTGAGTACGCCACGCACTCCTGAGCGTCTTGTTGCTCTGTTGCCCGCAGCTTCAAGCTCTCTACCAGCTTCACCGGGTTGAAGGCACTCAAAGCGCTGTGTTGCATAGCAGCAAAGGTTACTTGCAGCTGAAATACAGGCGACTCCTGTGGAAGTACATGGCGCGAGGTTAGTTGAGCGATGCGGCCGTCATGGTAGGAATGGACCTCGAACGGGTGCTGTGCGTCTTGCGCGGGTTGGCATTCGTACACACCCTTTCGGAAAGGTATGTCCTGAAACCACACCTGCGTATGGATGGGTGAGTGTGATGCTCTCACTCTCTTGCAATGACGCATACCTGGAGATAGGCATTGGCGTAGCATGTGGCACCCAGGTTCTGCGGCGGACTTAACATCAAACCGTGCAAGTACGAGCCAAACAACGCACCTTGAGACCAATGGGAGTCTGACCATCTCGCGTATCCACGTTCGGATTCTCTCCGATACTGTTCGCTTTGACGTATGCATTATACGCGTCGTCTTGCATCATGTTAAGCGACGCTATTGCGGTGGGGATATTTGCGGCTTACCAGCATCCTCCCACGTATCCTGTCCAAGGTAGTTCAAGCAGTATGGGTTGTGTTTGCACGTCTTGCTGCCACATGTGGGACCCTCGTCGTCAGATATCACGATGACATCGTCCACCGTCCCTGCTTGGGCAGAAGCATCCGTATGTCCATCGGGCTGTTTCGTCTGAGGGGATTCCTCTTTGGTTGGAGAAAACTTCCGCTTCTCGGAGTACTTGTTGGGGCAAAGAGGGTATGTGCTGTTACTGGAGAAGCCGCAAGTCGCCATCCGATGCTGGTCAGTGATCTCGGACGCGATTGTCACCTCCGTCCCGACCCAGCCCCATGCAGAATACGCCGCATTCCCAGTAAGTTTCGTACGTTTGAGCCGTTCACCAGCAGGAAGACCAAAAGAACCAGGAGAAGCGCGGCGAGTGCGCTTTGGTGGCATGGACAGGTGCGAACGGTGGTGGACGAGAGAAGCAGTCGCGGTGGTGGCTGCTCGCGCTCCGTCCCGGGCGTCTGAGACTGCTGCACGCGTCGGCGCGTGAACGTGATTCAGATCTGCTGTCTTCTCCCTCTCAACCCTCGTCCGCTTTCTTTGCTTTCCCGTCGATGCTGCAGATAGATGTATTCTGCATGCGTATGCGGATATTGTGCTGTTTCTCGCGGCCGTATGTCCGGCCATGGCCAGGAGGGCTCTACCGAGACTTCAAACCCCGAACCTGGCCGCGGACTCGCTTCCCGGGTCGCTAGACAGACTTCGAACTCAAGGTTGTGATCGAGGTACTAACTGGGGCAAACGCCAACGGATCGTTCGCAGCAATCACAAATGTGACGAAGCCTCGCGAAGGTGACCGTGACCGTGGTTCGTTCCTCTACCTCCCACCACCACCTGCGATACACCCTCCCCTCCTCCGGGAAAAGCGTCTTACATAAAGCATCATGTTCCTCTGGCCCTTCATCATGGCTGGGACGCTCTTGCTGACGATTTTGAATCCCCCGTATACCGTGATGCTCGTCTTGCGGTCTGTTCCACGACGTGCTCACCTACTACTCTCCGGATCCGCATCGCTAGGTCGCCAAGTCCCGGACGCACACCTCCTCGCTCAGTCCTCCTGGATATCTCGCTTTGACCAGCATCATCGCCGTGCCCTTCCAGCCTCGCAACACAAAGATATGAACACGTCGATGGCACTCACAGTGTCAGAAACGATCGTCGGCATCGCCGCTGGCCCTCCGATCTTTGCTCTCCATGGTCTCTCCTCCCCAACTTACGCGAGGTCGTGCTATCTCTGCTCTCTTGTCGTCTTCTGCGCATTCTAGCACTACTCTGTCTGTTGGGTTTCATTCTGTGGTTCGCGTGCTGCATCGTCAATACGCTCGGCGTACCTCAGCCTACCTCGCCTGCACTGGAATTCGTTGAGAGTTTGAATAAGGAGGTAAGGCAGCTATAGCATTGCACCACAAGCCATGGAATTTATGCTGACTAGTGTTATATGTGCAGATCCGCGGGAGAGCCTTCACGCCTGACGCCTCGTTCGACAACAGCGGGTCCTCATCGGATCACAGCGACGAGGAGTGCGACGTCGTGCCTGTCGTCTGCGGTCTGGCAATACTCGATGGAACAATTGTCATTCCAAAAGCGGCGCTGGACACTGTGCCTGCGGTACCTCTGCGCCTCAACAGTCTGAGTCCGCTACTCCCTCAGTTGGACGAGGTCGACCTGCTACAGGCTTCGTTACCCACGGACGGAAACGAGGTGAGATTGGTCTTGCGGCTCAGGCATCGGCTCATACTAACGTAGCATTACCTGATAGGAAGGCTCTGGTGTCGACTCCGAGAGCACACGGATGGCATTGGCAGAAGCACCGCCGAGCTACTTGGAGGCCGCCCGTCTCGAAGAGGCCCGCGACGATGCATCTCTGCCTGAGCCATCTGACACGTCGTCTGCTACTGCTCAGCATCGAAGCAAGCATCGTCTTCCCTTGCTTCTCCTCCGTCGCAACAACGACGAGCCTTCGACGAGGTGTGGGACACGAACGTCAATGGGTGGCGAGGTTGGGGACGTTCGGCGGTCAGGCTTATGTTCGCAGGCCAGCTAAGCATGGAGACTTGGCTGTGGGCAACTTTGTCGCAGGCTGCGACTCCGGTATAACAAGCTCGTCTTTCCTCGCTTCCGGTACAACGCATACACATCACTACGCTTAAGCAGCTCGCATTGGTTATGATTGTTTTCCAAGATCTCGCTTGATATGTTACAGCTACACCAGACGCATCCCATCGCTTCAGAAACATTGTACATGGAGTCTCTCAGTGTTGGAGTTTGAGGATCGCATAGTGTTGACGATCGTGTCCTCAGATATCCCATCGACGCCTTAGCCATGAGCCTGTCCTCCCCGCCAACGGGTGTTCCAGCTCCTCAAGCCTTTTCAGACGATCCCTCTCCTCCGCCACCTCCCGCAGCACGTAGCTGACCTGCTCCGTGACGGTGCTTGACTGCTTGCGTGCCAGGGCATTGAGCTGTGTCTTCACCTGTAAGTTCTCCGCCTCCAGTGCCTCGCAGCGCTCCAGTGCCGCGATCGCCTTCGCCTCCCAGAACTCACGCCCGTGGGTGAAGTCACGGAGCTCGGTCTCCAGCATCTGGTTTTGCTTCGAGAGGGCGAGGACCTGCTCAGCGAGGTACTTGCCAGTCGCCGTGCGCGACTCTTCGGCGTTCTGGCGTAGGGCGCGCTCGTGCTCCAGCGCGGCGACGACTTCCCCCGTCTCCGAGCCAGGCTGGGAGGAGGCTTGGAGGAGAGTCTGTTTCAGGAAGGAGACCTCCGCGCGTAGAGAGCCGTTCTCGTCTGTGAGGGAGCGCTGCGCAGCTGTCTTCTTCCGGAGGAGGTCGTCGACGATGTCGCGCAGCTCGGTTTGGACGTTGCGTTCTACAGCAGTGCGAGATGGCGGTGTGGAGGACGATACACACAGGTGCAGGTTGAGGTTGCTCCGAAGTCCATCGTCAAAGCCAAGAAGTGTGGGTGTAGGGATCCCAGTGGGAGATTGGGCCGGCGCTGGAAGGGCGGGCGACGAGCAGATCACATCGTCGAACGATATAAGATCTTCAGCTGTACAAGAGGGATTGGTCCGCGAGATTCGCAACTGGGCGCAACTGGAGTCGTCGTCGTCTATCGCTGGGATTATGAAGGAGGCGGCAGTAGAGTCACGCGTAGAAGACCCAATAGTAGCCATCACAGGACGGAAAGAGTTTGGCTTCGTAGCATAGAACACGGAATAACAAGTGCTCTCCTGCCTGGAGGCTGGCAACGACTGGGTCGTCAGCCTCTGCTGACAGCGGTGCTGAGGACCATGTCTCTTTGTCCCGTGGCAGCAGACAGACGGAGCCTATATACTTGCTGACCGTTGGGATAGAATAGATGCGGGGAACGAGGTCTAGGAGCAGGCGATGATGATATAGGTGGTGGTGGTGGTGAACAGCTGAGAAGCGAGGCCGCCCATAGGGACGCGCCTTGCATAGATCGCGTCTCTATCATCGCACCTTGCGCTCACTCCCTCGTTTCCGCGATTCCTTGTCCGACGTGGAAGCCACTTCGCATTCTCTGCCTTTCGTGAGTGCACTGGCCCGTAGGGCACGGGTCGGAACCGCGCGATGGACTACTTCTCAAAGTTCCTACGGTCCAATACCCAACCGACGCCGAAGGCGGAGGTGCGTCCGCTCATCCTCCGCGATCACCCATGAGCTGACATGTCAACGGGCATGTGTAGATAGACCATGCGCAGGAGTTTCATAAGTCTTGGGTGCTCATCAAGGTCAGCAACGCCGACCATCCCTGCACGATTTCCTGCTCAGGATTTCGCAGAACACTCTCCTCCATCCAGATGAGCGACAGTTGACACGCGGCATCAATTCCACGGATGTTCCTGCTCATCTGCAGTCGATGGTGGATTCGCTGGTGTGGGAGTCTACACGGACTGAGGAAGGGTATGTCAAGCCTGATCGGCAGTGTTCATACCGCGCTGATGTTACGACGCTTCAGCGCAACTGGAGCTTGCTTGGAATACCTGTTGAAGAATGGTGCGTTTCGCTCGTGCTTATCCCATGCTCATGCTTGACGACCGAACGCGAAGATGTCTTGGGGACGCTCGTGAAACTCAGCGAGGCGGACCGACCGTTCGGCATCCAGGCAGAGGTCCTCCGAGCTGTTCAGAACATGGTGGTTCTGTTGGACGAACAGTTCCTAGTGCATTCTGCGGTTCACAAGGCTGTCCTCCGTCTCCTCCGGAGTTGCGTAGGGGATGATTTCCAAGAGCAGCTGGACGGTCGAAACAAACCTATGGGTGCCGCCGGCAATACGACCCGGACTCAACCATCCGAGTACGAGGAAGACTGTGAGTCGTTGAACCGTCTGTCGGCGCATATACTGATGTTCAGAACAGTGGTCAACCTGCTTTGCATCCTTTGCAGCCGAATCCGGACCTACCGGGAATTACTCATGATATTCTTCCACGACAAGCAATGGTACCGGCCAGAACCACTGTTCGCTGTCGAAGAAGAGGACGAAGACGAGGAGGTGGAGGAGGAAGAGGAAGTCGGGCCGTCTACCGCGACAGAGCAACCGACAGATCAGCCCACTGCTGACGCTAACGCTCAACGTCCTTCATCTCCTTCTCCGTCGCTTCAGACAGACGGCTCAGGACTCGGCTCTTCCACCACGAAGAAACCCGAGTACGAGTTTCTTTTGTTCAACTACCTCTTGCGCTTCGCCCACCGGGAGGGTCAGATAGGCGACTTTGCGCGCGCGGGTCTGCTTTTCTTGATGGATGTCGCTATGTCACCCGTGGACCCGTCACACAAGGCCAACGGCGAGGATTTGCGAACTTCTACGTCAACGATATCTACCTCCGATCACGATCCCAACACAGACGCAGCTTTAGCTCTTGCTGAGTACATTCTTGATGGCGACTTCTCGGACGTCCTCGCAGCGGGCTTGGCGGCGGTATACTCCCTACTTCCAACGAAGCTGGAGGTCAAGCCACCTATATCAGCAGAAACCGCACCTGGGACGGCCATGATCCTGGGTAGCAGCACCGCTCCCGACCTGCCACCAGAGGAAAAGGAGACACTCGATGCTGAACGGGAGAGGAGTAGAGCGATGGGTTTGGAGGAATCGTCGAGTCCGGACTTCAAGGGGCGCCTGGATCACTTCCTCAAACTGCTCGAGTTCCTGCAGGACGTCTTTCGACGAAACAAAGCGCACGATAACAGTGACGACAGCCTCGACCCATCCACGCTCGTCGGTTCGGCGATCGTGCAGAACATCCTGGACGCATTTCGTCGGGTTTTCCTCGAGAACATCCTTTACCCGTCAGTTCTCGAGTGCTCGGACGCCGACGGCAGCGCTGTAGCTGTCATGTCGTACATTGAGATCATGATACGGACACTGGAGAACGGACAACTCGCTGACCTGCTGATTGACTTCCTCATGAGCGAA
Source organism: Lentinus brumalis (assembly GCA_001792895.1). NCBI lineage: Eukaryota > Fungi > Basidiomycota > Agaricomycetes > Polyporales > Polyporaceae > Lentinus > Lentinus brumalis. The sequence continues at coordinate 1,928,053 of MARA01000004.1, forward strand.
GACAACTCAGAAGATCTCTCGTCGTCGCGACCACGCCCACGTTCGATGCTCAACCTTGGAGGAAAGCTACCCCCCAGCTCTACTTCGCAGACGGAATTGAACAAGCAGGCGAAACAGAGGCGGCGCAAGAGCACCGCGATGACGCTGCTGGAGATGGAGGCACCGGGAGCTCATCGGCAGTCTTCTTACTTCACTTCGATGGGTCGTTTCACCTTGAAGGACCTTATCTTGACCAGTCTTCGGTCGAAGTCGCAGCCGACGGCGACAGCGGCCCTTCAGCTCTTACAATCCCTCCTACTCCAGTACTGCACGTTATGTGTGGATCGCCTCCTTGTTGTCATCCCCGATCGTCAAGCCACCTCCTTCCCTCAACCTGCCATCCTCCCTGGAGCGTTCGAAGATGCCTTACCACCATCCTCTAAGCTCGCAGATGACGACGACGACGACGAGACGTTCGTCTATCCCGGCGCGGAAGGTACCGACGAAGCTGAATCCGTGCGTCCGAAGTCCGTCGTCGTGTTCAGTCAACCCGATACCACCTACGCGACCCACGAGCGCGAGATGGGCCTTTACCTCCAGCTTGTCTCGCGAGTTGACCCGAACCACACTGAAGATGCTTTCAGCACTGGCTACGATCATTACCTGCGCGATGCCCTGTTCTCTATTCAAAGCCAATCGTGCTTCCGAATGGACGTCGACCCAGACGACCGGGCGAAGCTGAAGCATCGCTTGAATCCTAACGACCCCGTACTTTCTCTTGTCCTCGATTCGCTCAGGAAGTTCTTCTCTAATACGCCAGAGACGAACATGGCATTGACAGGCGTGCTCGCGACGCTCGCTCTCTGCCCTGACCGTTCCCTTGCTGGTTGGCTTACCTTCGCGCCGAAGGATTCGCCTACTCCGTCGAATGCCCGGGACCAGGACGCCGTGGTGTCATACGAGGATGACGGGGACGACCGTTCCATCGACTTCCGGATAGAGGAGAAACTCGCGTCCGAGTCCCTCGGGCTCCCCGCGTCGAGTATGGACGAACAGTCGCGTCCAGTCATATACTCGATCTTCCACGGCCTCGTCTCGCAGCTCGAGCGGTACCGTCTGATGGTCGAAAACTTCGACCAGTACCTCATGGAGCGGCGTCAGGGCCTTCTATTCAACGAGAACTTGACCGACGCTCTAACTCTCGCGCTTGACTTCGAGAGTGGCATTACTCCCAAATCAGCCGGCTTTGGCGGCGCGTGGTCAATGCTCTCCTCCCCAGTGGAGGCACCGCAACGTCCGAAGCCCAAGTCAAAACAGTCCGCGTCGTCCACCCTTGTATCCTTCTTGACGCCAAAGAAGAACAAAGCTGCGAGGCCCACACCATCGGAGCCCACGACGCCTTCGAGGGGTGGTTCAAGGGCGGTCGATGCGAGTCCGTTCGGTCCTCACTATCAGAAGACGGGCGCTATCGTTGTCGAGCCGTTCCTCGCACCAGCGCCTTCCTCGGGGCCTTGGACACCTGCGAAGTCACGCAAGTGGAACGCTGATGAGGAGGACGTGTTCGGGTCGTCCGGGCAGTGGGGAGAGAAGCAGACATCCCAGGTGGTGGATGACTCTGACGAGGAGGAGGAAGAGGAGAAGTCCCAGATCGCGCACGTCACGTTATCGCACTTACTCGACAATGTCGTGATATTGGAGGAGTCCATCAAGGAGCTGGTAGCCATCATACATGCGAGGAGAAGTCTGGGCATAGATTCGATCCGCTATTTGTAACTTATACCATTGTGCTGTTGTGCCGGGTCTGGAGATGATACAATCGGATGTTCCGTTCCATAAACTCCTGGCCTTGCTTCTCCTCCCACAGACAGCCGCCTTCTAAAGTCTGCATGAGACGAATGTAGGGCTCAATTGTCCTACCAGAGGTTATAGTCCCGCGGAAGTACGAGCGTGTTCATTCGATGGACTAAATTCATATCGGATGCTCACATACAATCGCACAAGTGTCGTCTGTCACCCTTCGCTCCGCTTCATTCTCGCAGCCGACAAAGACCACGGGGAGGCCAAGTTCCGCCAAAACAAAGTACTTGAAGATTACATTGCGATATCTTATAACAGTCTCGACAGTCCCATGTACCATACTATCCTTCCAGCATATCTAAGACAGCCTATCCTAGCAATATCCGTAGCAGCCCACAGCATCACTATAAGTACAAACGTTTCACGAACATGCAAAGCGACCGAGATATGTAGCAACGACAAACAATACGAAAGGACGAAGCAATGATATTCTGCAAAACAGAATCGACAGACAAGTGATCACTGTACCTCCACGATGCGCATAACGTCGGAGACAACCTGGAGAGACTCCTCTGGGAGACCATTAGCACAACCCCTCGGCGAGGATGAGGACTGCCTACACCTACCGACGAAAGGAAACTCATGCCCGAGCTTCTTAGTACTCTTGTCGATGGCCTTCAAGGCGGCCGTCCAAGATATTTCCTCGCCGATTCCCTTCGGAGGAGACCGAATGATATCCATCATAATCTTCGCGACCGTGGACCAGCACACCTAAAAGCATGGTCAGGTACAAGATCAAGATCTCACCAACAGAGACGACGTACACCGAGGAGAGGGTCTAGAAGGAAGAAATCATTATCCTTGAACGTCTTCGTCACGCTCACAACCTCCATTACGGTGTCCAACGCCCGCTGCGCACTGTCATCGTGGGTGCGGTGTACGAGCCAGTGCAGCTGTGCCTTCGCAGACAGCATGACCACCAAGGAGAACTTGAGCGCGATGGCGCGCGGCCGCTCCCCATAAAAGCTCGCCTTTAGCATCTCACCATCGATATGCGAGCAACTGGAAGTGATCTCTTCTAGAAGCGGCCAGTAGGCGTTGAACCATGCTGGGCGCGCGCCGGAGAACATCCCGGTTGGGGTTGCGGCATTGATGGACTCCCAGTGCGTGACGAGCTCGTGCACGCGGATGAGGTACAGTAGGCTACGAGCACGGATGTAAGTCGTGTTGGTCTTGGCGAGGAACGGATAATATAACTGGAACAAGAGATACGATGGTCAGCTGTCGTAGTGTGAGCACATACAGCACACGACGTACTGCAACGTTCTTGAGCGCATCGTCGAAGTTCTTATCAAGACGTGTGGGTACATGGAACACGAAGGAGGAACACCGGTCGAGATACAGCATGTGCGAAAGGGCACTGATGAGCTCCACCTGGTCCGGGGTTGCCTCTTGCATCTGCAGCGGGTCGAACGCGTCCGTACTTGTAGGGAAGACGAGGTTGTGACGCCGTACGACATCTGCGCCCAGCACCAGTTGCTCCTCACCCTCTACCATCTGTTGCTTAAACAGATAGTAGATGGCGAGCAGGTACCGTACCTGCACCTCGCCCACTGGGTCGATAGTGTCGAGAACTCCAAAGAGGAGCTGCTCCTGCTCCCGCTCGACCGAGGAGTACATGTTCATCATGCGGCGCTCCATCTGCCAGAACAGGCACCCGAGCAGCTGCGCGACGTATGTGAACGCCGGGTGGACGACCGCCCCGCTGACGTCCCCGGCTAGAATAGCTTCCATCTTCTCCGGCGATAACGTGGACCCGTATTGCCGTGAATGCTCGATATATGTCTCCCGGCTGCAGAGGTGTGTCAGCGCTTGAAGTGAAGTGGAGTGGATTTGCCGACGTACAATTCCTCGAGCCCTTGCGGAATATGCGGGGCTGACAGGGTCAGGTCCGTAGTCGGCGATGGTACATTCATGCAATCAAACAGGACGTTCAATGCATGCGGGATATTGTACACGGGCACGCTATATCCACCACCAGAGTGAGATAAGCGGGAGGACGATGCCGTGGGCTGGTCGGGATGTGTGAGGTCCATCAATGGCACTATCGCAGTACGTCAGATACAGCACATCAGCCTGGTTCGTGGATACTGACAGATGCCATCGGGCAGGCCCTGCGGGTGAGCCATCGGCGCGACTTGATGTTCGTACTGGGCCAGACGTTGCTCGAGATAATGAGTTCGCATGAAGAGAGCTTCTGTGAGCGTTCGCTCAGTATTTTCTTCGTAGGTGCATTCCTTCTCCTTCCCGGCAACTTTGCAGGTGGAGCAGAATGGCCGGTCCGCGTCACATTTCTGTAAAACAGTCAGCACTCGTGTTTCGCTGAGTCGTGATGTCACGACATTAATGCGCTCAGATGCTCTCTGGTGCTCTGTATTGGGCTTGGGCGGATGGTTGAGGTCGGCTTACCCTCTGAGCAGGCTCATTATGTAGAGTGAGCGCCGACCAGTCTCCGCGGGACCTTAAGCCTTGGCGACCCCGCAAACACGGTGAGAGTACGATTCGGGAATTATGGTGTGCTCTCTGCGACCCCCGCAGAAGACTGGTAGACTTTCGTTGAACAGGACACTAACCTTTTTCTTCCGCCTGGTATCGGTGGTTAACATCGCGCTGAAACAGATCTTCAGGGGAGACATACCGGCACGGAGCACAGGCAGCGCCTTTCTTGAGATACTCACCCTTGGGAGTGGACGCGATAGCAGTCGCTGGAGTGTAAACACAGTCGATGGGTTTGCGTGCCTTGGAACAAGGGCCACACATGGGCTGGACACCGTCACACCGCTGCACCGCATTGGGATTAACATGGGTTACGAGGCGGGGACGGGATCGGGATCGCCGTGATACTCACAACCTTGCGACCCCTAGTCAGAAAAGCGTTAGACAGGCGTCAGTTTCCAAGTAACAACACTCGCACCTGCAGGCAGAACATGTCTGTGTCGGTGGGGGCATCTCTGGGCAATGTGGAGAGAGACGTAGAGAGTGGACCTAGGGGTCGTCAGTCAGAAATGGCACTCCCGATATACCCGATCCTCGCGCTTTGCACCAACGTTGTCGACTCACACGCAGTGTCTTGGTCAGCGACGACGCTTGCGTATCCCGAACGGAGGTTGATTTTGAAATGTACGACGCCCAGTGATCGTGACCTCGCAGGCCGCGGTGAGGGACGAGGGCAAGTTTCAGAGCAGCGGGACGCTGGCACGTTCAGCGGCCTCCACAGGACCCAACACAGCGGCTTGTAAGCTGATCTTGCCGCTGCAATGATACCACTGCGTTACTCTAGCCAGCCTGGACCGCCGGAAGTGCCGGAACTTGTGAGCTTCACACGTCTAAGTACCGGTGCGATCAAGCTTTCTCCATGCAGTGCCAGGAGCAACTCTGTGATGCGACGTGACGCGACGTGGGGGAGCGCCTGTCACCTATACACCTTCCCGCCAGTACTTGATTCGGAGGCTCAAAGATAAATCATACGGCAGCTAAACTTGGTCTTTCAGTTCAGCTGGGTTCAGCTCTTTTGCTAGTCGCAATGGCTACGTTGGTCTGCAGAGTCCTTTCAGCAGAACACCCAGGAGGCTCCATCACGCGTAACGTCGGGCTCGGTCACGTGCAGCAAACGCGACTTCAACGTTCTCAAGCTCTTCCTGAGGACCTGCACCACACCTGCTTCAGCTGTCTCCTCTCACCTTGTCTGACCCTGTCGATCCGCGCGATACCCTCGTCCCGCGACGCGACCTCTGCGGCGAACCCGCAGTATGTCGAACAATGTTGCGCTAGACTCGTGGCACTTGGACTCTCCTCTTTCCAACCTGAGCACGCCTTCTCAAGCAGATGAATCTGCTACTACGGCCAGCGACAGAATATTTTTTGGCCCGCTGCAGTCTCCGGAGAAGAAGTATGCTGCGCCCTCTGGTGGAGCCCGATTTCGTACGCCAATCCGTCGATCAACCAGACTCTCAACTGCGATGGTTCCTTTGCCGTTGTTCCCGGAGACCGTAGCCGAAGGAGTTAGTACGAGGGAAGGAACGCCCGAGGAGGATAGCTTGCCTGACGGTGAGTCTGTCTTCATCCCACTATTACAGTGACTGAAAGTGTATCCGCCCAGAGCCGTCCATCATACTTGCCAGCAGAGTGCTGAGCGCATGCAGCAATCCCTCGCCACCACCTAGTCCCCCGCCTACCCTCCCGCAACCGTTACGGGAATTCGACGATATTCAGCTCGTCGATGTTACAGATCCCGATGATGAGGAGGACACGAATGTCAGCACGCCCAAGGGCCCGCTCATTGCGCTCGACGGCCTGTCCGAACCTATCGTGTCTTCCTCTCCCTTCATACCGCCACCCCCCGTAACCGCTCCGGAACATCCAGACGATCAAGCCGATGTCTCTCAACCCGACCTCATCACCTTTGACTCGTTCTCGGAAGCTGACCCCGGTCCAAACCACGTCGCGAGTATTCCCTCAAGTGTCGCCGCTTCTACCCCGTCTCGCCTCGTCCCGAAGTCCATAGACGACCTTCTCTCTATGTCTCCGAACCCCATATCGACATCTTCTGCGCAGGCCGAGCGAGCCGTCATGCAGGAGATTGTCATGGCCAACGACGCTACCGTGACCCCGGACGAGGAAATGGAGGTAGTCCATTCGCTCGTTCATGGGGGTGGCCCTCGCGCGCCTTCGCCCCCTCTCATCGAGATGACTGCTCCTGAAGAGGAGACAGTATCTGATGCTCCAGCGCCCATGAATGAACTAGCTGTCACCAGTGAAGAAGACTCTCCTCCTCTCCGCCGCTCCACGCGACCACGACGAAGTCGCAGCTCCCTCCCGCAGACAGTCACGACTCCGTCTCCGAAAGTGATTTCCCCGGATAAGCAAGTTGACGTGGAAGCCGCCAACGACTCAGACACGACTCCACAATCGCAGCAGCGAAAACGGAAAGCGAAGCCTAGCCCAGCGCGGGAGGACAAGGGAGATGAAGCCGCTGCCGAGGTCCTTGCCACACCGAAGAGCCTCCCACAGCTCGCTCGCTCACACAGAGAGCTCGGCTCGCTGTCCCCTTTGTCTGCGGCTGTCCTCACGCAACTTCTGCCGCCGGGCGGCGATTCCGTCAGCGGTCCTTCGACTCCCCTGCCGCCGCCGCCCGAGGGGGTTCTCCAGCAACTGAGACACTACATGCGCCCGCCCCTAAGACGCCTCCCCACCAAACCACTTCCTTCGTGTTCCCCAGGGTCGGTTCCTCTGATACCTTAGGTGACGCCCGACGACCGAAGAGTCCCCTTCGTCCCTTCTCCCCCTATAGGTTTGCTGAGGGTTCGCGTACTCCCGCACGGCGAGTGCCTATAACGCAAGCAATTGCGGAGGGACGTATTCCTCGCAGAAACTTCTGGGATCTTTCGCCACAACGCATCCGCCCCAGGCCCCAGGTTCTCCCGTCTTCAAGAAGCCGGATCTTGATAACCCGGGTCGCAGTCCTGCAAGGCGAGTGCCCATGAGCGAAGCTCTTCCGGTGCCACCACCCTCGCCTGTCAGGGTAGACAAAGGCAAGGGCAAGGCTGTCTTTCGCACACAATCTCCCGTGCGCGTGCCCTCCGCACCTCCAAGAGAACGCAACGCGTCGGCTGAACCTCCGCTTGCGTTTGGAAGGAAAGCGCGCGGTACTTCGGCGGAGCCCTCTATAAGGCCACCCGCTCTGGGTCGTAGACCACTCTTTCAGAAGCCAGCATCCTCCGATGGCACATCTTCGAGTGTCTTGAAGCCCAGGACGGTCCTTCCGTTCCCGATCACTGGGCAGCAACGATTGCCTCCTGCTATTCCTGAAGCGGAGGAGCCCAGTTCGTCAGTCGCCCGCCCACGTGTTATCGCTGCCACAGCGAGTCCTGTGAAACACGGATCAAGCTTACGACAGCCGTCTGCTGGTGCAGGCAGCAAGATCCCCCGGATTGGTGTGAAGCCCTATGCTCGACCGAGAGCAGGGGCCGCTGATGCACCACCGAGCAAGTTGCCCACGCCAGCGAAGGCTAGGATTGTAACGAAAGCGAAGGTATTAATCACCGCATGATCTTGACGACCGCTTGCTAAATGAGTACATACCACGCCGTAGCCTCTGCGCATCATCAATGTTGGTTCTTCAAGTGGTGGAAGCAGCTCAGATGAAGGACCGGCCGCATCAACCGCAGTCAAGCGAGCCGCGGTACATGTCCCTGATTCACGACGTGCTTTGACGACTCAGTCGTCGACAACTCCTTCCGACTCTGATGCTGCTCATGGGCTCAAACGGAAGCGTGAACCAGAGACTGCCGGCTTGAAAACGTCTATTCCTGGCGCGCAACCCGTTATCGTCATGCGCAAGGTCGTTCCGGGCATGTTCAACAAAGGCAAGGAGGCATCGTCTGGCTCAACACCCAGAGCACTCCCAAGTGCAGGTGGAAGGACTGCCCTCACCTCGCCCCAGAAGCCGTCGGGACCTATCAAGGCGCGTTCGGCTTTGGATTGGAAAAAGCCGCAACCTGAAGGCCAACCACCGCCGGCCGCACCCGCGCCACTCAAGGCAGAGAAGGGTGCCTCCGTAACTCAGCACTCTCCAGAATCCGTATCACTTCCGGTTGTAGTCGACGCTCAGGCTGTACCTACGAAGGATACACGGGAACCCTCACCGCCTCCTCGCGTCGATGTTCCTGACCCTGCACCCGCACCTCCGCCGGCAGCCGCGCCACCACCAGCACCAACGTCTGTCCTTACAGAGGAGTCGCCCGACGTAGCGAATGAAGCTGTACACTCCGAACCTGCCCCTCCACCAGCAGCTGAGGAGACGACCACGTCACAGAGGCAGCGCCGCTCGACGCGGTCGAAACGCGGATCGGCACCCTCCACAGACGTGTTCGGCTCTGTGGTGTCCACGACTTCTACACGTCCATCGCAGTCACGCCGCCGGGGACCTCTCCCATCCGAGACCGCAGGCCCTTTCGCGGGCATGAGCGCACTTGCGCTCAAGACCCTGACGTCTGCGAACACGGTCCGCAATCAGCAGCAGGTCGTGATCATCCAGACTGAGGTGATCCGGAAGGAGGGACCCCGCCCGGACAGCCCGACGACGCGGGTTCGGTCGGCGCTGGAGAAGCAGAAGGAAGAGCTGGCCCTACAGCGGAAGGAGCGCGCGGAGAGACGTGCTCGGCGCTCTACCGGCAGCGATCTCGACGACCCGCCTGCCGGGAGTACGACCGGCGACGAGACGGCCATGGATGGAGCACCTGATGGCGGTGACGCCAGCTTCATGAGCGTCGACCGTGATGGAGACTCAGAGGCCGTGCCCATCAGACATCGACGCGGACCTGGGGATGAGGAAGATTACGAGACTCCTCCCCGACCGGAGAGACCGGCGAAGCGAGGCCGTTTTGAGGGCGGAGATGACGAGGGTGCGAAAGAGAGAGATCCTCCGCAGAGGCGGGTCAAGTGGGACAAGGGGCTACACACTACGGTGTTCTTGAATGACACGCCGCCAAAGCCGAAGTGGAACACGAAAGCTGTGCCGTCGCATAAGAGCTGCTTAACCCCCGCTGCGAAGGTGTGTTCCACCCGGTCATCTGACACTATGAGGATAGCATGCTAACCAGCGTCGATATGTGTCAGGCTCTGCGTCTCGACACTCTGGGTAACGTCCTGAACGCCGAGGCTCCGCTTGGCGGACTCGTCAAGGAGAACATTACCGTGAAGAAGTTCGTCTTTGAGGATGATGCGGTTCCAGAGCCCGAGACCCCAGCTCCACCCCCGGACCCTCCTGTGAAGAGTACAAGGAGCAAGGGTAAGAAGACGAAGTCGTGATCGACAAACTTACAGAAGAACTAGTGATATATCCGGCACCTCATGTATATCCGTATCTTATTGCATTGCTATTGATGACTTCTTGTCTTGTCTACCATGTCATTTGTCTGCTATCCCTCAGGAAAATTTAGAGTCAGAGTGGTGTAGGTGCTCGTAGTCGCCGTTACAGGCGAGAACGGTGTTCATGACGGTTAACGGGTTGCAGTGGTAGGGCTAGGTATGTTACAAAGTGCTCTGATTCTAATTCATAAACTTTCGTCCCGTTTTACTTACCACCTCTGTAGTTGATCGTGGGGCTTGCCTGGTTGACAGGGAGGACGAAGAGTTCGGCGATGTTGACGTGGGGTGGACGAGAGGCAGCCCAGACGATCTCTTCGGCGATGTCCTCCGCAACCACTGGATAGACCTGTGAGCCACTGTGACATGTTTGATTACAGCAGTAATCACTTACATGGCTGAAGGCCCTCGTAGACCTTATCGGCCGCGGACTTGTCTCCACGGAACCGGACAACCGAGAACTCGGTCTCAACCATACCTGCGGTGATTCGAGAGCATGAGGCTTCGCTGCCGACTACACATGCTGTCACATAGCTACGCACCAGGCTGAACCTCCGTGACGCGGATCGGGGTGTCAACGACCTCACGCAGGAGCGCGCCCGTGAACGCACGCACGGCGTGCTTGGTGGCACAGTAGATGCTTCCGCCAGCATATGGTTCGCGTCCTGATGACCAGCGCGTCAGGGCGGACATTGGGTCAGTTACTGACTAGACTCACCTGCGATGGAACCGACGTTGATGATATGACCGGTCTTGCGTGCCCTGAAGTCTGCCAGATAGAGGTTGATTCCACGTTGCCACGGGAGCAGAGACAAGGTCACGGATGCGCACCTTTGATGACGAGCTGCGTCATCGCGATGAGTCCGAAGACGTTGACCTGGAACATCGCCTCCAAGTCGGTGTCCGCGATGTCCCCGACCTTCTCAACACCGAGCACGAAGCCCGCGTTGTTGACTGTGCCGGACATATGTCAACTGAGCAAGACATCATCGGGGAAATAAAGGCCACGATTGGACGCACCAAGGATGTCGATGTTACGGAGGTCTTGCGGGATCTTGTCAAAGAGGGATGCAACTTGCTTCTTGTCGGAGACATCGAGTTGGACAGTGGCGAATTTACCGCCCTGCTGAAGACCTGACTCTTTGTGTGCGGCGGTACAGGCCTCTGCGACCGACTTGAGAGCATCTACGCGCCGAGCGGCAAGGATAATGTTCGAGCCGCCCTGTTAGATCCTCGTCACTTATGCTCCTGTTCGTACAAGGTGGTTGTAGCTGACCTTGGCGAACAGCACTGCGGTGGCCTAGACAACATCAACACCATCAATGAGAAGGTCGTTCGTGCCAGAATGTGCAGGAAGACGCACCGCGCCAATACCAGCGCTCGCTCCCGTTATGAGCACGGTCTTGCCGATGAGACGAGAGGCGTTGAAGACAGACATGTCGCGTCGCTGGGTCCTCTGGAGCTGGCTGGTCAAGATGGCGGTTCGTACGACAGAGGAATGTCTGTCAAGCACGGCGTGCACGAAGCGTGAGGGTGCGCGAGCGTGCTGGAGGCGCAATACTTGCGGAATAGACGGGAGCCGGCCGCGGGAGGCTCGGAGCTGCTATCTGTGATCAATCGCCCGTGTACAGGTGTCAGGAGTCGATTGCATCTTGCGCTCTCACCGTCGTGGTCATCTTTCTTGTCACCTGCTTTCTCTCCGTGCACGCGCTGCGGACTGCCGGAGAGGCCTATCGGGAGCGAAACATTGGTGGGAATGCGCTAAGCGGCGGGTTTGATGTCATGGACGACTTGGAGAAACACCGTTGGGAGCGCCTACTCCGATGGCTCAGCGAGGAGCACGGGATGGACGTCGGGGAGAGTGCGTTCCATGTCGAGGCCCGCGAGGTACCAGGTATGTCCTGCATTTGCCGTTAGGATCTTGCTATCTCAATGGTATGGGCGACAGGCGCGGGGAGAGGTCTTTTTGCGACCAGGGATTGCCCAGTGAGTAAGAGATAACTGTCACAGTCCAGATGGACCACTCAGTCGCGTGCAGCGATCTACGACTCTCTTCAAGGTCCCTTCGACCGCCCTCATGAACAAGAAAACTGTCGCCAAGTTGTACGCTCAACTGCGCGGGCGAAGACTGTCTGGCGTTCTGCTTGTTTCTTTGCATCTACTTCTACACAAGCCCCTCGGCGATGAGGACTCCCAGGATCCTGTGTTCGGACCATACATATCTACATTGCCCCGGGACTTCTCGAGCCACCCCCTAAGCTGGTTGGTGAAACGCGACACCAAGGAGGAAGACGCTTGGGAACGTGTCGCACTCAGTCTACTACCGCCCAGTACTCTCCGGAAGCTGTCCGTTCTTCACGACCGCTTTCGGGCGGACTGGCAAATTCTACGTCGCGTGCTGGTGCGTGCTTTCCTTGATTGTCCACTCATTCATAGATGAAGCCGACTTATACATATCATCTGGCAGGAGGAAGACGCGTCTGTGGTCGCCAGTTCCTCAAGATCAGACATATCATTGGTCTCTTCACCTGAAAACATCAATGAACTGATGATGGACTTCCTCTGGGCATGGCTAAATGGTCGCTATATGTCTCGTCCCTCTTCGCAACCATCCTGCTCATGGGTCTACTGCAGTCAACACGCGATGCATCTTCTGGCGCATTCAGCCTACACTATCGGATCAGGACAACTTCACTCTCTGCCCTGTTCTGGATTTTGCCAATCACAACAGCGGCCACTCTCATATCTTTCCTGTTGTCGACTCCGACATCTGGGGTGGGGTTGCGAAGAAACCGCCAAAGTACTTCGTCTTCTTCGGTCCGTCTCAAGGAGCAGTCTCAGAAGGACAGCAGCTGTATCTGCAATATGGGACCCACTCGAACGCCTTCTTGTTCTCCGAATACGGTTTTGTGAATGACTTCCCCGAAGGGGCAGTTGCCAGCGGTGCCTATGCCGGGGAAGTGGACGTGCACGAACTAGTTGAGGAGTTGTTCGCCCAGAAGGCTCTTCTGGGTTCCCGATTGAAGGAAGTTCTGACTGACGAAGGCTACTGGGGTAGGTCATCGACTGCGGTCTCAATGTCAGCCATTAATCGACATCTTCCAGCGATTGGACTGTCCACGCAGCTCCTGCTCCTGCGCACCCTTCGTATAGGTTGATGGTGGCGCTTCGCCTCCTGGAAGCCTTTGAGAACGCCAATGAAACAGGCCAAGCGTCGTTCGACGCTATTGTGGGTCAGTGGCGTCAAGTGACCTACGGCCAGGCGGACAACATTTCGATGCAGAACGAGGAGCGATGGAGAACTACTTTGCATCGCATGTGCAGCCAAGTTGCCGAACGCGCTCGTACGCACCTGGCCCTTTTATCCAATGCCTCATGTACAGGCGGAACCAGCGGCTGGCACAGGTGGATGCACTCAAACATCTCTGTTTTGTGGCAGGAGGAGCTTGAGGTCGCGGAATCAGTGATGGCCAGTTTGGAAGCGGGTGCGGAGTTCTGAGCCTTGGACGTTATACTTGATCAGTTAGTCCCTATGTCGAATGTCGTCGTTGTTGGCACAGTCCAGGAAATGATACGCACGACCTCGGACCGAATAGCTGCTGTATTGCCCGCCCGTGTTGCAACAGATGTGTTATTGCTGGCCGCGGAGAGGTCGGGCTGTGAGAGCGCGACTCGTGTATAGGGCTTATGTCAGCAAAGCAGTACGAGGACAGAGAACAGGAGCCGGGCGTTTCGGTGACATCTCGCCTCGTTTCTTTCTTGTCTCTCCTTCACTGTACTGACCCCGGACTACCACCTAGGCGGGCACACCCTTCCTCCTCGCAGGACTTGCTCCTGTTCTCTTCCCCTTCCCTCGTCTCCCTCCTCTGTCTGTGTTCTCAAGGCTCCCACCTCCTAAGATGGCTCTCCTCGACGCAATGAGTACGAAGGCTCAACGGGCATTCTTTGGCACAGGTGCGTGCGGAGTGAAATTTCTACTTCCTGTGGACATTGACGTCGGAACATGGGTGCAGTACTATTCCGTGAGTGGCTGGACATTGAGAATCAGTGGGCTTGGTGCTGACCATATCCCAGAGGCGATCGTCGTAATCGTCATGGTTGCTATCACATTCAGCAAGGTGGAGGACAACTTTGACTTGACGGATGCGCGGTACAAGGTGCGTCACGCAGATATACATCAGCCACGTTCCTCGTAGTTACCCATACTCGTCTACAGACTATCCCATGTTACCTTGCCCTCTTCGTTCTTGCCGAGTATGTATGCTCTGTATCTGTTCCGGCACACTGTACTCACCAGATCAGGTTGTTTGAGATCTTCATGGCTTACGATGCTCTACGACTACGGAACGTTATACAGCTGGTGGGCATACTGTGTAAGTATTTGCGACCTTCCCTGTAGTCTGCGTGGTGGCCACTGACGCGCCTATCCTCACGCAGTATTCCATGTGGCGCTTCTGGTCATGGCCGCACTGCAAGTGCACGAGACGCGCGGTGCACTTGTCTCTAATCCAGGGAAGAATTGGACCCAAGACTACCTCGTATGTGGCCCTTGTCGTGTCGCCTATAGCGACAATTGATCCTATGACATCGACAGCACGGCGACGGCTCAGGAACTGTCTGGTCACGAGTGTTCCCTTTCCTCGTCGTTTCGCCCGTGGTCATTGGGCTTACATGGCTGGTCATGATTTGGTTTGTGCGCCAGCTCTACTATGAGTTCGGGTACGTGCTCAAATCGTGAAGTCTGATCGAAGTTCCTGAACTTGCTCTCAGTTGGGCCATCTTCCATATTGTGGGAGCGAATCCCGCCGCCAAGAGTGAGTGCGTTCATCGTTGCGCCCATCGTATAGCCTAATCGGAGGACTCGGTCAGCGATGTACCAGTACTATCAAGTCATGATTTGCCTGCTCAAGTTCGACTTCTTCGCGTTCATCGGCGTCACGATGCAGCTTCTCATCGTCGTGCTCGCGACGAGCACCGCGGAGTTCGGTCTCACGATCGCGGCTATCCCCATTGTGCTCGTGCTGCTCATCGGCGCCGGGTTGGCTGTACAACGCGAAATCAAGTGGTGCGTATGGTCGAGTGGTTCTCGACGTATCAGGAGCTCAGTTGTTTGTGTCTAGGCTCATGACAGTGTCGCTCATCCTGATGCTGGCTGCCGAGTCGTACTGTGAGTTTTTTGCACGTCCGTCTTCCTATTCATGTCTGATGATTTGCTTGCTACAGTCAGTACGTGTCTTTCGCCCGTAGCAAGCCTCGTAAGTTACTGACATGTTGCAGTCTACAAGCTTGTTCGTTTCTTCGAGCCCAGTTCAAGGTACCTATATGACACCGTGCGGTCAACAATCACGACATTCAGTGCGTATATGCGTTGCAAGGGCCGCTCTTTGTCGTGGATCCAGACTCACGCCTCCACAGCAATCATTGCCTTCTTGCTCCTATTCGCGACGTTTGCAATCGGTCTGCGCTGCTTCGCTGACTTCGACAAGGGTCTGCTGAAGAGCAAGCTGCACGGTCAGTCTTACAAGCCTGTCAGCCAGGGTTACAGGAGGACTTATTCGGTGATTTTTCCACATTCAGAGCCTTCCTTCCAACGCAGATACTCATCTTCTACCCACGGCACCGCAGGCGCAAAGAAGGAGGAAGGGTACGGGGCGGGAACGCCGCTGGGACAGCGCGTCTCAATAGAGTGAAAGGAGCCCTCGCGGGATCTCTTACCTCGACTCTGTGATCACGTCCCTCACGTCATGGATCACGACCTCTGCAATTTCAAGCCTGATCGGGGATACATTCTTGCACTTATGATGTTCGGTGGATTGGATGGTCGATGGACTTCTTGCTTGCTGTCGCTTTACTTCGCACTTATTTATGCTCTAATTCACCTTGTAACATGTTCTCTAGCACGACGACCTCGAGCCTCACAGTGATACATCCAGGATACATCTAGCTATTATGTAGCCAACCTACGGCCATTCACAAAAGAATCGGCAGCAGGCCCAGGCTGAGCGCGTATGATGCTGCTAATCCGAAGCCGGATGAGAACGAGGTGAGTGTGGCCGCGCCGTTGCCTGTTGCAGTGGGGAGGGGCTGCGTGGCGATGGACGTGCCGTCGAGCCACGGGCTCTGCGGGGGTGCAGAAGACAGTTGTGGGAAGTCTTGGAGGGTGTTCGTGCCGTTTGTGCATGCATCGGTGGGGTGGTCGTTCATCACCGTCACGCTGCGACGAGAGGCTTGTCAGCGGCGCGCGGGTGATACAGGGCGGTGTGGATCTGTTCGATACTCACGGGTAGGCGGTGATTGAGAAGAAGGCCTGGTCATTGATGTGGGAGGCCTCGTAGAATGTCAACTGCGGAAAGATAATGGGTGTCAGTAAGATATACGGCCTCAGAGGATCGTATGCGCGGAGTTACAGCCTAAGCATGCCCGCAGGAGGCAGGTTCTCAGCAAGCTGCAAGGTGCATGGTAGCATAGGGAAGGCCGCGAGCGCAGTTGTGCAGTTTGCATCAGTCATGCACGTCAGGCATGACCTCTTACGGCTCGAGACGGAAGGCGCGAACAGACAGACAAACTTACGTTGTAGGAACCAGCTGGGATGCATGTAGAGACATTGTAATCCAAGTGCTTGACTGTGCTGCCCTGTTCCCGGGTTAGCAGGTCCGGGCCCGAGGACACAGTGAGGTTCAGCCTCGTTTGGTATGAGACGAGATAGATCTCAAGGCTGTCGAAACGGGTAGACTTGTCCGAGCCGGGTATCGACGCGCTCTGGTCCAGATGCCCGTCACCAGATATCTAGAGAACACGAATATGAGCATGTCATGCATGAGGCGACGATCATGATAGTCCTACGTCGATGGCAACTTGGGTGACAGACCCGGCATGCATGGGGCTGGCGTGAGTCGCAACCCATTAACTTTATTACCACTTCACCCGACAGAGTCCGCACCTATTCGGAGCCGGAGCGTCCACTATTGCAAGCCCATTGGTGAATATCTGGCCGTTCACGAGAGTCTGTGCGTGTACGCCAACGCAGGCAGCAAGAAGAGCAACAAGTGAAAGGAGTGTGGGGTGCATCTGCTAGTCAGCGGAAACTGGAAGTACGAAGAAAAGATAGAGACGTGTACAAGGTCCTTCGGCTGGACATTTTGTTACTTCCGAGGCGTCCAAATCCATGCAATCCTCGCCCTCGGGCAACAGCCGGGGTCAGGAACACTGACTCAGCGCCCATAATGCGGACTATCCTCGGACCTCGGGAGTCGGGGCAAGAGCGTCTCCTCGACGCGTCAACGCGTGATGCGTGATGCGTGACGGACGCGTCTCTACCACTCACCACCACCATCGTTGCCGCCTCCCTGGTTTGTCCCGTCATGGATGATCGCGAGGACCCCATCTTTCAGTTCTTTCCAAACGCTGAGGATGTCGACCTTTATGAGGTCCTTGGCGTCAAGCCAGACGCGAAGCCAGACGACATGAAGAAGGCATACCGGAAGCTCGCGCTCAAGTATCACCCCGACAAACACGTCAATGCGGATGAGAGCGCAAAGACGGACGCGTCATTGAAGTTCCAGCAGCTTGGCTTTGCATACGCGGTGCTTTCTGACGCGAAGCGGCGGAGTCGGTACGACCTGACCGGCAAGACGGACGAAGGTATTGACTTTGGTCCCGGAGAGGATGGATGGGAGGCATACTTCGAGGAGCTGTTTGACCGCGTCACGAAAGGGAAGCTGGATGACATGAAGAAAGAGTACCAGGGTGAGTAAAAAGATCGGCTACTGGGGCGTCTATGATGCGACTGCTTTGCTAGGTTCTGCCGAAGAGGTGGAGGATCTCAAGCGGGCGTATACCGAGACCGACGGTTCGCTTGAGGACATCATGACCCATATCCCCCATTCTACCTTTGACGACGAGGCACGCTTCATTGTCGCCATCTCTGACCTCATCAAGAAAGGCGAACTGCCTCTACTGTCCCAGTGGGAGACGAGCACGAAGGACGAGAAGGCGAAGCTTGTGCGGAAAAAGCAGGCGGACAAGGAGGCCGGGGAGGCCGAGGCATTGGCGAAAGAGCTCGGTGTATGGGATGAGTTCTACGGGAGTGGGAAGCCCGGCGCGCGGAAGACCAAGGGCAAAGGCAAGGGGAAGCAGCAGCAGGCCGACGGGGAGGAGGACACGTCGGCGCTGCAGGCTCTGATTCTCAAGAAGCGCAAGAACATGGACAGTTTCTTTGACAACCTTGCTGAGAAGTATGGGGGGCAGGATGCGGGGGCGAAGGGAGGGAAGAAGGGGAAGAAACGTGCCAAGGCGGCGGAGGATGGCCAGGAGGCGGAAGAGGTGTCGGAGGCGTCGCCAAAGAAGAAGTCGCGGAAAGGCGTTCTGCCACCGCCAGATATCGACGACGCTGAGTTTGAGAGAACACAGCAGCGGTTGATGGAGGACAAAGCAAGACGGACGGCGGCTGGGCCAAGCGCGGCTCCGACCAGGAGTGCCGCCAAGGATCGGGCGGCGAAAGGGAGGAAGAAGTGATGATCGTTGTGCTTCCAGATTTTGTCCTGTTGTATTGTAAGTCTTCGCTCTGCTTTCAATGACACCACGTCCTATCATCATGAGCCCTCTTGAGTCACACAGGCGCGTGAAACGCGTCTTTTGTTCGAGACGCGCTCACGTGATCGCGGTAATTGCGATTGTCAGGCGGTGGTTAGAGCATATATGAGTTGTTGATTCCTTCCGTTTCGCACTCACCACTTGTCGTACCAGACCATGGCCTCCCGCAAGAAGGTCAAGAGAGGCGGCGCAAGTCGTCTGCTTCCCGCCGCTGAACAAAGCGGGTCTGCCACCAATTCCCAGGTCCCAGCTCGACGCATCCGGGGTAAACGAGGTGGTCTCAAGGACATGCCCACGCTGCCTGTTGACGTTCTGCTCGAGGTTAGTTAGAGTGGCGGGACTTCGACTGCTGACTGACTGACACACTCAAAGATATTCGCGCACATGCATCCACGAGACCTTCTCAATATGTCGCGCACCTCTCGCGACTTCCGCTCGTTCTTAATGAACAGAGCTAACGCGGGCTTGTGGAGGGCGGCTAGATCCAATGAACCTGGTCTCCCGGAATGTCCGCCGTTCCTAAGCGAGCCGGCATATGCCAACGTTGTCTTCTCTTCCTTGTGCCATGTAGGTATGGTCAGTTTGGTTCGTTGAGCCCGATTGCTTACATGCACCTGTCTTCACAGGTCTGCTTGAAGAACGTGCCACATCACACGCGCGTGTTCATAGAGTTTGGGGCACGATATTGCACAAAATGCGGAGACAATATGTGTGTATCTATCATGGCTTGTTGGTGAGTTCTCGCGATTGACCGTTTCCAGGCTCGTCGACCGCGACCAGGATGAAGAACTCGACGATTTCCTCCAAGAGTTGGAAGAGTTTATGACCGACGACGGGGAGAAGGATGAAGTTGAGTTGCCTTTGCTGTTCACCCACCACTATCCGCCCAGACTTCTACGCTCGCAAATCGCCGAGTTCCGTGCGCGATGGGATGCAAACTCGGATGATGAAGCCCGTAACAAGCTTATCGAGGAAGAAGCGGGTAGGAAGAAGGAGATAGAGGCGGTACGTGTGCATCTCACACTGCTCGAGAGCACCCTTCCTCATATGCCTGCAGTGGTCAAATGAATTTTACGCCTGGATTGACGGGAAGTCGTCTGCACGAAGTGCCGAGCTTGCAAAACTGAGACGTGGCAGAGTTGATGCGTATGTCAAGATGTTGTCGTTTTGCTCAGCTCATGGGTTGATAACGACTGGCTGGTCTGTTAGAATAATGGACCGCTTGCGTCAGGAGGGCTGGCAACAGGAAATGGCTCTGCCTGATAATAAGGAGCGCTTGAAGTCTCTCGCCAAACAGAAGTTCGCCAACAAACCGGCCGCTCTGACGGACAAGGGTGAGTTCTTCGTTGTGTGAACTACAGCTCCAGCCACTGACCACGAGTAGTCTGGAAGAACATACGCGGCGAGGCCAACAAGTGGATAGAAACAGTTCGAGCTCAGCGTCTGCACGACCACCGCCGCGGGGTCTTGGATGAACGGTTCAATGTCTTCGCCGACTTCATCAAACGCTGGACAGGCGACCACTGGCCTAGCGAGGATGACCAAGAGGAGCCTATTCCTCTCGAGGGCATCAAGCTCGGCGACTGGCTCGTGATGCCTGAGATTCAGACTCTTCTGGACTACTTCGACGAGAAGGTCCAGTTGACGGATGCAATCTTAGAGAAGGCTCTTCAAGACGGGTCATTCAACCCTGTTAGCCTCGCTTACGTCTGGTACCGCGACCGCAGGGTGAACCTCATCGGCATTTTGAAGCGCTCGCTTGGCCTACCTGAGCTGGACGAAGATGATGACCCTCTAGACCTGGCCATTCATTCCTTCGACTGCGTCTACTGCGACGAGAAGTTCATGAAATTCCCCGAGGTGCTCATGCATCGATGCCGATGGAGCTGGAAGAAGAGCAAGTACGCACAGTACTGCCTCGACTATAGGGCGATAGCGCAGGCTTACACTTGTGACTGGAGTCTTCAAATCAAGTGTTGGAGTCCTGACCTTGTTCGCCTCAACCCTCGCGTGTTCCCCGACAAGGCGCGGGCTCTCGTTCTAACGATGGGGCTCAACCCGGCCGCTGCGACTCACGAGGCCATGAACAAGTGCAAGACGCGCTTGACGTGCGCCGACTGCGGGCGAAAACCGGATGGCAAGTACGAGGTATTTGACTGGAAGCGTGCGGTGCGTCTTGTGGACTTATGTACTCGGTATAGTTGTTGACATCTCTC
The DNA here is from genome assembly GCA_001792895.1 of Lentinus brumalis. Classification (NCBI taxonomy): domain Eukaryota; kingdom Fungi; phylum Basidiomycota; class Agaricomycetes; order Polyporales; family Polyporaceae; genus Lentinus; species Lentinus brumalis. The sequence goes on from MARA01000004.1 coordinate 1,948,563, forward strand.
ATATTCCGGCAGCTGCTTCACCAGGACAGCGAAGCACACTTCGGCGACTTGCAGCCTTGTAACTGGGTCGTTCTGCCGGAAGAAGTCGCGGAACGCGTGCGAGACCACGAGGCCGCCATGAAGCAGGCGGGCAACAGCCGCTACTTCCGTACCGTAAGTTACTACAGGTGCGATGTCCGCCGTTGCAGGTGGAGTGTCAAATTCTACTACTACGAACGCGAGGAGCTGTTCGCCCACATGCACCGAGAGTAAGCAGCCTTTCATGCTCTCATTGAATCGAGTTGACCTTCCCACCACAGGCATGGCATCTCGGAAGCAGAAGTGGACGATGACAAGCTATACATCGAGCTGGAGGCTCATGCGGTGAAGGATCCTCCGTATGTGTACTTCTCCCACAGCACGTCCGGAGATATCGTGGTATCGCAGTGAGCGGAGATGAGGGGCCGGGAAGCATCAATATCTCGGGTGGAGTGGATGGCGATCCGTAGTCTGTTTTCTAGCTCAGTGTGAGCACGACACGTTGACAGTGAGCAAAGCATGTTGTTCTCGTAACAATCCATGGCGTGCTCCGAGACAAAGCATGACCGTGACTTGCGGCATCTCGAGACGGTTACACCTAACACTGGCTTGGCGATGAATCCTGGAGGCGTCCAGACGTATATCAACACAGCATGGAATCACAGTAAATTGATCGTGTAGTAACAAGATACAGAGATGAGTGCAGCGTACAAGAGAAAGGGTATTACTCGAAAGAAGAACGGCAAGTACCTTGGAGTACAATAAGGGAATATGTTGCATTGCGAGCTCTATTGCACTTTAGGATGCCGCCTTCAGACAGCGGCGCGTGCGCCGTTGACACCTGCGCCCGTCGCGGTGGTACCATGGCCCGCGGTGCCCGCTCCACCCAGCGGGGCGCCTGAACCCGTACCAGCCCGGTTTGTGTGAGCCGCACCGTCCTTGTGGGTCATGCCCGAGGCAGTACCAGCACCACCGTGACCGTATCCGCCAGTTCCCGAGCCGTACGAGGCATCGGTGTGCTTGGTCGACAAGAGGCCGAACGCGCCGTAGTCAACACTGCGGAGGCTCCACAGGAAGAAGAAGAGGAAGACGGGTCCGGCGAGAAGGTCGAGGATACCGTAGAATATCATCTCGTGGGTGGGTGAGAGGACGTTGCCACCCTCAGACAAACCCCAGGCGATGGGGTAAAGCATGAGGAGGAAGGAGAGGTAGCCGGCACTCCGAAGGTAGCCACTGCGGCCAACGCCGCCAGACGCGAAGGTCGAGCGTGGGCCGTGACCGAGGAGGACATACCTGAAACATACGTGGTCAGCACGCGTGGACGGACAAGATGGCGAGATGACGAACCAGATGTAAAGGAGCGCCATGACTCCGAACACGAAGTATCCCCACTTGTAGACCGTGGCGACGAGGGCGCCTACGAGGCCGCAGATGACGAAGACCCATGCCATGAAGAGTGTCGTGAAGATGTCGGAGATCGACAGGCCGGTAGCAAGAAGCAGCTCGAGAAGGAGCAGCGGTAACGTGATGAACCACTGTATGTAGCGGACATACTGAGAGAGCGGTCAGTAACGTTCCGATCTCTAAAACTACACTGTGCTCACCCAGATCTGACGCGTGCCAGTGTTACCACGAGAAAACTCTGGTCTGACGGGCGTGGCACCGAGGTCCGATGCCATCGAAAAGTAGGCAATGGTGGCAGTAGTGAGGACGATGACGGCAATCTGGTGGAACAGACGCGTTCCGCGCGGTCTCTGCAATGCGAGTCAGTACTGCTAATGGTTCTATGAAGCGTAATATCGATGAAACGCACCGAGAAAGCCCAGAAGATCATTATGAGGTCGCTGAGAAGCATGACAACAAAGACTGCCCACAGCCAGTCTGAGCCGCCAGAAGTGATATGACGGTCGGCATTGGGTGGGTTGGTGTCGAGTGAGCTACCCATTGCTGCGAGTGAGGGAAGAGATGGGTCGTGAAGGACGTGACAGGGGTCGTGAAGCTTGAGCTTGTGGGTGCTCGACGAGGCGGTCGACGTCGCGTCTTTAAAAGCCTGCCAGTACTGAGAAGAGGACGGGAGTCATGGATGTCGTCACAGTGTGCCCTCCTCGTCGAACATGTCGTAGCAGATGAATCGTCGAGAAGTTTGCGTTGCTCCACGCCTGTAGGCTCCGATCGAACAAAATTCGTCGATGTCCAGCTCAAACAGCTGCTGTGGGGCCCATTCAGGAATTTCCGCCGGGACATTTGTGCTGCTACGTAATGGTTCCATGAGTGAGCGTAGGTCCGGCGGAGGGAGATCAGGCCATTGCCGTACACGACACGGGCGTCGCCTGGTGTTGGCGTCGCGAGAATGGCCCGGCCCCACCAGAGCGTTGAATCTTGTTAGCGAGTATCGAAAGTACCATACGCAGACGGCGGCCGCTCTAAAACCAGCAATGCAGCCGAAAGCGACGTGTGGGACTCGGAGTGAGAACTTCCTCCATCGCCAGCTCTGGATCACCACGCTGGCGACACGTCATCCTACTTCGCGGTCAGTTTAAGGAACCTTGGCGGAGAAGAGGATCAGAATCCGAACCGATGCCAGCCTCTGAGGAAAATGAGAATGGGACGATACGAGCGGATGGTGGTTAAGGTAAATCGTGCAGTGTTCTTGGTTGTGGTGCTGCGGCAGAAGCGTTGGGCGGAAGGCGCTCTGATTGGTTCCTCAAGGCCTCGCTAGCGCTCTTGAAGTGCTACTAAGCAGTTAACCCTACGATGCCACGCTCGTACCCGATGTTGATCCCGTCCTTCATAAAATTGATGCAAACTATAATCATCTTCTGTCATACTGTAGTAGGGAGCGGAGGTGCAGCCGACACATCCGACCGAAGCCACAACTCGAATTTCCGGCGCCTTCACGTATACGACTTACTACACCTGAACGACACGTCGAAGCTGAGCTTCGAACGTCACCTGCCTCAGCCCTCCTACTCGCTCATCGCCAGTACGTAGGAGCGCTTGCGCCTACGATGAGGCGCGCCTCGTCTAGCGCCTGGATGATCTCTTCGGGCAGTGGGCCTTTCTCGCTGTCCTCGAGGTTCTGCTTCAATTGACCAGCGCTGCTAGCTCCGAGGATAATGCCGTCCTCGGGGGTCAAAATCGAGTGATGCTGACACCACCGGAGGGCAATCTCCGTCAGCCGCAACTGATGCTTTTCCTGCACGTCATCGCTTCAGCACAGTGGGAGCATTCTAGGACATTGAGTCTCCCTCGAGCACTTACAGCAATGGGCTTTAGGTAGTTCAAAGCATCGAAGTATCCGCTCTTGAGGTACCGAGCTCGATACATCTTGCCCATGTTGCTGTTGGGATCGAAGCGGCCCCCGGTCGGTGCCTCGGAGTCAGGTGCCGCGACCTTGCCCGCAAAGAAGCCGCCGCTTTTGCACCCGATCGGTGTCGTCAGTGCGCACGCTGAGAACAGTGGCGGCCTTGGGAATGCTTACGCGAGTGGGTTGTATATGACGACGCGAATGCCGTATTTGCGGCAGCAGGGAACCAGCTCGGACTCTATCTCGCGAGTGACCGCGTTGTACATCCTACATGCGAACGACGGTAAGCATTGCCCCAGCGCTATATCCGCGAACGTGGCCTACGCTTGGTAGATCTTGGGCTGAACCCATTCGTTGGCCTTGCATATACCGACGATTTCAGCGACCTACAGGGAAGCCACTCGATCAATATGACGTCAAAGATGCACCAAAGACACGGGGCACACCTCCCAAGCAGCATAGTTGCTCAAACCGAAGATCTCGCTAGTCTAAAGTCAGGAGCTGTCAAAGCGCCACTATGACCGTGACTCACAAGAGGCCTTCCTTGTACAGCTCGTTCACTTCACGAACGGTGTCCTCGAAGGGAACGCTGCGGTCGGGCGCGTGCAGGTAGAACACTCTGACTTTGTGGGGCGCAAGCGCTTTGAGTGAAGTTTGGAAGGTCGCGCGGAGGGCAGATGGAGCATGATCTCCAGGCTTCGTGGGGTACACTCTGTGGCAAGTTCAAAGCCGAGCGTACAAGAGCTTAAGCAGGTTCACTGACTTGGTGTCTACAGTTGCCCCCTTCAGGTTGAGCTTGGATAGATGCTAGACGCACGACGTCAAGAACTTTGGAGCCTACATAGAGAACAAATGACGCACATGCTCTGTTGTCCCCTCAGCGTAAACCCGAGCTGTGTCGAGCTCCTTATGTCCGTGGCTAAAGAACACATCGAGTATCTCTTGACATTCCTTCAGATCAGAGGTACGGACACCGTTCTTTCCCGGCTCGCCCATGGTCATAGTTCCCTGTCAATCCTGATCAGAGCGTGAGCCTGCTCATCTGCCGCGATATCAACGCACGAAAAGCAGAGGGATTCTGGTGGACGCCATGGTGGATAACGTTCTGGAGAGTCTGAGACGAGGCGAGAGGCGTAGAGTTGCTGTCAGCAGGATGGCGATATCGATAAGCACTTGTGTGTCGAGGATGGGGTGGTGAGAATTCCAAAGTCATGGTGTGCGAACTCGAGTCTCGACAATATCGAGCACCTGCGAGGTGGCCAGTAGACTTGAGTTCGGCCCGCTCACCGGTCCGTGAGGTCATCGCACCAGGTTAGGGTTGGATCTGAGATCAGGCATCACTGGTGCGCAAGTAAGTACTTATGGGCAGTGCCCATTCATCCGCAGACCACGATCGCGACCTCGACGATAGCGATTACATCACATCTGCTGTGAGGTAGGCTCCTGCATACGATAGACATTCATTGTGCTGAGACGTCGTTACAGATAGATCAACCTTTGACCTTCACGCTCGCGTCTGTAGCTTCAAACCCATTTCGTGCGCCATGGCCCAGAAGAAGAACAAGTTGAAGAAGATGCTCTCGCCGTCTCCGCCTGCACCGGTAGATGGTACGGTCGATGATGATGCACTTATGGACGACCTCTTCGCTCAGCTCGACTCCAAAAACGAGGTTGTCCGAGGGGAGTCTGCGACCGTCTTGAAGGATATGCACATCAATCAAGTTGCTCAGAAGGCAGAGGATGCTCCAAAGAAGGACCCCAAAGCCAGATATAAGGCGCGTCAGGTGCGTCTGTCGACCTTTGGTCTGCGTCAACCCCATTGACCTCCTGCTGAGGCAAGGAAAGCAGCCGCGCTCGCGGAGAGCTATGCCCCAACAGACGCGGAAGCGGATGCGCGATTGGAGCGTCAAGCTAAGGAGGAGGAGGAGAGCATCAAGCGTGCATGTGATGAGCTGGGATTGACTTTGTATGAGGTCAGTGGCGATCCTGTGGTTCAGTCCCACTGTACCGACACCGGCCGCAATCCAGATTACGCCGGACGGACACTGCATGTTCTCAGCAGTAGCGGACCAACTCGCGCTGCTGGGCATCGTACCCCAGGCACAAGCAACATATGCGACGTGCAGGGCCGTAGCCGCGGACTACATCTTCACGCATCCCGACGATTTCCTGCCGTTCCTACCGTCTGAGGGCGGAGAGGACGCCGTCGGTGCGACGGATCCGGGCCTCATGACTCGCGAACAGTTCGAGAAATACTGTGCGACGATGCGCAACACTGCATCCTGGGGCGGCGAGCCAGAGATCCTTGCGCTTAGCCGAGCGTTCAATGTCCCCATCCACGTCATCCAGAGCGGGACGCCTCCGGTTGTCGTACATGATCCACGAGAAGGTCAGAAGTCGAAACCTGGCGACAAGGGTGTGGTGTATATCAGCTACCACCGCCGACTATATGGGCTAGGAGAGGTACGACCGTGTTCAGAGTCCAGCCGGCCCGGCAAACCACTGACCTATTTTCCCAGCACTACAACTCATTGCGGCCGAAGTCCTTGTTGAACAGCATCAAGGCAGCGTTACATTAGCAGCGCAGGTATGATATGGAGGAGGCGAATATATGTATCCTTAGTACTACGGGGCCCCTCATGGGGTACTGTATCAATTACTGATAGCGGGACAGGCCCGGGATGGTACAAGTATATATGATGCTTGAGGCCTACAGGTGTGCACGATGGATGTCCTCCGCTCAAAACGGTATCGACCTGGTCGTGTCGCTTACGAATTGACCATCGATTACTGAATATTGAATGTGGCCCCGGGTCCTGTTGTACATCATGAGGTTCTCCGGAGAGGCCGACAAAGCTGAACTTCAAACGCGCCCGCCCTGCCCATCATGATCGCGACAGATCTCTCACCTTGTCGTTCAAGTCTTTACAGGTAAGCAAACTTGCGTCAGGTTGTTTTTGCCCGAGAAAAACGAAGGAACATCCGTGCCCAACGACTCGCTAGTCAATGTCGTGTTGGCTGCAAGGCCACATTGTTCGACGCGTCTCATAACGCGTGACATATGAGTGACATACCGCGTCGTCACGCGCACCTTTGGAGCGCCTCCGTTCCTTTCCGCGCTTCGCGTCATCTTCCACGCACACCACCACCATGCCACCCCGCAAGCGGACGAAGAAGGTCCAGCATGAAACCCCTGGGGAATCGGCCGCGCAGATCGCGCGCCGTAATATTCGTGGCCGCCGAGGTGGCCTTAAGGATATGCCAGGCATGCCACTGGATATCCTGATTGAGGTGCGTTCAGCTCCGAGCTCGCGATGAAGGTTCTCGGGGATCAATAAATTTGGAATGCTTTAGATCTTTGGATTCATGCACCCGCGCGACTTGCTGAACCTCGCGCGCACGAGCAAGTCGTTCCGAGCTTTGCTCATGAGCCGCAGCTCGCACGCGATGTGGAGGGCGTCCATCGAGGGAGTCGAGGGGCTACCGAAGTGTCCACCATACATGAGCGAACCGGAATACATCAACCTCCTCTTCTTCCCGCACTGTCATGTGGGTGGCTCTCTGTTCACATCGATGCAAACACTAATCGAGTTGCGGTACAGGGCTGCTTGAAACCAAACGTGCAGACGATTGTTTTCGAGTTCGCCGTGCGCTATTGCAACGCATGCAAGAAGGAGATGTGGGTATCAGATCAACGTGGTTGCTCATGATCTTAACGTACATCATATGCAGGCTCTTCGAGAGGGTTCATGCGTTCGACCTTTTACAAAGTATCAATGGCCTGGGCGGATTTACCGGCTTCCCCTTTGCCATGATCAAGGATGGGTACGTCCATCAACTTGCTCTCACTAGCCGGACGTATGACCATTGTTATGGCAGCCACCATTTGCAATATCACAAGCCTGAAATTCTAGCCTTCCGCGCTCAATGGGACTTGCTGCCAGATGACGATAGCAAGAAGGTGTTTGCCGCAGCAGCTATTTCTCGAGTGAAGATGATGCATGAGGTACGTGCTATGGCCTTGTCACATCCACTGACCTGATCGACTCTCAGGCTCTCCCCGCACTTCACAAATGGCGAGATGAGCAGAAGAGCAAGAGGTCCGTCGAGCTTCATCAGATCAAGGTGGACCGCTTCCATTCGTGAGTATCTCGGTGGCATTTCCTTATACGTGTACTAAATGACTCGTTACATGTCCAGCATCACTGCAAAACTGCGCCAGGAAGGTTGGGCTGAGGAGCTGGACCTCATGTCCAGCTGGCAGCAGAGAGCGATGCGAGACACGTTCGCGTCGAAAGCAGAGCCGCTGACTGAGCGAGGTGTGTCCTGTTCTCATCAGTGGGTGCGTCGCAGTACCCATGAACGCGTCTTAGGCTGGCAGAAAGTACGGGGCGGCGCTGTTGCGTACATGGAAGATATCAAGAAACGTCGCCTTGACGCGGCACGGCGAGTCCTTCTGCGGGGTCGCTTCGAATCATTCGCCAAGTCTCATGAGGCCTATCGCGGCGCGGACTACAGAAGAACTGCCGATTCCGATCTTGAACCGCACCTCATGGACCTCGCTGTTATGGATGAATTCAGGGCTATACTCGACGTTGATAAGGACGCGGATATGAGTATTCTGGACAACGCCGAGGAGATGCGCATCACATTCGACGACGCAATTCTTCGATGGCGAACGGATCGCAGGACCGAGTTCACGACTATGGTCACCCAGTCGAAGCAGGTTCTCATACCCGAAGGCGCCGATCCTCTCACCCTATCCTCCGTCTTATTCGCTTGTCGCCTCTGCAAACGCGCTGACCTCCGTTACCCGGAGGTGGTTGCGCATGTTTGTACCCGCGTCGTCAATCATGAGAAGGATCTCTACGCAAGTACTGCTGCAAGATACTGGTCGCCCCAATGCTCCCGATCACCATGGAGCTCGAGGTATCTGTCGTTGTCGACTGATGCAATGGCTGCGCTCCCCTCTATCCTCAAAGCTTGTGGACTAGATCCGAAACACGCGACGTTGAAGCAGATGGACGATTGCGCCGCGAGGCTGACGTGCACAGGGTGTTCTATGGCTGTTACGGGGACCGTTGGAGGGGCGAAGACGAGACACTTTACGACATATTTCACATATAATTGCTGGACTGCGGTGCGTTTCTCCGTCTGTTTCAGGCATCGTTAGACCTTGCGAGAACTGACTTCCTGTATAGCTTAACCGCGCTATAGAAACCACGCAATGTATTCCTCGGGGGGCAAACCAGCTCGCGAGCATAATTGGGTTCGGGTGTCCAAGAAGGAAGAGAAAGCCATGAAGAAGCTCGAGGCTGATCCTGCAGCGCAGCGGAAGGCGATCGTCATCAGTAAATGGCTGCATGGTTGCAATTACTGTGATTATGCGGCACGTCCACGCAAGATGGCGATGCACCTCACGAGCCGGTCAGTAATTAATTCCTTTAGCTTCAAGAGTCCGTGCTGAGCGTGCTTGTAGTCATAATATCTCAGTCGAGGCCGAGGACGTCGGTACCCATGCTTACAGACACCACGACGGCAAACCGAAACCGAATGCCGTATACCTCAAGCGGTTCGATGATGGCTCCGCCACGGCCGAGTATGGCTCGCTGATCATGTCGCCACTCGGTTGGGATATGGACTCAGACTATGACTACGACTACGACTCGGACATCGGGCTCGATTTGGACATGGACATGTGGGATTGGGACATGGACTTAGATTTCGATTTCTAGTCCACCCTTTCCAGAGGGGCGGTGAAGATATGTACTCCGGGTGCGCCTTTGATAGTTTTGCGCATTGACTTGTTTGCTTCCTTCACTAGCCATGTTCGGAACCTACTTCATCTACCCATGAGTACTCACCAGTAGTCCGCCCAGCCCTTTCTGCAGACCATAACACGAATTCATTCTGTATAAATCTCTATACGATTGCATGAGCACAGATTCAGTGGCATTCTGATCCAAGGCATCATCATGGCGGTAGGCTGTTGCGGCACGGCTTATTCCCCGACCACATGCGTTCCTCTTCCTCCTAGCCCACCGGAATCACCACTTATTGTATGCCACCACGCCGGCATACAAATTTGACTAAGGCGAGCCTTCCGGCTGAAGCAAGCATGCATGCTGCGTGTCGCAAGCTGCGTGGTCGCCGCGAGTACTGAAGGAGATGCTTAAACTGCCCATTGTGCTGATGATGGAAGTTCGCCTCAAGATCTATGCATACCGTGCTTATCATAGAAGTATGATGAACACTAGTCAATTGCACCGCTGTGCTTGAGCTTTGCTTGAATTTACATGAATCGGGTTGGACGAGGTCCTCGCGCAGACGTGACCGACACGTGACGTCACGCGTTTATGTCACGATCTTGAGCACCGTGGATGGGCAGACGCCTGCGTCGTGCGTCCTCTCCCATCGAGTCCCAGTCCGCCGCGACCATCATGCCACCACGCAAACGCTTAAAGAATAGCCAGACAAGCCTCCCTGCTGAAGGGAGCGCGCAGGTTGTGCCAGCTGCCACGCGTCGCAACTTGCGCGGTCGTCGCGGGGGGCTGAAGGACATGTTAGAGATGCCGTTGGATGTGTTAACGGAGGTCCGTTGCTTATGTGCAGTCAGATTGATACGCAGTAATCTTCATGACGTTTACAGATCTTCACCTTCATGCATCCGCGGGACCTTCTCAACCTCGCCCGCACGAACACAGCGTTCCGCACGTTCCTCCTGAAACGCTCGGCGCAGCAGCTTTGGAAGTCGTCTATGGCACATGTTGGCGACCTCCCTCCGTGCCCGACGTACATGAGTGAGCCTGAGTACATCAACCTTCTTTTTCTCACACACTGCCATGTAAGTGTCTATGACGTGTTTCTTGGGGAAGGGCGCCGTTGATGGGCTGTCAATTCAAGAATTGCCTGAAGTCGAATGTCCAAACCGTTTACTTCGAGTTTTCGGCGCGCTACTGTACCTCTTGTAGGCCAAAGATGTCAGTAGTTGAGCCTTGCGAAGGCAGACCTGCAAGCACAATGTGCACGCTGAATATGCTTCTTCCACTCGCACAGGCTCCTGGAGGAATCAAATATTGCCCACCTGCTCGAAGAGATACAATCCGTTACACAAGAGAAAGTTTACTTACTCTCTGTCCGCGAAGCTCAATTGTACATTTCTTCGTATCTTCGGCCCCGTCCGTGTACTGAGATCGTCGCAGGAAATACCGATGGCACAAGCCCGACGTCGATGCTCTGCAAGCGCGATGGAACTCTATTGATGACGTTTCAGCCAAGAAAGCGCTAGCTGTAGAGTATGTCGCTAGATATCAATTAGTCCGCGAGGTGAGCACGAGTTGATGTCCTGATGCGCCTACTCATCCTGCACCTGAAGGCTGCCCAAGCATTTGCGAGCTGGAGAGATGCCCAGAAGGCTAGGAGATCAGCCGAGATTGAGCAGACGAAAGCAGATCGTCTGGAGGCGTCAGTACATTCGCGTGAATCTTACTTGCACAGGACTGACGTCTCTCGCTCATTCAGCATCAAAGCCAGGCTCCGCCGGGAGGGGATGAGTGAAGATCTTGAATGGATGGATAACCAACCGTTACATCGCAGTTTCAGGAAACAGTTCGCAAGCAAAGCTGAGACATTGACTGAGAAAAGTGAGTTGACTCAATGGGTACCCTGCGTTGAGCGACGACCTGGAATGAGTGCAGGTTGGAAGAAGATTCGTCATGAAGCCATGGCCTACATGGAAGGTATCAAGAGAAAACGGCTTGACGCTGCGCGTAGAGCTGTTCTGCGAGATCGTTTCGAGCTGTTCGCCAAGGCTGTCAAAGCCTATCGTGACCCGGCGGTGCGACGGAAGAGGGAGTCTGACCTGAGTCCTCACATGGTCGACCTCGCTGTGATGGACGAGTTCAAGACGATCCTCGACGGCCCGGGAACCGCCGACTTGAGCATCCTCGAGGACTCGGACATGATGCGTAGCAAGTTGGACGCCGCCCACCTTCGTTGGCGCGAAGATCGCAAAATGGAGCTGACGGCCATGGTCAGACACGCCCTGGACGTACCGGATGGCGTCGACCCCCTTACACTCGCTTGTGCCTTGTTCCGCTGTGAAGTGTGCGACCGCGCCGACCTGCAATATCCAGACGTGGTCGCTCACATCTGCGCACGCGGTTTCGGCCATGTCCAAGACATGTACGGTACCACTGCTTCAGACTTCTGGTCGCGCAAAGGTTCCCGATCACCGTGGAGCGCGAAGGAGCTCTCGTTCTCGACTTCAGCGTCATCACTTTTCCTGCCTATCCTACAAGCAAGTGGACTTGATCCTAACTCTGCCACAATTCGGGATGTCAACAGCTGCCCGGCGAGGCTGATATGCGAAGGATGTTCCGGAAGTGGTCATATCAGCAGCTGTACTATGGGCGCCGACCAGACCATCAAGGAGAGCTACACATGTATGACGCCTATGACTGCTGGACCGCAGTAAGTGCCTAGTGCATCCGCGAGCCTTACAGTTCACTGAGTTACGGACCCAGCTCGCACATAGCCTCAAGAAACAGAAATGCGGTGTCGCTTTCGGTGGAGGGCGTCGAGATCACCGATGGAAGCGCGTCAACGAAGCGGAAGAGAAGGCCATTGCTGCCGCCGAGCATGCTCCGCCACTTGCTGTCATCTGGGATGTCGAATGGGATGAATTGCTTCATGGATGTGAATATTGCGAATACATCGCGTTTCGGAAGAGAATGTCTAAACATCTCAAGAGACAGTGAGTGCCATTCGCTGTGTAGCCCACTGATCAAACCACTTCACGAACGTCGTGCTGACTAGTCGTATAGTCACAACATCGAGGCCACCGATGACGATCTGGACGTAGAGCACTGCTATATCCACTACGACGGGGAGCCGACGATGCCAAAGATGTCCCTGAGACGCTACGACGACGGGAGGGTCAAAGCCGAGTACTGCCCCGTTGGGCTTGGGTTTGCGTTCGAATCCATCTTCCCGTGGCTTGCCGAGCCTGCCGGGTTCGACTATGACGACGACGGCATATGGGACTCGGACGATGATATACTGTAGCCTATCGGCTCTATCCATCAGGAACGTCAGTTACACCTCGCCCTAGGGTGTCGCCACCGACAGGCATCATGGACAACGGGGGCCTTACGTGCGCTGCTTGGCGCCATCCGAGCCAGATATCCCTAAGTACAACCCTGCCAACTGCTATCCCTCCCTGCCCCCACACATTCACCGTCATCTTGCTGGCTCTCATTTAGCTTCTTACTATCGCGCCAACTCTTGTATCTTGCCACATCATAAGTATCACGCGTCCTGCAACAGTTTACTCCACTCCGACGCAGTATTCATGGGCCGGGTCAATGCCCGTACGTTCCGTTACTTACTTGGTAGTCCGCAGATCGCTCGAATAGGCTCGAATACGTCGGGACCGGTCCACGGTAAGGAGCCGTAATGTTCAGCCTCAAGCAACTTGATGGAGACTCGGCTTGACTGTGCCGGACCGACTATCGGAGTCGAGGTGCGTAAGTATAAGAACTCATCAATGTACGTTCGTGCCCGCCCAGTAACTCACCCGCTGCTCACCTTCGCCAACCTGATTGGAAGCAAGCCCGAATGACTCTGGCCTCATCGTCATACGCTTCCCTCTGCTCACTTGCACCTGCCGGCTTCGCCATGCCCTTCTCCTCATGATATACGTTACAGTGGGCCAAGTGCGCGCGCTCAACGGGATATCTTGGAGTCTCGACGTTCTCAGCGGTCTTGCACCAGGCTTCGCCTTCATCAACTTTCCATCATTGAACAACTTTTCCTCTCTTCCCAAGAGGCTACTTGGCTGCACCACCTAAGATGCCGCACGTGTCGCAAGGGAACATCGCACCAAAGGTAGTTGTGGGGCGTCAGACCTGATTGTATTACTAACTAACCAGCGACTGCCCTAAACATGTGGGGGACCTTTTCCTCGCATGCGAGACTAGTAAGGTAAAAAAGGGGAGGGATCACAGGATAGCAAGCAAGAGGAGAGAGGTAGCTAGAAAGCGTCCGAGTCCGTGCGCACAACAGCTCGACAAGTAACACCTAAAGGGAGGAGGTAGTGGTATCGTAGCAGCAAGATCTACAATGGGGCCCTGAATAGTCCGAGAGCTATAGCTATAGATGGCGCCCTAGCCAGTCCGTTGTCCATGTACAGGTATGTAGCGGGGGTGGTCTTCGTCGTAAGGGATCACGAGTGTCCGAGGGGGCTAGCTGATGATGGGGATGACCCGCTTAGAACGCGAGGACGGCAGCCGCGAGGGCAACGACGCCGAGGAACGCGGACGACGCGGCCTTGGACGCGGCGCCGTTGCTCTTGCCCGATGCGGACGCGGAGGGCGCAGCAGCGGCAGAGGTCGCGCCGCTGGGTGCAGCCTGGGCGTTCGAGGAGGTCGCGGCGCCAGAGTCGACGGCGTTGTTGATGGGGGCCATGTCCTGGGGGATCATCTTGGGTGCGTCACCGCTCATGTCGATGAAGCCGTCGTCCTTGAGCGTCTCGGGGTTGGCACCGAGGAAGGCACGGGTGTACATGACGTTCTCGAGAACGGAGCTGTGAGCCCACTCGGGGAGCGCTGCCATGTCGATGCTCGCACCCCACGAGGCGGCCTTCTCGTTGCTGCCGGTCATGGTGTTGGTGTACGCCATCATGGCAGCCATGTCCGAGCTGTTGGAGACCGCGGAGCCCATCATCGACCCGACGGAAGTGCCGGCCTGGGACGATGCGGGGGGGTTGATCATACCGAACATGCCCTTCTGGCAATGGCCGGGGGTGCCGCAGTAGAAGTAGGTCGGGTTCGTGTCGTTGACAACCTGGGTGAACGTGAACGGCGCGTCGTGCTCGCCAGACGCGAAGGGCGCGTCCGAGGTCTTGTTGCAGATCTCGAGGGCGGACGACTTGGTGACGGTGTGGTTCTTGGCGTTCCACACGAACATGACCGTGTCACCGACGGAGGCGTTTACGGCGAAGGGGACGTAGCGGAGGACACCCTGGGTGGGAGCGACAATGACGGTGTGGGTCGCACCACTGCCCTTGCTGCCGGAGTAGCTGCCGTCGTTGCTGGAGCCCTGGGTGGAGGAGGGCGTCCACGACGCGGGAGGCGCACCGTAGGAAGCAACGCATTCTGATGGTCGCAGTCAGGATTCCGCCACATGCCTTAGCAACAAATGGAACTTACGCTGGACGCAGTCGTTGTAGCCGGAACCGCCCCAGTTCGTGTAGCCGGAACCGTACGCGCTGGAGGTGCTCGTCGCAGCAGCGGTGCTCTGGGAGTCATAGCCGCCCTGGGTAGAGGACGACTCGTAGCTGCCCTGGGTGCTCTTGGAATCGTAGCCGCCCTGGGTGGAGGACGACTCGTAGCTGCCTTGGGTGCTCTTGGAATCGTAGCTGCCCTGGGTGCTGGAGTACGAGTTGTCCTTCGAGCTGGAGTACGAGTTGTCGTAGGACTTGCCGTAGTCGCTAGATGATGACGACGACGACGACGACTTGCCGTAGTCCCCGGACGACTTGCCGTAATCGCCAGATGACGAGCCGTAGTTGCCGGACGATGACGAAGAGGACTTGCCGTAGTCGCCGGAGTTGTAGCCGCTGCCGCTCGAGGAGGACTTGGAGGACTCGGTGGCCATCGCGGAGGAAGCGACCGCGCTAGAACTGTTCGGCCGCGATGCAGTTAGTATCCAAATTGGGCATGCACACGAAGAGTGAGTGAACGCACGCGGACATGTCCATCTTCTCGTTGGTGGGGGCCGCGGCGACGAAGCCGACGAGAAGGGCGGAGCTAAGGATAGTAGAGAAGCGCATCGTGATACGTGAACCGTCGAGGTGTGGAAGTGTCGGCAAAGGACAAGGATAGGTGAGTCAATCTAGACGTCGAAAGGCCTCCCTGGAGGTTTTGCAGCTAGCTGGCCCCTATCAAAGGAGGTGATCTGCAGTCGTGCATAGCGGTCAGTACGCGGCTGAGAGAAGAGCAGGAGAAGAGCGACGCACCCCGAAGAACGAAAAAAGAAGGAGAGAAAGACGAGTACAACTCGACTTCGAGAGCGAAAGAACGAAGGGGGCGAACGAAAAGGTTGGCGGACAGAACGCGCGCGGACTCGTGTTTATATTGCGGGGGCAGCGTCTCGGAGATTGAAGCCGCCATGGCGACAGATCACCTCGTCCCGGTGTCCCAAACCAACGGCTCGAGTCCCAGCCAATCAGTGTATTATTTGGATTATTCCGGCGGCGGGGCCAATGGGGCTGCCCAGCACAGATCTGCCATGGCCTCGCGACTGCTGCCATCACGACTCTCACACTCGCCCACTTCTCCTACACACGCGAAAATAACCCTCTGCGCCGCCCTCCTCGTTCATCATGCCACCCTCGTTTGCACCTCTCCACTCGCATCACTCTCACATTGGTTTTGTCGGCCTTCTCGACAGGCTCACGTATTCTCGAGCGGCGTTACCAGCCTCCGTACCGATGTCCTGGTCAGCATACCCAAAGCTCAGGTACGGCTTGGATCATGATCGTGATGCAGGGGCACTGAAAACTCGCACCGATCGAGTCTGGGCTTCGCAGTGCTTTGTATGAACCCTCTCGTGCAATCCGCGTGTCCGAGTCTTGCGACAGAATCATGGCGATCGACGTCCCGCAGGACGTGCACGAACGGGAGACAGCTCCCGCCAACTACATGGCCACCTGCTGTGCATGCTGCCTCGATGAGACAGACGGACCAGTGCTGTCACTGTTCGCAGCAGCCACTGCGTCAGATACTTGATGCACGCTCCGGCGGACGCCCGAGGCAATGAAGGTCCACACAGCGCTGGCGACAATCACAGCTCGTATCAGTTCGTTGACGTGCAGCTACTGCACGACGTCCCCGCTTCCAACCCGCCGGGCATCTCAAGTCAAGCTCAAGGCCGAGCGAATTCGTTATCGAGCTAGCGTACAATACGTCAATCACCTGCCGAGTACTCTAAGTAGGTAACTGTCCGGGATCGCTATCATAACACCACAGAGTGAACGTACAAGATCTATCACAACACATTGCCAAAACTGATACAGCAGAACAGCCTCACATACTAAACCACAGCACCGGCCCCACAGGAGGATACAGGAAATGTCTTGTGCGGATGCGGGGACTAACGTGTCGCATGCCCGGTCGGGCACACGCTACCGGTTGTATGTAAGCCGTTGCGTATCGATAACCCACGAAGAACGTTTCCTTCCACCGACAACCTGGTACCGACCTCCTAGGCTCTCACCGGGCGCACCCCAGAAGGCAGACCCACGCGCATGGATGGTTGCCGCCCGCGAACCCCGAGAGAGGCGCCAAGAGGAGCGGGCATACCCCTCGGCGTGGCCGGCGGCGGGAACCTTTGCGCTGGCTCGCGCCGCTCGACAACGGGGGGCGCAACGGGGACGAGACGTGGAGCGGGGATTTCAACATCGTCCTCCGCCTCGTCTCCGAACCGCACCTTGGCGTTCCGCTTAGCATCCCGAAGCTCACGAAGGCGCGAGATTGACTTTGTAACATGCGCCTCGCTCCCCGCCCCGGAGATTGAGCTGGCATGGCGGGATGCAGATTCAGCCTTGCGGTCTGCCAGGGTTGGTCCGCGAAATGCTCTGGGCGGGGGGAGGGGCTCCTCTCGGATGGCGGGCGTGTTCGAGCGCGAGAGGTCGGAAGGGCGGGGTGCGCTGGAGGCCTTCTTCTTCTCCGGTGCGCTCGACGAGGTTTGATAGCTACGCACACCCCGCTCACGTTCGTCGAAGAGCCAGTCTGGCAAATCAGCGGGATCACGAGCCTTGTCGATGTGATAGGCCTTCATCGCACGGGCGAGCCGTGATTCTCCTCCAACCGGTGTATCTATTTCCGTTGACCACATAAATTTAGAATATATGTACCTCGAAGTGGATGGGGAGATGAATCACAAACCTTCGCCGCTGTATGTCGCGATGTTGCTCGACCACGCCTTGCTGACGCTGATCGTCAGGTTGCTGGCCACGCCCGCGACACTGGCCCAGAGGGACGTGCCGTGCCCCTCTGGGGTCTTCTCGTCCGACTTGTCCATCATCTCTCCCTCGTCCATGCTCGTCCTGGAGGACGCGGCGCTTGCGGGCGACCTGGCGAACCCTTCGGATGCGCCGGAGGACGACGCAGAGTCAGAATATACATCTTCGCGGCCCCGGTACGCATCCTCTCGGCCCCGGTACGCACCCTCGCGGTCCTGCGTGCGGTACGCGTTGTAGTCGTCGGACCGGGTAGACGCATGGGCCGGTCCGTTACCTCTGTTTGCAAACGGTCCCAGCTTCGGCCCACCAGGGAGATTCGGCAGTGGTGGCGGGGGATCTGAGCGTGAAGGCGCATGACGGCGCTCCTCCGCTGGACCGACAGAGCGAGAGCGTACGCTGCCCGTGGGCCTAGACGGCAGGTTCCCGACAGACCGCTGGGGACGGAGTGTACGCGCCTGCGGTGGGAGCGGGGGCGCGTTCGAGTAGTTGAAGCTGGAAGGTGGCGGACGTTCGCTCGCCGAACTCCGTGGGCGTGGCGGGTAATCTTGCCCCGCCGGAGCGGGAGTGAAGGAGCGCGTCCGGGACGGAGTAGGCTGGGCGACTTGGCTCCCGGTGAGTGAGCGTGCGCGGGGGTTGGATGGCAGTCCAATGGGGCGGCGTGCAAGAGACATGTGCGAAGCGATAAGTAGAACGAGGCGAGGCGAAGTCAGTCCTGCTGCTGGCGAAAGAATGTGCTACGACCGTCCAGCGGGTGTAGTAGAGTGAACGACTAGTACACCGAGGAACTGAACAAAGACCGAAGGAAAGTAAGTCGGCCCGCCGGAGGGGGGTGCGAAGGTTCGAAGGGACGAGGAGCGGGTTGCGTACCGTGACGAATGTTATATGTCTATCAGTTGACTGTGGGAGTGGCAGACGTCGTAACCGTCCAACCTGTCTACAAGTCCCGGAGTTCGTTAATGTGGCAGTCTTCGGATCCCAAGGACATGCGTAGGTGCGAATGGACGGGCGTAGACCGGGCTGTGCGACACTTGGGAGACTTGGGCGGGACAGCGGCGAAACAAGAGGGCGACAGGACGTTTATTGAACTGCCAGCAGTTCGTCCAGACCAGCTCTTGGATAGAAAGGGAACGAGACCGAGTGGGAGGAGGGAAAGGGAGAGCGCGTTGGGATGGAGACTCGCTGTGAGCCACTCAGCCAGGTTGTTGCGGTTCCGGTGCGTTGGGCGCGCCGGCCTGGACTGACCTTGCATCATGTCGCTGCTCCCGCGCGTTGCTCAGTGCAGTGTGCGACATGTCGCCGCAGCTGTTGCATTTGTTGCGCTTGCCGTCTAGTAGGAGTGTGCCATGCACGCCGTCGTCGACAGCTGTCGGGAGGTCGAGTACGGTGGCGAGCGACTCCGTGAAAGCCGGTCTTAGCTCATGATGACGAATCTGGTCGTGTACGCGCCCCTCCTCTCGACCTCTGCATTCCGAATTCTCTGCTTGATTCCGAATTGCTCGCTCGACCATATAGCTCGCCTGCGCGCTGCGGTCTCGCTGCTTCATCTCAGCTTCCGTCTACCACCACGCTCCTTGTTCGTCGAGAAAAGATGCTCGCTCTCCGGTCCCAAGCGCTCGCGCGGTCCGCACCCTCGGCAGCACGCTGGGCAAGCACCTCGGCGAGCAGCAAGGACAAGTACAAGGTCGTCGTCGTCGGCGCCGGTACGTGTCGTCGCGCATGATGTCGCTGACGTATCAATCACGTCGGTGCCATGTCTGATTGTTGCCCCGCGGCGCTCCCTCAGGCTCCGGCGGACTGAATGTCGCGAACCAAATTTACAACCGGTTCAAGAGTGCAGGCAAGGCCTTGAATGAAGGCGACATCGCCGTCGTGGATGCCGCCGAGTACCATTACTACCAGGTACGCAGATGATCGTCGTGCGCAGTGTCCAGTTCTGGTCGCTTACCTTCTCTCGCGGCTGCGAATCTACACCAGCCTGGATGGTACGCATATGCATCTCTGATCCCGGCCCACGCTCCCTGTCATTTACGCGTCGAATCTCGACAGGACGCTCGTCGGCGCAGGCTTGAAGGAAAAGGAAGAGACACGCAGGAAGCTCAGCGACCTCGTTCCCGCCCACCTCGCCCACATCCCTGAGAACGTGAAGACGTTCGACCCCAAGGCGTCCTCCGTGACCACATCATCCGGGCGTAAAATCGGATACGAGAACCTGGTCGTTGCTACTGGCTTACAGACCAACTGGTCTGCAATTCCGGGCCTTGAGAAGGCTCTCGCGGATCCTAGCTCTGGTGTCTCCTCTATCTACTCGTACCAGACCTGCGACAAGGCATGGAAGGATATCGATGCGCTCCGGTCGGGCAAGGCTATCTTCACCCAGCCTGCGGGCGTGATCAAGTGTGCAGGAGGTACGTATTTACGAGCGCCAGTGGTCCGCCCAATTGCTCATCCCAACTGCCCCAGCACCCCAAAAGATTATGTGGATGGCCTGGGACAGGTACCAGAAGACAGGACGGGGCAGCAACATCTCCATCGATTTCTACACCGGCATGCCATCCATGTTCAGCGTGAAGAAGTACTCCGACGCACTCAACGAGCTCCGTCTCAAGCGCGGCGTCGGCGCAAACTTCCAGCACAACCTCGTCAGCGTGAACCCAGAGGCGCACAAGGCGACGTTCAAGACCGCCGACGGCTCTGTGGACGTCGACTACACGCTCCTGCACGTATCACCGCCCATGGGCCCGCTCGAGGTCATCAAGAACTCGCCGATCGCAGACCAGGCTGGATGGGTGTCCGTCGACCAGGGAACGTTGCGTCACACGAACCCTGAGTACGACAACGTGTGGGCACTCGGTGACTGCTCGAGCTTGCCCACGAGCAAGACCGCTGCTGCTATTACGGCCCAGACACCGGTGCTGACCGAGAACCTGTTCTCCGTCGTCGACACCGGCAAGGTCGCCAATGCGACTTACGACGGCTACACCAGCTGCCCGGTAAGCCCTCAGCCGCTTTCATCGCCGTTCGTCTACTGACCACCTCGGTCTCATAGCTGCTTACTGGCTATGGCGAGCTCATGCTTGCTGAGTTCAAGTACGGCCTGGAGCCCAAGGAATCGTTTGCGAGCTACATCGGCGACCAGTCCATTCCTCGCGCAGCCTTCTACTACCTCAAGAAGGACTTCTTCCCTTGGGTCTACTGGAACTACATGGTGCGTACGCCGATGTCTCGTCTGGGAGGCTTGCTGAACGTGAGAATCATCATAGATCAAGGGTCAGTGGTTCGGATCGTCGGGTTTCTTCAAGCCCACTTTCGGCCAGTAGATGCACCGCTTGCCATAGCAAGTAATTGTACACTTCCTGGATATAATTCCCCCGCGCGGAGGCACCGCGTTCGTATCGCACCAAGGACGGAGGTTAAAACCCGAATATATCGTCAATTGCGTCCCGTTTCTTCTTCTTCTTCGCTGGCTTAGGTTTGTCGCTGTCAGTCTTCTTACGCTTGGGAAGATTGGCCAAAGACTGGCTTGAGGAAACCACGGTAACCTCGGTCGGTACTAATTGTGACGGTTGTGTTACCTCTGTTGCATGCATATCTCAGCGGAAGTGAAGAGCGAGAACAGAGACGACTAACCGATGGGCTCCGTTCGAAGTTCAGTCGCAAGCGAGAAGGCTCCAGCATCCATCACATCGTCGTCTCGCGCAAGCAAGGGAGGTTCGCTCACGGACACGGTATCAACGCGTGACTGCTCCTGCCTCAAAGTCGCTCTCTGGACGGGGCGAGACATGGTGTCCCCGAGGTCCTCGAATCCGTGTGTCTCTATTGGGTCGGCACGGAACTGAGTGCTCTTGACTGCGGGACCGATGATGCGACATCACTCGAAAGTGCGTCCGTATCCACGTTCCTGGGCAACACTTTCACCGTCTGGGCCTCAGATGGCTATATAGTGGTCAACAGCCCGCGCTGGGACCATGTGGAAGAGACGTACGAATATCGTTTGCAGGGCTCTATAGCACGCCGACCACGAAACCTCGAGGGCGGCTCTCACTTCGACCATAAGCAGTCTCATACGAGACGCAATAGCCGCGAGGATGACCATCATTTGAAGGAAAGCACCAGTTTGCATCATGAGCGTGAATGACCTACAGGATGTATATGAACTCCAGTCCCCGGAAACGATTTGGAAGGAGAACACGCACTCGTATACACCCAGAAGGCGTTCACGAGCCTTGACAAGACAAGTAGTAAATTTTCTGCGTCATGAATGGAACTTGTTGGTCTGCTAGCACTTACCCGGTCAATGAGCATGCAGCATGCGCTGCACCTCTCCAGCACGAACAGTAATGGCTTCGCATCAGGGTAATGCGTCCACGGACCTTTCATTGTCTTCGTTCTGCAATCACAGATGAAGCCTGTGTATAACACCACCGACGACGTCTGAAAAAAGTACTCACGTCCGCCCAGATGGCTCGCCCCAGAAGGACAGCCGGAGGCTCTCCACGACGTCGTCCATGTGCATCTCGTCCACGCGCTCCCCAAACTTCCTCATCTCTGCCACCCGCTGCCAGAACAGTGCTGTTCGATGTTGATTCTTGCCCTTGTAGTAGAGCCTCTCCAGCACTTGAAGCTCGGTACGGTGGCTGGCGAGAGCTGCCTGTAGCCGCCGCGAGCATGCCTTGAATTGCTTCAATACCGAGTCGATAGCAGAGAACTTGTCCGACCCAAGAGATGGCCTCGGACTGTAGTTTGCAGAGGGTGATTGAACATGTCGGCGAAGAGCCATCGCGTGAAATACGAGGGAGAAGATCAAGCTATACCTGAGCGCTTGCTTCCCCGCTTGACTTGCTTCCGAATCCCATCTGACGACTGCATCGGTTGCCTCAGCTCGCATCTCGGTCTCGCGTTCCAACATATACCCGTCCACTCTCTCACTGTCTACGCCAATATGAGCGGACAAGGCGGCCAAGATGCCAAGTTCTTTACGCGGGGCAAGATTCAGGTGCGCACGTCCGTTCGTCCGACCGGGAGCGCGGGGATGAATTCCGAGCATGTAGGAATTCCGCGCAGAGCTCGAGGCCGCGGAGAGTAAGGACAAGAAGTTCACGAAACGGAAGACGGTGTTAAAGAAGATTGTCGCCAACATCACGATGGGCAATGACAGTGAGCAGGCTCTCTAGTGCCGTCAGCGAGATGTGACGCTTACGGGATACCGGCGGGTGTAGTGTCCCCTCTATTCACGGATGTCGTGCAGTCCCTAGGGGCACCGTTGCTGGAGATCAAGAAGAGTGAGTGCCGGGACAAATCCATGCTAGTGCGCGCGGTTGCTGAGTGCCTGGGCAGTGGTCTACCTCTTCCTCGTGTGCTACGGTCGTCAGAAGGCCGACCAGCTGCACTTGGTCATTCCAAGCTTCCTGCAGGTACGCGATGTTCCATGGGATGACTGGTCCAGGGAATTGTTGACAACGTCCAGGACTGTAATGACCGTAATCCCCTAGTCCGCGCCCTAGCCATCCGCACCATGTCCTACATACCAACGCCCGTCGTCATTGAAAACCTCACGGACCAGCTAAGACACTGTCTCAAGGACAGGGACCCCTACGTCCGCAAGACCGCTGCAATCTGTGTCGCCAAGCTGTACACCGCGGACCCGCGAAAGGCGGAGAAGGGTGGCTTCGTCGAGATGCTACGAGACCTACTGCTGGACTCCAACGCGACAGTGGTGGCAAACGCGGTTGCAGCACTGTCGGAAATTGGGGATCGACAAGACGGCGTTATATTCAAGCTCAATCTGACGGTGGCCAACAAGCTTCTGACTGCACTGGGCGAGAGCTCCGAGTAAGCATATTCTTGCACCTCCTGTAACGGTTGTGGTGGTGCTCAACTTTGCCAGGTGGGGGACCATCTACATTCTGGACTCGCTATTGCGCTTTGTCCCTGAGCGACATGTAGACGCAGAGATGATGGCGGAGCGTGTCATAGTGCAACTAAACCACGCTAACTCCGCGGTCGTCCTTACGGCCATCAAAGTCCTCTTATACCTCATGAATTACATGGAGAACCGTAAGCTCATGGAGTACATCTGCAAGAAGATGGGTCCGCCGCTAGGTACGTGTGTAACAAGACGGTTTGTCCGTCTGTGTTCTCACCGCACCGTGCTCTAGTCACGCTGCTATCCTCGGGCCCTGAAGTACAATACGTCGCATTGCGAAACATTCTTCTCATCATCCAGCGGAGACCGTCGGTCCTGAAGAATGACGTGAAGGTGTTCTTCTGCAAGTACAACGACCCAATATACGTGAAGCTGGCGAAGCTAGAAATCATGTATCGCCTGGCTCGAGAAGAGAATGCCAAAGAAGTGCTCGCAGAGCTACAAGAGTGAGTTCTTTACCCTTACCTCCCCTAAGCGGCTTATTAACAGCGTCAAGATACGCATCTGAGGTAGATGTCGACTTCGTCCGCAAAGCTGTACGGTCCATCGGCCGCCTTGCTATCAAGGTTCAGCCGGCGGCGGATTCGTGTATACAGGCGCTGCTAGATCTCATCGAAACGAAGGTATCCTATGTGGTCCAGGAAGCCGTGATTGTCATCAAGGATGTCTTCCGACGATACCCAGGGAAGTATGAGGGCATCATTCCGAAGCTATGTGAGCATCTAGACCTGCTCGACGAGCCGGAGTCCAAGGCTGCCGTCATCTGGATTATCGGACAGTTCGCAAACCGCATCGACAACGCCGACGAACTCATGGATGACCTTACGTACACCTTCTTGGAGGAACCCACGGAGGTGGGTTGGGCACGCTTCTATCTATATCCCAATCTATTCAACTGAACCTCGAACCTTCTCGGGCCAGGTCCAGCTGGCGTTGCTAACAGCTGCGGTCAAGCTATTCATTTACAAGGCTCACTCGGACACGACCAAGGCGCTCGTACACAAGGTGCTCAAGTGGGCTACGGAGGAAGTCGACAACCCAGACTTACGGGATCGCGGATTCATGTATTGGCGCATGCTTGCAATCAACCCTGCCGTCGCGGGCGAGATTGTGCTTGCTGAGAAGCCCGCAATTACGACCGATGCCGACCGCATGGACCGTGGTGCACTCGACCAGCTACTCCTCCACACGGGCACGCTGGGCAGTATCTATCACAAGAACCCAGAGGTGGGCACATCATCGCGTCGTGTAAACGGGTACACGGCTGACGAGTGTTGCACGATTGCAGACGTTCATCCGGAACGCTACCGGGAAAGCCCTTGCGGACAGTCCTGCGCTGAACCCACTATCACGACAGGTGCTCGTGCCCATCTCGCGCCCCAACCTCCCTCCAGCTGCCGTCGTCGTACCTGGACCCGGGCCTGCGGAGCCCGCGTTAACAGGCGCTGTCACGGGCAATCTTGTGGAGATGGACGGCGAGCCTGCGCAGAACGGGAACGGGACCAACGGCGCCTCTGCACATCTCATGGACACCAGTGCGTCCCAGGAGACCCCGAGCAACGAGGGCGACGACGACGACAGCGTGGTGTCACCGCCTGCTTCCTCAGACCCGTATGCAGCGTTGGACAGTGCGTTTGGAGGATATATGGCGGACGAGCCCCGGCCGCAGAACAAGGATCTGCTGGATATGATATGACGATGCTGTTTGCAGGTGCTTGTATATTATTCTCAGGATGTAGTTTATCGCGCTCTCCTCCTTCGACCTGACGAGCTTTGTTCAGCCTGCCTGCGTGCAAGTGCGGCAAGCAGCGAGAGTCATGCCAGCACGCATCCGGCGCCCGACCAACGGGCTGGTGATCGTCGCTGGATATTATCGACGCTGCTTGGCAAAGTACGAGCTGTTGTACTCTACACGTACTAAACAGGTTGGCACAGAGGCGCTCTTCTCTGGCTCTACCTGAACAGACATTTCCGCTCCGTTGTCGTCTCCAGAGACCATTAGAGGCGAATCGCATACAGGAATCCGTCATAACCCTTCTCTCCAACCGTGGCAATGGTGGTTGCGTCGACGTTCTTGTCCGTCTTCAGGTGCTCAAGCAGTTTGCGCACACCAATGATGTTGACGTCGTTGACATTAGGGTCGGCGACGCGCCCCTGGCGCACAACGTTATCCACGATCTGAGTATGTGAGTGGAGATTCAGAGAAGATATAGCGTGCAAAGGCCTAGGGTACGCACAATTACCCCGCCCATCCGGACGAGCCGCTCCGCCTCCAGCAGGTAGGTGAGGTTGCTGGGCTTGTCTGCGTCGATGAAGACGAGGTCCCACTTAGGTTCAGAAGGAAGTTCCTTGAGGGACTCGGCGGCGGGACCAAGCACGATCTTGACCTGGGACGTGAGCCCAGCGTAGTCAATGTTCTCTTGGGCGACCTAGACAAGATGTAAGAACATATTGCGCAGCGGTCTCGTAATCAACACGGCTGAATGAGCTTCGCATCATGTACCCCGTTGACAAGCTGTTCACGAGGCTGCGCTGTACAGAGCTGCGACCAACCTTGACATGCTTCTCGGAAAGCTCGAAAGTCACCAGCTCGCCATCCTCAGGCAAGGCGCGCGCGAGCCAGATGGTGGAGTACCTTGTGTGCCCGTTATAATTAGTATGCACGCACTGCACATCTGAACGTAAGTAGGCTCACCCTCCAAGCGTCCCGACTTCGAGAATCCTCTTGGCACCAATGCTACGTGCGATCAAGTTCAACAGCTTGCCCTGAGCAGCACTGACTGCAATCTGAGGGAGCCCTTGACCGTCGCTATTCTCGCGGGCATGCTCTAGCGCGTCATCGCGGGCGATGAGGAATGAATTATGGTACAAGTCAGAGCGGATCCACTCTGGGTTGGGCTCGGGCGGCATAGTGCGTGTAATGAGAGCAGACAGTTGTGGTCGTCGAAGGGTGGGAGAGACAGTTGTTGGAGTGGGCCCAAGTGTGCCTGGCTTTTATACCGTGCACTCTGCCAGAACGAGTCCGAGTCCGAGTCAGTGGGAGGTCGGCATTATCACGTTAGAGTCCACTAGAAGGCCGCAGTCCTATCGTCGCACGTCTGCGGAGTTGCTGCGAGGCGAGCCAGGTCCATTCAACTAGCTGCGCAGTGGGGCGATATTGGTAACGAACTGCGAGGGTACCGTGCATTGAGGACGAGAACAGGAGCGCGATTGGACTCAGCATGCGGCTTATCAGATAATCTTCTCCTTATCTCTGAGCCACAGACGCGCTTTACCACGTGACTGACGTCGCAGTCGCGTGTTTGTTTATCGCGAAGGCTCGCGTGGGAACATTGACCTGAACTCCAACGACGACCTGCCTCGCGCATCCCCGCCCTCCGCTCGTCATCCGCCGCGGCTTCCGCGCTCCCGCCCACGATGTCGCGCCCCAGTACTTCGGAGGTCATCGCACTAGGCGAATATCTGAAACCAGACTTCAACCCCGCGTCCCTCACCGTAGCCCAGCTACTCGGAATCCTCGCCCACCACGAGGTCAAATATCCCACACAGTACACCAAGGCAAAGCTTGTCGAACTCTTCAATGCTGAGATCAAACCCAAGACCAAGAAGTTTGCCCGCGAGCGCATCAAGCGCGAGAAGAGTCAAGCCAGCGAGGACGGCATTACCGATGGCATGACCGGGCGACCACTCGGTGAGAAACAGGTGCGTACCCTCGACCTTGCAAGTCGCGCCCATGGTCATTGTGATCTCAGCCTGCTAGGCGATCAAGACGCCTTTCGAAGACACCTGTGCCTGAGGAGCCCGAAGAATCAGAGCCAGTTGCTAAGGTCAGTATCTGGCCTAGATGTACGGCAGCTTGGCCGTACGCATACTCACTTCACTCTACGTGACTAGCCGAAGCGCCGACGCGCATCCGCAGAGCCTTCTCTGGGCGGGCCCTCAAGAAAGAAGGCGACCAAACCCGTACAACCCACGTTGGTAGAGGAAAGCGAGCCAGAGGAGGAGCCTGTGGTCCGCAAAGTAGGGAGACCAAGGAAGGCGGTGCGTCTTGAGTTATTGAATTGATCTCTGGCTCCTGGGTCTAACCACCGTGTCAGATCGCGGAGGCCGGCACACAAGCTAGACGCGTCTCGCGTCCCCTGACCGACGATCCGGAGTCTGGCTGGGAAGATAACAATGTCTTCCAGGCAGATTCACCCTCCCCTATGCGCCCATCTCCCGTACGCCCTCGACCGCGCAAGTCCTCAGCCTCGGCACGCCCGGCTCCCAAGTCGCGCAAGTCAATGTCCGCACCCCCTCAGGTATTCCCGGTCTCGCCTACAAAAGATAAAGGCAAGGGTCGCGAGTTTGTGACGCCCGTCAAACCTCCGGAGAGTTCTTTTGACCCACAATTGTCGGACTCAGTGCTCGTACGGCGTGAGCTCTCGATCGTCCCTGACACGCAGGAAGAAGACGAAGAACCGCAACCTATCCAATTCCATCCCGCCCCCGCTCCCGACAACTTCGTCGACAAAGCTGCCGTAGGGACTGATGTTCCCTCAGACGCCGAGGAGATGGACGACCGAGGCAGCCAGGATATGGATCCTGAGGGCGTGGTCGCTGTCGCACAGCGCATCTCTCAGGGTGGACAGATCGTCAAACGCGACGCAGATACAAGCCCTCCTCGTTTGCATTGGTCGCTGCGCATGCTGTTTGTCGCCCTGATCTTGTCTACCTTCGGGGTTGCTATCCAGTACAAGCAAGAGTCCATGGAGATCGGCTTCTGCGACGCTGGCAGGAGCACCAACGCTATCCTGGAAGGACTGCGTACGCGTCGGGCTGCGGTCGAGAGTTGCAACCGCGAGAATTGGACAGCACTCTATCTCGGTGACTCCACTGCCTCCGTCCCTGCTTCCGAACCTACTGCGACACCTACCAGTCTTGGAAATGAGCCGGACGGATCGACTGTAGAACTCTGTCCTCCCCCTCCCTTGGTTCCGTTCGTACGACCGGACGAGTGCACACCATGTCCCAAGCACGCTGTCTGCACGGCCAATTCTGTCACCTGCGAAAGCGGGTACATCTTACGTCCCCATCCTCTCCTGACACCTCTCCCACTCCCGGTCCTCCACAAAGAGGGCGGTCTGCAATCGTTCGAACGTCCTTTGCACAAGTTCGATGCATCGGACTTCCCCCATCTGTTGTACTCCATCATTTCCTCCGGGTTTGACGGTCTTCCTAGCCTTGGTCCCGTTGCTGCTCCGCCGCGGTGCGTGGAAGATCCTCGTCGCAGGCGTCACATCGGTGCTCTCGGTAAAGCCATCGAGTCGATGCTTGCGAACGAACGCGGACGCAGGCTTTGCGAAGGTCTCAACGTCGGCCTACCGGAAGGCGACGATGCGACAGAAGCCCAGCGCTGGGGCATGGAGGTAGAAAAGCTCAGGGAGTATATCAAGGAAAAGACCACTGTGAGCTCGAGATCGCTGGGCCGTTACTGTCCGTCTCTGACGATACCTTCGCAGCCAAGCATGCTCAGCACTCTCGATGATACATTCAACGAGGCTGTCCAGCAGCTTGTGCAGTGGGGCGGTGTTTTCATGGGCGAGGACGCAACGTGAGCGGCTATCTTCTATCTGCCTCGTGTTAATGCCTCGTGTTTACTCACCACCTGCTATCGTCAGTGGCAAACGCTTCTTGGCCCACAAGACGCCGGCGATGAGTTGGCAATGCTCAGTCAGGGTTCAAGCTCGACAGTCATGGTCGGAGTGGCGGCGGTCGATCATGGGTACGTTCGTCTCTATCGGGAAGACGATCGACCCCTTTACTGACTGAGCTCTAGGAACTTTCGTTGGGATCTTGTCTGTCCTGGTAGTTCGTCGCCGTCAGGCACGACGAGCCATTGAAGATGAACAGGTCGCCGCACTCGTCACGGTCGCTCTAGACTCGCTGCGCAACCAGGAGCTTGCTCATCACACTGACCCCGTGATGGTCTCCCGGCCCTACCTCTCTTCGCTGCAGCTTCGCGACCTGGTCTTGCAAGACGTGCATGACGTGTCGAAGCGCAAGCGACTGTGGTCACGCGTTGAGCGCGTGGTGGAAGGGAATGCAAACGTCCGCACCAACCTCCAGGAAGTGGAAGGCGGCGACGAGCAGCGGGTATGGGAGTGGGTCGGCAGTGCTGGCAAGACGCTTCCACCTGGGACCCCTGGTATGCAGATGTTGGACTTCGGAGGAAGGGGGCGGGATGGGCGAATCGTCGCCTGAACGCAGCCTCGGCGAACAACCCGTGAATCCGTCCTGCATTGGTCGGACATTGATCCACACGGTGATGATGATTATGAGTATGTCCTCATTCTTGTTTAAGCGATCCCTTTGTTCCTCTCACCTCTCAGCGCTCTTCTTTGCCCATGTCGATGTTCCGTGTGGTCTTCGGAATTACGAAACATGATCCGTCTCTCGTCGCTTCCTATCGATTGTCGATGGCGAATCTCGCTGTTTACGCTCCTCATTCTCCAGTGTTGCGCATGTGCTGTCCTCCGTCGCTCTTCGATCTTCTTTTCATTTGTGTAAATGATGTTCCGCTATGCCCGGAACCCATAGCTACCTCCTATCTCTGTCCGTAGTCTTTCCTGTTTTATGGCAATATCTATCGATATCCTGTTGTGGACTGCTACTGTATGACGAATCCACCGGTCAAGAGCCTTGCTATCACCGTTCCTATTACGTCGCCGCTAGCTCGAGACGATGGCAACTTTGCAAGTGGGCCCTTGAAATCAGCTCCGTCATCCATGGGTTCTAGTGCCCTGGTCCCGGAGACAACCTATCCTTGGCCTCGAAATGGGAGACATTAACTGTAAGTAGATGAAACCCGGCCACTCTCACCCCTTCCATCCCGCAGAAACTGTTAGTGCGAACTTCGCAATGTCTTCTGTCGAGCTCGGCCAGGCTCCTTACCGCGCACATACGTCATCTTTGCATCACGGAAAGGCCGATGTGTATTGCGGTGCGCGTCAGCGGCGACGAACGTAGCCCGCCACAACTCCCGGAGGGTGAAGAATTGAGCAGTGGTACGCTCCCTGGGCCTAAACTGGTATCCTGGTCCAGTGCCGCTAACGGCACCAGTGTCGCCGTGCATCCATCCCATCTGGTATCTGCATCCGCCATCTGCAGCGAGCGCATCGACAGAGACCCCGTTTCCAAGTGTTTCCAGCCCGAACGTTCCCTCGCAGGTCTTGGGTGCATCAGCAGACTTGCACCGGTCGCGTTGGCCAGCGTGATCTGAGGCTCATCCTCGTCCCCAGCTCCCCGAGCCGTCCCCATCCCTGCGACCCTATTAGTCCTCTCTCGTACAGACGGACGGCCGTGGTTCGCGCACATTAGCAAGCGTGCCAGGGGTGATCGCTGCTGTGTGCCCGACTAGCGGGCCTCTCTGAGTCTGCGCTGTGCTTAGCTTCCACAGGAGCGGCTAGCTCGGGCGCGGCTCCCGGGCTGCCCCATCCGACGGCGCCAGAACGGGCGAAGCGCCCGGAGTACGGTAGCCATGTGGCTGCCGTCGGGGACAAACCGGCGCCACAGCCCTCCTCTCCTCCTCAGCCACAGTTTAGCCATCCACCTCCTCTCTGTACCGTGGGTTCTCCTTGTGCGCAGCACTTACCTGGGCACCGATGCCGCAAGAGGAAAGGCCGGCGGGCGGGCAAATGCGCGAGTTGCGATTAGTCTTTACGTTTGACGCCTGGGAGGAAGGAAGCTTCGGTCCAGGATGCGCTTCTCTGCATATCCACCGATGGGGAATCTATGGCGAGATGCCCATGCCGCCGGGAGGAGATGGTGGAAAGATCTCGAATTGCATAACTTGCACACGTCCATTATGGCACTGACGCGCTCAACGACCGACGCACTAGCGACAGAGCGGGTGTTCGGACGTTATCGCCTGAGCTTTCGTGTCTCAAGGAGTGCGTGGCACGGTCCAGACTTGGGGCACGGTCTTGCAGCAATATCAGCGCGGACATCGAACGCGAAAGGTACCCCGCCATCGTGTCGGACGCGCAGCTCCCGCGAGCTCGAGGACTGGACAACGGAACTTGAGCTTGCAGGCTGAAGGTTGGCGGGGAACTCACGCAAGGAATCACAAGACTGTAATCAGATCTTCGCAGTTCTATCATGTAAGTATCGATGGGCCCACGTCGGCCAATACAGTCGCGTCGTCGTCGAGCTTCGCGCTCAGAAGCCAGCGCGCCGAGCCCTCGTTCGGGTGTCTGTTTGTCCGCTTAATGTGCAATCCGGATGTCCCGTCTTCTGCGTTCCTCAGTTCCTCAGTTCCGCCACCTCCCCTTCTCGAACGACACATCAATACAGTGCAGTGGGTCTCCAATCCTGCTGCGCGCGCGCTCGCGCGTCAACGCCAGTCCGAGGAGACGGACCAGCCCGCGTCGCCGGGCGGTCTCCGAGTCGCCATCCCTGAGTGGATCTTTTCGATGAGGGCGCGTTTCATGAATTGCTCCTCTGCGAGCACGCGCGTTACCTGGTGAAAACGGAGGCAAATTTGTTAGCTCGCATGCTCGCTTCGCGGACTTTTCGGTAGCTGCTCCATATGCAGAGGGGTGATTGTCATGCAGCCTCAAGACCTTCCCCGAAAGTGTTCTGGGACACCAGCGGGGGCCCGAGCCCGGGTTCGCTTCCGTTGCCCCCGGCCTTCCCAACTTCTGGGGAATGGTGGTGCCCGTGCCTTGTATGGTAAAAGTGCGAGGATGGTTATCACAGATGACGCACCCTGAGGAACCGCTCCAGGTCGACCCGCCCAGTGTTGAGGGCCCGGTGCAGATGGTAGATGGTATCTTCGATGGCGTTATCTTCGGCAACAAGATTAATGAGCCTGTACCGCGATGCGACCGTCGATGGAATTGTTCGTAGAAGGGAGCCAGGAGAAGAGAGGGAAGGGGAGAGAGCGGACCACCGTAGCGGATGGTTTTTGCCATTCGCAAATTCCACCGAGAGCCGGAAGAAGATGCCACAGTTCCAGCATAATGCAAAGTAGAGTTCGGGTCAGCCAACGACTCGGCAAAAATCAAAATCGAGAAAGAAGGAAAATTACGAACTGGTTGTACACAATGGTCGTCGAGCAAATCATTTCGTCGACCTCCGGGTCGCCCTTCCGCCGAAGCTCGGCGACGTTCCGTTCCCCGGCCGCGACGACCCCTTCAAGGCGTGCCGCCACACCACGGCACACGTCGCGGACGGCCTCGAGCCTAGCCATCTCGTCACGGATGGCCGGCTGGCCCGCTAACAGGTCCGTCTGATTCGCACGCAGCCGCTCAGCGTCGAGCGCCATGGCCTGGGAAAGCGAGGCGAGCTCCGAGGCAATCTTTCCGTGGACCTGATCGTGTAGGCGCAACAGCTCGGGGTTGGGCGGGCGTGGTGGCGCAACAGCTGGGGGTGGGGATGTTGACGGGCCAGCTGCGCTGTCATCTTCCGCGTCCAACAGATCCGGCGCTGGCACGGATGGTGGTGGTCGCGGGGGCGGGGGTGCTGGAGACGAGAATGTAGCCGGGAAGGGTGGCGGGGGAGCCTGGTTTGCCGGGGACGCGACATACGGTGGGCTTGCACCACCTGTGTGTTGAGGTGTGGCGAACGACAGCGGTGGCGGAGGGGACTGCACCTGCCCGGAACAAACGTGCTGAGATATGCCACCGTAACTTGTTGGCGACGCAACACCAGCGAGTGTCCCAGCGAGAGCCGGTTGTAGTGGCGGAGGTGGCGCCTGAGAAGGCAATTGGCCTGCTACCCGATATGGAACGTGCGGTTGTGATCGAGTCTGAGTCGATGGGACGTGCGCCGGCCAAGGCGGGGTGCTATTTGCAGGCAAGTCAACATACGAGCGGCCGTGCGACGCATAGCTTGGGGGAACCGGTGAATTCTGCAAGTGAGCAGGAACGGCGAATTCCTGCGGAGGGAGCGGTGGCGGTGGCCTCATCGCGAGGACAGGCTATTGAATGGATGGTGACATCGGCGATTAGTGATATGATCAGTTCCCGATGAAGATGCCGTGAGGACGCGCACATACAGAGCTCAAATTAGCGGGCGATTGACTTCTGATTGCAGTGGCCGCGTGAGGGAGGGGCACCGACGTGCTTCGCGAAGACAGCGGGGTGTTGGCGACAGCGGGTGTTCCAGGTTTGGCAGGCAGCGGCGGCGGGCCTCCGGGGAGTGTATCGGGCGGCATGGCTGGTGACGGTACTCGAACAGAAGCGGTACGATCGACAGGAATCGGCGGCGGCGGTCGGTGCGAGTAATCTGCAACTGGCGTGGAAGATGCCGATGGGCGGGCGGATTGCGCCGGGGTTGCTACGGTAGACTTGGGTTTCGCGTAAACGGGAGGCTGGCGAGAGAAAGCATCTTGCATTGCGTCGAGGAGCGCAGCAAGATTGCAGCCCTGCAGAAGAAGAAGTGAGCATGAGCGTTCGCCGGGCGCGATGTGTTGCAGCAAACCTCGCTCTTGCGTTGCCAGTCACGGAGGTACTGGACAAGACATCGGCCGCTGACGTCCATGTCTGGCCCAGCACGGACGAGCATGTCGGTGGTGGGGACGACATATGCTAGCGGTGGGTTCCTGGGATAGTCTCTCGGAAGCCAGACTGCGATTGGGATGTTGTAGGATGCTCCGCGGAAGGTAACTGGGAGGAGGCCGTGCAGGCACAGGAGGAGCTGTGTCCGGCCGTCGTCATACGCTGGAGGCCGCCGGGCGGGGGATGTATGAGCGACGGATCATGCGAGTGCGAGACGGGACGACGAACTGTACACGTCCGTCTTGGGGCGGATGGTGGGATGGCGGGACAAGACTGCGTCGACGTGATTGAAGACGGCATCTGGGGACGCGTACGGCTGCACGTTCTGGCGAAGCCACTTGTGGGTTAGTGAGTCTGTCTTGCTCATCGTCGGAGACAACGAGCGGAGGGCTGTGCGCGACGCTGGGCGCGCTTGGGAGGAGACGCGCGTCGGACCGGGGGAGCGGGGCGGCTGGAGGGCAGGGCCGGTCGCGGCGCTGGTTGGCTGCGACGGGCGTAAGGTTGGGCTCCCGCGCACTCGCAGCGCAGATTTGCTTCGGGGGGCGGGCGATACGCGTGGAGGGGGCGTGTCTACTCACCGCCAGTCCTCGTCCTCCGCCAGTCCCACGGCTCCTGCCCCCGCCATCCGTCTCGAGGCGACACCAGGACTGGCGACGGTGGCCCGGAGCTGGTGGCGTCCCATTCCGGCCGTTCGCTTTTGCTCGCAAGCGGTGCCCACGATGGCGCACCATTTTGGGAAGGCTGAAAGGCCCCCGGTGCGAATGCGGAGTGCGCGTCCGCATTGTCATCCGAGTTCGCCGTCGAAGGGGCTCATATGCCGGGCTCTGGACCCGCGGGCGCTGGGAGGATGTCCCCGGACGTCTGGGGCGCAAAGTCGGTGGCCGCTATGCTGGAAGGGGGCACGGCGGGGCCCAGGCCGGTTCGGAGGCGCACCGGGGGGCGAATCCATAAGAGTGCTGGGCTGGTGGGCTGCAATCCAGGCTAAAACGGAGGGTCAGGGGCGCTGCCAGCCTCCAGAGCCGCGGACCCCGCCTGCCAAACGCGGATCACGAGGCCAGCGCTGCGCCGACTCCTGCTCGAATCGCTCCTTTCGCATTCCTCTTCTCGCCCGTCCACAGTATATATATTCCCCTTCCGGACCAATGTCGGCTCGTCGCCCCCACCCCGCCCCGTCCCCTTTGCGCCTTCCATATCCTCCGCCCGTGTGATCCAGTCGCCTTCATGGGGAGGGAAGTCGCTTCTGCTTACCGCCGCCGCAAGTTTACCCTCCCGTCCCTCTCCCCGTCCCCCTCCCGTCTCTCCTCCGCCGCAAACAGCAGCATGGAGTCCCTCCCTCCCGCCCCAAGGACAACCTCACCCCCGCCCGCAAGCACCACAAGCTCCTCAAGGACGGCAGCGAGGTCTGGTCCAAGGACGTCGAGAAGATATTCGTCGAGGGTCAGTCCAATCACGCTCCATGCCCTCCCACCCCCTCCGCTGAACACGCTTCTCCAACCCGTCTAGGCCTCCACCAGTACTGGCAGTCACCGTGGGCCACATATTCTCGCGGTCGCAGCCGGTGGCGGAACCAGTTCCTCGTCGACCACCTCAAGAAGGCCGGCATCCAGCGTACCAAGAAACAGGTCGCGAGCCACATCCAGGTCCTCCGCAATATGTGGCGGGGCCAACCAGGTCTGTACCCCCCTCGTTCCACGCATCGCGCACCGTATCATTTTGCTCATTTCCGTCCCGCAGAGTTTCATCTCGTCGCCGGTGGCGAGGAGCTCTTCCAGGAGAACGGCCTCCTTGCGCACTCTGACAAGAAGTCGAACGCGTCGCCCTCTCCGTCCGTGTCCCCTGGCAGAGTCGAACTCCACGAATCACCCGCTGCGTCGTCTTCGTCAACGCCGGAGTACCCCACATCCGAGTTCCCCTCTGACATTCAGACCGCGTCATTCCCTTCCCTCTCTCCCCCGTCCCAGCTCTCGCCCTTCTCTGAGCTAGGCGTTGAGGACGTCTTCACGAGTCCTCCATCTTCGACGCGTCTTTCTGAGTCTGCTTTCGGCTGTCTCTCATCGTCGCCACGGACCACACTTCCTATCACTCCGGTATCTGTCAAACTGGAGCCGCTTGCGATGGATCCGAGCCTGTTCACTCTCCCGCAGCCGTCGTTCGCTGATTCTCCAGCTGACTACACCCTATCTGCTCCTAACAGAATATCCCACCTCTACTTCTGGGCTGACGGCATGGTTCCGCTTACACTCGATGTTGACCGGCTAGTCGGCGCAACCCCGTCATCGCCATCGCGTACCTTTCTCCACTTCCGAGTGTCTATGCCTCCTCTAGCAGATCTGCGTTGTCCTCCCAACCTTCAGGGCGTGAATGGCGCGGTCTCTTTTGCGAGCCCGTGGACAAGCCTTGCCAAGTGCCAGACAAAGAGCTGGGGTTTGGGCAGGACCGTCATTTCCCAGGATCTTGGGCTATTCACCCAGGTGACCACACCGGAGCTTCAGTCGACCCTCGCCGCGGACCCAACATCCTCCCAGATGGTGTACGCGTACCTGCCAGATTCCGCCCTCAGCCGCTGCCATTGGCTCGATAATGGTGAGCTCGTTCAATCCCGCGGGTGCTCAGGAAGGGGCGAAGGCAGCTTCCTGGGCACGCCACGACCACATGCTGACCACGTGTGTCCGCCCCTGCAGTGCACACGATTACGCAACAGCTCGTCGTCGACAACGAGGTCCTCGCAGTCCTCGTCTTTCACGTGGAACGCGTAGCAGACGCGACCCGCACCGCACCCGCGATGGAACTCGTCGGGTTTCAGAAGTACCCCTGCCGGGGCGGCGCGCCCCCTTCATCCGCGTCCTCATCCTCATCATTCCCGTTCTTCGCGTCGCCCTCTCCGCCGGTGTCGCCCACTTCGCCCACTTTCGCACATACGCGCACTTATCCGAGCGCGCCGGTGTCGCCACAGTCGCCCTTATTGCCCCGCATGAGCGTGCCGAGCGGCAGCGGTCCCGAGGACGTCTCCACCCCGATGTTGTATTCATACCCTCCGCCACAGGCATTCGCATACTCTTACATGGTCGATCCCCGTTGACCGTTGGCATCTCCATCCGCATCCGGCCCCCTTTTCCAACGAACACTTTGGTTATCACGCGAATTTCTTGCGCGTATTTATACCTTGCTGACTGGACCATACCGCGCCGAAACCCGCGCCCCTTATTTATTGCTCGTGTGCAGAACACTCCCCGCCTTCGCCGCCGCCACCAGGGCGGCCCGGCGCCCGTCGCTGACATCTTCACCGGTCGCCGTTTCTTTCTCGCTCTGCGCTGCTCTCACGAACCGTCGTAACGATCTCTTCTCCTCTTGTAGCATCCTATCTCCTTTCGGTCTCCTCCCTCTCTGTTTCCTCAAACTGTAGATATAGCTCGCGTCACGCGCGTTACCATTGTATCAGCTACAACGCACAAGTTCGAGCTACTCACCCCCGTACGACTTTTGGCTTCGTCACGGCGCCGTTTCCGTTGTTTGGGCGATCTCGCACTGACATGTCTACGCCTCGGGCGTAGGCTTGCTTCGCGGTCGTCATAGCATGTATGTGTTACGGGCTTACGGGTCACCGCCGCGCGGGGCATGTACGTAGTAGCAACAGGATCAGAATCCAAAAGCATTCTTGTCACCGCGCGAGTACACAGTTGTCCCCTTGCATTCAGTGACAAAGAAGCGGTACTATGAAGCTGAGTCGAGGTGCTGGAATATAGGTTCCGCTTCAGGTGTACGAGCAATGGCTGGGGTGTTTCCTCGATGACTCGGAAGCGCGGCAAGTGTACAACATAGCTACTTCAGGAAGAAGTACGAAGGTCCAAGAGTTTCCCTGCTGCCACGCGGACCTGCTGTGCACAATGATGCGTGGCCAGGAGACGCAACTCCCAGAACGAGCTCCCGAACGCGTTGCAGACCTGCGGGTCGTCGACATCAGGGCGGTAGACCCCGTTGCCCGCGCGGTCTTCCGTGGACAGCAGCGCCTCGAGCTTCGGGTCCCGCTCGACGAGGACGGCGACGAACTCGATCGCACGCTTCGCCGTCGCATGCGGCCACTGCAGCGCGGCGGCGAGCAGACGCTTCGCGAATGCTGCAGACCGCCAGGACGGGGGCGCTGCGGCCGACGAGCGCGGGGTGAACGCTAGCTGGAGCGCACGGAACAGCACATCCGCGGGGTCGCCGGGGGCGGGCCGCGGACGCTCGTCGTGGCGCGGACTGGCGGGGCCGTCTCGATGTCAGGCATGAGCGCGAGTCGGGGAAGGATAGCGTATAGCCGGTTGATAAAGTCGCTGAGATCGATGTCGAGTGCTTCGCCTGATAGAAGGACGGAAAGAGACAGTCAGCTCCGCCCGGGCGATACGACAGTCGGGAAGAGGGAAGAGGGCCCCAGGAACTGGGGTACACACCTTGTCCTGAAAGAAGCTCGAAGGCTGTCACGATACACAAGAGCTGATGCTGTACGGTGGCGATGTCTGACAAGTCGTGGGGGCCAGGCGCAGGGGAAGTGCGGGAAGTATCCTTATTGGTGTCAACAATAGCGTCGCTTGCATCGTCCCGCGTCATGAGAGTCTTGAGAACCTGGAGCAGGTCTTTGAAGAAGTCGATGTTGACCAGGTGCGCGAACTTGGCGATCCCGCGCAGCGCCGCCGGTAACAGCGGCGTCGGATGCGGGTTCTTCAGGATGCTGAAGTAGAGCACGAACAGCAGCTTGAGCGTCTCGGTATGCTAGAAGGAGGAAAGCGTGGTTAGACCCGAATTTGCGGGATCGTGTGAGCAAGCGGTCAAAAAGTCCCATCGCAATTGTCTTGGTCCGCACGCAGCACGCAGCCAGAAGCAAGCCACTTACCCTGCTCGCACGTTCCTCCTTGTCAACTTCTGCCGCGGCCTCATGCATCTCCTTCTCGATTTCTTTCCGCTCCTTGAGAACCTGCCTGGCCTTCTTGCTCAGGTGCGGCTGGTCCACCGTTTTACCCTTCGCTCGGCGGGCGGCGGCCCGGCCCTTCGACAGCGCCTTCCCGACGCCACTGCCCGACTCCTTGTCGGCCCTAGTTTCGGAAGCCCGAACGCCGAGTTCCGATTTCAGTCGGAGGTGGACTAGGCAAGACAATACCTCCGGATGGACATTGTAGCGCCGCTCTTTGATCATGCGATTGAGGAGCCGCACGATCTCCAAGGAAGGCTCGCCAGTGTTGTCAGCGCGAAACACCTTAATCAGTGTGTCTAGGCACATGTCGGAGGACTAGGGACACCCAAGGAATTGGTCAGAGACACAGCGAACAGCGTGAGACATTCGCAATCCCGAGGGTGGGTCTTACCTTGTCCCAAGACTTCCGGCTGAGAGCAGCGACGACGGAACTTAGGAGGTTCACACGGAAGTTGAAGTGTGTCACCTCTACCAGCAGGGTGCACATGCAGTGCAGCGCCGGTTCAGCAAGTTCGCTCTTCGCTGACGGAATTAGGTCAGTCTTCTCTTAGCCAAACAATAAGCTTTATGCTTCGCGTTTCACACCTTTCAGTTCCGCTTCTAGACTGCGCAGGTAGGTCTGGTACACGCCTACGAGACCCTGTTCCCAGTCTCGGGTCCGTTGGACCATCTGGCTGACCTTCTCGGCCTTCTCCTTATCCGTGAGAGCGCGTATCCGGTAACCCGGGATGATGTCCTTGAACACCGCAAGCTGAGAGAGCATCGTCAGCTTTCGAATGACGACGTCATTCGGCACAGGGTCTGGATGAGTCGGCGTGGATATTTCGGGGAGCGAGAATGTGTGCAGACGCCGCAAAAGTCCTAGCTGCAAACAAATCAAGGCCGGTCGTGAACTGATATGGGCAAGGTGCGATATAGGAGACAACGTACACTGTTTTCTGGATCGCCGAGGATTTCTTGACATAGTCCTGCGATCTGTTCCTTCGCGCCCTGTATCCGTGCCTTGCGGGACTTCTGGCCGATCACGTCCACTACTGCAGGACGGCCGAACCGCGCGCCAGTGGACACGTCCTCCACCCTCGAACGCGGGACATCTTCCACCTGATTGACGGCGCTTTCATCGTCGCTGTCCAACCCACTCTCCTCGCTCTGGTCAAGGACGACCTTGCTACCGCTCTTCTGTATTCGGCCATCGGCAAGCTTGATGGGCAGTCGCTCGATGCCTTTATCCCTATTAGACTCGGGCTCCCAAGAGGCGTGACGTCTACGAGGTTGCAATTCGAAGGATGCTTCTTCGTCCTCCGAATGAGCGGCTGGTTTCCGTCTACGCTTCCGTTGTGCGCCCGTCGAGGACGATTCAGCAACGGAGTGCGCCTCGTCTTCTGAGCCAGACATATCCTCATCTTCAGACATATCCTCAATCCCAGAGCTCCACCGTTCATCCTCATCATCGTCCTCGCTCTCGGAATGAGAGTCGATCGAAGGGAGGTCGTCCTCCGCGGCCTTCCGGACCGGCTTGTGTAGTAGGTGTAGCCGCTCCGTCTCTTTCTTGCTCCTGTGCATCCAAGATATGGCAACTTGTTTTGCGAAGCATGTATAAGACGCACCTTGCGATACCCTTCTCGTCTAGTGTCTTCAGAAACGAGACAGCGCCTCCAAACTCATTCAACATGTCGAGGTCATCGTCCGAGAGCTCAACGTCGTCCTCATCTCCCTGGTTAGGTATGGGGATAGTCGGCCGGTCAGATGCTCTTTCCTTTCCTTTAGTCTTGCTCTTGGAGGCTTTGTCGTCGTCTGCGAGCTTGCGTTTCTTAGAGGGTCGCTGCAGGTACCATGAGTCTCACCGCAGAGATGATCAGCGATGTCTAGACTCACTTGTGCAGCCTGAGCGGGCCGCTTCTTGAAGCCCTTGGCAGGCATATACGGAGTAGCTCAGAGAGCAACGAATGTCTGAGAAGAGTACGGTGGCTGATATCGAGTTTCCAGCGCGAAGAGGCCGAAAATCTGGCTTGCCATTTGGGGCATCTCCCTCCCACGGTCGGACGCGCTCAGTGTGACGATGTGTGACAGCTCTGTGACCATACGCGACACGCGTCTCAGCGCTCTCGCAAGTTGCCTCTGCTCCCCATGCGCATGAGAGCCTGCTCCCTCAGCACGGCAAGATCTCCGCAATACCTGCTGATTTTTCCCAATAGCTGAACCTGAACAGCATAGTGACTGCGCGTCTTTTTCCAGCGATGCCACCGGCGCCGCCAGCAGATCCTGTCCCTGCGTCCGCTCGTCCCAGTCATGTGCTACGACCGCATCATGTATTTCTCCTCTACATCTTCATGCATGGATTCTACGCCGCCGATGACGAAGAAGAGGAGAACCCATTTCCCAAGGCATTCACCCTTGCTCTCCACCGGCTCATGATACGTGAAGTGGCTGAGGTACACATCTATCTCTCTTCGTGGTTTATTGCCTCCCTTTGAGCCACTGCTCTGTAGGTCACGCCACCCCGATCATACCAGGCCATATTAGCAGATATCAAGCAGGCCGCTCTCACAGCGGATTGCGGCCCTGTGGAGGACCTCATCGTGAAATTGGGCAGGGTGGTAAGATCGAGTCTTCCCTAGACGGACTAACTAGCCGCCTGACCTCCCCACAGGGGGCCTTGTTTGCAACAGCAGACACCCTATCGAACTTCATGCAAGGTCTGTGATCGCGTAAGATTATCCATCATGTCCCTTTATTGAAGCTCATCTCAGCTCTCCCAATACTGTTCCTTGACAGAGATGACGAAGAGGTGCGTCCGGTCTTGCCATGTTGAATAAAACCCCACACTCATGCGGCGACGCAGTCTGCACGCTTCGTATGTCATTTCATACCCTACCAAAGGCCGAGAACTATGCATTCGCTCAACAGCTCATGTCTAGAGCCGTCGTTCATTGTTTGGGTATTTCTGCCACCGCTGCTTCGTCAGCTTCACTAAGCTTGCTATCGGAGGCATTGAGAAGCTGCATCAGGGCTTCATTGCGTGGGTGCACGCGGGTGACAGTCCGATAACCGCCACAACTCCAGGTTATGCACAAGTGCGCCGGGATGTCATCACCAATGGTGAGCCAATGTCCCTAGTGCATCACGGCGCATAGCATCTGCTCACCGCGTCCCTCGGACAGACTATCAGTTGTTCAAAACAAAGCAAGACAAGACTGAATATGCTGACGCCGAGACGTATACACTGTAAGCTCCGCACAAGCTATTTCGATCACCTGGCTAGTCCTGATCGGTCGACGTCAGCTTCATGAAGGGTCTGACCACGGGAGACAGCAACGTCGCAAATGAAGGTCTCCGCAGGTTCTTCGAACAGAAGTTCCATGACAATAGCGAATCGTATGCTCCTGTGCTACACCGAAGGTTACTCGCTAATGTCTGACGTACTGCACAGTGGATTGCGTCAACATGCCATGCTCAACCTTGCACGAATGTATTTCCTTCGCCGCGAATTGGCTGCGTGTCGAAAAGTCAGTTATGCAACCCTGTCGTTTCACTGCAAACCCACAAGCAATTCGTAGACTCTGGAGGAAGCTATCACCGCTTCGCGAACGGCTGGCGACAACAAGACCTTGCAACATTGTTCGAGGTGAGCATGATCATAGTCGGTTCCGTTATTGGGTTTAAGAACACGTTTCTAGCCTGATGCACAGACTTCCGCCGCTTGAACGAGGACGGAGGCCAATCATCAACGAGGTCCAGCCTGACATGCACCCGCTCGAGATATTGGCAGACGTGAGGAAGCTCATAAACGTTCAA
Source organism: Lentinus brumalis (assembly GCA_001792895.1). Classification (NCBI taxonomy): domain Eukaryota; kingdom Fungi; phylum Basidiomycota; class Agaricomycetes; order Polyporales; family Polyporaceae; genus Lentinus; species Lentinus brumalis. The sequence continues at coordinate 1,991,121 of MARA01000004.1, forward strand.
TATGTTGGTCACTTCCATGTCTCTTCTCCGAGAGATACAACTTATCTGGAAAGCGCAGCAACAACCCCTTTCCGCCGCGTTCGAGCGTATAGTGGAGGCCATTGGTCTCTATGACCATTACGTCGACGTCCAGGGCGGTCAGTTCATTGAGTCTGAACAATTGGCCCAACATGCTGTGCAGAGTATCGTCTGGGGCACCTTCGGTCGGTCAACGAACCCACGGACGCATGCGGATATTGACACACTGATGTCTCAGGCTGCTCGAAACTGGCCCGTATAGAAGAGGACATCGTGACGGCGTTCTCAGAAGTAGGTGGAGATGATAATACCCGGCTGACAGTTACTCTCAATCGCGCGTATCATGTACGTATATCCACCGACCGCGTCGCAGTCTGATGATCGCTGATATTGAACGCATTTCTGCGCGTAGATGGCTCGACAAGGGAAGTACGAAGAATCTGTCGCATCCTTGCTGGAGCCCGACGTGTGGCGAGGACTGAACATCGCGGACTACAACCTGTGGGCGGCAGAGATTTGGAACATCCTTGCGCTGCGAGCATGCCGGCAGTATGTCGTGTTGATGCTTTCGTCGTCTCATATGTTCTGACGGCACACGCTATCAGTCGCAAGCAGCGTCAACTGAAGGAGTATCTGATGCCTCGACGCCCTAACACGCCACATTCCCGCGCGATTACCAGTGGGCGAAGGAACCCATCGGCTCAATCATACGGGATCCCCTTCACGAGGTTATGCTCATGCGGGTGAATATGGCAGCCTTATCTGCGTTCGTTGGCGCTGAACGTCTCCTCGTCGCAGATGTGCGAACAGAGTCATGCATCTGTCGACCAGCTTCTCACCGCGCTCTGGCACGCAGAGTACCATGGGCGATATAACCTGTATCGCACAGCCATCATTCTTCTCGCAGATGTCGGGCTCGAGTTCGGGATGACGAAGTGGTGCAAACGCCTCCTAGACGAGGTGATGCCTCAGGTGGGTCCCGTTCAGCGTTCCCGCCACACATCTCTCCAACCTATGCTCACGACCCTCTGTGTCTATCTGACAAACCCGCGGCCTGTCATCTCTTCCATAACGTGAAGATTATGAGCGAGGATGATCGCGAACAGAAGGCCTTCGCACAGTACACGCTCGCGCGCTGCATCATCGCCAGTGGGGACTCGTCTCGTACGTCCACTTGCTCCCTTGCTTGCTTCTGTCATTACTGACCAGCGCATCATGTCAACCCACACGCACCCACGTTCGTACCTTATCATCACGCCGTGGCTCTGGCTCTGGCTCCCCAATCCGTCGCATCATCCCCCCTCACCCATCTTCATGATGTGGTGAACCTCCACAATCACTTCACCTCTGTATCGCACCGGTCTCTCACCGCTACCCCGACGTAAATTCTCGCGCTCACTGCCCTCGCGTCGCACACCATCTTCTCACCACCTGCCGCCCTCCACCCCAATGAACGACCCCGCCTTCCCGAATTACCCTGCCGCTGAACTGCGCTTCCGCGCGCGCTCTTCCCATCTCTGTTCTGTCTCCCATCCACAGAGGCCGCGCTCGAAGAGGCGGTGCCGCTGCTCGAGAGCGCGGAGGGGGCATACGCAACCATCCAGATGTTCGCCGCAGAGTGCGACGTGCTCTACCTGCTGTCGGTCGTGCTGCACAATTTGGGCAACCAGGAGCGCCGTGATGCGATGGCGCGCAAGCACGAGATCGCTATGGAAATGCGCGAGTATCGTCATCTGGAGATCATCGAGCCTTGGGTCGAGGATGTCTGGGCCATTGTCACTGACGTCGGCGCGGCCATTGCGTCGAGGTGAAGCCACGGTGCTAAGCGTTGCGCGGATTGATATCAGACTGGTGGCTTGATGCACACTAGTTACAAATCCCCTGCCTTCGACTCGATTATGCCAAGATGCCGACCTTTGCTGCACTACGTCCAACATGCTGTTACAGTACATTGCCCACCACATGGTTCTCGAAATGAGGCACCCCGACGAAGCATCCTCTGCGGTATCTACGTCTTTCAAAAGATGCCCATGTATGCCTGATAGCCCGGGTTGCTCTAGAACAATCGATGAGATCAATACAGTAGACGAGGAAGCATGACTCACGGAGAACGATCCCTCCTGCGGCCTGACGGGGAAGGTGAGCATGGAACGATTGTCCTCTCGAAGGACTCACTCGAAATATATCACGCGGCTGAGGTCACTGGGATCGAGCGTCCAATTGTATGCATGAGAGTCTTCTTGATTTGACCCGAACATCATCCCGCACAAAACGGCGAATCCCTGAATAACCACGTCGTCAGACAATTAGCTCGAGGTGTTACGGAAACGTACGCCGGCCTTGAAAGTCCTGTTGCCCCACTTGCTGACCTCGGCTTTGTAGACTGCGGGCAACTGTGTGAGCTGCGCATCGTGCAGGCGGGAAGAGACAGTCATACTTGTGGCGAAGTCGTCGCAGTCGAATATGGAGTCTCTCCAGGGATTATTGCCCACCCCGCAGTCCCTCCAGATCTGGAGCATCGTTTCCCGTGACAGGACTAGATACCTAGAGTGGATCACGATTAAGTGCAGCTAATATGATGAGGCCACGGCTTCTACGCACAAGCCATCCTCGAGATAACTCTGGAAATCCTGGCGAAGGGATGGGGACTTGCTCAGAGCGACGTGAACATCGTCACTGGTCTGGCTCAGCTTCTCGAAAAGCCACTGCTGGTCACTAGCTTCGCTTTCCTGTCCAATTTCTCCAGTCCATCCAACGATATTTGTGCCGTTGCCGCCGCTGCAAGATAAGTGTGAAGACTACTGACATCCAGCACGATGGCAGGGATGAGAAACACGCACCCATGCAGAAGATCCATGAACGCTATGAGAGTTCATGGTCAGCGCGTAGTAGTAGGTAAGCATCCGCAATATGACTGTATAACTCACTCAGACAGCCCTTGTTCTGGATCCTGAACACCGTATTGTCTGTCAGTTGGAACACTACGCTTACCGAGTCAACGCTAAGACACGAGAGTGCTCACTTCCAGCCAGTGCCGTCGGTTTCTTCGTCATCAATGATCCACTTCACGCAGTCGTTGTACACGCTTTTATACCCCACAATAAATGTGCCATCTGCAACATTGCCTGCAGGTGCTTTCAGAATGGAGCAATCGTGGTTGAGACCGAACGAAGGGTCAACCTTGATACACTCCCGCGTACAAGCCGGTGGATAGATTGCGCATCGTGTAGTACATGCCGGCCTCTTCGGGGGCAGGCTCGATGAGCCACATTTGATCGAAGAGATTCCCAGTAGCATCCAAGGCGACGATGGGTGCTCCTGCGAGCGAGGAAGTCAGGGAGCAAAGCCGGCGCAAGTTCAGTTGGTTGTCCTCACCATTACGATCAGGGTCGGCGCCTTGTGTGTATATGACAGTGAGCCATCTACGGCAAGCTTTGGATACAACCGCAACAGTTGCGTACCTCCAATCACTGCCATGCGAACATTGGGGACGTGGACAGGAACGACGTGATCTGAGGTGTGTTGTAAGTGAGCTGGCAGCCGATGAGTTCACAACTGAGAGTGACTTACATATCCCGGTTCCGCTAAAGGCCCTCATACCAGTATAGGTAGCAGATGCGTCAGTCAGAGGAAGAGGGCGAGGGATTAGCGGGGCGAGACTAGCTACGCTTGAAGCATCTTTATAGGTGACTGAATCATCTCGTCGGTACCAATCGGACGCCGCCCACCCATCGTGCGTCGATGCCATGCGCGACATGTGGTTCGAAGCAGACGTCGCGTCGTGGACGTGACCCTACGTAGCGAATGGAAGTAACCTGGAATGTAATGGGCATGACCCACGAAAGCATTCACAAATGACAATCAACTGCCTGTTCTCGGTCACAACAATAAGCAAGAGTCCGAACAGGTAGTACCGGTGACAAGCGGCGTGTCACGATAGCAGTAGAATTGCCTACTGTCGCACCTGTGGGAGGTCAGTTCGTCTGGGAAGCTACATACTCATGAGAAACGCACCTTCTGCTATTGCCGTAATTCCGAGGAACATTGAAGTACATCGGCACCTTCAGCCGGCATCAAGTGCGGATCGTGGTGAGGCGAGCATTCACTAGCACCGGTCGCATGGCGCTGGGTAGACATCACCGTAGGCCAGCGGCACACGCAGCGTTCCATGCATCCTGCAGAAACAGCTCGCGAGATAGCGTGATGGGAAGCCTCGATTCTTCCATTGCTTGCTTGACTTGAGAGATCGCGCACTAGGTCGCCGTCCGCGCTACTCACCGGAGTATACCGTCGCTCCTAAAAGGCTCTGGTGCGACTTCGAGAAGACCCCTCCAGGCGGTCGACCTCGACGTTGTCTGGAGTCTGCGCTGTTAGTCTGGAGCACTAGAAGCGTTGGCTACATAGCTTGACAGTACTACCAGTACTAGTGGTCACTGGTCATGGTTGGTTCGTGCTCCCGGCAACTTCCGTATCCCAGCGCTTGATTTTGTCGTGGTGGCGCACGCGCCTACGCGTGTATCTACCGTGACATCCCAGAGCACGCGGCGTGACGACACGCGTCTTTCCCAACCACCAACGTGTGTCTCGAGGTTGTGCGACTTGCTGGGCGTCGGTCTCCGCTAAGAGCCCACAGGACAGAAACAGCGGAGCCTCGCTACCAAGATGGGTGCTACACGACTTGCAACCTCTGCGACCTCGCAGTGGTTCTTCCCAATCTCCGCACTTTACAAGACTCCAAGCCGAACGACATCAGACATACCACTAGACAAGGAGCTCTACGATCGGAGTAGAGGCGTTGAATTTTTGTATCGCCTCGGTGTATCACTTGGGCTGTAAGTCTCCTCCCATATAAGGCGAGAGCGCCATGTTGATTGATCAATGACAGGCCGTCTTCAGCCATGTACACCGCTGCGACGTGGTTCCACCGATTTTACATGCGGTACTCTATGGAAGATTACCATCGCCAAGTGAGCACTGCGACATATTACTGTGCGACGATCCTCACGACACCGAGTAGGATGTGGCAGCATCCTGCATATTCTTGGCCACAAAGACAGAAGAGTGCGGACGCAAGCTCCGCGATGTCGCCAAAGTGGTCTGTTCCAAGGTTTCCAAAAAGGACATCAAAGAGATATCAGACGATAGCAAGGTATCTTGTTCCTTCCGATATCGGTTGTGAGTGCTGACCTTCCTGCAGGAAGTTGAGGAATGCCAAACCAGCATCTTGCTTACGGAAGAGGTTCTGTTGGAAGGCCTATGCTTCGACTTCGTCGTAGATAGCCCGCACGCAGAGCTTGTCGACCTATACGAGGCGCGCTCTTCGTATAGTTTGCAAGTCGAGGAATGCGCTTGGTCAATCGCGAACGACTCGTGAGTGTGATGGTTCTATCGATCACTCGCCTTATCTCATGCACCCTGACCGCGCAGGTATCGGACGCCATTGTGCATCTTGTATCCTCCGAAGATCATAGCAGCCGCTTGCTATGTGCTTGCCGAGCACGCCATCGAAGGGCCGCAGTCCTCACCGTTAGATGCCCGCATTGCGTCTCCCGCGCCGTCCGCGTCCTTACCAACTCCACCTTCGCACAAGGTGCAGCACAACGGCGTGTCGCGCCATGCCGTCGAGTTTTTCAGGTTCAATGAAACGGAGCTGGCAAGCGTAGCAGGTTCGTGTGTCCACACAGCCGCGAGCTCCTGAGGTTTATCCGCTCGATTCAACCAGACGCGATCAGCATCCTCCTGGAGTACTACGGCGCGCAAGACCTCCAGGGTTCCAGCGAGTTCCTAACAGCTGTGACGTCTGTGGGTATGCTTTGCAGTAACGTAGGGTCTGCGCTGACATCACTCGTACCCAACAGATCCCGCGGCCGCAAAGCACGTCCCCTCGGGAGAAGCTCTACAGGCCCTTCGCGCACTTTGCTCCGGGTGGTCCGCCGCCTGTGAATTCGTCAACACCCGAGCATGCTATCGGCCGCGGTGCGACTCCCACACAGCCCGGAGCGAACTCTCCGGGAAAATTTGCCTCGGGTGGTTGGAGGCCCGTGACGGAAGGTACCCAGGAAGGGCATTACCAGTGAAGAGCCCGTTGAGCCTCGCGTCTGATAAGTAGGGCCCGAGGCCCCGAGCCAGTGTGCCGGCGTTGGCGCTGACTCCGGTCTGTTTAGGGTTATGTCGAGGAGTCATCCGAAGCCTGTCCGAGGCTCTGAGTCCCGCTGGTTGCCTGAAAGTTTTTGTGGAAGCTCTCATATCGTGCGCTGTTGTATGCATGCTGATCGACCTTGCTATCGTGCACGACATGTATAATACATCAATAATGTACAGTATCTCCGATCATACATGAATGAGTCAAGGGCTTGCGGTGTGCGAAGAACGCGTGTGGCCGGAGTCTTTGGTTGCGAACAGGTCGCGAAGCACAAGTCTCCACATCCGGACCGGCCGGGAGGGTCCAGAGAGGGTCATAGTTCTATCGTCTCCTTGTGTTTGAACTTCCGACCTGCACGTTCGGCTGCGCGGTAGCAGAAGTGATTCCCATACAGCTCGAGCTCAATGTGCGGCATGTCCAGGATCGTCTTCGAGGTCCCAGTCGGAGCTGTCGGTGGTAACGCGGGCATGACATACAGGGGCACCGCGAGGACGAAGATACTGTTCTGCTTCGGGAGCACTGTCGGTGGCTATGTGAACACTAGTCATGAACGAGTATGGCGACGGCGTACTTTTGAGCTGGTCATTTCGGGTGATCACCTTGAACGCGTTCTCCGTCTCGTGCATTACTATGCCCGAGAGCCCGACAAGACAAGGGTTCTTGCTCTGCCGCACTGAGAAGCAGGTCAGAACCCTGGTTGTCGCTGACAGAACGAGCAGTGACGAGCGCTCTCTGCGGAACGCCCGAAGAAAAATGGGATATGGCAGAGCCTCGTTGCTCGTGGTCATACGCGTGATTGCGGCACGACAGAAGTTGCGCGACATGGACACGGATTTCCCATCAGTGCGACGGACGACCCTCTACATTCAATTGACGTGTCCCTCCGATTCGTTTCACTGCTGACGGAAATCAGGTCGCGAGGGAGGGAACGGCCTAGGTGGAGGGACGTGTCATTGTGAACGATCCAAGCCATGTGGGATTAGCCACAGCCAATGTTGAACGTTTAGCGCCCTGAACATCAAGTAACACCAGTCTGAATATCAGTCCGTCGCACTTGACAAACGCAGTGATCGCGCTGCGCATCAGCATGACACGGAGTTTTTAGTCGAGGACGAGCGTTGGACAGATGTAACCGACCTGGTTCGTCCTGGGAGCTGCAGGAACAGTCAGGTGTTCTTTGTAATTCAGAAGCCCGTTTGCCTGGAGGGATGTGGGCAAACAGGACCAAACTGGCCGCAGGCGTTTCTGGAAGGATAGTATCCATGACCGGAGTACACACCTGTTACGATCGCACCATGGAAGTCCGCCTTAATGAGTTTTGCGTGCATGCCGGCTGCGCTGGGCATCGCTGACGCAGGGTCCGTACTCGCGACCGCGGGCTGGGGCAATAGGGAGAGAAGCTCTGACATGTAACCGAGCCAGAGAGAGTGTAGAGGAAGGAACAAGTGGAATCTTGGTACACAATGTCAGCGTACGCACACAGCTCCTGGCCCGACAGTCCGCACTTGGTCTCGTCTTTCTGCAGCTTCCATAGACCTTGCTTCCGACTATCTTTCTTGCTGATGACACCTGCTGCCTTGCGTGTGCGTTCGGCGGTCCGCTGAGCCCGTTTCTCTTCACGCTCCTTCTTGGCCTTGCTCTCGCGGGCGGGGTTCTCGAGGAGAATCTGTCGTCCTTGAACGCGACTCGCGTACGTCTGTGCGGGATCGGAGGACCTGGTGACGCTACGCTTGACGTAACTGGGGATGAACGGAGTCGTGGAATCGATTTTCAGACGTTCGTTCTGGCTCTGCGATGAGAGATAGCGGGGGCGTGAAGAGACATGGGACGGACATTGATGAGCGGCAGCGCGGCGTAGACGTCCTTGTGGCCGCTATCTGCTGCGCGGTAATACATAAAGGCCATCCTGCACTGCCGGAGACAATATGGCGGAGAGGAAACAAGAGCACAGAGCCAGAACGGGCGGAGAAGATCAGGGTTTGAGCCCAAGGCGGCCAAGGACGCGCAGAGGATCCCAGCGCGTACAGCTTCCACGTGCAGCGCGTCCACCGAACCACATCTTGCTCTTCCTTTCTGGGCCAGCCGCAGAACCAGCCGCCCTGAACTTTGTCGCAGCCTCGCTTGCACAGGACGTCTCTTGCCGTCTCCCACCTCGTCCTATGCAGGTGCATGACCTTGCTCTAATATGTCAGCTGTTCAGGCGGTTTTGAGCGAGGATGCGCCGCGGATGAACGCTGCCCAACCGTCCCAGCCATGTGGGAACCTAGCCGCCACGACCTACAAGGCGACCCGACTCAACAGCTGCTGCATGGGGCATGTATGCCCCGAGCACATGAATCGAAGTGTTCATTAGCTTGCAACGCACCCCGCTTGACCGGTGTGTCTCGCTACCGCAATCGATAAGTGACCAGGCGAACGTTCATGCGCTCATTCCGTCCGAAGTATTGCAGCTGCACTGGCCGATGAACTTGAAGATCCTCCTTGGCTGCCCCCGGTGCTACGCAGCTCTGTGCAGTGCCCTGCAGAGCCGTTCGGACGCTGTTTGGAAGACCTGCCGGTGAGTCGCCCGCTCTAGCATATTGGTCGTTTGCTCAAGGATGCGCTCACGCCGCGTACGGAGTTCGGTCCACGCATCACGATGGCCAGGGGGGCAGGTTTTAATGCTTTCCATATATGACGGTCTACTCGATTCGGCTCGTGATATTGCGCACGACTATGATCTGATGACTGCGACATGCTCCATCCGCCCAACTTTCCATTGATACCGCTCTCAGTACAGCCCACAGGTCCGTACTCCGTAACCGTCCGCGTTATCTTGCCAGTCATCTGACCGCCGTGGCGGGATCTTTCCAGGCGCTTCAGATTCCTCCCTGCGAATTTGCGACCGGCCCTGCGAGCCACTGCCTGATCGCCTTGAGCTTCGCGGATGACGAGATGGCGTCTGACTTCATGGGTATATGAAGAAGGTGGGAGTGCCCGAGAGAGGCGGCGATAAGGCGAGAAGCGGCTCCCCCGTCGCGGGTGTGCCAGACGCTGCGCCAGATTTCCGACGTCTGTCCTCGGGAGTCTATTAGCCGCCAACGTCCCAGGGATCCCCTTGTCGACGCGCCGGCGGCTGTCTCGGGAGGCCACTATAGGTGCTCTACGCCAGCATGCCCCGCTAGTCAGGGGCGAGGTTTATCTCAGTTACGGGCTGATGAGCGCTGTCTCCGGACGTGCTTCTCGAGGCATGCTTTCAGAGGGTTTGACACACGTGTTTCGGATACGAGAACCGTTGGTGAGCATCCAAATTCCCCTCGACGAACGTAGCGTTATCTGACCGGTACTGTAGCCTTCCGCTGTCCGCTCCTCCTGGCTGCAGAGAGACGACCGATGTGTCAAACTACCGAGGTTCTCGCAAAATCATCTACGAGGAGAGTTCAAGCTCGCCGTCGCACATCAGCTTCGTGGACGCTCGACCAGATCGCCCTTGTCTGTCAGCTGAAGCTAGCTCCTCGGACCTTATCCCATAACCCACATCTGGACAGGTGTAGGACCGGATGCTTTACACGAGCAGCTTATAATCGCTACCTGAAAGGGCATGATACACTGCGCACAACGGTAGCAACTTCATGTTCCGTGCAGAAGACGTTTGAGAGCAGCGTGCATCACGGTGTGGCTTTGTGGCGGATCTCCCCTCTTGTGTGCTTCTGAGACTTCTGCCCCTCTAGGCGCGTAATCGACTTCATCGAGGTCCATCAACTCCGACTCGATTGCCTTTCCGAGATAACAAGACCGCGGCGAGTACAATATATTAGAACCGGGAAGTACAAGCAATACAGTAGCGTGATATAAACATGTAGCGAGGATGCGGGGAAGCTATAGCGACGAAGATGTGAGGATACAAGGATACGGGGCGCGCGCTCGCATGCATATTAGTACAGTGATGTATGTGGTTGAGCGAAATCTAGCTTCTAGGAACGGCCGAGCTGAACGCAGACGGGACAGAACGCATCGATGACGGGGTCTATCGTAGGATGAGCAGCTGATCATGTCATGCAAGAGCCGCGGAGGAAGCACGTACTATACTGCTGAGGAAACTGGCGGCTGATAAGGGGAACGGCGAAGCGGAGACGTGAGCAGAGCCGTCATTGTGCGTGGCAGGAAGCAGGCGGACTCACTATTGCCAGCAAGTCTCCGTGCAGCGGGGTGGGACGCAATTCCTGGGATGCGACGTGCTGAACTTGCAGTAACGATCATCGCATTGGATCTACAGCGCCAAGGGGGGGATTGAATTGAGATCTACAGGAAACTAGGCAGCGAACACGCGAACCATCTCGTCGGGCTAAAGATACGACGTTTGGGTCAGCTGTCGACGGGGAAGACGGAAAGGAAAGGCACGCACCAGGTCGACGTAATGCCCGCAGCGTTTGTAGTTATTGCGAACACTGTCAGGCGACGGACGTCAGGGAGCGCCAACCACAGCAGAGTGCGGCGCCACGAACCGACGCCAGTGACACATCTCTGCGTGGAGGAGAGAGGGAAGGGGAATATGTACAGAGGGGGGAGGGGAATGCTGGTTGTGAACCTGCGGAGAGCTAACGAACGGCCGCCATTTTATACGAGGGCCGCAACGGTCATGTCAAAGATCCGGGCATGTTGTGCAGACATACGACCGCAGGAAGATATTCCCAAAGGCGACGGTGACGATAACATCAGCCCAGCTATCGGCCCGTCCCGCTGAAGATTGCGCAATGCCTTTCCAGCTCGGACGTATCAAGATGAGTGGTCAGTCGGAGTCGAGGAGAGCAACATGAGGTCGTGGCCGGAGAGCGCCAGCCTGTCGACAAAGCAAAACGATCGGGCTCTGCGTATTCGCCGTGGAAAAACCGAAAGCCCTAGAGGCGGTTTTGCCCGTGGCACGCTAAAGCTAAAACGTTAAACGGAGACAGAATCAGCATTTTTTGGGACAAATGCGCAAGCCTGCAGCGCCGATTGTGGGCGATGGGTCGAGTTAGTGCAAGGCACCTCACGACAGGCCGACGAAGTACTCACCGCGGTGTGTTGTCGCAGTATAGAACCCGATCATACCCGTTTGGGCACAACGAGGTATCAGCAGATCTCTTCCCGTCTTTCTCGAAGGAGCCGCCCATCACGGTACAAAAGCCAGAAGCAGCGGATCCGCGGAAAGACGTCGAGACGGTACGACACGTCAGGGCGATTCACTGTGGAATGCAAGGTGGCCGATGCAGGTATATCGCTAGCGGGTGTACAAGGATGCAGGCCATCCTAGACCATCAAGATGAGATCGATACCGCATTCCGGCGTGGCCTTGCGACCAGCCACGAGCGAGCCCTGAGCGAGCCGACCCCGGAGGGCGGTACGAAAAAGGACATGTAGCCACAGAGTGCGCAGTCATACGGTTTAAGCAGGCTCGTGGCGGGCCAAGACGTCAATTGCTGGTTACTGCCGGTGGCCGCCCACAGCGCAGCGGACTTCGGAAGACCGATCGCACACGTGGTCGACGAAATGCTGCACTCCTTATCCCATGATTGGGTTCACGAAGTTTATCGCAAAGTATATCGTGTCTCAAGATCTCGTTCCAATATCGGAAATATCAGCCGGCGAACATGCCAACAAGATACTGGCTTACACCCTCGGGAGTCAGGATCCCTACGTCCGAGAACACCAGCGAGATCAAGTCCGGCCTGGTGTGGCTGTCAGGAACAGTCCAACCGACAGATCCGTTTACTCACCGTGTGTAGTCAACTCCGGGATTCTTCGCTATCTGCTCTTGACTCATTGCTCGTTCTGTGCTCGACGATGACGTTTCCGAGCGTACAGGCCCCTTGGTCGTGGCATCCAACGTTGCAAATGATGGCGCATCACTGTGGCCAGCTGACCGTCCTGTCGGAGTGGGGAACGATAGGATGTTTGGGTTGTGAGTGGGGAGATCGTACTGCGATAGCGGGAACAGGCGATGGAACTTGTAACTGCAGCAAAGTGATTAGTATTAGGCGGCAACTTTTACCGTGGCCGTTCGTAGACCCACCTCTCCGCCAGTGCGTAAAACGGTTTATTCGCTGCTTTGGCGATGATAGCCATCTGGTTGCTCCCGACGTAGTTGATCAGACCGCCACTCTCGACGACGGCCTCCGAACCGACGAGGACAAAGTCAACCCGATCCATCACATACGCGACTGCGGAATCGAGCACTAGTGTGCATGGAATACCGGCGGCAGTCAGCGCGTCATGTGTTTTGAGGCTTCACAGGAACAAAACATGTCGCGTCAGCACGTTGAAACGTCCAGGAGAAAATTTCTCCGTGCTTACCCTAGTCCTCGAGGCCGCGACTCGGTGACATACACGGAAATACGTTTCGTCTTGTGAGCGTGGAGCAATGCTTTCAACACCACGCGTGAGTACGAGTGCGTGAGGATCTGCACGTATCGGCCGATAAGCATCAGCGCACGCTACGCTGCTCAGGGCACTCACGACTGCGTCGTCCTTGATGAAGCCGAGTGCGAGCTCGGCGATTTTATCACGGAAGGAGATCGCCTCCGTTGCATATTTGCGGCCCTGTTGCTCGAGCTCTTCCTTCAGCTCAGCAAAATTCTACGATATTGGGCAGTCAATATGTATTGCTAGACCAGTTGGGAGTTCCCGGCACTGACATCGGCCTCATGCGGGAACAAAGTCACGAATGCGATGAAAAGCTCGCATCCGGCATTGAGGCTGATCGGGTTTTGCGAGCGCCGCTTGAGCTCCTCGGCGCCGTCATTCAAGGCTTGCACAAGTTCAAACATGGTACCGGCTTGAAACTGTCCACATCTGTACTGGTTATATGACAGGCTTCGCGATACTCACGCACCATTTGACTTCACGATCGCCTCCGCTAGCGACAAGATAGCTGCTAATGGTGGCGATATCTAGGCAGAACCATGAATGAGGCCCAACGACTATGAGGCTCAAACTTACCTCATCATCTTTGAGGAATTGCTGGAAGGTAGCGTAGATGTCGAAAGCTGTGCTTTGTGCAACTGCTGACATCGCGTTGCGGCCGTCTTAACGGTAGATCTGTATACCTAGGATGGAGGCGGATCTGTGTTACGCAAATGCCAGGCGGATATGGCGGAGAGCCGATAAGCGTGTGTTGTGCCACAGGAGAGTAACGGAGGTAGTGGCGTAAGGCAAGGAAAAGCAACGCTGTGTGACTCGGAGCTCACAATCGCGGTTGATCGGGCCGAGTCACTTCGGCCACGTGAAGTGACTCCGTGACAGAGTGCCGCGGGTGTTTGGTAGTTCTCTGACGGGTCCCAGCGCGTTGACGCTTACTCTGTCGATAACAACGGCGACGATGTCGCGGAGAGCTCGACTTAACCACTGTAACAGGATGTGGCTATTAGGCCGTGACGGGTTCTTGCATGCTGATGCCGGTTGTGAGCACGGTGACTCCGGTTAGCGACAATCACGTCCCTTGTCTGATGCGCACCGCGGCAATGCAGAGGACTTGCTGTGAGATATAGAGCTCTTAAAGTTCAGCAGCTCCCCAATCAAGTGTCAAGCACTGCGAGAGCCAGCAAGCTGTCTATCGTTGTTGGTGCAAGTTGAGCAGTGACGAGGATCAGTCCTTGGGCGACCCGGTTCGCTTCAGCGACGACACAACGCGGTCAGGTGACACCCCAGTTCCTTTCGATCTCGATCGATCGCGCCTTCTCCCTCGAACGCTTCCTCCTGCCGTCACCGCTCTCTCACCCCTCCAAGTCCGTGTTTTGAGTCGAACTTTCGCTGCCACCTATGGCTTCAGTTGGTGACAAAATGAGCTAATCATTCGTTAATGTCCGAGTGAATAACGGATTCACTGCATGCTTCCCGTCGATGCCGCTCTTTAATGGCATGTTACGAGAAGTCCGCCGCGTGTGTACGGCACGTCCGATTCTTACGCCCCCGTCTTGTGCGCGTCCAAGTTTGCCCAATTTTGAAGCGTTCCGATTGACGGACATCCGTGCTGGCTACCCAACCCTGCTTTTCGGACAGGGCGACATGTCCATCCGCCCAAGAAACATAGGTAACACTGCAACATGAGCGGTCCGCGTGAGATCCAGACTGCACGACAGACAATTGCTAAGTATGCCTCAGGATAAATTGGTGTTACATATCCAGCGCCGAATGAGTCTGACGACATTGCATGTGGACAGCGTCAGCGAACTGCGAGCCTCGCGTCTCGCCAGGCCTCGCCTGTGCATCGTACCATGGTAACTTCTTGCTGTCTTGAACTGTGACGTCTACGTGCGTCGGAGCGCCCTTGTGCTTGACGGGGTAACCGGAGGTCTCTCATTGGCAGCGGCGGGGGAACAATCCTCGCTTTTCTCCGCCATCGAGCTTTCCAGTCTTCTGAACTTCCCTGAACGGCGCGCGAGCAAGTTGACGGAGGATGCGATAGTCGACCGACGGCGACGGGCATTTGAATCCGGACGGGAAGATTGCAGGAAACGATGACGTCCACCGCGGTCCGTGTGGTTTACCCTAATACCCAGGGGCGGCTGTCATGACACGCGAGCAACGCGGTGACCGCAATCGGTCGTCAAGGGCGCGCTCTGGACGCCGGAATCAGTTAGGGCGCAAACAGCCCGGAGCCTTGGCCTCCGCCTTCAACTCTATTAGGCTGGGTGTTTTGGGCCTTAGCTCGAGGCTGGAAACTTGAAAGTTGCAGTGGACGTAAACCACGCAGCCTCGGTCCTGGAAGGGCGTGGGGGCCATGAAGTGCGCCCACAATCATATCTCACGCCGAACGTCAGCGGAAAATGGTGCGCCTGCTCGCCACCCACCCTGGTCGTGAGCGGAGACGGCCGCGCGGTTGAGCGTCGGCCTAGGCGATAGCCGCCGAGGGCGGGATATTGGTTTGAGTCGGCGGCGCGCGTAACTGCGTCTACGGTCTCCATCGCAGCACGGAGCAGGGGGTGCATTTGCCGCAAAGCGCAGCCAGATGCAGCAGGCGAGGGGGTCGGTATAAGGCAGGGAAGGAGGGCAAAAGAGAGGCAGAGGCCAGGGCTGGAGGAACAATGGGGTGGGAAGAGGAGATTTGGCAGGAAACGCAATGCCGAAATGCCCAAAAAAGTGCATGCTTTGCTCATCGAAACACGTTTCGTGTCTTTGCCGCGTCGGAATGCCTGGGGCGGCCGCTCTCCGTGGCGATCGCCAGGTCCAAATACAGTCGCCTCGGCGCAACGCCCGCCCTTCAAAAGGCCCGACGCGAGATTATGTTTTTCTCCTCCTCCATCTCCCTCTGACATACCTCCTCCCCCTCCGCCCCCTGACGCGCTGTGCTCAACGTGTTTGCCGTCCGGGCGCACGGTTCTTTTGATCCACACTCTTAACTGCTGGAGGCGGCCTGGCTGGATTGTTCGCCATTTCGGGGTGAGTACTCTGCTCTGCATATATGTCGCGCGACCAGCCAACATTCGTTCCTCAATGTACACAGTCCACTACCGTCATTCTCTTCCGTTCCGCTTCCCCCGCGATACCGCCCCCTTCGCGCACCCGCAAAAGCGACTACGCGTCATGGCCAGCCCCCCGCCACAGTTGTTCTTCAGTAACGAGGTCGCGTCCATGGATGAGTGGGCGAAACGGACAGGCATCCCCCTAACCACCGCCGACGCCCTGGGTACCAACTACGCGCGAGCGCGTCGCTGGCTCCTGTCTATCCGCTCGCAGCTGGTGCAGGAGCATGGTTGGCGCGATGTCACTCCGCTCGACTCTCGACTCCTTTTCGACATCGAGTGTCCCACGCCATACCGGTCTGCAGGGGGCCTTCCACGCAGTCCCAATATGCGTCTACAGATCCCCGTGAATGCCTCCTCGTTCTTCTCGCGAGAACGACGCGTCCAGTGGGAGATGGTTTTCCACTCGGCGCTCTTCCCTGGGCTGCGGCATACGGTGCCGGCCATCGCGGACCTTCTACACCTCCTCCAGTGCCTGCTCACCGGCATGGTCGTGCTCATCAAGGAGGAGCAGATTCCCGGTGAGGGCGTATACCGGACCATCCGTGGATTGCCGCCCGTCGAGTGGGTGACGAGCCATGAAGCCGCCCTCGTCGACATCTTCGGACCTTCCCACTACCGACAGTTGTTCCGCGCCGCGAGCGACAACCGTGTCGCGTTCAAGCTCGAGCGGGCCTAGGGCTCCCACGCGCAGACACCCGCACTCACGCGTCGCCGCAACCTCCTCGTCCACCTGTCGTACAAAAGGCCCGTGAAACACGGTGTTTTCGTCTATGGACCTGCAGAGGCCGCGCCCCCTCGTCGGACTGTATCTTATTCGATCCTATTGACCGTCACGGTACTCGTGTTTAATGTCTGGTACAGTCATAATCTCCTCCGTCTTCGCTACTCGCTGCTACATATTGTCCATGTTCACGATTGCTCATCCCACGCCAATCACCTCGCTGTCTGATAGAATACGGCCCTTCTAGTCGCACAATAGGCTACGGTCCACTTGCTACGCATCCGTCCCCCTTGCTATTTTGTCTCGTCACCACGTCTTCCCGTCGCACTGTCACCTTCGTCCTGCACATACAGTATGTATTCCCAGCATTCCTCACGCCATGCCCCATAGCTATGCTTCTACCGTATAATCCATAATCGCGAAGTTACTAGGTAACATCTGTAGGCATTATTCTCTCTGTCCATACCTTGTTCCGAGACGTCGAGCGTTTTGCGCCCTAAGTGGCGATTCCTACTTGAGCGTGCTTCTCGGGAGGGAATCGCTCAAAGGATTTCATCTGCACCCATTACATGCCAAGAGCCGTTGCGAACTATGTCGAATTATGGAGGGAATAGCCTTGAGATGACGAGAACAGTCGCTATAAGCTTGAAGGATGTATCATGGACATAAATGGCTAAATCGTTACCGAAACCGTACAGATCTCCAGCAGGACGATCGCCCTAGTTAGGCACCACAACTCGTGGATCGCAGCCACGGCCTGCAGCTTTCATTGAGGCGGAGGGTCGTACGTGGTTGTAGGGTTTCCACGCCCAGGATGGCGACTGCAGCAACCATACTGGCTGTCGCCTGGGCAGAGGGCGAGATGGAGACGCACGGCATACATGAGGCACTGGGGCAGACGAGCCTTCCGTACGAGACTGCAGCAGACGAATGGGCTGTTGGGCGGCTTGGCATAAGTCAAGAGAAGCTTTCCCGTTACGACACAGCCAGGATCCGCGTCCGCACGTGGGTGCAAGCTGCATGGATGGGAGAGGCCACCTGGGTCCCGTCCAATTTGTAGGGAACGAATTCGGCTCTTTGGGCAGCATCGTCCCAGGCCAGCGGAGACTACGGGTCCGAGGGTTACTATAGCGCGTACGTAGTCAGCCACAGGTGCAAACAATTGCACGGGGAAAGACTTGGTTACTCACCAGGTTAGGCCGGTTCGGCGACGAGATCTGCGAGAGAAGCTTGGACCTGCTTGCACGGCAGTCCGCCTCAACGCGACTCACACCACCCAGATCGCGTCAGAAGCAAAGCATGAGCGTTTCCCCGTAGTTCGTCGATGAGTCCGTGCAGCTCCTGTCAGGACGTCCAAGTTCGGAGGCCAGTGGCATACCCTTGTGACTTATTGCCTGAAGCTCATCGTCAACCTTCGGATTCAATGTCTGTAATCGAGTGTTATGACACAGTGACGCGAGGCTCGAGCTGCAGACGTAACAGACGAAGGACAAGCTGAGAGTCAGTGCTCAAGTATACTGTCAGTGTCAGTCGCGATCCGAAGGTCGAACTTCGAAGTCTGAGGTCCGCTGAAGAACGCGCTGGCGGGATATGAAATAGGTCTGTTTGAGTTTGGGCGGAGTTGTGCGGAGCTGTTCGGAAGTACCAAGCGCCCGTGAGTCGCGCGGCGCGTTGAGTCTCGCGAATCTGAACCGTTCGTGCTATACCTCACTCTCGATCTTGTTTCTCCCTTCTTGGCCGCTATGGACGGCGCGCCTCCCCCAGAGGAGGACTTCAGTCCCCTTCCTATATCCGAACGGCTTGCGCACAAGAACTGGAAGGCTCGAGTCAGCGCATATGAGGAACTCAAGACGACATTCAAGCAGACTGCCTCTGATTCCGATCCCGCGTTCAAGCCATATATCAACAACCCGGACACGCTCAAGAAGATTGTCACGGACGCGAATGCTATTGCCCAGGAGAAAGGCCTGGAATGTGTCATTGAATTCGTGAAGTTCGCCGGAGAGAATGCCTCACGCACTAGAGAAGCGGTGGTTCCGGCCTTGG
Organism: Lentinus brumalis; assembly: GCA_001792895.1. Classification (NCBI taxonomy): domain Eukaryota; kingdom Fungi; phylum Basidiomycota; class Agaricomycetes; order Polyporales; family Polyporaceae; genus Lentinus; species Lentinus brumalis. Next base: position 2,009,530 of record MARA01000004.1, read on the forward strand.
TGGACAAGTGCTTTGGTGCTGCGCGCGCTGGGACGAAGAACCATGCTATAGAGCTGTCATTGGCGTACGTGGAAGTGGAGAACACCGGTGCTGGAGTCGTGGTACGTATTTCAGTGCTCATGAGCCTCCCCGATCTCACACTCGAGTCTACTCGGCAGGAGAACATTCTGCCGGGGCTCGGTGCCAAGCAACCCAAAGCAGTGGCAGGTGCCGTGACCGCGCTCAAGGAGATTGTCAAGTGCGTAACATTGTCGTATGACCGTCCATGCTGTGGCTTGACGGTATCTGTGCATTTATCCAGGTCGTTTGGCACGTCCGTAGTCCCGCCTCCTCCAGTTCTCAAAGCGCTCCCCAAGATCTTCGGCCACTCTGATAAGACCGTTCGTGCTGAAGGGACGCAGTTGGCTCTGACCCTGTACCAGTACATCGGCCCCGCCATAGACCCATTCCTCAATGACCTTAAGCCCCTGCAGGTCAAGGAGCTTAAAGATGCCTTTGAAAAGTTGGAGGCGGAGGGTAAGGGGCGAGGCACCTTAAAGCCGGAGCGCATGACTATGCGGGGTGCCAGAGAGGCCGAAGCGGCCGAGGAAGCGGGGGTGACGGAGGTGCTGAAGGGTCAGCTCCTACGGAGGGTGCGTCTCTCCTTTCTTTGATCGTTTCTACCATGAGCTCAGGGTGGAATCGGCTTTAGAGGAGCCTCCGGATCCTCGCGCATTCGTGGAAGAGGCGGATATCGTCCCCAACATACCCGCTAATTTCCAAGCTTCACTGAAGTCCTCGAAGTGGAAAGAGAGGAAGGAGGCCTTGGATGAGCTCGCCAAGCTGTTGGAGAAGACACCTAGGATCAAGGAGGCTCAGGAGCTCGGCGAACTAGCAAGATCTCTTGCAACATGCATCCAGAAGGACGCGAACATCAACTGCGTAATGGTCGCCGCCAAGTGCATGGAGGGTTTGGCGAAGGGTCTCATGGGCGGCTTCGCGAAGTACCGCGAGAGTGTGGTTCCACCCATGTTGGAGAGGCTGAAAGAGCGGAAGGCGAACGTCACGGATACGATCGGGGCAGCTTTGGATGCCGTGTTCCAATCAGTGAGTCGCCAAACCCATCCATAACGTGGTGCTTGCGCTCAACTTGGTAAATGTAGACGACTCTCACGGATATTTTGCCCGACACTCTTCCAGCTCTGAACTCAAAGAACCCGCAAGTCAAGGAAGGCACATTGAAATTCATCGCCAGATGTCTCTCCACGTCTCCTGCACCGATCCCTGGTCCGCAAATTAAGCCGCTCTCAGACGCACTTTCCTCTCTCCTCGAGGATTCGTTTGAAGGTGCCCGGAACGAAGCCGCGGTGTGCCTTGGCACACTCATGAAGATGGTCGGGAAGCGTGCGCTCAATGCTGTCGTGGACAACTTGTCCGATGTGAGGAAGGCTAAGGTCGAGGAAGCGTTCGAGAGCGCAACGGTGAAGGCGAAAGCCGGATCTGCCCCTGCCCCCAAATCAGCTGGTAAATCAGCAGGCCCTCCTCCCACTAGCGAGCCACCGAAAAAGAAGATGCCTCCAGCGAAACAACCACCCACGGCCCAACTTCCCGCCGTGCCCACCGAGAGCGAGGTGCTGACTCCTACAGAGAACAAACCGCTCAAGCCACCAGCGCGCTTGATGGTATGTCTGTACCGTTTTGCTAGCTATGACTAGACTGACGGGCGTGCCAGGCTAAGAAACCTGCCGCTGTCGGAGGCGATGTTCCCGCTCCCGCGGCGCCAGCACCGAAGAAGCTCCCTCCCGCTGTGGTCGCCGCAGGGGCTAAGCCTTCAAAGGGTGGTGCTCCTCCACCTCCCGGCGCCCTTGACTCCTTCAAGTACAAGCATACGCCTGAGGATGCCGAAGCGCTAGCAACGGAACTCATCCCAGCGAAGTTTGCTACCGATCTGGCAGATCCCAATTGGAAGGTCCGGTTAGCCGCTTTGGAAGAGATGACTGACTGGGTCAGCGGCGCTGCTGGCGAACTCGACTCGGAGGTCGTCGTACGGTTCCTGGGCAAGAAAGGTTGGAACGAGAAGAACTTCCAGGTCCGTCAGTCCAGTACTATTCCTCTCATAGTTGTTCACTTGCTCGCAGGTTTCCACAAAGCTGTATGGAATTCTTGGCATCCTTGCGAGGGACTGCCCGTCCTTCGGTCGCTCTTCCGCCGCATTGGCAATCCCACACTTGTGCGAGAAATTGGGCGATATGAAGCTGAAGAAGCCTGCAGGCGAGACTCTTGTCACGTTCGCCGAGAAGACGTCGTTGCAATTCGTTTTGGGTCACGGTTGGTCCCTCATAGGCCAATGTCCTTCTTCCCATGCTGACATCATTCTTAGCCTACGATCCCTTGTCAAAACAGAAGGCTCCCAAGGTCCTGGCTGATGCGCTCGGGTGGATAGACGAGACCCTGAAGGAGTTTGGCATAGCTGGGCTCTCTCTTCGGGGCCTGATCGATTTCTTGACGAATGCTCTGAAGAACTCGAACGCCGCCGTGCGGACTAGTGCTACGAAGACCTTCGTCACTCTGAAACTATTTGCTGGCTCGTGTATGTCTGACATTCCTATTGGATGTGACCAGCTCCTGATTATAGCCTCCCGCAGCTATCAAGGACCTTCTCACGGACCTCAATCCTCAGCTACTTGCGACCATTACTAGCGAATTTGACAAGGTCGAAGGTACCCCGGCACCTGAGCCCACTCGGACCTCAGCAGATGTGGTCAACGCGGCGCCGGCGGCTGGTGCGGTCGGCAAGGGCGGCGCCCCTGATGTCGATGCCCTCGATGACTTGTTCCCCCGAGTCGAAATTGACAGCTTGCTGAAGGGCACGACGATCCTTGCGGATGCGAAGAGCGACCAGTGGAAGGCAAGGAAGGAAGCACTCGAGACACTGCAAGCGATTTTAGACCAAGGGTCGAACAAACGGCTGAAACCCACGATGGGTACGCACTTATCCCTCTAGACCCATCGAACATGCATGCTTATGGTGCTATCTACAGGGGAGATCGGACAGGTCCTGAAGGCCCGAGTGACGGACGCCAACAAAGCAGTCCAGGTGCTCGCGTTAGACATCGTCGCCCGCATAGCGACTGGCATGGGCAAGCCGTTCGAGAAGCATTGCAAATTCTTCGTTGTCCCTATTGCCACTGTCTTGGCCGACCAGAAGGCATCTTACCGTTCTGCGGCCTTGACGACGCTCAAAGCCATTGTCGAGGCATGCGAAGGTATGGAGCCTCTGGTTCCTGGGATCGCTACGGCACTCGAAGCAAACAATCCCGTGCAGCGCGGTTCATTGCTGACATGGCTCGTGGAACACTTCGCCAAGAACGAACCACCACCCGGCCTGGACCTTAGCAGCTGGGCTGGACCCATCGTGAGCTGTCTCGACGACCGGAACGTTGAGGCCAGGAAGGGTGCCCAGGGGCTTCTCCCTACATTGATCGCATGTTCAAGTTTCGAGCACGTCATGAGTCAGGCGAACTCGCTGAAGCCTGCATCGAGGAGTACTGCCATACCTCTCGTTCAAGCTGCTCGGGGATCCGTCCCCGCCAAAGCTCCTCGCGCACCTGCTCCAGCCAAGGGTGCCGTAGCTCCTAAGACTGCAGCGGTTCCTAAGGCCGTGTCTCCTCCTCCTTCTGCTCCATCCCCTCCTCCTGCCGAACCCTCGCATATTGCTCCTCCAAGCAAGCTTACTGGCGTGCGACGCAAGTTGCCGCAAGGCAGCACACAACGCCCTGAGTCCCGAGCTGACTCCATTTCCGAAGGATCGACTTCTCGTCTCCCGGGCAAGCTTGGCACTGGTTTGAAGAGGCCCGGTGCCGCCATTGGTGGTCCGTCCAAACCAGCCGCGGTCGAGCAGTTCGACTCAGGGTTGTCGATGATCTTCACCAGCTTTAATCCTGACACGAAAAGATTGCGACTTGCGAAGGACGCGAATCGATGGGTCATCGAGTCGGGACCGTCGCGCAAGGACCTTGCGGAGCTCCTGCAGCATCAGATGGAACCTCATGCGTCGAAGGAAGTCCTCGCGCTGCTATTCAGCCACGATCACAACGCTGTCAATGATCACGTCAATGGGCTTGGAATGGTCCAGGACTTCTACAGCAACGCTCAAACTGGTGACGACAGGCTACAATCCATCTGTATTGCCAACTCGGACCTAGCTCTCAAGTTCGTCTCGCTGAAGGTGCACGAGCCGCAATCCAATCTCGTGCAGAAGTGCCTGGACGCCGTCGGCGCTGTGCTAGCGTTCTTCCAGAGCGTCGACTACCAGCTGTCTGATCAGGAGGCTTTGGTCTTCATCCCGACTATAGTTCACAAGGTAAGTCGGGTGTTGATATGTGCGCCTCAGTACTCACGCCTTCAGCAGTTGGGGGATGCCCGGGAGCCTGTGAGAGTTCGGGTTTCGCAAGTAGTCCAGACGCTTCCCAAAGTCTACGCATACAGCCGAGTGTTCCAACTCCTCCTTGAGCATGGGCTCACATCGAAGGTGGCAAAGACAAGGCAAGGTACATTGGATGAGCTTGCAGGCTTACTGAAGCGGTTCGGCATCGGCGCATGCGAACCGGCCAAGGCCTTTCCTCGCATCGCTGCGATGATCTCTGACAAGGATCCGGCCGTCCGGAAGTCTGCTCTGGCTGCACTGAGGTGATTATTGCACACATATTTTCGAGCGTGTTGCTAATGAGGCGTCTTCAGCGAGGGATATGTGCTTGTAGGGGAGAAGATCTGGTCGTTTGTTGGCGCATTGTCTCCCAAAGACAAGACGCAATTGGAGGAACGGCTGCGCCGGGTTCCTGGCGCAAGCAGTTCTGAAAAAGTGGACACCGCACCGTTAGCCACTCATGCCTCCCGCGTTGCAACTGGGATTCCGCGGTCTGGGTCCCCCGCTCCTAGTGCGATTTCGCGCAAAGGGGGCATTGGGCGACCTTCGAGTCCAGCGATGGCAGCCCCGTCTCGCGTGGCACGTCCAGCATCACCGTCGACCATGGTCCGTTCATCGTCGCCTGGTCCCTCCCAGATTTCGCGAATCGCAGGCCCGTCACAAATACACCCACCCGGTTCTCCTACTGCCGGAACCCGATCCAAAAGCCTTCTTCCATCACGATTGGGACCCCGCCCCCGTTTGATTGCCGTTCCGCCGCCCAGCGCTCTTTCACCGCCATCCATGTCCTCCCGCCCGTCGGCGGATGATATGTTTTCATCGAATGCCCATCGAGGCCCTCTTGCTCCTAACCGACATTCCATCGATGAGCAGTATGATGTGCAAGAGGAAAGTGCGACTGACGACATCACCGTCACCATCTCGAGCATCCTCAGCAACGATCCAACTCGGAGCGTCGAAGCACTGAAGAAGATCCAGAAAGTGCTTGAGGTTGGACCCGTGGAAGGACCGTCGTCTCCTGCCTACCAGGAGTTAGCAGAACATACCGAAGGTCTTATCGAGACTATCACGTTGCAGATGGCGCATGTCTTTGAACATCCGGAGGACATTACCATGCCGGAGAACTTCCGTTTGGCGAAGCATCTCATCCAAACGCTAAATGCGTTCTGCGACCATGTCTACCTTGCGGAGTCACTGACCGTCGATATCTTGACTTCCTTGCTCGAGGAGCTAACACTACGCCTGCTGCAAACCGACAACAGCCCAGACGGCAAAGTCAAGGATCTGTCGCGGTTCATCAATATGATCATCCTGCGTTTATTCGCAACGGGCAGGAGGATGTCCATTTTCCGGTAAGCAGGTACCCTCGATGAGTCCGAAGTCATCATTGACGTTGCGCACAGCGCTTTGTTTGCTCTGTTGTTGAGGATAGTAAAGCCTTTCCCCGCGAACGGCACGAGTCCTGACTCGCAAGAGGCCAGGGTCGCTGAGCTGGTCCTCAAGTGCGTTTGGAAGCTCGCGAGGAATATCCCGCAAGATCTGGAGAAGCATATTCTGGATCCCGTGGAACTGTTCCCGGCAGTGGAACACTTCCTGCAATCCGTCCCCCCGAACGAGTGGCGCGCGCGTGCAACGAACAAGGTACCGTGTGGCGATATGCCTTTGCGGACCATAAAGGTCATCATCCAGCATGTCGTTGGTGAGCGAACCTATGACACTGTTTGTTAGTTCTTGTCTGACCGTCAACTTCTCACATGTAGCGCACTACGCGGATGAGGTCTATGACCATCTCTCGTCAGCGTTCGACGACCCTTCCGCTACCATTGTCTACCCATACGTCTACCGCATCCTGAACTCGTCGTCCAAGACTGCTGCCGAAGTACCTCTCCGCCACGAGACTATTCGTGAGGAACCTAGGCCCAGGCAGTTGTCTGTCGTGAGCAGTATGAGCAGGCCGATCTCTCCGCAGGAGACGGTGTCCTCACGATCAGTCACGTCCGACCCTCGTCGTCCCCTATCCGCTTCAAGTCACGGAAGGAGTCCAAGTGTTTCTTCTGCTGCGGAGACGGTGCAGGAACCAGACCTTGATGACCAGCTCAACGTCATTATCGACCACATTTCCAGCGAGACGACAGGTGCCATGCACAAGGAGGGCATCACAGAGCTGCACCATTACCTGAAGGCTTATCCGCACAAGAAGCCGAAGGTAGACAAGATCCTGGAGTCGACTGGCCCGGCATTCCGGAAGTACATCACCCGTGCACTCGCCAGTCGAGCGGCGGAAGACGAGGAACGTGACGTTGCAGTATCCCAGACCTTGTCTAGTATGTCTCCTTTTATCCACCGAGTCGCGCAACCAACACTGATCACAGGTGTAGAACTCGAGTCCAATGGGTTCGGACATGAGCGAATATCAAGCATATCGAGTAGTAGTGAGTAGTTCACAGATACATTTATGTCCACAGATCCTTGACTCTCTTTTTCAAGGTCGCGAGACGAACGGACATGCGGTGCCGACTTCACCTATGTCCGCCAGTAGCCGGGCAGAAACTTCGCCTCGATCACCTCCTCGGTCGAGTATATCCGACCTGCCCGATGCCCAACTGGACAGGCTTTCGAAATTGCACAATCTCTTCCAATACAACCGCCAGAGCACGTTGAGCAACGGGTCGTCGCACGCTTCGGGACAGGGTTTCCGTTCGACGAATAGCTGATCGGTATGTATGTAGAGTGGAGCAGAGCGCTGCTTCCGGTTTGACATGACATTCGCAACTGTGTATACCAGCATCGCATTGGCTATGTACTGTATTTAGGAGATAATAGGTGTATGACATACAGTGTCTGTGCGTAGCGTTGCACGTCGCTAACCACGGCCGAAGTGAATTAGGTACTTCTTGGTCTAGAAGCCACTCAATGTCGCGTGATGGACACGACGACACATGATTGAAGTCATAGCGCTGCTAGCGCTCTTCGTCGACTCTACTTCATACCATCGCTCCGACTCCCTTGAAGGCTTTCGCGACCTCCTTACCCAGCCATGGACATTGCACACAAACACAAGGACGAATCCGACCTCGTCTATGATGCCGCGCTCGTCTTCTGGAGAATGGTCACCAACATCTTCTTCCGAGAAGTCCGGCCGCGCGGTGCATTCAACATTCCTCGCGAGGGGCCCGTTATATTCGTAGCCGCGCCGCACAACAACCAGGTGCGTGCAGCCGACCCAACATGCTGTGTGGTATACTGAGTCGGTCATTCAGTTCCTTGACCCTCTCATTATATACCAAGAAGTGCACAGGGAGACAAGACGTCATGTCCGTTCCCTCATTGCTGCGAAGAGTATGCAGAGGAAGGTCATCGGGTTCTTTGCGGGTTTGATGGCTAGTAGTGAGTACTCGCCAATTCTGTTCTCCCCGCTCTTCCTGAGGACTGAGGGCACGCCAAGTTCCCGTTGTTCGAGCCGCTGACGATGCAAAGCCCGGGACGGGCGAGATCACCATCTCGGACGAGGACCCATGTCTCATTATTGGCCATGGCACCAAATTCACTTCGGAGTTCACGCCAAAGATGCAAATCATGCTCCCGAGGTCGGTGGGGTCGAGCGTCGCCGAAGTCGTGGAGATTCTGTCAGATACCCGGTTGAAGATTCGGAAAGAGTTCTCAGGCATTGCGAAGGTCCGGGACAGAATCAAAGAGGCTCAAGCTGCTGGGCAGCAGGGTCTGTCATACAAGAGACTCCCCTTCGTTGACCAACACGAGATGTATCAATATGTGTACCAATGCCTCACTGAAGGAGGTGCCATCTGTATATTCCCCGAAGGTACGTATTTCTTCATGTCGCGCGTCGCGCAGCCAGACCCCTCCCAAGATCCCCAGTCACCATACTACTACTATTCTTGAGACCTTGGGATGTCGAAGCGCTTCGCTCGTATTGTCTTGTCTTGCTTTCTCACATCCGTTCCTCCGTCGATAGGTGGTAGTCATGACCGTACGGATCTCCTGCCGCTCAAAGCCGGCGTCTCCCTCATGGCTCTCGGAGCTATGGCAAACGACCCGGAACTCAAGGTCAAGATCGTACCAGTCGGCTTGTCTTACTTCCATGCCCACCGGTTCCGGTCGCGCGCAGTCGTCGAGTTCGGTTCGCCGCTCGATGTACCTCCAGAATTTGTCGAGATGTTCAAAGAGGGCGGCACGAAGAAGAGAGAGGCGGTCGGCAAGTTCTTGGATATCATTTACGACGCGCTGAAGACCGTCACTCTGCGAGCCCCAGACTACGAGACGCTCATGGTACGAATGCTGTTCATGACGTAGTTAACATGACCTCACCGCCGCACACAGCTCATACAAGCTGCCCGGCGACTGTACAAAACACCTGGGCAACACTTGACGTTAGGTCAGGTCGTCGAGCTGAACAAACGTTTCCTGCAGGGATACCTCCATTTCAAGGACGAGCCAAAGGTGCAGAAGCTCCGAGACGATGTGCTGAAATACAATCGTTTGCTCAGAGATCTGGGCCTGCGGGATCACCAGGTAAATTGACAACTTCCGTCTTCCGTCTTCCGTATCTTCCGTGTGTATTCACGTCTAGAATAGGTCCCTCGCGCGCAAAAGGCGGGGTGGAAAACATTCGGTCTTTTGACTTACCGGCTGGGTCTCCTGACAGTCTGGGCCATCCTGGCACTGCCCGGAGTGATCTTGAACGGGCCCATTTTCATCACTGCGTCCGTTATTTCCCGCAAGAAGGCAAAAGGTAAATCTTTCTTCTGAACGCTTCGGCCGTCGAGCTTACACTCTATTCACTTTCAGAGGCGCTCGCGGCGTCCGAGGTCAAGATCGCGGGGCGCGACGTCCTCGCGACGTGGAAGATTCTCGTCGCCCTTGGTGTCACTCCGATTTTGTACGCGTTCTATGCAACTCTCGCGACCATCGTGGCCGTCAAGGCGGGCGCGCCGCTCAAATGGAGGATCTGGACGCCCTTCATCGTTCTCATGATCCTCCCAATGATAGGGTACGCTGCCCTCAAGTTCGGAGAAGCAGGAATGGATGTTCTCAAGTAGGTCCAGAGCGGTTGAGCTTCACCCGCGCACCCCTGACAGCTAAACCCGTGACAGATCCCTGAGACCGCTAGTAATCGCTTTAATACCTGGCCAGCAGCGTTCACTTGACAAGCTCAAGCGTATGCGCGAAGAAGTTTCAAACGAACTTGCAGAGACTATCAACGAATACGGACCCAAGATGTTTGACGACTTCAATCAGGTACGTCCAACGACTTTCTCTCGACTCCCCATAGACTCACGTCGTCTGCAGTGGCGTATCCTTGTTCCATCTTCTACAGCACCGCCATCCTCTGGGCAGCAGGGCATCTGGCGTCGGAAGAGCGGTACCGGCGGCGTGGATGCGCAGGGTAATCTCCTCGTCCACCCCATGGTGAGTTTCGCCCACCAATGCTCATACATCCCGTGTCAGGCCTAACGCCAACACGCACTTCATCCTAGACATGGCTGGACGAACGACTCTTCGGCTGGACACGTAGTGCCTCACGTGGCACGAGTGCGTGGGCAGGCACGCGAAGCCAGGAGATTAGCCGTGCAGCATCACCCGACGTCTCCGACGAGGAGGACGCACCAGACTACGATGACATCCTCGCGGTTCCCTCAGGGGACGCCCACTCGCTATCCACGCGGCCCCGTAGCCAGCGGAGCTCGTACGCCGACATTCAGCGGCTCCGCCGCTCATCGAATGCGGTCAACACGGACGGCGGACTGCAAAGTCAACTCGCGCCCATGACGGCGGCTACAGCTACAGGTGAGAGGCACGTCGACACGGAAGGGCTGCACTTCCGGGGCGGGCAGCAGCAGGGGAGAACGCGGAAGCCGAGCTTGTCGGACAGTGTGCCGGTGGCGGTCATCGGGGAGATGGACAGAGCGGAGCCGTTCAAGGAGGCAACGCAGGATTTGAACAAGGAGATGAAGAAGCGGCGAGATAGCCAGGACGAGGGAAAGCCCGCGCCCAAGCCCGAGGCCTGAGACGGGTGGGCTTCGAGGTCTCGAGACTGCATCCTGTATGGCAGTTGACCTGACGTTGGGACTTTGTTCGCGAGGCGGACGCTATACTTACTCACCATTCATCCATTCATGCACTACTATACCTTCCCACTCTCGTCCACGACTATCAATCTCGCCGTGTTGTGCGTACGACTGTTCGGATGTACCCGTGCACTGTCACACAGCACCGTGCTATTACAACAAGCAATACATCTCGTGATACAGTATAGCCAAGCAGAACACCAGTGTGCATCGTACAGTAGATGGTAGGGCGGTCATGTGTGGATATGCGACTGCACTCACTCGAGGAGGTCTTTTCTAGGCGTACCCTTCGTGAGGATCTCGACTCCGGTGTCAGTGATGCTGTGGTGGGCAGGAACTGTCAGCAAACATGGTGACGAAGAACATAAATCAGGTCAGACTCACAGAAGCGTCTCCTCGAACTGGGCACTGCGCTTTCCATCGATAGTGACCGCCGTCCAGTCGTCCGGCCAGTGTTCGAGATCCCAGTGACCCAGGTTGATCATCTGCACGCATCCACTCAGCACCCCGCAGGTGAATGAAAGAAGGCAAGAACAACGCACGGGCTCGATGGTGAACGTCATGCCGGGACGCATGGTGCCGATGGCCTTGTTCTTCGCGTAGTGGGGAACGTTGGGTGCGCAGTGGAAGAGGTCGTTGATGCCGTGCCCGCAGTACGTGCGCACGACGGAGCAGCCATTCTGTCGTGCAATCGGCTCACTGTGAAATTGAGAAGCAAAGCGTGTCAGCAAATGGCTCATGCGCCTGGTCCGGTGCAGTTGGCCCGAAGCGGAGCTGGGAGTGAGGGGGAGAGAAGGTACGCACATTGTCTTGCCGAGGTCGCGGAAGAGCGCGCCAGGCTTGCAGAGCTTGATCGCCTCGTCGAGGCACTTGCGCGCAGTGCGCATGAGCCGCAGGGAGTCGTCGTCCACTCGGCCGACCGGGTATGTCTCGTTCAGGTCCCCATGATAGCCTGCGCAGAGCGAAGAGTCAGCCTCTGACTCACCACTGAACTGCATCACTGCGTACCATCTTTGTAGCACGACACATCTGCATTGCGAGTCAGCACACCACCGTTCGCAGCATTGTATCACATAGACCACATACCAATGTTAATGATGTCGCCCTCCTGCAGCTTACGTTGATCCGGGATACCGTGGCAGATCACTTCATTGACGGACCTGCAAATGACAGGTGTGAGAGGGACGTTGGCCGGAATAAGTGGCTTGACAACCTACGTGCAGACCGATTTGGGGAAGTTGCGGTAGTTCAGAGGGGACGGATAGGCTCCACGCTCGATTGTCGCATTGTGGACGATAGCATCAATCTCATCTGTGGTAATTCCCGGTCTTATGGCCGCGGCAGCGATGTCCAGAACCTCCCTAGACAACTACACGGAGCAGAGGCAAACACAGGATGTGGTCAGAACGGCACTATGGGGCATGGCGCTGACGGGGCGCTTGAGAGCGAGACGTCGCGGAGAAGAAGGCGGGCTCACCTTGCATATCGCGCGCATTTTTTCCTGCTCCTCGGCGGTAAGGATTTTTGGAGGTTGACCAGCGCGTCTGTTCTCGGACGTAGGAATGCCTGGGGTCGAGGGGAGAGATACAGTGAGCATGACAGACTCACATCGCACGAGGAACAGCATATAGGACGCGTTGGAGCGTACCGTCGTTGATGTAGTCCGGGGCATTGTCAAGGATGTGTTGCGGGACTTGCCGTTTGGGGGAGAGGGGGTAGACGGGTCGGAGGGTGCCAGTGAACTTGAAGGTGCCGAAAGGGTTGAACGTTCCGTCTGGAACAAGAGTGAGGTCGGAACATGTCGGACGGACTGTATCCACGTACCCTTGTTGATGTTGGGGTCATCTAGCAGCGGCTGCTTGGTCGCGATATCATGAATAATTTTGTGCGTTTTCTTCGCATGCCTGATTAGTGTGCGGTCACGAAGTGATGGTCAAACGGCTAATTACCCCTGGTGTAGAGTCAAATCTGTCTTGATCGCAAGGTACCTAAGAGTTGCACTCACAGTTGGCCTTGAAGCAGTCCTGACCGCAGAAGAAGGAGCCCTTGATCCCGAGCCTGATGCGAGTGACGGTGAGAACGGGAGCAGTAGCGTAACGCAGAGGCGACAGACTTGTTGCACGTTGGGCATTCGAGGCGAGAAGCGGGGTGGCCGTTTGGGCAGCTGGAGGACTGGCAGGGGATCGCGACTGCACTCATCGTGGTCGTCGGGAAAGAGTCGAAATCACCGCGAGAAGTGGCTGTGCGCGGTTTGTGCCAACTCCGCGTGCGCAGCTTGTCTTCGACGTCGATGACAGTACCTTGCTGCCCGTGATCCACCATGTCCCATCGCACAGTATATATTCGCATGGGAGCGACATCCATGTCTCATACACCTCCTTCACCATGGCCCTCCCCGCATCCGCACAAGTCCTCGTTGTCGGCGCAGGTCCCGCCGGCATGGTCCTCGCACTCGCACTCCAGAAGAACGGATGTCCAGACGTAGTCGTCGTTGACGGCGCCCTCCAAGGCGAAAACACCTCCCGTGCGGTTGCGATACACGCTGCTACCATCGAGGTACGTACACCTTATTGCAACGTAGCGTGGGGAAGGGTCTTGGGTCCTTCCGGTACGATCGTGGAAGTCATCACTCTGGTATTGCGGTAGAGCCTGGTGCAGACTGCGTTGGGGCATCTGACCAGAGCTGTAGACCGACTGGACGCTGGACGGAGCGGCCAGTGACAAGCACCACCGTAGGTACCAGATTGCTCTAAAGTGATCTCCGGCCCTCCCCCCGGTATACTGGATTGTCATGTCGTGCGTTCGCGATTGATGCACAATGGACTCATCGTGCCACCAGGCTTTAGAAACCATTGACTGCGCCGATCGTCTGGTCAAGGAAGGCAACAAGGTCAAGAGGACGACAATTCACCTCGGCCGAGGCGAAGCTCCAATTGAAACCGCCTTCTTCTCACCACTTTCCAAGTACACCAAGTACAACTTTATCCTCTGTGTACCCCAGCATGTCTCAGAGAAAGTCATTGGGACGGTCGCGGAGGAGCGCGGTATTCAGGTGTACCGACCACACAGGGTCTCCGATATGAGGCCTAACGAGCAAGACCCCAGCTTCACTGACGTTATCTTCGAGGATGGCCACGTCCTCCGCGCTCGTGCCGTCGTAGGCGCAGACGGCTCACGGTCAGCTGTAAGCTGCGATCTGCCAACGTACTCCGCTGTTTCACCCCCGCTGACCCATTTTCTCCTCCCTCTGTTCTCACAGATCCGCAACCTCGCGAACGTGCGCTGGGCCGATCCATACGGCCAGGTCGATCCAAACTCAAAGGACGCTTCCCTCGCCAATATGATCATCGCCGACGTCACATTTGCGAACGCCCCGCCCTCCTTCCTGCAGGACTCGATCAACCTCGTCGTCTCCCCCGACAACGCCCTCCTCTACATCACGCTCCCGAACACGCCCTACCCCGATAAAACAACCGACACGGTCTACCGCGTCGCATGCAGCATCCCCGACGAGCTGGGCGTGCCCCCGAGCGCACCGGACACCGAGTACGTTCAGATGCTCATGGACCGGTGGGGCCCGAACGCCGTCTTGCCCGAGGACGCGCCTCGCGTGCAGGTGACGCAGACGATCTGGTCGAGCCGCTTCCGCACATTCTCCTCTGTCGCCGACGCGTTCCTCACGCACGCTCCGGGCAAGACGCCAGACGCCCCAGCGGGCACTGGCCCGGTGATGCTCATCGGGGACGCCGCGCACATCCACCCGCCCATGGGTGGGCAGGGCATGAACCTCGGCATCCGGGACGCCGTCAAACTCGCGCCCCTCCTGGCTGAGTACATCCGCGCCGCGTCCGCGTCCACATCTGCACCCACTGGTGCCCAGGCGGAGTCGCTGCAGGCTCCGCTGAAGGCGTGGGCGGCAGAGCGCCGCTCCCGTGCGTTGACGGTTATTGCGCTCGTGAAGGACTTACAGAAGATGATGTGGATCCCGAACAAGCGGCAGTATCTGCTTGGGTTCATCCCGTATAATCCTGGGTGGATGCGGAACAAGGTGCTGCGCTTCCTAACGACCTTCGAGTTCTTCAGGGCGAATGCGGCGTGGAAGGTCAGCGGGCTGGCGAATCGGTGAGCTGTGCATCGTAGTCCGGTCGGACATCATATTTGGATCATATTGTTGTAAGATGACGTGCCGCCCAATCTATTTAGTTGCCGTTTGGTAGTGTGCTAGGGCCTCCGTATTCCATCGGAAGGCAGACTTAGCGCAGACCAGATATCTGTTTGAATGGTCTATGTGAACGGACCGTTGAAGACTGTTGATCATCTCCCAGCTAGCCGACCAATGTCGATGATTCTCAGTGTTCCACAGTGGTCTCGGCATGGTCGACGCGATGCAGTGAACTAGAGGCTGGCCGAGTAGATAGATGTACCCGCAAGTGTCGATGTCACTAGAGGTTGGAGATGCATTATAGTGGACAGCAGGAAAGCGACGAGAAAGCGACAGAAAGCGGAAAGCATTACGACCATGCACGACACACCAACAAGCAAGACCTAAGCCTGCATGCGGTCCCCCTCCTCTTCCTCGTCGACCTCCTGGTGCGTCGCCAAAGAGTCGCGTACTATTGCTGTATGACGACTATGCATCCAGCTCCCCCCTACACGGGTAGTTTCCGCATAGTCCCGCACCGTCGATGCGAAGGAGGTGGCAGTGGACGCGTCGGACGGCGCGGGGGATGGGGCGCGGAGCATCTTGCCTTGCCACTCCGCTACGCCTTCGCTCGAACGACCCTCGGGGATCCGCCTGGGTTTGTACTCGCTGTCATCGACGAGCACATTGATGACCGTATCGCCATCATCGTCCGAGATGATGCCCGACGCGGTGTGAGACCGTGCTGAAATCCATGTCCGTCAACCGCTTGGAGGCAGGTATGTGTATGGGAGCGGTACGCACCACTGCTGCGCGCGGTCCACTCGGATTCCGACGGTGGGGGTGCGACGAAGACGGGACGAACCGTGTGCTGCTCCTGGAGCAAGTCAAGGCCTGCATAATCATCCTGAAGGGGCTCGGGAACCTACATGAACACCGTTCATGAGAACCAGCCGCAACGCTCATAGATTGGAAGAGAGGGGCGTCATGGCCAGTCACTGAGGGCAAATAGGACTTTGCGGTCCAATTGCCCATCCGGACCGAGACACACGGAACGGAGCGTAGACGGCGGCCGTGAAATAGTTGAAACTTCGTCACTGACCATTGGGATCTTCCAACTGCGGGGGCGGCGAAGAGCGGAGGCGAACCAGTAGAAGAGGCATTGGAGAATTGTGGGCTCTTGAGAACGGCTCGGGATCACTTCAGATACCCATGCGCGCGTATACTCTGCAGGAGATCGTCAACGTAGGGCTCTGCCATCCTCAAGGCTGCTACCGTACCGGCAGAAAAGGCCCCGAAGACCCAGCCCCAATACGTCGTGACGACGAAGTGGTGGGATCGGTTCCGAGAACAGATGTCATATACTTTGCCCCACAACCGATGGACACTCCGATAGTGCACAGTAGAGAGGCTCCCTTTGGGAAACTAGCAACGATGTGAACACGACTGAATCATATGTAGCGAACGAATCTCCCTACCACAGGAGTATTTGCGAACACCTTAAGATCTTGCTCGGAGAGGATCCAAGGCGCCTGGACGAAGACGGTCATGGCAGGCTCTGTCAATTCGGAGGACTCTGTGATAATGTCTTCGTCGGGCGCCCATTTAATCCACTGGATGAGACCGCCGTCGGAGTCCTGCTGGGGCGTCAAGTCGTACTTCAGGGCCTTTGGGTAGACAAGCTGCATGATCCGGTGGATGGTCCCAAGCGGAAAACTGCTGACCCAAGCCACGATGCTGCAAGAGTGTGAGAAGGCCGATCAGGTGCCTGTGCTGAGTACTCACTTCTGCACCTTGTTGGGAGGTCTCTCGTATCGGGGAAAGACTTCGTAACCCGGGGCAGGGACCGTGATGTCGGGATCAATCTTTTCCCCACCGATAGGTGCCGCGGGAAGGATGCGCTCACTAACTGAATGAAGACCATGAGTGCGAATGCAGACAGATAGTTGCAAGACAGGCGGAACATACACTTTCGCGCTAGAGCCCCAAAATCCCCGATTCTTTGCATCGACTCAAGCACTCTGTACGACTCGTGCTGTACCTTGAGATGATTGAGGTGACTTTTGCGTCCGGCCTCAGGTACAGTCTGCGCTGTCGGGGCAAGCACCATGTCGGGAATGATGGCTGTCTCAACATAATGCCGTAAATTGTGGGAAGCGTAAGGGAGAGCAGACGGGTCGGGCGGAGATGCTGGTGCTGGAGAAGTCGGGGAGGTGGAGAGGAGATATGGTATATAGGACAGCAAAGCCCCCGCCGTGTTGTAGAGGACTTCCGACATGGCTGAGACTGTAGGAGGGTGAATGGATCGACAGCAAGTCGTGGTTCGGCGGTATATGAAGGCGATTCGGATGCTGGCCAGTCAAGGGGCACCCACCGAGAGTACATACAATAATGATCACAACCCCATGGCAACACGTGTCCTTCGGTTCATCGTAGAGCACCCGAGACAACAAGGCAGTAAGACAAGGACAGCCGGGCACGCGCGGAACTCCCAACAACGGCGTCCTCGTCGAGAACAAAGGTCAACAAAGTCGTGGTCCGGGCAAGCAGAAGGCGCCCATTTTGTTACGTAATCACAATTTGGTTAAGTCACTTGCTGCAAGGAGGTCAGCTACTTACTCGCCCTAGGCCTGATGCTTATTGATACTCATGCGTTGCGCTAGTTCTTCCTGAAATCTCGCCACGACCGCCACGACAGAGCACAACCGACGTTGTTCGATGGTCTCAAGCAATTTACACCGTATCTACTACTTAATTTCAGGATGCATCGCAGTTGAAATCAGTTCACCGCTTGTACGTCTCTGTCCCAGAGCCTGATGCCGTCGTCACTGTAGCCCCACCGTTCGCGGGTTTCAGAGTGCACATCATCGTCCTGTCCGATAGAACTGCACTGTATGCTGCCAGCCTGAGTGCTCTCATGATCTTCACCGTCAATGTCCATCCCGTCCTCGTCCTCAACCTCGCCGGGGTCCTCGTCCTCGTATGAGTCCACGTAATGACGGGATGACGCCGCGCAACTCGCTGCAAAGGCTTATGTCAGGAAGGTCCCGGTACTTATGTCCAAGTGTGTCCTCACCGTCACTTCGCAAGAGATGATCTTCTTCCCAGGACGAGGGTTCGACTTGCGGGATCTCGAATGAACATTCGCTTATGCAGCCAGTCGCCGACATGAACCAGTAGAAAAGACACTCCAAGATCGTGGGTTCCTTAGAGTAGCCGTCGATCACGCGAGATATCCATGCATGGGTGGTTCCTGCTCATGCCTGTGTCAGCCAAACGACGTACGAGAGCGCAAGTCTTCTTTCTACCTTTCGAGAATGCACCGAAGACCCAACCACGGTACGTCGTCAACACGAAGAACCGAGAACCGTTCTGGTGACAAACGTCACGCATCTTGGCCCACAGCCGCCCGATGTTGTTTGGGGCATGACCGGACGACTCCAGGAACTGGCCAGATCTCTAGTCACTTGCGTCCGCGATAGGATAGGTAAAGACTCACCTCTGGAAACGCTTCTGTGAACGCTTCTAAGTCCTCGTTCGGGAACATCCACGGCGTCAGCACGAAGACAGTTAAATATGATTGCTCCTCCGAGTCCTCGACCAGCTCGCGTTCGGAAGGCCCGAACCTGACCCACTGGATCAAATTGGAGATACCCATATCCGTATCAGCCTCGCCATGCAGGTCCAGATGGACGGTTTGCGGGTGGCATAGGTGCAACAGGCAGCGGATACTCTGCATTGGGTACAACATGACCCACATCACGAGCCTGGGAAGAGAGGCGTTCAGATGTATTACACACACTAAACAAGCTAACTTACCCATGTAGCGTAGAAGTGTCACCAACGTTCGGCAGGAAGTCGTGGTAATTAGAGGGTGAGATCGTGAGGAATCTATGGTTGTGCGGGCTGTGGTCGGAGTCACCGACGGGTTGGTTAGGCACGTTATAGTCAGTGACTAGCATCAGATGTCAGGACAACTTAGTATGAACAAATTCTCTGAAGGACATCAGACATACGTACATCGTCTAGCATCACTGCAGAATGTCTCGAGTATATGGACGTAGTCCGGTCCCATGCGACATTCGCTCCCCAACGAGAGAACGTGGAGGTCGCTCCTCAAGATACTCATAGGACTGGGTGCCTGAGAGTCGAGATGTGGCATGACGGGAAGCACAGCTTCTTGAACATAGCGCTGCAAGTTCTGAAGAGCCACGAGGGTGTCAGAGGGCGAGGTGGAGGTAGGACGATAACACTGGAAGATGGGGGAGAAAACCTCCATGGTAGGGTTGGGGATTGCTTCCGCGGTGGACGCAAAATGAGCTGTTTGCGCTTTCACAAGCACACAACACATTTTATCCACTATACTGGCCCTCCGAGTCGCGCACGACAACGAGCATGAAGGCTTTGAGGACTCCATGGCAACACGCCGCCCTCAAGGCGTGTGGTAGCCACTACGAGGACCATACCGGATACAACGAAAGATAGATCTGATAGTGATGGGTTGCAGCAGGCTTCAAGCTTGAACAACACCGTCCAAGTGAGGGTAGCCGAGTTATGAACAAAGAGTCGACCAGATTGAACAAGGTTGAACAAGGACTCGGAGGAGAAGCGATGGTCGGCAACTTCCGAAACCAGACGCTGACACGAGACCCGACTTTGCTATACACCAGCAACGGTCTCGCAGTATATTAGCATCAGCAAAGTCCCGAAACGATCGCGGGCGCGTGCAAGCGCTTGCGAGGACCACAATCGCTCGCAAGCGGCGTGAGGATCGCAAGCGCATACATAGAACTCTCCATACATTGCGCACGGCGCAATCTCCCCCTCAGCCGAATGCAATCGCTTGCGAGCCCGACAAGCGCAGGTCCGTCTTGGAGTCGAATGTCCAGCTTACTAGCGAATGGACCTTTTGGCAAGGAGAACCGGGCATGGCCGGGGAAGGGAGATCATCCCCACGACACGGCAGACGGGACAGAATGCTTGGTCGAAATCAAAATAGGCGAACAATGATCTGAACGTCTGTATTTCAATAGCTACTGCGATATACACCACGGCGTACGAGGATACTACGAGAGTACGATCAGAGCAGTACAACGAATAACGAGCAAGGAGATAGAGCGAGCATGTGGTGTGGCAGCGAGTGCGAAAGAAACTCTGTCCATAGAGATGCGCCTGTCTGGACTCACCGCTCTGCTCATATGCAGGATCTCTGTCTTGCCGACGCGGTCCTTGCATGGGTTCGTGGGCGGGAAGTAGAGCTGAGGCTAGAAAAACTGTGTGACCGACGACATATGGCTGCGGATCCGGAGATGGGCACTTACTTGGTCATGGGTGGTGACCGGCAGTGGGCAGCAACATCGAGTCGGGAGTGGGAGACCTTTGGAATGGTTATACTACGCATATAGTCAACTAATAGTATGGACTCACCTTCGGGCAGCGAGCCTGAATCAAGCACAGACGTACCTTGGCACGACCAAGGGCGAATTGAACGTACCTCAACTATGTGAAATGCGGCATACTATCACGAAGCACTTACCTGGGAGGCACTCACCGTTCTGTATGCGCAGACGAGACGGTGTGGACAGGCGACATACACCGTCCATAGGTTGGGTGGTGGGCCTGCCATGGGGATGGTGATGGTGGAGAAGAGAGGGTGTGAGAGCGAACAGAGGACACAGCAAGCAGTCTTTATAGAGAGAGAAGGGTTGAGATGGGGGCCTAGAATGCTTCGCCCTTTGCCCAGGCGGGGATGTCCGACAAGCGAGTACGAGGTGCTCGTTGCTTGCAGTCGACCTCTGGGATTGCGCTGAGCTTGCGAACGATTGCAAGCGCTGGCGAGCGCCCACCCGATTGCCATGTGCGCAATCGGTCCCGAGCGTTTCGGGTTTTTGCTGATGTACTGACGGTGGAAGAGGTGACTCGGAGACAGGTCCCCTTACCTCGCCGTCGAACGCCTGGATGCTGACTTGAGCGGTAGGGCTGCCAAGATTCTCAACACAATGATCTTCCCGCTCTCGCGGTGCCTCTGGAATACTGCAGGTGCGTTGATTACAGCCCAATCCTTATGTGCCCCGAGGTTACAAAGCTCGGATGACGATCTGCATTGCTGCAGAGGCTCGGCCAAGTATCCGATGCAACCCCTTGCAACCCTCTCCGAGCGGCTACGGAGCTACAGATTCTTATCTGAGTCCTGTGTATTATCGGGCCCCGTTGTCCCGCGGTGAACCGTGAGCTCTTGCGTCTATTCAGCCATTTTATATCTGTGATGCCGCTCAAGCATGCAGGATCGCAGACGTTTATATGTATCGCACATCAACATCCATATGTGCGCACACTCGTGCATCGATGGCAAGCCGGACTTCGGAGCCACTCTCTATAACATCTCGGACTCGCAAGCCGTCGACGGTCACAGAAGGCCAGCCATTCGAAGCTTCCAAGCCACAACGACACCTCCGCACGACGGAAGGCAGCTCCTCATCCGAGCCTTCCGACTTCGAAGGCACCGCTCATCACAGCGGCAACGGAAGCGGCGCAGAAGGCGCTCGGTTCTCCGACTCTAAGCGGCACAGAAGCTCGGAACGGGGACGACTCCCAGCCCGCATCCGACAGCAACAGGTCATCTCGGAGCAGCGGCCTCGCGAAGTCCCGCAGTCCTCCGCGTTTCAGTCCGCTCGAAGCCTCGCCTTCCTGGAACCTGAGTAACCGCCGATCTTCCGAATCCGAGAATGCGTCCGAGTCCGAGGAGCTGAGAAGGTTCGCGGGACACCCGGACGACCGCGCGTATGTTGGGTAAGTCGTGTACCGGGCCATCCTGAGGGACACATCTCGCTGGCTTTCAATCAGGTGCCGAACGTCCGGCGTTCTA
Source organism: Lentinus brumalis (assembly GCA_001792895.1). Classification (NCBI taxonomy): domain Eukaryota; kingdom Fungi; phylum Basidiomycota; class Agaricomycetes; order Polyporales; family Polyporaceae; genus Lentinus; species Lentinus brumalis. Next base: position 2,031,027 of record MARA01000004.1, read on the forward strand.
CCTTCGCCATCTGGCAGGGACGGTGGAGCCGTATGGTCATGATAAGTGCCCTTGCCATGGGTCTTTACCTGCGGAATGCGTGGTGAACGTGTGCTAGCCGCTAGCTCGCAGCTGACCCATGTAGCCGGGGCTGTACGCTGTACATACATCGCCTGCAGTATGAGTGGACGGCTAGTGTCCTCTGCTGCCTCTGCTGGCTGGGGTGTCTGGGGATGGGCTGCACGTAGGTGACCGTGTTGGTCTCTTGAGCCGGAAACGAGCTACCTGTTCTAGACAATGAACGTGATCGAGCCGGCTGCTGGAGACTAGGCGTTCATCTCAGACGGGGATAAGAGATCGGCGCAGCGAACGCAGTCGTTACATTGGCATTGTGGCGTAAGGCGTTTGGTAGATATAGATACATATTAAACGAGAGCGGGTACGGGGAATAGATAGCAGTACAAAACTAGATGTCCGGTGTAGCTTTCATGAACAATTCATGAAGACAATTATCCAGCGCCAGCGCCAACGGTAGAGTACTTCGCCATCGACGCAAAGTGCACCTTGCAGTCGAGGTGCCCGGATTTGCGGAGTGGAATACGGCAGTGTGGGTGGTGAAGAGGTATGGAAGGATAGCGGGGACGAAGATGTTGCGATCCGGGAAGGGGTGCGAGCAATGAAAGGATAATGTGAAGCACGGGCGAGGCGCATCAAGCTTCAAGAGCAACCGATGGAGGATCGACCCGCGCCCGGGCCCATGATACAATCTGCGCACAAGCTCTCGCTAATCCTGATCGGATTGCGCTGCGGCTGCTGCATCATTCTCGCGCAGGAAGGTGACTTGCAGCCTGTGGGACGCCGAACAAATCGTGTCAGTTCGCGCTCAGAAGTGAGAGTGAGGCGTGAAGGAACCGGAACGACAGGAAGCTGAGGAGGGGTGCGACGTGGGACGCGGACTTACCAACTGGGTGCGCGTGGTTTCGGCTGAATAGGCAGTTCGATCGCAAGCAGTCTTGCTGACGAGTCGACATCGGAGTGAAGTGTTGGCAAAGGAGGTGCAGGCGGCCGTCGATGACCTATGATGTGCACCAATCGTCCCCGCCGGTCCGTCAGCGATGCCGTACGGCGTCGACTACTGTGAATGTGGACTTACGTTATGGCACATTTCGACTAGGGAGGTGTGTACAAGTAATGTAGTAGTAGAAGTGTAGGATGCACAGACAGTAGCGCAGAGAGGTGGGAGCGGCTTGATGTCTGCACTGGCCGACCGAGCAGGCTTTAAGTACGGTAGAGAACCCCATCACTTGACTGGGAAGCGAGGTGTACTGGGGGCCTAATCCGGTTGCATGCTGACCGCGTTCTCGTGCAATCGGCGAACCTGCAAGGTGAGGCTTGGGGCCCCTCGTTCTTGCCATATGTGCATGAGTCCACATACCTGTCGCGGGGCGGCGCCTCACTCGAGTCGATCAAAAAATGCTGAACAGTGCGAGGTGATGTCGTCGGTACGCCGGACGAAGTCGCCACGACTCCGGGCGGACGGAAGGTGTGATCCCATGCGAAGCCGTCCGAAGTGCTGTCAAAATCAACAGGCCCCTTGAACGTAGCAGCGAAGCCCTGCGCGCAAGTCCCTTAAAGCTGTATCTCCATACCGATGGGGTAAAGCGACCCGCGGAAAAATGTTGAAATGCGAATATCTTCATCGTGCTCAACACGAGGCGGCGAGCGTGGCCAACACATGTTGGGTGGTGGTTGCGAGATCTGGATTCTGGCCCCGACACGCCCTGGACCATTTAGGTCTGCCCGCCGACATGTTAGCCTTTCACATTGGGACGGGCGCGAAATGAAAGTACCTCCGGCCCTCCACACAGGGTGCTAGATCCTTCCGGTGGTGAATTCGCGCAGTTGCAGTGACAACACCTAGACCGCGCTGCGGGGTCATGCATCTGGAACTGGGCAGTTAAACAGTCCCCCCTATCTGCGGACGTCGTCGATCTCGGTCTTGGGCCGACACGTTGTAAACGCTGGCATCAAGTGGACAGGGCCAATGAAATGACCCGATTATCGTCACGAGCGACTACATATCATATTACAGGTCGATGGTGTCTGTCGTAGGCGGCACTGTGAAGACAGGAATGCAAATAGAGTAGGGCCCGGGACCCTCGTCATGCACCACGGGCACGAATCTCATTGACGAGCTGCACCTTCTTCCTCACCTGTGAAAGCGGTTGATACAAGCTTGGCGACAACATGGTAGGATGGCGTACCTCATGCGCAAAGCGTCTCCTCCACCTCTGGCTCTTGAGGCGGTTCCTCTTCTCGCCCTTCTTCTCGTGCCTCTCATCCCGGACATGAGTGTAACGAACCGCGTTTATTGTGAGGATGCCCTTGAGCTTGACGAGAGCGCTATGCACGTCGCCCTTCTCCACGGAAACGCTCCGTCCTGTTGGGAGTAAGTGAAGTGACCTATGACGCACGCACCATGTCGTACACGACTCACCAGAGTACGGGGTATGGGGCCTCGGGAGTTGGGCGACCTTCTGCTTCTCCCAGGTATCCCATATAGTCTCTGGTGTCTGTTTTCGCGTCTTGCGGGCATCTTCAATGTTGGTGATACCCAGGATGTGATCCCATGTGCCGGTTTTAGACCCCAACTTGTTGTTGCGGTCGATCCAGGTCGGCGCACTGGCAAACGAGGAGCCGGTCGACACTGAGCGGAAACGATGGGCAACAGCTATGCCAGCAGCCGAGTGTCTAGAGCATTGCCGCAGAGCAGTTGCGGCGAACTGGCCGACGGGGAGCATGGCGCGGATGTGAGACGGAGGAGGAGATTTCATGCGCTGCAGACTGAGGAACGTGACTGGTCCCCCGGCCACCGCCGCTTCCGCTTCTGTTCACCGATACCGCGATCGCGTCTGAGATCTGAGCAACGAGCAACCTCAAGCTTCAGTCGCGCTCTCTCGTCCTCGTCATGTCTTCAGAGGTCCTCGCCGAGGAGTTCGAGGTGCGGGGCGCGCATATTAAGTGTCGACCGCCTCTAATCACAGTTTGCAGGTCCTCGAATCGATCTACCCCACCGAGCTCACGAGTGCGTCGCGCCCGTCCCGCTCTCGTTCTCACCGCGAGCTGAGACTCATGCAAAGAATTATCGGAAAGGGAAATACGCATAGATGTGCAACCGGATGACCCTGTCGACGGCGTCGACGAGCGTGAGTCGGCCGTGCAATCCTGTCCCCGCATGCGCTCACGGACCACGCAGTCGCGGTAGCCCTCACCGTCGAGTATACGGACGACTACCCCGACGCCCTGCCAAGATTCTCAATAGAAGTACAGCAAGGAGATCTTGACGAAGATGAGATCAAACAGCTCCTCGGAGAGCTGGAGAAAGTGGTACGTCTTCCTATGCTGCGCCGCAATCCGTCCTCCACCTTCCACAACTTCTTGCGAAATTAGGGGGAAGAAAATCTCGGCATGGCCATGACCTTTACGCTAGTCACACACTTGAGAGAGCGACTGTCTGTCTTTATGCGCGAGAGGGAAGAACGCATACGAAAAGAGGAGATGGAGAAGGAACGCCGTGCTATCGAGGTGAGGGGGTTCTCTGTTCTTCGGCACCGCGCACGTCCGAATGAATATGTCTTTAGGCGGAGGAAGCCAGGACGCGAGGCACTCCTGTCACCGTCGAGTCCTTCAGGGCATGGAAGATAAAGTTCGACAAGGAGATGGCCGTGAAACGCGCGCGAGAAGAGGAAGAAAAGCTCAAGGGTCTGTCTCCGAAAGAGAGAGAAGAGTACAAGAAAGCACAGACACGTCTCTCAGGTGCGTATGGAGTGCCCGACACGATATTGCAACTGAAGCCATGCGTGTTCTAGGTCGTCAGCTCTTCGAGCGCGATCGGAACCTCGGCACATTGGACGAAGGCCTCGCCGAGGAAGACGCGGTCTCGGTCGACATCAGTCAGTACGACCGGACGGCGATGGACGACGAGGACGACAACGAAGAGCTTGTCACATTCAGTGATAGCGATTGAAGTACTGTACTCCTACACGACCTGTAGCATCCTGCGATGTACACCCAGAACTGTAAGTTGTAGTCTAGCTTCTATGCGAGTGTAAAACATCTATAGTCCGGCGAGAAGGCCACCTTCGCCTTCCACGCCTACAATATGACCACCACCCTCTACTTCCTTGCATCCGATATCATCTCTGCCGACCTCCTTCAGGAATCCGTCAACCTCGTGCAAGGGCCGGCCACGATTCGCTTCCAGAACCAAGTCTTCGCCCACGGCCCTGATCCATTCGATAACGGGCTTGCGTATCCATCTCTCCAGTTGTCCGAAGCGCTTCCCCGCTTCGAACCAGCCCAAGTGTCCGCCGCCGTTAGTAACCGCGATGACGACCCAACCGTTGTCCGTCTCGCCGATGGGAACAGTGCTTGCAATGGGATCATCGGCGGAGCTGACGGCGAGGAACGGCACCTGGATGTCGCCCAACACGTTGTGGCTTGACCCCGCGATATAGTAGTCACGGGCCGAGGGGAAGGGGAAGGGAGGCGAGGACCCCCCTGCTATGCGCGTGATGGCGTCGTCGAACTCGAGCAATGTCATATTTTTCTTCGGCAGTGACGTTTGCATAGATTTGTACAGCATAGAGTCAGGGAACTTGGCCAATTCGTCCTTGTGCCGCGCGACCAGGTTCGACAGATTTTGCGCCATCCCGCGGGAATAAATATGCCGGTGCAGGAAACGGCTCTCCAGGCTAAACGGCAAACCTTATGAGTCTCACTAGTCCGCCGGGCATCGCGACGCCTCGAAGGGAATGCGTCGATTTGAATTGAGGAGCAGGGACGTACCGGTCACTGGACACCAACAGATCCCACGGCTACGTTAACGTGCAAGCCATGCATGAGTACACGAGGCTCGGCGGCGGATGGTAAGACAGTGCCAGATCGGCGGACTCACCGAGCCTAACGCGCACCCTGCAGCAAGCCGGCAGTTGGGGCCCTCCTGGGCCACGTACCGCGTCAACACGTTCGCCCCGAGCGAGAAGCCGACGCCAATGAGCCGTGCCCGCGGATACATCTTCGTTATGAACATGACAGCCACCCGGATGTCATCGGTATGGAGGGCCGAGTAGAGCTGCGGGCTCGTAACAGGCACTCCGGCGCCTAGGGACGAAAGAAAGAGACGCGATCAGCAGAAGCATGCAAATAGCGGAGGACGATCACCTACACCCGCGAAAGTTGACGACGATACCGCGGTAGCCCAGACCACCTTGCTCTACGGGCGTGCACGCTGGTGCTAGGATGGATCGTACGTAGGACTCGTGTGAACCTGCCGACAGCCTATGAGCACGACAACGCACCGAATACCGGCTCAGTCAATCCGTACCACCGGTGAGACCATGTAGGACGACGACGATCGGGGTGTCATCGGGGAGTATGCGCTCCTGCGCCGGAGGCGTGAAGTCCAGTCCGCTGGTTGTGTATGCCGTTGAGCAACGCACGCTTCTGCATAGAGGCTAGCTCCACCAGAACTCACATAGTTCCGCCGTCCAACGTCCGAATAAGCTTCCTGCGCGGGGTGCATGTAGGGTTCATAACGCGTAACCGGCGCGGGGTGCCTGCGGTACCTGCTTACCTGTCGTACTCGACCCTGTCTATCTTCGAGAAGTCTCCAAGCACGCAGTACGCTGTCTGCAAGTGACCGCTGTACGATATCTCTCAGAAAATTTACATGTCATGAACTGCTTGACACGCACTTATTCAGCCACCATGCTGGGCGGTATTCCTTGTGCAATGATGGACACCTGAGTTCGAGGAACTCGCGTAGCGAGACCCTCTCTATCGCCTTAGAGCCAGCCGAGGTTCTCGCAGAGACAGTTGCAGGTGTAGGCCCATAGAAGAGCTTAGGGATGTAGTAAGCTGCTGAGAAGAAGCTGAAGAGGCAACCCATTTGTCGATAGGACAGCTTGAAGTTGCAGGAAGGATGTAGGTCGTGAGGGGCTCAGCCAGAATTCTACTTGCGCATGCTAGGACTGAGCACTGGGTCCTGTGGTCGGTGGGAGAGAGAAGACAAGTCTATGCGTAACCGAGACCGCCGTCGCCGACGAGCGATGGCTGCTGCCAGATTGTTGGAGGACGCTCAGCCACACTTTCGATCTACAGCGCCGGTGATCAAGTTACCGGTGCCGGGCGCCGGGCGACGATTGGCTGACAGAATCTGAGGGATCTTTCAGTGTGTTGTTGTCTCAGTCTGTGTATGGAGCAGCCTGGAGCAGCCAGCAGGGAAATCAGCAGATATTCCAACTGACGAGATATGGCAGCATCCTCAACCCAAGAAGACGCGGTATATCCGAGCTACGACAATACAAGGGGGCAGTCTACATGAAGTCATAACAGCACGACAAATCTGCGATTGACACAGTTGCGAGGTCAAGCTTTACTCCCATGCCTCCAGAGCACGCTTCGCCGCTGCCGCCACCCTGGCATTCCGCTGTTGTCCATCCGAATCCTTCGCAAGCGCCTCGATCAGCTCTCGAGTGCTCTCCTTCATCCGCTGCAGATCAGTCGCCCTGTTCTCCGCAACGACGCCCTTCCGGCCCAGATGCCCGAGCAGGGCGCACACGTTTGCCCGGACTTCGGGAGGGACGTTCGGTGCGCTGCCGTCTCGCAGCACGCTCACAAGCATGTCAAGCGCACACCTAGGCCCCACCACTGGCGATCCCTCCGTAGCAGAGACAGCTGACAGTGGTTGTGACGTCGTTCTTATAGCTTCCGCGGGAAGGGGGTTCAGCAGGGAGTCCAGTACCAGCGTGCCTACGAAACACAAAAGCAAAAATGTGCGTCAGCTGCGTAGCGGCATGAATGAGAGGCGCGTCGGCATACCTCCGTTAGGGTGTGTGCTGATCAAGGAGAGCGCCACGACGCCCTCATTTATGAGGGTCGGATACCGCTTGCTGCGGCCGATCAGCCTGGCCAACGCGGACACGCACGGCTCAGTCACGACGGCCTTCATTGTAGTCTCCCTCCGCTTGGCGCGTTCTTCGTCCAGGGTCTTCGGATCGGTGGACCACAACGACTTGACTGCGTTCACGAGCACACGCGTGCCCTCGCTCTTCGTTGCAATGGAATCCGATCGTCGCACGAGCTCCAAGATTTGCCTCAGCGGCGAGCTGCTCTCGTCCGGGAGGATGAGCGCAAATGTGTTATCAACTAGATAGGACGAGGTCCTTGTTCAGCGAACCCATGCGCAACCGGAAAAGCTAAAGCCATGCTCACTGTCGCCGTTACACATGTGCTTCGCTACACCAATGGCTGCCACCTGTACGATCTCCACCATGTCTGCCTTCTCGCTCCAGATTTGCGAGGTTGCTAGCCGTTGAATGATGTCCGCCTCGCCAAGTGCAGCCCTGCAGCCTTGCGACTGTGCTAGGTGCTTCAGGAGCCCTATGACGCCATGCTTCACCTTGATATCGGCATCGGGCTCCAGCAGGGCAGCAAGATCAGAGGCAAGCGATATAGGCGGCTTGACGATCGCAGTTGAATGAGCGTCTGCCGGCAGAGGGTCAGAGTTGTATGAACTGCGCGAAGCACGCGTGGCATACCTCGTCTGCAGATATTGCCAAGGCTGAGGGTAGCGCAGATGACCAAATCGTCCCGGTCGCTCGCCTTCAGATTCTTGTGCGTGCGTATCCACTGGACCATGCGGTGCACGAACTCCCCTCCGGGCTTGTCGGCCTCCGAATCGTCCCAAAGCGTGTCTGTGTTCTTCTCTTCGCCAGCGGTCTCTACTATTGCCTTCACAACAGCACCCTTGCCAAGGTCGAACCCTTTCTCCTTTGATGGGCGTTCCTCCGCAGTCCAATATGGCGGGTAGTCGCCCTGCTCCACGAACGTGAGTAGGTCTGAGAGACATGGCACACCGCCATGCTCGTCTGGGAACGTGAGGCCGCGGGCAAGCGAGAGTCGGACGTCTTCCACGTCGATGCACAGTGATTCAATGAGCCCGCAGACCTGCTCATATATGTCGAAGTCGGTTTGAACCAGACTCCGACGAGAGGCGGCAGTGTCGAACGGCGGAGGCAGCGTAGGGTATGGCGGAATGAACGCCTTCAGCTGAGTCACTAGCAGAGGGAGCGCATCCTGTCCGAAGACCACGCGCGGTGGCTCTGAGGCACGTGAGTCAGGCCAGGAAGGAATTCATACAGTCGAAAGGAGTACTCACGGTGGTCTGTCTCTTCGTCGCCTCGCAGCTCATCTATAGCTCTCCACGACCACGCAGCCAAGGTGCTACGCAGGTTCCAAGTCTCGCTGGACTCCTCTGAGCTTACCTCGCTTGCGGGAGAGTACTGCCAAGAGCCGACGGGGTATATCGCGGTCGACAGCCGCAAGATGGTCATAGCAGCCTCAAGGGAGATCAAGCGATCCTTCACGGCGTCTGGTATGATTGGTGAACATGGCGTTGATGCGAATGACTGAGCACGCACCATAGCCTACACTGGCGTTCAAGAGGAAGCCAATCGCGGTTTTGACAATCTTGAGATCGGTTACAGATATGTGGTGGGGTTCGCGTTGCGCAGGCTTGACAGAATCAGCATAGCTCTCGAGAAGACTGAGCACTGTCTGAGGGAAGCCAGCCTCGAGCAAGAAGCCTCTATTCTCGTCTGCGGCGCGCGCGATTAACTCTATCCGCGACTGCGCATGGTTGGCATACGCACCATGGTCCATGCACAAGTTCGCTGCGACCCGCAGAAGCTCATTGATAGCAGGCTGAGAGTTCGCGGAGTCGTTGAGAGCGCTCTTGAGGAGGGAAGTCAAGGTCTGAGGAAGCAGGGTTTGTCCGAGCGCAGTCTGCTGTTCAACTAGGGGGCGCGGGTGGGCATGCAGCACGCAGGAGAGCAGAGAGGACGCAGCGAACCATCCTTGCTTCGCAGATCGTTGGCGAGGCTCTGTGCGGTGAGCTCGACCTGGGGCCACTGTTGTGTTGGATTGAGCGGGAGCTGGGCAAGCAGATCGCCGAGCTTTGAGGCTGATGCGAGGGCTGTGCTGCCGCTCATTACGAGATGGGCCGTTGGCGCGATGGCAGGGTCTCCGGCGAGAATGGCGAGGGCACGATGGCCGTGGTGGTAGACGAGGAGAAGAGGACGACAGTGGTGGGATTCAAGCAGACCAGCGCGTCCTCCTGAGCCCAACGTACCGCGCAGAACGCAATCGCGCCCGAATCTCCTAGATCCAGCCCACGTGTTCAGCAGATAACGCAACCTTCAGGCGGCCCGGCCAAACCTCCGCTTCGTACGGACGCTGCCATCTCCGAGCAGCACTCCCAAGCTCAGGAACCTTCGTAGCTTCTCCCTAAAAATACAGCACGGTGTATGTAGAGCTATCATATATATCAGACAGAGGCCTTGCGTGGAAGGGCAGTCCACCCCTTGCGGAGCCCCTTCGATTCGATGAGGCTCGCGGGCATGCAGTAGACGGGGTCGAGATCGTCTAGCCCCGGATAGCCCAGCAGCGATAGTCCTGAGTAGAGCAATTAAGAGGATTCCTGGTGGACACCGGGGGTACATACCTGCGACGCCAAACAACGTGTGGAAGACGTCAGGTTGATCCCCCGGTCTGTCCGCAATCCCCCCGTGATCCGGATCCTAGCGGAGAGAACGCGACGGGTGAGCGTAATTGCGAAAGGATTGGGACAAAGCTCCGTACCTGAGCGGAGAGAATGAACGCCGTGAGCTTGTCCGCGTTGATCCATGGGATCTTGTTCAAGATGGACATGGCCGATAGCACCCAAAAGCTGTAGCATACCTACGGCGGATATGAGGCACAGGCAACGTCAAACACTGAATATGATCATCTCACGTCTTCAAGCTTTTCAGGGCGCCCGTTGAGCCCACCGCTCGGCAGCTGTCGCTCAGCGAGCCACCATGCCAGTGTGTCCTGATCGACTTCGTCTAGCCTGTCAAGGATAGCCAGGGCCGCGACACAGACGAACACTCATGAAATATTCGTCAGTGCAGGCTGGATAGTGTGCGAAAAGATTCACCTTGAGCAGCGTGACTTTCTGCACCCTCTCTATTTCCGAATCCTCCGTCAAAGTTCCTGCACCTGCGGATGTAGCCGACAGTCTTCTCAACATCAAGCTCGTGTAGATGTCCCAGAAGCGATAGCGCATTGACGGCGCAGTACAAGAAACGTGTGTCGATTTCTCCCCATTCGTCGCCCGCAAATACGCCTGACTCCTGTTGGAGGGACAGAATGACTGTTACGCAAGGGATGAGTACCTGGAAGTCGATGAAAGTAGCCTTTCGCCAGCTTTTGAGACATACACTTGACTACTCGAGGGATATCCACTCGGTCGAGTGCGTCCTGCATAATCAAGATTTGGATGGCACTCAGTGTAGGGTGTAGATGTGCGTCGTGATCGGGATGCGGACTGAAACCACCTAATGCGCTAGATGTCAGCGTCGTCAATCCGAATTGGTTCCATGCAAAACGACTGACCTGTCTTCTCATCCCAGCAACTCATCACAAAGTCGATCATCTCCTCTCTGTTGAGGGCATCCTTGTCCTTCATGACACATAGTGCGGTCAGTCCCCAGTAGACCGCATTCATCCGCAGATGAGCAGTCATATGATAGATGAGATCATCTTTATTCTGAGCCAGGAAATGCGTCAAATTTGAGTGGTAATGTTCGCGGTAACCACTTGCCTCGCCCAGAGACTGAATATACTTCACGTGCAAGGGAACATTCAGAGTGGATCCCATCTGCAAAGGACTGGTCTGGCGGATGTGAATCGGCAAGGACGTTAGATGAAGATTAAGTACTGAGACCCGTATCGGCAGACTAGTCAGCATGCCTTGCATCGTGCACGTCTTCCGTTGGCACTTACCGGTTTGGAAGCAGTCTAACCTGCAGCCGCAGAGTTGACTTTGACTACGAATGAGCTCGTAACGTCCGATATGAGCACGTTTCAGGCTCTCTTGCAAAGGCAGTGGCTGTGTAAGGTTCCATCACATTCCCACGTACGCAGCTCGGATATACCCGGCGCTATCCAGGAAGGAGACAGACTTCTGGCTGTAGACTTGTGATTATACTGTAAGTCACACTGTGTAACTAGTACCGTACGGTTCGACCGCTGTGTGTACACAGGGCGTAGGCCTCCAAGAGGCAACAGAGTAGAGTACACTCCGACAACGGTCTTGAACTTAATCAGACAGACAATGTGAAATTACCATCAAATCAATGCTCCCGCGGACAAATGGTATGAATGTAAGTATAGGAATGTATCTCCAATCCCGGTACGGAAAAACCAGTAACCGGTCCACACATGCGCTTACCCCACACTTATATCCTCAGGCCTCTCGCACGGAGATACTACCAGGACACTGACTGAGACCCTGTGCTGCGCGTGCTCACCGCATCTCGCATCGACACCCAAGGCCAGGAAGTGTCTTGTACCACCACGTATCACGGGACGAGGATCGTTCGCCTATCTCCGAAGACACCGAGTCCGACTTGGAGCTCTCACCCTTCCGACTTCCTCTCAGCATGTCTACTGTGACTCTAGATGTCTCCCAAGGCATTGCAACGATTGCGTTCAACAGTCCGGAGAGGCTGAACGCTATCAAACGAGAGGGTCAGTGTTCATCACATCACTCTAGTAGACACAACGCCTGAATTGCGTGTCCTCGCAGACTATGACGCCTTTGCTACCTATCTCCGCGAGGTTGACAAACGCGACGATGTCCTTGTGACTATCTGGCAAGGTACTCGGTCGTTATCAAGCATGCTTAAGAGATTTCACTGACTCCCGGCATAGCAAACGGGAAGTGGTTCTCTGCGTATGGTCCATCTCTCCGTTGTTCCGGCAAGCTCTGAATGGCCGCACAGGGGAACCAGCGTGAAGGATCGGGTCGAAGCTACGACTGCTCGCGAATTCTTTTTGGCGACGATTGCGGCTGTCAACACGGATGTCAGCAACGCGGTGAGCACCAGCAATGTGGTTGTCCGCGAGAGGGCCCTTGCTCACGAGGCACAGTTGTACACGCATACGAAGATCCTTGTGGCAGCCCTGAATGGTCCTGTCATGGGTAAGTGCACCTTGCAAGAAGCCGCTGCTCTGGGGTACTGATGTTTGACGCCATCCTGCAGGTATCGCTGCAGGTGCTACGTTTTACGTCTAACGCGCTAAAGGGTGTACTCAAAAGTCAATCAGCTTTCCTGGGACACTTTGACTTCATCTATGCCCTGCCTGGAGCCTGGCTTTCGGTGCCATTCACGTTCCTGGGTGGGTAGTGAAGCCTTCTTGCATGTGAACAGCCTCATCTGACAATTCATCACCGCAGGGATCATCGCCGAGGCCGGATCGAGCGTAACGTTTCGCAACAGAAGTAAGGGGTTCTTCCAAGTGGCCGTTATCACCTACTGACTGCTGTCGCGCAGTGGGTGCCGCGAAGGCAAACGAAGTGCTCATATGGGGGAAGAAGAAGGAAGCCCAGGAACTCCTGCAGTGCGGGTTCATCAAGTGAGAAGTCGGTTTGCCGTCGTTGTCCTGGCGGGTTACTCACTGGCATACAGCAAAGTTTTCCCAGACCAACCCGTGTCCTCATTCCACGGGGAAGTGCGCAAGCTCATCCTAGCTGAGCTGGATGGCTTGGATCCGACCGCGCTGCTTGGCGTCAAGAGGCTCATCAAGGCTGGCATAAATGACCAGACCAACCTCGATGCGGTCAACTTGCGGGAGAGCTACGCGCAGACGGAGCGATTCGCCAGCGGCATCCCTGGAGAACGTTTCGGGAAGATCGCAAGGAAGGAGTTGAAACATAAGCTGTGAGGATTGGACTAATCCGACCTCAGCTCATCGGATCTTCGACTGAACAGGCGATGTCGCGGTATGTCGCGACAGGCTCCGGGAATCATCTGGACCGTTCTGCTGACCTGCTGAGCAGTCACGGTTGCTTCAGAAAACTTGTCGGGGCATGATCGAGTTGTTGTACGCGTATGACAGTTGTGGCGGCAGACATGGTCTCGCGGCCGCGTCTTTGACCACTTCATTGTATACCCGCATGGGGAACACCCCGCAGCGACCGCACTGCACGCTACTCAACGCAGAAGTCAGTAAGTATGACCAGCTCGGATCGGACACGGTACGCTTGTCGGTACGGCCGGAACTTGGCATCCTTGAAAATGGCAAGTCCGCCGGGCGTCCGCGGGTACAACGGTGCCGCCGCCGACCCCACAGCCCCAGACTCGGAGATGTATCACAGATGTGTGCACAGATGCAAAGTAATACTTAGACGCAAACGTGTGGTTTTCGGTGGCCAGAGATGACAGCAGTGGGACAGTATACGAGCGCATCATGGGCGGGGAGGGTATCGGGAGCCTTGGCAGGTCCATGGATGCAGGGTCCAAGGGACGCCTGCGTATCTGGGACGCGGAGGTGGGGACGGAAAGGCTTGGCGCTTTTTTGCTTTGATGGGACGGTCCTCACTTATCGCGCGTATAAGAGTTCGGTCATGCTCGCACATCGCTCCCCGCCGCCTGAGCCCTGCCTCCTCGTCTCTGCGCCCATCCTTCTCTCGCCCCTCGGCTCGCAGCTCTTGTCGCAGCCAGTACCTGACGCTTGACCCACGCCGTATACTGGTTCCCGGCACCGCAAAGCATACACGATGTCCGACTTGGAAAAGCCTAGTATCCGGAGTTCTTCTCGCATGGAGAAGGATCCCTACTACACGAATGAGGCGGCTCTTGTGGACCCGGAGGAGAAGGAGTCTCTGCACAGAGACTTGTCTGCCCGCCAGATCTCTATGATTGCGGTGAGTCGTATTCCTGTGCCGCCCTCAAAGCGTAGTACCAATGGGAGGAAACACTAGCTCGGTGGTGCAATCGGGACGGGTCTTATCATTGGTTCGGGAACTGCACTCGTTCGCGGCGGTCCGCTCGGTATTCTCCTGGGCTACAGCTTTGTCGGAATCGTCTGCTACATGGTCATGGTAGCACTCGGTGAAATGAGTGCGTACCTCCCGCACAAAAAGGGCTTCCCTGGCTACGCAACTCGTTTCGTCGACCCTGCATTCGGCTTTGCGCTCGGTTGGAACTACGTCATGAAGTCAGTGTCACTTGCGCCGTGTTAGTCCTTTTGCTAAACCGGTGCGCTGCAGATACCTCGTCGTCACGCCCAACAACATCAATGCTGCTGGAGTCGTCATCCAATACTGGACGCAAAAGGTTCACATCGCCATTTGGATGGGTACGTTCAGTCGTATCTAGTATTTAACGTTGAGATGCTCATAATTCTGCCAGTTATCTTTATTGCTTTTAGTGAGTTGACCCAGTCGAGGTTGCGGAAGCACCGCTAACGACTTATATAGTCTTCGGCATCAATTTGTTTGGTGTTCGCGTCTTCGGTGAACTCGAGTTCTGGTTTAGCAGCATAAAGGTCGTCACTCTCGTCGGCCTGCTGTTAATGGGCATTATCATCGATCTTGGCGGAAACCCCAGACATGATCGGCTGGGCTTCCGCTACTGGGATCACCCATATGGTCCTATGGGCACGTATCTCAACTCGCAGGTCCACAACTATCACTTGTCTATCTTCCTCGGCTTCTGGAGCACTCTCACGAACGCGCTATTCGCCTACATCGGGACAGAGCTGATCGGCGTGACGGTTGGTGAGGCGCAGGCCCCGAGGAAGAACATCCCAATCGCCATCCGCCGGACGTTCTTCCGTATCTTGGTCTTCTACGTCGGCGGGGTCTTTGTGATCAGCTTGATCGTGCCCAGCACGGATACTGTGAGTGCTTACGGTGATGACCACACCCGATGATGACTGACAAATATTGTCATAAGAACCTCTTCGTCGCCAACAAGTCCAAGGCTGGTGCTGCGGCATCGCCGTTCGTTGTTGGTATGTCTGTTGCTGTACCTGGGCGTCATGGATTGTCTGACATGTTATGCCAATAGCCACGACGCTCGCCGGTATCAAGGTTCTCAACCACATAATCAACGCCGCCATTCTAATCTTCGTCCTGTCCGCGGCCAACTCTGATCTCTACATCGGTACGCGTACCCTCTACGGCCTCGCTGTTCAGGGTCAGGCCCCGAAGGTCTTTGCGCGAGTCAACCGCATGGGTGTGCCATACGCTTCGCTGTTCCTCTGCACGGCGTTCTGTGGCCTTGTGTTCCTCAACGTCTCGTCCAGCAGTGCAAGGGTGTTCGGCTGGTTCGTGAACTTGGTGTCCACGTTCGGCGCGATCACTTGGATGTGCATCTGCTACACGCACATGTGAGTATCTACAAATGTACTCTCGTCTAGCGATCGGAGGCTGACCATGAGTGAAGTCGCTTCATGAAAGCACTCAAGGCGCAAGGAATGTCTCGAGATGACCTTCCGTACAAGGCGCCGTTCCAGCCTTATGGCTCTTGGTTTGCCTTGGGCGCCACTGCTATCATTACGCTCTTCAAAGGTACGCTTGTATACTTGATTCCTACCCACTCGGACTCGCTGACTATGTTCGGCACAGGTTTCGATACCTTCATGCCGTTCAAGGTTGATACCTTCATCACGGCCTACATCGCAGTGCCGGCATTCGTGCTGTTCTACTTTGGCTACAAAGTGTACTACCGCACCTCCCTCATTCCTTCGGACAGGGTCGACCTCATCACGGGCAAGAGGGAAATCGATGAGGAGGAGGACCGCTTCAACAAGGAGCAGGAGATGCGTGGCCCGCGGACGAAGTTGCAGAGAATCTGGGACTCGCTGTAATGCTTTGTAATGGGGTTGTATCACGATCAATCATGTACGATGTAAGCTTATACCTAGTCATGTCGCGAACGAAGCTACTCGCGAACCTGAGATTGAATGAGCCTCTCCGGGGAAGAAGCTTCCAAAAACATTCGTCAGACGGATTACGGGAGGATGCGTGTGGTCACGGTCACGGTCGCCCTCGCGAGTTGGTCGGGCACCGCGGCCGTGCGCCGTTCTGGCCCAATATGGCAAGGATGACAGATCCCGGTGGTTTCAGCGACCCCTGAGAATGGGATGCAACGTCAGTATAAGTCAGAGTCCAGCAAGCAGGCATGGGATAGATTCGAGCATGTTCCGAGCCTGTGCTATAAAGGCCACCAGGACGACGCCGTTCTCCTCGTCATCATTTCGTCGAATCAACCTATTCTCTCTACTTGGTACTTGTCTATCTCAGCTTACACACAGAGCAGCGATGTCGACATCGAGGTCAGTAGTCAAGAAGGTTGAAGTGGTTGAGACTGAGGAGGTTAGTATCCTCTATACGGGGAAAGGAACACACTGGCAATTCACTGATACGAATCGGATCGCCGCAGGGTGCAGGTGCCGTCGTGCGGCGTTCAATCGGCTCGCAACAGCTGAGGAATGTAACACCCTTCCTCATGCTCGATCACTTCCACATCTCTAAAGGAGCCGTGAGTAGCAAGCTCTGATGTGTCCCAAATATGACTGACGTTATCTCGTACAGGGTTTCCCTGACCATCCTCACCGAGGGCAGGCGACTGTGACCTATATGCTTGAAGGGTAGGTAGAGAACTCGACCTCTTGAGCGAGCGACCCTGGTAATGTTGACGCGATCATGTGAACAGATCCAGTCTACACGAGGATTCTGCGGGTCACAAGGGCGAGATCAAGACCGGCGGCGTCCAGTGGATGTGTGCGGTAAGTGGATACCATATCCACCTCCTCTAACCGCCGTTCCCGCTGACATATTCTCCTACGCGCAGGGCAAAGGCAGTAAGTATATCAGCAAAGACAAATCTTGACATGCGCTTACCTATTGCACCAGTCATCCATGCTGAAATGCCAGTGTCTGGAGATGGCATACCCGACCCGCGCGGTCTGCAGCTCTGGATTGACCTCCCCAAACAGTACAAGATGGTCGACCCCTCGTATCAAGAACTCGACCCAGAGAAGTCTGCTAAACCCCGTCTCGATTAACCGAATGACGACACTAACTAAGACGTGGACACCAGGATTCCGGAAGTGTATCCTCAAGGCGAGGATGGACCAGTCAAGATCCGAGTGATCAGTGGCAAGAGCCATGGGGTGGAGTCCCCAGTACGGCCGCTCGGAGGCTGCTGGTACTTCCATGTCATCTTCAAGAAGCCTGGAACCATCTTCCAGGAGCTTCGTGAGTGCCCGAGTCTCCTTGTCGCACACTAAAGTAAAAGACTGACCGATGGTTTGCTAGCTGCCGGCTGGACCACCTTCATTTATCGTGAGTTATACGGTTCTAGCTAGCTTTCGCACTGCTGACCCGCTCGTTGCAGTATGGAGCGGTGCGCTCCAGATAGGGTCGGAATCCGAGCCGCACAAACCTTTCCACACCCTCGTGCTTTCTGCAGCACCAGGTGAGAATGGCGTCCAGCTCACAGCTACCGAAGAGAACACCGAATTTGTCCTGGTATGTATCCGCGTTGATACAAGACATGAGGCAGAACTGACGTTTATGCTGGGGATGTAGGCCTCTGCCGAGCCTCTGGACCAACCTGTCGTTCAGTATGGACCGTTCGTCATGACATCGCGCGAAGAGATCCAGAAGACGTTCATCGACTACCAGCTTGGTCAGAACGGGTTCGAGAAGGCGCACGTCTGGAAGAGCGAGATTGGTGGCCGGTGAGCATTCGCAGCACACAGCCGGTGTAGTATATTGTTATATTACTTTTCTTGTACGGCCACTGTGCACACGTACTCTAGGTGGTCCGCGTCTTCTTCTCTTTGCGTCGGCTGGACTTGCCCTCCTCCTCGGAATCGCTTTCCGCTACATCCATGGTATTCCAGACATCGTCGGCGCCCTCCTCTTCCTCGTCTGGAGCGGACTCGCCGGCATCTGTGCTGCCATCCCACACTATGACCGTAGGGATCACCTTCATGTAGAGCTTATCCAGCACTTCTCCTTTGTGGTCCAGGTTCTTGCCCGCCTGAGCGGGCGGACCGAATGTCGAGTGAAGTCGCACGAATCGGTCTTGGGAAGCTGAAGCCATAAGAGACTGGGCGGGAGCAATCGAAGTCACCGCCCCAGAAATGCCTGTGTCCGCACAGAGTCAACATATACCTATACAGTACTAGTATGCCCAACTCACCCTTGTAGGTACATATCGCCTTCCCATTTCGTAGGTCAATAGCAGTCAACCTCGATACGCGATCCGCGAAGAAGACCTCACTGTGGTACATGTCAATAAAGGTGTCACGCAAAGATAAATCGAAGATACACACTTGTCATGAGAGCCCTTCTCGACGGTATTAATGGCAGAGGTAGCTACGGCCTTCCAGTCGGCGACAGGCCTACGGCCTGCGCGTGTATCATACCGACGCAAAGCACCATGTGCGGTGCCGGCAAGTATATGCTGGTCAGCTGGAGAAGAGGATGGTTGCAAGAATGACAGTGCGGTATTATAGACCGGCTGGCGGAGGCCTAGGTGGTCGTTGGGGACCTAAGCAGCCGTCAGCGACGCACCCAGACAGATCACAAATAAATTGACTGACATTCTTGGCTCGCCATACCTCACCGTGCAGCAGCTCCGGAGTACGCTTGCGTTTCTTGCCCTCCGTGGGTGGAGGTGGAGAAGCAGCGTCGGGGCCGCCCTGCTGAGAGAACGCTCTCTCTGTGTCCCACACTGAAAGCTCGACTTCGTTCCCGCCATACGAAAAGGCACGACCATCCTCCGAAAGGCGCCATTCGCAGAGTCGCATAGGGAGGGTAGCAAGCGAGGTCGATGACTCCGAAGCATCCTGCCCAAACTTAGTGAGGCGTAGAGCACCGTTGGACGTGCAGGTGTATACTCCACTGTCTGTTGCTTTAGAGAGAATAGAATACCATGACATAGACTGAGATGCGCACCTTTGGTTTAAGTGCAGACCGACGAAACGCTCCTTCTCCTTTAGCCGTGTCTCCGACCATTCGTGCACCACTGTAGGCGGGTGGTCTTCTTGCAGCTTGCGGACGGCCGCAGACCCATCTGCATGGACTGCAGCTAGCTATCCTTGAGCAACAAATGATGAGGACAGGACTCAGTTTAGGATACGGAAGGTATTGATTACCAGAGTGTCCGAGCCAGCACGGTGCACAGATAGCTTTTGTACAGTTTTGCTTCGGCTGGAGGAACTGCCAGAGACGAGCGCAGATGTTGATGCTTTCCAGTCTTTCCCGCTCTCGCCAGAGGTATACGACACAGACTTGATCGCCCCGAGTTCGTCGCCAGTAAAGAAGCGTGGCATGATCTAGGCTGAGTTGGTGAATGAGAGGAAACCTTGGACTGCGTAAACCAAGCGTAAACCCGGCAGAAACGGAGTCTGTAGCGCTCGTTGACTGGGCTTCTCCGGGGTCCTCCTCCTGGCTGGCGGCTCTCCATCTCCAGATACCGTCGGGCGTCGGCCACGACTGTGATCTGCTCAAGCACCCCCTACTACTATGGACGGCCCTTTGAAGGAGCTGAACAGACTTGAGAAACTCGCTGCTGGTGCATCTGCGGGCAAAGGCAAGGCTCCGTCGGTCAACCAGTCCCTCGATGTCCTCCTTGATGCCCTCCGGTGTGCAAGAGAGCGGTTCATCGCCGGAACAGGCTCCCAGGCAAACCTAGTGGCTCTTGCGAAGCTGGTCGAAGATAAGAAGAAGGAGGTAGACGATCGGCAGAAGGAGTTGTATAACGCAACTGTCAAGGTCGGGAAGGCATTGGACAAGGTGTGTCCGGGGTGTTGAACTCGTGCAACAACGTACCCAACCCCGCTTCAGAAATTCACGAACCCTCTGCCATCATATGAGCCGTTGTTTCAGTCTCCAGAGGCCAAGGCTGCGCTTGAGCGTACCATTGCCATCCATTTCCTGAGGACGGGGCAATTCGACACAGCGGAAACATTCATTAGCGTGAGCTTACTTGGTCGACTATGAGTAGTCCTCGCTCACAGCTCTGCGCAGGAATCTGACATCAGTATCCCTTCGGAGATGCGGGAACAGTTCCTTGACTTGCATCGCATAATGATCACGCTGAAGAACGAGGACATATCTCTCGCTCTAGAGTACGCACGCACAGTTATCCCCTTTGTTCTTCCACTGACTATCGTGGACAGATGGACACATGCGCATCGAGAATTCCTTCACAAGCGGTCCTCATCTCTGGAATTCCATTTGCACCGGTCCCAATACCTGAGGCTCGTTTTGTCCGAGCCCCCAAACGTGCCGGAGGCTTTGTCTTATGCCCAGACACATCTCTCGCCCTTCTTCGCACACCACGAACCGGAATTACGTCGATTGATGGCTTGTCTAGTATGGTTGCCGGCGAGTCGGTTATTGGAGAAGTCGCCATACCCGGACCTCGCCAACCCATGCGTACACACCGACCTCCAGGGCATGTTCGCCACAGAATATTGCGCCAGTCTGGGCATGAGCCGGCAAGCACCGCTCAGGGTCATCGGCGACATTGGGGGCGGAGGAGCATTGGCCCGAATAGAAAAGGGTCGGAAAGTCATGCGGGAGCGGAAGAGCGAGTGGAGCCAAGCAGACGAGCTTCCCGTGAGCGGTCCTTATTATGTTCTCATGTCGCGACTGACCTCTTGTCCTGTAGATTGAGATACCCTTACCACCGGAGAATAGATACCACTCTATCTTCGCTTGCCCGGTCTCCAAGGAGCAGAGTACGGAAGCGAACCCTCCGATGATGATGGCTTGTGGGCACGTTATAACGAAGGAGAGCTTGCAGAAGCTCAGTAAACCCGGAGGGTAAGTCCTCAGGTCAGCTACAATTGAATTCCGACTCATCTGTCTTATTCAGACGTGTGAAGTGCCCCTACTGCCCTGTGGAATCAACCATCCAATCGGCGCTGCGTGTATACTTCTGAGGCTATGGACGACATATTCGCATTGTACTACCAATTCACTGTCCCCCTGTATGGATACTTGTATCACCAGCTGTACAATACTATTATTGCTCAGTCTAATGCCACTCAAAGTTGGGGCATTCATTGCCTTCGTACCAGTGCTCGACCTCGCGGTCTCCGCCACAGTCGAGCCGGACGGGGTCACGTGCCTGACGCGACTGTTGTCTGCTTCGCGTCCGAGTCCCAACAGGCTTTCCCTCCGTTTACATACCATCGCCATGTCCCGCGCCCACTACTGAACTGCCCATGTCTCAGTTTCGTCCCATCCGTGCCTCCCCTCCAGCAAGACCAACCGCGGGGCCCTCTAGTCGCGTCTCTGATCTCTACGATGATTCCGCTCCCAGTATTGCACCCGAACTCATAGCACTGTCAGCGGAGGAGATCGACTTCATAGACGAAGTCATCAGTCGAGCACCTGCCACTGCGTCGACCTTCTTAACAGTCTTCAAATCATACAACGACGTGCTGCAGGAGCGCGGCCTCGACCCTCAGAACGAGGTGGTTTACTATGGGAAGCTGCTCAAAATCGGGACGTTGAAGGGGAAGAATTGGGCGGATAAATGGAGTATGGTGAAGGAGCAGCAAGGGTATGTCCCGAAAGCTAGTACCAGCACAAGAGGAGGAAGGACCACCCGAGTGCCACGGACGACGCCTACGCCAGCACGAGCCCCGACGATTCCCGCCGCGCACACGCCGTATGCAGACACTTTCACGCTTCATTCTCACCAAGACGATACGGCCGATGAACGCATACCGAGACCGGCTCGAGGACGGACTCCTGATTCGATCCTCCATGAAGATACCCCGCGACCTATCCGAAGGTTCCATTCTCCCGCCACCGTCGCGTCGACAAACTCTCTGGGCCTTGACACTGGACCACCCTCGAGTATCTCTCGTGCTGGAGATGCGCTGCATCGACTTGCTGCACGGGCGCGGACTGCTGCTGTACCTCGCTGGGATGCTGAAACCACCGCGGAGACGACTACTCAGGCATCGAGTGTGCCGCCGTCTTATGGTGCCGCTATCCGCGAGGAGCCTATCCCTGCCAACGAGAAGGGGAAGGGGAAGGAGAGAGCATCTGACGCACTCTCTGCTGTCAGACGGTTGACAGCATACGAGATGCCGTCTTCTCCCGCAGCTCCCGTCAAGCCGCCACCGAGGCAGCCACCTATACCTCATCAGAGTGGGCGCAGCAAGGATGCTGTGGATGTGGAGGATCCTTTTGAGAAGCTCAAGAGAGAGCGCGACGAGGAGCTCGCAGATCGTTTCCGAAACGATCGTCTGGTCGAGAGATGCTATGACGTTTGGAAACAGGGGTACGACTGGATAGTGGTGAGTATATCTCGTGCATTATGCTGCGCGTGTATTAATCCTCTTCCAGACCACGGGCGAGCAGATTGCTGATGCTCGGGACTCGTTGATTCTCCGTCGGACTCTCCAGCGCTGGCGGCAGCGTACCGCGTCCAGGCGCGAACTGTTCCTGCGCGTCGGGTCCCTATCCAATCGCCGTCTCCTGAAGCGTTTCTTTCAAGTGTGGAAGCTCAAACATAAGGAAAGGAAACAAGTACAATGGCGGGAGGAAATGCGTGCTCGCATGAAGACAGTACGCGAACGCGACGAGCTCCGGGTCAAGAGAGAACTATGGGCGAAATGGCGACAAATCTACCTCTCTCGTGTGTCCGAGCAACAGTTGTCTCGAAAGGTTACTGCCAAATTCCTCAACCGTTGGAAGAGCAAGTTAAAGCAACTCGATGAACTGGACGCCGCGGCAGACCACTTCATCTATGTGCGCGAGGAGAAGGTGCTGGATCGCTATTGGGAATCATGGCGTCAGGCCATTGAACTTCGACGAGCGGAGAAAACCTTGAAAGAGCGTGTCGAGTTGCGCATCATGGCCAACGCAATGGACCGCTGGAGGCGACAACAGTGAGTCTGAAGCAAGGATATCCGATACATCCCGCTGACTTTTACGCAGCCACCATCATCGAGTTGCAGAGCGGTTCCATGACGCCTTGGTAGTCAAGCATGCGCTCGGTCGGTGGAAAGGCGCGCAGTCTCGAATACGGGTATGTCTTCTATAACTTGCATGATTTTTGGTCGAGGCTGATTCTGTTGCAGGCCATGGAGAACCGTGCTGTGAAGCATGCAGCACGTCGCGAAGACGTGTTGGTGCGGGCCATCATGCGCATATGGAAGGCTCATGAGCGGGGCAAGCTCTTGACACGCGTGCGATCGTTGCGTATTTTGAAGCAGACGTGGTCTCTCTGGAAGAGGCGAATGGAAGAGCAGAGGGAACGAGAAGGTTGGTCCTTTTAACATCCAGACGATCGATGACCTTGACTGACCCTCCGCGGTGATTCAAAGAATTGGCGCAACTATTTCGAACGCATTCTTCGTCTGTCCTTGCTGCCTCTGCTCTCAAGAAGTGGCGGGCAGTCTTCCAGTCCCACCAAAACGCACAGTCGTTCGCTGTCCACTACCACAGAGCTCAGTTGCAGTACAAGATGCTCCTTGCTTGGCGTCTGCAACTGCGTGCTAAGCTGCGCATGGTCAAGCAAGCGAAGACTGCCCGCAAGTATTTGTTGACGCGGCGTTGCATACACGTCTGGAGGGCTAAACTCGAGGAAAAGCGCCGACTCCAAAAGTTGAAGGAGTTCGAGCTGACAGTGGCAAAGAGGCACTTTGAAGGCAAGTAGCACTCATTGCCCGAGCTCAGGAGTACACTGATCATGAATCATAGAATGGAGGCAGAGGGCAAGAGAGGAACGTATCGTCAAGCTCATCCGCCAGGGGGTCAACATGGTCAGTTATGATGAGCCCTCCCGCCTCTTTATCACTCTAACACTTGCTATAGCGGCTCATGACCGACGCATTACGACACTGGACTACTCGCGTCGCCGACTGTAAATTCCGAGAACTTGAAACGACGCAAAACTACCAGAGGAAGCTCGTGGTGTACGTATTGACCTGCTTACAGCGGGTAGTCCTCGCTCATAACCCCACCATAGGAATGCATTCAAGAAATGGAAAGCTGTTCGTAAGCGGCACGTGGACGAGTTGAGTCTGATGGAGAGCTACCAGGACATCAAGCGCGAAGGTGAGGCTCGAACGTAGCGTTCAGAAGCGTATTCGTCTGACGTTCGGTCGCTGCAGAGAACATGCGTAAAATGTTCTATCGCTGGCTCGCCGCTGCAAAGAAGGCTCGTCACAAGCGGCTGCAGCTTCGCGCTAAGGAGGATGAGTTCAAACTCACTGTGGTTGCTGGTGCATGGGACAAGTGGCGAGAGCGCTTCTTGGATATCCGTCTGCAGCCTCTGGTATGTCTCAGCGTTGTGCACATGCGAGACGTGGTCCTAACTTTGTGATAGGCCGACGCGTTCGTCAAGCAGCACCAGAGCGACCTCTTGTTCCGGTCGTTCGCCATCTGGCACTCAAAGTCTCTATCCCTTCCGGCCGTCCGGTTCCATGCCTCTCATGTCAAGGCGAAGTTCTGGCGGAAGTGGAGAGACCTGATGCCCCAAGCTTTGCAAGCCAAAGCCGCACGGGAAATGGACCGTCGTAACACGCTCAGTACGTCATGTTCACCTGTGTATGCGTGTATCTATTCGCTAATGGCTACCGCAGAGAAAGCGTTTGCACGATGGAGGAAGGCTCAACAGACAAAGCTGAACAACAAAGCTATCAAGTGAGTTCATACATGTCGTGAGCAATCGTTGCCAATCGCTAATCCCTTCTGCAGCTACGCTCGGTATCTTGAGCTGCTCTCGACTGCACCCAGGCAGCCGTCACAACCCTCTCGAGGCTCGGTCCTCCCTCCTCGCTCGCGCAATGCCTACCCGCCCCGACGCACCCGTCCAGCAACCCCGACCGAAGACGAAGCGGACCCTCCACCCCGCCGCGGCCCTCCGTCTAGCGCGTCGCGCCCACCATTCCCTCGCCCTTCTTCGGCCAATCCCGCCCGACTCGGGATCGCAAGCCTGCTCACGACAACCGCGACAGTCCGCTCCAGCTCTCCAGCCCGCAAGTCGCGCTCCCCAGAACGGCCCAAGTTCAGCTCTCGGCGGACGGCGCCGCGGGAGCCCAGCCCTTCGGAGACGGAGCCCGAGCCAGTGCGCCCGCCGTCGTCGCATGGCAGCGGAATCGCGGCGTGGCGGAAGGACGTGCGGCCACTTCCGCCCAAGAGTGCGCCGCCGAGTGTGGCTGGGGACGTGCCTGCGACGACTGCTGGGCGGAGCAGCCTGTGGCAGGAGCTGAAGGAGGTGCGGCGCCGGTCGCGTGCGCCGACCGACAGCGCGTACTCGCCCGAACCGATATGATCCCGATCTCCAGACTCGCATCGCTGGCACGACAGGACCTTTCCAACTACACCTTGGCTCGTTCACCGGCTTCTTTTTGTACTAAGTTATCGTCTTGCGCTTGGTTGGACTAAGTAGTACTGTGTTGGCCGCTCGATATGTTGTCTGCTGTCTTCTCTGTTGTTCTCTGTCTGCCACGCCGTCTGACATTCCGCGCACATGTGTCTTATGCTCCGTATGCAATCGATCACTCATGTCTCCAGCTATGGCTGCGAGCGTGCCTTCGAGTCCTTCGCGCTTCCCAGCTCAGGTCACCGGGCGGTGCGGCGGTCACGAGTCACGAATTCCGGTAGTATTGCCAGCCCACCCAGTTCGCGATGACGAACCCGGTCCCAGACGAGATGAGCATGATCATCAGATACTTGTAGTGCGTGTCCTTGGCGAGGACATCCAGCACCTGGCATATCGCGACGTGGGAGAGCATACGTGTCACCGTCAGTCAGCCCGGTGCGGCATCAAGCGGGCGCCCACGCACCCATATCCCAGTCAGAGGCAGGAATGCACTGAAGAAGACAGCATACGACCCCAAGACGAGGAAGAGAGTCGATCCCGCGATGAGGGCATAGCCGACTGCTGGACTGGGACAGCGGCCCTCTGCAGAGCTGCAGTCTCGGGCGGTTAGTTCCTTCGGGACCTGCGGGATGCCTGACGGACACGTACTGCTCAAGAGGATCAGCTCGCGCGAACCAGCTTGGCTGCGACTTGTGCGTGTGCCGACGGCGCATCTGCGCGGTGGTTAAGAACCAAGATGCATCGCAGGGATGACTGACGCAAATGCCACCGGACGCGTACAGCCACAACTCGCGACCCCTTCACAACTTGAAGCTCCGCGGCTTCGCAAGGGTCATATCTTACGTTTGTGGAATCGCACACACATCCAACGGGAATGCTTGCTATGAAGGAAGTCGATTACAACGTGATGTACAATTCGTGACACTGAAACTACTACGTCCGACCACCGAATCGCAAATGCCAAAGATAACCACAGAACAAATGTCAACTCATAGTCAAGAAATCGTTGATGATACATGAAGCGAGGTCGGCCTGTACAGGATATCATGACACTCGCGAGTCCTAGCTAATAATAATATATGGGAATAGATACTATCCTAGCATGAATGCGGTGGGAATAGGTGGTGGTGGAGTTGCTGATCAAATGAGTAACAGCACCATCAGGTATTAAGGGAGGGGGCGAGGATGCATCCCAGCCGACAGTCGTCCATGTACGATATAGCGTCTATGACGCAGCGTCGAGCTCCATCTCATCAGGCGTGGGGGTCGGCAGCGGGATGGCCGCGGGACTAAGAGCGAGTGTGGGGGAAGGCGACATCGCAGACGGGGGTCGCAAGTAGCCAGCCACACCAGGCTCGTATGAGGGGTGGCGATGGAAGGGGTTACGCGTCTGCATGCGAGAGACAGGTGACCCTGCAGAGCGAGGATTGAGACAGTTATTAAGTGAGGCGAAGCGGGCATCGACGTACCTAGAGAGCTGCCCAGAATCCTGAAAGGATAGACGAGACCCTCGTTCTCCTTGTCATCAGCATGGTCACCAAGAGTCAATCCAAGCCCCTCAGAGGGATGGGAAGGACTTAAGCTGCACGGCGTCTGGCGACGGTAAGTGAAGAAGTGGGTGGCCTGGTTGGTCGCCATCACGAGGGGGGAGGTGGGCCGGAAACGGATAGTGGCCGGGTGGTGAAGAATGGAAAGGAACTCTTCGAGAGCCTCGGAAGGCGTAGACCTAGGATTGTGTTCAGCAACGCTAGATGGGAAGGAGGACACTGACAGCGCAACGAGATCGCCCGAGGGGCCGATGCGGAGGATCTTATCGCAGATTGACAGTCAGCCAGATGTACGTTTGGATACATACCGAGGGGATGCACGCGGGGATATAGCGTCTTTCTCCGATGGCTCTGCAGGCTGCTGATCGGCGTGATCGTCTGCGAGTCTCAGGCGGTCAAAGGCGTCTGTCGCGGCAGACAAGATGGCAGCTCGGGACTTTGGGCGGTGAGCAATAGGGCTGTGGAAGGGGAAAGGAGCGGAGCCGGCAGCAAGACGCACTGGGCGCGGTGCTACGAGAACGAGGTTGTCGTTGGAATTAAAATTCATCGTGGGCAGGGTATGATGCGCAGGGCGGGGGTAGTAGTGGTCAAGAGCCAAGAGGCGGGCGAACTCCCCTCCCTCTCTCAGCCACCCCCGTGTTTGCCTCTGTTTGCCGGCTCCGGCCCGCGCGCGCCTGTGCTCACGCGCACGCGAAGTCAGAAGTCTGTTGTGCTAAACTTGCCCTGCCCAACGCGAAGATCTTCGAGATGAACATCAATGCCCAGCAGGCCAGCGCACACTGCGGCCAGCATACTCAACCACACCCGCCAGCGCACACGGTGGCTAAACCGGGGCACAAACGTCCTGGTTCCTGGCCTTGTATGTAGCCGGGGGTCATTCGTGTGCCGGGAGAGCGGTTGACGAGCGCCGCCATACCATACGACGTAAATGATTTGTCAATCTCCCTGTGAATCAGGAAGTTCAGAAGTCACAGGCCCCAGCTCAAGCTCCCTCAAAATGCCTCACCAGTGGTGCCCTCGCTCTTGTCCTTGCTCCCCCAGGCCACACCAGGCGCCATGGCAGACTGCCACCCCTCCTCCAGCGGTCCATCGCGTGAAGAGGCCCGCCGCCTCTTCGACGACTACGAGACCCTCGGCGACGACAGCGCCCTGGAGAACCAAAAGTCGCTCAAGTCCGACAAGCCGACGCCGATTCCCATGGCCCAGCTCGCGACGTTGTGCACCGTCAGGCTCGTCGACCCCATCGTCTTCACCCAGATATTCCCCTATGTCAACGAGATGATGGAACACCTCCATGTCACCGAGGATCGCTCCAAGATTGGCTTCTACAGTGGCTTGGTGGTAAGCGATGTCGCCCCTGCCCAACTGGGAAGGTGTCTAGGTTTGACGCTTAATATTCGGCCCATCGTCGCAGGAGAGCAGCTTCGCCGTCGCTCAGGTCATATCAATATACCAGTGGGCGAAGCTGTCTGGTACGTTTGCCGTCGCGTCCCAATGCATAGCACTCTTGATTGAATATATTGACCGCCTCATTCAGATGTTATTGGCCGGAGACCCATCGTCCTCCTTGGGATCTTCGGCATCGGGCTTGCTACTCTATTCATGGGAGTGTCAACGACACTGAGTGGAGTGTTGTTCGCCAGGTCGCTAGGTGTGTAAGTTCCTAGCTGGCCGTGCCGCTGACTGTCTGACTCCCGTCCTAGGCGGTCTGTTCTCGGGCAACGTTGCGGTTATCCACTCCGTGCTTGGAGAGATCACCGACTCCACTAACCAAGCAACCGCGTTCCCGCTGTACGGTCTATGTTGGCCATTGGGTGGTGTCATTGGGTATGTAGCTTCCGGCGGACATTCATCTGCACAAACCGCTCATTCTTGGCTGATCAGCCCTCTCATGGGTGGTCTCTTGTCGAACCCTGCTACGAAGTTTTCCATGTTCGACATTGAGCTCTTCCGACGATATCCATACCTCCTTCCTTGTATCACGGCTACAAGTATAGCATGGGCAGGATGCGTCTACGGATACTTTTATCTCACAGAGGTGCGCAAGTTTGTCTCTCTCTCAGCGCACGCTCTGAGCCGTACTCTGTAGACTCTCCCTAGTAAACGGTGGAAGCAGAAGGAAAGCATCGAGATGTCCGAGCGCCGCGGTGGCGATTTCGAGAAGCAGGCGAAGCCCGCCAGCATAAGGTATCTGCTGTCCATTCCCGTATTGCGGGCGTTGTGCATCAGCGGAGCCGGCTTGTCGTTCATGTGAGTGTTCCTCGTCGCCTATGCTACCGAAATGTGTGGTTAACCACGAAGTGCAGTACGACCGCATTCGATGTCATATTCGGTACGTCCGATTACATCTCGCCGAAGAACACGAAGCTGACCATCCTCTCCCAGTCCTCTTCTGCTACACACCCCTCTCGCAGGGAGGCCTCGCATTCGACGTACGTCGCTCCTTGCCCGCACTCTCACCCCTTTCGTCCACTCCCTCATCATCCCCCCCCCGTCTTCAGGTCACTCAAATCGGGTATGCGCTCTCGATATCGGGCGGCATTTCCATCTTCCTTCAGCTGTGCTGCATGCCCTTCCTCCTGCGGCGCTTCGACCACGCGCGCATGTACAACGTCTGCATGGGCATCTGGCCCTTCTGCTTCGTCCTCCTCCCCGGGCTCAACATCCTCGCACGCATGGGCGCCGTCGACGCCGCCACCGGCGAGCTCGCGCCCGCGACGCAGGCGGTCGTGTGGATCGGCATCGGCGTCATCATGCTCCTGTCGCGATGTGCCGCGTTGGCGTTCTCGTGAGGCTCTTCTCTCCTTGTCGAGCTCTTCGTACCAGGATCGCTGATGCACGGTGCACGTCACTAGGACGAGTATGATTCTTGTCAAGGAGGCTGCCCCAGATGCCGCCTCGCTCGGCGTCACCAACGGCCTGTGTCAGTTCGCCATGGTACGTCCTTGTCATTGTGTCACGGTCGGCGCAATGACGACCTCTCTCTCTCGTCAGTGTCTCTCCCGCTCCTTCAGCCCAGCGTTCGCGAGCTCCCTCCTCGCGTTTTCGATCGGCTACGAGTTCATCCTCCTCCGGTACCTCTGGGTGATTGTCATGACCATCATCTGCTTCCTCGGCACGACGCTCTCCCGCCGCATCGCCGAGGGCAAACGTACCGCCCTCCGCTGACGGCGGACGTTTTGTTATCATACCTTTACGACGCTGCAAAGCTTCAACGTACATACGGTGGATCATCGGATCGGCGCTGATGTTGTATAGATAGATAGCTGCCTGGGATGTTGTTGTCTTCGTTGCTCTCATTTCTGCTCACAGACAGTCGCCGTTCAGTCTCCTCGCTGTCACTTGCATGTATACTAGTAGAGCTCCTCGGTGAGCCGTCATTAGCACGGTCTGTAGACTAAAACATCCAGTTCAAGCATAGACTGTAGGGCAATGATATGCTTGTGTTCCAAGACTCCGGCAGAGATATAGTGAAGCATAGATAGAGAAGCACATCTAAACACCGACCCGAAGTATCTAAAGCTTCGTGACGGAACCGGCCGGCTCGCCGAGAGCGTAGAGCGCGTCGAGAGGCTCCTTGAAGAAGGTGTACGTCTCCTTCCTGCATATGCAATCGCATGGTCAGCAGGAGAGGCCAGGAAGCCTGACAGCAAGCCTCCACGCACCTCTTGATCTTCAGCGTCGGCGTCAGGCAGCCGTTTTCGGTCGTCAAAGCCGTAGTGGTCAAGTGGATCCTCTTAATCGTCTCGAAGCTGCGAGAGAAGATACGGTAGCATGTGAGCCCCTCGGTAGCCTGCAACGCAAGCGGGAATACACGTACCCCTTGAGCTTGGCCGCGCGTGCCGGCTTCTGGAGCTCGGCGAGGAAGGCAGCGACGACCTGCGGGTCATGTGTGGCCTCTGCGAGAGCGGCGAGGTTCTCGGGGGCAACGGGCTTGCCCTTCACGCGGGAGATGAGCGCCGCAAACTGCACGGGGTCGGGGACCGCGACGGCGATGAGGTACGACTGGAGCGAGTCGCCGTGCACGTAGAGCTGCGCGACGAGCGGGCTGCCGCTGTAGACGTTCTCGACGTTCTCGAGCGCGACGTACTCGCCCTGCGCGAGCTTCATGATGTTCTTCACGCGGTCGATGATCTTGAGCCGCAGGCAGTCGTCCAGCAGGCCGACGTCGCCCGTGCGCAGCCAGCCCTCCTCGTCGATGGTCTCCGCAGTCTTCTGCGGGTCTGGTGCGCAGAGTCAGTATGAGCAGATCGGCATGTCGGCGTGTTCACTTTACGCACCCTTGTAGTAGCACTTGAAGCGCTGCGCACCACGCATGCAGATCTCTCCACGAGGGTAGGGCTTATCTTCCGCAGAGTAACCCATGGACGGGACGTCAATGAGCTTGAGCTCGCAGTTCGGCAGCGGGGAGCCGACGGTCCCGCTGGAGGTCGGATCGTACGACCATGTCCGGACGAAGCTACCGCAGTTCTCTGTCATTCCATAACTGTGCAAGACCAAGTTAGCATTAGGACCAATCACGAGCGAGGACATGAATTATTCACCCTGTGCAAGAGTCAGTAAGTACTGGTTATGTAAACAATGTCTATGACGCGCACCTTCAACGATCTCGGTAAGGAGACCAACCTTGAGGAAGTCCATGACGCTGGCACTGATGGGTGCGGAACCTGTGGTGAGCAACTTCATGCGGCCACCGAGGACAGCATGAAGCTACGCAGCAAAGACGGAAGTCAGACTGAGTCTCCATGATTGTCGGTGGCGAACGTACCTTGCGGAATACCAGGCGGTCCCAAAGCGCATGGTGGAAGTCACCGGTAGTACGCAAGTTGTGCAGCTTCGTCGCCACGGCCTTGCGGAACAGCGCGCCCTTGACGCCAGGAGCGGTGCCCGCCGCCATGGCAGACTGGTAGATCCTGTTGAGCACGCGGGGCACAAGTGGTACGAAGTGGGGCTTGAGGACCGCGAAATCCTCCAGGAGGGTCAGGGGGTCGCCGGTGGTGTAGCCAATTTGTGCGCCCACGGCGACGGCGTTGAGCTCCATGACTCGCTGTTGGGCGCATGATCGTCAATAGAGGACCTGGATAAGCCGAGAGGTGCTGAGACGCACTTCGTAGATATGTGCAAGCGGCAGGAACGACATCATTGTCGTCTCCGTGGTCAGCTCAAATTGGTGCAGGTAGCCGTACACGGCCTGCGCCATCGCCCCGTGAGTGATCACGACACCTTTGGGCAGACCAGTCGTGCCCTGAAGGACCAGGTCAGTGCACAGAAATGCCAGCTAGGTGAGCACACGCACCGATGTGTAACAGATAGTCGCGATCTGCTCCGAAGTGGCCGGGAGGACTTCGATCAAGTTCGCGCGACCGAACTCCTCGACTACGTGCCCATGTGAGCATTGTCATGCGCGCGCAGATTGAAACCACACGTACGCTCAGACAACTCCTTGATCTCCACCCCGGCTGACTCGCCCCAGGCGGTCAGGACAGACTTCTCCTTGCTGTCGAGGGGGTCCATCGCGACGATGATCTTCATGACAGGACATTTGGACGCGAGCTTCAAAAGAGCGGGTATATGGCTTGGAGTCGCGAAGATGATGGAGAGCTCGGAATGATTGATGCTGAACGCGGCGTCAGCATACAAGCTCAGGACGGGGGAGGCGGGGGGTGTTTGCACTCACATGAACTCTGCACACACGCGTCGTAACGTCAACTCTGGCTCCGTCGCCCCAGTCTACAACCACGCACCTGCCGCGTCCTTCCCCAAAGTATCGTATAGACTGACGCCGACCTTTCCGTACGCCTGGAGCGCGAGGTCGATGATTTGCCAGTCTGAAGAGGCGCAGGTAGGTCAGTACGATCACGGACGACACAGCACGACACGTACTTGCGCAGTTCTTGCTCCAGATGCCGACAGTGGGCAGATCCCCTCCACCGACCCTGCCGCTTTGGAAGAGCTTGTGGAGCGCGCTCCCGAGTGCCCGGCGGCGCGCGTCGACCTCCGTCCAGGACTGCCATTCGTGATAGTCGGCATACTTCAGAGGGTTGGTGGAGATTATGGGGCGCGTTCCAAGGAAGGGCCCGCCCTTGGCACGTTGGAAGCCCTCGTCGTAGATTTCGACCAGGTTCGTAAAGACATTGGGGGTCTCGAGCGTCACGTACGGGAACGCGGCTGTAGTGAGACATTGACAAGACCCGGGGCAGTGTCAGCAATCACTCCGGGGTTCGACTACCACGCGAGCGCATGACATGCTACGAGTAAGCATGACCACTCACATCCTCGGTAATGAGCTAACAAGCAGTGGTTAAGTCAGTTTGGCTCGCGGCGACGCGTCGCGAGGTGGACGCACCGGTCTGTCCTGGGCGCTTCGTACCAGGGACCTCCACGCACTGCTTCTTGAAGTCTGCATTAGGTGGCAGAGGTACAGGGAGGTATCCGAACTTTGTAGTGGAGGAAGAAGACATCTTTGGAGTGAGAGTATGGGGGTAAAGAGCGAGGGAGATGTACCAGCTGGATGAGCTGGCTCCGGGCTAGAGACGTAGCAGGTGCCGGACTCACGTTCAAGTCGTGATGATCGGTCACCACCGCCTCGTAAGTGTTCTCAAGAGTTCCTTATCCCGGACTTGCCTGTGCCCGGTCGAGTCGTTAAGATATGTAAGTGTGTGCGGGGGTATACAGAGCAGCCAAGGGACGAGAGTCCAGACGAGGTCGTGCGCGTTGAAATCCGCGGCTGAGGCGGAGCTGTCCTTCCGGTAGAGCCAACGTAGAGCATGTGAAAAGACGTCAATGGGCATGTACAGGCGCCCTAGTAAGTACGCCTGGTCGAGTGCAGCGTTCCGAGAACGTACCTCTCTAGAGGTGAGCTGTCCCAGTGTGCAACCGGGATGCGCGGGGTGGCCAGCAGACAGGCTGACGAGAAACTTCACAAAACTTTGGGGTGCGCCCACAGAAGTCAACAGACATGGGCGCAAAACATGAGAATGCCGTCATTACCGCAAACAATTCCTGGCAAACACCGCTTCTCTTGAATGTGGTCTACTTCGTCCGACACGACCAGACATCCGCGTGAACGAAACGGTGATATAATAGTACAGAGTTCATGAGGCTTGGTTACATTGGACGTACATGACACGCCTAGAGAGACATACTACCAATCATATTACACGGGTTCAATAACATAGTCATCACAGTCATAGCAGGGCATCGGAGCACACAGTCGGGGAAGCAGGTACGCGAGGCATGGACACAATCAGGGCGCGCTGAGAACAATCTGCAATGGCGGAGGATGAGCTAAGCAGCATGTCCGCGGAAGTCGAGTACAGCAACCCACCTTCATGAACTGCTCGTAGTTCATCTGGACCCAGCCGTCGCGATCCGTGTCGACCCTGAACGTCACTCGTCAATCGCCGCGCATGCCAGCATAGACCCGAGCGAGCACATACCGCTGGAATGCTTCTGTAAGCGTCTTCACCACCACGCACGCCCGCACGAAACGGTCGAACGTGATGCCCGGAGGGGGCCCGTACCGGTCAGAAGGCCCGGAAGCTACTTCAAGTTCAGCGCACCTCGAGGCGTGTCCTGACAGGCTTTAAGCTAACGACTCACCATACTTCTGCTCGAGCAGCGATAGAAGGGTGGGCGACAGGTTGTAGCCAAAGCTGCGCAACGCCTCGGAGAGTTCGGCTCCCTCTATTGACCCTGACCGATCTCGGTCGAAGTGCCTGAAGACGTTCTGCCAGTCCTGGATGTACTTCCAAAGGCCAGAGAACTCTGGAAATGTGTCTTAGCACGACATACACAGGACAAGCTTACGACGGGACTTGCCGTTGAACCCAATGGTTCCGCTGCGGTCCGTGTCCTGTGAGGCATTCAGAACAAGCAGTCGGGAGAAAGCGCAGATGCACGCACGAAGATAGACATAAGCATCTTGACGGTATCGAGGTCGAACCCTAAACAACAGAGCGTCAGCCTCACAGGACAAGGAGCCGGGCAGCCTGAGGTTCGCGGCCACGAGGCGGGAGGAGAGGCCCGAGCACGCCCCGCATCTAGATGCACGATGCATCTCATCTGGCCCTGCAGCATGGAGGTCCACCGGGACGGCCGCGAACCGCGAACGAAACTCAGTGAAACTCACTCGTCCAGTTCCCTGCGAATCCGAAGCCAGCGATCAGTCTCGATCAGACATGGATCAGCGCGCCCCGAGGGAAGGAAGGGGGCGACGCCAGGAGAGCGACGCACCATTCACCAAAGCGGCCTGCAGTTCTGTCACGCTAATCGCTCCCGAACGATCTGTGTCGACCGCTGAGAACCACTGCCACAACTGGGGATCGGCACCGGGAGGGGGCCCAGGAGTCTGAGGGGGGCGGGCGGATCCGTAGGGGGCGCCGCCGCCGCCGTAGTAGCCTTGCTGTGCGCCGTACTGCTGGCTTGCGGGGCGCGGTGGAGGTGGGGGAGCACCATACCGCGACGACTGCGACGACTGCGAGGGGTATCGAGAAGGAGCACCGTAGTGGACAGACATGGGAGTAGGAGACAGAGGAGTGTGTGAGATGATGGGGGACGTCAGTGGAGGTAAGCTGAGACTTGGCGCCTTATGAGCGCGTCAGGAGGCCGACGTGGGCGGTGCACGCCGCGAGCACTACGTCGGGCAGTGAGCACAGCAGCCGTCCTGACTCGCATTGCAGTGCGTGCCTCCGTCCGCCTCGAGCTCGTCGTCGATGATGGCGGTGAACGCGCTTAGTCAGCACACGGGAGTTCACTTGGACTCGGAGTTCAACACTACAGGATCTCCGTACCGTGCTGCCGGCAGCTGTGTTGTATACGGCAAAGACGACTCCATGGGGGCCACATCGCAGGTACTTGTCGTTATACATAACCAAGAAACCATGCTCACTTATCTAAATGACGCAGCCGCCAGCGGCCAGTACATAATGAATCTCCTTTGCCGCCGGCAATGGCAAAACACTTGCCAAATGTTGCTACCGCTCTGGCTTGAACCACATGCGACGATACTATCCCGGCGCATCCTCTGTCCTCCTCCTTGTTGATCATGTAAACTCCAACACTAATCCCTCGAAGTTGTCTCTGTCCGAGCCGAAGGTACAAGCAGCGAAAGCCAATCTAGGAGAGATCTCGGTACTACTTACCGCGCGTTATCATATGACACGCGCTCTCAAGCGGTTGGTAGCGGACGCCGAACCGGGCAAGGACAAGGAGGGTCCATCCTTCCCTCAGTTCAAGACAAGTACGTACACACAACTTGCCCCTCGCCACGCCTGGCTTAACCCCTCGGCTTCCCAAGCGGCTGTTGCGTGCAGATAACAAGCACAGTTCTCGTCCAGGTACCGTTACGGACTATAACAGACATGACTTCGCCGCACCTCAAAGCTGTGATATTCGATGTATGTACGCCTGCCATAGAGCTCCCGTTCCCTGCAGGTGGCGCCTCGGTGCTTACGCTTCTGCTGTTCTGCCATTGAATACAGGTCGGCGGTGTTGTCTGCCGCAGCCCACTCATCGCCATTGCGGCGTACGAGCGGGAGCACGGGATCCCCCACAATTACATCAACTGTGCGATGTGAGTCCTTGTGCACCCCTTCTCGCGTCCTGGAAGAGCAGGCTCACTCCTCCTCCCAGCACCACCCGCGGCTCGCATGGAGCCTGGCAGCGATTCGAGCGCGGCGAGATGTCGCTATTCCCGTTCTATGAACAGTTCGGCAGGGAGCTCTCCGACACGCAGGCCAACAACCCGGCGTATGCCCAGTACTGCAAACGGAAGCGCATCGGTGAGCCACCAGCGGCGCCCTGCACGCTCCGTGGTGTAACACTGACGTTTCTCGCAGCGTGCCCGGACCTCCCAGCCTCCCTGCACATCGACGGCCGCGAGGTGAGTTGAATTGCGTCCGCGTCTGCGCCCCGCGGCGTGCGTCGCGCCAAGCTGAAAGGAACTGTCCAGCTGTTCGGCCGCATGATGCGAGAGAGCGGCGTGTTCGACGAACTCGTCGTCGAGGCGATCAGACGCATACGAGGTACATCGACGCCCCTCCCCCCCTTTGCCCCTTCTGCCCCCGCTTCAGCTGTGTGTCCCTCATCGCACACGCCCTCCCCGATAGTGTGGGTTGCATTGAGTACATATGACGGTGCTGACGCTCGCCCTCGATCGATGCAGCTGCAGGGCGGTGGCGGGTCATCGCGCTCACCAACAACTTCTCGAAGTCCGATGCCGACATCATCGGCGACGCGCCGCCCCCGAAGGAGCAGTTCCCCCACTTTACGGTGCAGTCCGAGCTCGCGTTTCTGGGCTGGCAGGACGGCGCGACCCCTCCGCGGCTCCGTGCCTTGTTCGACGACTTCTGTGACTCCAGCACGCTGGGAATGAGGTGCGTGCGCGCCCAAAGAGCCTTTCCAGAGCGTTATTCTCAACTTCCCGGGCTGCGGCCCACTCCGCGAGCAGGAAGCCCGAGCCTGGAATATACCGCCTGGCGTGCGAGCGCAATGGCATCAAGCCCTCCGAAGCGGTCTTCCTGGACGACCTCGGAATGTGAGACTTCTCCGGTCGATGCAGCCCGATCCCCTGTGGCCCGCCGCCCCGTCTTCTATGCCGCACCCTGACACGACTGACGTACAAACATGCATACTTGTCCAGGAATCTCAAGGCAGCACAGGCGCTCGGCATGGAAACTATCCGTACGTGCAGCGGCGGTCGCCGTCACGCCTGACCGGTGTGCACGAGAGCGCGAGTTTCCATGCATCCCTTGCCTGAATGCGCTAACGGGGGCTTCTGTCACAGAGGTCGCCATTGGCGGGTCGCTGGAGGCGCTCAAGAAGCTCGAGGCCAAGTTGGGCATCGACTTGACCAGTCCCGGGCTCGAGCCGACCGAGTGGACGCCTTCCAAGCTGTGACGGCGTATACGATCGTGATCGAGTGCGCAGCAGACGTTGGAACTTTGGGGTGGGACGGCGCTCGAGACGGCGGTCTGCCTGCTACATATATCCATCGCGGGGAAGGCCGCGGACGGACTCTAGCGGCATAGGCGAACGGGGCTGTCCACGACCGTCTATTTGTGTATACATTGGATGCTGCTAGACAAAGGGTGCGCACACGACGCGTGGATTGCAGGGGGATCGTCTAGAACGGCTTGTCGCACGCGGGCGTCTTGTCCTCCCAGTAGCCACCGATCTGCAGGAACGGGGGACGGGGGAAGATCAGGTTTCACGGACTTTACGTGGACGTGGCGGCGGCAGGCTGAGACGTACCACGGGCAGCTTGGTCAAGAAACCGCGTTTGACGAGAGGCGTGACAGACAGAAGCTAACGGCCAAGGGCACCCTGTCAGACAGGCAAAACACTTGGAGAAGACTGAATTGCGACGTACGTAAAGCGCAGTGACGCCAGCTCCCGCTCCCCATAGACCCAAACTGGGTGTCCATGCGCGCAAGGCCTGCGAGGAGAGTCGACCCGAGCTCAGCCGAAGAGTTTTGACAGAGGGTGAACTCGCACGACTCACCTTGATGACGGGCTTCTGGGGAGGGACGGGGTGGAACTGGACTCGAGACGGCATGGCAACGAGTGGGTGTCTGTGCGACGAGCAGGTGCGTGCGGGCGACTGGCGCGGTGAGCAGGAGAGAGAGAGCAGCGAACGACGGGCGCCCAGCGCACGCTGGTGGACGCGCGGGAATACCCGAGGCTGCCCGACTTGCCGGCCACCTCCCAAGTTGCCGATCAGCTTTCCTTTTTGCTCCAGTCAGTCTTCTCTCCGTCCACCCTCATCTCCGTCTCTGCCGTCAGCGAACCTCCGTGCTTTCTCTCTGTCTCGCTGTCCTGGTCGTCTCGTACTCTGCAATCCGATCTGTCGGCCGTCTACTGGCCACACCTGAAAAAGAACAATGGCGAACCCCCGACAAAGGCGCAAGTTACGCTCAGGGACCCACAAACCTGTGCAGCATTCACGTCGCGCGCAAAAACTTTTGAAGAAACAACCACGTTGGTGATTTTTCGCTATCATTCAGTCTCTGAGCTGCGGCGCCGCATGGACTGAGCATTGCGTCCTGAATTTAGCCATTCGCGGGCCCAAAGTGCTGCAGGAGGCCTGGGACCCGCACAAAACGGTTAGACAAAAGTAAGTCTGTGTGCCTTTCTTCTGGTGCACGATGCGCGCAGGCGTGTGGCCAGGATTACGGAAAGATGAGATTCATGAACTGATGTGCCGGCTGCGGTTGCGCTCTGCTTGCAGTTACGAAGCACTGGGGCTTGCGGCCTCTCTGAACCCGACAGCCTCCGGCGGGTCGGAACGACTGCTGCCTGCACACGCGGGAGAGGAGGAAATTTGCGAGAAGCCCGAAGCGTCCACGTCTGGGTCGGCAAAGGCTCCAGGAACCAATGGGGTGCCCAAGGGGTACGGCAAGATCATCCGCGACGCGGAGGGAAACGTCGTGGACGTGCAACTGGGGGACGAGGAGGAGGACGAAACGATGGCAACAGAAGAAGCCATCGAGGACGTGCCAGACCCGCGGGCAGACGAGCAGCTCGCGGGCTGGGTCGGGCTGGGGTCGGACCCCAGGGCGCGTGGGCCGCAAGGGGCGAGCACGCGCGTGGTGCAAGGTGAGCACATCGAATGACTAGTGGCTGCAGATGTGATAGAGTCGCCGCCATCGGGGGCTTCTGTCCTTCTGTCAGGCCGGGTGGCGCCAGGCGGGCGATCGCGCTGACTATGTATACAATTGCTAGTGTTGGAGCACCTGTCAGAGACGGGCAGCCAACCCGTGAAACGGTACACCTCGAAGGGGGAGCTGGGGACGCTGCAGCGGCTGATAGGCAAGTACGGGGAAGACGTGGAGGCGATGGCGCGGGACCGGAAGCTGAACGCAGATCAGCGGACGGCCGGGGAGCTGCGGCGGGCGATACGCAAGGCGGGAGGATTTGCAGCGGTGGGGAGGGGCGGGTGAAGGACTGCAGTGTGGGCGAGTCGGCGGGGGATGTTCCGGCAGTGGCTGTACGTGAGGACGGGAAATAGAAGTCGGGCGTCGGGTGCATGGGGCGGACAGTGTGACACGCTCGACGGAAGCAGCAACATTTTCTTTGTGCGAGGGACGCGCACGCACAGGAAGCTCGCCCTCTGTCAGATCCGTGCGTCCGTCTCGTGCTTCTTGCTTTTCAATCGCCCGGCGCTCAACCTCGCGCAGGTCCGCGAGTGCGCCCGCATATGGAGCCCGCGTCTCCCAGCAGGGCACGAAGACGAAGGCGGGGATCAGATCACGCACGACGCCGCACACGTCGTACGTCGAGTGTCGCCCGAGGGGGGCACGGGGCTGCCGGGTGGGCGACGAAGGCAAACGCGAGATGCCGCGGGAAGGTAGGCATGGTATGTTACGGACTGGTGGATATTTGACAGTCATTTTAGGTGTCGGACAGTGACGGCGCCTGGCCGGGTTTGGCAGCGATTGGCCGGGAGCTCATGAGTGTGAAGCGGACGAGCAGGGAACGGGCTGCGAATCGACCGAAAGCGGACGCGAGATTGACGTCCACCCGCTCCCTGCCCGGCTTTGCCCTCCGTCTTCTCCACCGCCGCCTTATATCTGCCCGCCCGCGCCCTCCCTCGTCCTCCCCGCGCACCCCGCCCCGACACCGCGCATGTCGTCCAGGAACGCCCACTCCCCGCTCTCCCGCTCAGAGTCCACCTCGCCCTATCCCAGCATGTCCCGCAAGGCCCTCTCCCAGGCAAAGTCCACCCGCCAGCAGTACAGCGGTCTGTCTCGCCTGTCATGCAACATACCGCTCCCGTGCTCACCACCGCTGTCCCCCTAGCTTGTGGCGCATGTCGCATGCGGAGGTGCGCATCTATCCCGACGTCCGCGGTCCGAGTCTGACGCGCATACATCAGGGTCAAATGCGACCTCAAGGATCTCCCTACCCTTGCCTCCGGCCAGCACCCACCCTGCTCAAACTGCAGCGAGCGCGGCCTCAACTGCGTGTATGTTCCCTCTCACCTCCCTCTCCTCTCGCCCGCGTCCTCAGACCCTCCAAGTGACGAGTTCGCCGAGGTCAAGGCCGTAAAGCTCCTTCGCCGAGGACGCCGCCTGCAGAAGGTCGAGTGAGTGCCCCGTTCTCCTCTCGGCTTGTAACGGCGCTCACCCTACCACAGGGCGGTCTACGGCAAGGCCACCAAGGAGGATG
Source organism: Lentinus brumalis (assembly GCA_001792895.1). NCBI lineage: Eukaryota > Fungi > Basidiomycota > Agaricomycetes > Polyporales > Polyporaceae > Lentinus > Lentinus brumalis. Next base: position 2,071,987 of record MARA01000004.1, read on the forward strand.
CCGACCTGCACACTGTCATCCCCCACGATGCGTCATCCCCCAGCTCAAGCCCGAGTTCTTCAGGTCACCCTTCTTTCGTCGCTTTCACATCCAAAGTGCGTAGATCTACCCGATCGTGTCATCTCGGCCTTTGTCTTACCCGCTCGATCACATCAACCGCACACTAGGACCCATACTCGAGCCGACCGAGTACTGCGCTCGGTTCTCGGAGTGGTACACTGGGACCTCGGACTGTCTACAGTTCCCCGGTCAGTTGATCGCTCTCGCTCTCGTCGTCTGGGCAGCAAGCTATGGCGTTGACGAGGCGGGCGAGGAGGTGCTCGAGCTCCGGGACGAAGACGTCCTGCAACGCAAGGAGCGCACCAACGAGATGCTCCTCGAGCTGCTCTACCTGGTGGACATCCATGCCATCCTCCGGAAGCCCTCGTGGGACGGTGTAAGGGCATTGTTACTCATCATGCCCCTCACCGAAGGTTGGCCGCTCTTTCTCCGCGTCCCTCCTGCACTCTAACTCAATTCTGTTTCTCCGGCTGCCAGAGGTCCAGACACCTCTCGAACGCCTGGTACGTGTTCTCTCCACAACCTCGACAATTGCGGTCTGAACGTCTCCCTTTAAGGCCATGTACGACGCGACTATGACTCAAGTATACGCCCTCTGCAGCCTCAACGTGGACGGCAATCAGACCGAATATGTCGAGGCCTTGGTTCGAGCGCGGATATTCTGGTACGCGCATGTGGTTGATGGCGTAACCAGTGGCTTGCGTGGTGGTCGCATCTCCTTGTAAGGCTACACCTTCAGTTCTTCGATCCGCGGCTCTGATTCCATCCGTCTAGGACTGACGATGACCTGACTGCCTTCGAAGCAACACTCCCACCGCTGGGGAACGATGGCGCGGCGTCGAGCTCTTATGCGTTTGCTTACCGGTTTGCCACTATCCCCATACGGATCGCGTCGGTCTGCCGCGATGTACACGCCGTGCTGACAGGTCCCAAAGCACGGCAACGAGACGATATCGATGAGGATGCGATACAGGACGCCTGGGAGGTGCTGGATCGCGCCTGGCGAGACTTGGATGGTCTCCGGCAATTCGGAGCCTACGGAATCGTGCAAATGGAAGATATTGAGCGGTTCATTGACGGGTGGCAGGTGAGTTGCCATCGCGGTCGTGATCGAAGTGGGTTTGCTCACGCATATCCCCGTGGCTGGTTGTAGATATTTCTCTTTGAGTCCCGTATGTGCGCTTCCAGTCTCTTCCATCGTCGTATCAACTGACACATGTTCCACAGATAATGTCATCCGCGAAGCTCTTAAACAGCGGCTAGTCGCGCTCCCTGTTCAAGACACAGCCTTCCTGCCTGAATCGCACCCGTCGGGCAGGCCCCGGAAGTCTGATACCATCCTCAGACTCCACATGAAGGCCAACACGAAGTGCCATGCCGTGGTCCGGCACGTCGTGTCCATCCTCCGCAGGAACCTCGGCACAGCGTTCTTCCAGTATGATGCAGCTCTCGTCCGGGACGGTTGCTTCTTCGCTGGCTTCTTGTTGGCGGGTGAGAGCGGGACTCGCGAGGACGTCGAGGTCTGTCTGACCGCTCTGTCGGAGATGCGTTGGGCGTTCTCGAAGAACGACGAGCGGCAACGGACGGTACGACTTGTCTGGGACGCCCGTGCCTCGCAGTCGCGCGGCCAGTCATCTCGCAGCTTCTCGTCGAGCCCATCGGACGAGACAATCCGTGGCCCGGGCACATTCGAGGGCAGCTACGTCCGGCGTGCTATGATGCGTCCGACGAGCGTCCCTCCGATCTCCCTGTCCGCTACTACCATGGGTCAGGGATACGATTCCTCGGGCTCTGCCCCCAATACCGCTTGTTCACCAGACGGACGGTGGCCTCCGTCCGCTGCATCTGGGTCAGGCTCCGACCCCGAGCGGTACCCGACCTCGTCTCGTTCACCGTCCCTTCCCAGCACCTCCTCTTCGTACACGGCGTCCTCGCACAGTGCCCTCAGCCTCAGCAGCGTTCTCCAGAGCGGCGACGACGGTGTTGGACCGTCATCCCTGCTCCTTCCATCGACCCGGGTCTCTGCCGGACACCCCGCCGGTCAGAGCACATATTATGTCCCATCCTATAATTACCTCTCTATGGGCGAGAACGTCGACACACGGTCGGCTCCTGGGCCATCTGGCAGCCTGGAAACCTTGTCGTCGACGGAGCCCTCGCCGGCGTACACACATCCCGCGACTGCCTTCGATTACGCCGCCGTGTCGTACTCTTCGTCGGGGCTCGCACAGCCGGAAGGAGGGCCCAACTACATACCGGCCGCGGCGTCCACTGCCCAGGGAGGCAGTCCGCATTTCGGGGGGCCCAATTACTACTAGTGGCCGGAGCTGGGTAAGCTTGGGTTTGAGAAGCCCGGACAAGGTTCGGACCGTCTTCTGAGTATTATTGTCGTGGCATCATCAGCAGCTGTTTACCTTGCATGTCGCCTGCACCCATCGGACCGCTCTAGCACTCGCTCGCCATTCGCTGTCGTCGCACCGCATCTCTCATCTCTTGGACTCGGCAACTTACGTGTATATCCAGCTTGTTCCTTTCCCCCCGTCGTACCGCTCTCCTTCCATCGATGTATCACAGTACCTGTCTTTCTCCCGCTATCGCTCTCCGTCCGCATTGCAAGTCCCCACGTTCCCGCTTTCACGTTGCAAATAGTTTCCGCATCCCGCATAGCTAGAACCCGATAGAGGTTATTACATCACATTATGGGCCGCGCGTTCTCGAGTGCGACATCTCGTTCACGTTAACACCGTACTATATCACCGCCATGATCCCCCACCCCACCCCACTTCTTCTGTCCCCCCGTCGACCCGTTGTACGTAGTAATTGTACGCCTACACACCGCATATTCTTGTCGCCCGCGCCGCGAAGCCGGGAATTAATGTAATCAGAGATACCGATAGGTTCTCTTGGCTGTCATCGCGAGGGACTCGAGTGGGGTCCATGCACCCCTTGTATGGTGTGTGTTCTTCTGGGGCTGGCGCCGGGCCCTTCGTGACTCTCCGATCGACGAATCCTGTGAATGCAGCGCACTCCAGACGGGCAGTTCGCACACGAGGACGACGAGAAGGGGGGCACGGGATGCGCAGGTCGCCGGGGGCCCGCAAGATCTAGCAGTTTCCGTGCACGAACTTTTCGAAGGTTTGGGGAGCGTGATGGGCGGGGGCAGAGGTACCACACCGGGAGGCAGGTCCTGCCTGAAGCTAGCGGGAGGGAGCGCACGCCTGTGGGCGGGAGCGCCTGCGGAGCCTTCGCTGGGACAGTTGTGGGTGCGCGGAATGCTGATAGGCCCCATCCGGGTAAATGAGAGACGTCACGTCGAGGGGGGCTGACGCTGACATTTCGAGCTTGGGTGGTCACGTCGTCCGAGTCGGCCGTGCGTCCGACCTTGTGCACCGAGGATCACCATGCGTGCTGCACGCTTCGTGCTTCCGGGTGGGCGCCGGGGGCTGCTGGGAGAACAAGGGAGGTGGAGATTCTGCGTGGTTGTGTGTCCGCACACGCGGCTTCGACGCCATGCAGGGAACAGCAGAGTGGGAACGGGGACAAATGCAAATGCAATGCGCGAGTGGCGCTGGGGAGGGAGAGCCCGGGCAAGCGAGCCGCCGGCAGCGAGGCGAAACGGGCGAGGACGCTGACAGTGGACAGGCATCGAGATGGCGTTCGTTAGCGTTGGCCTATTGCCACGGCACTTTGCTGCGTTGCCGACGTCCGAGGCCGCGATCGTGCGCCCTGGTTAATCTAGCCGCTCGGGAGACCGTGACGCGGCGACGGCCTCGTAATATCTGTGTCCGTGGCGGCGCAGCCCAACGTCAGAACGCAGGGCAGCTGCCGGCATCGCCGCGGTCAATCATATTGAAGAACGGTCCGCATAGGTCCAGCTGGGGGACGAAGGTTGGCAGGGTCCAGTGGGTGCTGTCGACGAGGGTTCAGGGCACGGATTTGCGGGCAGCGTCCGGTGTCCAGAGCGAGTGGGCCAGGACTGGGAGAGAGGAAGTCGGGAACCGGGTCGGACGATCCGACAGTTTACGAGAACAAGGGCCAGAACAAGGATTGTGGGTTGTGCGGGGGAAGGGAGTTGCACGGAAGGACTGCGCTAGTTCCCAGCTGCCCACATGCGGGAGAGCCATCACGGTCAGAACTGCCAATAGGATCGCCACTTGTAAGCGCCAGAAGCTTGGAGGTGGCCGATGAGCACGTTGTGTGTGTCGTCGGAGTTGGGATGATGGGCTATGCCGGGCTACGCTCGAGCTCCCGGGTACTGCGTGCGTGTCAACGTTATCGGACACGGTCAGCGGGACTAGAAGTAGCCGCTCATTCAAGCTGCACGGTGAATTGTCTGTGCGTCCTTGCTGCGTCCAACGGAACACAATGGAAGATGTCTGGCGACGGAGCGCCGCTGTATTTGCGATCTGCACGGCTCGATGCGCGCCACAAACGACGGATGACCTACGAGATAAGCAAAGGCACTCCGGAGAGTTCAAAGATGCGGCTAACATGTTTTTGAGCCCGGTGTCGGTGAAGTAGGCCGCAACAAGAGGGAAAACCTAGCACCGAAAAGACGCGGAACGGGACCCTGCCAACACGGACCTGAGGGACTGTCCCTGGTAACGCGTCTCTGAGCGAACCGGGGTCTCTTCCACGTACCATGCGACTCATGGCAAGGAAGCATGTCTGTCATTGTATTAATTTCGTGAGTAGATTGGAGAAAGAGTGGTTCGCGAACTTCAAAACGTTGACGCACGGGTGGAGTGTTCCCGGAGGTATAGACTGCACTGGATGAGAAGATGTTCCCGCCGAATCGATGGTGCCACAGCATTCGCCGGCCATACAAGCTGAAAGCGTCGCGTAGAGTCGTTCGTACCAAGTTGCCGAGGTTAGCTGTGCGGAATGATTACGTCAGCGCTTGAGCGCCCGCCCAGATGGTTCCGCGCGTCCGCAGCGGCCAAGCCAAATCTGGTTCCCGAAGCTCACCAGCACGGCCTTCTCCACAATGGCCCCGACGCAGTCTTCCTCATACCACCACCACCACCATGTTCTGTAAGTCCTACTGTACGAGCAAGGAGTACTTGTGCTGATGCTGTTGACTAGTCTGTCTGCCTATCGTTTGTGAGTACTACGTACTTGAAGATCGGTGTCTTTAGGCTGCGGTCATAACCTACTAACTTACTCCACTCGTCCAGTCGGATGCCCGACTCGCATGAAGCCGGAGGGTGATCAGACTCCAAGGATCTGTCCTAGGTGCCACAACGGTACGTTCTAGCAACCGCTGCCATCGGACAACGAGCGCACGGCAGGCTGACCTTCACGGCAATAGTGTCCACCATCCGCGTCAAGTCACGCATGTGGTTCGAGCTGTGCTTTGTGCCCCTCATCCCCATGCGCAAGGAACATCTCTGGGTTTGCACCGTCTGTCAGTGGAGCGTTCCGATGCAGCAGGCGTGAGTTCTCTGCCCCCTCCTTCTCGCCGTTGAGCCCGCGCTGACGCTCTCGGGGGTTCCTGAACGCCGGCGCACAGATGGGAGCCAGCTCAGCCAGGCAATGCGTGGCAGCATCCAGCCCAGGGCCAGTGGCAGTCTCCGATACCGCATCAGCAGATGAGTCCGCCGCCGAACGCAGCGGAGCATGGGTACCAGCCCCAATACCAGGGCTACAACGTGAAGTCCAACTAATTCTGTCCCGTTCCGTGTGGCGGTTGCGTACTCCGGAACTCCCAGCTTCGTATATCCTGATGCACGCTGTCGTTTGTACTTGTATCAGACTCCACATCATGCTATCCCTGTTATCCGTATGTTCTTCATTTTAAAAAAACTTTCTCCTCCGTCATGATCTTCCGCCTTGGCGACGAAAGTTCACGGTGATGGTGTCCGAAAAAGTTGTCGAAGTTGGAATAGTCTCCACGATCCGTCTTCTGCGCGCAAGATTGTCCCCCGTAAGGAACGGCGTACATATGGCGATGACAGAGCGATGCTTTGAACTGTGTGCCTAGCTGCAATCTTCGTACCGTCAGTTCGTTGCAGAAAGCTCCGCAAAAGTGTCCTCATGTCACGCGAAGCCGTACGATTGGTACCAACAACGACCGAAGGATGCAGCGCCATGTTCTCATGCGAAGGACGGCGCACTGAGCAGCGAGCCATTTCTGCCGTCGGCAGTATCGGTGCCGTCAATAGAACAAGTGGGGTGCGAGATTCCGTCTCAGTGGTACAGTATAATGAGTTGAGAATGGAGTAGGTATGCGTACAACCCGGTGTGTGTCCGGAGGAGAGCCCCCCGGAGGTACTAAGACGATCCGATCCGTATGTAGTATCGAGATATCTTCGATGCGTCCGATACCGTCGCCAAAGTGTCCACCGTAAAAGACGAAGAGAGACAGAAGGGTACTAAGAGCGTCGCCTCCGCATCCGACAGAGTCTCATAAACGTGAAGAGCAAAACGACAAAGACGACACCCGCTACGAAGCCGCCTGCGGTAGCGATGCCACATATGTCGCCGGCACTAAGGGTGATGCTTTGAGGCGCGTGCGATTCGACGTTGGCGGGCGGCGAGATGTCCGTGCCACGGTCTTTCAGGAAGGCCGCGAGGGCGGCTGTGGGGTCGGTAAGTCCGCGAAGACCGATTGTAGGAGGCTTGTTGTCTGTCGCGGCATGATGCGTCACATACACGTTCTATGGGTAGCAATTCAATCGTCAGCCGCTGTCTTCGAAGCGTCGCAACGGGAACGGTAACGGGGCGCGCAGAGCGCTACCTACCCGCAAGAACGTATCCCCCAGCAGCCAATCTGCAGCAAAGACCTGAAGAAGGGGTAAAGGACGTCAGCGATTCGACGTTTCGACATCCGTAATCCGCGAAGACACCGGCGATGCGGTGCAAATGAAATAGATGGGGGAGGGAGAAAGTGTAGCCGTACCCCGTCGTTGCCCTGTACCCCGCCCAAACACCAGCTCCCGTCGACAGAACCTTCTCTCCAGCTGATGTCGGCCGGGTCGAGGACGTACTCCTTCTGGCTGCTCCCTTGACCAAGAACCATCCCAACAACGACGGCACGGTTGCAAGGGACTTCCCATCCCCTGTCTGTCTGCCTTGCGCCGCCGACGGATTCCCAGAAACGCGCGACGTCTTGTGTAGGTCCGAGGGCGAGCGTGGTGCCCGTGTCAAGAACTGCGATCGGAGCGGGTGCACCTCTCACGCGCGACCGGGACAGTTCAAATGAGGTGCCGTTGATCGTCAGCGAATGGAGTGGGAGCTTCCAGTAGTCGTACAGGGAGCCATGAGGCGCGTAGACGGGAGTGTGCGTCAGATCGTCCGTCGAGTTCGCAAAGGTAGGATCGAGCTCGCCCACGGTGAACGACGAGTCGTCCTGGTCCCTGCCGAGCTTAAAGGCAAAGAACTTCTGCGACGTGTCGTTGAAGGAGGAGAGGAGGTTCTCTAACAGCGTGCGCCCGACGGTGTCGGCGATAGATGCTTCCGCGGGGAATGCGAGCCCCAGGATGCCGCTGTCTCCTGTGCCCGCGAGTCCCAAGCCGCCGGTAGCATTGGCCATGGCTACGAGGTTGGTTAGAGGTCTTCCCAGCTTCCCTTAACGCATAAATGAAACTAACCGAATATTTGAGATGACACTTGGAATTCACCAACAGTCACGGTTTCGGATCCAAGGACTCCGGTCACATTGCCCATGAGGTAAGTGAGATGGAAGGGCACGTCGGTCAGCGATAGGGAAGGCGACTTGGCGTATTTTGGGACGCCAGAACAGTCCACTGTGGTGCAATCAGACGAGACGACCCACTGCGTACGTGTGGATCAGCCGCCAACGCCCGCAATGTCAGTTCCAAACATGTCAGTCGCATTTTTCAGCGGCTGGGACGCACCAAATCGGACGAGCCTGTGTCCAGAAGAACCCTGAAGTCCTGCCCGCCGATACTTGTCACGAAAGAGGGTCAGCAACGATGTGCGGTCGCGCGAAGAAGCACGGGGGAATGAACATACTCGATTTGGATGAGGTACGCACTGTATGAATGCACGCGCCGCCAATTCAGTCAGTTGACACTTACGAGTAATAGGCGACAAATGACTCACAAGTCGTCGCTGTCCGCGAGAGACAGATCGGTCTGGGCGACCGAGGTCCGGGATTTAGCCACTGCTTGTGAGCGGCGAACCCTGTGCACAGGGATTCGTCCGCTTCTAGCCTTCGCCTTCGCACTTGAAGCCAGGCGAGTACCCGAGTTGATACGGCTGAAGCTGACCATTACCTCGTCGAGAATAGTGTGGGTGGACAAGACTGTATAAACGGTGCCTTCTCAGCGGCGAGCCCTCCACCCATGCGGCTGACACGGGACACGGCCGTCTTCCTTCGGCGGCTGCAATCCCAATCAAGACCGGTACGCAGTCCATCTGGCTGCTGCTCCTTGCCGCGATGTCATGGATGCTGTCTGGAAGGGACTGGGGAAGAGCAAGAAAGCACGACGCGGCCTAGCATGCTGAATCCTGATGGGCCATGTATTTGTAAGTATATATCCGACCCGGACGCATGCGGACATCCACGGGCCCATGGCTACGCGGCGTGTATATCACGCAGATCGACGGACAATGCAAAGAAGAGGGCAGTCCGGGCGAAGAGGCTGAGGCAGTCGAGTTCGGGGGCAGGGCCGGCGCAGGCTGTGCGGGCGGCGGTGGGAGAGTGCAAAGGGCGTTTGCCGGGCATGCGCCTCCCAAACACAGCGACACGCGTCACAACCACCTCCTCACCTTCTCCCTCCACGACCTCTCGCTAGACCGTCCCACGAGCCCGCGCCGCTCAAGCCCTCGACGATCATCATGCACACCAGCGAGTACGACTATCTCTTCAAGCTCCTCCTCATCGGAGACTCTGGTGTCGGCAAGGTGAGTCTAATCTGAGGGCGGGGCCTACTGCTGCGGACAGTCCAGGACTTGCTTGCTCACGACGCTCGGTATCCGGTATCTCTAGTCCTGCTTGCTGCTCCGTTTCGCCGACGACACGTATACCGAGAGCTACATCTCCACCATTGGTGTCGACTTCAAGATCAGGACCATTGAGCTTGAGGGCAAGACTGTGAAGCTCCAGATTGTGAGTCACCCCGTTCTGGTTGTCCTAGTCGGGTTTAGGAGAGACTCCGCTGCATACACCGGCATTTCGTCGAGTCTGTCGCTGCGTGAGGTGGCGCTGCTTTGATTTTGCCAGCACCAGGGCGCTGTTGGGCGTGCTCTGGGCGGGTAATCACGGCGTTATCTCCCACCCTACTACCAAGGATCGGAGCCTGCCCCGGATGGACCAGTTCAATTTGAGCGTGTTGCAACTGAGACTGATTGACGGACTACCTCCTATGTTGTAGTGGGATACCGCAGGTGAGTCTCCCGTCTTGTATGTGCCGCCCTCCGAAGCATGTCTCACTCTTTGTCCTCAGGTCAAGAACGTTTCCGCACTATCACCTCCTCATACTACCGCGGCGCACATGGCATCATCGTCGTCTACGACGTTACCGATAACGGTGAGTGTGGAAGGCCGAGGCGAGGCGAGGCGTACTCAGGACGCATGATCAACAGACACTTTCACGAACGTCAAACAATGGCTGCAGGAGATTGACCGTTATGCGTCGGAGGGTGTCAACAAGCTGCTTGTGGGCAACAAGTCCGACCTGACGAGCAAGAAGGTTGTGGAGTACAGCGTCGCCAAGGTACGTAAGCGCACGCATACCCAAGGATCCCATGGATGCTCAGCGATTGCTCTGTACAGGAATTCGCGGACCAGCTCGCCATCCCCTTCCTTGAGACGTCTGCGAAGAACGCGACGAACGTCGAGCAGGCATTCTTGACGATGGCAAAGCAGATCAAGGACCGGTACGTCGGGCTAGACCCTCTGCATTCGTATCCCTCCGTGCTGACGACGGGGACTCTAGGATGGGCTCTACGACGACCGCAGCAGGCACCGGCAAGTCATCAACGATTACGCCAGGCCAGACTGTCCAGCAGCAGCAAGCCGGTGGATGCTGCTAAACGGCTCGCTGGTTCGCACCGTGTCATGCTACCGCTTGCACTTTGACAGCAAGTGGGACTGTTGAGCAAGCTGGAGCCCGGGGAGGATGATACAGGAATCGGTTCTCGTTCATCGTATAATCTATGCTTACAGCCTTGTTGTTGGACTCGTCTCGTTCGTTTCATTTCCGCTTGTTCTGACGTCTGTCCGGGAGTGGTGCCCTATTCCTCGACTTCTCTCCCAGGTACAGTTCGTTGTACCTGTTACGATACACCACTACGAGGAGGGAGTAATGATCATGCCGTGGTGTTTTCTCCATCATTTTGAGGCGTGGAGGTAAGGATGCAATTGCGAGACAAACGACGTCAGATCAATCACATTGCTGCTAGCTACGGGGAGCGATAGGCTGGTGATCGTCTAGCCACGCCCGAACGGCTTTCTTGGATACTAGACCCAGGACGCGAGCTTGATCTTGAGGGCTGCGTTCGCGGTACAGTCTCATGATATAGCCAGCGACACTCCAAACGTCTTCCCAGTCGGCGTCGAAGAGCTCCCACCAACAGCTGTCGGGGGAAGACGGGAGAGCGATGCCCAGATGTCGCGTGGCCAGCAAGATGGCGGCGCTGACAATCGTGGGGACCGCATACAAGGCGTACACAGGCGTTTGCAACCTGTTGAGACCACAAGAGCCAGAGCCGGAGCCGGAAAGAAAAGCGTCAACGTGAACGAGAGTCCTGAGAACAGAACTGGAGAGATACTCGCGCGTCATTGAGGTAGCCCCAGGCCCGGGAGGAGACGTCTTCGCGCTCGGTGAGGCCGAGGAGGCGGAGGTAGTTGACGAGCGTGCCGTAGGGGAGCACGACGTTCACGTTGAAGCCGAGGCGCTTGAGGATCTGCATTTCGGCGACGACAAGCGCGTCTTTGAGGTCGTAGAAGGTGCTGCCGAAGTAGGACATGGGCACGTATTTGAAGTCGTGTGTGACCGTTCTAGGGAGTGAGGTGGAGGTCGATGCGACGGGCGCGGGGGGTGCTTGAGTTTGTGCGCGGCGCGCTGGAGGAGGAGGTCGTAGACGTTGATGAGGTCGCGCATCCGGATGGGGCATTCTTCCAGCTTGGAGGCTAGATACAGTGCACCCATGCCCACGTCCTGAGAGTAGGAGGTGTTGAGCAGTGTGTTGACGGGGGTTAGTCACGGAACACGCACCCCGATGCCGAACTGCTTCATGGAGGTCACATACCAGAACCTCTGGAAGAGGATCTGTGCCGTGGCGACGGCCACTTGTTTTCTGCCCGTGCACTCGTCAAAAAAAGAGCTGGCATATACGGAGGAGAACTCACTGTCGTAGAAGCACGCCTGCTTCGTGAATTAACTTACACCCGTACGCGCGAAGGTCCAACTCAAGGTCTTCGGGGATGCCATCTGCACGAGATGGAGTATTCCTGATCTGTGCAAGGGATGCTAATGGATACAATGCAGTCGACATGCGGTCTTCAGAGGAAGCTCAGGTAGGATGGCAGGCGGAGCAGCAGCGCTAGCCTCAGGAAGATGTTAGGGAGCTGATCACAGTCGAGAGGCGAGAGCGACACCGAAACCGGAAGTCGAGACGCCCGTGCCTCGAAGTTGAACCGCCACGTGCCAGGTTCAACTCCCTTTGACCCAAACTCGCCGTCGAGTGCTTTTTGTCCGCTGCCGCCCCTGGTAGCCTCTTGATACGTACCTGCGACTTGTCGGATCGTGGGCTGCCTTGGAGAGACAAGCTACTGCTGTTGGTTGCCCTACGATGTCGCACCTACCACTGAAACCTGACTTCGACTACCCCCGCGCTACCCTTCCGACCCAAGACACTATCCTCGCGGCCCTCCCCTCCCGCCTCTCGCGCATCCTCTAACCCCAGAGCGGTATCCCCCACGAGAAAGACATGCATATCCGCCGCGCTCGCCGCCGAGGTCCAGGGCTCCGCCGCCCATGGACTCGTACGTGCCCGCAAGACCGCCGGTCGACCCATACCGGTCGCGCCCGCCGCCCCCAGAGTACGTTGCAGGACCTTATGATGCTCGCGAGGATGATCGGTATATGGGTGACTGGGACAGACGCGAAGACTACAGGGTAAGACCTAGGGACGATTGGGCACGGGACAGAGTCAGAGAGCGGGACAGTGATCGGACCAGAGAGCGGACCAGAGAGCGGGTGTGGGAGGAGGGCGAGCGGAGGAGTCATGACGGAGAACGAGGGGAAAGGAGAGACACGGTGCGCCCAAGGGAGGAGGATAGAGAGCGGAGACCAGAGTGGGGACGTCGAGATGTGGACAGAGAGCGGCAAGAGAGAGAATGGGCACGCCTACGCGAGGAGAGAGAGAGGCAGGAGCAAGCATGGGCCGACAGGCGGTATGTGCGGGACAGGCCGCGTGACCTCGAACCCGAACGAAAGTGGGTGCCCCGTATATCGCGGTCGCCTCCGCGCAGGATGGGTAAGTCGTCGCTGCTCGGCATTGTATGTGCTAACTGACGAGTGGCTCCGTCCAAAGCACCGGAACAGTCGTCGCACCCGCCTAGCAGGACACGCACACCCTCGCCGCCGAGGCATCGCGCTACTCCAGCTCCAAAGGTCGGTGCCAGTCGCGTGGCTTCCCCGTACAGGGTCGAGAGGTCGCGTCCTATCCGTACACAATCACGGTCAAAATCGCGGTCTCCAGTGGGCGAGGTAAGGTTGGGAAACCACTCAATCTCAGTTTCGCGACACTCTGCTCGACCTCGCCGTGACCCTTCACCTCGGGAGAATGACTACAGGAAAGTCCTGCCTCGCCGCAGCCGCAGTCCACCGCCAAGGAGCGTACGGCGGGATTCTAGCAGAGCGAGTCGTGCAGGGCCTTCCGATTACAGAGGGCGTGATCGACGCTCACCACCGCGCCGTCGCTCTTATTCGCCAGTTTCTCCGCCACGAAAAAGGACTCCTCTGAGGACTCCTCCCCGACCTGCAAGACGGCGTACACCCTCCCCTCCGAGCCGCTCTCGCAGTCGTTCTCCCACTCACACCCCTCCGCCTAAGAGACATGTCTTGCCGCCGCTCAGATCACCGACGCGGCCTCCGCCTCCGCCTCCGCCTACTGGACCTCGCATTCGCGCTCTTCCTCCACAGCAGCCTCAGACCCAGCCTCCTGATGCGGACGGCGACATCTCCATGCAAGATTTGCCATCTGCTGACCGTGCGCCTTCGCCTGCTCCCATAACCGAATTCGTGTCTCCTTCAAGACGTACGCCAAGCCCTGCACCAGCCTCCGCCCCAGCCCCTGCACCCATATCTGCGGCTGCATCAGTGTCCCCGCAGCAGCTTGCGTCGACGGTGCCTAATTCACCCCCTACCAGGACAACCGCGGTGCCTTCCTTGCCTCCTAAGCCGGATCTAGAGCCTGAGCGAAGACCTGCACATCCCCGACGCCGTTCGCGTTCGCCTCCTACTGGTCCCCGGCATCATGTGCCAACGCCGTCGAACAGAAGCCCGGCTCAGGGTCCTCATGGTGGTCCCAATTTGCCACCAAGGCCTGACTGGAATCGTCGAAGCACGGCGCACGGAGGTGCAAGGGCAGCGGAACCTCTTGTACCAGCTGCAGCTCCGGAGCCCGCAGGCTTCCAGCCCGTCATTCCCCCGTACCAGCCAAAGCAGAGCGTCACAGCCGGTATCGAGGCCGAGGTACGTCCCAAGACATGTCGGCCTTCTTGTTGCATAATCTGACGTGCTGCGTTCTAGCTTGCGCGACTACGTTCCCACCGGATGCACGTAGAACACGAGTACGTGACGATTGCGAAGGAGACGCGAAAGGCGATGTACGACCTCTTCGCGGCGGATTGCGAGCTGCAGCTCGCGAGGGAGCGGTGCAAGTTCACGGGCCCGCTGTTCCAGAAGGCGAAGGAGGGCACGGCCGGGATAGACTTCATCCACGGCTCGTGAGCATAGCTCCTGGTTTGAGCCTGTCCGAATCCGATTTCTTGCTATTTGCTCTGAGTACGCCGCCCTCTCGCTGTCCGCTAATGATACGGGACGATGTAGTGCATCACGATTATAATGTTACATACAGATATCTGTGACTCGCATGCGGGAGACCATGTCCGATAGATTGGTTGTGTGTTCGAACGACGAGGGAGCTCACGTCTTGGGCAGCCGCCTGCACTCGATGTGCGTCCCTCTCGGGTCCATAGGCAGCGCACAGAAGAAACCTTGGTCCTGTTCCCCAGTCTTGATGCATGTGATTTAAACGACGCAGTCATACGACGCACCTGCATGGCTTGGAAGAGCCGCGTCGAATGCATTTGCATCTGTAGACCGATGCGTAGGGGCTAAGGACGGAGCGTGGCATGAACGGGATGACTGGGGACGCACCATGATGCACTTCCGGCCCTTCTCCTTTCCTTCTCTGCACAACTCAGACTGCGGGGCATCCCGCTCACTGTCCAACGTGTAGGTCGAGTTCGGGTCCTCCTGCAATTGCACCCGAGGGCGTAAGTCTCGTTGAGGGACGACCGGAGGGCGACGCACCGCGATGAAGTCCTTCAACACCTTCTCCGGAGATTGTGATGATCCTTCGCTTTGCGAGGTCTGGGAAACCTTTCCCTGAAGTTTCTGAGCGAGAGACATAGTAGCAGCAGTGGGTTGAGTGCAATGAGTAGTCGAACATGTGTCGGGCGCCCATATCACTGGCAGAAGCCAATGACGTCACTCAGTACTCCTCCTGCCATGCTTCCTCTGGCGAAGTCGGTGACAGAAGTGGTATACAACATTGATGGCGCGGATGCTACATTTTGTCTTATCTATACTGTTTTCGCCGACGGTGCACGCTTGAGCTGTTGAAAGCCTCGGGCGCGTTCTCAAGCCTACACGACAGTATCTACTGAGCGTCGGTCGCTTTTTCGCCGCTCTACGACCCACGCCTTGCGAGGCGGCCGCCTTTGAGGTTGTCATCGCTGCAGGAGGGTGAGCCATGTGATATGAAACTCGATACTTAACAGGTTACTCACATAGTGAGGCCAACCATAGCCTCGCCCAGGTCCTCAGATATCTGCAAGTGCATTGTTAAACCAGAGACAGTCACCGGATCGGTGGAGTCCGTACCTCAGCCAGCAATTTGGCGTTGTTGTAGTGGGTGACCTGGGATTGATTGTCAAAAACTCTGTCCGGGACATGATCGTATGGAAGACGTACCGCTTGCACGATGGCACGCGCACGCTTCGCCGGGTCGCCGGACTGTACATGAAGAAGTTTCAATAGCAGTCAGACCGGACGCTCGTCTGATCATACCTTGAAGATGCCGGAACCAACGAACACTGGAACAAAGGAACGTCAGCGAAGGCGCTGAAACGGAAAACATTTGCACGTACCGCCGTCACAGCCAAGCTGCATCATCAACGCAGCATCCGCTGAATGGAAGCATTAGGGGCAGCCCGTGAATCATGCACGACTTCGACGGCGTACCTGGAGTCGCGATACCGCCCGCAGCGAAGTTCACCACAGGAAGACGCTTCGTACGCGCCGTCTCCTTCAAAAGGTGGAAGGGTGCCTGGATGTCCTTCGCGTACGCGTAGAGCTCTTCCTCGGTCATGACGCTCGCCTTCCGAATCTCGCCCATGACCGCCCGCTGGTGTCTTACTGCCTCGACCACATTGCCGGTCCCTGCCTCGCCCTTCGTGCGGATGAAGGCAGCGCCCTCAGAGATCCGGCGCAACGCCTCGCCGAGGTTGCGAGCACCACACACGAATGGCACCTTGAATGCGTGCTTGTTGATGTGGTGTTCATCGTCCGCTGGGGTGAGGACCTCGGACTCGTCGATGTAGTCGATTCCGATGGCTTGGAGGATCTGAGCCTCGACGAAGTGACCTATGCGCACTTTCGCCATCACTGGGATAGTAACGGCATCGACGATCTCTTTGATCATGCGGGGATCACTCTGTGAAAGTTTGCTCAGCATCATGGACACATATCCAAGGCGACAATTGTGGTCTGTCCGAGGGGCGAAGGATCCCATACCGACCACACCGACACGAACATGCCTTGTGTGGTCGCACAATTTTACACCGGCCAGTCCAGCGCACCGCCTAAGCGCGTAGCTGAACTTGCACCAATTACAAATGGGTTTACGAGTTCATACCCACGAAATGACCACGTCGATGTAGAGTTGCAAGCCACGTACCATTCGAGCAACGCCACCCTCCGCACGGATATCCGCGGGCACGCGTTCGAGGGCCATGACGGCGCACGCACCGGCCTCTTCGGCTATGCGAGCCTGCTCAGCGTTCACGACGTCCATTATAACGCCGCCCTAGAGCACACCCGTGAGCACGCGTGGGGATAGTATGCAGCCTTCTTCCTGCGCTAACCTTCAGCATTTGAGCAAGCCCCGACTTCACCTAGAGGCAGATCGCCACCCCGGAACGAGTCAGTCTCAATCGCAGTCCCGTCGATAGGAATATAGAGAACGCACCCCGAAGGTACCCAAGCTGCCCCAGCTCCATCCTGGGTCTTCGACCGCGTGGGCGCGACGACAGGAGTCCCCGAGGGATTCCCCACACCCTGCGGGATGGGCGAGGTTGAGACTGGCGTCTGGCCTTGAACCGGGGTAGTCATCGATGGTGGTGGCGGAGACAGAGAGAGGCGCGGTGGGGAGCAGGCTGCGAGAGGCCGTCACACGAGGAAGATTTTCTTTGTGGCTGAGGAGAGGACTGAGCCAAGGCTGAGCAATGACTCCCACCAGCTGGGCTGTCTGCAGTCCGCCGGATGTGTCTTATTACATCGGTGTGGGCTTCCGCTCGCTCCGTCTTCCGCTCTTCTTCGCGATTGACTAGATCTGACTCGCCTGTTTGCCGCACATCCCAACAAGCCAATCCTCTTCTCATGATGTGAGCGTAAGCTATGGGCGGGCTTTGTCAACGCATCGACGAGCGCATGATGGCGAGGAGGCAATCATGCAGTCCGGTCAATCAAGGTTTTCAGGGCGCAGAGAAGAAACCAGTCTCGTGCGAACGCCAGTGCTACGGAGGAAGTGTTCATCGGCCCACCAGTCCGTTACTACCATGAGATGTACTTATGCCAGGTTCTCCCGTTGCGATCCTTTGACGGCGGAGGAAGTGCTGTGTAACCACGGCAAGTCCTTCTTCAAGTTTTGTTCTAAGCTGGTCCCGAAGCGTATGCAGCTCACGTAGCCATTGCATTCTAGATAGCATCTGTTGCATAGGCTTTCAACGTCACAGATCGAGACAATGGTGAAGGGTAAGTAGTGCGTTGCGAAGCAGCAGGTACTCGGGACGATCATGAAGAACAAGGCTCATCAGCCCATCATCTGCCGGTGGTCAGAGGGTGTCTGTTTCTCAAACGCTGCTCTCACATGTGCACACGGGATGGACTTCGAGAACATGAAGTACTTGGGTCGCGGTATGTGTTGGGTTTCTATGTTGCTCACATGAGTTGATTTTGATATTCACAGTGCTCGTTCGCCGTATGGCCGAAAAGCCATTCATGAGAAGGACTTCCTATGCTCGGGATTGCTCGGTGCCCTGCACCTTCGCCGGTTCCGAGAGGCTATTGCCTGCCCATTCATGACGGCGTCCTTCTGTTCGTCGAGGCCATGCGCCCATGCTGCTTCTCCACGGACCGCGAGGGACCGTAGCGACCCATCTCCGCGTTCTTCCAGGCACAATGACGACGACGGAGAGACCCACCCCGAGGAGCATCCGAGTCCGATGATACAAGGCGGACCGTGACGGTCGTCGGAAATCCTACATAAAGCCAGGCGTGTTGAAGCATATCAGAGGCCGAACCTCGGTTACCATGTTCTCGTCTCTGTCTCTTCTCCTCGGCGCGCTCGCTGCTATTACCGCGGTCCGTGGCCAGTCGGTCATTGTGCCCGGTGCCCACTGGACCGACACCAGCGGGAACGCCATTCAAGCTCATGGTGCGGGTATCTTCAAGGTACATCCGTCGCGGTTGCTTCACGTTATGGATACACTTTGAGGATTTTCCTCAGGTTGGCAGTACCTTCTACTGGGTCGGAGAAGACAAGTCGCACAATAGTGCCCTGTTCAAGGCAGTCTCTTGCTACTCGGTATGTCACATTCTGCTCGCGGCGAGCCGTTCACTAAGATGTGGTCAGTCTACCGACTTAGTAACCTGGGCGCGCCAAAACGATGCTTTGACACCTGTAGCGAACACAATGATCTCCACCAACAATATCGTGGAGCGGCCGAAGGGTGAGTGAGGATAGGCAGCGGTGTCTTCTTCAGACCGTCTGACCCTGTGCAAGTGATCTTCAACAGCAAGGTACGCAACACAATCGATGCAGAACATTTCGCCGGCTCCCTCATATACTGAATTATTGTCTCCACCAGAATCAAGAGTATGTCATGTGGTTCCATTCAGACTCCTCCAAGTAAGTTCGGAACACCCGATTATGAGCACGCGACTTCCGCGCACGGCTGACGTTCTCGACCTTCGTAGCTATGGCGCGGCCCAGGTCGGCGTAGCTACGGCGAAGTCTCCATGCGGTCCGTACACGTACAAGAGCAGCTTCAAGCCTCTGGGCGCCGATTCGCGCGACGAAGGCTTGTTCCAGGATGGTACGTAACCGAGTCATTACATCGCTTCGCTTCTTGGAGGATGCGCTTCTCATGCATCCTGGCAGACGACGGTACGTCTGACAAGGTGTCGCTCCGAGAGCGGACGTCAGCTCAGTTGCGAGGGACGGAACAGGCACCGCGTACCTCCTCTATGCGTCTGACAACAATCAAAACTTCAAGATCACCCATCTGGATGCCAACTACTACAATGTGACTACCACGGCGAGCCAACTGAATGGTGAGCATGCAAGGGTCACTGCAGGCTGGAATGGTCCCCATTGATGTGGCGCCAGGCGCGACGCTCGAGGCTCCTGGAATTGTCAAGCGTAATGGCGTATGCAATGCGCCTTATCCTCTGGTACCAATGCAGCTAACGTTTTGCAGGTATACTGGCTCTTCGCATCTCACACGAGCGGTTGGGCTCCAAACCCGAACAAGGCCTTCCATGCGACCGTATGTCATCCCATCCTGACCGTCAAGCTACCTGGATAGACATTGACCACGTTTACGTGTCAGTCGCTGTCCGGCCCATGGTCCTCGGAGGCCGACATCGCGACGCAGAGCGTGCGGACCTGGTACTCGCAGAACGCGTACGACCTCCCGCTCGGGTCGAACGCCATCTACATGGGTGACCGATGGCGGTCGGACCTTCTGGGCTCGAGCACGTACATTTGGTACCCACTTGACTTCTCTAGTGGCTCTCCCCAGCTCATCCATGCCGATGTGTGGAGCGTCAACGTCGCTGCGGGTGAGTATGATCCTCTGACCCTGGATGTACGGCACGTTACGAGTTGTCGTACGAGGCTGTGCCGTACCACCACGGCCATGTTGTACTGCGGAGACTGCGTGCTGACGTGCTTGACTGAATAGGAACTTGGTCAGTAGCATCTGGAACGACGTACGAGGCCGAGAAGGGAACACGGAGCGGGTCTTCTACCCTCCTTTCTAGCTCGTCCTTCTCTGGAGGCCAAGCTGTTGGATACCTCGGTGAGCGCCACGCGTGGGCTGTTCTGCGTAAAACCGCAGGCTCATCGGCATTGCAGGCAACGGAGGCAGCGTCTCAATCACTGTGCAGGGACGAGGCGCTGCACAATGGGTCGCCCTCTACTTCGCAAACGGAGACTCAACCTGGAGGAACACCACTGTCAGGTGCGCCAATTGGCATCCACGTAATTCAGTCGAACCCTAACAATGATCTCTTCCCAGTGTCAACGGCGGCTCTCCCGTCTCTGTCGACCAACCCAGCACCGGTGGTGGAAATGTTGTCATTAGTGTCCCAGTGAAACTGAACCTCAACTCCGGCTCGAACACAATCACCTTCAGCGCCGGCCAGAGCAGTAAGCACGCCATCCCACAATCTCCTCACCATACCATAAATACTGAGCCGCTTCCCAGACTACGCTGCGGACCTTGACAAGATCATCGTCTACTGAGCCCGCTTCCCTACTTATCTCCCGTACGCTGTCCCCAAGCCCGACGCACGCACTCTCTGCGCTGAATGCAAGCTTCAAAGTGGACGCGCTCCACCCGTGTGCTGCTGCCAAAGCCCCCGTACGCTTAAACTGCCCAGATGTTCCTGATTTTCGCATGCTCGCGCCCGTGCGCTCCCACTGTTTCTCTCGTGCAGTTCTGAATCTCCCGAAGATCTGTCGTGCGCGTCAGGTGTCGCCGGTTGCCTGCTCTCCCGCGCGTCCTGGCGATTGCTACCTGGCACCTGGCTGGCGTGGCTGGGGACCGTCAAAACGTTGTCGCCACCAACGCATGCGCATGTCCGAGCTTGTCAGTCCGATGACCACCGGCTGGACGATGTTTGACCGGCCCCGCTCTCGCACACTTTTCGAAGCTGGTGGTGTTGCTATATGGACATACACCGTGCGATCAGGGCACCCAAGCTACACCGTGACAACATGCATGACCGGTTCAACTTGCTGACCCCCAAGCTGCAGCCTGCCGCGCCGAATTTCGGCAGCTGCAGCTGCAGCTTTCAGCGCAAACGTTACTTGCATTCGGAACCTTGACCGTCGACGTCGAACGTCGAACGTCGAACTCTGAACTGCTTCTGAACGAAATGTTGCAGTCAGCTGGGTGGCGATTGCTCGCCGAGCGAAGTTCCGTCGGGCAGTCGCCGGAAGTCTGCAACGGGTGTAATCAGGATGTGAATGTTCGCAGCGGGGGCCGCTGACCGGCGACGCAACATCGCCATGGCCGACCACGGCCATGGCGGGCGTGACATGGGCATCGTGACTCGTCAACGAAGAATAACTGGAAGCTCCGCCACTCCGAGGGTGGACCAGTAGTGGTCGGATCTGGTCCCCCAGACCACTTGAGACCACATAGACCCTAACCCAGCACCAGGGAATAGACGCCCGACCACTTGGACCTACGTGACACATGTACAGCCTCTGGCGTCTAAAAGAACTGGGGCGAGAGAAGGGCTGCGAGGCATATTTGCTGGCGTGCTTCTGCACGCTGTTCATGTAGCTAGAAGTCCAAGATTATACAGCATGTATTGGTAGCAATATGAGGTTGTATGATACAAGCGACGCGTTGTACGACAAGAAGCATCAAGACATGTCCACCACTCCAGTCCATATCATCCCTGCGCAAGGCCGGTGTCGTTGAGACAGTCCATGCGGAGATAGCCAGAGCCGTCGTAGTCGACGAGGAGCGACTCTGGGAAAGTCCCCGCCACTTTAAGACCGGGGAAGAGCTTGAAAAGTACCATGCTGCAGTGGTCGCCTTCCGCGGGGATGACCAGACTGCGTTGCTGGAGCATGTTCGCGAACGCGAGGTCTTGCATGGTGACCGCGTCCGTGCGCAGGATGACGCGCTCGTAGAGAGTCTGTACCTCTTGCAGGAAGGCCACGGGGTGGAATGTATCACCGTTCGAGAAGACCCCTGCAGGCTGAGGGTACTGCGGCGACTCGTCGACGATCTTGACGGTCTGCCCATTGACGACCTTCTCGGCCGTTCGTGCCTTCTGCCATGCGCCGTCGGAGCAGACTCCCTTACGGTGGTTGAGCTCCGCGCCCTGCTTGCCGGGATACATGAGCTTCCCACAGCGCGAGCACTGGTGATTGTAGCGCTACAGCAATCAAGATCAATCAGTAAACGTATATCATGATGCAAGCGTTAGCGAACGTACCAATTTCTTCTTGGTGTCCACCTCGCCGCGGCTTTGTGACTTAGCTGTGAGAGGAACGGCATGGCAGTGGCGAGTCCAGAAGGTGGTCGATCCATCCTTGTCTGAAGCAAGGATGTCAGCAGTGGCCACCGCCAAGAAGAGGAGGCTGTACGTACTCTTGAAGTCGCCCCTGGCGATCCGAGAGAGGATCTTCGTCTCCATCTTTGTCAGGAACTCCATCAATGCCCGCGGGGTCTTGTTGATGAAGGCCCTCCCCTCGCGAGCGTTCAGCGCTTGAAGCTCTGTGTTGTAGATCGAGGCGACGCCAACCCAGTCGAATGGGCTTAGCTTGAACGACACCCATTTGTGGCGTTCGCGCAGGTCCATGAACAGGAAGAATTCCTTCTTGTCTTGTCCGGAAAACGACAGCGAGCGTGAGTCGATCCCGGTGGCGATGGAGAAGAGCCTCTGAGATGGAGTCGCTCCCGAGATGGTGGGCAAGGGCACGCATGGCCGCAGCGAGGAGTTCGCGTGTACCTCCAGGCGGCGGGGACCAAAGAAGTTACTGAGTTGCGCCTATAAATCAGGAAGTCAGTGTCGATGACTCAAGGACGTGCTGAGTCATGAATGGGGATAGACTTACCACGGCTGAGGGACCTGCACCGTGCGACACCAACCCAGCTGCGCCAAGGGACGTACTAGAGACCGTGCGAGCAGCGGCGATAGAGACTTGCGACGAGGAAGACCGAACGGGAGTTCCGGCAACATGCAAGCGTGCCTTCTTCTTCGGCGGCGCTTGCTCCTCCACAGGAATACGCTGAGATTCAGGAGACAGAAGCGGAAGCTTGGCGGCACCTGTTGCAGCGTGCGAGGATGCCGTGAGAGTGTCTGAGAAGAGGGGGGGAGGAACAGCGGGAGCGAGCGATGACGGTGTGAACGCGCTCCTGTCGAGGCTGAGTACGTTCGAACGCTGCGTAAGGTTATTGTTCTCCCAGTCTTCCTCTGACATCTCAATCAGATCGCCGAGGTCTTCTAGCCGCATGCGCTTGTTGCCAACAGTCTGTACGATGTGTCAGCAATATACGAGATGCTAACTACATATCACGTACCTCAACCTGCTTGCCCTTGCTGATACGGGAGATATTGTCGTCTATCGATGTGATGTTGTCTTCGCTCTGCGGGGCGACTTGCAGTCTGGGCTCTGGAGGGAGCAGGACATGAGAAGAGGGTGGGGCTGTGGCGTCGCTGGTCGCTCCAGGTGCTTTGGGAAGTGGGAGATTCAGAAGAGCTGGATCGATGCCAAGCTCTCCGAGGACATGCGCTGCATCGAGGAGGTCAGGAGCAGAGAGATCGCAACCGTCGTCGGGTTCGTCCTTGATGGTGACGAAGCTTTGCTGCGCAGCGACAGCAGGGCTCATCTTCACCAAGCCGAAAGACTCGCCGCTGTCGACCTTGGGCAGCTCCGGGAGGGGGTGGATATCAGCAGGCGATGGATCACCTCGCTTGACAGCTGCATTGATCAGACTGTTCCAGAACCTGGCATATGCGTCGACGAGGCGGACATGATGAGAACCGTGGGTAGACACGACGAACGGAGTTGGGTTGGCGGTGGCGGACTCAATCTTGATGTTGCGGCGGAGTATGTAGTCGTGTAATAGGAATATCATCATCACCAAGCCGCTGGCGAAGGACCGCTGGAGGCTGTTGAAGCCCTTGTGAACACCCTCGATGCGGCTCCCATCTGAGCGGACGTCGTCTCGCGGTCGCGCCAGGCAGCCCTTCTGTACGTGCCCAAGCTGCTCGACATGAGTCTGCACTCGCGCGTATCAGTGATAAGTCAATGGCGCATATCACGGATAACGTACCTTCGCGGCCGCTGCACTCCAAACGCCTCCTTCGGTGGACCACTTCTCGAAGACGTCCTTCAAGCGCTCCTCTTGCTCCGGCTGGCTCCAGTAAACAGCAGGCACCTTCCCGTTCGCTGTAGACTTGACGATAGCGCCTGAAAGATCGCGCGCCACGGCCGCGCGTTTGGGGTTCTTCGTGCCATTCACGACACATATAAGATACCTACAAGCAATTGTTCAGCTTCACGCGCGCATACATGTAGCACGGACGAACCTCATCATAAAGTGCCATAAGTCCAAGACAACAAGGATATGAGGGAATGCCGCGAGGATTGCGTTCTTGATTTGACAGCAGTTGTCGACTACTGCCAACTCGGGATCGGCGACACCTAGGAGTCGGAAACGGTTGCTTGTACCCTTCAAGATGTTTTCAATTTCGACGTGAGCTTGCGAGTGCATGTATCGCTGTGGCCAAAAGGTGGTTAGCGAACAATGTAACTGTACTTCATTGTGCAGACGTACCCAGTTAATGATGACGTTGTCCTCGTTGATGACCGTCACGATTCCCCCCTGACATGGCTTGGTACGTGTCTTGTCCTTCTCCACAATCGTCGACTTGTAGGCGGTGCGGAATGTCGCGTCGAGGGAGATAGTGACAGCTGGAGGTGAGTGATAAGTATGCTTGAGTATGAGACGCCCTTGACGCGTACGCGCGGACCGTGAGAACTCTGTCGAAAGTACTCACCCGTCTTTGAGCGCAGGCTCTCTTCCGACTCTGCTTGACGTGTTTGCTCGCTGAACTTGCTGAAGACATCCGTGATCAAGTCGTCCGAGATTGAACGATTGTCATAGCCTGCAACGTGTGTTGCCACGCCCGACATCTCCGGTTTGGAGAAGTTGCGCAACGGAACCCACCGGGCCTGTTGGCCCAACTTCAACTGGCCGCGCGGACGTGTGGCATAGTAGCTCTTGAGGTAAGCGAGCCGCTGTTTATGATAGTGTAGGAGGTGAAGTTCTGCGGAGAGCATGAGTCAGATACTGATCACAGAATTTTCAGTGCAAAGACGTACGGTGGACGTTCTCAGCCAAGCCCGCCGACGTAGCCGAAGGACGGATCTCAACGATCAAGTCAAACAACTCCTGCGTCAGCGCGCAGCGCTTGAAAAAGTGCGGCATCCCCACTGACGCCCGGCTAGTGAGTATTGAGGTTAACGAGACAGACACAGCTACTCACTTGGCAAATCCCAGTGCTCGACTTTCTCCCAGAACCGGTGACTCGTGGTTACGAAGCAGTAACCACTGAGTGGGCCGTCCTCATCGTCCTCGTCGCCTTCCTTCTTCTTGCCCTTCTCGCCTTTCCGTCCTCCCTTCCTGTTGCTCGCCTCACCCTTCTTGCCCTGCCCATACGTCACTTCACAGGTCTTGCATCGAAGCTGAACTCCTATCGCGGTCTCCTCTTGCATGAGGCCGTGCACTTCACGGTGCCCGGTCGCATTCCACCCGTTCCAAGCAACGTCCGACTTCGATCCGGCCAAACGGCAGCGCGGGCATTGGTCGAGGACGTCCGGGTAGTACAGGGGGTGTATGATGTTCACCGGCTTCAGGTAAGCAGGATCTGGCACGATTTCCGGGGTAGCGTTGCGCCGTTGAGCGTGCAGAAATGACGGTGGGACAAATCGCGGCCCGAGTAGAGGTATATTGTGGTTAAGAGGCAATGCGACGACACCGCTCTTCGCCGACGGCCGTGTGACCTTAGCGAGGAAACTGACGTACTCGCAGACCTCCGCCGCAAACATGAGCTGTGGTAGGAACACCGACTGCCCACTCTCTATGCGTTTGTCCCGCCATCCAGTCCAGCGGGTCTTGACCTGTGGGCAACGGACAGCACGGTAAGTGGTGACCATTCTACGATGTAAAGCATATACTTACGCCGTTTATCCATTTCTCAGCATACTTCTGTCGCTCGGCTCCGGTGTACTGCTCCAAGCACCAGTTGCGCACCACGTCAGGCTCGAAGACAGCCATCGTGGCTAGCAGTGTGTTGACGGGAGCTGGCAGGGTGGTGGAGAAGAAGGTGGAGGGATAGGAGTTGCGGGGGATGTTTGAAACACCCTCGCCGCTCCCCTGTCTATATTGGTTCCTCCGCCACCCCAGGAAGAGGACGGCGCGCGCAGTCGCCTCTCGCTGAAACCTTCGTCCGCTGCCTTTGCCCTATGCGGCGACGGCGGTCAGAGAGAATTGATGGTTTAGGTTACTACATACATCGCTTACGGGTGCTGCGTCTCACGCAAGGGTCCAACGCCACATTTCGAAGTTGTGCACACATGTTCCGAGGCGTTGAGGGAGGACGGACTTCATTGTGCAAAGTCGCGCAGCTATTGATTTCAACAGAGCATTGAAAGATTATCAATCAGTCTGGAGTACGAACATATATACGATACACAATTGCTACGAGATCCTCAAGCCTGTACAATGCGTAGGAGGTTTGCATAAAGAGTACTAGAGTTCGCATCACCGTCAATATGCATGTTCAACGTGAAACCAGCATGGAACCCCTTGCCGAAGGGGAAGGCGGCGAGGGTAGTAGGGACTGAATGTATACCGTGTTCGTTGTAGATTGGGAGATCTGCGGCAGCTGTCTAAAATACTTATGAGTAACAAGATACCTCTCGGACCTCGCGAAGGACACTTACCTCGCCAGGGAAACCCTGCCAGCGTAGCTTAAGCTGAGGGATATCGGCGTGTGTCCTGAACAGCATCGACGT
Source organism: Lentinus brumalis (assembly GCA_001792895.1). NCBI lineage: Eukaryota > Fungi > Basidiomycota > Agaricomycetes > Polyporales > Polyporaceae > Lentinus > Lentinus brumalis. Next base: position 2,098,363 of record MARA01000004.1, read on the forward strand.
ATCGACGTCATCTCCGGCTGCGTTTGCGAGCGTACGGACGATGTTGCCCATGGGGCGCCAGTTGATGATCGACAGCTTGTCGTGAGGACGCTGCTGAAGCCAGCATGTCGCCATGGGAGCCTCCAGTATGTCCTCGTCCGTCCTTCCGGCCGTTATGCCCTGACTCGTGAAGTTACACCCATCCCTAGCAATCTCACCGTAAAGGTCGTAGAGGAGCGGGATGATGGGCTGCCGACCAGGAGCCGTCGGGCCTTGACGGCGGTGACAAAGCACGTAGCGAGTCTGCGTGTCTTCTCTACCCTCGACAGCCCAGACGAGTGAGAAACGAGGGCACGTTGCGACGGCGTCCTGGAAAGGGGATAGAATCATCTCCTTTCCGTTGTAGAGATCCACGACAGGCTCCTCGGAGTGGTCGAAGTCGTGTCTCTCCTCGTAGCGCACAGACTCAGCGTTGGAGGTTACCGAGTCGATGGATTGTATGGACATCTCGTGGTCAGACATGGCGAGGCGTAGACGATAGCAGGCGTTGTGAACGGCGTGAGGATGGGCGAGATAGCTGAGGAATGCTGAACAATGGGAGCTGCGAACAGCGACATCTATATACTGGGGCCGCCATGGTGTCGACGCTCGACTTGGCGTTGCCGCTGCTCAACCCCTCCCTCGGAACACTGCCCAGAGCCCCTGGTGCAGATGCGGATGTCGGGTATGACGCTGCACATCTTCGCGCGGGTGCGCGGTGGATGGACGTCGGTGCGGAACTTTGAGTTCGGACTGGGCGCTGCGCTAGAGTTGTTTGCATCAGTAGCCGAGCGAAGCTTTCCTGATTTGGCAGGACTAGGTTCGCTTGAACTGACCTAGGTTCACGTTGCCTGCGCATGGATCGTATGGGCTGCGGGAAGCGGCCACTGGTGTGGAAGGTTATGGGGAGGCTGAGAGTGAACGAACCACTTAACCTCTCACCAGTGGTGTCACACCTTTCCCCCTAAGTCGAGTGGCACCCTGGGTGCTTTTCCGCGCCCCTTCGGGGCGCCCTGGGCCGCCGAGCGGCCCGCCTACGGCGGGCCAGACCCTTGGAATGACCACTTTGCCGAATAACTTGGGAGTCTTGGGGGGACACTTCCAGTTCCAGGCTGTACTTTCGTGCTGCGCAATACGTGTAGGGGTCGGATGATGTGCATGTCCGATACCACATCCGTCAAGCTGCCCAAATGCAAGTGGACGTGGTTTGCGAGCTTCCGAAGCTTCCGCTCCTGGCTGTGCCACAGCTATAAGCTTGCAGCAACCCTTCGAAAATTTGCCGGGCACCCGGCCGCCAGAGGAGTCAGGACAAGTACGGCTTCCACAGCTGCGAACCCGTGGTGGTTCAATTGACAAGTCTGCGCGCATATGATCTGCACTGCATCCTGCATCCGCTGCCAAGCGGCAGTGTTCCTTATGCCGCAAGCTCAAGCTCTCCTCAGGCCTCAGTACTCACACAAGTACTCAAGCTCAAGACCCGCCCATCCCTGTTCCCATCGCCACATAACGCCATACGTTGTCTTCCGCACGTCGGGCACAACCCCGCCACGCGCGGCGCCAAGTAGCCTCGAGGGAACGTAACGCACGCCGCCGCGCGGGACCCTGGACCTGTGCCTCTCGCCCCGTGCCTGACCCTATGTCGCCGTCACGCAACTCAACGTTCAAACGTTCAATTGTGAACTGATAGCGATACGCACGCAGTCCCGTCACTAGTACTGGTCAGGAATCAGATCATCATCTGCTGCATCCATACCGCACCTTGAAGAACGGTCAAGCCCGGCGGCGTGCCAGTACTAGTGAGCTCCAGCCTCAACCCCACTTCGGGTTACGGGCGGGTCGCAAAACCGCACCCTTCCTCCTTCGAGAAGGAGAGACGAGGGGCCGTGGCGCGATACGTGCACGCATCCGGTGTCACAAGGGGCAGAGGAACAGGAGGCCCTTGCCCGTTATATTCGCGCGCGGCGGGAGCAGGACGAGGGCGTCGGATGAGTGCTCTACCTAGTCTCAGAGCTAACGTCGCCGGATGATCGAGTGTGCTACGCATCTGACAGCGACAGGCAAGAATCAAGATTGTCAGTTGCGGCTTGTCAGATACGTTGCGGTCGGGTCACAGCGGGCAGACATTTTTTGTTTTGTGTGTTTTGTGGCATTGAAATTAGTGCAGTGATACGTAGCAGCGGTGTGACATGAACCGATAATGAATGGCTCGCCGGCCACCTCTCATTAACGCGGCCATTCGGATAATATGGTGGGTGAGCTGCGCGTCTGAGCGCAGATACTCGGGCGGAACAGGGAGACGAGGTGCTTCGACTGTGCCAATTTGCCAATTTGCCGATATCTTAGACCCGACGTGCGCGGCGAGAGGAAGGAAGACCATGATCCTGATTCTTTGAATACTGAGTCGTGGCGAGGAACGGGTGTGCGGGAGTGCGCCCGGGGCTGGAACGGGGCGCACAGACTAGTCCGTGCGACTGACGGTGACTCGGAGAAGCAAGTCAGAAGCCGCGCTGGGCGAGCCAGCGGATTACGTCGGTCTTCCAGCGTCCGCCGGAGATGACTACATGCTTCTGGTGCACCGTCTGGACGCGAATGCGCTCCGCCTCGCTCGACCCGGCCGGGAAGAGGGTGCGCGCGAGGTCGTCTGCGAGCGCCTGTGGAATCATAGCATTTTGCGTGATTGCCCGGACGGCCGATGGCAGGGGAAGAAGGGCGATGGGGAATCACAATCGAGGGACCGCAATTGGCGAATCACGGATGCGCAGGCGGGTTGGCGTGTGTGTGGGCGAGCATGGTGTGTGGACAGACGAGGCACGGTTGTCGGGTTCCGGATGGTGTAACGCGTTATATCAGTGGCGAGAGGTCAGCGGGACGTGTGCCAGCGTGCGATGCCGTGACGGTGTTGCAAAGGAAATGGTGTCGCGGGTTCGGCGAATGATTGCGGCGCGGCAGCGATAGAGGCGAGTAAGGAATGGAAAGTCAGGATGCAAGGATGTGAAGCCGTCAGCACGCGCGGGAAGAGAGGAGAGAGGAGAAGGAAAGTGGCCGTACATCTGCGTTGCCCTCGACGTTCCGAATCTCAACGAGATATCTCGTGCCACCGTTGCGGATGTCGGTGTACACGGGGATGGAGCCACGGGTGTTGCGGCGGACGAGATACGGGAGGGTCGACGTAGGCGAGGTGGCGTGTTGTGCGGCCTGGGAGTAGAGGCGCGCCTGGCGGAGCGGGGCCGCAAGGACGGGGCGGAGTAGCGAGAAGAGCATCTGGATGTTTGAGGTCGAGATGGGGCGAGAAATGACGGATAATCAGCAGCAGGTGCAGCGAGAGGCACGGGCGTACGCACCGCAGTACGAGTGCGAAGTGAACCTTCTAGAGCTGTGTCGAACGCACGCAGCACGACTCACGCACGACGGGAGGAAGAGAGACAAACGGCGAGAAAATCAGCCGAGATGGGGCAGCGGGGTCACAGTCGGCTAGGCGCTCCAGGCGTACGCGGGAAACAACGCGCCGCCTCGCACATCACCCACACCTGTCTCAGCTGCAGAGCGTGTTCCCAGTCTGCCACCAGCAGCAGCAGCAGCAGCACAGAAGATGGCATGCACGCGAGCAGCAGGCGTGGGTCCGCGGGCAGCGTGACGCGTGACATGGGGATCTGCAGCGGTGGATCTGACAGCGCATCTCCTCCTCCTCCCGTTCCTTTCTCCCGGCTCGGCGGCGTCCCTCTCCCCGTCCTAGCTACCGCCCCGTTTCAATTTATAACTTATCCGATGCCGCCTTATATTCCCCACCCGTCCCTCCTCCTCCTCTCCCACTTCCACCATGCTCCCAGACTGCCTCCTCCACGACCTCCCCGCCCATAGCCACCGCCGCCCCGTCCTCCCGCCACCACCACAGATGCACAACCACAGGTCCGCCTTCTACCCGCAAGACTGGCGGTCACAGCTCCCGCAGTCCGCCCTCTTTGCAGGCGCACTCGCTCCGTCAAACTGGACAAACGCAGGGCCCTCACATCCTGCGTCGCTCTGGCCCAACGGTCCCCCGGAGTTTCTCCTGCCATTCCACCACTACTCGACGCGAGATTACGACGGCGCGGGCTGTAAGTCATTCATCCAATATCATGTCACACACGCCTCTCATGTCCGTGGCCCTCTAGATTCGCTGGCCCGTTCAGACACTTCGTCCGCCGTCTCGCGCGACAGTGACCTCTCTCCATCTCCCGAAGTGGCACAAGTCGTATGCAACGCGCCCCTCGTCGCACCCATCCCGCTGCCATACCACTCGCCCACCTTCCTCCTCTATGACCTCCCCGATGACGATGAAGACCTCTCCCACCCGCCGTACACCAACCGTCCGCACAAGCGCAAGCGTGCACGCGAGGACGAGGACGAGAATGCAGACGGTCAGGAGGCGCACCCTGCACCCGCCAAACGCCGTTCGATCGCAGGAGGCTGGAATCCGTCCGCAGAGCAGTGGTCAACCTCGTCTGCCCCTCTATCTCTCACTTCCGCAGGTCCACTGCGCCACCCCGCGGCGGCGTTCTCGCGGCGTAATCGAGCGCGGTAGGCGGCTCCAGCTCGGACTCACGTTCGGGGCTCGGACACTCGGAGGCGTCAGATGATGACTTGTCGTTTGCCACCTGGTTGGCTCGCTATCGATTGCATTGCGCTTTGCTTTCGCCGGACATATTCTCTCCCCACATTCATCCCCATTTGCGATGTTCCAATTGCATTCGCCCCATTCTCGCACCTGCGCTACCCACATTCCCCATCATCATCCCACATTCACACTGTATATTACGCATACATGCCGCCCCACTAGTTGCGTTCCTCTGGATCTCTTTGGAACTCGAACATCCCGGCTTCTCGGGACCTTGGTCCAGCCATGCGCGCCGGTTGGATTCCTGGAATGTGTGTGAGTGTCATCGTGGTTCGATGCATGCGGCTTCTCGGGGCTTCTCGCGCTGACTGCTTGACGCCATTCCGGCTTCCCTCACTTCCTCCTTAGCCCGGTATTACGCTTGCGAATTCCACGCTGCGCTCATGAGACGGCCTCGCACCGCCGCCGGTCCACTGTCCAGTGCCACGCAGCCCGACAAACGACTTGCCCAGCACCGGTCCTGGATGATCATACGCCCCTCGGGCTGCTGGCATGACCTCCATTAATGGCCGCTTCGGGCACGGCAGCGCCTCCTTTGCGCGCGATCACCCCTCCTGCATGCATGCTTTCAGTGCCCCTCTCCTCCCGCAGCGCGGTCCACCCTGCAGGACGATCAGGTTCCGGGGCTCACTAGTTCATCAGCCCATGCCAAGTAGACAGCTCACAGGAATGGATGCGTTCGGCACGGTGGCAATACCGTGCGTAACCGCGTATGTCCCGTCGCCGCTTCCCGCAGTGCTCTCCAACTCCCTCAAGTCGGGCCCTGTGTCCGCTGTCACGGCTTGCACGTACAGCACCAGGACTTCTGCGACCGTAACGCTGCGCAGCCGCCGACACCGTGCGTGCGATGCGCGGACACGTCACCCGCACGACGGTAAGTATATTGTGTCCTGTCCTGGGTGCCCTGTTGGCAATGCGCCTGCGCGTTCTGTATATGCTGTCGGATAGCCGTTCCACGGACCACGGCGCATGCACCGTGGGCCGTGGCGCTGTTGCGTTGGCTCGACCGCGCGCGCGTACGCGATATGGCATATCACCGCAATCTTCTAATAGCGCCGCGTCTTTATTCGTCGATGCCGGCTCCATCTGGGCCTCCTTCTGGTCCGAGTCGCTCGCGCAGCAGGCCCTGTTTCACGCGGACGTCTCAGCATGAGCTTTTAGCGTCCGGGTCTCAGTGCGTGTGCGGCGTGACACTGACAGGGTCATCTTCCGCGACGTGTCAGGCGTATACGTACACTGGTAAGCACTAGTCATCTGTATAGCTGGGTTCCGTGTTCCCGATCCTCTGAATCAGCCTCGAAGGTGCGTCAGCGGCGCATACAGAAGAAGTGTTTATCGCCGCACATACAGCGACGCGGTTCCGGACGGAGTGGGTCTGACTACATACTCCAGTGGTGCAAGTACATACTGTCATCGTGAGCAAAATGTGCAGCGACCGGCGTGGCACGGGTAGTAGCAGGGTGCGGGCGAGCTTGTTTCCAATATTTCGAAACCGCCGCCTGCTTCCGAGTCGCATTCCCGTACGTTCTCCGGGAGGAGGAGTGGATATAAGTGCGTTGTAAGTAGCGTCCTGTCGCGTTCGGCGGTCTTGCACGGAATCCACGGGACGGCCGAGTGTTGCCTCCTGGGAGGATTGTGCGACGATGGATCATCTCGCCGTCGCTCACCGGATGCATCTGTCAGACTGGAGTCGAAGACATATGGATGAATGGGCTCATCTCAGTCAGGCTCGCAATTGAATATTCAGTCTGACGTGCGAGTCGTAAATCTCCTGATGTCGATTATGCAGACTGTATAATTTAATAGAGGCTGTCGGCACTCCTCGAGAACTCCAATTTACTGATGAAGGTCGCAGAACAGGATGCGGGATTGCAATTGCAAGTACTTAAGTTGAAGTGGTGGATGCAGTGATGGCCCTGATGGTGTGATCCAGCTGCGCACCCGAATCTCCACTGCATCCAGGCGCACATTTCAGTAGGAGGCAAGGGAAGACGAACGGTGCAGATGATTGACGTCGTCAGGTGGACGTCCAACGTTTGCGAAGATCGTCTGCGGAGCGGTCGGATAATACGAGGGGTTTGAGCTGGAGCTTGCTCCGATGATTCGATGTCTGTAACGCGGCATGCATCCCGTACACACTCACGAATTGAATAAAGACCGAAAATACATCCAACTGCGGCCAGGACGATGTGCGCATCAGTGATCCGTGTTAGTCCTCGAAACTCGCGAACGAGATGTAGAGGGGCGACTCGGTGCACCACTGCGGTGCCTCTCGTATTCAGGGCGTTGATGAACGCCTCCCAAAGTACGGACTGTGATACCAAGCACAAACTGCGCCGAGCCTGCACTTGACCGTTTCGGCTTACGCTCATTGCGGGGCTTCGGCGACCGATGATCAACACGCTAGGATGGGAGGTGCTGGACAGGCACGATTTTGCGGTCAGAAGGCCGAAGCAAGTCGGACGGATGAGATGTGACGTTGCTGGCCAGCGCACAGATTGCGTGGTCTGATGCGATCCGCGAAGGACAGACGGACGATACACAAACATGTTCAATTCAGACGGTCCCACGCAGAGCTATCGCATGTGGCGGGCGGCGACCGGGGGCGGTGATCTACGAGAGTGTGAGTGTACCGCATGATATTAGGAAGAGCGTGACGGGACATCAATGGGACAGATGAGCAGACTGGAGGAGACCGTGCCGGCACCGAGCCTCGACTAATCACTGAGGATAGCTTGCACAACATTTGCGACACGCAACTGTCGCAGGTCCGTATATGTCTGTGCAATAATCACAAATGATCAGAGCCCTGTCGCGCTCAAGAAGAAAAACAAGGGAGCAATACCTGTCCGCATCCAACGAAAATGATGGGCTGCCCGGTAACGTATGTCATAGACAATGCGGCGCCAACCTGCAACAAACGACAAACGACAAGGGTCAGCACGCACTCCGGCACATTGATGGACGCGGCACAGCTGCGCATTGGGAGCGGCAGCGAGAACAAGCAAACACGGTCAAAGGCGCACCTTGTCGTCGACGGTGTCCCACTTGGTGACGAGCATCCCATCGATACCACGCTCCTGGCCGCCAGACGCAGCGGAGAAGTCGCGCAGCGCGCGATCAAATTTCGTGAGCTGGTCGACAGCCTCGTTTCCGACCAAAGCTTCGCCAACAAAGATGATCTTATCCGGGGTGTTCGTCGCGACAAGCTGTGAGGGTTTGTTGAGAAAATGTCAGTCACACTCGTCGGCGTGAACAAAGTGTGAGACTTGTCGCACCTTTGCCAGCGCGCGCATGAGAGGCTGTATTGTTGAGAACCAGCATCAGCTATCTGTCTGAGGTGGCGTATGCAGAGCGCTATTGTCATACCTCGTTGTCCTGCATGCGACCGGCGGTATCAATGAGAACGACATCGAAGTCGTTATCGCGGCCTAGGAGATATCAGTGACCGTGTCTCCCGGCGGTACGTAGACATGAAGACATACCGTAAGCTATAGCTTCCCTTGCGATCCCAGCAGCGTCTTTGCCATATCCGCGTTCGTACAACTCCACGCGCCCCTTGCTGTTTGTTGCTCCGTCGACGCCGAGCATCCCGAGGTTACGGACATGGACTCGAAGCTGTTCCACGGCGCCGCTCCTGTAGGCGAGATTTGGCAATCAGTGGCGTATAGCGAAACTTGCACCGAGTTGCCCACCGGAATGTGTCACACGCTGCGATGAGCACCCGGAAGCCATTCTGAATTAACCAGAAGCAGACTTTCGAGAGATTCGTACTCTTGCCGACGCCGTTGACCCCGACGAAGGTGATGCTGTACGGTAATCGTTTTTGGGAGGCTGCTACGGGCGTCGTCAACTTAGTCCGAATGGACAGGAGCAGGTCGGTTGACGTCTTGGGCGTGAGTATGCGCGTGATGGAGTTGGACAGCGCTTGGCGAACAGCGGAGGTCGTAGCTGTGAAGGAGTAGTCGTGAGTATAGCAAACAAACCGAAAAGGGACACCGCGCGTACACTGAAAACCGCCCACTTTCTTGCCGACCAGGCTCTGACCAACGTCATCGCAAACTTTGTCGGCGATTTCCTTCGCAACATTCTTCTTCATGAGATGTTGCTTCATCGCCTCCAAGACAGGTTTCAGATCTTCCTCCGTGAGGACCTTTGAGCCTGTCAGGCGCGAGAAGATGGAGCCAAGTGCGCCTAGAGAGCCAGACGCGGGTTTCGCGTCTTGACCGCCCTTCTTGAGCACCTGCGCGATGACGTCGTCCGCGTTCTTGTCACTCTGAGAGCCAAACTCCCAGTCTTTGACCTCGTACAGACCATCCTGCGTACGGGTGCCAAGCGACCCATTGTCAACAAGCGCAGACAAATCGAGAGAGCTGGCGGGGCCGTCAGACACAGAGCTGTCGTAGCTGTAGTCCAGCGAAGCCATGTCGTTCTCAGTGGGCGCCGCCTCGCCCCATTTGCGTTGTACTTTGGCCCGAGACTTGCGCTTCGAGGTCGGGGTCTCGGAGCTGGTAAAGTACAGGAATTAGCATCATAAAGCACGGTGTGATAGCGCATACAGTGACTGACTCGGATGCTGGAAGACTGTCTCTTCCACTGCCGACGTCCGTGCGACCCCGACCGCGTCGGCTCGCCTGGCCCCCTCGGCCACGAAGCCTATTTTTCAAGGCTTGCACATTCCGCGCAATTTGCTCTTCGTCCTGTACTTCTGCGTTGGACTGTGACGGAACTGTGTCCATGTGTCAGCTGAAGCAGAGCGGGCCTGGTCGATGCAAGAGCAAACTCACTCGTACTCGCATCTTCGGCAGGCGGCGTCACATCAATCACCGCACGGGCAGGGTGAGCGACCCGGGTGCGGCGTTCCTGCAGAGGTAGCGACAGTCCACAATCAGCCCACTATGCATAGCTTATGCCAGATTTGAAGAAATCTTGAGAACGTTCACAAGCAGTGAGTCGCACCAACGACGGCGGATGAGTCACCGGATGTTCTGGGGCGAGTTCTCTGCAGTCTCTTTTGCGCAGGACGTTGCCTCACTGAGCTAGCGTGGGACTCGAGGCATTGTCCCTGCCTAGCATGTCAATTTGGGGCAGATGGCACATGTCCGCCAGTGACTGGTATCATGATTGGGGAATATAGAGGACTGGGTGTACGAACCTGGGCGGCCTTGTCCTCGAGGCCACGGAGAAGCTTGTCAAAGACCCCGTCCCAGCCCTCAAACGCTTTGCGGAAGTTCCATGACGCGGAAGGAGCGGCCGAAGAAGAGAGCTTAGCCGAGCTTGTGACATGGAGGGACGCGACGAAACTAGCCAGAAATGGCTGGAAGAGCTTGATGAAGAGGGTCTTGAGTGCGAGCAGCAGCTCGTCAACGTAAGTCAATTGCAAAATGCGCTGGTATGCGACCTGCAAGGATCCATTGCCCACGAGTCGGCGCGAGGATGCATTGGGGAGTAAATTCGGGACGTACGACGAATATGAGCTCTAGGTCGTTCACGAACGTCCACTTGACGGCATAACCATCCTTCTCGTACTTCCCGTCGGAGCTCCGGCCTTCAATAAGTGATTCGCGCACGAGAGAGTTGACAGGGGAAGTAGAGGATGCTGCGGTATGGGATGCTGCAGGAGTGAATGATCGCGACCATAGGACAACGCCGCCTGCAGCACGACCTTCTCCGTCAGCTCCCCGCCCCAAGCCACGACGACAGGCAGGTGCGTACCCTTGTGCGAGATGGAGCAGTGGTCGAGCATGGTGAAGAACGGGAAGAGAGCAAGAGCTTGGCTCTGTGGCTGTCGGGTGACGGGGAATCCTGGCACGGTGTAGCGCCGGAGATCTACCACGTTGTCCGAGATCGCGTTTAGGATCGCGTCTGTCCCGAAAGCGCGTTCTGGGAACACACGCTGCAACGCGTCGACGCGTTCCTCGACTCGAACCTCCTCTCTGTTCGGCTTTAGAAGCCCCCATTCTTGTATATGAATTCGTTCGTCTCTCGAGTGCCCTCAGTTCATTTTCCCTCAGTTTCCCTCCCACCGTTCCATCCATACGTTGAAACTCGCCCTCACCCCCGTAATCGATCGTAGTGCGTAGGAGACAACCCTCACTTGCTCAGATGCAGCTGCTAACCACAGAGATATTCAGGAGATGAACCGACGTCAGCTCAGCGTTACGACTAACTCGTACGAGATCACGGCGCTTCCCACTTCCCCCTACTTCCACTTCGACGGTAAGTATGCACTCCGACTCAGGTCCATCAGGTTGACGTAACGTGACGTACTAACCTTGTTCATCGCAGTCGGTAAATAGCTGCCGCGAAGCATTGCTGCCGCATTCCCTCACGTAGCTTCTTAGAAATCGTACCTCCCTGTTTGACGAAGGGCCGCAACTACGAGATCATCGACCGCCTCCAGACTGACAACGCAGATGTCTTCAACCCTCGCCCTGTCTTCGATGGGAGGAAGAATATGTTTTGTCGACGCGACATCAGGGGCGGCGACGTATGTCTCCCTATGAACTTCGTCCAAGTCCTTAAGCTCACCCCTTATTCACTTGCAGTATCCCGTCGCGATGGGACGTGACCGGACCAAGATCACCCACAAGGTCACCATCAAGAGAGTCAACGTGATCAATCCGACGTAGGTCCTTGTAGATCTCACTTAGTAGACTTGTCATAACCTCGTGTTAGTGACGTGCAGAAGCTCTTGCGCCCGCGGCAGCAAGGAGACAGCGCTGAGCTGAACGCGATGTCGCTGAACTTACTGCAACTGATCGTACGCCAGGCTCCCAATCTTCGACACAGGTTCCCTGCCGACGCTCGTTCGTTCTACGTCGAAACGAACGCGCGGGACCTGCGCATCGGTCTCTCCGCATGGCGCGGGTTCTTCCAGTAAGTCGTTCAACTCCAGCTACACTGTCCTGTAGTCATGACATATTCTACAGGAGTGTGCGACCGACACAAGGACGGCTCTTGATCAACATCGACGTCTCTCACGCGGCAATGTAAGTGCACCCGTATCGCGAGGATTCGTGCACATGAAGCTCAACGTGTATGCAGTTATACGCCTGGCCCATTGATCGAGACCATGCTCCGCTATCTCGAGCTGAGGGACGTGCGGGATCTGCAGAGCATCAACCCACCCAACTTCGCCAAACTGCGCACCTTCCTCAAGGGAGTGCACGTGGCGATTGTCATACCAGGGCAAAGCCGGGACCGTCGACCCCCTCGTCCGAGACCTATTTCAGAGCTCATTCCCCACGCTGCTCTGCAAGAGTTCGACAAGGACGGCGAGCGTCTCACAGTGCAAGTGCGTACCTGAGAGACATGTCTTGCCTTGGCACTAACTTCACGACACCCTAGCGTCACTTCGAGTCGAAGTACAACCTCCAACTCCGGCACCCGCGCATCGTCGGCGTTAGGATCGGCAAGACGGCCATTATCCCCGCCGAGTTCTGCCAGGTCATCGGCGGCCAAGTCTACCGAAAGAAGATCCCGCCCCTTGCCCAGAAGGCGTTCCTCGAGTTCGCGACGCAGAAGCCGCGCCTGCGAATCACGGACATCAGGAATGCTGTCAGCAACAACGTGGGTTACTTGGTTTATTCGTTGGTCTTGAGGCTCACAGGTGGCGCACAGACATTCAACTACAGGGACTCGGACTTCATGACGGAGGCCGGTATGCGCGTGCACGAGACACCGGTCGAGATCAACGGCGAGCTCATAGAACCTCCGCCCATCATGTACGGTCCGTCCCGGGGAAGCAACCACCCTGATGTCCTGGTCAGTGCTTCCGACCACACGACGCTGTCGACCTCTTACTGACGCTGCAATACTGTATCACTACTTAGAATGTCCCGTTCAAATCAGGAGCCTGGAATGTCGTCAACAGACGATTCTGGAAGCCTGAGAAGCTCGGGAACTGGGGTGTCGCCGTCTTCGACCGCGCCCAGGAGTCGACCGTTCATCGGTTTGTATCGACCCTGGTCACTAACCTGCAGAAGTTGGGTGAGTGCCCGCGAGTATGTTGTTCCTTTTGAGTGCCGAACGGTCCATTGCTGTCAGGGATGACCGTGATGAACCCCCACCCGCCCATCCGACCCGGTAATCCATCCAATCCCGAGGCGGTATGTGTCTAGAATGACCGTGCAAGCCATGAACGCTGACGAGCGCGGTCTGCAGACTCTCCAAGAGCTCACCGCCATCATGAATGGCCCGCAACTCGGACAGCAGCTCGGGAAACCGCAACTGATTCTGGTCATGCTGCCCGCCAACGCCGCCGACTGCCGCAGGACTGTCAAGCACTGGGGCGATATCAAGATGACGATCTCCACGCAGTGTGTGGTGAGTCATCCTCGACGACGGTTGCGTTATGACAGGCTATTCTTGGGGTGCTGACGGCATTTCTACTCGCAGCGCAGCGGCAAATGGGAGCGGTGCAATGACCAGTACTGCAACAACGTCGCCTTGAAGTGAGGGAATATTCCTTGTATATTCTCTCCAAGACACGGTCCACTTATGATCACACGGTAGGATCAACTCCCGGCTTGGAGGAGTGAACTCCGCCATCAACTCGCCTTTCAACGACGTTCTGAAGGAGTCTATGGTCATCGGTGAGTGCGCAATGGCCCTTGCACGCATATACGTCGGCTGACGCCTACCGTGGCTCAAGGTGCCGACGTCGGACACCCCGGTCCTGGCAGTCAAAACAGGCCGTCGGTAGTTGGCATGGTCGCCACCGTGGACCCAGACGTCAACATCATGACTTCTGCGGCGGGCGTGCAGGAGCCCCGCAAGGAGATCATGGGCAAGCTCGACGAGATGATCGTGGTCAGTCCTGCTGCGGCTCCACAACTCGCGATAGATACTTATGGGCGAACTTTGCAGATGGCGCTGAACGATTGGAAGGGGTGGCGCACGCTAAACATCAGGGGATACGCTCAGAACCCGCTGCCGCCGAAGTACATCATCTTCTACCGGGACGGAGTCAGCGAGGGCGAGTTCTCCCAGGTCGCTCAGCTTGAAATTCCTCTCATCAAAGGCAAGTGAACTTGATGCTGTGAATGCGAGTGATGCCTCGGCATGCTGACGTCTGAAGCACAGAGGGATTCCGCAAGTCAGGGCTTCCGGAGCGGATATGGCCAAAGCTGTTGTTCATCGTCGTCGGCAAGAGGTACTTGCACTAGTGCTCCTTCGCACGCAGACTCTAGCAGCTGACTCGCTCTCCTTCACTGCAGACATCACATCCGCTTCTTCCCGATCGAGTGCGTATTCTCAAACAATCATGTGCCCTGACCTCACTTACGCTCGTCGTACCCCTCTAGCGAGCGCGACGGCGACAAGTCCGGGAACTGCCCCGCTGGGCTGTTGGTCGACAAGCACATCACGAACCCGAGCTACCAGGACTTCTACCTCCAGTCGCACGCAGGCCTCCTCGGGACCAGCAGGCCGGCCCACTACGTCATCCTGGATAACCAGACGTCCCTCGACAAGCAAGCGTGCGTACTCCTTGCCTCGCATGATGCTTAACCGCATGTTCCCGACGCTGACACCCGTCCCCTGTCCAGAGTCCAGACGCTGACGTTCCACCTGTGCCACACCTATGCAAGCGCGACCCGCTCCGTCTCCATCCCCGCGCCCGTCTATTGTAAGCCTTGCGCATTTCTTCCCAGTGCTCTGACAGTTACTGACCCTACCCCCCGGGCCCCTCTCTCTCAGATGCTGACGTATGAAACCTTCCCACTTCACCGAGCATGCCGAGTACTGACTTACTATTCTTTCCACAGAAAATCTGCGGCCGCCTTGAGTTCCACTGCGAGAACGGCGCGGGGCTGAGCGACACGGCGTCGAACATCACCGGGGGCTCGCCCGAGTTCGACCTCGTCGAGTGGGAACGCTTGTTCAAGCAGACCAAGCTTAACCGCCACAAGTACTTCATCTGAGGCCGAACGGCCCGGGCATGCGCCTTCCCTCTTACAGGCTCAGTTCTCGTATACGCTGTCTTTCCCTGCTGCTGGTTGGCCGCTGTATTTGTCGTGCCGCTCTGGGTTCTCATTCCCGCCTGACTTTGTTTATCGTGCTCTCTGCATGTACGATCTCACACGTTGTTGGTGTGCACCTCCCCGACTTTGTCTCCCGCTCGATAGCTGGTACCCGCACGCATGGCCTCAACGCTCCGTCGCATTTCTCAACATGTAGCATTTGCTCCAATGTAGCTTCCATAACGTTCTTAACGATCGTCATTCTCGCCGTTCACGCTGGGAGCCTGGATGTCACCTGCACATCGACTGGCCCTTGTCAGCCCTTGTCGTGGGCTCAAGAGAAAGCGGTCCAAGATGGCGATTATACATGTACACAGAACTCGCGATCGTACTCCTACACAGCATGGCGCACCGAATCGAAGGAGCGGATAAGTTAAGTGGCGGGGGTTCTGGTGAAGGCGAAGATGCGAATTCGCGCAAGAACAACAGTAGAATGGCGGAACAGATAACACGCCCGTGTGGCAGACAACTCGACCCAGCCCGAACCTAGTCCTTATACCCACCTTCCATATCTCGCGCCTCGTACGCTTCCCGCATCGCCGCCGATGCCTGCACCTTCTCATACACCGGGTCGCTGAAGCTGCCCGGGGTGAAAGCAGGTGGCCGGTCATCGCTCTCGATCGAGCTCTGGCGTGCGAGCGGGACGCGGTCGCCGCCGTGGCCCGAGCTTGGGGGCGTGATGATGCCCTCAACGTGCTTCGCGGACAGGATGGGCGAGCTGGAGCCGCCACGCGCCATGTGCATGAACTCTGCGGAGGGCGCTGCGCAGGACTTGCGTGTGCGCCGGCGGTAGAAGAGGAACGCGAGGACGGCGAGGGCGATGAGGACGACGCCAGCGATGACTCCGCCGATGATTGCACCGGTGTGGCTGGAGGTGGAGGTGCTGGAGGATGAGGAGTCTGGGGTTGAGGTTGATTTGGGTGATGTGATGCCGCTGGTCGCGGTGCTGGAGGAAGCAGTGTCGGTGGGAGAAGGCGAAGGTTGTGCCGAAGGAGACGGGAGGGCAGCTGTAGACACAAGGGATGGGCACAATATACCATCGCACGAGGAGGAAGACGTACTCGTTCCTGTGTCTGCATCTGTACGCGCACTGCCGGACGCTATGAATGACTGTATGGTGGCCAAAAACGGCAGATTTGGGTCGCTGAGCGTAGTGTAATCCTCGGGATCTTGATATTTGTGGACGGCGTGCGTGAAACAGGCGACCTGGTCGGACTGGCCTCCACAGTCATTGTCCCAGATAGAGGCGTAGGACTGTGTCAACCTGGAGTAGCTGTCGCTAGAGTCCTGCGGAGTGTCTCCCTGTCTGCGACTTGGCTGCGGACGGAGAGCGGGTGAGTGAGTGCGCGGAGGAAGATGCAGCGGGATAGACATGCCGGAGTGTGGGCCGGAGGAGGTGCAGTCAGGACATCATCGAAAGGCATGATCATGAGCCCGGAGCCTTGGGGAGAAAAAAGGTCGGAGAAAGGAAGAAAGGAGGGCTGGGAGAGGGTACTAAGACATGAGAAGACCGGGAGGACGAGGCTGTGGACGAGCGACTACGGGAGAAGGCAGCGGGTGGCCGGGCGCGCAACAGCTTCGCCTTCGCGCTGCCCAGTGCCCGAGCATGATCGAACTCGAGTTCACACACCGCCCGTCCCACACGCACCGCCCACCCGGCCAGCGTCGAGTCTTGTTGCGTCTTGTGCGGTGGACATGGACGCACGGAGCAGCCAGCGATCGCGTGCAGACGGGCACGACGTCATCGCGGTCCGCCCTCCCGGCGTCCTCCCACCTCGCGGCCGGGCTTGCCTGAGCACGTCCATCTTGCTGACCGATGCTCTTGCCCCGACTCGCCCGTCTTGCCCCTTCTCTTCTTTCCAAACGACCACCGACCTACGCGTCCTTCTCCACCACTTCTCCGGCCAAGATGAAGGTCGTCCCCGTCCCCGTCCGCGACGACAACTACGCGTACCTCCTCATCGACGAAGCCACGAACAAGGCTGCTGCCGTCGACCCTTACGACGTTCCCAAGGTACAGGCTGCTGCTGAGAAAGCTGGCGTCCAGATCGTAGCTGGCATTACTACCCACCATCACTTCGATCACAGCGGCGGAAACCAAGTGAGTGCCTCCCTACGCCCACGAAACCTCTCCAGTGCACCCGGCTAACTGCTCGCGCCCGCAGGCATTCGTACGTAACACACCCCGCCCTGCCGTATGCTGCGCATGTAGTGACTGCGGACGCCAATTCCTGTCCAGTCTGCTGCGTATCCGGGCGCGCCTATATATGGCGGGAGCAACAAGATCCCCGCACTGACAAACCAGGTCAAGGACAAGGATGAATTCAATGTTGCCAACATCCATGTCAGGTATGTCATCCATGCGGTGTCCGCTGCGCTGTTCAGCTCCGCAGCAGTCTCTCGCACCTCACACTCAATGTCCTCCCAGATGCCTCGCTACGCCCTGCCACACCCAGGATTCCATCTGCTATTACGTGACGGACAAGAGCGGCAGCCACCCAGGCGGTGTATTCACGGGCGACACCCTCTTCGTCGCCGGGTGCGGCCGCTTCTTCGAGGGCACGGGCGCGGAGATGCACGCCGCGCTCTCCTACCTCGCGACGCTCCCGCCGCAGACGGTCGTGTACGACGGCCACGAGTACACGAAGAGCAACCTCGCATTTGCCAAGTCGGTCGACCCTGAGAACGCTGCGCTCGCGCGGCTCGAGAAGCTCATCACGGACGGCGTGAGCCCCAACGAACGCACGACGATCGGGGACGAGAAGGAGTGGAACCCGTTCATGCGCCTGGACAGCGCGCCCATCCAGTGCGCGGAACTTCCCTTGTCTCTGGAGTGTGGACGCATGTGAGCTGATGTCATCTCTGGTGCTGCAGGAAAGCCACTGGCGGTGGAGAACCCGGTGCGGCGATGGACGCCCTCAGGACACTCAAGAACAATTTCAGGGGGTGAGCGCGGTATGTGGTTCTCCATTCATCGGTTGTCGTTCTATCTAACATTATAGCGGTGCGCTCCAGGCGCAGCTATCTGTGAAGACATGGAAAGGAAGCAAATGTATCAACACTGCGCGTATCAAACTCTGTACTTGTACGTTGTTCGTCACCACATGGATGCTTGAGTGGACGAGTTTCTCTTTGATGGTGTCGGACTCGGCGCTGGTGATTGTTTGTCCATTTGAATAGGTGCGTCATAGTCGTACACGTTCGGTATCCGGGACGATCGACTGACATGACGCGCTCGGCAGCGAGGCTCGTGGTTCAGATCTGCTGTGTACGTACGCCGCGAGAATATATCTTGTTCCTCGGAGATGCGGGCGAGATCGAGAAGCCGCGGCGGGCTAGTCCTGTTTGGAGACTGCCTGCCAGAGAAACAAACGGTTCGTTATGCAGTTCCAGAGGGGTATAGTAGACACGGAAAGTGTCCTCCTGCGCGGTGTGTGTGCGGGCGCAGCGGCGACGTATGTCCGTGCAGAGCCCATCGCAGGAAGACATGTTTTTGGCTTGTATGTTTCCATATGTCGCGCCTCCGGGCATGCGCTGAGACCTGTAGACTGGGGGCCGGGGCCGTGCGCGGGCGTAACGGAGCGACTCTGACGCAGCACGGCGGTCTTCAAGTTTCCGAGACCGGGAGCCTGAGCACGAGGACTCGCACACTACTTAGTAGTCGGACTCGCGCTCTGATCTATGGGGACTCGTGTACTTATTCGAATTCGCGAGTCTCCGGTATGTACTAGTACAAGTCGTAATCCACTCTACTCTACACTAGTATGGAACCCGTATCGCCCTCTCCGCTGTGAACGCACCCGCCGGGAACTGCGCACGAACACCGTCGGCGACTTGGCTTCATCCGGGATCTGTACACAGACCTACCCGTCCGGAAGCTGGCCCCGAGCGCGTCCGTTCACCGGACAAGCTGTCCCGCCTTCCGGACGCGTCTTCGCGCGGAGTCCGTCTGCGAACTCAGGCAGATATGCGGTTAGTCGCCAGTGTACCCGCCGAGCCGAGGGTGTATGTAGTTCCACCTAGCTGGCAGCCGCCGCTTTTCGGGGAATATGCCGCCGTCCGTGTCGGCCGTGCCAACATTCAAGCACGGCCGCAGTGCGCTGCCGGGAAGATCTGTGCAGTCTGGATTCTCTGCTTCCTTCCACACGGTGCAGGGACGCATGGCGTGCGACAGTGCCCCGGTTCTCGATTCCTGCCGGAGAAATCAGAAGGTCAGCACTAGGGCCGGTATCGAACTCAGACTCACCGCAGTACAGGCAGCGGTCAGCGACCAGAAGAGGGACTCGTAGAGACGTCGCGTGCTGTATACACACCGAGTGTAGACGGCAGCATGTCTGGTGTGCCGGCGTCGTCGAGAAGCACAAAACCAGGGGTAAGGACTCGTCGCCAGCACGGCATCGGGTCCTCAAGTACCTGCAACTTGAAGGAGAGAACAACCGGTCAGCACGGCGAATGGCGTCGAAAACAACGCCTCGTGCTGCTGAAAGGGGCAACAGAGACGCGCAAGAAGCTCATACCTTGACGTCTGGATTACGCCGTAATGCGAACCGGCCCCGCCGCTGTGAGCCTTGTAAGTATCTTGCCGCTTCCGCGCTCCGCCATCCGAGAGCTTGACAAGTCTGCCAATCTGAGAGTGTGCGCAGCGTCGAGTGGCCGTGTACTAAGTTACTACCACTGGCATCAGCCCATTTGTCATGAACCGGGTTCTGAGAACGCACCGATAGACTCCAAGTCTAATACAAGTTCCACGTTCCTGAAGCGAAGCCGGTGGTGCGCACGGTCCACACGCTTTGCAGTCGTACCTACTCAGCTGCAGATGGTTGAGATAGCGTCAGCAAGTCACAGACGATGCAAGATACGGTCCCATAAGTAACGTACACTGAGCGGGACAGACACAAGATACACCCCAAGAGTTGCTGCCGGCCGCTTCGGAAATGCCGGGCGTCTACTGGGACGGAGTCGGGCGAGACCTCGAACTTGCGCGATCGGCGTCGCTCTGTCTTCTTCTCCACCATAGACATCGTCCATGTCTCCACCCCTCGCCTTCCGCCCGCCGCCAGTGGTTCCCCGTCTACCGGTGCCCGCCGCACGTTGCACGCGACGAGCTCATGCTTGCGGCCAGGTAGGTGCTTGCTCTTGGTCTGTGCACAGTCCTTGACGTCAATATCGGCCTTGGTGACAATCCGTATCCTCTCAGAGGCGACTTCGAGAGGCTGAGGGCCGTGACGAGCTATGCAAGTGCCATATGGTCAGCCGTGCTGCTCTGCTACTCAGTAAGTAAGTATATGCGTGCTCATGCGTACCTGCAGTCTGATGTAGCCGATCCTGAGGTCTCGAGATTCTCTTGCTGCGTCGACAAGGCTATGTGGCTATGGCTTGCGGTCTTCTCGTGGTTGCTGCTGAGCAAGGTAAGTCGTCGCGTCGAGGAAGTCCGCGACGCGTGACGTCATGGTGCCCCAAACAGGCAAGTCGCGCGAGCACAGACGCGTACTTACTTACCGGCTCTCTGCTGGACTTGGCTCTCTTCGCGGGACTTCCCGACCTTGGAACACCCCCTCTGTATCTACTAGTGCGTGAGCATTTGGGTAGACTCCTCAACACGGGAACAAACCTCAGGTACGTACTGCTTACTTACTACCGGGCTTCGACAAGTTCTCAGCGCACATTGTACCGTTGCGAGCGTGTCCAGTGCCTGGGCTGTGACCTGGACTGAGTATCCCAGATCAGAGTATAGTATGTGGTACGTACCTCTGCTGACCCATATTGACTCAGCCGTGAGCGTGAAGTAGGTATTGCCAGATGTGCAGAACGCGTGCTGACCACCAAACGGGCCTGTCCTCATGTCCGACTCCTCTGAGTCGACGGCCGAGGAGGCAAGTTGCTGACGCGTCTCATGTGAGACGAGGTGCAGGTGAACTCTATTGGAGGTGGGATGCTCTGCATTGCTCTGGGAAGTGACCGCACTTTGATCACTCACTCGAAGTCCAGTCTTGGCTCACCTACAGTCTTCGGATCTGCTCGGTCTCCTCTGAGTTGGAGTCTGACTCACCAACCAGCAAACCACATCTCTGAACGTGTTGTAAGAAGGACAAATCTGTTGATGCGCCCGAGAAGTGCTTGAACATGGAAGGCTCTGGAGGATTCCGAATGGACAGTGGACTCACTGGGCGAGCCAGACATGTTGAGCTCAGCGGACGGCGCATCGAGGTTGGATGGGTGTGGTGTGACTCGGAGAGAGTCTTGGACACTGATTGGTGTCTCGGCTGCGGAAGGCTCTGGCTGGCCGCTCTTCGTGCCTATTACGCTATTAGGTCAGAAGCAGGGGCCTCATTCTGTCAGGGCTCGCAAAGATTTCCAGAACGACGGAGCGCTGGGCGAAGCGTCCTGCCAGGCTGCATAATGTGTTTACCGCGGAGTCACTGACACCTGCCCTCTGAGCTCTCTACGCCGCAACTCTGCCGTATCATCAGTTGCCTAGTCCTGAATATTGTGTACTCAGTACATAGGTACTGACCTCAGATTTCAGTGGTATGAGTCACATCGGAGAGCAAGGCTCAGCAAGCCTGGCTATCTATCGCATGCGGTGCAAGATCAGAATCAGAAAGAATGCTCAGGAACCTGAAGCGGACATCTTTGTGTGGGAATGGTCTGGACCATGCAGCATGCCATACGGCTATCGCCTTTTCCAGCATGCAAGTCGCCCAAGGTGGCATACCGAGCCCTTCCAAGTCAACCCATACGATCACATACTACACCATTCGGACCATGACCTTGACTTGAGGAATGTGTGTGCCAGTTTGTGCTCACCTGGAAGTTCAAGGAAAACTGTACTGCAAAAAGACGTACAGGACTGCAGGATTCATTCTATCAGAACGAGTCAGCAAGCAATTAGCGAGGAAAAGACAGGGAAGGACCCTGAAGATGCCAGAAGCTAGAGGCTGTCCACAACCGAGAGAGCCCATGTGTTACCAAGTTCAAAAATAGGATGCCTTCAATAGTAATCTTCCGTTGCGCTGTTGGAGATTCAGGGTGAACAACAGGCTTGACATTGCTATGAATGGACCGCTATATGCAACATCTTCTGCATTACGCAGGTGCCAGTGAATATAATCAGTATGAACTCTAATAGACCAGCACACAGGCCAATTCCTTCTAGAATCTGCGGCCTGCTCAGGAACTTTTGAGGAGGCTAAGTTCTAACATTCATATTCAGATATCCAACAGCGACCATTGACAGCGAGAAATCCGATAGTTGAGGCACCTCTAGGCCTGCGGCCGACCTCCGGCGTCCGCTCATGACAGCGGCTATCGCCGTGACTTTGCTGAGTGGTGACTCTTTCACCAAGTTTGAGCCCAAGTCTTACAGCCTTGCGCTGACCAGAAACACAGCGACTCTAAAATATAGCAAGTGGAACTTGTCTGAACCGAAGCAGTGCCACTGCTGAGTACTTAAGTGGACTTGGGGACAAAAGAGGGCTGCAGAAAGGGTGTCACCAGGCAGTGTACACTGCTAGCGAAGTCTGCAATATGTACTGTGCAGGGAGAGTGAGCATCAGGGGCATGAACGCAAGAGTAGAAGGAGAGGAACTTGAAGAGGCGCGACATCACGCGCTGAGAGATGCTTCGACGAAAAAGGCAACCTAGACGCTCTTCGACACGGAACGCCTCCCTTGCTCTCTGGCCGTCCTCCACTGTCCTGCTCAAGATCGGTCATCACTGGCACATCAAACACGTGAGCTGACTGTGCTTGCTGAGATAGAAGTTAACTTACGAGATGAGGGCTAACGGTATACTTCGAATCTCGAGGTTCTGGACTAAACCCCTCGTCGTGCACGGCCAATTCACGACGGATATACTCAGAAAAACGAGGATCACCACCCTCAAGCTCCCAAAATAGGTTTGTGTAGGCGCTGCTATATGCTGATATTCTGAGGACTGCTCACAATGTCCGGAATTTACAGGCAACAGTGCTAATTGCTTGTATTCGACTACCTTGTCCCCATGCCTTCATCCGGGGGCGGTACAACAAAATTACGGGGCACTGTCCAGCCATCAACCTTCTGGCGTCTGTCTCACGCTAAGCGGTTAGCCGTTCTGCGTTCTTGACAGCTCCGTGCATCTCGAACCGTCCGTGCGCTGTTTCTCTGTTCAATATTCCCCCTGCCCGCGTAACCCGCCCGTTCTTCGGTCGGACTCTGCGAGTCATGCACCCAGATCGTGAGACTGTGAGTGCTCAACAAAATAAGGTTCAGCTCGCTGAACTCCCGTGACTCGTAGCTGTCCTCCGTTGCCTATAAGAACCCCGACAGACCGCCCTCTCTCCCGCGGTCCCCCGCATATCCTTGTCCCCTTTCCCTCCCTCTTCGCGCACCCCGTTCATACTCCTTACTTTACTAAGCCCTTATATATTATTGATCTCGTTTACGTTCACTATTCATGCTCCCTCCACATTCACCTCAGCCTTGAGCTTGACCTCGAACATCTGTCGAGTACATCCCTTGCCGTCTACCATCTCGCCGCTCACATGTGCTCTTTCTCAATTCCTCGCGGCCCTCCCCCGTGCTATTGTGTCTCGTCTACAATTGAGTACCTACGTACACATGGTCACAATGCCGTGTCGCATGAGGCTTACTGACTGGCTCGACACTCCGTACATATACAGGTTCAATGACACCCGGACCTGCACTACAAGTCCTCCCTCCTCGACACGTACCCAGGTAAGTGCTGGCACACGTCTCTCAGCTATGCTCTTTGTCGGCGGGAATAACACACCTTGCGTACAGAGACTCGACGATTACGGACCACGGGTGCTCAAGGTATGCCTCCGAGTCTATCACCTCTCTTGTGCATTCGCATGCTCACCTTTACTTCGTTGGGTCCCTGCACAGTAGTTCACTGCTCACGAAGAATGCTATACCCGCACGCGTATCAGGTAAGGGTGTCGCCATGCTAGACATAGTTCCGATCTCTGAACTCTTCCGCTCGAGCTTAGAGCACTCCATTAGGCCCCCGCGTCGGTCCACACGCACACGACTTCATGGGTGCGTTTCTAGCGTAATTTCGCCGCGCATGATACTCGCCGACTTGTTCTTGTCATTCCAGGACACCGAGAGTGAGCCGATCGGCGATGCATGCTCTCCGGCTTCCGCTGATGCTTAGTCGGAGACAGCCGCAGACTCAGACCACGTTGGGGCGAGCCCGTCGAAGCTCTTGCCTGCGCCGCCCGAAGAACGCGCTCTGCGTTCGACCAGCAACGTCGACCAGCCCATCATCGACCAGTACTACGAGGTAAGTTGCAATTTCCATGCCTGACACCGCGCACGTTTAAGCACTGAACCCTCGTCTGGGCAGGCAGTCTCCCGCAACTCAATAAATGTCCAGCTTGCGCCACTGTACTTGCGTTGTGATCCCGGCTGAGGGTGCGTCATCTTTTCCCTTTGGCCTGGATCGCCTTACGAAGACCGCGCTGACGTACAGATGTCGACCACGTTTCAGTTGCACAAGTCACAAGCCGGCCTCAGAGTCCTCGACTTGCACGGTCCCGCCGGACTCGCAGTGTGTCATTTTGGTCATCTAGGTTCAGCCGGAGGCAGGCGATCGCGCACACGACACGCAGGGATATCCGGGTAAGTACGTCGTTCGATTGGACTGCAAGAACGCTACTAACGGCAGTGTGACAGGCTCCCGACTCCACGAACCCAGCCGGGTTGTTATACTCCGCGCAAGAGACTAGATACTGCCGACTTCGCAGCGGTCCCAGCTCCACAGCCTCGTCCGCCCCGCCGTTCTGCGCACATCGGCTCGCATTTCGACTCTCGAGTACCGCGGCTGCCGTGCCGGTGCTCGTGTTGGCCCTCCGAATCATCGAGGTGGTGCCTGACTCGGGCTTGTGTGCCGGGGCGTCAGCCGTGTGTCGCCTCCTGCTTGACCGGCCTGCTCTGCCGGAGGAACGTTGACATGGTGCCGCGCATCCGCGAGCACTTCCCTTCAGTCGTCTATCCGCTCGGCCGTCTCGAACAGACGCACTGGCTGGCACGAGCTTGCGGGTCGGCGAGAAGAGCGTGCTGTCGATCTCACGCGACTCCCACGAAACGGACTTGTCACCCGCCAGAATGTCGCAGAGCAGGGCTGAGCAGGGCCGTCGGACTCGAGTGTCCGCCCGACGCGCGACTCGTCGACCTCGACCGCTGTGCGTTCCGGCTCACAGATGCGTCGCAGCACGTCTTCCATGCTCTGACACTGCGCCCGAGACGTCGGATGCCATCCGCCGGCGCACAAAGTGCCCGGACGCTCGCTTCGCGTCCGGCATGGACAGACCGGCCGACAAGCCGGTCGGTGTCTCTTGTCGTCCTCGGCCGGCAAGGGCCTGTCAAACGCAGATTGAGAGGCCCGGGTACACCGCCGTAGGCGGTTTTGCAGCTTACCGGGGCATTGCGGAGCTACACGGCGGGCATTGAGTCGCCAGGCTGCCGAGATGTCGATTTTCAGACGTCGCCCGGGGCAGCTGTGGACCTGCAGGATACAGAGTACTGAGTCGTCGCCGTACGCCATTACCGTTGGGTGGCAGTCCGAGGCATGGTAGTGGCGGGATGACGGTGACGAGTCGGGCGACGGCGCAAACACAAGGAAACGAGCGTTTCGGCGACCTCGTCGGATTCGCGCGCGAGAGGGGCCGTTCGACGCCAAATGGCCAGCGTTAACGGGGTGCAAAGTGTGGGCGTGCCGGGAGGATGCGGCCGGGAGATATGACGGACACGGCGAGGGCTGGGCCGAGCGCCAGCCGGCGACGTCCCGGTGGATTCACCGGGGCGCTGCTGCTTTGTATGTAGCCTGTGGGATTAGCACAGGTTAGTGAGCGGCCCAGGAGAACGACTACAGGTGGGGCGGGCGAGTGGGGGAGAGCGAACGGCGGAGCGGAGTGGCGGACTGTGCGAGAGTGATGAGATCGGCCATCTTGACCGAATTCTCGACCGCGTCGAATCGCGTCGAGATGGATAGAGATGTCAGGGTAGTGTTCAACGACGTGTCTGGGTCCACTGACACGGCGTGAGCATGCCTCAGTCGTCGGCGGGGCCAAATGTAGGCCCTTGGGCGGCCCAGATCGCGACGGAGCGACGCGAACGTGTCGCATTGGCGGACAAAACGCATAAGGCCTGCTGGGGGTTAGCGTTGCGCATCCGGGACTCTAGTATTGTGCGATTCCGAGTTGTAACGGGGGCGTGACGAGCGAGTTTCATGGTGTCTGCAGAGCAGAAGGAGTCCCAGATGGCGGATGAGGCGCGTGACAGCGCGCCGTTAGCTAGGAATAGTGTAGATACGTCGTTAGCGGTCGCCGAACGTGCGTGCAAGGTGCTATGACTTGCCTGATGAGAAGGAAGGCGGGTGCACCAGCCGCGGGAGAGATTGGAGATTTGCGGGACATGTCGCCCAAAACCGGCCACCGCAACATCGCGCGGAGAGTAACCTAAACAGCATCTTGAGGTTTAAACGAGCATTCCTGCGAAGCGAAAGCGAGCGGGAGAGGGAGAGGGAAGATATGGGCGGAGGCAGTGGATACTCACTTGGGTGTGACGACGATGTACCTCTGCCGACGCGGAAGGACGGGCGCGGCGCCGTGAGCGGTCTATATCGTGATGCGCATCAGAGTTGACGTCCGCCACGTGTTCTTGGGTGTGGGACATGTGGGGAGGGGTGCTCGATAGCGGAGGGAGGTTGGAGGAGAAGGCTGCAGCGCGGGCACGGAAGCGACTGCAAACATGTATTGACGTGTGTGCAATAGATACACGGGTGTGGGTATGACTAGCCAGTCGGGAAGTGCACTCGCCATGGTCAGCGGCGATGCATTGCGCGCGGTAGTGGAGGGTCATTGCAAGTGAGGGGCGGAATGCAGGTGAGTGTGCATGCACGGAGGCACAGCACACTCTGCGAGTTGGAGCTGGCACCGAGCAATGCGGGGAGGCGAACGGGCGGCGGAAGAGTGCGAGCGAGTGCACAACAGTTGCAGGCAGACGTGCACTTGAGGCGAGTGCACTTGAGGCGAGCGAGCGGCGTGAGGAGCGACGGCGAGCATCTCACTGGTGCGCGACCGACGAGGCTGAGGGAGGGCGCTGCAAACACCAGCAAACAGCGCAGCCTGGCCAGCGTCGAGTCTTGTCGCGTCTTGTGCGGTGGACATGGACGCACGGAGCAGCCAGCGATCGCGTGCAGACGGGCACGACGTCATCGCGGTCCGTTCTCCCGGCGTCCTCCCACCTCGCGGCCGGGCTTGCCTGAGCACGTCCATCTTGCTGACCGATGCTCTTGCCCCGACTCGCCCGTCTTGCCCCTTCTCTTCTTCCCAAACGACCACCGACCTACGCGTCCTTCTCCACCACTTCTCCAGCCAAGATGAAGGTCGTCCCCGTCCCCGTCCGCGACGACAACTACGCGTACCTCCTCATCGACGAAGCCACGAACAAGGCTGCGGCCGTCGACCCTTACGACGTTCCCAAGGTACAGGCTGCTGCTGAGAAAGCTGGCGTTCAGATCGTAGCTGGCATTACTACCCACCATCACTTCGATCACAGCGGCGGAAACCAAGTGAGTGCCTCCCTACGCCCACGAAACCTCTCCAGTGCACCCGGACGCTAATATAACTGCTCGCGCCCGCAGGCATTCGTACGTAACACACCCCCGCCCTGCCGCATGCTGCGCATGTAGTGACTGCGGACGCCAATTCCTGTCCAGTCTGCTGCGTATCCGGGCGCGCCTATATATGGCGGGAGCAACAAGATCCCCGCACTGACCAACCAGGTCAAGGACAAGGACGAATTCAATGTGGCCAACATCCATGTCAGGTATGTCATCCACGCGGTGTCCGTTGCGCTGTTCAGCTCCGCAGCGGTCTTTCGCACCTCACACTCAATGTCCTCCCAGATGCCTCGCTACGCCCTGCCACACCCAGGATTCCATCTGCTATTACGTGACGGACAAGAGCGGCAGCCACCCAGGCGGTGTATTCACGGGCGACACCCTCTTCGTCGCCGGGTGCGGCCGCTTCTTCGAGGGCACGGGCGCGGAGATGCACGCCGCGCTCTCCTACCTCGCGACGCTCCCGCCGCAGACGGTCGTGTACGACGGCCACGAGTACACGAAGAGCAACCTCGCATTTGCCAAGTCGGTCGACCCGAGAACGCTGCGCTCGCGCGGCTCGAGAAGCTCATCACGGACGGCGTGAGCCCCAACGAACGCACGACGATCGGGGACGAGAAGGAGTGGAACCCGTTCATGCGCCTGGACAGCGCGCCCATCCAGTGCGCGGAACTTCCCTTGTCTCTGGAGTGTGGACGCATGTGAGCTGATGTCATCTCTGGTGCTGCAGGAAAGCCACTGGCGGTGGAGAACCCGGTGCGGCGATGGACGCCCTCAGGACACTCAAGAACAATTTCAGGGGGTGAGCGCGGTATGTGGTTCTCCATTCATCGGTTGTCGTTCTATCTAACATTATAGCGGTGCGCTCCAGGCGCAGCTATCTGTGAAGACATGGAAAGGAAGCAAATGTATCAACACTGCGCGTATCAAACTCTGTACTTGTACGTTGTTCGTCACCACATGGATGCTTGAGTGGACGAGTTTCTCTTTGATGGTGTCGGACTCGGCGCTGGTGATTGTTTGTCCATTTGAATAGGTGCGTCATAGTCGTACACGTTCGGTATCCGGGACGATCGACTGACATGACGCGCTCGGCAGCGAGGCTCGTGGTTCAGATCTGCTGTGTACGTACGCCGCGAGAATATATCTTGTTCCTCGGAGATGCGGGCGAGATCGAGAAGCCGCGGCGGGCTAGTCCTGTTTGGAGACTGCCTGCCAGAGAAACAAACGGTTCGTTATGCAGTTCCAGAGGGGTATAGTAGACACGGAAAGTGTCCTCCTGCGCGGTGTGTGTGCGGGCGCAGCGGCGACGTATGTCCGTGCAGAGCCCATCGCAGGAAGACATGTTTTTGGCTTGTATGTTTCCATATGTCGCGCCTCCGGGCATGCGCTGAGACCTGTAGACTGGGGGCCGGGGCCGTGCGCGGGCGTAACGGAGCGACTCTGACGCAGCACGGCGGTCTTCAAGTTTCCGAGACCGGGAGCCTGAGCACGAGGACTCGCACACTACTTAGTAGTCGGACTCGCGCTCTGATCTATGGGGACTCGTGTACTTATTCGAATTCGCGAGTCTCCGGTATGTACTAGTACAAGTCGTAATCCACTCTACTCTACACTAGTATGGAACCCGTATCGCCCTCTCCGCTGTGAACGCACCCGCCGGGAACTGCGCACGAACACCGTCGGCGACTTGGCTTCATCCGGGATCTGTACACAGACCTACCCGTCCGGAAGCTGGCCCCGAGCGCGTCCGTTCACCGGACAAGCTGTCCCGCCTTCCGGACGCGTCTTCGCGCGGAGTCCGTCTGCGAACTCAGGCAGATATGCGGTTAGTCGCCAGTGTACCCGCCGAGCCGAGGGTGTATGTAGTTCCACCTAGCTGGCAGCCGCCGCTTTTCGGGGAATATGCCGCCGTCCGTGTCGGCCGTGCCAACATTCAAGCACGGCCGCAGTGCGCTGCCGGGAAGATCTGTGCAGTCTGGATTCTCTGCTTCCTTCCACACGGTGCAGGGACGCATGGCGTGCGACAGTGCCCCGGTTCTCGATTCCTGCCGGAGAAATCAGAAGGTCAGCACTAGGGCCGGTATCGAACTCAGACTCACCGCAGTACAGGCAGCGGTCAGCGACCAGAAGAGGGACTCGTAGAGACGTCGCGTGCTGTATACACACCGAGTGTAGACGGCAGCATGTCTGGTGTGCCGGCGTCGTCGAGAAGCACAAAACCAGGGGTAAGGACTCGTCGCCAGCACGGCATCGGGTCCTCAAGTACCTGCAACTTGAAGGAGAGAACAACCGGTCAGCACGGCGAATGGCGTCGAAAACAACGCCTCGTGCTGCTGAAAGGGGCAACAGAGACGCGCAAGAAGCTCATACCTTGACGTCTGGATTACGCCGTAATGCGAACCGGCCCCGCCGCTGTGAGCCTTGTAAGTATCTTGCCGCTTCCGCGCTCCGCCATCCGAGAGCTTGACAAGTCTGCCAATCTGAGAGTGTGCGCAGCGTCGAGTGGCCGTGTACTAAGTTACTACCACTGGCATCAGCCCATTTGTCATGAACCGGGTTCTGAGAACGCACCGATAGACTCCAAGTCTAATACAAGTTCCACGTTCCTGAAGCGAAGCCGGTGGTGCGCACGGTCCACACGCTTTGCAGTCGTACCTACTCAGCTGCAGATGGTTGAGATAGCGTCAGCAAGTCACAGACGATGCAAGATACGGTCCCATAAGTAACGTACACTGAGCGGGACAGACACAAGATACACCCCAAGAGTTGCTGCCGGCCGCTTCGGAAATGCCGGGCGTCTACTGGGACGGAGTCGGGCGAGACCTCGAACTTGCGCGATCGGCGTCGCTCTGTCTTCTTCTCCACCATAGACATCGTCCATGTCTCCACCCCTCGCCTTCCGCCCGCCGCCAGTGGTTCCCCGTCTACCGGTGCCCGCCGCACGTTGCACGCGACGAGCTCATGCTTGCGGCCAGGTAGGTGCTTGCTCTTGGTCTGTGCACAGTCCTTGACGTCAATATCGGCCTTGGTGACAATCCGTATCCTCTCAGAGGCGACTTCGAGAGGCTGAGGGCCGTGACGAGCTATGCAAGTGCCATATGGTCAGCCGTGCTGCTCTGCTACTCAGTAAGTAAGTATATGCGTGCTCATGCGTACCTGCAGTCTGATGTAGCCGATCCTGAGGTCTCGAGATTCTCTTGCTGCGTCGACAAGGCTATGTGGCTATGGCTTGCGGTCTTCTCGTGGTTGCTGCTGAGCAAGGTAAGTCGTCGCGTCGAGGAAGTCCGCGACGCGTGACGTCATGGTGCCCCAAACAGGCAAGTCGCGCGAGCACAGACGCGTACTTACTTACCGGCTCTCTGCTGGACTTGGCTCTCTTCGCGGGACTTCCCGACCTTGGAACACCCCCTCTGTATCTACTAGTGCGTGAGCATTTGGGTAGACTCCTCAACACGGGAACAAACCTCAGGTACGTACTGCTTACTTACTACCGGGCTTCGACAAGTTCTCAGCGCACATTGTACCGTTGCGAGCGTGTCCAGTGCCTGGGCTGTGACCTGGACTGAGTATCCCAGATCAGAGTATAGTATGTGGTACGTACCTCTGCTGACCCATATTGACTCAGCCGTGAGCGTGAAGTAGGTATTGCCAGATGTGCAGAACGCGTGCTGACCACCAAACGGGCCTGTCCTCATGTCCGACTCCTCTGAGTCGACGGCCGAGGAGGCAAGTTGCTGACGCGTCTCATGTGAGACGAGGTGCAGGTGAACTCTATTGGAGGTGGGATGCTCTGCATTGCTCTGGGAAGTGACCGCACTTTGATCACTCACTCGAAGTCCAGTCTTGGCTCACCTACAGTCTTCGGATCTGCTCGGTCTCCTCTGAGTTGGAGTCTGACTCACCAACCAGCAAACCACATCTCTGAACGTGTTGTAAGAAGGACAAATCTGTTGATGCGCCCGAGAAGTGCTTGAACATGGAAGGCTCTGGAGGATTCCGAATGGACAGTGGACTCACTGGGCGAGCCAGACATGTTGAGCTCAGCGGACGGCGCATCGAGGTTGGATGGGTGTGGTGTGACTCGGAGAGAGTCTTGGACACTGATTGGTGTCTCGGCTGCGGAAGGCTCTGGCTGGCCGCTCTTCGTGCCTATTACGCTATTAGGTCAGAAGCAGGGGCCTCATTCTGTCAGGGCTCGCAAAGATTTCCAGAACGACGGAGCGCTGGGCGAAGCGTCCTGCCAGGCTGCATAATGTGTTTACCGCGGAGTCACTGACACCTGCCCTCTGAGCTCTCTACGCCGCAACTCTGCCGTATCATCAGTTGCCTAGTCCTGAATATTGTGTACTCAGTACATAGGTACTGACCTCAGATTTCAGTGGTATGAGTCACATCGGAGAGCAAGGCTCAGCAAGCCTGGCTATCTATCGCATGCGGTGCAAGATCAGAATCAGAAAGAATGCTCAGGAACCTGAAGCGGACATCTTTGTGTGGGAATGGTCTGGACCATGCAGCATGCCATACGGCTATCGCCTTTTCCAGCATGCAAGTCGCCCAAGGTGGCATACCGAGCCCTTCCAAGTCAACCCATACGATCACATACTACACCATTCGGACCATGACCTTGACTTGAGGAATGTGTGTGCCAGTTTGTGCTCACCTGGAAGTTCAAGGAAAACTGTACTGCAAAAAGACGTACAGGACTGCAGGATTCATTCTATCAGAACGAGTCAGCAAGCAATTAGCGAGGAAAAGACAGGGAAGGACCCTGAAGATGCCAGAAGCTAGAGGCTGTCCACAACCGAGAGAGCCCATGTGTTACCAAGTTCAAAAATAGGATGCCTTCAATAGTAATCTTCCGTTGCGCTGTTGGAGATTCAGGGTGAACAACAGGCTTGACATTGCTATGAATGGACCGCTATATGCAACATCTTCTGCATTACGCAGGTGCCAGTGAATATAATCAGTATGAACTCTAATAGACCAGCACACAGGCCAATTCCTTCTAGAATCTGCGGCCTGCTCAGGAACTTTTGAGGAGGCTAAGTTCTAACATTCATATTCAGATATCCAACAGCGACCATTGACAGCGAGAAATCCGATAGTTGAGGCACCTCTAGGCCTGCGGCCGACCTCCGGCGTCCGCTCATGACAGCGGCTATCGCCGTGACTTTGCTGAGTGGTGACTCTTTCACCAAGTTTGAGCCCAAGTCTTACAGCCTTGCGCTGACCAGAAACACAGCGACTCTAAAATATAGCAAGTGGAACTTGTCTGAACCGAAGCAGTGCCACTGCTGAGTACTTAAGTGGACTTGGGGACAAAAGAGGGCTGCAGAAAGGGTGTCACCAGGCAGTGTACACTGCTAGCGAAGTCTGCAATATGTACTGTGCAGGGAGAGTGAGCATCAGGGGCATGAACGCAAGAGTAGAAGGAGAGGAACTTGAAGAGGCGCGACATCACGCGCTGAGAGATGCTTCGACGAAAAAGGCAACCTAGACGCTCTTCGACACGGAACGCCTCCCTTGCTCTCTGGCCGTCCTCCACTGTCCTGCTCAAGATCGGTCATCACTGGCACATCAAACACGTGAGCTGACTGTGCTTGCTGAGATAGAAGTTAACTTACGAGATGAGGGCTAACGGTATACTTCGAATCTCGAGGTTCTGGACTAAACCCCTCGTCGTGCACGGCCAATTCACGACGGATATACTCAGAAAAACGAGGATCACCACCCTCAAGCTCCCAAAATAGGTTTGTGTAGGCGCTGCTATATGCTGATATTCTGAGGACTGCTCACAATGTCCGGAATTTACAGGCAACAGTGCTAATTGCTTGTATTCGACTACCTTGTCCCCATGCCTTCATCCGGGGCGGTACAACAAAATTACGGGGCACTGTCCAGCCATCAACCTTCTGGCGTCTGTCTCACGCTAAGCGGTTAGCCGTTCTGCGTTCTTGACAGCTCCGTGCATCTCGAACCGTCCGTGCGCTGTTTCTCTGTTCAATATTCCCCCTGCCCGCGTAACCCGCCCGTTCTTCGGTCGGACTCTGCGAGTCATGCACCCAGATCGTGAGACTGTGAGTGCTCAACAAAATAAGGTTCAGCTCGCTGAACTCCCGTGACTCGTAGCTGTCCTCCGTTGCCTATAAGAACCCCGACAGACCGCCCTCTCTCCCGCGGTCCCCCGCATATCCTTGTCCCCTTTCCCTCCCTCTTCGCGCACCCCGTTCATACTCCTTACTTTACTAAGCCCTTATATATTATTGATCTCGTTTACGTTCACTATTCATGCTCCCTCCACATTCACCTCAGCCTTGAGCTTGACCTCGAACATCTGTCGAGTACATCCCTTGCCGTCTACCATCTCGCCGCTCACATGTGCTCTTTCTCAATTCCTCGCGGCCCTCCCCCGTGCTATTGTGTCTCGTCTACAATTGAGTACCTACGTACACATGGTCACAATGCCGTGTCGCATGAGGCTTACTGACTGGCTCGACACTCCGTACATATACAGGTTCAATGACACCCGGACCTGCACTACAAGTCCTCCCTCCTCGACACGTACCCAGGTAAGTGCTGGCACACGTCTCTCAGCTATGCTCTTTGTCGGCGGGAATAACACACCTTGCGTACAGAGACTCGACGATTACGGACCACGGGTGCTCAAGGTATGCCTCCGAGTCTATCACCTCTCTTGTGCATTCGCATGCTCACCTTTACTTCGTTGGGTCCCTGCACAGTAGTTCACTGCTCACGAAGAATGCTATACCCGCACGCGTATCAGGTAAGGGTGTCGCCATGCTAGACATAGTTCCGATCTCTGAACTCTTCCGCTCGAGCTTAGAGCACTCCATTAGGCCCCCGCGTCGGTCCACACGCACACGACTTCATGGGTGCGTTTCTAGCGTAATTTCGCCGCGCATGATACTCGCCGACTTGTTCTTGTCATTCCAGGACACCGAGAGTGAGCCGATCGGCGATGCATGCTCTCCGGCTTCCGCTGATGCTTAGTCGGAGACAGCCGCAGACTCAGACCACGTTGGGGCGAGCCCGTCGAAGCTCTTGCCTGCGCCGCCCGAAGAACGCGCTCTGCGTTCGACCAGCAACGTCGACCAGCCCATCATCGACCAGTACTACGAGGTAAGTTGCAATTTCCATGCCTGACACCGCGCACGTTTAAGCACTGAACCCTCGTCTGGGCAGGCAGTCTCCCGCAACTCAATAAATGTCCAGCTTGCGCCACTGTACTTGCGTTGTGATCCCGGCTGAGGGTGCGTCATCTTTTCCCTTTGGCCTGGATCGCCTTACGAAGACCGCGCTGACGTACAGATGTCGACCACGTTTCAGTTGCACAAGTCACAAGCCGGCCTCAGAGTCCTCGACTTGCACGGTCCCGCCGGACTCGCAGTGTGTCATTTTGGTCATCTAGGTTCAGCCGGAGGCAGGCGATCGCGCACACGACACGCAGGGATATCCGGGTAAGTACGTCGTTCGATTGGACTGCAAGAACGCTACTAACGGCAGTGTGACAGGCTCCCGACTCCACGAACCCAGCCGGGTTGTTATACTCCGCGCAAGAGACTAGATACTGCCGACTTCGCAGCGGTCCCAGCTCCACAGCCTCGTCCGCCCCGCCGTTCTGCGCACATCGGCTCGCATTTCGACTCTCGAGTACCGCGGCTGCCGTGCCGGTGCTCGTGTTGGCCCTCCGAATCATCGAGGTGGTGCCTGACTCGGGCTTGTGTGCCGGGGCGTCAGCCGTGTGTCGCCTCCTGCTTGACCGGCCTGCTCTGCCGGAGGAACGTTGACATGGTGCCGCGCATCCGCGAGCACTTCCCTTCAGTCGTCTATCCGCTCGGCCGTCTCGAACAGACGCACTGGCTGGCACGAGCTTGCGGGTCGGCGAGAAGAGCGTGCTGTCGATCTCACGCGACTCCCACGAAACGGACTTGTCACCCGCCAGAATGTCGCAGAGCAGGGCTGAGCAGGGCCGTCGGACTCGAGTGTCCGCCCGACGCGCGACTCGTCGACCTCGACCGCTGTGCGTTCCGGCTCACAGATGCGTCGCAGCACGTCTTCCATGCTCTGACACTGCGCCCGAGACGTCGGATGCCATCCGCCGGCGCACAAAGTGCCCGGACGCTCGCTTCGCGTCCGGCATGGACAGACCGGCCGACAAGCCGGTCGGTGTCTCTTGTCGTCCTCGGCCGGCAAGGGCCTGTCAAACGCAGATTGAGAGGCCCGGGTACACCGCCGTAGGCGGTTTTGCAGCTTACCGGGGCATTGCGGAGCTACACGGCGGGCATTGAGTCGCCAGGCTGCCGAGATGTCGATTTTCAGACGTCGCCCGGGGCAGCTGTGGACCTGCAGGATACAGAGTACTGAGTCGTCGCCGTACGCCATTACCGTTGGGTGGCAGTCCGAGGCATGGTAGTGGCGGGATGACGGTGACGAGTCGGGCGACGGCGCAAACACAAGGAAACGAGCGTTTCGGCGACCTCGTCGGATTCGCGCGCGAGAGGGGCCGTTCGACGCCAAATGGCCAGCGTTAACGGGGTGCAAAGTGTGGGCGTGCCGGGAGGATGCGGCCGGGAGATATGACGGACACGGCGAGGGCTGGGCCGAGCGCCAGCCGGCGACGTCCCGGTGGATTCACCGGGGCGCTGCTGCTTTGTATGTAGCCTGTGGGATTAGCACAGGTTAGTGAGCGGCCCAGGAGAACGACTACAGGTGGGGCGGGCGAGTGGGGGAGAGCGAACGGCGGAGCGGAGTGGCGGACTGTGCGAGAGTGATGAGATCGGCCATCTTGACCGAATTCTCGACCGCGTCGAATCGCGTCGAGATGGATAGAGATGTCAGGGTAGTGTTCAACGACGTGTCTGGGTCCACTGACACGGCGTGAGCATGCCTCAGTCGTCGGCGGGGCCAAATGTAGGCCCTTGGGCGGCCCAGATCGCGACGGAGCGACGCGAACGTGTCGCATTGGCGGACAAAACGCATAAGGCCTGCTGGGGGTTAGCGTTGCGCATCCGGGACTCTAGTATTGTGCGATTCCGAGTTGTAACGGGGGCGTGACGAGCGAGTTTCATGGTGTCTGCAGAGCAGAAGGAGTCCCAGATGGCGGATGAGGCGCGTGACAGCGCGCCGTTAGCTAGGAATAGTGTAGATACGTCGTTAGCGGTCGCCGAACGTGCGTGCAAGGTGCTATGACTTGCCTGATGAGAAGGAAGGCGGGTGCACCAGCCGCGGGAGAGATTGGAGATTTGCGGGACATGTCGCCCAAAACCGGCCACCGCAACATCGCGCGGAGAGTAACCTAAACAGCATCTTGAGGTTTAAACGAGCATTCCTGCGAAGCGAAAGCGAGCGGGAGAGGGAGAGGGAAGATATGGGCGGAGGCAGTGGATACTCACTTGGGTGTGACGACGATGTACCTCTGCCGACGCGGAAGGACGGGCGCGGCGCCGTGAGCGGTCTATATCGTGATGCGCATCAGAGTTGACGTCCGCCACGTGTTCTTGGGTGTGGGACATGTGGGGAGGGGTGCTCGATAGCGGAGGGAGGTTGGAGGAGAAGGCTGCAGCGCGGGCACGGAAGCGACTGCAAACATGTATTGACGTGTGTGCAATAGATACACGGGTGTGGGTATGACTAGCCAGTCGGGAAGTGCACTCGCCATGGTCAGCGGCGATGCATTGCGCGCGGTAGTGGAGGGTCATTGCAAGTGAGGGGCGGAATGCAGGTGAGTGTGCATGCACGGAGGCACAGCACACTCTGCGAGTTGGAGCTGGCACCGAGCAATGCGGGGAGGCGAACGGGCGGCGGAAGAGTGCGAGCGAGTGCACAACAGTTGCAGGCAGACGTGCACTTGAGGCGAGTGCACTTGAGGCGAGCGAGCGGCGTGAGGAGCGACGGCGAGCATCTCACTGGTGCGCGACCGACGAGGCTGAGGGAGGGCGCTGCAAACACCAGCAAACAGCGCAGCCTGGCCAGCGTCGAGTCTTGTCGCGTCTTGTGCGGTGGACATGGACGCACGGAGCAGCCAGCGATCGCGTGCAGACGGGCACGACGTCATCGCGGTCCGTTCTCCCGGCGTCCTCCCACCTCGCGGCCGGGCTTGCCTGAGCACGTCCATCTTGCTGACCGATGCTCTTGCCCCGACTCGCCCGTCTTGCCCCTTCTCTTCTTCCCAAACGACCACCGACCTACGCGTCCTTCTCCACCACTTCTCCAGCCAAGATGAAGGTCGTCCCCGTCCCCGTCCGCGACGACAACTACGCGTACCTCCTCATCGACGAAGCCACGAACAAGGCTGCGGCCGTCGACCCTTACGACGTTCCCAAGGTACAGGCTGCTGCTGAGAAAGCTGGCGTTCAGATCGTAGCTGGCATTACTACCCACCATCACTTCGATCACAGCGGCGGAAACCAAGTGAGTGCCTCCCTACGCCCACGAAACCTCTCCAGTGCACCCGGACGCTAATATAACTGCTCGCGCCCGCAGGCATTCGTACGTAACACACCCCCGCCCTGCCGCATGCTGCGCATGTAGTGACTGCGGACGCCAATTCCTGTCCAGTCTGCTGCGTATCCGGGCGCGCCTATATATGGCGGGAGCAACAAGATCCCCGCACTGACCAACCAGGTCAAGGACAAGGACGAATTCAATGTGGCCAACATCCATGTCAGGTATGTCATCCACGCGGTGTCCGTTGCGCTGTTCAGCTCCGCAGCGGTCTTTCGCACCTCACACTCAATGTCCTCCCAGATGCCTCGCTACGCCCTGCCACACCCAGGATTCCATCTGCTATTACGTGACGGACAAGAGCGGCAGCCACCCAGGCGGTGTATTCACGGGCGACACCCTCTTCGTCGCCGGGTGCGGCCGCTTCTTCGAGGGCACGGGGCGGAGATGCACGCCGCGCTCTCCTACCTCGCGACGCTCCCGCCGCAGACGGTCGTGTACGACGGCCACGAGTACACGAAGAGCAACCTCGCATTCGCCAAGTCGGTCGACCCGAGAACGCTGCGCTCGCGCGGCTCGAGAAGCTCATCACGGACGGCGTGAGCCCCAACGAACGCACGACGATCGGGGACGAGAAGGAGTGGAACCCGTTCATGCGCCTGGACAGCGCGCCCATCCAGTGCGCGGAACTTCCCTTGTCTCTGGAGTGTGGACGCATGTGAGCTGATGTCATCTCTGGTGCTGCAGGAAAGCCACTGGCGGTGGAGAACCCGGTGCGGCGATGGACGCCCTCAGGACACTCAAGAACAACTTCAGGGGGTGAGCGCGGTATGTGGTTCTCCTCCATCGGCTGTCGTTCTATCTGACATTATAGCGGTGCGCTCCAGGCGCAGCTATCTGTGAAGACATGGAAAGGAAGCAAATGTATCAACACTGCGCGTATCAAAGTCTGTACTTGTACGTTGTTCGTCACCAGTTAAATGCTTGGTCGGAGTTTGTCTTGGATGCTGTCCTTCCCCTTGGACTCAACGCCGATGATTGTTTGTTTATATGATAGGTGCGTCATAGTCGTACACGTTCGTATAGTATTAGAAGGGTACATCCGGGACGATCCACTGACATGACAAGACAACCATGACCGAGACAGGAAGAAGCGCTGAAGTATTAACCCGAGAGACCGAAGACCCTGAGGACTGCACCGCGCGCGTAGGGGATGTATGAGAGCGTGTACCATGTGTACGCGATGTACTCGATGATCACGAAGACTGTTCAGAAGATGAGGGTGAGGAACGTCAGGAGCTGTGACCGCGGTTGGGAACTCACTGATGCAGAGAAGCTGGGTGGGAGTGCGTCAGTATGGACATGCGGTGTAGCGAGGACGGGTCAGACTCACATTGCTGCGAATGACGAACGCGCCGACGAAGATGAGGCCGATAGAACCCAGGAATATAATAGTGGCGACCACTCGTATGGGCTTGAACATCTGCAAGCGGGGCGGTATGAGCACCCCTGACGGCTTCCGTGCATGATACCTGAGTGCGTACCATTTTGAGTTGTTTTGCGAACTACCAACAGGACGCCTGGCGTCAGCAAGTACATACTGACACAACGAACGTCTGACATACGTACCCCGATCAAGAACCCTGTTCCAATTAGCGAGATGATGGTCCCGAGACCATAGAGGACTGCACAGGAGCTCAGGCCACGGTTCGACCGCTGTATACCACGAGCACTCACACGCGAAGCTGACCAGCGAGCCCAGGAACAGGAAGATGCCACCGAGCAAACTCAAGAGGAAGCCGATAGCAAGACTGGGCCACAGGGTGT
This sequence comes from Lentinus brumalis, assembly GCA_001792895.1. Lineage (NCBI taxonomy): Eukaryota > Fungi > Basidiomycota > Agaricomycetes > Polyporales > Polyporaceae > Lentinus > Lentinus brumalis. Next base: position 2,137,984 of record MARA01000004.1, read on the forward strand.
GTGAGCTCTCCTTCCAAGTGACCATTGGTGGCGCGGCATCTCGCCAACTTCGCAAGCCGAATGCACGACATACCATCCGATAAATCCATACAGACGCTGCGTCCGCGTGAGCCCGAGGAACTTGAACGCAGAGTCGCCCTCGAAGAACTGCGTGTCTGGGATGACGCCGCCCGCGGCTTCCAGGTTGAACCAGCCCTTGCTTGCCATGTCGTTCGTGTGTGGGGTGAGGTTCAGGGATTAAAGGCGGCGGAGGATGAGAAGACAAGCAGTTCAGCAGCGGGGAGGGGAGGCGGGATGAGAGGAGGCCAGCAAGCTCTCGGCGGTGTTGCTGCTGCTGAGACGATGTCTATGGGCGCCAAGACGACTCCGGCGCAGCGACGAAACGCGGCAAGGCGCGTCGGCACACGTGGCGTTGACGCCGGTACGCGTCGAGAGCGCGAGTAGCGCGACGCGTCTTGTGGCGGACGACCAGAGCCACACTAGGTCCCCCGGCTCGCCGCTCAGTCCTATACGGATTTGTGCTAGGACTCAATACACCCCACACATTGGGGAACTACTGCTAGCTCGTCTCGTAACCTGCATGCGCATATCTGCGTGTGCTCCATTTGTTGCGTAAGTCGCGATAAGAATCCTGTCATATTCGAATCATGAACTGTGGAGGAATAGTACCTCGGTAAGTCGTTCGACGGTCTGCTGACCTGTGGAGATGGCTGACGTTGTCAAACCAGATTGTCACTTTCCGTCAGTGTTACACCCAACTGAATTGGCCGACTGGATCATCTGACGACGCCGGCCTTCTCAAGTTCTGTCCGACTTGAACTGCCCTCGACTACCCGACCAAGGCCTGAGGCACCATCTGTGGCGTCTTTGAATGATGCGTTCTCTGTTATAGCTGCTCCGTGTGCGTCGCTCGGTCTCGGATACGGGATGCCGGGACTGTGCTGTATAACATAAGAGCCATCCTCCACCACCTGCGCCTCATTCGATTCCCAGTACCCAGCGCAGTACCTCCCCACACCATGTCGCATGAGGTACACGGAGCGCTCTATAACGGCGTTCCCAAACCGCCATTCGAACTCTCGGTAGGCCAACGTCGGCTTCGGTCAGGCTCATCGGCTCACCACCTTGTAGTATCCCGACGATCCCGATGCCATCACGGACAACCTCATGAAGCTTGCGGACCTAGCTCCTGATGCGTAAGTGAAGCCCGGTGGCTCCAGGAAATTTATCATTGAGCGATTTGGCTTTCGCTCAGCCGCGACCAGTTCCTGCTCAAGAACCTGATCACCCACCTTCACGCATTCGTTAAGGAGACGAGCCTGAGCAGTGATGAATGGCTGAAGGCCATCAAGTTTCTCACCTCTGTCGGACACACCACGACGAATATTCGACAGGAGTTCATGCTGCTCTCGGACGTGATGGGCGTGTCTGCACTCGTTGACGCGATCAACTTCCCTCCCGGGCACGGCGGGACCGAGAGCACTATCCTCGGGCCATTCCACACCGACGACGCGCCTGACAGTGGGTGTCCCAGCATAAGTATTGCGCATAGTTATCTTCATGGATGGTCATTCAGTCGAACAGGGCGAGTCGATTGCGTCTGAGGGCAAGGGCGAGTACATGCACGTCGAAGGTCGCGTCCTTAGCTCGGACGGCACTCCGATCTCCAACGCTACGATCGAGAGTTGGGAGACCGATTCCAACGGTACGAGACATGCGTCCAAGCGATGACTGACCGTTTCCTGATGACTTCCTCCAACAGGCTACTACGACACTCAGTATGTCAACCGCGAGAAGGCCGACCTCCGAGGACGCCTCCGCACAGACAAGGATGGCTACTTCGGGTTTCGCGCTATCGTGCCGGTTGCGTATCCCATTCCTGGAGACGTGGGTCCACATAACGACGCCATTCGATCGAATAGAGGGCGCTGATCTCGCGCCGTTTGCAGGGCCCCGTCGGCCAGCTATTGCTTGCGGTCGGAAGGCACAACATGCGTCCCAACCATATACATCTCATCATAGAGGCACCCGGCTTCAGGAAGCTAATCACCATGTTCTATCCGGAGGGCGACACCTGGTTAGAGAGTGACGCCGTGTTTGCTGTCAAGAAGTCGCTGGTGGTCGTAAGTCGTCTCGTTTAATTTCAACACTCTCCTGGCGTTTACGCTCTCTTTTCGCAGAAACTCCAGGAAGTCAACGATGAGGCCGAGGCGCGCAAGCGTGGTTTCCCCAAGGGCAGTTCGTTCAAGCTGTTACAGCGTGATGTCATCCTGGTTCCGGAGAAGCAGGCCGACTTGAAGCAGTGAGGAGGACACCTCAAACGATATTGCCCCCAGGTACACAATGAAGCGCATGTACTGTTGGAGGCTCGGCTCTGAGTTGGATTCCGTATGCATACCTGATGATGTACGATGTTCCGTGGTTCTCTTCCCCTCCGAGTCCTCGTTGCCGCCACCGCGCGCTAGCGCCCAAGCACAACTTTGCGCGTCACGGTTGTACTCACTGATACACGAACACCTCGCTGCACAAGGGCACTCGCTGACTGTTTGATCTCTAGGATGTTGCTTCTTGCACCTTGGTCGACATTCATGCCTAGTCTTTGCCAGTCATCTACGCTATCTCGCTGCAAACCTTCAAGAGTACATAGCTAATGTTAACGATGACATCAACACCACCAACTGTTCGTGGTTGCGCAACGTGGATCCTACTTACATACAGGTCTTCTACTATCTGCATATGTCACTATCTCCGCAAGATTCGATTCCGTCACTCGCCGTGTACGGTAAGCATACTAGTAGGATACTCTCCATCGATTTCGGCAACACCTGAGTACGAAGGCTGCTGACTGCTGCTCCGTTGCTGCTGATTCACTCGCGCTTTCTCATACGGTGCTCGTGGGTCCCCATGTCCTCTGTTTTGGTGAACTCTCGCGCCGTGTATTGTCAGAGACAGTCCAGGTCGGGTCAAGCCATTTCCACGGCACACATGACCGCCCATATCAGGGAATCTTGTGTACAGGGTGCCCCAGTCCGGACGCATCCACTGACAGCATGCGCTGCTTCTCGCGGCCCCCTGCGCCGCCCTTTGCTGCTCACCATCACCATCGGCACGCGGGACTCGGAGCATCGCGCCAGGGACTTGGTGATATAAGACCGCGGATTGGTTCTGACGCCTTGCACGCAGCGCCTTGCTATCCCCTCTCTACTCGCACTGAGCTGCATAGTATCTTCTGAACCTTGAGCTTGATTGCCATGGAAGGACACGGCGACGGTAGGGCAGTTTCCAACGGTATACCTCCCCCACCATTCGCGCTTCCAGTAAGTAGTACGAGTCCCCTTAGAGACGGTGGTTCCGACTCTCATCATCCTTGCACGCCCAGTACCCTGACAGTCCCGAGGTCATCACCGCGAATGTGCTCAAGCTTGCGGAGCTTACCAAGGATAGGTGTGTCACGATGAGCGTGTCGCTGGAAGGACAACTGAACTTACGCCACACGTCTTTCTGCCCAGCCGCAAGCAGTTCCTCTTCAAGAACCTGCTCGTCCATCTGCACCAATTTATCAATGAGACCAGGTACGCCTGTGCTGCCCACATGGCCATCTCGACGCTGAACACAGATGTGGTCATCAGTCTCACCACGGATGAATGGATGGACGCGATCCAGTTCCTGACGCGTGTCGGGCAGAAGTGCACGGACATCCGCCAAGAGTTCATCTTGCTCTCGGACGTGTTGGGTGCGTCCGCGCTCGTGGACGCGATTAACAACCCTCCCGTGCAGGGAGGGACCGAGAGCAGCGTCCTCGGACCGTTCTTCACCGAAGACGCCCCAGATGGTACGTGGGCAGGGCGGAACTCTGTTTCATTTGAAGGCTCATCAGGAACTTTGATGCCACAGTCGCGAACGGAGAATCGATCGCATCCGAGGGCAAGGGCGACCCCATGTTCGTCGAGGGCCGTGTGCTGAGCACGGATGGGACTCCGATACCAAACGCTGTGATCGAGACGTGGGAGACCGATGCCGACGGTAAGTGGCTCGTGGGGCCTGTGGTGGACGCGTTCAGCAATCACCGTTTCATGGGTCCCATGGTTCCGTGTTCACGTATCGTTCTGGGGCTCATATCGTGTCTTTGACAGGCTTCTATGATACCCAGTATGCCACGCGCGAGAAACCGGACTGCAGAGGACGCGTGCGCTCGGATAAGGATGGCTGGTTTGGATACCGCGCCGTGGTACCAGTCGCATACCCGATCCCTGGCGACGTGCGTCTCTCTCTGAGCTGCGCTGCCTATATGGTCCGAGTTCGTTGACATCGTCTTTTTAGGGTCCCGTCGGAGATTTGCTGGTCGGGACTGGGAGGCACAACATGCGTCCGAACCATCTGCACATGATGGTCGAAGCTCCAGGCTTCCGGAAACTGACCACAGCGTGGTATCCGGAAGGGGACGGGTTCTTGGAGAGTGATGCGGTATTCGGCGTCAAGAAGTCCCTCGTGGTGGTGAGTTTGACGGGAAGTGCGTGCGTCTGGGGAAGTCGTCTGACTGTGTTTTCGCGCGCAGAAACTGGAGGACGTCAACGACGAAGCCGAGGCGCGCAAGCGTGGCTTCACGAAGGGCAGCTCTTTCAAGCTGTTGAAGCGGGATATCATCCTGGTCTCTCAGAAGCAGTCCGACGAGACGTTCAAGAAGAATGCGGCGGCGGCGGCGAAGAATGCAGCAGCGTGATACCAGAACACACCATCGAATGTATTTGTATGTACGAGTGCTACGGAAGCAACCTTCAGGAACTTGACATCAGACTTGTGGTTGAAAGTCCGCGTTGTGTATGACTTGGCCAGACATGTGAGTCAGTACTTGATATAGCAGGTGGTTAAGAGAGGACGAGACTGGCTGCGGTTTATTCAGTTGCCACTGCATCGTCTTTCCTAGTCTGTCCTCTAATCGAAAGATGGCAGATTTGTGCAGGATGCTTTGTATTTGGAGATCTGATGGTCTAGCATGGTCAGTGAGCATGCGCTGACGTTTCCGGGCGGTAGTTGCGGTCAACGTTGCGCGTCGATTCAATGATTCGATGCATGACCTCTGTGTACCGTACCGAATAAGTTGACAGACATAAGGAGTGTCAGGAATGTGGGGTCAATTGTTTGACGACGAACAATGCATGGGCTTTGTCGCTTTTCTCCATGTATTTGCGCGGGTCGTGTTTGCCTGCCCCGGGCCACGCTATTGTCGAGCACGGTGTTTGTGACTGGTGTGCATGATGCCGCAGCATGGATGGTGATAGCATGGCGGAGGGAAGGTGGTGGAAGGGCAGGTCGGAGTTAGCCGAGGACGCGTGTTTACCTCGAGGATGGGTGTGGTATAGATGCCCCAGGACCGCGCTCGTCTTCGCGTTCCCTCTATCTCTCCCCTTCACACTCTCCTCCCCGGGCTGCAGCCCACCGCGATCGCTGGCACACCAATGGATCCCATCTCCCCCAGAGATAACGTCTTTTCGCGAGGGCCTTCCACCCCGCCCATCGTCCACGGATTCAGCCAGGGTCTCCCCGCCCAGTCCAACGAGCCTCAGAACACAGCACAACGCGAGCCTGCCCCCGGCAGTGCCCAGTCTCACCTCGACTCCCTCTTCCACGGTCTGAACGCCCCTTCCGTCTCTCATGCAAGCCCGCAGCCGAGCATTACGGGCCCAAGTATCTATCACGGTCCTCAGGAGCAACCGCACTCAGGACCCGCGACTCCAGCGTCCGGGCACGCTGGTTCTATCTCTTCTAACGTGTCGGGTCCCAGCTACCAGGCCTCGGAGCGGCAAAACGCTCTTCTCTCTCTTCTCGGCGCCGTCGCGTCCCCATCTTCGAACCCTCAATCCAATCCTCCTGCCGGTCCCGTGCAGCCACAGCAGGTCCCCACGCCTCCCGGCTCCGCTCCGAGACCTGGAATGTCCGCCAGTGAGTCGCAGGGAAAGCTGTTGTTGGAGCAGTTGATGTCTGGGTGAGTGTCGTCTTTGTGGATGCATGCGCAAGGCGTTTGTGTCTTTCTTGCCGCAGCATTGTGTTCTGACTCAGTTGCATATATCTAGTGCATCAAGCTATTCCCCAGCCGAGGCTCAGCAGCCACCCATGTCTCTTCCGCCCTTGGGCCCCCAGCCCTATCCTCCTGTTCCCGAGCAGCCGCACCATGACGAGTACAGTCTTCCGCCTGAGATCTACCCTCACGAGCGCGAAGGTTCTGTTGGTTCGCTCGCTCCGCAAGACTCTCAGCAGCGCGCCCCTCTCCTGCTCGTCGCTCCATGTTCGATTTCGTTTCTCCTTTCGATGCCCTTACCAACACAAACGCCGGCGCGAAGAGGAAGCCTCCTCCGCCTGCGCAACCTTCAGAAGATCCCTCTTCTTGGAATCCTGTGACCGTTGACCCGAAGCGCAAGTCTGTCGAGAATCTTATGGACCAACTCACCCGGGGACAGGCTCCCCAGTCGCAACCAACCCAGCCACCTGTCGCTCCTTACGAGCCGTACCAGACGGAGGAGCACCCGCAGCAGGAGCCCGTCCAAGCGAGAGGCTCTCGTCCGCTCCCGCCACAGCCTGTGCAACCGACGGGGTCCCCTCGTGCATCTCCGCCCAAGCAGGCGAGTCAACCTGCGCGTCAGCAGAGACGTGCCGCGGACTCTCCTGTTGGGCCGCCTGGCGCGCCACAAGGTCCGTTCGGCAACAACTACCACCGTGAGAAGGAGAGCTCTCCTCTTCCTCAACGGGGCAGTTATGACGGGAAGCGTAACGGCCCGAAGAACAAGAACGCGAGTCCGACGTAAGTGTCGATTCGTGGCGGTTGTTTGGTTTCAATGACATGAACACTCTGCAGTGTGCAAACCCAGACCATTGTCTTCGACGTCTCTCAGCCTTTGGAAGAGATCCAAGCTCCGCAGGACTCTGTGAAGTCTACGGCCATCGCACTCGTCAAGGTCGACTCGACTTTCTTGCCTGGAACGACTATCGGAGCCACGCAGTGGGTTGCGTACGCGATGACCAAGGGTATGTCTTCCGCTCCGTCCGTACTTAGATATGTTCCGACTCAGCCTTGTCTAGGTCGTGTTCGTGTCATCTCCCGTTCCAGCGGTGATAGGACACTCCTCACGTTGCCGCCGTTGTTCCCACCGACGACGGCTGTGAGCGACATGTCAGTCTCCAACAACCGTTTGGCCGGTGTGACCTCCGACGGTGGCTTCGTGGTCTGGGAGCTGCCGGAGGTTATCACAGACGACGTGGCGTGAGTATCTGCGCGTCGTCGATCGTGATCTGCTACTGACTACGGAGGAATAGTGGACAGGTGATGCTCTGCATTTACCCCCAGAACGACATGGAACCGCTCCATGCCGTCAAGTGGCATCCCCGACAGCCCGATCTTGTGGCAGTTGCATCCGAGACCAACGTCTACCTTCTCAATATCGCAGATGCCGCGCACGTCTTCGGCGGCGAGCCCATATCTCAGAACGAGTTGCACCGAGTGGGCCAGATCTTCTCCGTTCCTTCTGTGAGTGTTTGCAATATCTGGAGGAGCTCTGATGACTCATGCGTGCTTCCAGCCGATCATTGCATTCGACTACGATGTTCCCCGGCAAGCCCTTGCGACCATCTCGGAGGACTCCACGTTGACGATGTGGAACATCCGCGACAAATTGCCCTTCTGGTCGCACAAGATCCGCGGAGACGAGAGGCCGTCTTCCCTCACATTCGTTGACGGTGGTGTTATTGTAGGCCGCAAGAACGGCACGATCTTCCAGCTCTTGCCCGTCATGGGCCGCCAGGTGTTGTCAACCATCAAGTTCGTCCACGGGGACCAGGATGATCCGCACATGTTCGGTCACGCGAACTACGACTCGCGAATTCAGACGCTCTGGGTTGCCAACAACAGGCGCGAGAGTATGATCGCGTTCAAGCTCAACTTCGATGTCGGCGGTCCTTCTCCCGGCGGGGAGGACGGTGGTCGCGGAGTGTTCTTCGACCAGGTCGTCGAGTTCAGTGGGCCTAAGCCGACGATCCACTTCGTGATCTTGACCGCTGATGCCGACCCGCACGGTGACGAGGCCCACGCTGCATGCGTCGCCGCGAAGGTGCCCCCGGGCGAGCTTGCCTTGGTCGCGTTCTCTGTGCACTCCACTGGTGTCGACCAGGTGCTGATCAGGAAGGAGTGGTACAACACCGCCTTCAACAGTGCTCAGGCGCGCTTCCCGTCATACCATGCTCCCCAGCTCCCTCCCCAGCTCCCGCCGCAACGCCAGCAGCAGCCGGTTCCCGCCGCTCATCAGTACAACCAACCTCCTGTCGTCCCCTCCCCGATCAATGCCCCCTTCCAAGAGCAAAGACTCCGCCGTCGGAGGACGTTGAGGCTGAGCCTACCCCTCAGGACGGCGGTCGCCGCGAGCCGCCCAGGGGAAAGAACGCGAAAGGCAAGAATGTTGGTTGGAAGGACAACAACAAGGACTCCGAACGGGAGAACGCTAACAGAAAGCCCAACGATGTCGACTCCGGTGCTGAGATCAGTGCGGCGCTGACGAAGGAGATCAAGAAGTCCGAGGAGAACCTGCACACTCGTCTCGGGCGCCTCATCACGAAGGAGCTCGACAAGCAGCGTAAGTTATTCGCGTTCCGGCTCGAACGCGCAGGAGAATTGAATGGTTTATCAGACCTACGCCTCGAGGAGGTCCGCCAGAGCGAGCAGGCTGCCGACTTTGTTCGCCAGGAGAAGATCTTGAAGTTGATCTCCACGGAGCTTACGAAGAACACAACGCGCGTCGTCGAGATGGCCGTCAAGGCTGAGGTCCAGAACTCGGTGCTGCCGTCGCTCGAGAACATCACCAAGCAGGAGGTGAAGGCGGCGCTGAGCAATCAGATCGCGAAGGGCGTCACCGACGCGATGAACGTTGTGCGTGATACTCTACTCGGTGTCTGCGCCCTTTACTGATCGATCATGTGCTTTTCAGGCCTTGCCCAACGAGATTGAGCGTGTCCTGATCAGGCCTGAGATGGCGAACCAGGTCGCGCGTGCCTTCTCGGCTAGTGTCACCCCCGTCATCGAGAGGCAGGTCAAGGAGTCCATCTCGAAGAACATGGTCCCTTCATCCGCCATGCATCAAGAGATCTCCCGTGAGATTCGTTCGGAGATCCTCAATCTCAAGAAGGATGTTCTCACTTGGCAGAACGAAGCCCTTCGCGGACAGGAGGTACGTAACACGTCGAAAGTGTCGCCTAAAGGCCCTTACTGACCTCTTCGCAGTCTCTCATCCGCGATCTCGAACAATCGGTCCGCATGCTGACCGATCAAGTGAAGTATCTCTTGAACCACCCTCCGGCGCCCGCCTTCGGTCAGATGCAAAATCGCACCTCCCCAGGCCCGCCCAACGCTGGCCTTGCGCAGGCGCAACAATTGTCGCAGTTGCTTGGGCGCCAGCCGAACATGGCTCCTCTGAACCAGCCCTCCGGCTATCAGGCCCATAGCGCCTTCCAGCAACCTCCTCCTCCGCCCCAACAACCCCCCGTCATGCATGGCCCGTGGTTCGGACCGAACATCGCGGCACCCCAGGCCTCTCACCCCACCGCTCCTCCTCCCATCCCGCAGCAGCAGACACTACCGCGCGCGACCCCTCCCGTCTCTGGGCAGGAGGAGTGGGACGACGCGTACCTCGCGGTCCTGGGATCTCAGGATGTACGACAACTCCGCGAGCTACTCTCGCGCTCGAACCCGGAGGTCATCATGCCCCTGAACGGACCCTCTCCGCTTTCTCAAGCTGTCATGCTGACGCTGGTTCATCGGGTATGCGGAGATCTGCTCGTTCCTATCATCTGTGACTGACGAGTATGGTTAGCTTTCGACTATTATTGGTGAGACCTCGCCGGTCGACGAGTCCTTCAAGCTCTCCATATGGTGGCTGCAGCGGGCAGCTAGTGCGCTCAACACTACCGTATGTAATCATCAGGTGATTGTGCGGGAGACGCTGCTCACACTTTGTGTACAGGACCCCTTATCTCCCCCTACGTCGCACGTGTCATGCCCAACGTCCAGCAGATGTTGAACACGACCAAGCAGCGACTTGCCATCCTCCCTGGCCCGCCGATCGAGGCAACGCGCGCGATCAGCGACATCCAGGACATCCTGAACCGCAAGCCTCTTTGAGTTATGCTCCGGACTGTCGTATGCTCGCGATCTGCCGTATGTTCGTTCTCTCGGTCTCTCTCGTTGTCGTCATCTTGCAGTGCATGAAAGTACATTATTATTTCTTCTACACGCATGCGGGGTTGCACCCCACCATGATCCACGCATTCCTTTCTGTTGTCGCGCATGTTGTCCCGTTAAACGTTGAACGCCCTTCTCATGCCCTCACATGATTCCGTTACGAGCTTACGATTCTTGAAATAAACTGCAACCGCGCTGGTCCCTGACTTACTGCTTACACCATTGTCGAAAATCTGTACTGTTGTGCTACTACTCTACGTGTATCTGCAGCCATTCAAACCATCTCTTCTCATCCCTCAGGCTCGCACGCTAGAAGCGCGGTTGTGTACGGAAGGGAATCCGTAGCAAGAATCAAAATACGGATCTCCAGGCCACCTGACGACATTTGCGCTATAATGGGCCATGGAACTCAACGGACGGTATGTCACTTTGTCTGGTCATGGTTAGCACAGTCTCCGACTATCCGAATCGTCGGGGTGGGATGACAGTAGCTTGATGAGCAGGTGTGGGGGTAGGACGTACATTGGGAACGTCAACGGTCAGACCATGTCCAGCAGATCCAGACACGTCCAGCCATGTCCTCGGCACTTGGGCGAGAGACAACCACAAATCGACCGCGGATGCTTCAGAATCGGATGCGTTAGCCAGCTTGGAGACGACGAGGCGATACCTTTTCCCTTCAGCGATGGTATAGCACCCTTTCACGGTGAAGTGCGATGGCTCGCGATAAGCTCCGTCTGCAGTCCCGAAGGACCGATGCTCGCGGTTGTGTGCGGAGCTGCGGGCATAGTATTCGGAATTCCGTGTCTATGGTGGCGCGTGCATTCAGCCTGATGTATACAGATAAGGAGAGAATAACGGAAGGGATCTAACCTCTATCATCGAAGGTACATGAGGCGTCCTTCACTTCACCATCGGACGTGACCGTGTTGGGCTCGGGCGTATCAAACTATCAAGACGCCACGGTGCGCTGAGGGATTGTGGAGAACCCAAGCTATACATTGTGGGCATGGTTGAGCACGTTGGGGTTACGGCAATGCCAATGGGGGGGAAGCCCAGGCCGACGCGGACGTAGGGCATGTGCTTTGAGGCTGTGATCAGCAACGAGCGCGTGTGATTGGTGTCCAGAAAGTCGCGCAAACTTACTTGGTTGCCTGTTCGGGATTGAGGGGCACGCACGTGGACGCGCCCATGGGACATATAAGCCGGGTCACCAGGCGGTCTCCAAGTCGCCTCAGTGTTTCACACCACCACCACCACCACCTAACCACCACATCTTCCACTCTCGCATTCTCACCATGATCGCTGTGAGTACATCGCTGTTGTCCTTTGGTTTTGCCTCATGCTAAACGGCATGTTCTTGCAGACCGCCGATGTTACCAAGAACGCTGCTTGCGGCTCCACTACCTGCAACTGCGGCGCGACGTGAGTAGACCATGCTGGCTTGGTAGCGGGACAAGAAAAACTCACTCCTCTTGTAGCTGCGCCTGCAAGCCGGGCGAGTGCAAGTGCTGAACGCGCTCCCACAATTACCTATTCCTGCGTTTCGCCCATGATCATCTACATAGCCCTCATCCTACCGCCAGACCAAGGTGCAGGGCTAAGGCGGCCAAACTCACCGGATAGGCTGTATGACTAGGCTGTATTCGTGCTTGTATATGTAACGTGCTGTGAATCGATAAGCCGTGTCAGAAATAACTTCGGTGTGCTCAAACTCCTCGTATGGCCATATTATGAGGTTACTCCATGTTGATCATCAATCGTGATGGATCTGATGGAGCGTATCGTGTTTAAATGAGCTAACCATACTACAAGTTGTGTTGGGCTGCAGCAATCGTCGTCAACTGGCGGTAAGAGAAGTGACGGACGACTTACAAAGATCCATGTAGCGTTGTTTCCTGTCGGGATCAACGCGCTGCAGGTTGACCAGCAACTCCTCGCAATCGCTAGCTAATTTGCGCCGGTCTTCGTCCGCCAATGACTCACCGTAACTGCGCAGCAGCAGTCGCTTGTAGAACACAAGAGACTCCATGCACCCTTTTTATCGTGAGATATAGTACAACGATATACGGGGACCGACTTACATTTGCTATCCGGTTGTTCCTCGAGGAGTTCCTCGATAGATTGGATTTCCCTGTCGACCACGCTCTTGCTGTCTCCTGCATGTGATCGGTAAGACATGGTCGCCGATATCTCAAGATATACGCATGCTAGCATACCCAGACTGATCAACCAGCGGTGATAGAGCCAAACGCTCTGATCGCCCGGGTCGGTATACATTGCATTCTTGACCAGGTCCAGCTCTGCGCGAGGTCAGTTGACATCCGCGCGCCCAGGGGAAATTGCTCGCCTTCTTCGATACTCTTAGTTTTGTCTCGCTTTCCGGACTCCCACAATGAGGTCAGTACTTTGGACCGTTGATGCCATGCACTGAAATTGGAGAAGTTGGCCTCGATCTTCCGCTTGGTGTATGCAAGCTCAGAGAGCTCTGGACGCTTCACGGGCATATTCTCCAGCACGATACGGCGGTAAGTCCAAGCATGAACTGTGCTGCATGATGAGACTGCAGCCAGACTTCAGTAGCCATGGACACTGACAGTTCCGGGGATCGACTTCCAACATCTTCTCCACAACGAAGAGCTCCTTGTTCCAGTACGACTGTCGCCATCCGTTGGGATCAGCGTCTGTTGGACCATCTGGTACCTGTCGCAAGCACCACTGCCGGTGGTTCCAGATCCAGTACACCTTCGGATGTTGTTTCAGGAGCGTTGTGGTTAAGGAGAGATCGTCCGAAAGAACATCGTTGATCTGGACGGGAGTGCTACACAAATATGTCAGTGAACAGACACGAACTGCACGCGCGCAGGGGACCACGCATACCTGGTGGGGAAGATTCCGTTGAGGAGGATACGCCTCCGATAGTTCCAGACGGTATAGAATTCGGGGTTCACATGGAGGAGTCGGGTCGTGAGCTCGAAGGACTCCTTTTCAAAGTCGTTTCCCTTCTTCTACAAGGGAGGGAGTCATATAGGCACGGCAGGCAAGTACCTTCAAGGTCGAACCTACTCTGCTGAGGACCTCCGCGGTCAAACCTTGGAACTCTTTCAACTTCGCTCGTTCCCGTTCCTTGTGAGCCGCGAGAGCCTCGCGCGAGTATCTTACACGTTTCACGCCGTGCTACAGACCTGTCAGCGGAGAGATGGAGGGTGTCACGGAGACAGACACTACCATGTTGGTGGTGGTCGAGAGATAACCGCAACCGAGTGTGGCAGACGCCGGCGGCGCGGTCTGTGATCGCGCTTGTGGCACGTGGGAAATCCCCAGCGCGCGCGCCTGACGGCGCACTGAGCAGTCTGAGCGTGTTCGTTGTCCACAACCGCCCCCTCCAGGCTTCTCCGAGTCCTCGACCTCGACTTGCACGTCGTCCTGCTCGTCTGCCATCAAAATGCCCGCCGCAGCGACGCTGGAGTCGTTGACGTCCATCCTTCCCGTTACCTTCCCGACGCCCACCCCCACAACACATCCAGACCTTGTCACTACTCAAGACCTGCATCGCGAAGAGGATCTCCTCCGAAACCCCTTCTCGTTCAGACACTGGTGGACTGCTATACAGAATGTCAAGGAGAACTCTGCTGCGCTGCAGAAGGCGGAGAGTGCCTCGGACATTTCGCCAGAAGCTGCTGCTCTTCTCGGACCGCTTTCCTCCCCTGCTGCTCGCAAATCCTTGCAACGACAAACATACCTCTACGAAGCCGCTCTCATGCAATTCCCAGCATCTTTTAAGCTATGGAAGTCATACCTGCAGACTCGGATGTCTTTTGTTCTGGGCAAGCTTGTGGTCAAGAAGAAAGCCGGCGGCCGGAAGAAGTTCCCTGAAATGCGCGAGGCTCTGGAGGATGAGAAGGAGGACCTCGAGCAGTGGGAAGGCGGCGTAGACGGCATCGTAGGCTGGGAGGAGTGGAGGTTGCTGATCGCGACTTTCGAGCGGTGTCTCATGTGGCTGCCCAGGGTGCGTCCGTTCATGAGCTGCTGCAAGTCCGGGTGCGCTGACGGCTCGGTAGATGCCACGCATATGGCTACTCTATCTATCCATCTTCAACCATCCGTTCTGCCCACCACAAGTATCTCATACCCACGCACGCCGAACCTTTGACCGTGCGTTGCGGACTTTGCCTCCGTCTCTTCACGCGAGGATATGGGCACGTTATCTCTTATGGGCCGAATCGAAGGGTGGCGCAACGACTGTCGCCGTATACCGCCGCTACCTCAGTGTGGACCCCAGCATCACGGAACGTTATACCTCCCTTCTGCTCTCAGAAAACAACCCGGAGCCCCGACCACTGGAAGCGGCTAAGCTGCTGCTATCCCTTGCCCGCAAAGCTGCACGAGGAGATTACACTAGCCCTGAAGGGAAGAGTCCATACCAGCTTCTGGGCGAGTTCCTTGACGTCGTCGAGCAGCACGCTGAAGAGGTTGGATTGGATGTTCCTGACACGATCGACTCCAACAAGAAGATAGCGGACGAAGCTGAGGCTCAGGAAGCAGCGTCCCAACAGCAGCCAGAAGCCGCTGCCGTGGACGGCAAGCTCATACGCTTTGCCGGCCCTGCAGCAGCCGTTGGTCCTGATGGCAACCTGCTTGCGCCCTATGATGAGGACGAGGACCCGCGCCACCCACGCAAGCTCAACGTCGAGAACATCGTGCACAAAGATGGTCTTGAGGTCTACAAAGACCAGGCGGGCCGTCTCTGGACTGGCCTTGCGACGTACTGGATCAAGCGTGGAGAATTCGAACGCGCGAAGCACACCTTCGAACGTGGTCTTGCATCGGTGCTCACTATCCGTGATTTCACCCAGATCTTCGACGCGTATGCGGAGTTTTCGGAGAGTCTCATCAGTGCTTTGATGGAGAGCCTCGCGAATCCCGACGAGGACGAGGACGAAGAGGACGTGAAGGAGACGGAGAAGGAGTTGGACGTCAAGATGAAGGAGTTCGAGGAGCTTATGGACCGGCGACCATTCCTGGTTAACGATGTATTGCTTCGGAGGAATCCGAACGATGTCCAAGAGTGGGAGAAGCGGGTGGCTTTGTGGGGAGACAACGACGAGAAGGTGCGTAGATCAATGTCCTTCATGTTCGATGAGCAGCTGTCAACATGTGGCTCCCTGTAGGTGGCGGAGACATACAACAAGGCCCTTGCGACAGTCAACCCTCGCCGAGCAACTGCTAACTTCCACCGTTTGTACATCAACTTCGCCAAGTTCTATGAGGAGGGTGGAACCACCGGCGAAGCAGAACACGATCTTGACAGTGCTCGCAAAATTCTTGACAAGGCTACGAAGGTCAATTTCAAGACCGTCGACGAGCTGGCCGAGGTATGGTGTGAGTGGGCAGAGATGGAAATCCGCCATGAGTACGTCGCACAGTCCGTCCACCCCTGCATCGACTGATCATTGCCGTCACAGAAACTACGACGAAGCCATCCGAGTTATGCAGCGCGCCGCGGTCATACCCAAGAATACCAAGATCAACTTCTTCGACCACGTACGTACGGCCTCACGCAGTTTGTTCAATGGTCCTGATTGTCTTTCTAGACCCTCTCTGCACAAGCGCGGTTATTCAAGTCGCTCAAGCTCTGGTCCTTCTATGTCGACCTCGAAGAGTCCCTCGGCACGGTCGAGTCTACCAAGGCCGTCTATGACAAGATTATGGACCTGCGCATCGCGAACGCCCAGGTTATCGTCAACTACGCTGCCTTCTTGGAGGAGAACAAGTACTATGAGGAGAGCTTCAAGGTGTACGAACGCGGCACAGAGCTCTTCACCTTCCCGGTCTCTTTCGAGATCTGGAACATTTACCTTGCGAAGTTCATCAAACGCTATGTGAGTAATCTCGCTTGCATTTATCAGTTGCAACCCTGACACCTTTGTAGGGTGGAACGAAGATCGAGCGCACACGAGATCTCTTTGAGCAAGCACTGGACAAGTGCCCGCCAAAGTCATGTAAGCCCATTTACATGATGTACGCGACGTTCGAAGAGGAACATGGCCTGGCAAAGCGGGCGATGTCGATCTACGACCGCGCGACCAATGCTGTTGCAGACGAGGACAAGTTCGAGGTATGTCCCATCCATCTCCGACGTCTTGGGGCTTCATCTGACCTCCCTCACCTCAGCTCTTCACGATCTACATCGCGAAGGCTACATCAAACTATGGTCTCCCGGCAACGCGCCCCATCTACGAGCGTGCTCTGGAAATCCTTCCAGACCGTCAAACTGCCGAGATGTGTCTGCGCTTCGCCGCAATGGAGCGCAAACTCGGTGAGATCGACCGGGCGCGCGCCATCTACGCGCACGCCTCGCAGTTCTGCGACCCGCGGGTACACCCCAAGTTCTGGCAGGAGTGGAACAACTTCGAGATCGAGACCGGCTCCGAGGACACGTTCCGCGAGATGCTCCGGATCAAGCGCAGTGTGCAGGCGCAGTTCAACACGGAGGCGTCATACCTCGCCGCGCAGATGGCCGCGAAGGAGAGCGGGCAGGAGACCGAGGCCGAGGCGGCGCCCGTCGATGCCATGGCAGCAGCGGAGAGACAGGCGGCAGGGGGAAAGCCCCTGCATTCGTGTCGGCGAAGTCCAGTACGAATGTCAAGCAGCAGGAGCCGCTGGAGACTGCTCCTGCGGCACAGGCGAACGAGGACGAGATACAGATTTCAGACGACGAGGACTGATCTACGTACTATGTATGCTACGAGATGTTGTGTATTTTCACTTGCGGCGTCGTTGTCTGACATGCTCTGGTGTGTGATGGATTTGACCATCGGACCTGGCTGGACTCAGGACTGGCGGGGAAAACCTGGGGAAAACTGCGAATACAGCGCTTGCCTAATCGGGCTAGAAACTGGCATTTGAGTCAGTTTGAACTTTGCGAAGTCACCTTGCTTGACCAGCAGCCACCTCTTCGTGCGCGGATGGACAAGCACCCATCCGTGAGTGATCGAGCGAGTGCTGTATACAGTTGACTCAGACATTTTAGTACGAGGCGCTGTCGCCCTACCTCACAAAATATCCCAAAGCAGCGGGATCGTTGTTCCAGACATACAACGATCTCAAGCTAGGTGCGGCGGAATTGCGAGGCGACGAACCCGAAGCCAGAAATTTCTGACATATGACATATCTGTTCAGCGCAACAATGGACCGACCTTGAAGTGGTCGAGCTTCCTGGATGTGCGCGATGCGGTATGCGCGGCCGGCGACCGCAGATGGTGAGTCCACTTCCGACGCCATAGTGAACCTCTGCTGATTGTGTCTCACACAGGATGACCTTTTGAGCGTCGTGCCGTGCTCGCTGTCCGAGTCACTGTCGACAGAGTGGTAGGCAGTCTTTTCTTGACATGCCTGCTCCTGTGGAGGCTGACCGTCACCATAGGATCCGCACGACCTTCAAGGAACTCGGCAGCCCTCCTCACGTCTATCTGGCAATCAACACCGAGGACTCGTCCATCGTGTACTACAAGATCAGTCCGGGCATAGTCAAGCCACCGCTGTGATCGGCTCCATGCGTACCTGTCAGCGGTCGCCCAGACCCCTACCCGAGGCCCCCGACAATAATACGAAAAATGATACATTGGTAGGCACAGCTAGACAGAGCAATTTGGACAGCACAGTACTGTAGGGTAGGGGATATGTAGGTATGTACGAGCCGAATTAGCACCGTGGGCTATGTACGATGATGGAGGCGATATGTCACCCAGCGAACCATACGTGAAAGCAGTCCGTCGCGGTGATGAGTGAATGTGTACAGTATGTACAGCACGGCTGACGCTGTCAGTGATGCGAAAGTAGAATGTTGCGACACCTCAGCCTGTGACCGAGTCGTGGTCACCGGGTAGCACCCCAGCGGTCGACCTCGACGGCACAGATATCTTCCCAAATGGCATCCCATCCGCCCTGCGCAAGATGCGGCTGCGCCTGCCACATAGCGATGATGTGCCTGGACTCGTCGAACGTGACGTCATGCGGGCGTAGTTGCTCGACGAGGTCAAGGTGCATCTCCAGGGACCGTCGGTAGGGCTTTAGGATGTAGGGCAGCTTGGTGACTAGGGGGCGGTCAACGTCTGGGGAGGCGAGACTGCGGGGCGAGGACGTACCGAACTTTTCTAGCGACCAGGTCACCCAGAGGGGTTCCTCGACAAACTTCCAGCCCTTGGTCTTGTGCACTTCTTGGAGGAGGGTTTCCAAAGTGCGGATGATCTTCACCATCTTCAGGAACAACTTGTCCTACGGAGGCGAAAGTGAGCAGGATAAAGGAGTGGGGTCAGATGCACACGTACCAGTCGTCTGACCACCTCGTTGAGCTCCTGTATGCAGCTCTCCATGAAACGGAGCTTCTCATATACAATGGGGTATGTCGGTTGCTTTCCGTGGGGTATTAGGGCGAGCTCATTACTAGCGCGAACCTCCTTAGCACCAAGTTCTTCCCCGGCCATGCGTGCATACACTCACTCAAGTTCTGTCCGAGCATCAATGAGACTTGACGCGGCCTTGAGGCCCTGAGTGGACACTCGCTCATCCCACTCGTAGGCAATATTTCGCAGCTCGAGCAGCTGCGTTCGGAGTGTGCGGTGGTGGGGAAGCTCGGCGAGTCTTGAGGGAGAGGCAGGGGTATTGTGCTGACGAGCAGAGACTGGAGACGAAGTAGGTGTGGACGGGCCACGGAAGGATGCAAGCCGGCCGCTCATCGTGGTGTGCTGAGTAGAGTGGACGTCGATGGAGAGGTCTGAACGCGTCGACTTCAAGTATGCTGTGGTCGTGTCGTGGCTGCAAAAAGTGTGAGACAGGCTGGCGTATAATCGAAGGTCCGATACTCACGCGCGACCGCGGCGCAGGATCCAATTGGGCTTGGCCAACCCTGGATGTTGTTCGCGGCTATCTCGCGTACGGTAGATCTTCGACAGTTTGAGTTTGGCTGACGGCAATGTGCACCTCTGTTCTCCTCCGCTGTCGAGAGCTATGTGAGTTGAGCGTTGGTGCAGGTCGCGCCGAGACATACCTGTATGCGGTCCCCAGGCCACTGGGATGTGGTCGTTGGGGGTCAGGGCACGACGGTCAAAGGACGCGGGACGAGTCTTCATTTAGACGGCAATCATAGAGCTCCCTAAGCGCCGGATCTCGATGTGGCCACAATGGGCAAGTCTATGACACAGCGGCGAGCGCGTCGACAAAGGTCAACAACTTCAACAAGCCGATCAATTGGCTGAACAGGCAAACAAGGGTCCTTCCTCAGGGTCCTGTTCGTGACGACCATGCAGCCCGCAGACGACTCCAACCTCCTGCGCTCCGAAGCAGAGCTCAAGCTCGCACACGTACGCTATTCGACGCGCCATCGTCGTCCCTGCGTCTCGCTCTGACACTACCGAAGGCCCGCAAAGACAAGGCGGAGCGTATAAAGGACCTTGGCTCGCCCATAGAGATCACCGGGAAAGCGCTGGCCCTCCAAGTCCGCGGTAACGTCGCCTGGATCGCGGAGAACACGACCGTGATCAGAAAGCTCGACCTGGAGGTGGGTCGCTCTCAGTGGCCGCGCGTCCCCTGCCGATGATCGTTGCGAGGAGCTCACTGCGGCAGACAGACGGGGAAGACGCTTCAACTGTTCAAAGGACATACCGCCCCGGTGACATCGCTCGCGTTTGTCGACCGTGTGCCGGGCTCCGGCAAGGGCGATCTGCTCATTACCGGCTCATGGGACAAGGTAGCCCTCGTTGCTTTCGCTGCGTTGACCCAGACAATCTGACGATATGGTTACTAGACAATCAAAGTGTGGGATGTCCAGGTCAGCCGTTTGACCTCCTGCAATGCTCTGGGCTCACGGCATTGTCATAGACAAAGCAGCTCGTATCTTCTACGGAGGCGCATTCAGACTTCGTGAAGGCACTGCATGTGATACCTTCACTGGGGCTTCTGGTGTCCAGCGGTTCTGACAAAATCGTTCGACTATGGTCTGGTCTTCCTAGCCCGGAGCTTTCTTTGTTGTCGGCTGACGAACATCTCCAGGGATCTCTCCAACGTGAGGGATGGCAAACCGTTAACATCGGTGGGTGTCCTGACAGATCACACACGGCCCGTTGAATCACTCGACGCACGGCCCGTGTCCGACACGTCTGCGGTGCTTTACACTGCAGACACGATGGGCATCATCAAGATCTGGGATATATCGAAAGACAACGGCACGCCTCCTCGATGGCGCAGCACCCTAGTAGGGGAGTTGCAGCACCACCGGACAAAAGTCGACGACATGATCTACGGAAATGGCCTTCTCTGGACTGGTGGGCCGCTCTCCTGTTCTTCCTGTCTTCACCTTCATCTAACATTTCTTCACTCTGCAGCGTCGACCGACGAGACAGTGCACATCGTCCCGCACGTAGCACCTGCCCAACCCCCAGCACCAGGCACGAAGCCAATCCCACCCATCCAACACCCGACAGCAGTCCGCACCATCCTTCCGCTATCCGTGACCCCGCTCGGCGAGCCATATCTGCTGACCGGCTCCGGAGACGTGATTCGCGTCTACGACGTCTCATCCCCAGAAGAGCCCGAGCTCATCGCAGAGATCGACGCCCACTGGCACGACGTGACGGCTCTGCGCCTGTGGATACGCAAGTCGCAGGTCGAAGGCGAGCCGGGGAAGGTCCGCGTAGAACCGTGGATCGTGAGTGCCAGCCTCGACGGTACGCTCAGAAGATGGAAGCTTGATGGTGAGTTGGACAACGGCTCAGTCCACGCACATCGTTGTGACATTGATCGTGCAGACTTGCTGCATCCCCCACCACCGAAGAAGGCCGTGGAGGAGGAAGCCAAGCCAGCAAGCCCTCCCGCGTCGTCGACGGACGCGTTGGACGAAGACGAAGAGCGAGAACTGGCAGAACTGATGGGAGAAGACTGAATATATATCCAAGCACGCCGGAATTAAATGCTACACAGTATCGTACATATCCATGCAGAGACTTTCGACTCATCACAGCTTCGCCTTGGGCGCCACCAGAAGGCTTGTAGCGTTTTGTAGGCTGGTCGCAGCTGTGTTGACCAGCTCGTCTACACTGCAGGGTTGTTCAGTATATCTCTCCCTGTGCTCTGCGTAACACTTACATCTCTTTCGCTGGCCGGATGTCCTTGATAGACCCTGCAACTCTGCCCATAAGCCCTGCGAGACGGTCAGATACGACGATCGAGGAGCACAGCGATCAGCGGCTTACACATGCGGCCCTCCATGGACTTCTCGGGGTGCTTCTCAAGCTCGACTTCATGCGGGATCTTCCCCTGCGCAGTAAGCTCTGCGATTTCCTGCTCTCTACCATCCCTGGGAACGCACAACGGTGCGAAGTCAGCGGTGTCCACGAGAAGCTCGAAGCACGCTCACCAGCTGGCGACATAAGGCGTCTTCCGCACATGCATAGGGCGTCCAGAGTAGATGATGGTACGCGTGATATCGTCGTATCCCGCACTCAGGACTAGATCTTTGTGGACCTTCGGCGCACCAGCCTCCACGCTGGCGACGAACCGCGTGCCCACCCACACCCCCGCTGCCCCGTATGACAGCGCCGCAGCAAGTCCGCGTCCGTCGGCGATACCGCCCGCTGCGACGACGAAGACCGGCTGGCCTGTGAGAGGGCTCTTGGCGTCCTTGCAAAGGTCGACGACGGCGGGGATGAGGATCGAGAAGGGCGTCTCGCCAGTGTGGCCGCCGCCTTCTCCGCCCTGCGCGCAAATGATGTCTACGCCTGAGCGGAGAGGTCAGTTCAGAGGCAAGTATGACGAGGCGAGTGGAGGTTGCCTACCCTGAGCTAGTGCCTTCGGGACGTGCTTAGGATGGCCGACCATGC
Source organism: Lentinus brumalis (assembly GCA_001792895.1). Lineage (NCBI taxonomy): Eukaryota > Fungi > Basidiomycota > Agaricomycetes > Polyporales > Polyporaceae > Lentinus > Lentinus brumalis. The sequence continues at coordinate 2,160,079 of MARA01000004.1, forward strand.
TGCGAGAGAGACCGTCTCGTGAGCACCAGGGGAGTCACAAAAGGCAAGGCCACCGACTTCATGACTACAACGCCAGCCGAGTGAAGCTTGTCGACCATCTCCTTGGGCGGGACGCCGACTGCGCAGACAAAGAGCTTTGCCCCGCTCTTGACGATGACTTCCGTGAGGAGCGGGAGCTGGCCCTTCGAGTAGTCGTACTGTGCAGGGGCGAGTGAGCTATCTTGACAGCGCTAGCACAGACTCATAGACGTACGTTGGTCTTGCGTGCATTCCCGCCCACTTGGGGGATGAGCAAGTCGATGCCGAACGGCGCGTTCGGGTCTTCGAGGTGGCTCTTGAGTTCGTCGATGTTGTCCTGGAGCATCTTCGGGCTCTGACGGACACCTCCAATGACACCAATCCCGCCTGCATTCAAGATGTGAGCACATTGACACGCCTCCTATATCAAGTGAGGGAGATGCGTACCGGCATTCGTAACAGCTGCAGCCAGTCGCGGACCTGCCGCAACGTTCATCCCTGTTGCGAGGAAACGAGTCACGCTTCTGTGAGGCGAGTTTATGGGCATAGACTCCGAAGAGATGCTCACCGGCCAACATGACCGGATGGTTAATCTTGAATAGTTTCGTGAGCGGGGTCGAGAAGACTGGCGGAGAAGAGGGCATGGTGGGCTTCGATGTTGCGCGTCGGTCGTCGAGTTATGGAAAGACGTCGCTGTTCGCAGCAGCTACTTATGTCGGGGGTGGATGAACGGTGCCTGCAACTCGAGTAGCCGGTGCCGGAGGGTCATGCCCAGTGAGAATCGACATAGAAACTTCGGATAACCACAGATAACCCAGCGGAATTATGCAAGGATACCCGTGGTTGCCCGCGGTTACTCGAGACTACGCGCGATCGGCAGCAGCCCGCTTCCTGAAGAGTAACCAGCAGTACCCCATAGATGTCCAGTGATATCCAACGTAGCCGATAGTATCCACCGATAACCAGATGTATAACCATGTTTAACAATACAACTAGTATGCTTGCCCGCCCCCCTGCGCGCTCGCTCGCCCGCCAGCCTGCCCGCCCGCCCGCCCGCCTGCCCGCTCCCCTGCCCGCCCTCCTGCTCGCTCGTGCACACACCCACTCGCTGGCCTCCTCGTCCTCCTTCCACCTGTCCACCTGTCCACCAGCTAGCCCGCCTGCCTGCCTGCCCGCTCGCCCGCTCGTCCGCCTGCCCGCTCGTCCGCCAGCCCGCTCGCCCGCTCGTTCGCCCGCTCGTCCGCCCGCTCGTCCGCTTGCTCGTTCGCCCGTTCGTTCGCCCGCTCGTTCGCCTGCCCACCTGCTCGTCCGCCCGCTCGTCCGCCTGCTCGTCCGCCCGCTCGTCCGCTTGCTCGTTCGCCCGCTCGTCCGCTTGCTCGTTCGCCCGCTCGTTCGCCCGTTCGTTCGCCCGCTCGTTCGCCTGCCCGCCCGCTCGTTCGCCTGCCCGCCCGCTCGTTCGCCTGCCCGCCCGCTCGTTCGCCTGCTCGCCCGCTCGTCCGCCTGCTCGTCCGCCCGCTCGTCCGCCCGCTCGTCCGCCTGCTCGTCCGCCCGCTCGTCCGCTTGCTCGTTCGCCCGCTCGTCCGCCCATTTGCCGGCCCGCTCCCTCCCCTGCTGGGCCACCTACTCACACGCCGGCTGGCCCTGTTCCAGTTTGTGTGCCTGCTGCTGTGGTTCCTGCTTGGGCACCGGGGGCTCGCGTTGATTCTTCCACTTCTGTGGGATATGTTAGTACAGGGCAGGTCGCAGCGGTTCGGGAAGCACCTTGCGCGCGTTATCGCCTTTGAGTTCCGTGTAGAACTTATTGAAGTCCTCTTTTGTGCCGCCGGTCTCCTTGTACCATAGTACCGCGCACACTTCCCTGTGTAATGCAAGCGTGAGATCAGTTTCTCATGAACGTTGCGATCTCACTTCTGTTGACTGTCGTCGTTCCGGACTGGCGGCCATGGTGCAGATGTCTTGGACATCTTGGACTTCTTTGCCTTGGGCGCCGCGGGTGGCGCAATCTTAGCAGGCGGAAGCTTGATCCGCGCTTGCCCAGCAAGGACTGCGGTGCTACCGTCGCAGAGTTAGTACAATATATATACATACACATGTCGCTCTGACTTACAACGGATTTGCGACGCGGGCGCGCGCGGTCTGCGCACTCGCGGGATCTGCGCGCTCATTGTTGCTGTCGGTGGCTTCGAGGTTTCCAATACCCTGGGCTTGATCGGGATGGTCCTGGACGTCCGCGATCGACGGTGCGTGGACTGGAGTGCTAGGACGATCGCCAGAGAGGCCGAAGGTGCGATCAGATATGTCGGTGCTGCCAGAGGAGGTAGCCATGCCAGACAAGCTCGCAGAGTCGCCAGAGGCCGTGGGATCGTCTGAGTTCATGTTGTCAGCGTCGCCAAGATATGTCGTAGTCTCGCCAGACTCAAGCAGCAAGGACGAGTCAGCTATGTCGCCCTGAGGGCATACCGCGAGGCCCGAGTTAATCACCGTGTTGGTGATCGCGGCGTCGCCTGAAGTCGCCGGGCTTGCAGGGACAGTGGCGTCACCCGAGCGCACTTGTATGCTCGGGTGAGTGTCGGCGTTGAGAACCATCGGGCTCCCAGATTCTAGAGCATCGGGAGCTTCGACAGGAGTGTTGTCTGGCAGGGGTAGATAGTCGAAGTCGAAGTCGTCGCGGACCGGCACAGGGGCAAGACAGATGTCGTCCTTGACGATCGTGGCATTGAGCGCATTGCTCTCTGGCATCGTGCACGCACGCTTGAAAGGTGCGCCGAGTTCCTCATCTGCGTCCCGTTTGCAGGACGCAGGATGGCCTAGATCGTCCTCGGTGCCCACGTCCATCGTGTACTGTGCGGCATCTACGTGACAAGGAATCGTCAGTCTGTGCGCTGCCAACAGGGCGTCCATACCTAGTGTAGCGGCCTTCTGTACTCTCCTGTTGTTGCGACGCTTGTCCATCTTCTTGTCGTGTTTGGCCTTGATGATCTGAATCTCCTCGATGAGCAGCGGGTCCGTGACACGGCGCGGGTCCACGCTAGCCAGGAAGTTGGATCGCCACTGGGAGAAGCCGCCCTGGCCGAGCGCGTCGCTGTGCCAGCCGTTGTGACAGAACCCAAGCTCGGGGGCCTTGCGCAGGATGCGCTGCGTGAAGTCCAGCTTGAAGGGGGTCGTCGCGGTGTGCCAGGTCTTTGGGAGGGCAGCAACACCATGCTCCTGTGCATGCTCGCGCCAGATCTCATATCCGTATCTGCGGATCTCCCTCGCGCGCACCGCGGTCACCGGCGTTCCATCTGGGTTAGTCATGAACGTCTCCTTGGTCTCACCATCTGCCATGGCAGTGTTGCCGCGCCGCCGCTCCTGTCCGGCCTTGGTTACCTTGTCTTTGCGGTTGGTCCATCGTTCACGGTACCAATAAGGGTGCTAAGTATGGCGACGTGTCAGCACATACACGCGCATATATGCGCGTACTCACTTCCTCGTGGCCCTTGTGGGTATACTTCACGATCTTGAATGTACCATCGTCGTTCATAGGCAGATTGAAGGCCTTCAGCGTCTCGTACGTGCAGCGGGTTCCAGCGAAGTGCGCGAGGGGTGCAGGCGCACATTCGGGATCCTCGGCGTACGGCGTCGCGTCGGAAGCGATGCCTGGGTTGATTCCTGGGACGAGCTCGGGGTCGAGTGCAAAAGACGACGCGCGCGTGCTAAGATTGTGGTGTTAGCCGGGTATATGCTTGATCTACTCACTCGACTCACCAGGTATCCACGGCACGCAGCGCAGCATTCTCCCGGTGCAGACGATCGACTTCGGCCTGATTTCCAAGGACCTGGGGGTTCAGATGACTCCTATGAGGTCAATGTATGCGTACCTTGTTGTAGAACATAGCGCTCTCGTGTTGATGGCGCTGCAGCTCAGCGTTCTCCCACCGTAGGCGCTGCAACTCGTTCATCGAGTTGCGAGGCGTGCCCTGGAAGGACGCATGTATGTGGTATCATATACAGCAACATTAACGCGACTTACCTGTGCTGGCCCCGCTGTCCAATACATCATCGGGGAGACCGGGGGTGTCGGAAGTGCGCCCCGCGGTGCGTTCTGATCCAGGATCGTCGTCGATGCTGGGATTGACATGCCGATCCCTGGGATCGTCGGGATCGGCGTCGTGTGGCTCGTGGTTGCCGCTGGCGACATTGGATTTCCATCTTGATCGTGCGCTATCACCTGCCGCATGTTGTGGGCGACTGAAAGGAGGGGAGGAGGCCTAGCGAGGAGAACAAGAACAAGAACGAGAGGTGGGGGCAGTCGTGGGGGGAGGAGAGCAGACGAGACAGAGAGACAAGAGAGACGCGAGCGCGTCGCGTCAGAAGGGGATCACGTGGGCGTGGGCTCGATGGGCGCCAGGGACCGTGCGCGAGGCGCGACCTTCGACATTCTCTACCACCTTGTCCACTCCTCTCCTTTCTCGATTCTCACCTCGCCACACAACGACCCTGCCAACCCCGGCTTTCTGCAAGACCACGAGACGCAGGGTACTACAGGAGGATGGATAGAACAGGGAGGGAGGAGAAGCAAACTGAGGACGGGTCTGGGGTCTCACAGCCTGAGCGCATGTCCCAGTATGTCCCCTCCTGTGCTCCTCGTGCGTTGCATTCCTGACCCGCCCAGGTTCCTCGAACGCGAGGGACCTGGGCTATTCCAATGGGCTACCCAGTTTCAGGACACCCCAGACTTCACACACACGCCAACGTCTCAAGTGTGTGCCCGTCTGGCACAGACGTCATTCCGCCTCGCCCAAGTCGCTCTGCGTGTAGCCTGGGGGCTCGGCGAGCATCCAGAGCATCAAGAGGACGATACTACCGACTTCCTGATGATAAGGCACGAGCTCGTCACGGCTTTCCAAGCTGTCGAGGACGTCATACCGCGGGACGCTCGCCCTTTCATGTCCACACCCGCCGCAGCTCTGCGTATCAAATCTCCACCTCTGCCACACGCCATTCCGATTGCCCCGATTGTCCACGACACGTTGCTCCTGCGCCAGGCTCTCAACGCCTCGCCGCATCCCACGGGTCACGCGCGTCCTCGCGTTCGATATCGTCGCCTCCACCGCAGAGGACTAGCTCACCTGTCCCTATCCAACCTTACCAGCCCAGCTCCCCTGCCACCCCTGAGGTCATTGACTCAGATTGGGTCTCACCAGGTCAGATCATCCCTTCACGTCCATCGTCCCTTGCAGGTGGGGACCTTTCGGGGGCGTCGACGCCCATCACAGCGTCTCGCGCCCCTGTGGATCACAACCACTTGGCAAACCTCGTAGCCAACGCTCTCCTCGAGCCTCTCTGCGAGAGGATGCATGGCGACCCATTCCTCGACGCCCTCGCGAGCCGCGTCGCCACCCTCCTCGGTCCTCGCATCGACCATGCGGTAGCTCAGACGTTCCAGAAGAATGACACCGGCGCTGGCTCTGCGTCGTCTGCGCCCCTCAAGTCTTCAGACTCAAAGAGACGCAAGTGCGGTATGTATTCCTTCATCATCAGCTTACATTGAGATCAAGCTGATCAGACTGCAGGCTGACGATACCACGCCATGTGTCGTCCCCGCTGTCCTCGTCCCCGCTGTCCTCGTTCTTGCTGTCCTCGTCCCGCTGTCCTCGTTCTTGCTGTCCTCGTCCCCGATGTCCTAGTCCCCGCTGTCCTCGTCCCCGCTGTCCTCGTTCTTGCTGTCCTCGTCCCCGCTGTCCTAGTCCCCGCTGTCCTTGTTCACCATGATAAGTCGGTTCACGCTGATATGTCCCGGGTGTGCGCGTCCCCACTGTATAATACAATTCCTTCCAGTTCTCGTGGGCAATGCATTGTGACTGTATGTACAAACATAATCAATTCGAGTCAGGGTCCTCCTCCTCTTCGTTGTCAGGCTCCATATATCCCTGTAAGATGCTGATCTCCATTCCAATTTTCTCCCCAACATAGAACCTCCGTGCGCGCAGGTCTGCTGCGTCGGGACGGGCTGCTTCCTCTGCGGTAAGAATCGAGGGGAACATTGCGACGACAGATGCAATGTCTGTGGCCTTGGCAACACGGCGAGCATGTGGCTGGGCCATGCAAGCAGTCAGAACACCGAAGGTAGACGTGTAGAGTGCGGCATCTCGGGCGGAGAAGGGCGCAAGCATCACTAGACCATGTTCACGCCCTTCGATGTCCATCTGGAAGAAATACTGGACTTCCGCATATGTGTCGTCGGCAAGCTGGAACATCGAACATCAGGTCAGTGTTAAACTGAGTGTGTGCGATCAGCCACACACGTACCCGGATCATGCGTGCACGACGAGGTACTCGACCAGCAGCCTCCCAGGCGCACTCTTTCCATGCCGTCCTTGCAATCTGACCTGTGGGAATACGAAGCCGTGCCCATTTCTTGAACCAGGGCACCCACGCAGGATCGATGTTCAGGATGTTCTCTCCATGGAGGAAGGCATGAATAGCGTTGTGCTCGGAACGCAACTCAACATCATGTCCAGTACGCTCCCGTGCGCGCATGAGTGTGAAACCATTCCCCAAGTCCACAGAGGAGGGTGGGTCCCCAACCTCGCGCACGAGGACGGGGTACATGGCCTGCAGGGCAATTTCCTATAGAAAATATGCCATCATGACCCTGCTGACAAGACCAGTAGACATAACATGCGCACCTGGGCCCGACGCACGCAATGCGCAGTGACAACAGCATACGGAAAGTTGTGCTGGTGACACTCCCCAGTGATGTTCCCAATGAAGTTCTCCATGCACCATTGACAGCGTGTCGCCCCAGAGCCACAATCATAGATTTCGGGAATAAGGTGGATGAGCAGATGGATGCATGGACGAACAAAGTGGAGTCGCTCGAGCTGGCGCTTGTAGAAGTAGGCCTCAAACTCCTCGACAAAGACAACGAGGTGCTCATGTGCAGGTGCAAGCTGCGCCGTCTTGACAGAGCGCTGCAACGCCACACGGACACCAGCAACAAGATGGCAGAAATTGATGAAGAACTTGTGGGGAAGGAGATGGCGTAGGAGTGTTGGAAGCATGGTCCACGTGTACGTCATCCACTCCTCCGCCTTGTAGCCGCTAGTAAGCTTGAGTGCAATGTTGCGAGGAGTGTGTCCAAAGGAACCAGGCAGATAGCGACCGTACGTCTCGACGAGAAGTCCATGATCAGTCCATGCCTGAGCACGACGAAAACAAGCCCAAGGCCAATTGTTGATGGAGTCATTCTTGTCGCACACAAGTGTGGCGCGGAGGAGGGAGATGTAGTGCTCAGGGACGTTGAATGCAAGCAGTGCATGGGGTCCATGGGCAGGCAGATTGGGAGTGACAGGTACTTGCCTTCAAGCAACCCCAGGAGTATAGAAGGCTTGCCAAAACCCGTCAGGCAGCGCTCCTCCAGATAATCAGGCTCGTTCCGGACAGCTCTGATGCGTGCGATAGCCTCCCGGTATCGAGCACACCTAGCAGCAGGGCTCTCGGGAGCGGCTCGATAATCAACATCAACACCACCGCCACGACGGCTGGTGTAGTTGTCAGGTTTCAATGCAGCAGGGTAGTATGTAGAGCCACCGGGCTTACTACGACCCTCTTGCTTGCATCCGGTACGACAGCCCAGAAAGCCCTGGTGACCAACACCGCCGCTGAGAGGTATGAGCCCGGGAGTATCTGCGGTCTCAAAGACGACATAGATATTCTGGTGCATAATGCGCTCCTGGACCGCATCCCAGACAGTGAGGCCCTCCCGTTGGACGGCGGAGATGTGATAGAATGTGGGGAATAGGAAGGAGTCCGTGAGCTTCGGCTTGTTCGGACCACCAATGACGCCAGCAGGGAGTACAAACCGCTTCTTGTAGCGGCAGTCAGGCGGCAACTCGAATACAACCCAAATCAGAAACCAACAGTCTGAGGCCTTCGAGGCGTAGAGCTGAGCACCATCCATAGAGAACATCAGGACCATGTCATCGTCGGTGATGTTCTTCGTCACATCGACCTCGTCAAGGTAGAGAGCACCCTGGTACAAGTCGTCGATAACTGTGATAGGATCTTGTTGCTCTAGCACACGCCTGGTGACCTCACGACGATGCTGCATGAGTCGAGCGGTGCTCGGAGAGCTCCTCAAGATCTGGAGCTGCGGGCCAACGGGGAAGGTGGAGAATGTGCGGCGAGCGACACGATGACCTTTGGCCAATTCAACAGGATCATAGCGCGGCTCGCGTTCAGGACAGATAGGACAGCGAACAAGCTGATCGAAAGGGCCGGTGTAACCAAGGCAGCTGTTGGGACACATGTCATGTTTGATGGGCTCCAGGCCTGTCGTCTTCGCAATGAGTCGCTTGGCGCCCTCGTAAGACAGAACATCCTCCTCGGGGTGCGCCCGCATGAACGCGCGGCGGTTGTCCTCATAGTTGTCCTCTGAGGCTGAGCCTCGTGCATAGAACATCTCGATGGCCATGAGCTCCAACCTCTCGAGCTCAGAAGGAGGACGCGGAGGTGGATTACGCATGCGAAAAATCGCATCGCTTGACATGCCCGATCGCTCGAGCGTAGCCTCCTGGATCTCCTCGATGAAATCCTGACCCAACTGCACGTCCGGGAGACGTGGCACGCGCGGAACACCTGCCTGTTCGACATGCCCAACCTCGGGGTTGTCGTCAACTGGCGGGTCCTGCACTGTGTGCCGGTACAGTGCGGCTCTGGCCCGACGCGCGGCACGTCTGACCTCCTCCTGCGCGACAAGCTCTGCGCGGCGGGCCTCGTCCTGCACGAGTCGCTCAGCGCGGCGGGCCTCCTCCTGCACGAGTCGCTCCGCGCGGCGGGCCTCCTCCTGCGCGAGCAGCTCAGCCTGACGGGCCTCCTCCTGCGCGACTAGCTCAGCGCGGCGGGCCTCCTCCTGCGCGAGCAGCTCAGCGCGGCGGGCCTCCTCCTGCGCGAGCAGCTCAGCGCGACGGGCCTCCTCCTGCGCGACTAGCTCAGCGCGACGGGCCTCCTCCTGCGCGACTAGCTCAGCGCGACGGGCCTCCTCCTGCGCGACTAGCTCAGCACGACGGGCCTCCTCCTGTTCACGAGCCTGCTCGGGTGTCAGACTGGGAGGTCGAGGCGGAGTGGATGGGAGACGAGGAGGAGACACGGGCTGCGAGGCTGCGCGTCCCGGGGATGGTATCTGTAACAAGGGTTGTGAGTGAGGCACTATGAAAGCAGCACATGCGACTGACCGTGTACCGGGGGCGTTTGGGTGCACTAGGAGTTGACGGCGGGCTGCCGGGAGGGCTGCGCAATGGGGTGCTCGTGGACGCTTGCGCTGCCCTCGCGCCAGTGGCAACATCGGGCGCACGAGGTGGAAACGCAGGTCCGCCGCTCCCACCAGCTTGGGACCCGGAATCCGAAGGCGCGCGCGCGGAGGAGGCAACGCGAGCATCGTTGTCGCGAAACTTGCGGTGCTTGTGATATACACTGAAAGTCACTGGCGTCCCGACGCCGCCGCACTTCTCCTTGCAATTACACCTGTGGGTATATCTAGGGTCGTTCTCCCGGTCCATGGGGGTCTGTGGGAGTGCTTCGTGCCGCCACAACGATTGCAGTGGCGCGCGCGAGTGCACCGGAGAGGGAGAGATCGGGCCACCAGGATAGAGACGACGAGCAGGAGAGCGAGAGCAGGAGAGACGACGAGCAGGTGGGACGACGAGCAGGAGAGACGACGAGCAGGTGGGACGACGAGCAGGAGAGAGCGAGAGCAGGAGAGCGCACAGGAAGCACAGTGCAGCTGCAGGGTACGAGAAGGCGAGTACACGCCAACTCGCCCGTGCAAGCCCAATGCGGCCTGCATGCGTCTGGTGGCAGGTCGACGCGCGCACTGCGCAGTTGCTAAATTGAAAGACGAGAAGCGCCCACGGACGCAGAATTGACCGAAGATTGCAACGCATTCAAAAATCTGTGATTGATTGCGCGAATTCAGAGGTTGGAATTGATCCAGGTCTGTCTAGTTATCTACGGACACTCGTGGTTATTGCTGGTCACCCTGGGTTAGCCGAAGTTTCTATGTCGATTCTCACTGGGGGTCATGGGGTGGGTGTGCGGGACAAAGTCACAGTGCGGGGTCATGGACGCGTCGGTCGGCGCGAGAGCCCGTCCCGGTTTCCCGGTCCATTGACACGCGAGCGAGATCGAGCGTGCCTCATCGGGCGCTCCCGGTAAGCAGCCTTGCCCAAAAGCCTTCGCCATGTCCAGCTCTGCAGACAAGTGCCCGTCGACCACAGCGCCCCCTCAGCCTCCTCCTCTTCCGCATCCGCAGACAAGTGTCCTGTAGATCACACACAACGCTCCTCATGGGCCTCCGTACTCGGCCGGCAGTCACAAGACGGCCACGGGGCTGCAGAGTATCCCGATACGCCCCTTCCTCCGACCAACCTCCCGCTTGATCGCGAGACGTCCTCAATACCAAGACCAGATGGCTCCAAATGGGTCTACCCGTCACAAGCGCAGTTCTACGCAGCGATGGCGCGGAAAAATCACAATCCTCAGGAGGTGGACATGAAGGTCGTGGTGCCCATACACAACGCCGTGAACGAACGCGCGTGGATGGAGATCATGAAGTGGGAGACGGGGCAGGGAGGGGAAAAGTGCGGCGGGGTCAAGCTCGTCAGCTTCAAGGGCAGGCCGAATGACATGTCGCCGCGGGCGCGGTGGTACTCACTACTCGGGTATGTCCCCCGTGTACTTTGACCAATAGCGTCCGGCTGATTTCTTGCGCCAGGTTTTCGCCACCGTTCGACCGTCACGACTGGGTCGTCGACCGCTGCGGGACCCGCATGCGGTATGTCATCGACTTCTACTCAGGACACACTGGAGGGCCGGCCTCGAAGAACCTCTCATTTTATCTTGACGTTCGGCCTGCGCTCGATAGCTGGGAGGGCGTCCGGCTGCGTTCGGAGCGATTTTTGCGGCAAGCATTTGGCCGTTTCTGGGGGCAGCCTTCAGCGCAGGAGAGCGCACACTCACGATCATAGACCACGAATGTTACACACCGCCTGCCTACTGTATGCCATACTGTACAACAGAACTAATGCTCGTCCCACTTCAACCACGCCCGGGGTGTGCAGATACACAAACATACCAGAAGATACATGACAAACAGATGCGTGCAGACAGGTCCATCACCGCTTGCTACGGGTCTTCAGCTTTTTGGGTGGAGGTCGTACTTCCTCCTCTTCGCTCTCGTCCTCGCTCTCGTCCGCCGACTCCTCCACTTCACTGACCTCTTCATCGTCATCCCATGCTCCCTCGTCACCGCCACCTTCGCCATCATCATCTTCCTCCATCTCGGAGTGCTCCTCCTCATCTCCCTCTACCTCTTCTCCCTCGCCGTCATCGCCATCTTCACCGGCCTTGCCCTTCCCTTCTTTCCCTTCTTGGGCAGCTTTCTTCCTCTGCACATTCCGCTCCTGTTCTTCTCTCCTCTGCTTCCGCAGCTTCTCCTTTGCCGCGTGCTCCGCCTTCTGCGCTTTGACCTCGGCCTTGGTCTTCTTGACTGTAGCAAGCTGTCAGGATCGGCTCCCACAAGCGCAGCAGCCTCAAACTCACCGATGTCGTGGTAGAGCACTCCGCCCTCCTTCCCGGGAACACCTTCCACGATCTTGATCAACCTGAGCTCCATCCTCGGCCCAATTTCATCCAGCCTGACCGCCCTCTTCTGGCCCTTCTTGTTATTCCGCCCAACGTAGTCGTCCGCGAGGTCCACGGCGTCCCCGTCATCGCCCCCGACGCTGGACGCCGACGAGGCGGCGCTCTCGTACCCATCGCTAGATGGCCCAGGCTCGCCTTTGCGTCTGAGTAGGAAGTCCGCAACGTCCTTCTCGCTTCCGAGATCGAGCATGCCAGTTTGCGAGGCGCTCTTGGCGGTCGCGCCCTCGAGGATGCGCCGAATGCGCTTGGAGACACCGTACGGCTTGACGGTGATGAGGTAGTGGCGGAATTCGACGGTGCCGTTCTCTGCATTGTACGAGATGAGGACGACGCGGCGTGCGGAGGAGAGGGAGAGGGAGTGTGGAGAGAGGGGAGGAAAGAGTGACCGGAAGGTCTTCATCATGAGCGTGAGGTGGGGCGGGGTTGTCGGCCCAGGAGGGGGAAAGGACGCGAGCACAAGCTGATCACACTGTGAGCGCGTAGCCATAGGATGAGTAGCATGCTTGGACGCACCAAGGGCGGGGTGAGGTATTCCACTGTGCTCATGCTCCGTGCTCTCCGCGAAGAGTTGATGATGTCCTTCACCAAACTATACCTCTCCACCCTAAAGCTGAGCGTCGGACCAGCAGACAACCTGACGATCCGCATCGAAGGCGCGACGTCCGTCAGCGTGAACGCGAGCAGATGCGTGACCCCAAGCGCAGGTGCCATAGTCAAGAAGTCCTTCAACTTGTTCCTTGTCCGTTCCTTCACTTGCACCTCAGTCAGCTCGGTGCAGCAGCACAGACAAAGCGTGGAGAACTGACCCTTAGCCTGCTTGCAGTATTGGGCTCCATGACCTTGCGCACGTCCCGCACGAGCTGGGTGAGCGAGTGTCCAACCTGGCCATGCTTGATGACGAACGACTTCGGCACGCCTTCCGCCGTCCCTGGAGCTGATGCAACGCCTCCCTTGAGATGTGTGCGGTTCTTTCGTCGGCGAGCCATGGTTCAGGAAGAGAGCGCGGTGTGCAGAGGTGTGCAGAGGTGTGCAGTGAGGCAACGTAGACGCCGGAGGCACAAGAATTTTGGGCGCTCACCGGTAGATCGAGATTCAATCGCGGTGGAACGGCGCGGAGAAGCGCCCATATACCAACGGTACGTTGTCGGTGGAGTGGCTAGTTGCCGCAATGTGGCTGAGTTTGGTGACAGTGGTGACAGCAGACTCATGTCGAGAATGTGCGGCCAGAACCAATATAAAATACAGCACTAAACCTGGATACAGTACCGAGAGAGCTAAGCCAGAACGGGGAACACGAGGAGGGAGAGTGAGCAATATACACAGATTATGGACAGCGAGGCGCAAGGACGGTAACGATAGCGAGCGTGAAAAGGCACAGACAGCGCATTTGTAGTAAGTGACGATCTGATCAGCCTCGAGACGGTGCAGTCATACAGGAGTAGGCGGGACGACCCGGATGGAACGAAAGTGATACAACTCGGGAGCAAGGGTATGACTTCAACGAGTGAATGTATGTAGTAGACGGTCCAGATCCAGACGGGGGAGGCAAATATTATAGCGATACGACAAGAGACCCGGAAAGAGACAGAAACGAACGGATGGACAGACAAGATGAGGATCATGGGGACGGCCGTTCATCTCCGTACGTACGGCACGGCACGAGCAAAAGGCACCCAGTCCCCAAGACCGTGCCGGAAGCATGGAGGCGGTCGCCTGATACAGCGCCGAGCTTCGGATGCCACCTGCGCAACCGTGGCCGACAACGATGGCGAGACTAGAACTCCAGGAACTGGTATGCGACCGAATCGAACCGCTGTTGGATCGATGGCGGACGTTCTTCCCGGATAAGGCCGGGAATTTCCTCCGCAGGAGGAAGCGGGAGCTGCGAGAAGTTCCGCGTGTCATCGACGGTCGCAACATGAGGGATGATGGGTGCCTGAATATCGACAAACGAGTGAGCACGGACGCGACCGATTGACAGGCCAGCACGGCGAAAGTACTTACCCTGATCTCACGCCGCTCCAGTGCATCCCAGTCGACGCCTCGGAACCAAGGGTGGTCAAGCACATCTTGCGAGCCTCCAATCAGGTTGCCCAACCGCTTGCTACGGTCCGGATGCAAGAATGCCTTTATGATGTCTTTCGACAGCGGGTCTACCTGATTTGGCCAGTAAACCTTCCCCTTAAGGATCTTCTCGTATATGCCGTACGCGGTCTCGTCGAAGAACGGCGGGTAGCCCACCAGCATCTCATAGCAGAGGATGCCGCAAGCCCACCAGTCGGCAGCCTTCCCGTGCCCGTCGGACTGGATGATTTCTGGTGCGAGGTACTCCGGCGTTCCGCATAACGTCCAGGTACGGTCGTCTACAATTTTCGCGAAGCCGAAGTCGGTGAGACGCAGATAGCCGCGCGAGTCCAACAGCAGGTTCTCAGGCTTCAAGTCACGGTAGATGATGTTGAAAGAGTGGAGGTACTTGAGCGCGAGGATGATGGTCGCAAGGTAGAAGCGAGTGACGTCGGCGGTAAACCGTTTTGCGCGGCGGAGATGGGTGAATAGCTCGCCGCCCGGGACGTATGACATGAGCATGTAGACGTTCAAGCTGTCCTGGAACGTCGCGTAGAGGTCGACAATGAAGGGGTGGCGGACACGGGAGAGGATGTATCGTTCTGCGTTCACGTGTTCGACTTGTCGCAGACGGACTATTTCCGTCTTGCGCAGGACCTTGAGCGCGAAGCAATTCGAGGTGCTCTGGGAAGATGACCCGCGTAGCCGCACTAGCAACACGCGACCGAAAGTACCCGTGCCTACGGCCCATATCGTTACAAGGCAGTTCTCAAGCGAAGGCGCACGGAGCACTCACCTAACGTGCCCTTCACCTCGAAGTCTGTCAGCTTGAGTGATCCCTTTTCAAGATGCGACTGCTCGTCCTCAAGGTGCCGCTGGGGTGGCCGCGGTGAGCTGGCCGGCGCGCGGACATCCACGTCCATGACATCTTGCTGATGGCTGCGCCTCCCTCGTCTCGAGTCTCCCTCTCTGAGGTGTGCTGGAGGGACAGATGGTTGGACTTGACCCCCGGGGCCGCTGTAGCGCGGCTCTGAATCGACGATGATGGCACCGTCGCCATCGTCGCTTCGTTCAGGGGACAGTGGCGGGGTGATGGGTCCGTCGCTCAGCATGCAATCGGAGTCGCGGCGGAAGAGATTGGAGTCCGGGGTGGTGGAGAGGGTCAGTGCAGTGTGGCTGGGAAGGGAGGTCGAGCGAAAAGCGGGATACACGGGGTGTTCCATACTGTTGGAAGCCATTAATGTAGAGATGCAGTAAACGCCTGTTCGCCGGTAGGATCTGGCGGCTGCGCCAAGGAGCTGTCAGTCCGGCGGGGGACGAATCTCCGCACAACACGTGCAGGGCAACGGCCACTCACCCTGACGATAATTAGAGGAGATGGATGGACAGGGCTACAGCGTGTTGCTCAATACATTCGGGTTCGGGGTTGACGGACTGAAATTTGTGACTGCGAAGCCTTGACGAGTCCACACAGCAGCGATGGGATCAAAGGGCTATGAGGAAGTCCAGCGCGGGGTCATGATACATGTTATATGCCAATGACGGAGAAAGTACTTACTATGACCTACAATCACCGCTGAAGCAGCTCTGCGCTCTGCGCGAGGCTATGATCGGGTGGTAGAGTACAGAGGTCGAGGCGGGTAGCACAGCGAGGAGCAGCCTGAGCCGGATGCCTGAGTAGTGAACGCCACGTGGTCATCCTCCCACGTGGCTTGATCGAACCAGTGAACTGTTTCCGCTGCCCAGCGCTTGTTCGCCGCCGGCTCGGTGATTGAAGGCCTGAGGCTCGTCATTTCGTATGCAGGTCGCCGAGGGCAATATTAATGACCGTGGGTCCCAGCGCGCTGTCGCCATAAAACTTGTCAACACTTTCGGACCGGGAAGGTAATTTGAACATCTAGGGGAACTCCTCGGAACAACAGTATGCCATACGGTCACGGTAGGTATGTCGCAAGCTCCCCTCTCGCAATGGCGGAGTTACAAGCAACCAACGTACCGGCGGCCGTCCTTACCTCGAATAAATATGGACCAGACGACCTGATTCTCGGAAATGTCGGCAGGATATTTGCAGCAACGACCTGAAGGCAGTACCTTCATTGATAGGACGTTCACAAGTCGCAATTATGTTCGACGACTGGGACTTCACAAGTTGTACAACTTATGCCCATTGCCCCAGAGTGACCAGACTGTACTGTTGCGTTCGTATGCGTTGAGGTGACGTAATTGAAAGAGGCCAAGGGGATGTCCCATTCCTTGCTGCCGGCGATTCCATGCTCTTAAAGTACATGTCAGAATGAGGTAGATCTACATACATGATCGAAGCATCACGGGTCAAACGCGAAGGTGGGTGCACCGTAGATTGCAGATATGACCTTGACATCCGCATCGGCGCCGCCCGCACCTGCGCCGATGTAAAGAGGAACGAAGTGGTCTGCACGAGGATGCGCCGAGCGGAATCCGCGGTGTTTCACAAGGTTGATCATCGCTTCTTTCCTTCCGGCGGGCTGTTTGTCACAGATCAGCGGTCTGCTCGATAGAACTGGCGAAGCACGTACATCTGCCACAGTAACTGCGTCCAATATAGCCTGATTGAACTCCTTCACCACGGTATTGGCAAGTGCTTCCGAGAACGACGAGAAGTCCCGGAGATTGTGTACCAGGAGACCGCCGGCGAGAACAAGGATGCCTTCCCGTCTACGTCGGAGGCATCAGCGGTAAGCATCACAGCGGCCGTCTGTCTATTCACCTGAGCGGTGCTACCACCTCTCCTAACGCCCACTCCTTCTGCGGGTCCAAGCTCGCGTCCATGGACACTTCGACAATGGGGATGTCCGTGAACTCCTCGCCGAACATGAGGCGGAACGGAACGAAGACACCGTGGTCGAGGCCCGGACCGCTGAACCCTCGACCGTCCGCTCCCCGCGCCTCGAGCTTAGAAGTTGTCCGCGCCAGGTAGCCGGCCTGAGTGCAAGTATGTTGCATTAGAACCACGATGTTCCCGCATTCATGAACAACAGCGCTCACGTCCTTGTACAACTGCACGACACGCTGCGACAAGGCGGAGTCGCCGCGTGACTTGAACTTAAGCTCGTATAGTTCGGGGTCGAAGCCGAAGTAGTCCATCAGAAGGGGATTCTCGTCCCCGTAATCCGTCACTGCGCGGGCGACAAGTCAGAGTTCAATATACCGGATATGTGCTGTGGAACTCGAAGACATACCGAGACGCTCTCCCTGGGTTTCCCAGTGGGCGCTGAACACCACGATGCCCTTGGGGTTGTACTTCTTGAGCAGTGCGGGCCCGAAGTCCTTCAAGAAGGTCCCAAGAGGTCCGGTTGGGCCCATAGCCTTGTAAACTTCGCCCATACCCCGTGCATTTGCACTCTTCTCTGGGAAAGCTAGCATGGGGGACCCGTGTCCAAAGAAGAATGCGGGAATCTTGTCTGTTCTAGCAGGCAAGTCATCGAGAGCTTTGCGCCACTCTTCCTGGGTCTTCGGAAGTGACGGCTTAGTTCCGCTGGATGTAGACATCGTGGTAAACGAGACAGGCGCGATGACGCGGGGCAGATAGCTTTTGAACCGAAACACAATGGCCGCTGAAAGGATAGAGAGCGCAAGTAAAATCAGGGGTCTGCGGGAAGCCACGGTGAGGATTGTTGAAGGCTGAGAATTCGTGGACTTCAGAGTACATACCAGCCGTGCTATATACGACCGATTGTGGCTTACGCCATTATGCTGACCCAGCTGACTGTGACGCAGGCCAGGCTGACAAGAAGCTTGCAGTCGCTGTCATTTCTGACTTGAAACGTAGTGTGATATGCTGCGCCAGCTTTCGTATCAGGAGGTCGAGATGGGCGACGGAAAGTAGGAAGTTGTCGCTGACCTTGAGCCAATTTAGCGCATATATATGCTGACGTCAGACCAATGACGAGTATAGCATCAAGCGCCCAAACGGCATGAACGGTCCGGAATCTTTGGGCGCTCAAGTATTGCTCATCTCATGAGCCACACGTACATCTCTTTGTCTGGTACCACCCACTACCTGTATATCCGCTTCTATCACAGAATACTCGGACATGGCTCAACGAAACAGCTGGCTGCGAGGCACGACTATTCGCAAGTCGGGCCCGTCGACTTCCGCCAGCACTCGTACAAGCACACCGCAATTACCCAGTACCTCCATGTCAATATTTGCAGGAGGCGTGAAGGACCCATCTGGACGGACGGTTGAATACATCGTACATACGAGTCTGCATACGACTCTTTTACTGGTCTCATCTCCACCTGCAGGACATGAACGAGAAATGTCCAGTGTGCGACTCAGACGCATACCTCAAGCCCGGCCTACGTCTCCTCGTTAGCAGCTGCTACCACAAACTGTACGTATCACTTCGCCTGACACGACACCGCTCGCTCATATATTACTAGGTGCAATGGTTGCGTAGAGGTACTCTACGCTACCGGATCAGAAGTTTGCCCCACCAAGGGCTGCAACGTGATCAATCGCAGGCTGAGTTACACGCCACAAACATTCGAGGACCTTACAGTTGAGAAGGAGGTTGCAATTCGGCGAAGATTAGCCAAAGAGTACGTGTGGTTATTGTTCTCATCCTCTTCATACTTGGCGGAGCGAAAGTGCGCTCGCGGCCAAGGACCTTCCGAATCGGAGTGATGCGGAAGGCAGAGTTTGTACTAGTCAGTACATACTGCTATATTGGCCTCGCGTCCGCTTAGGTGTTAGCCATGAGCGCAGAAATCATTTGGGGAGGTCAGAGTGGGGTGCAGCATAGCGCAGAGTCTAACAGTTCCATAGGTTCAACAAGCGGCGGGAAGACTTTCCAGACCTGCGGTCATACAATGACTATCTCGAAGAGGTGGAAGAGATT
Organism: Lentinus brumalis; assembly: GCA_001792895.1. Taxonomy (NCBI): domain Eukaryota; kingdom Fungi; phylum Basidiomycota; class Agaricomycetes; order Polyporales; family Polyporaceae; genus Lentinus; species Lentinus brumalis. Next base: position 2,178,729 of record MARA01000004.1, read on the forward strand.
GGTATGTCTTGTTCTTACCTCCCCCATTCTTGCTGCTCAACAATGTCATAGCATTCAATCTCATCAATGATATCGATGTCGCTGAAACCGAAGCGCGAATCGCCCGCTATCACCAAGAGAATGCTGAACTCATTGAGCTCAACAAGAAGCGTGAGCAGGAGTATCAGCGCTATCTGCAGGAGCAGGAAGAGATGGAGAGACAGGAGCGCGAGCTTCGTGCTCAGGAATTGCGCCGCATCGAGACGGAAGAGCGCGAAGAGCGGGAGAAAGGCAGGCAGGCGATCATCGACAAGCTCGAGACCTCCGACAAGGATGCCGCACGCCTTGTCGCAAAGTCTCGCATGGAGACGCAGCGCCGAGCCTCAGCGCGTGCCGCGTCATCTTCGTCAACCACGTTCAACCAGAGCAACGCCCGCCTGCTACGTACTCGCGCGACGCAGAGCGCGGTGGTTCCGGATGTTCCTCACGTGCCGCTGCAGGACAACTACTACGCCTACGATGACATGTTCCAAATGCGCGAGACGTACCACGACCCGGTCAGTGAGGCCGTGCGCCGCGACAGGGAGGGTATCATGCGTGCCGGCGGGTACCGGGTCGACCAGGCTTGGGAGCGGGCGCTGCGTTTCGCTGTCGCGGGACTGGACACTGCGCCTTTATCTGGTATGCCGGCTCCTCCTCCCGAACCCATGGCTGTTGACTCTGAAGGCCCCGCGGACGCAGTCATGGTTTCGGCGTAGCAGCGGAGTCCCATGCTCGCAGTGTTCCCTCTCGTCATCGTCTATCCCATATGTTGTCCCTTGCTCTGCAGATCATCGAACTTATGTCCCGGACATTGTGCTGTAGTATTATCACCGTCCTCATGGATATACATGTCACTTAGTCTACCCAAACCCTACTAATGCTACAGAGGTGTGTGCCAGTCCGAAGAATGTATTTAACGACCAAAATGAGGGCGATCATCCTACTACGTAAGGTATACGATCCGCAGCAATATGCATATCATATGGGGGACATACGCTAGCAGACCTTCAAGCTTGTGACTTCACGCCTGTTGCGTTTCTCATGCTCGGACAAGGGCTCCTCTAGAGGGAAATACAGAATCTGGTATTTCTTCTTCTTCCTACGGGTGATGGAATGGTGTTACTATCATGCTGAAGGCATGCAGGCACTTATAGCAAGTAGTGAGAGACTTACTTCAGCGACTTTCCGTCGATTCGGAACACCTTGAGTACGTCGCTGGGGTTCAGGTCGTCAGGTTGGTTGCGCTGGGGTGGGGCAGAGCCTCCACCTGGTCGTCGAGCTGGCACCTCTTCGTCGTCCGTGATGACAATGACGTCTTCGTCGTCGGGTTCACGTCCTATGCGTTTGCGCTTAGACGAGCCAGCCTGTACGTCCGGAGACTTGCGCTTGTGAGACCTCATAGTCTCGACCGGATGCAACACGTGGTGTAGAACCTTCGCCGATTTGGATGGGCTCGAGGGATGGCCAACCCGCGCTGTATTGATATTGTGGTGCTGCAGGCCAGCTTGCCGGATGCTCAGAGGTATGCGTCTATGTTCGCGTGAGCTCAGCTTGGATGACAGAGACAAGCCAGACTGCAAGGATGCGCACTTCGCTGGATCAAAGGTCAGGAGATTGAGGCCGCCACCCTTGACTCGCTCGCATCCTACGATTGTCCTTGAATGACCACTATGCTGCAGAATGATAGGCAGCTTGTCGGTGACAATGACTGGACGCGCCCCTCGCAAAGCATCCCCGACGGTCAGGGATTTGGGCTGAGGGTCGCCACCAGAGAAGTAGTCCAGGATCCATTGGAGAAGTGGTTCGACGCCTGAGGAGGAGAGTAAACCTGGAGAATACCTGACGCTTGAGCTTGTAACACACCAGAAGACAGCTCAAAGTCAACCAGCTGCGCCCTAAAGGATTCGGCTGAGTACGTGTAAGCTAAAGAGAAGAGACCTTGACCCACGAGATACCGCGATATGTGAAAGCCACATATATGTCTGTTCGCGGATAAGCACACACACACACATTTACAGGAATGAGGCAGGGGCAAACCTGCTGTTCCAATCCATTTGGGCGTGTCCAGCAATTCACGTCCCAGTTGAAAGGCACCTTCTTCGTCGTAACCTGTTTAACAAGTAAGGGCCGCCGGGCTGCTGTGTGGGAACCGACGCACCATCTCTCCAAGCCCTTTCCAGCAGGATCTGGAAGTTGCGAATCCCTGGCGGCACAGGGGCGTCCAGTAGCGGAAAGTATAAAGGCTGACGTTGTTGGTCCATGAGGGCAGCACACGCCATTAGATAATTTCGGTACCTGGGGTTGGATCAGCATGGAAACAAGGAGACGTTGGGACGCACACACCCGCAACCCCATGTGCGATCCCAAGGTTCTCCCTGCACATGCACCGCCTGTTCAAAACATAGCCACGCGCGTTCAGTGGGGCCCCGGTCGTGGGATCGTGTGAGTGCTTTCTTGAGCACAGGTATCAATCCTGAGTTTCGCGAGCAAGTTAGAATGAAAAGTGGGATTTAATGCAGCAGGGCTTACCAGGGCTGAAGTTGTGTGGTGGCTCTGTTGTCTGCAATGCATGCCAGAATACATTCTTTTCCTCATTTGTCATGTTGCGGCTCGGAAATGGGAGTGCCTTGAAGCCCGCCTTGGAAACAGGTTTCCATAAAGACTTGGAAGGCGACTTGGCTGAGAAACTTGTGGCGGGTGGCCTGTACCCGCCCTTCGAGCCTCCGGACGCTTCGTGTATCACGTTGATATTAGTGCCTAAGTGCAAGGAGGTGATCAAACGCAACGTACTTTGAGGCTCGTCTGAGAGATGCTCCTCGTAGTGATGTCCACGCTGACGCGCTGACATCTGAGTTAAGTCCAAGGAGCATAGCTGACATAGAAACTTGTTCCTTAACGGACCGAGCAGTCAGCCACTTCCGCCGACGCCACGTTCACATGCACATACGGATGATTATGGGCTACGAACTCAATCTCGTCGTCCGTAACGACGCTTCCTGTGCCAGGCATATCAAAGATACTTGAGGACTTGGGTTGTCAGCTGGTAGAGCGTACTTCGAGCTGCAGGTCTGTGGAGTCCGAGTTAAAGCAAGCGTGATGCGCGTAAGCGCCCGCGTCGCGTCTGTATGAGCGTGATTCCGTCACGTGCGTGCGTCACAGGGCGACGCAAGCTCGGGAGTCGACGCGCGTCGAACTCAGAAACACCAAGTCCCTGCCTTGCACGCTCTCCTACTACTCTCCCCACCTCTGCAGTCATGTCCAGGTCTTACGATCGCGGTATGTATTACCTCCAATGATTGCTATAAGTTATCTAACACGTCTGCAGCTCTCACTGTCTTCTCCCCGGATGGCCATTTGTTCCAGGTTGGTGGCGGACGGACAGTGTGCCTGATGTGTGTATTCAATGCATTTCGTTCGCAGGTCGAGTATGCATTGGAGGCCGTACGGAAGGGAACCTGTGCGGTACGTGATTGTGTTACTCCGCCCGCGTAGCTCTGACATCTCTCCAGGTCGGCGTGCGCGGGAAGGACGTCGTTGTGCTCGGTGTAGAGAAGAAGTCTGTCCTCCAGCTGCAGGATCCTCGGACTGTTCGGAAGGTCGCCATGCTGGACGACCACGTCTGCCTTGCCTTCGCTGGTGCGTGTCTTCGCCTTTGTAACTCGTAGACAAATACAGAACGTCGTACAGGCCTCACCGCGGACGGTCGTGTCCTGATCGACAAAGCGCGCATAGAGTGCCAAAGCCATCGCTTGACCGTGGAGGACCCTGTCACGGTCGAATATATCACGAGACATATCGCCGGGATTCAGCAGGTGAGTAACTCATAATTCGTATATGCAATGGCATTTCGAGCATGTCGCAGCGATACACGCAATCGGGAGGTGTTCGCCCATTCGGCATTTCTACTTTGATCGTCGGATTTGATCCACATGACACAAGACCACGTCTCTACCAAACCGAGCCCGGAGGTATATACAGCGCCTGGAAGGTGAGCAAGCTCGCTTCTGGAATCCACTACGTTTGCTTAGTACGTTCCCTAGGCGAACGCTATCGGTCGGTCGTCGAAGACTGTGCGCGAATTCCTGGAGAAGAACCACAAGGATGACATGTCTCGAGAAGACACGATCAAGCTGACCGTAAAGAGCTTGCTCGAGGTTGTCCAGACTGGCGCCAAGAACATTGAGATCAGCGTCATGGAGAGCTATGGGAAGATCACAGTACGTAGTTGGTATCTAACCAGTTGTGGCCGGACTAACAGGTGATATACAGAGCCTAGATTTGGCGCAAATTGAGGCCATTGTTGCAGAGATCGAACGCGAGAAGGAAGCAGGTGCGTTGCATGAGTTCCAAACCTCGCAATGTAGCTGATTTGACATTTTAGAGGCGGAACGGAAGCGATCCAGGCTTGCTGCCACGGCAGCGGGGCAAGCAGCGATGTCGCAAGCAGCGGGTGGCTCGGGGCAGTGAGGATGTTGACTTTCTCAATTGTATTGTATTACCAGCCTCTGGACTCTCGTACTGCTGTCTGTATCGTGTCCGTCAACTTGAGTGGCCAATCAAAACGCAGGTGACACGATTCAGACGATGTGGCACTTGCGAGGTAAACGTAGGTCAGACGCGTGTAAGCGCTCTTGGCGAGCGCGATTGTCGTCACTGGACACGTCCCATTCCAAACTCAAGACACGACCACCATCTACTGTTTCTCTCATTTTCCCTTCGGCTGGACAGCATGGATCCAGCCAGTGCCGGCAGCTCTAAGATGGCTCTCTCTGTGTCTGCGAAGCACATATTGCTGTCCGAGATACTCTCCGTTACGTCTGTGATGCGCAAGAACTCTAGATGGGCTCTGTCAACACCCTCGTTCACCACACGCGACTCTGCACTTGCTACCAGTCTAGGCTTGCGAGTGTCCAAGAGCGCGCTGAACACATACGCGTCCGGACACGGGAGTACAGAGCAGGAGCTCATGACGGGCTTCCAGGAGCTGAAGCGACTTGTGAAGGACGTCGAAGGTGAGCAACTGTCTATGAACGCCTATCAATGACTCAACAGACGAGAACTCTGCCCAGATATACACTCATTACCGCTCAGTACGCTGCTTTCGCCATTCCTCGCGATCATCCGCTCCCCACTGTCTACGGGACCCATCACTTCTGCTGCCCTCACCGCCATACACAACTTCTTCCTATGCGGGCTTTTCTACCCGGAAGCCATCTCAGTAGGCAGCACTCTTGCGGAACTGAGCGGCGCGCTCTCAAGTTGCAAGTTTGAGGCCAGCGACTCATCCGGAGACGAAGTGGTCCTCCTCAAGATCATGGCCGTCATTCACGACGCCATGTCCGGGAGCGTAGGACTGATGTTGGGAGACATTGAAATATGCGAGATGTTGGAGACTGTCCTAACTACGTCATGTCAGATGCGGTTAAGCGGTATGTCTAGTACAGCCCTTTTCGGGGCTTCGAATGTTAATGCATGTCACCAGAAATCCTCAGACGATCTGCGGAGGGAACTCTGCACCAGCTCGTGAGGACAGTGTTTGCTCGCCTGCACGACTTCGACCCGGAAACCGAGGAGAGGAAGCTCGCGGATGACGGCGAGTTGGAGGGCAGCGACATGAAGATGAGCATGTCGCCATCTGTACTCCAAGCAGAGCAGACACCGTCGCCAACAGAGCCGCTTGACGAGCAATCAGGCAGCGACCAAGGGCAGCAAACCGACGCTATCCCTCAACTTGATCAACCACCGCCCGAGACCCCAAGTGTTCCTCGAGCTCCATGTGAGTTCACTACTCGATGTGACTACTCGCTGCTGAAGTTGTCCCGTAGACGGTTTGCCGTCGATTCTGGAGCTCCTGCGCGTACTCATCAACATTCTCGACCCAAATGATCAGGCGCACACGGATTCAACACGTCTTACTGCTCTGCGGACATTGAACGTCGCATTCGAAGTGTCTGGAACTCGCATATGCGCGTATCCCTCGCTCTTCGCTCTTGTTCTTGACCATGGCTGCAAATATCTCTTCCAGCTTGCGCGCTCTGACCATCCAGTGGTCTTGCAGACCGCCCTCCGTACTATCGTCACGATGTTTGAGACGATGCGACCAAAGCTGAAACTCCAATTGGAGCTCTTCCTGGCATTCACGATCGACAGACTGGCGAATCCCGTCCCTTCAGGGCCAAAGAACGCATTGGCACAGAAGGCTTTGACTGGCTCTCCCAGAGGGGGCACACCCGTACCAGGCACCCCCCTGCTTGGGCCTCCTGAATCAGACCCAGAGAAGATCCCTACGACACCCCGGCTGTTGGTGCCTCCTGCTCGTGGCGATACTCGGGAACTGCTCCTGGAGACTCTTTGCCAGATATCTCGCCACCCAAGTTTCATGGTCGACCTGTACACGAATTATGACTGCGACATGAACTGCGAGAACATGTTCGAGCGCCTCATTGAATTCGCAGCGAAGGTAAGTTATGTGCTCTCTCTCTCTCTCTCTCTACTCCGCCCACGCATACACCCGTCGGTTCCACAGGGTATCTATCCTGCTCAAAGCATGGGGGGCCCGGATCATCAACAACAGAATGCCCAGTATCTTTGCTTGGACTTGATACTTGCGTTTGTCGGCCGAATGACTGCGAGGGCAGAAGGCGTAAGTTACATGACCTCGATTTCGATTATCTGTTCTGACAAGCTCATTTAGGCGAGCGAAGCGTGGCCGATAGTGAGCCTTTCGCTTCACTTCAGTATGGGGGTTGCTGATGGTACTTAGGATTTCCCTCCAGCGGAGCAACTGCAAAGCACGAAGTCGAAGAAGAAGCTCATTCTCACGGGTGCAGCTCGCTTCAATGCGAAGCCCAAGACCGGTCTAGCCTTCTTGGAGGAGAACAAGTTGATTTACAACGACCCCGAAGAGCCTCGACCGCTCAGTCTTGCGAAATTCCTCAAGAGCTCTGCTCGCATTGACAAGCGCTTGTTGGGTGATTTCATCTCGAAGCCGGAAAATCTTGAGCTGCTCAAGGCCTTCATGACTCTTATGGACTTCAAAGGCGTACGTACCAGAGGGAAACGTTGAGTTACGTTCGGCTCTCATCTCACTGCGCCGTCGCAGAAACCCGTCGCCGAGGCAATGCGTGAGTTGTTAGAGACATTCCGGCTACCCGGAGAGTCGCAGCAAATCAATCGGATCACGGAGACATTTGCGGAGGTTTACTTCGCCACCGGCCCTGGTACGTACGCAGTCTGTCGTGCCTTCATGACGACTCACACACCGCTAGATGAGGTGAAGTCTCAGGATGCGGTTTATGTGCTTGCGTACTCGATCATCATGCTGAACACGGACCAACACAACCCGCAAATCAGAGTGAGCCGCCACGATATGGTCTTTCACTTCTCATGCTGAACATAAAGCAGAAACGCATGACGCTCGAAGATTACAAGCGGAACTTGAAGGGTGTGAACGATGGCAGCGATTTTTCGGATGAGTTCCTGGTAGGTTGGATGGTTTCCGGCTGGAGCCTCTCACTAATCGCCAGCATAGTCAAACACCTACGAATCAATCCGTAGGCGGGAGATTGTGATGCCTGAGGAGCACACAGGACAGCTGGGTTTCGAATACGCGTGGAAGGAGCTGCTCGCGCGTACGCGACAAGCTGGTACGCAGCGCCTTCCAGAGACCTCTTTTGGAGGTGCAGCTCACGTTATGTGTTATGTGTGCAGGTGACCTTTTGACATGCAACACATCCTTGTTTGATGCGGACATGTTCAAGGCCGTGTGGCGATCAGTCGTCTCTGCGATTGCCTATGCCTTCATCACCTTCGAGGATGACTACATCATCGAGCGCGCCATCTCTGGTTTCCGTCAATGTGCCACGCTCGCGAGGCATTTCGATATGCCCGATGTCTTCGACTTCGTCGTCATATCACTATCACAGGCTACTTCGCTCTTGTCGGAGGCACAGCCCTCGCAGGTGCCCAACTATCCTGTGGTGGATATTGACGGACAGCCCGTCACAGTGTCTTCTCTCTCTGTGAAATTCGGCACGAACTTCAAGGGTCAGCTCGCCGCAGTGGTCCTCTTCAACATTGTCAATGGCAACGCGAATGCCCTGCGGGAAGGTTGGACTCAGGTACGTCCCGTCTTCAATCATGGATGCGTCAACACCAACATAGAGTTCCCCTACAGATCTTCGAGATGTTCCAGACATTATTCTTGCACTCTCTCTTGCCAGCGCGTATGCTTCAGATGGAAGATTTTCTTGGTGGAACGTCAGTCATCCCCCTCCGTCGCAGTCAACCCGCCAGGACAGCGCCAAGATCAGACGGTCTCCTCTCCGCGCTGTCATCGTATCTCATGACGCCGTATGGCTCAAGCACCGATGCTCTAGTGCCGGACGCCACGGACGCAGACGTTGAGAAGACGCTCTGTACGATTGACTGCATCTCAACGTGCCGCCTGGACGAGTTGTACTCGCAGATCATGTAAGTTTTGTTAAATTCCCAAAGACATGTTGTTGGTGCTCATCATAGTCTCGAAGGCAACTAGAGCCAGAAGCGTTGGTCGCGGCCGTCCGTGCTCTCGAGGCACTCGCGCACGAACGCACTGTGGCAAAGCTCAAGCTCGAATCTGATGAAGTTGCCACTGTGCAAGCATCTCAGGGCGGGGAGTACACCTTGCCATACGACCCTGCAGCAGTCTTCTTGCTTGAAACCATGGTCAGCATCGCACGTCAAACGCCACAGCATATTGAGGAAGTTTGGTATGAAGACGTGTCGAAGTGCACTTGTGTTCGCACTGACTTTCTTTCAGGCCCATCGTCTTCGAGCATCTCTCCGCACTTCTTGCCACGCCGACGCAGTACAGCATCCTACTCATCGAGCGTGCTGTTGTCGCGTTACTTCGACTGTGCCTAATCTTAGCGGAACGGGTAAGTGAATGCTTTGTGCGCATTGTGATCATTATTGGCTCATGAGCGATGCAGCATACCCTCCGTGATCAGATATACCTGTCTTTCGACCTGCTTGCCAGGTTACCACCAACGATAGAGAGTGCCGTCGCAGGGCAGGTAGTCGCGGGTCTCACCCTGATCTTGCAACAACACCCGGACATCGTCCGCTCACAGACTGAGTGGAATGTGGTCTTTGCTCTCCTTCGCTCGACCATCTCGCACCCAGAGGCTTCGAGACAGTCCTTCGAGATCCTTGCAGGTCTTGTGGCAGAGAACAACCAAGAGCTCGTCACGCCAGACAACTTCACCGGGCTCGTCAATGCGCTAGATGACTTCGCTACCGCGGCCGGCATCGCCGTGGACGCTCAACAGCAAGGGAGACGCACGCAGTCACTGACGGCTGCCAAGTGAGTATGACGATATCCGCAATCATGTCCACGGCTCACATGCTCATTAGCTCACCTATTGTCGAACGCGGACGCAAGGCCGTCGATATGATCGCTGACCTCAAGAAGTGCTGGGCTAGATTCGAGGAAACGGCTGGTATACGGAAAAGTCAAGGTGAGTCTGCCTACGCGCTTATGCACCTTCCTGATACTGACTTCACATAGTGTGGAGACAATTCTGTCTTCCTATACTGGTTTCCTTGGCTCGTCAAGCGTCGAACACCTCGCGCGAAATCAGGAATACAGCCATCGTACATCTCCAGCGCATCCTCCTCGGACCGCATCTGCCTCTGGACGACGGTAATCACAATCAGATTGAGGAACTTTTCAACCGCGTCATCTTCCCGCTTCTCGACGAGCTGCTCAAGCAGCAGGTCTTCATGCGAGATCCGATGGGCACGCCCGAAACACGCCTGCGCGCATCTGCGTTGTTGTGCAAGGCGTTCATGCAATTCGAGGCGCGTGAGGGCCAGACGGCAGACATCCGCGTACTGTGGATACAGGTCCTCGACCTGCTCGACAGGCTCATGCACGTCGATCGGCGAGATCAGCTGGTACGTCTGCCCCGACCAACCCGGAATGAACAGCAGGACGCGAAAAGCTAACTGCGTTTGTGCATATACAGTACGAAGCGGTGCCGGAGTCGCTGAAGAACGTGCTTCTGGTCATGAACGCCACCGGCCTCCTCGTTCCGCCAAGCTCGCCCGAGGACGACCGGGATGAGCACCAGATTGCCCTGTGGGCAGCGACGCACGAGCGGATCGAGCGGTTCCTGCCCGGATTCTTGGACGAGATTATTCCTGCGCCACCACCGAAATCTGCCATCGTTCCTGCTCCGGCAGAACCACAGGCCCCGAGTTCATAATCGTCCTGTCATCGTCGCACTACTGTTGTTGCACTAGTATATTTATGAATAGTTATCTCCTGGAGGCAGCAGCTTATGTTGATGGCGAGATACATGCGTGTTGTGTGACCCCTGTGATCGGCGAGACTACTCAAAGGACCGAGAATAGGATAGACTGATCGCAATGTGTTCGGTGTGGAGAGTTGTATGTTTGACAGCGAAAGCAAGGTGCGTGTCGATGGATGGTTAATGGCATTATGCGTGCATTAGTGCGCTAGACAGTAAAGAGACGAAATTCCAACGCGGGCTCTACGGGTATGGTAACGGGGTAGGTAGTAGATAGTGACAGTACTAATGAGACGGATGAGACGAGGGAGAAAACAGAACAGCACCGGTACGTGTGTAGCTAGCACATAACTCATTCATAACAACATCATTAGGGATTAGGGGAAACAATCCAATCTTTACATTCCGTCCTTGCCTCCGAAAGCCCGATGCGATAGAGTCTCGGCACCACTGGTGTCACTGCCATGTCAACCGCGGGCGGTCAACCGGTCAAGGATCGTTGTTCGGCCAGCTGTTCTCGGCCTTGAGCTTGTCGATCATGTCCCGGAGCGCGTCGTGGTTGAATTCCGGCCGCTTGAGCTTGTAGCCGATGATGTTCTTGATCTTGTCCGCGCTGAAGGCGACCACGTGCTTCTTCAAGTTGTAGACGTCCATGTATGACGAGAAGTGGGTGTTGGGGATGGGAGGCTTTGAGGTGGTGATCATGGTCGTCCAAGTGCTCACATGGACCTCATTGATATCTTCAATGATGTCCTCGAGGCGGAACTGTAAGGTCGCGAGAAAGATGTAAGATCTCTGCTACGGACGTGAAGAGAAGGAGTCGCACCTTCGCAGCGATGTTCGTCACGAAGTTGTGGAAGTCGAACGTCGTGCCAAAGAAGGACGTGATGACGTTACCCAGTTCGACGAACGTGAGTTTCGAATCATCCTCCTACGAAATTTTCGTCAGACAACGGATGAAAGCTGGACTGACAGACAACTCACGATGTTGAAGAGAGGCGCGATGATCTTCTTGGACGGAGGAACCATGCCTTCGACTTCATCAACCTTACTCTTCTCGTTCTTGAAGGCGATCTCCTCGCCGGCGAGTGCGTCAGCCTCTGTCCGGCCTGTCTTCGCCATCCATTCTGCAGCAGCCCACATCGCACCAACGATGTCGTCCACGTGGACTGTATGTGATGGGTATTTTCCGGGAGAATTCCTGGCGTATTGTGAGAGTTGTTCGGCAGCAGGTGATCAACAGCACTCACAAGGCCTTCATAGGCTGCTTAAGGTGACCATAGCAAGCGGCGACAGCAATGAAGGGAACCAGCGCTAGATACGACAAGACGAAGGTGAACGGACGTGCAAAGCATCGCTGGGGTAAAACACGTACCCGTGTAGTTGATGTAAGGACCATAAGGGAGTGCTGTCCGGACAATGACAAGGTTGAGGCTGCCCAGAGTTAGTTGAGGTATACGAGGGACCAATAAAATCGGGACTCACTCCTCGATCGCGCCTAATGCACGCAGAGCCTCATGCCACCATGTCCCGAGAACGCCCTCGGGCTTAACCTCCTCCTTCTCATCATGCGACCCGCTCTCCTTGCACTGATAAAAAGGGTGCTGTATCCGGACGTATGCCTTGACTTTCCGCTTCGCCGCCTCAAGTCCGACCAACCGCGCGATCTTAAATGTGTGACTAATTTGGATCTGCGAGGCGCATCACACGAGCCGAGTACGACAGGTGCGCTAAGCGGGCTGCGAGGCGCAGACAATGGGAGGCACTCACCCCTTCTGGCCGGTCCCATTGGATCTCGCCCGTGAGGTCGAAGATGTAGTCAAACGGCTCGTTTCCTTCTCTTGGGTCGAAACACGATGCGACAGTTGCTTGAAAGAGAAGAGGAAGGGAGCTCGGTGACCGCAGCGACAAAGTAGTCGCGGGGAGACTTACCAGCAACCGTGAGATTTGCCTGGCGGTACTCGACGTTGGGCTGCTTCAGGACATTCGGGAAGACTGAACCAAGGTATCTGTGCAGCGGTGTGAATGGCCGGGCTCCCACAACCATAGTAGCCGAAAGAGCCTTACGTAGTAGCAGGCGCAACGGAGTACTTGTCCACGATGCGCAGATTCTGCGCGGGCGAGAGGGTTGGGACCATGACAATCGGGCCATAACGAGCAGAAGGTGCATACCTCGACAAGCCGCTCACCACCATCGGGCGGAACGAGGAGGGCAGCGAGATGTCGTGAGCAGGTGTTGAGGCCGCCTGAGTTGCGCGTGCCGCGGTGTGCGTCCATGATGAGCGGCGGGAAGGGGGGCAGGGGGAATACACGCACCGAAGATGATCGCGTTTGGCTTCCTGGACATCGGGGAGACGGCGAGGAGCGCAGGGGAGAGGGAGAGAAGAAGTCGAGAGAGATTGGGACTGGGTGATCAACGACGATTTAGCAGAGCGTGGATGATGGGCAAATGTCCGTCCCAGCGTAACCGAGCCGGCTGTGGCTGTCCAGATACGGCAGGTAGGAATCGATCTCGATCAACGAGACTGGCCTCTTCGCTGTCTGCAACGACGGCGACGAGCGGCGACGGCGTGGACGGGAGGTGGAAGAACGGCGAGCACGACCAGGACGCGCGCGATGGCCCTCACAGTTTTCAGCGCGGCCGCAGCCAGCCAGGCGCGATCACCTCGGGCTCGACTTCAGCCCTGCCACAGCCGCCCATATCCAACGGCCCGACAGACAGCACGACGGGTAATAGCGCGTAATTCATCCTTCCATAGTCTCGAGTAAGTACACCTCCTTCGCCGCCTCACTTCTTGGGGTATGCAGACCGCAGGTATCGGTACACAGACGAGAAGTCCTTGTTCGCCAGCTCCGGGTCCTCGCTAACCACGTCCGCGTATACCTTCTCCGCCAGCTGCCCCATAGGCAGCGGAGACCCAACCGCACCAGCCAGGTCCGTCGCTAGGCCCATGTCCTGCACCCAACAAGGTGAGCTCTCCGATATCGCATGTGCTTCCGCCGCGCTTACCTTCAGCATCAGACTCGTCGCAAACCCGCCCTCGTAGTCACGCTCGCATGGCGGCGACTTGTCGGTCAGGGCTCCTGGTACAGGGTTGTTGACAGACGACGACCAGCATGCTCCGGTCGCGCTGTTGATTACACTTGCGAGCACCTTCGGGTCCAGACCCAGCTTCTGGCCGAGAAGCATCGCCTCGGCGACCGCGATCTGCTGCACGCCGAGGATGAGGTTGTTGCATATCTTCGCGACCAGGCCCGCGCCCGAGTCCCCGCAGTAAATCACGCGCTGGCCCATATGTGTCAGGAAGGGGTACGCGAGGTTATACGCGTTCCTCCGTCCACCGACGAGGAAGCTCAGCGTCCCTGCCTTCGCGCCGGATACTCCGCCGGATACTGGTGCGTCGACCATGGACGCCCCCGTGCCCTCAACGTCCGCAGCGACGCCCCGAGCGACTTCCACGTCGAGTGTTGTTGAGTCGATACATAGCGTGGAGGATATGGCTTCCGGGGTGAGCGACTGGAGAGCAGGGATAATCCCGTCTTCTTCGGCATACACGTTGCGCACGTGTGGTGAGGACGGAAGCATGGTGACAACTGTAGTTGACGCAAGAGCTGCTCTAGAGCGAGAAAGGCGCGGCATTCAGTCAGTGTGTGTTCTCCTGAAGGTCATGGATATATCCTCCAATCCGAATAAGGAATTGGATGAGACGGCGCACGTTGCGCGCGGATGACCTGAGACAGTTGAGATGCATTGTGCTGGAGAGTCTCAGACTGGGACGACACATGAAGTCGTTTGTATGCAGTTGGGCGACCCAAAGACGGCGTGTTCCATGAAGAGCGGCCGCTTGGCCGCACGTGTATGAGTGTCCTCTGTGAGTATCACGGAATTGATTTAAGCTGAGAAGCTGAGCTGCACTCCGTCGTACACACAGTTCACGTGTAACGGGGTGCAGCGCAACCACACATATTCTGCGAGGAGATTGTCTTTGATTGAACTGGACTCACTCTGCAGGCGTATGCGCGATCTCGATGTGCGCACCAGGGAACTGCGTCGTGAAGTTGTGCGCAAATGCAGCCGACGTAGTCTCCCGTGCGTCGCACACCACGAAACGCGTCGTCCCGTGGGTTTGTACGTGTGTCTGTGAGAAGAGGTTGTACGCCATCTCCGAACCCATGCGTCCGAGGCCAATGAAGCTGATGCTCTTCTGTCTCTGGACCGCGCCGCCGACCGCGCGCAGGAGTTGTGGTGTCGGTCTCATCGTGACGATGGGTGCTGTTCTGGTGAAGCAGGGTATGCGCAGGCGACGTCGAGGAGAGAGCCAAGTCCAGCGCAAGGCTCAAGCCATCCGGAACTCGGTCAGTCGAGCCCCGCGGGGAAGCTTCCGGGGTCCGCCTAGATCTGGAGATTGCCATGCAATGGCGATTCGCACGGTGCGCGCCCTGCGATGTTCCCGCCGTTGACCGTTCTCACCGCGATGCCAGTGCCCGGTGCTTAGACGTTCACAGCGTTCCATTGCGTGCCTCTGTGCCGTGCGCCAGTCTATCATGCTCTGACACGTACGCCTGCGGTCTGCGAGAGCTCTCACCCCTCTTTCTCAGGGGACGCGCCGATCCCTATTCACCCAGCTGCTATAACTGCTGAGAGCCCAAGACTCGAGTATGCTGGCTCTTGCTTCCTCGACCAACCGTGAACGCTCTGACCCCGAAGCCGAACCGCTCACCCTGGATTCAGACACGCCAACTGTAGAGAGCATTGATATGGGCTTCGACGAGCAGTTTGTGAAGCCAGAGGGGCGGCCAGGAGATGTTGCAGCTCAATGGGCAGCATACGTGCGTTGCTCTCTCTCTCTCGAGTCTGGCAGTCTGCTCACATCGAGGGCAGATCTCCGTAGGGGTGAGCTTTGCGTAACGGAGACGGGAGTCCACGGACTGACCGGGGTCGTCAGTTATTCCTTATCACGACCTGGGTTATGACTCTGTCGAACAACCCGACGTCACTGGGCCTGTTCTTCTTCCACCCCATTTTACAAAGCCTGTCGATCGCTGTGTTCACGTATGGTACGTCCATGCTACCGGTCCGGAGGATGCATTTGGCGCCGACATATGCTGACAGCGGCGGCGGCCTAGGTATATTGACTCTGCAGCCCACGTCGCAAGCCAAGACGAAGGCCGCGGGCCTCACAAGGCACCAATTAGCAATGGTGGCCCTCGGGGACCGGCAATTCTCTTGGGTACGCTCGCGATCGTTTGGAGGAAGTCGCTGCACGAGCATCCACACTTCACTACATGGCACGGGGTGAGTCAAATCGCGGCGGGCGAGGTCTCCCCCGAGATCGTTCGAACGCCACATTGTCCACATACTCATGTCGGGCCGTCCATCTAGACCATCGGCATCATTTCGATAGCTTGGATGGTTGTGCAGGTCGTCTTGGGAGGCGGGAGCGTGTGGTTTAACGCGCGGCTATTTGGCGGGAACCCGCGAGCGAAACTTATTTGGAAATACCACCGGTGAGCACGGAGTAATGAATAGGGATTAGGACACCTGCTAATCGTTCACGACCGTTCTGTCAGCCTCTCGGGGTACCTCCTGTTCCCGCTCTTCCTTCTCGCCGCACACCTTGGAGGGGCATGGTCGTCTTGGTCGACGGGCCACAGCGCGTTTGTCGTGCGGCTTCTGGCCTATACGATTAGCCCGATTGTACTGCTTGCAGCGGTGCTTGTACGAGTGAGGTGCGTGTCTGGCGTCTTCTTCAGGGTCCATGGCGACTGAACATCTCCACATTCGTGGCGCACAGGACCTCGAAGATGCATTTTTTCTAACATCCGGCTCTGTATCCCGTTCTTGATGTATCATTGGTGCTCTTGGCATTCTGCACGAACGTGATGAATGACGTTCTGTACGGCCGCTTGTCTCAGTTTCGGTGACGCGTGACGGACCGAGTGTCGTGGTCGCAGCACAGCGTCTCCATCGAGGCGCAGTGGGTTATTTTGAAATCAGAGCGAGCAGCGACGGAGTCCCGTTGGGTTGACACAAGGGGTACCCTGAGGAACCTTGCTTTGTCATGGGCGTGCGGACGGATGGTTGGTAGGGGGAGCGCCTGGGAGCGTCTTGGTTGGCGTTTGTCGGGCTGATTGGGTGACCGTGTGTCTGTGCTCGTGTCTGCGTTGCGTGCGTTCGTGCTTCTCTTTGTCAGCAGCTGCAGCGAGCCGTCGAGTCATCGCTTCGCACCATTACGTCCTTGCAAGTCCGCCATCCAGCGTCAGTATTAGCAGATTGCGTCCATCATGCGCCCGCTATAAGCCGCCATAACTAGCTCCCAGCAGAACAGAGTCCCATCAGCAGCCCTCCCCGTCTGCATTTAAGCTTCCCTTCGCCCCGGGTGCACGTCCTTTCGCGCGTGTGACCCCCCGCTGCCATCATGGACGTCGATCTCCCGCCCTCCTATGGGCTGACGTCTCCAAATAGCCCCGCGCCGCTGTACTCGGAGCGTCCTAGTACCTCTGAGCGTATCCTCCAGACGGAAAGACATCCGACAGGCCTGGCACCCGCAGCTCAAGCCCAGAAGCATCTCTACAAGTCCGATCATCTGGAGGTCCGTCTCCATCCCCCACATTGGGGCCTCACTCTGCCCGCGTACGGCCTCGGAGGGACTGTCGATGGCCTCATCACGTTCCGCAAGCAATGCTCGCACGTAGTCGAGTTGTCTGTTTCGGTGAGCATGAGCACCTCGCGCGGCATGTCCGAGGAGGTAGTCTGATTAGCCCATCTCCTATCGCCCCTCCCTGCGTCCAGCTGCAAGGCGTCATCAACACCTCTGCGAGCCAGCACGCGACCGTGGCGGTCCCCGGCGTCAGCAGGAACGTGTTCCTCAAGAAAAAGATCGTCCTCTTCGCGGCACCGCAGGGACAGAGCGCAACGTTGACGGGCGAATACCCCTTCGCGCTGCAGTTCCCCACTATATCGACGGCGCTCGCGATTCCCTTCCGCCTTCGTATACGGTCTACCAGCCCGGCATCTCGACGGAGATTTTCTACACGTTCCGCGTGGACATCTGCCGCAAGGGCCTCAGACGGCATGAGAAGTACGCTGACTTGTCGTCGTCTTCGTGTCGGCGGCAGATGCGTTGACATTCGGCGTCTTTTGCGTGTAGGTTGGCAACTCAGGTTCTGTACCTTCCCAAGTCCCGGCCATCCCTACCACCCGTGGAGGACATGCCTTCGACGAGGATGGATAGCTTGGCAGATCCACGATGGCGCACCGTTGAGCTGTCCCCGACATGGCCAGGTCGCACTGAAGCGGCACAGCAGAGGGAGGATATTCCTACAATTTCGGTGCGTTCCATGCATGTCTCAGATCTCGGAAAGCAGACGTTGACCGTTTCCCGGGCCTAGTTCACGATGCCGTCGGGGAGGTGTTACGCATCAGGCGAAATGATCCCGGTCTCGATGAGGATCCATTGTCCGCGTTCACCAGCACTTGCGAGGATGCTGTCGCATAACGCGCACCTCTCCATCGTCAAGCGGCAGAAGACGTGGATCTCGCTCGGTGCACAGATCAGCATCCGCGAGTCGCTCCTCTCGCGGGCGGACGTTTACCTCGCAGACGAGTCGCAGGAGGGCACGGCGTACTTGCGGCTGGAGGTGCAAGCGGGCGAGGCAGGCCGCGAGTGTTCATGGCGCATCAAGGACTGCGTGGCGGTTGAGGTGCGTCGCAATTGCGATTCTACAGCCGACTGGCGCTGTGATATTGAGGCATCGGGTCCACCTAGCACGTAATCCGGCTGGTCATTTTACCGCCGAGCCACCTCAAGGACTTCCCAGTGTTCAAGCACGAAGTGCCGGTGACGCTCACAACGGACCATTACGGGTCGCTGCAGAGCGAGATGCTCGCGTTAGGTGGTGTGCCGTTCCCCGCGCTCGGGCTGAATGATGTCCACCGGTACCTGCGCGCCCAGCGTTGACCAGAACGACCTTAGGCTTGCTATGCCGACTCTTTACCCAACTCCTCTCTTTTTTTCTGGATCAAGTCACGGTTGCCCGTAAATGGGCCGGATTTCGGATTTCGGAAGATTATTCTTGTAATTTATTGCTTGACGACTTTCATGACCCCACCCAGCACCCTATGCACCCGATGCTCCAGACCTTTGCAACCTTCACGTCTTCCAGAAATCCTTCCACATTACACTTACATCCTTTCCCTCCATACACTTGCATCTCCGTCTTGAGGTTCCTCCAACTGGCCTCATCTGTCCCGCTACATCGTTTCAAGGTTACTGCGCATCTCTGTTGTACTGCTGTAGTTCTGGGATCCAACTCCCCTGCGCGGGACCCATATAGCTGTATAATCATTTGGAATTCCATAGTATGTAGATGTCCCCTTCATCACACTCCGCTGGTGCTCCTAGGCTTCCGAGGATCGCCGCTGCCATTCGGCGATCTCGATTTCGACGTTTCTAGTAATATAGACGCCCGCGCCTGGGGCTTAGTCGACGATGAAACTCAGAATGAGGTACTTGCAGAGATACATCGAGCCTCAAGGCGAACGTAGACGACCTTCGATGCACATCCGAGTGTCCAGCACGTTGGGGAACGGCAACACCCTGACACTGAAGGTCCCTGGCGTGCAGCTTTGAGGCGACATTTTTGCACAATGAGATACGTGTCGAGTCCCAGTCAAAATAGGTTTACTGTACCGGCTTGCGGATGTTCCCTGATGTTCCTCGACATGGCGATCCTATATATGACGGGTCCGGGCAAGGTCCGGGTAAGTATGCAGAGGCTGTGGCTGTACAGCTGAGTTTGCTACATAGTGACAACCGCTGGTGGCGTCACGACGCTCCCTCCGCTCTACCACAATCCTCCCTACTCTGACCTCCCCGAAGCTCACGATCCTTCATGACCCGTCCATCTACATAACACACTATACCACAAGCGAGTACTGTGCCAGTTACCCGCAGACGCGTTTATCTCATGCATGTCTCCACAGGTCCAACATTATGGCTACCCTTGTGTCGTGGTTTCGCCGTGCACTCGACGAAGAGCATATCACGCCTTTGACATGGCGAAACGCTCCGTGGCGCATGCCTATCTGCCTCTTTACTTCACTCTGGCCTACCTCACACGGAGGCCAGGAAGCCACCGGTTGCGCATACTCCTCCTACCCGTGGTCGTCGCAGTCATCCTCCGCTGTACCACTGGCTACAGAATTCAGGACGAGTTATGGGGGTGGTACAACTGGATAAGAGGTACTGTACAACTTACGTGGGCAAAAGCTTCATGCTAATATTGTGTCATAGGTATAGTAGGGTTGGTTCTGATAGCGCATTCCATCCACTTCGCGGTCGTCCCGGAAGGCATGCTGAAGCTATCTGAGGGACGACTGCACGTTCGCAGCGGGACATCCGCTCAGGACTCTGTTGCTCCGTTAGCTGCGCAAGGTGCAAGTCAGCTGGCGTCAACACCTCCGCCGTGTCCAAGATCCGGGGGCCTCTTGGAGCGCATTGGCGAGGCGCTCGAAGTTGGGTTGCTAGCGCGAGGAATCGGCTGGCAGCTCTCTCAGGGCTTACATATACCAAAGACTCGCCGGCCCATGGAGCGCAAAGCCTTCCTGAAGTCCACATTCAAGTCTTTCATCACCGCGTACCTCATTATCGACCTCGTCGACTCTTTCCTCGAGACCCTTCCAGGAATCACGCCAACCAGCGGGACAATCTTCTTCCCTCAGCTACCGCCAATACTGCGTTACATTGTGTCTACCGCATTGACCTTCGCCATTGGGATGGTCGTGATACTAGGTATCACCATGTGCTACGACCTTCTTTCCCTCATCGCGGTCGGCATCTTCCACCAGTCTCCTTATAGCTGGCCCCCTGTCCACGACGAACCATGGCGAATGGGATCGCTACACGAGTTCTGGTCGAAGCGGTGGCACCAGGTGCTGCGACACGCTTTCCTCGTCTTGGGCGGGTACCCCGGACGGTGGCTGGCCGGGGACGTCGGAATGCTCCTCGGCACGTTCCTGGCTTCCGGACTGCTCCATGAATTCGGCTTCAACCTCGGGGGTGCGCCCTTTGATTGGAAGGTTATCGCATACTTTGCGTTGCAGCCGTTCGGCATCCTCGCGGAGAAAGCGTACAGGTCGTATACGGGAAGGAGAGTGTCTGGCTGGTCGGGTTGGTGCTGGGCGGCAGTATGGGTCATAGGCCTCAATGAGATGGCGTGTAAGTCTGTCATCTCACTATTACGGGATGCTCGACATTGATGCTCATGACACACTGTCCAGCGGATTCATGGATAGCACGAGGAGCTGCTGGTAAGGTACTAGTACCCCGGTGCTCAGTCCAACGCGCCGCATCTTCATACCCGTCTTACGAGGGCTTTGGGAGACCTTCATCAGGAAACAATAATGAGGTGGTTCTGGGATATCGTGGATCTGCACAATACTAGTTGTATGGATATCAGTTTGGTGGTTTATTTCTAACTTGGCGGGAATGAGTAGCAGAAGCGCCGGCACAGCGCGCGTCGGTGTAGCTCGCGACGGAGGTCTATGTACACGCCTGTATCACGGGCACTTTGCTTGGAACTGGACATATCACCTCTCTTGCTTGTATCTTCGGACGCGACTGGCAATGTTCGCGGCGGCCACTTCCTTCTTTGCGCGAACGAACATCTCCCAGAACTACAACATCGCCAATGCGTCCTCCATAATCGGAAGCAGGACGGGATCACCGGCACCTTCAAGTTCGGCCACTACATTGCCTGCAGCTTCACTACCTCCGTCTTTCAATGTCGGCCCATGGCGCGTGCAATCTGCGACGCACAAAGTCACGAACAAACGTGTATCAGTATGGAGTATGGACAAGAGGAATCCGGAGATGGAGCGTATAGGACCAGCCTCGAGGGAGCGTACGATTGAGGTTTTGAAGGCCGAGGTATGTGCAAGAAGATCATGCGTACGGAGTTCGATCCCGACCTTGTGAATGCGAACATCAGGCATCTGCCCTGAGTCGGCTGCGGCACCCCTCCATCCTCGGTAAGAACAACTATACTTACAGCCTGGCCGTCGGTCTGACTGGGTAATTGAAGAGATGGTGGAACCCCTCGAGGAGACCCGTAACGAGCTCATCTTTGCTACGGAGCCGGTCTTGTCCTCTCTGCATCTATCCATACCCGGCTCCTCCCAATATTCTCCTCTTGTTGAACTAGATGAGGTCGAGGTACGTCGTCTCTGGGATGTTCCAATACAGCGCACCAAGATGTTTGCTCTCCAGATACAGAAGGGGATCCTGCAGTTGTGCAAGGGTCTCTCCTTCCTCCACACGTCTGCTCGTCTGATTCATTCTAACATCAACCCGGAGGCCATTGTGATAAATAGTGCGGTCAGTGCGCTGCATAGTAGCCATCCATGGACTGCGCGTTGACACGAGTTTATAGGGAGACTGGAAACTATCTGGCCTTGGCCAGACAATATCCCTTTCCAAGGCAGATGGCGGTCCTACACGATGGGAATTCCCTACATACGATGGTCGTGCGTCGTCATATACGCAGCGATCCTTTGACTACATAGGTATGGCGATTGTGTATGCGAACATTACCACTGGTCTCACTCTGTTGGCAGCGCCGGAATATGCTCTGGACGAAGTGCTCGATCCCGCTTCTGACATGTACTCTCTAGGTTGCTTGATATATGCGGTACACTGCAAGGGCAATCCGCCCTTCAAGAACCATGGGAGTTTGTCTTCCCTGCGTGAGAATGCTGGGAAGCCTCTCACTGGCATGGAACGACTGGAGCAAGATCTGAGAGGTCGGTAGTCTGCTTAGCAAACAGCACGGTATTGCTGATATACTCCCAATAGCACTCTTGAACGCGCTCATCACGCGACATCCACATAACCGGCCGACTCCATCAGACCTACCTCTGCACGCCTTCTTCTCATCGTTGCCCGTGTCCACTTTGAACTTCCTCGACCGGTCTAACTTTGCTGCGAAGACACGGGAGGAGAAGATCTCCTTCATGAAGGGCTTGACAAGCGTGCTCGACAGGTTCTCAGAAGGGTTGCGCACGCGCAAAATTCTGCCTACTCTTCTGGAAGAGGTACGCGGTGCCGATTTTGGCGTAGCTCCGAACTTGATATCCTCCCTGCAGATGAAAGATATCCACCTATTGCCTTACATCCTGCCGAACATCTTCGCTATTTCCCAGATACTGTCGTCGACGCAGTTCGCATCCCTTGTGTTACCAAGTCTCAAGCCTCTGTTCGCGATCAAAGAGCCTCCCCAGAACATGCTGACGCTATTGGACAATCTTCAAATGCTTCAGGAGAAGACTGAGAAGCCCGTATTCCGAGAACGTCAGTTCAAGATACTCCCGCCATGTAGAATCTCCCTCACCACCTACCTGCAGATGTACTTCCTCTGGTATACAATGCGCTAGAAAGCGAGCACGCTATAGTGAGTGGGCGATGGTTATATCAAGGTTGCTCGGAGCTCATTCCGTCATGTAGGTACAAGAGCGTGCACTCAAGGCGGTACCCAGTCTCTGCGAGACAATCGACTATGCGGAAGTGCAGGGCGTATTATTCCCGAGGGTCGCAGTAAGTCGGCAGCTATGGGTTGAACATCGCGCGCTCGACCACTTATACGCGCTGGTAGCTTGTGTTCACGAAAACTCGGGTGCTTTCAGTCAAGGTTGCAACACTAGATACCTTCTTGTCTATGGTCAAGACTCTCGATCAGGTGCGTGCACGACCGTCGTTTGTTGTGATATTCGCTCAAAGATGCGTTAGTCGAGTTTAACGCAAAAGCTGGTGCCGCTACTGTCCAAGATAAGGACCAAGGAGCCTGCTGTAACTGTACGTGATCAGAACTTACAGTGTAAGCTTGCTGATACAGACGATGGGCACAGATGGCTACTCTCGCTGTACAAGAAGCGATGGGTTTGAAGGTCGACCGAGAAGCTGTCGCGACGTTGGTTCTCCCTCAGCTCTGGGCGATGTCTATGGGACCACGTGAGTCCACCGCTGGAGATGCTTGCTGATGTATGCTGACAGCAAACAGTCTTAACTGTCTCACAATTCAAGCGTTTCATGGAGGTGATCAAGAAGCTGGGCGATCGAGTGGAGAAGGAGCATGATCAGTATCTCCGCGACTCGCAACGAATAGAGGACCGCTCGGCTGTGAATGGTCGAGAAAGCCTCTCCACTAACCCTACCGGTGCTGTTGACTTCGAGAGTCTCGTCGGAAATAGCGCGGCAGCCCCAGCTCCCAAAGCCGACGGTGCGTCAGCGAATGGAGCGCAGAGTTGGGAGGACGACGTCTGGGGAAGCATATTCTCGGGTAATCCATCGGTCAGTCCCCGAAATGTTTGCACGTATAACTTCACTGATGAAGTTTCTACAGACTCCCGCTGTTCAGAGTCCTGCGTTGTCACCACCGGCTATACCCTTGCAGCAGCGCACCACATCCACCTTCACCTCCCAGACACAGTCATTGCCGTCGTCACCGAAGATCTCGAGCTCGCTGAACCCTCATGCCTCACGATCTCCCCTTGGCCGCTCGGGACCAGGGCTGGGTGCAACGCGTGTGTCATCCACATCTCTCAATCCCTCGGCGTACCCTCTCGATTCGTCACCTTATCCTTCCGCAGCGCCAATGCCGACTTCCACACCATCGATGGGGATCATGCAGCCCTCATTCCCTGCCCTTGCGCCATCGAATACAGCACCACAATTTCCCACTTTCAATGTAGCGCCAGTGGCGCCATCAGGTCCGAACTACAACATCACCCTACCTACACAGCCGATGCAACCTATGCAACCCACAACCTCCACTTCGCCTCCTCCTCCGTTCTTCGCCTCACAGATGTCCATGGGCGGAGTGCTCGCCCCTTCGAGGCCCCAACAACCTCAGTGGCCAGGGTCCACAGGCGGGCCAAAGCAGCTCTCAAAGGATGATTGGGGCGACTTCGATCCGTTAGCCTGATGCATGATCTAGCAGAATACTTATACTATATACGCATATGCTATAGAGCTGTGACCGACGCTACATCTACGCGCGTTCAACCTCGACACCCTCAGCGACCCGGACGCTCGTGGCCTCGACGACGGTATCGAATACATCGCTCACCATACCTGGCTCTTGCTGAAGGAGGTCGACGTCGATAGGTAGGCCGAGCAGTGCTTTCAAGATGATGAGAGCACCCGGCTTGGATGATACCAAGTTACCCTCCTTACATGACGGGCTGTCGACGCCTAGGGTAATCCTCGGTGAGAAAGAACCTACGAGAAAAGAATTGGGGTCGTCTGAACTCACATGCAGTACATCCTTCCTCGCAATCGCAAGTTTCCACCCGCTCATGAGCGTCGCGCAGGATATCGTTCACTGAGCCATACGGTTATCTGTGAGATAGATCATCCAGACTCGACGAGGAAGACTCACCATGGTCAAATGCTTTCACGGCGACACCTCCTGACTTGCCAGAAGGTTCGTAGAAGATCAGTCTAGCCCGGAGTTAGCGATAAACCACATGAAGCGAGTGAACAGAGAACGAACCTCGCCGGCCGCTTTCTTTGCGAAGTGGAAGCCTTGTACTCCTTCTCAGGCACCTTGCATTCTGTTCGCAAATCTACGGCTAAAGGGAAGCGGTTCAGGAAGGCGTGTTGCGCTGAATGTATCGCTTCTGCCGGGTTCATGCCAGAATCCTTCATCAAATCAAGGACCGGTTTGGGGATGTCTAGCCACATCCCTGTGGTCTCCCGCTGCCACGGGGGAGTATCCAGGTCCACAGCGTCGATTATAGCTTTGTTCCTATCAAGATATCAGAACCGGATGGTTGCACGTGCGGAACACAGACATACCGCAACTTAAAGTAGCCTACCAGCATACGTTAGTGCACGTTCGGGAAGTGAAGAGACAGGGCACCAACCATAGACGAGTGTGAATAGTTCTATGCCTGCAGTGCGGTTTCTCAGCACAGCATCCTCCCCGCAAACGATGTCCACACTCACGACCGTAAAATGCACGATGCGGAGAACCTTTGATCTCTCTGATACGGTAGGTTTGTAATGCGTCGACATTCGTAAAGTCTCTGCACGACTATGATGAATGGACGATGAGGCACGAATGATGAGACAATACCTTGGCTCGGTGATCCAGTTCACGTCAGAGCGGACTAGCTTAGCCATCTTTGTGTCATGGCTGACTTCTTGAACCTGTTCAAACTTTTAGGGGGATATAGTGCCAGATTGACGGAGTTGCACTGACCAGGAAGGTTAAGCCTTGATGTATGAACTGCGCAAAACCAGTGTGAGAGATGCAGCGTGAGGGATGGCTTCTCGCGTCACGTACCACAGCCCCTTCGTATATTTCGAAAAGCGCGCGAGACAGTTCAATCTCCTCAATGACTTGCGCTATGCCGCCCGGCTTTCCCACACGAGAAACATCCACAACGCTGTACTTTTCCTCTTCTATACCTCGGATCGAGACATGTTTAGCGGGATAGGGAAGGTATCGTGGGTGCGCGTGGTACCTGCGGGACAAGAATGTCAATCTCCCAGCGGTGGCCCGTCGCAAGAGGGGACGCACCAGCCTTCGCGGTCCTTTTCGAGCTTTGTCTCGCATATCCCCCTCATGTTGGGACCGAAGTACTTCTCATCTTCATCAGTCAGGGGCATCTCGTGCGCGGCACATTGTAGATGAGCCTCGAGGATCACTTTGCCGTCAAGGTCTACCAGCAGGTCATCCGTTGAACGATCGAATAGCTCCTCGGGATTGATAATGTAATGTTGATCCACGGGCAATGCGTCCGCGACGAAGACGGCAAGCGCATCTCGCGCGCGGCGTCCCGCTCGTCCCGCTTGTTGCCTCTGAAGAAGGTGTGACTCTCGGCATTCACCTGTCGTGTGAAGGCACTCACGAAGCTGGCAAGGCCGCCCATGGGGAAGCCGAGCATAATCACTGCATCCAGGACTCCGATGTCAACACCCAATTCCAAGGCGTTGGTCGCAACTATTCCAAGCAGATTTCCGGAGAAGGCTTCCCGCTCGATCCTTCGCCGATCCTGTAATGAATTGTGGTTCAGAAGCCAGGTTGGCACTCCGCACGACACTTGACTTGCCTCCTGAGAGTACCCTCCACGGTATGACATGACTCTGTCCAATATATCCAGACGGCCGTCGGCGGATAGCTCCTGTCTCAGTGTCTTCATAGCCTGAAACTCCGATGAGTATCCGGTGCGTTGGAACAACAGAATGCTCAGTATTACCAATTCACAGGACTTCCTGATCTAGTGTGCACAAGGTGAGTAACAGATGGGGAAACATTGATGGCCGAAGAACGTACTTTGCAGAAGAGAATGACACGGACGCCCCTGGCCATGAGAAATCTCATGAGTCTGGTGGCCTCGGTCATTGAGTAAACCCTGCCGAGCGAAGGGTCCATAGGGTCCTTCAGTGGCGGGTTCCATACAAGAAAGTCTTTACGACCAGATGGTGCCCCATCCTCGGTCACCTCCTCGATGTTCTGCGCGTGCCCCGTGAGAGCATGGTCTGACGATAACACACTGGGGACGTGCCTCGATGCCGAAGATGTTCCTCATGTGCTGCGCCGGCTTCGATATCGTCGCGCTGCAAGACACGAAGCGAGTGCGGCGATCTACAACGACGCATGAGAATGTCCGTGAGTGATCGGCGAAGTAGGTCTGATCGGCGAAGCGTATTTACGACTCACTTCCGACGGCCGCGCAAACTCTCCTCAATCTCCTCGTCACTTGAGCGACATGGCTGCGGTTCAAAAGTAAGCGGCGCTTCAACTCAAAAGGTACACTTTCCCTGACCTGCCAAATATCCCGTAGTAGTAATGTAGCTCATCGACGGCCACGATCTTGAGATTCTTGAGAAATCTAGCATACACGGTACGCAATTAGGGTACGGCCAAACAAGATACAGTGAGAGATTACCGTCTCCATGTATCCTCGTGTGGTAGTATGGACGCGTGGATCATGTCCTGCCGCGGGACCCATGAGCTTACACACGCACACATAAACACCCACTCATGAGATCACCCACAAAGTTCGTGAAGATCACAGACGCGGTCTCACGAACTCCTGGCGGATGAGTTGTGTCAACGAACCAGCATCCCATCACTAACAGCAGAGAATGTACCGGCGCGAAGATCCTGGGGCGTATCACCATCGTATGTTGATACCTTGACGTGTTCGAGACCAGGACATGAATAAAGCAACTGTTCCAATGCGGCTCGTTGATCTTGCGCCAATGCCTGCCTCATGGTGAGCTAGGTACATACGGAAGTCTCGGGCGCGTACCTTCGTGGGATAGATGAAGATCGCCGTCGACTGAGGATCTGCTTCTAAAAACTGCAATAGGGGCACCTGATAGGACGATTAGATCTGTGCGAACACGCATGGCGAAGGAGATTGATTTACTTGGTAAATAACGCTCTTCCCAGAGGCAGTGCTGGTCGATACGATGACGTTTTTGCCTTGCGAAAGCGCATTTATAGCCGCGACCTGGTGAGTGTACAGCGACGTAATCTTGCGGGATTGGCACAAAGCCTGAGCAATGGACTCCGACAGCGGAGGATCCAAGATGGCTGATTCTTGAGTTAGCGCGCATGATACGAAAGCAGAAATGCAGGTCGCACACCTGACTGTCCCTCTTTGCCTTCGAACACTCGTTTGTATGCGATTTGTTCCTGGTACCATGCCTGTTGCTCAATCTCCGCAATTACTGCAGTAATCGCTGGCCTTTCTTCCGGTTCAGGCACGGCACGATACTTGCCCTTCAGATCTGCTTCGCTCGCCTCTGGTGTATCATCCTTGCAGCCAGGATGTACCGGTATGTGATCTCGAGCGGCAGACTGCAACAGCGCAACAGGATCCTCCTCTTCCGGTGTCGCTTTCAACAATCTAAGGGGCGGTCCATCAGCAACGCACGGATACACGCAGGGTTCAAGCATACATACTCATTAACAGCTTCTACGAAGCGTTTGTTCCTTCGTTCCACAAGCTTCTTCGTTGCAGCCGGAGTGAGGGCTGGCGGAAGTGCATATGCAAAGCCCGTGTTGGAACTCTTCGTTACTCGCGCGTTGTCGAGGAAATCCAGCACGAGTACGTGCTCGTCCTCGTCGACGTCATTGCGCGAACTGGACGCGCCCGCGGTCCGGAAGGCCGCAAAGTCGGGAGACCGTTCTCGCCTACTTTGGCCAACTTGCTGGTCGCTGTGTATGCGAAGCTCGACGCGTGGGGTGTAGGCGAACTTTACGATTTCAGGAAGCAACGCTCTGTATCATGAGTTCGACGTTAGAATGGTCACGGGCCTCGAGGCGTATGGACTATACTTGAGTTCGGCAACTTTCGCCAGTTCCAGGGGTCTGCCAAGTGATGTTAGTTGTGATCAAGCAAAGGAAATGAATAGGCTTGCTCGTGTAGTAGAGATTCCACTGAGGTTCTGACCACAGGGAAGGTGATTGCGAAGTTCTTCCGGGAAGAGCAGAAGGCAAGGACCGTGTTCAAGGCCTGCACGCATAGCATGTCAAATACCTCCTACGGGTACGACGTGCTGCAGGCTTACCTTGAATACCTGTACTTAGAGACGTTTATCGGCAATACCCTCCTAGATTCAACCTGGAACGCACCTTGAACAGCTGATATATGAAGCTGTCAGTCTGAGTCCTGGATACAATCGTATACGAGACACACAGAGTTAAAGTACTCGGGCCAGATCGGTGCGCACTCCTCCTGAGCTGCTTTCTTCCCCTTAGTCTGCTTGGTCGCGCGAGGCTTCTTGACAGTAGGGCCTCCGGCCGCGTCGCTCGGGGAGGCTACGCCCTTTCGTTTGCGCGAATTGGTAGACATAGTCAGTTGAGCAAGTTTATATCCTTGCACAACTGGATGATGAAACGGATAATGAGCGAGTTTGGCCAGCGAGGCAGGGGGTGGTCGAGGGGGAAGGAAGGCTCGGCGCTTCCACCGTCGACGCGACGCGACGGCGTCACGCGTCGAAGTCACGAGCGTGGTGACTCTGTGACTTCCAGGCGCCCACACCTTTCCTCTCGCCCTCACCGTCGGTGAGCTGTTTCGCTGCATCTATTCTTTCAGCTCGACCTTACATCCTTCCCTTCTGGCAGAGCTTGGGTGAGATGCGGCCGACCCTTGTACGCCTCGTGCGCATCCTGCCACGTTCGCAGGTGGACCCTGCTCTCCGACCTGTTCCCCCGCCTATTCGTTCAGACGTCCCCAGACCATCTCTCATCGAGGTTCTGCAGAAACGCAAGGAGGATGCTGGCGCGGACTACCCGTCAAATATCAGGATAGAGGGCCTGGAGGCTAAAACGGCGCTGAGGGGGCTTCCGCGAGAAGCCAGAAAGTCCCTGGCAGCGATGCTGAAGGAACATTGACACATAGGTACGTCTGGTGCTCCAGCAGCTGACGTGTTGTGCTCATTGGTTTTCACAGGTGTCACCTGTTTCGCACCGATCTACTCCCAGACGAGCTCAGCAGCCGTGTTGCACGCATAGTGCTATACAGTACAGTCCGTGCCATAATGGCAACCTTACACTCTAATGTTGTCCCGCAACCCCGAATATCTACTTGGCACGCTCACGACCTTCCTTGAACGTCCTCTCAAGAAGTTCATTGAACCATTGCTTCTCCTGTATCGTCAACCCATGCGCAACCCCCGTCTTGACCACCAACTCCGCTTCCGGCATGTGTTCCTTCAAGAAATGGCTGTTGCTGGGGTCGATCAGGTTGTCGGTGTCTCCGGTCACAATGATCACTTTCGGGATCGCGGATGAGATTTTTCGGAGACGGTCGGGTGAAACGTGGTGCGTCATGGCAGCAGCCATCTGCGAGATCGCGCCAAGAAAGGTCTGCGGCCGCGTTACTTCAATGCGTTTTTTGTACGCCTGTGCATTCGATGAGAGAGCGTCCGCATAGAGGTCTAACAGACGGGTCCATACAAGTGTCTCGATCTCTCTGTTCGTCCGACCCTCCGGGTCTGACGGAGCCTTGGCGTCCAGCCACTCCTTCGGATAGAGCATCTCCAGCACGTATGGGATCTTCTTCTCGGGTTCCTTGATCATCATCGTCCGCATGAGGTTCTTCAAGCCAATATACTGGCGAACGAGTAAAGTAGTGCAGTTAGAGGCGTACCCAGCACTCAACTGAAGTGGACTCACTGAAGGTAACTCTACGAGACGTCGTCTGCCAGCTTTGGTGACAATCAACGACAGCGAGACGATGCGTTCCGGTATCTTAGATGCAACCTCTGGGAGCCGCATCAGTATCAGCTTCCATGCAGGTAGATGTTTGCACATCGAACCTTGAGCGATCATGCCTCCAAGGGACACACCAACCACATGGATCTGACGCTTTTCCTTCCATCCTATGTAGTCTAGCAGTGTCACGACATCATCTGCCATGCCGCTTGTGCTGTTAAGGACACTAGTGAGATTGCGATAACCCTTGGGAAATGATGCACGCACGTATATGGGCCACGAGGCGCTCCGCTGTTGCCCACACCTCTATTGTCGAACACAAGCACAGAGTACTCCGGCTTGCTACCAAAGTAGTCAACCTGAGGCAACCAAGCTGCCGAGGATGAGTTGAGGCTGATAGGACGCAGCTCCGTATGAGCCGACCATCGGGTCGAGAGTAAGGACCACATACCCCATGATGAACACGACCTTCTCCCGACCTGACCCATGTACCTCATAGTACAACGAGTGGCTCTCCAACGGGTCACCCCCTTGATGGTTTATTTCTGTGACCGGACAGAGACCCTTGCGGGTGCATGTTGCAGGGTTGAAAATGGTGCGCGGCTCCTTGAAGTCGGCCGGAGAGGCGGTGGGCATGACCTCGCTCGTCATGTTTGTCCAGTCGTTGACCCAATATCGTAGTGCAGACCTTATGTAGGAGGATGGTCGTCTGTTGGGGACCTGGGGCACCGAGAAGCTGTATGCCGCCGTTGGGGTATGCAAACACAAGGGGATATCGGCTTGGTTCACTCGCGAAGAACTCTAGTGTGTCATTAGTGCGTCCGTCGGGACATTCCCGCTGTGAGCGTGTGAGGATGCTTACCCAGCTATTACAGCATTCAATTGCTCGTCCAAAGGGGAAAGTGGACGATAAATAAAGCAGCCGAGCAAAAAACCGCAGTCAACAGAGCACCGTTCGAAGTGATTGAGAATGATCCGAAGGATTCATTCGGTTTATCATCGACTCATGGCAAAGGACACTCAGGAGGTTGGACAAACCGGTCCGTAGCGGTCCGTTTCTTTCTCCGTCGCTCTCCGCGTCATCTTTTCCGCATATTTATAACCTGCGATGTTCTCCGCTTCATTCTCCGATCGTCGTCGTGCTCTAGAGCTCTGCGGAAGGGACGTCATCGTTTGCTCGAGGTACACTCTGCTTCTCTCTCTGGCTTGGGATATACTTGTATCTTTCGGGGAGTGGCTTGACCCTCTCGAGCTCTGCAGTAAGTATTCGCCGTAGCCATCCGTACATCTTGTGTCGCTACGTGTCGCTACTTCCCCGCCAGAATTGACTATTCACTTTCTCGAACATTTTAGCGTGCCCACACTGAGTTGCCTCGCGTCCGCATCTACGCCCATGGCCGACATGATCGCCTTCGAAGTTCCAACCCAACTGGCGTTACACCCATGTTCTCCAGCCGTTCGCAAGTACCTCGACGGCTCCCAAAGCAACTTTGCGGAACTGGACAGCGTCATCAGCCGCTCTGCCCCAGTTGTCGTGTGCTCTCTGCGCGACTCTGCGGTACAGCCAGCCGATTTCGATGTGCCTTACAAATTAAGGCGCGGTGCATCACCTCAAAGTCCAGGAACGTTACGTCGAACAGCACCGCGACCCCAGCGGATACGTCGACAACAACTAACCACGGTATCAATGTCGTTGCACACCTACTTCGCGCAAGGAGTCGTGGTAGTCCCGAGGCTCGTATTGAGATACCGCGTCCACTAGCCTCCTACGTCTGAGCTACGACAGTCGTTGTCTTCCTCACCGCGAATGGTCTCGTGTCGTTGTACCCGGATCTGCAAGAGCCGCATCGAGGGTTGCTGATACCCGTTTGCGATCGCGCGCCGAGTCATGTCACCACTCTGGGCCAGAAGTATCGACGGGGTTTCGATGTACGCGCGGGTCATACTAGGCTCGGGAGGTTGTGCCGCAGGCGCAGTGTGAGGGAGAGTTATCCCCTGGAGGGCCCGTTCACACTTCGTTGTTTAGGAGATTTGCACATTCTCGTGCATGCCTTGGGAGGAGGTTGTAGCGTGCCCGGTGAGTGACGGTCCTCGGAACTCGCTACAGTCCCTACCTAGCTTTGTACACGACTACCGGAATAGCTTGCTCGTCGGCCCTTGACTCGTACCAGTCACGTATCTGTCATGTACTTGATGATATCACAATGCCACCCTCTCCGCCCCGCACAGAATGTTCTTCGCTCACTTGCCTCTTTCTCATTTGCCACTTTCCGCATCACCCAGCACGCGTTTGTATCCTTCCCATGCTCTTTTCGCCACCTGGATCATTCTCACCCGGCGTGCGCCAGCAGCGCCTCACTTACACAAGTACGTATGTAGCAGCTTGCAAGATGGGGAAACACATGGCTGACGCGGGAAACATTCGGGCCGGTATCTCCATATCGGGAAGCGCCCGCAGTGCATCGCCGCGGCGTTAAACCACATCGCAGCCTTGAGGACGCGCTAAAATGCCGCTGCCAGACCATTCTGCTGTACACAACATCTCCATGGTACGTACACCGTTAGACTCGATTGCCACAGGGTAGTGCCAAGGGTGGTGAGATACACAGGGATGTCTGTGGTCTCGTGGCCGGAACCGGATTGTTCGGTGGACAGCGAAAGGCTCATCGTGGTGCATCGTACTTATCCTGGCTCCCAGGGACGGTACGCGTGAGAGGGTGTGCCCTCTCATCTTCTTGGTATCTGTTCCAGTGTCTCTTCCCATGATACCTCTCCATTGGTGACTGGGTCGGACCATAAGTACGGCGTTGTCAGGTTAGTAAGTCATGAGCACTGATCTTGAGTCTTGACTTTCTCGATCGCCTGCCTACTCCCTCTGACACGTCTCATACATTCATAGGTTGGCTTATCATTGCTTCCCAGGCTGCACAGGTCAGATCCCCAGCCGGTACCTCTCTTTGTATACAAGTAGCACTGTTGAGCGGCAATTTGCTCCCGTGACGCGCATTGCGTCCTCACATCTGTCAAGGGTGGTCCTCGAAGGCACCTGTACCCTAGGAGACCCAGAAGGCTGTATAGCCAGCGTTCTCTCTGGGGTATAATGGGAAGGACAACCGTCGATATCCCGGCCGATGCCCTCTTGCTCTTTCAAGCGTGATCACCCTCACGATTGGTTACCCTCCCGTGAGTAACACTTTCCTACCCGCGTCGTGTCGACACATTCACGGACAACTGATATCTAAGTGTTGCATGCTCTAGTGCCGTGGAACGGAGAAGATGGAGCTGCGTCCGTGACATGAAGACGGGAATGATCGTTCACCTCATCTCCAGCGTAAGTATCATGTGCGACAATGTGAATTGGACTCATCAAGTTCCATATATTCGTACAGCATCCGCACAGATCGATCCTAGTGGCCACAACACAAACTCCCATCGGTGCTCCCTCTCATATCGCCACCATTGCAGCAGGACCCCGAGGGTCGGGCAAAGTGTAAATCATGAAGATCGGCACCCAAGAGCCGTCGGAGATATTCTGGACCCCGCGCAAGGCGAGCTGATCGACCCGGACGGGCATGTTGCGGTACATCAAGGGTGTTTGCGCCCGCTGCTCCCTGACCTGCGTATGAAACGGGCCGAATGGCAGCATGTCAAAATCATGCAGGTTGAAGTGGTCAAAGGTGCGTACGATGTACTTCTCCATCTCTTCCGCGATCTTGCGGGCGAGAACCTTCATGAAGACGGGTTCTCCCTTGACGGTAGACCGCCGCGCCGTAATCTGCCTGGTGTAAGGTTCTGCTCCTGGGAACTGGAACATAAGTCATGTTAGTGGGAGCGTCATGGCGGTGGTGGTGAAGTGACCGTACTGGGATCCTGATGGACAGCTTGGAGGAGACATCTCCGAGCGGCGCAGACCGTTCCGCGTCTCGCAGATCGGGGCAGGTTTCATGGAGCGCGTCCGTTAACAACAAGAGCACTTCTCGGCTTCCGCGAACGAACTCGACGACGCCGCCAGTGCCCTGACCCCGCCCGCCCCCATAAGAGTTGAGTGGGAGGTACTCCCAACGAGGAATGTTCGGGGCGAGGCTACTGTGTCTAGTGATCTGGTGGGAAGCTGGCACCAAATGGTGCATGCGGTATCCCGAGGCGTCCCAGATCCTTGCCTGGTCTTGTGCGTATTGTTGGATGTACGTCTGAGGTGTGGCCGGACGCTGCAGCAGGGAAGGGTGAGTGGACTCATGCCATTCGGAAGACATAGCAACTAACGTTTGGTTGGTTGAGATATGTGCTGTTCGACGAAGGATGAGACATGTTGCGAGGGTTCGTTGGGAGGCTACGACGAGGTGCGTGTTGAAGTGGGCTTCGCGGCTGCCGAGTTTTAACAGCGAGCAGCACGAGCATGAGGGAACATGTATCCATCGCCGACTTGTACGACACATATCCAGAAGTGCCGTCCTTTGCGCCGTTGGCAGAGGAAACATACCGCCGCGGTCAATATCCGGACAACGGTTCGGGGGGCGCACCACCAGTACCGCGATATCCGGGACGTGCGCGACACCACTACCGCGATACTTGGACGTATCCGGATGGAACGACCCCGCGGCGTAGCTGCGCCGAGGTTAGTGGATGCTCATACCTACCGCGCGAACGGCTGAATCGGCGAGGGCCTTGGCCACTTCAAGGCAGCTCGCAATGGCAAGCGTGCGGCGAAATACTCCGACGTTGACCGCCGTGGCGCCTCGCACTTGTGAGCACGCTGCATTGCTGGGAGCCCGACTCCGGACCCCTCGTCATTCGGGAAGGGGGCACCCTGATCATGTGTATATCTGCGTAGGTGCTTAAGTATGACTCAAGCTTATCACCAAGGGGACGTTAATCCGGGCACGCATCTCCTAGGATTCACGATCACAAATCGGAACACATAACCACCTTCCAGATATTCGGGCGCGCGTCGTGTTGCGGGCTCTAGCCAGATAGGCGGCTGCAACGGTACGAACGTTGGTGTTGTGTTCCGTTGCTCATCGCCACAGCGGCGGCGACGCTGTCATTCCCCGCAATCCAGTCTGCCGCCCTGTGCCGACACAACACAATTGAATGTTTGCTTTGAGCTCTGCAAGGTGGACTCCCGTGGGATGCAGGAGATTGCTGGTCAGTCGCAGCGATTGCTGTGTCGACAGCCGGAGGAACCGTGGGCAGGGGAGTTATCCAGATACTTAGTTGGCTGGACCGCTGTAGAACTCTCATGTCTGCCGCCCTTAGTCGTATGTACATGCGCAGCGTGTTGTGTCTGGATACAGAGGAAGTTCTTCATCCAGTCTCCCCAGCCCGATGCCGCGAGACATGGCTTTGGGACGACGTACCGCACCGATGGGAAATGAGCGGTAATAGACAACATACTATGGTCGAGAAGTGTCCGTTGTGGCGCTGGCGCGACCCAAATTTCCACTTGTCCCACATCTCACATGTTCCTCCGCCACTCTGACTCGCTTAAGCCCGTGCTCTGCAAGCCCCGTCACCTTGTTTCCTGTCAGCGTAGTGCAGGAGGCTGGACTGGTACCTAGGATACAACATTCGTCCTACCACATCCCATCAGTAGACGCAAGCCCGAAGCAGCCTTCATGAGCACCTGAAGCACATCGCCACATCGCTTCCAACCGTGCGCGGCACCGGACTACTTATGTCAGAGGCGAGTTACCTGTTCACTTCTTCACTTAGATACGATGATCGTCAACAAGCCATCCATCACGGACCGGGTCCTGCGGACTTCCGTCAAGTTGTGATTATGTCGACTACCATTGAGCCGGGCCCTCCGTGACGATTCTCAACTGTGAGGAAGCTGTTGTGAGGGAAGAGACTCCCGCCCTGACTGTGAGCGCGAAATACTAGTCGGAGAACGCACTGAGGTACATTAGGCCATTGCTTGGACACGATTCTACCATCATGCCAGTGCCAACATCCCTACATGTGCCCAATGAAGATAACCACGCCGAAGCCACCCTTCCTCACGGTGCTGCGCATCAGCCTCAACGACATGGAGGCCGCTCAATTCGGACTGACGGTAGCAACGGGGACAAGATAGGTTGCGGGGCAACGGAGACGTATGTAGGGATACCCGAGCGCACTTGAGTGAAAATTCCATAGGCGCAGTCGAAACGTCGTATTATGGGAGTGGAACTCTATGCGCGGAATTGTCAGCGATCGGCCCGCTAAGGCCAATGAGTACGGTCGCACAAACAGGACAAGAGACTCACTGGGCAGCCAGACTCAAACAATATAAACCTTGATTTCGGGCTGCCACGACCCACGCGATACATGGTAGACTTTCGTCAAGAACATGTTGTGCAACTGGAGTGTTCGTCCGCCGTATTGGATAGGCCCTGCTGTCTCCTAGCGATCACGAGTGGGTGTAGATATTGACACGGGAGAGGAAGACCGGCGGGACGTACCATGTATTTTTGCATTTCCTGAGCGACGATGATTGCCAGCTTGCCAAGCGAGATGGGGTCCGCGGTCCTGTTTGCACGAATAGCGGGCACTTGACGGGCGTACGGAACGAGTCCAACGACCTAGGATATTTGTGGGTCCCGCCTGTATCAGGGTAGTGTTCGATTTGACTACGAACCTGAATCCTGAGCGTAATCTTGGAGGTGACACCCATGCTCTCCACATCGAATGCGGGTAAGTCCGGGCGGACAAGTGCTCCGGTGACACCACCGTAAGCATCCCCTAAGTTGATGCCGTACCCAGTGGAGCTGGCCAATTCGAAGTTGATCGTATCTTGCTGCAGGTTGGCTCCCTCCGTGGATGGATATGGGTCTTGAAGTAGTATGGGCAGACCGGGGACGGACTGCGGCTTCATCAGCTACCGGTCATCATTGAACTTGAACAGCTTCTACTAGTACTCACCGTCATTGTCGCGGTCGTCGTATGCTCTCTCGTCTAGCCGATGATTTCAGGGTAAAGTAGGACGGGGGCTCCCCGCGCGGCTCGCTACGGGGTCAGAACCGGGGCAGGGGCGTGCAGCTCAAGAGACTACTACACATTCACAGGCGGCCTTATATTCACCATGAGAGTGTGTCAACATTTTGAATAGAGGACGCACGTCGATATCCTGATAAGAGCTTTCATAAGCTATCACTGAACATTTTTCTGTGAGAGGCGGCCCCGGCATCAACAGAATTACACATGTGAACGGTGAATCCCCATGGTTTGACGGTGGCGGCAGCGTGGCATCTGTACGGTTGGCGGAGTCTATCTTACAGCCCGTCTTTCCGCGCACGTATATTCGCCGCTACGCGCTAGTCCAAGTTGTATATAGTCCCGGAGAGATTCTCGTCTTATACACCCGGTAGACGGTACAGACACTTCGTGCGACGTGACAACTTAATGAAAGGTTGTGGGTCAATCTCCTCGGTGCATCGCTCGACCATCCCTCCAATGTGGAAGGGGGGGTGATCCAGTGACCATGACACGCTCTGATGGGCATTGCATGTATCGACGCTTCCTGGCCCGAGAGGTGGGCCACGTAGGACAAGAAGCTGATGTGAAAGGCACGAATGGCACTGAGCAGGGGAAGGTTGCGCCAAAATATGCACGTGGATTCTTCAGCTTCGCGGCGCGTCCAGCTGATTTATAACTCAATCTATGCATGGGTCTGATGCGTTAGACGGTATGCCGACAGATGAGCCGGGCTGCCCTGTGCTGCAGCGCTCCCAGGAGCTCTGGGAGGCGAGTAGAACCGTGGAGCTGAAGTCATCTCCCCATGGCTCACTCGCACACATGTCTGGAACGATGTTAAACCCCCAGCAAGATGCTCATAGCTCCCACGTGATTCATCTCCTGTGACATGCAAGGGAACATCTGGGGGATAAACATTTAGGTAATGTGAGCTCATCGTGGCGTACGAATGCATCGCAACGAGGACGAAACACGGGCTCAATCTCCGGGGGACGAACCTTCAGGCCACAAGGAGGGTGATAACGTACTGCACACTGATAATAGGGGATCCAGAACCTCCCTTGCTTGATGCCAATCAACAATCAAGCTGATTCGCTGTGGAACACTGGCAAGCAACAAGAATCACGGAGTCTCCTGCGACATGTTTCGTCAGCACTCTGGCAACATGGTGGAACGTTTGCCTGAGATTGGCCCTCCTGAGCAATAAGTAGGGACATTTGCTACTCACTCAGTATCAACTTGAAGTGCCCAGACTGAGACTCGGGGTCTGTACTATACACGGGACCATCGACGGCAGCGGCGGCGAATACTTAGTAGTGGTCTTGTTCACTGCGGCTGATGACAACGTTAACACAGACCTTCTGACAGCCGATCACCGGAGCTCATTCAGGATGTCAAGAATTCCAAACCAAGATTCAAAGGCGGTAGCGGACTCAGAGGCGAGTTGCGCGCGCGAATGCGCTAGATGTGCCTTTGAAGAGGTTTGCAGGCTCCACTGCTAGCTCTTTGGCGCCTGTCGTCACATATGGGTGTCTGTGGACGCGCGGCCGCCCGCGGCATTGAAGATCACGGTCGCCCGGCTAGGTAGTAGTACTGACATGCATGATGTGCTGTCCGGACTCTCATCGCGCTCAAAATTTGCCTGCAGAGGTCTCCTACAGCACCGCTGAGTTTCCGTTCTGTTGATGGATGACACGTTCAGGAACACTGCGACGTTGATATTGAACCTCAGCCGCCGTTCAAGCATTGGGTGTTGCATGTAAGTAGTAGTTTCCATAGGGGCCGACAGTATTAGGAAGGCGGGATGTAAGATAGCATGGTAAGTTCAAGGACAGGGAGGGATAAAGGATTCCAGACAGGGACGGAGGCTATAGTAGTAGAGACAATCTATGTTAAGCACTAGTAGGGATGTTACGCAAGTTACGGGGGATGATAATATACTCTAGGTTTGTTGAAACATCGAGCCGATGGTATGCTGCTAGATAGGAATGAGACCGAGGATGGGCTGCCAGCTAGACATTGAGACGTGGCGCAATCCTATCAAGACAATCCTGTCATATCCCTGCATGCCGGGTCCGAGTCCCAAGGAAGGCTCTCCCAGAGGAAGTGTATGACGCTGTGAGATATCATATTATCAGCAACTTGACGTCATGACGCATACCTGGTCGGCATAGGATGTACCTTCATATAGTCAGCGATCTCTTTCGCAATCTTTTCGGCCACCTTTGCACGCGTGATCGACTTGCCGTTGTTAGCCGGATTTCTGACGTTGATTTGTCGTTCATACGGCGGACACCCAACGATCTGATGTGTCGGAAAATAATTATGGACGGATCCGCGACGAAGGAATTGCATACCACGTACCTCGAGGCGAATGGACTGTTTCTGACTTAAATTGTCGCCCGAGAACACGGCATCATCTGGCCCAAGTAGCCCATGCAATGTGCCTTGCAACGCGTCAAGCAAGCGTATGTACTCGGTGGTCTGGGTTCTGAACAGGATGAGCGACTTCGGTTGGAAGCGGCGTTTGGCTACATAGTCCCTCTGTGGTAGGTCGTAGTAAGGTATAGCCAGCATGCTTGCCTGAAAACGGAATTTTAGTTGAGTCCGTGCGGCCACAGCGCTGACGACATACCTGGCTATGCTGTTGCGCATGAGAAGGACCACCCGGGAGAGGTAGCGTAGGTGGTTGAGAATGGTTCATTCTGAGGCCAAGTTGGCGCCAGTATCGCTCGTAAGCCTCCTGCTGGGCTTGGTAGTACAGCTCTGGCGTCCCCTGTACGTGAGCGGGGTCCATAGAGACAGTATCGACATGAGGAAGGGCCACGGTGAGATGCTGTAGGTTCTCCTCAGGATGCGCGGGTGGATTTGTCTGATGGTCTAGCTCTCAGAGATGTCGGAGCGAGCGACAGAAGCATAGACCACTGACCTGTTGGTTTCGATCGTCCATGTCTGAGGAAGATGGGTGGCTTGGCGAATACACTTGTCGATGACACCTACCGAGTCGCTCTCAAAGCTTATATCCCCAGTACATCCCGTCCGGCTACGTGTGAGTTCCTGCTGCCTCCGAGTTGGGCCCCGCCGAACACCCACTCGCTGCGCCGTGTGGTGCATAGCCGTAGATACGACGTCGCCGCACCAATACTTGATGCTTTGAAGGTCTACGTTGATTCGCGTCACGGCCACAACGTCAGCTGGGATGTCGGTGTGCGGGGAACCAGCGTCACCCCGACACGCTACCTCCGGTTCCTCGCCGTTCTCCAATTTTCACTGTCGTACTTGCGCGGCACCGCAGCCGAGGTCATGTTTGACACAAACAGACCGACCGGTTGCGGACTGTCAACCGGAGGTCGGGGGTTGAGTTGGGCCGATGGAGGATCCGAGGACAAACGCGTTAGGCAGTGCAGCAGCCTCCTACGAAAAGAGCAGTCACCTAGTCAGACGAGCGCAGTGGACCGAGTCCATCTTGTGGGTGCTGGCGCAGTTCGGCACTTTCTACATGGTCAACCTGAGGTACCTGGTTACCGGATTTGTTGCCTCGGAGTCGCGGCACAGCAATATGCACCGAAGCGCGCAGATCTGTGCAGTCGAGCGATTATAAGAAACGATAGCTGCGAAGATAGCGTGTAATATACAGAGATGATAATAACAAGCAAGCTCAAACCAATAGCCCACAGCAGACGGACGTTCACCGCCTGCCGTTCGCTCTGCCGTTCGCCTTGCCACTCGCCTTGCCATTGGCCTTGCTCTTCGACTTGGCGGAGGCTTTCTTCGGGCGGTCCGAGTCGTCACCAGAGTCATGCCCGCGCCCAGTCTCTGTGCGCTTCTTGTCCTCTGTAGAACAACATCAGCATGCGCAACTAAGTAGTGGTGATGAAATTGCATACCCCTTGCCGCCTTCCGCTCCAGCTCATCCCAGTCAGCACCTACATTCGACAAGTGGCTCAGTAGTGCATCCCTCACTGTGGAACAACAACATACCTTCGCTCTCGTCTGACCCGAAGTCGGATCCACTGCCCTCGTCGTCACTGGCATCAGAGCCGTCGTAGTCGCTCTCCTCAACACTGGCCTCGGAAGGTTCAGACTCGTCCGATTCCGCCTCGAACTCGGACTCTGTATCCGACGCGTCATCACCATCACTCTGCCAGCAAAGTCAGTGAGAGTTGCTCCGTATAACAACGAAACATGACTAGCCTCTTCACCGCCTGCGGCACCGCCAAGGAACGACCATCCACCTTGCTGGAAGAACTCGTAAGGATCCTCGTTGATCGTCTTCATAATCGGACCCCAGTTCAAATTGACCGGGCCCTCGCTCAGCGGGATGTCGACGGAACTGTATGCCGCTCAGTACTACCCGATAGAAGGCACATCCGGACACTCACTCAAGCCAGTTCTTCACGTCATCCAGCTGGGCGCTGGGAATGGAGTTGATGTGGAGGGGAGTCTTCGTAAAGTCCTTGAAGATCAGGACCATATCAAACTGCTTGAGGCCGAACTGTACGCGTTCCAACGAAGCAATCTCGATATCGGCCAACGTGACGACAAGGAAGGGCGGGTCGGAAAGATGCACCAGACATTCGGTCGTCGGTTGTAGGCGCACGTTGGTTCGGAAAGGCACACCCTCGAAGGACAGCTCGCGGAAAGGGATGTCCGGCTCCAGTGTATCGCCGGTCTAAGCAGAAGGATGTCAGACCATCTGAAGGGAATTGGGGCAGAGAACATTACCGAAGCCGTGGCAGCCTCTGCGATCTTTTCGGAGAACAGCTTGAACTCCTTGTTGAGTATCTGGCGACGCTTTCGTTCCTGCTGTTCGAGCTCAAGCTCATCTTCGTCCCCATATCGATACTTGCGCTTCCGGTTGCCGGTCTCATCGAACTGCACGTCGGATGCTTCGCGGTAGAATTGGACGTCCTACAGGTATGCATGAGTAACGCAGCCGCGTAGATAGGTGTCGTAACGCAGCGAAACGCACGTGGGCCTTCTTCTTTCCGATCATAATGGGTGCCTTGAGGTGAATGTGGATGATGACCAATAGCTCATGATCACACGGCTGGAAGAAGAGATGTTTCACGTTGCTGAACAGGATATCTGTTCGGAGTTAGTTCGCAAGCGTCCCATACGGTAACACACTCAGACGCTTACCGATCTTCTGCGATCCCATCGGAGACTGGTATCGGAGACCATTCTGGTGGATTTCCACCTCGCCAGGTAGTCGCTTACCGTCCAGTGCGGGTCTGACGAAGACTTCGGGCAACTTTGTGGGGCGTCGTCCCTTGATCTCGACCAGAGTATCCTGCTCGATGACGTCCGCCATCTCCTTCTTCTGTTGCTCACGCTTGTTGACCTCCTTCTTCAGTTCTGTGATCTGCCTCGTGATGTGCTCGAAGCGGCTGGCGTCAGATGAACGGTAGGTGATAGAACGGACGAATGTGGCGTCTGGATCTTCGAAGGGCTGCGACGAGGCACTCAGTAAGAGACCAACCGAGGAGAAAGACTGGGTCTGCTCACCGTGTCTTCCTTCTTGCCCGCCAGCTGTCCAGGAGTTTGAAAGTTGACTCGAAGGAGCGTGAGGTCCCCTTCCTCGCTCTTGGTGGCGTTCTTAATCGTGTTGATGTGGAACGGTACCGCAAATCCATGGATGGGGAGTATGACGGTCTGCGATTTCTTGTCGACAAAGATCTGCAGCGGATGTTGGTACATACCCACTAGACATAACGAAGCTGCAGCTCACCCTAAGATTTTCCACTTCACGCGGAAGAGCAGCCTCGCCCTTATAGCTCTGGAAGCGTTTCCAACCCTTGCCTTCCTTGCCACCGGTGCCGCCACTACCTTCGGAAAACCTTGCCAAGCCTTCTTGATGCAATTTCGTGTGCAGCTCCCTCTGATGCTCCGCAATCTTCGCCGTCATTGATTGCACAAGCTCCTCCTGAGCAGCACTGCGCGTCTTGTTGCGCAGTACCTTGCCACCCGCCATCTTGTGCTTAGTGGGCGAGGCATTGCTGTTGACGGCGACCTTGGCAGTCGCCGCCTTCTTTGGGACCTTCGATGACTGACCTTCGCCTTCATCCTGGTTCAAGAAGAACATGGTGTCCTTGACAGACTTGACACCAGAGGTGAGGCACGTCGCCTTGTCCGAGCCAACGAGAACAGTATCGATGAGTTGCAGCGCGTATCTGTAACGTTGTCAGCAACGGCGACGTGGAACGAAGATGCATCCATACTTCTTTCCGCCCTCTTCCAGGCCGGTGAACCCAAGCACAAGATTGAATACCATGCCCGACCGAAGCTTTCGTCCATTCTTGGCGGACAAAACATAGGATGAGTCGCGGAACTCCATCCCCATCTGCGCTGATCTGTCAGAACGCATCAAGCTGCCTGGTGATAGGCACTCACGCCGTGACCGATGTTCTTCGAGAAATGCGACTCGAGTTCAGGCTTCTTCTCCCTGACGAACGAGAGCGCGTGTTGGTACAAATCCTTCGCGACAGCACCGTCCTTCAGACGAGACAACATTTCTGCCTGAAGGGAGACAAGAAGCGAGTAAATAGCCTCTTGTTCCTATGATAGAAGAATGAAAATTGCGACGTCAGCAGCTGATCTTTGAATAACTAGTCGCGTATCTTCACCTTCGACGGATCCACAATAAAACTCCGACCAAGGTTGGCACAATAACTCCTGTACCTCATACCGACAGCAACCAGCAGCACGCCCTTGTGCGAGATGTCGTCAGGGGTCGACTCGGCAGCAGGGCTGATATCATAGCCGCTGCTCGTCGACTGGGACTGAATGATAGGCTGGTAACAGAACTCCGTAGAGCCCCAATCAACCTGTACCGATGTCAGTTACTACGAAGGCTTGAACGCCAGCGAGTCAACTCACGTCGTTCAGTCCGCGACCCTTGCTCCAAACCTTCATATCCGGTCCCTTTGCCTTGTCGCCTTCGCCGTAACCTATCCGAGCCTCGATCTGACCGGCGAACGCATCATGAGATATCTTAGCCTCTCGATCGAGGATAGTCTCTAGTTTGGGAGCGATGTAGTGCGCGAGCAAAGTCGACGTGAGGTTGGCGGCGGTGCGGATACATTTCTGTGGGAAGAACA
Source organism: Lentinus brumalis (assembly GCA_001792895.1). Taxonomy (NCBI): domain Eukaryota; kingdom Fungi; phylum Basidiomycota; class Agaricomycetes; order Polyporales; family Polyporaceae; genus Lentinus; species Lentinus brumalis. The sequence continues at coordinate 2,223,334 of MARA01000004.1, forward strand.
AACGTCAACGAGAAGTCCCAAGACGGTGAGCAGCTGAACCTTGAAAAGCTCCACTGCGAAATCAAGTAAACATGGCATCGCTCACGCCCGGAGCTGCATCCTGTCCGCTCAGGTATGACACAACGGGAACGACGCAGCCTTCATTACCTTGCCCCCACCTGATATCCGGCGCATCCTCACTCCGTGACCAACACATAACTTGGGCATGAAGAGAGTGGTCGGGCAAGGGCTGTTGAATCATGTACTTGAAAGTGTGTGTTAGGGGTGCAGTCCGGGAAGGTCTACAATCAGACTGGTATCCCCACACGCTGCTCAGTGAGGGGCTATAGTGGAAGTGTGTACGCGTCACTGAGATGGCTTCAACAGTCTTCGACCCGCGTTGGGATTCACGAACGCGTCATTGACAGGCTCGCGGAGAGGAAACAAGACATACGCTATGGGAGGAGGCCCATACATGAAAGAAGTGACACTCACCAACTCCTCCTCGTCCTTCACAGCAAGGAAAGACGCCACCGCTGCCGACATGTCCAGCAATGTGGGCTTCTTCTCCGCCTCCCCTACGGCCTTGTTCCACTCATCGATCAGTTTTCCCGAATGCGGCTCCTTCATCAACGTTGCAACCCGATCGTGCGCGGTGTAGGCTTGGACGAAGCGGGGCAGGGCGTCGGTAGGGGGTTCTTTGGCTTTCGCCTGCACGAAGAATTCGATCGGTACCGGCGAATCAGCATTCTTCAACTGGGATAAGATCTTCGCTGCACATAACCACCAAGTCAGCGCACGCCTCACACTGAAGAAGACATAGGCTAAACACCTTTTGACGCCGAACACAAGATGGAGAGCTGCTTCTTCTCCAACATAAGAAACGTCGAAGGGAACTCAAAGCCGAGCAGCCATGTCTGGGGAAATGACACGTAAGTGTGCGAAGACGAGTGTGATGCAGAGCGCGACTCGCCTGGAACGCTGTCCCCTTCCGGATTGGTTCATCCTCAGCAGCGGGGTCTCCGGCAAGAAGTAGCAACGCGTCGGCGTTCGCTATGGTGGTGTAGTCTTCATCATTCTGGGAGTTCTATGGTTTGCGGACAAAAGGTGCGGTGGTTAGTAAAGGCATACAGCCGTGTTCTCATCCAGATATCACTCACAGTCCAGGCACTGTAGACACTCCGGAGTCTTTTTGAGAACAGCTCAGCGTTAAGCTTGATCGCTGACATGGTCCGCGGCGGCGAGGAGGCCAAGAGGGGGAGACGAACGTCGAGGAAAGAGGGCCGCGAGCAATCGAGCGCGTCCGTTGTGGCGCGTCTGGCACGGTCGAGCGGAGTCTCAAAATGTCGTGACAGTCACGTGAGTGTCACCCAAAACAGTCACAGCGCGACTGGACGCGTTCCGGGCCGAAGGGCGCCAAACCAGCTCTGAAGTACTGCAGTACAGTCAGAAGAATGCACTGACAGGACAAGGTGGCAGCAGCAGCCAAACGAGTGAAGGGGATATATTGACTCAAGGTATGTCCTCGAGTCTAGTGACAGAGGCTCGCGCGCAGAGGATGACAGGCGCAGCGTCTATCCGTCCACCGAAGCTAAGTACTTACGTTGATTCCCCACCCCGGTTCGCAGCCTCAGGTCACTCCGACCAGCGATCCTGGCTGCTTCGTCTCAATCTGCTTCCACTGTCTCGCCCAGTTGCTCTACCTGCCGACTGGTGTGCCCATACTCTCATCACGTCCCCTGCCATGGCTCTCTCGGACTACCTGGTCACGGATGACCTTACTATCATCCTAGCGCTTGTTGCTGCTGGTCTCTTCCTCCTCCATAACTTGTATAAGCCTCAAGCACTCGTCCATCCTATCCTCCTTGGTCGCCAGAGTGATGTCGCGCGCGTGCGCAACCCGTCGGAGAGTGCTGTCTATCGCAACTATGGCACTGGCATGCTCGGTCGTGTGAGTACGCCCATCTCGTCTACACCCGCTGCTTGCAAACCTGTCGCAGTTCCCGTTGCGCCCTACGAAGGATCAGCAGGTCCTGCTTGATCTCGTCAAACCAGATGCAGATGCCCCTCGGACCTTCTGGTCTACCAAGGTGAGCCCCGTGTATCTGTTTGACTACAATCTGCGTGACGCGTTCGCCCAAACAGATCACCAACCCGCAGCTGCGCGAGCGCGCCGCTAACTTTGGTGCCGGCCTCGTCAGGGTGGCAGGCCTTGTGCCTCAGGAGTCTAACGTCTTACTGTTACTGAACGACGGCATCGGTATGTTACTCGCTTGTCTAGGCAATGCATATTGCTCACTCGCGCGCGTCAGAGTTCATCATCTCCGACCTGGCCCTCGCATCCCACTCCGTCCCGTCCTTCACGCTATCATCGCTGTCGTTGCTCTCTTCGGTCCTTGAGAGTCACCCTCCATCTCTCATCATCACTGAGGCTGAGTTCCTCCCCCATCTCTTGGAGCTCATCTACGATTCGAACGAAAGCGAGCATCACAGCATCGTTGTCGTCGGCGACGTCTCTGCGTCTCAATACCGTCAGGTGCAGAACGTCAAAATCGTGCACTGGGATGACATCGAGCGCCAGGGTGCTTCATTGGACAAGCCCATCCTGTCCACCCCAGGTCAGTTCCGCAACCCTGTACTTGAGCTCGCCCCGCTGACGTTACCATCGTCCCTAGAGCCTAGCGATGTGTTCACTGTAGCATTCTATGAGACACCTTCTGGCGGATACGACGGTGTGCAACTGACGCACGAAAACATAACCGCTGGTGTTGCCGCCACGCGGGCTCTGGTGCCCCCTTCCAGCGCATTATCCCCTTGGACACTATCGTCTCGACGCACTCCCTCAGCACCCCCTATGGACGAGCTATTGCCTACACCGCGCTGTTTGAAGGCACCGGCTTCGCCACCGTGGACAGCACCAAGTTGATCAAGCCTGAAGGCGGTATGTGGTTTTGAACTCTTCTTGATGGAGTCTTCGCATTCAACTCGGTCCACGTAGCGGCCTCTTTGGCGGGATTGAAGGACCTCCGCACCTCTGGGTCGTACCACATCTCCTCTCCGACGATCCTCTTCGTCCACCCGCATCATCTCAGCAGCCTGACCGACACCGTCTTGGAAGAGGCGCGCAAGTCGTCCTGGCTGCTGTACAACTTCGCCTGGCGCCACAAGCTCGCCGGCATCCTCGAGGGCTACATCACCAAGCAGAGCCTCTGGGATCGCCTCGTCTTTGACGGCGCACGCGTCAAGGTGATGGGCAAGGGCGCAGGCACTGTTCGTGCGGTCATGGTCAGCGGAGGTGCGTTCGCTATCACAGTTACCGTTCATCTCGGTCGTGCCCAGCTCACTGCTTGCGTCGCGCACAGCTCCGCTGGAGGCCCAGGCACTCACTCCCTCCCGGATCGCGCTGTCCGTTCCTGTCATCAACGTGCACTCCCACCCGCTCGCTGCTGGTCCCATCTTCGCCTCGCATGCGCTCGACCTGCAGACGTTCCCGCCTGCGGCATCCTCCTCGCCCTCCGCTTCAGCTGCAGATGCGTATGCATTCACCTACCTTGCGCCTGTGGGCCCGCCCTCGGTCAATGTCGAGGTGAAGTTGACCGGCGTCGACGATGCTGCAGTAGAGGGTGGTGCGGACCCCGTCGGAGCATTGCATGTGCGCGGACCAAGCGTCGGCCGCCCGCTTTCCGCGGAGGAGGAGGCTGCAGAGGAAGACCAGCGTGGATGGCGGATCACCGGCGAGCGAGCCAAGGTCGCACCCAATGGGACGTTCAAAGTGTCCGTCGCGGGAAAGGCTTGAGCGCTTCAGGGTGCACACCTCGCAACTCCTCATAGCCGCACTTCACGCATGACGAAGTCTTCGGGTGACCCGGTATAGAGGGAATGGGTAGAAACTGTGCAAAAGCGCTGTACTGTATGGGCACTCTATTGAAATGCCCATTTCTTCGGCATGCGGCTCATTGTATACCATGTTGTTTGAGCCTCTGTCCATACCACTGAATATAGTGTTCCACTCTTGAAGCTTGAAGATTCAATGAAAATTATTTCTGGCCACGAGAAGTGGACAGGTTTTGGAGGGAGTAATGGCGAAGTCGGAGTGGGGCCCCATGTGGCTGTGCGTTGCAGACAGTCGTGTAGCTGGTGAGGGCGGGCGAGTCCACCATCCAGCGCGAGACAACTGCAAACTTTCTGTCCGACACCGGAGAGCAATATTGTACTGTACCATCCGTGTATCAACGGACTTCGGAGTGGCCAGGTTTGCCCGGAGGGGCCATGACTTACACATCTTAATTGAGCAACATTTGCTTGATTGCGAACTTGCGTGGTCAATGTGCCACATTCCAACCATCCTTATACGTATGCCGGTCAAGTAGTGCTGGATTTCATGGCCATAAAGCATAAGCTACAAGAATGCGAACACATGCCACGATGCTACAAACCACAGTCAACAGGGCGGCGGAACACTATCAACGCACACTCCATCGCCTGCCAAACCCACTCGAAACCATCGAAATTGCGTATCTGGAAATGTCAGCGATCACAAACAAGGGTCAGAAGTAAGAGAGAAAAGATCGACAGCTCAGGGAAGAGCTGAAATACTTGAGAATTACCGATCAAATGTCGGATTCCTGGATAGTCGTATTGCGATGCCGAAGATCGAAGCGAGCCAGCGGAAGTCGATCACCAGTGAACAATCCGTGACTCTGCAGGAGCCGATGCTTGCCGGAGCAGGCCCGGCACGCGTCCACGAAAGATCGGTTGGCGATACTCGCGGGAAGACTGCCGCGCGTGTCTGCGAGGGGGACTACTCGACCCGCGCCCGCTTGGCATCTGTATATCGCGGTTACAACAGACCTTAGCAGAGTCGCGTATGCAGACACATACCTGGAGAGTCTGGCGCAGATTCATCGTCATCGTCGAAATCGTCGAGTTCGACCTCCTCGTACGCTCGCTTCGAGGTCCGGCTGGCAAGAGTGGTGGTGGAACTCTTGCGCGACAACGCATCCGATTGTTCTGTGGAAGCCGGTTTCACAGGCGACAGGTCCGGGTCGTCCCAATTGTCGTCCAGTTCGTCTTCGTCCGTGGCCGTAGCGTGATCTTGGAAAGCTGCGTCGAGGGTAAGATCTGAGTCACCATAATGTTAGCAGATGAATCATGGACGTGAAGTACAGAAGATAACTCACTCGTTGCTGTCGCGTCGTTTGACCGCGGAGCGGAACTTGGTGGTAGGCTGTCTTCGACACCTCCAGGTGCTGCACGTAGAATAAGCACCATGAACTTCAGGAGAGATATATAGATTTCGGCATACCTTCAAGGCTGTTGGAATGCGCGGTAGCATCAGTACTCGCTTCGTCGTTCAAACCAGTATCTTCGGAATGTGCTGCAAAGGCTGTTAGCGACGCTATCGGGTGTTCCCAGGACTAGGACCAACCTGGGTCTACGACCGCGGTATAGGTGTCGTCGGGGTATCCTCGCGTTTCCTCAGCATCTTGAGCATACCGAATTGTATCATCCGTAGCGCCGATGTGAGGGTAGGCTTGGTCTGCTGCCTCGCCACCAAGTTCGTCGGAAAGATCTTCGCCGAACTCGTCTTCGTCGTCGGGATAGACGGCGTGCTCGACGTAGTCGCCACCTTCCTCTAGGGTGCCTTCGTGAACGTCATCGGCGTCGAGCGTTTCTTCGCTCTCCTGATACTCATCGGCGTCGTCACCATTTTCGCCGTCCGGTATAGCCTCCCCTGCCTGATCCCGCGTTGGATCCAGAGCTTCCGCAATCACTCCCTCTTGAGCAACCTCGCCGAGGTTATCAACATCCCCGTCAGCATCGTGCTCTGCTCCCGCCACTTCATCTGCCAGTTGGGCCGCCGCCTCCGCCTCCGCCTGCTCCTGCACGGCATCTTCGGAAGAATTTGGTAGTGCTAAAGAAATGGCTTGGGGTGATGTTCCAGAAGAGGACTCGTCGACTGTTCGATCAGTATGAGGATCATCAAGCTGTTTGGAGGTCTCGGCAGGAACAATCTCCTCCGGATACTTTATCGAGACCACTTGTTGTTCAGTGTCGTGCGGCGCATCTGCTTAAATCCATCCAGTAAGTGTCTGTCAGCTACGAGGAGCCAGGAAAGAGTTACCTTGCTCATGCGAAGGTTGCGCCGCAGCGGGATCCACGTGCGAGTCATCCCCGTCGGTGACACTCAGACGCGCTATCTGGTCTCGCAGGGTTGTGTACCGAGCCACGAAACGAGGCGTGAACACCTTCAGACGAAGCCTCAGCGGCCCGTTGAGATCAGAACCATCGTGGATGACATTGAGTTCATGGAGCGTCACTTCGTGGGTGTACACATTGTCCTATGACCCAGTAAGCATGAATTCTTGTCCATTGTGAGCAACGAACGCACCTCGGAGATACATAACTGGAGATCGAAAGCGTCCAGGACCAACTCCGCCTCAGCAAATCCTGGCATATTCTGTATGCACTGTTCTTCTCGCAATGCGGCGAACACAACCGAAAGAGGTTCGTAGTAGAGAGTAGGGCGGTCATGCAAGAGGAGATGGAGCCCCTCGTCGCTAGCAGGTTTAGAGCTGCTTGAGGGGCTCTGCGGTACGCTCGACGTGGGCAAGTTGAACAGGGAGCATTCCCCAAACTCAGCGGAAGGAGGAAGAGACAATAGTACCGGGGGAGGGGGATCTATGTAGACACCCTCGGAGATCTCGTGAGGATCGCCACTTTCGTTGGTCGCAGCAACATCGACGTCTTCGAAACCAGCGACACTCTCCTGATGACCAGCTGTATCGGTGGTACCTCCTGCTTCATGGGCTTCGTAGTTCTGATACGACGAAGCAGGCTCATGATGGGGATCAGGTTCAGACTCGACCGTCGCGAGTTCCGGGGCTTCGCTGGAGAGCAGCGCGGGCACAGCTGGTAAATCCGGGGGAATCATCCAAGAAGGCTGGGAAACAGGAAGATCGTCCACGGCAGGGGCGGGCGGGCCATCAACGAGGTGTGTCTCCGGAACCGCCGCGATGGCGGTCGTTTCTCCGCTGCGATCCTGTTGCGCGGTATCTGAGTCATGAATTACGACGATTGGGACTGTCGTGGGACTTGACAACTGGGACCGTTCGCCTAGGTCATATGTGCTGGATGCTGCTACGGCGGGTTCAACGGAAGGCGGTGGCGGTTCCGCCACCGGCAAAGGGTCGTCGGAGGGAATGTGCATGGGGTCTGTATCCTCGTGGTGCTGGTCCCCGTGATCCTCCACCATGAGCGGTGATGCAGCCTGCGATATGTCGTAGACCTCGACGTCCTGAAGCTCCTCGTCGTATCCGTCGCCGTCCGCCATTTCGTATTCGGTGATTGCTTCGTCGTCGTCGCCCATCTCAATCTCAATACCATCATGCGTGTATTCAAACGTAGCAGCACCTGACGAGAACGTATCGTCGCCCATGCTCGCCTCGACAGAAAGCCAGGAATCGGTGGTCGCCATGGTGGAGTACATCGATATGTCAATATCGCCAGCATCCGACATTTGGGCGTCGAATGTTTCCGACATCGTTGTTGTCATAGTCGCCAAGCCCAGAGAGAGCAGAGAGCAGAGAGCAGAGAGGGTGGCGGCAAGAGTGCTTGAAGATGGTGGTGAGACGGTGGTGGGGCAGAGTTGCTGCTGGGCGGTAGATGCCACTTTAGGGCAGGCATCTGAGGACTTCACAGTCTTGAGCTCGGAGTCGTTCGCGCTGCCACAACTCGACGCAATCCACCCGCTCCTTCCTGTGTCGTGACGCTGTTCTATTCTCGCTGGCACACACGAATGTTGTGCTAGTCATCGACGATGGCAGATGCAGACACAGCGCGTCTCTGCACAGAAATTGTGCGTTCGGTCTTCGGGCCGCTGACTGCAGTGAGTATCTTGTGTCTTCTGAGCTCTGCAGCATAATACTCATCTGTGCTGCAGGCTATAGCATCTGTGACACTTACCCATGGACGATTGGGATTTGCCCAACTAGTTCGATTCTCCAAGCAGAAGCCTAGGACCGTCCGCGCTGCGATCCTCGTCCTCGTACAACATAACTTATTATGGCATGCACAATCCGATGACGAGGGCGAGGTGTTCGAGATGAATGTTGACGAGTGCCTGTTGAGGCTACGCTATGGTCGCTATGTTTGGTTGGCAGAGCAGCTGTATGGCAAACCGGTACGTCTCACTCCTTGGTTCACGCAATTCGACACACTTCATATACAACTTCAGGGCGCGGAAATCGTGGAGTTGGTCCTGGACCATGGCAAACTTCGCCCTCCAGATATTATCTCGCAGTTGTCTGTATACGATCCTATCAAAGGTACGAATTCTATCACCTCGGGGAAGCAGGGATTCACCTCCCGTCAGGGCCTGCCGTTCTCTCGCAGACCCTGCACAAGCTTGTCGACGAAGGATATCTGAAGCCTTCGACTCTCCTGTCCCATCTATCTCCACGTGATAAACGCATACGGTACGAAGCGGAGGAAAAGAAGAAAATAGCGGGTTTTCCTACAGCAAAGGAGTTGCGTGAGGCGAAGGAAGTGGCCGAGGCACGATTGCGGAGGGAAGAGGAGGAAGCGGAACAAGTTGGCATGGTAAGACAGCCTTTTCGTCTGGACCAAGAACAGGAGATGATATGCCTAGACTACAGAAGCGTAAAGCTAAAGACCACACGTTCAAAGTTTCCAAGGCAAGTGCTCGCAAAATGCTTCTGTGCACGCTTCCTGATTTTATGACGTAGCGCAAAGCAGTCGAGGACGAGATGGAAGTGGATGTGAGTATTTATCTAGCCCAAGTCATGCTTGGGAGTTCACAACGTTCTAGGACGAGGTCTACTTCAGGGTCAACTGCGAGCGATTCAATGTACACATTCGGAACAAAGTAAGGGTCAGCTTTCATGCTCCTAGGGTAGCGTTGACGTCTCTATGACTGTTCAGCTGATTGAGGGTGCGGCATCAGAGCGCTTTAACCAGTGCGCAGGCACCGTCTTGAAGGCAACGCTGAAGGCCACCGAATCAAAACAGAGGAAAATGTCAGACATCCGCTCTGGTACTGATCATTGCTATATGTTCGTTGGTGGCCTCGCTCACGTTCAGTAGATCCAACCTCTCTGGCCAACATCGCGATGCACCTACCGGAAGACGTCGACCTGGCTTCTGGTCTCCTCATGCCTTCCAAAAAGCCGCCTATCATGACGTTGATTAAGGAGTATCTGGGCATACTCGCATCCATGGACAACCCCACCGCCGCAGGTCGAGCCGCTTCGTTTGTGTCGCTGAATGGGTCAAAAGTCCAGGTTGAGTTCGAGATCATAGCGCGGCGACTGCGAAGGCGCGTTTTAGAGGCCGTTGCACGGGAACGACATGGGGACGAGGGCGTGCGGATCATTCGATTGCTCTTGGATACCGCAATGATGGATGAGAAACAGGTCCGTGGAGTATGATGGTAATTCGTCATATTGACTGAGCGGTGCGCAGATATCCAAGGTGGGCATGATGGCAGCGAAGGATGTCAGGCCCCTGTTAGCTGCCATGTCTGCGGAGGCGTTAGTGAGCCTGCAGGAGGTTCCCAAGAGCGCTGACCGCAACCCTACCCGGATGTTCTATCTATGGTAAGACTTATCATGTTCCGGCCACTTCAATAGACTGACACTATTCTGAAAGGCTCGTCGACTTGCAGAAAGCATATAGCGTGTTGCTCGGGAATATGTACAAGACATTGTACAATATTGCCGCGCGACGTCAAGCTGAGCAGGACGAACCGAATCTCAAGGCTGTTCTTGAGAAGCGGCAACGGAGCGACGTCAGTCAGGACGAGGAGAGGCTCTTGACCAGGAACGAGAGAGAGCTATTGGCGCGGTGGGATAAAAAGAGAGAGAAGCTGACCGTGCTGGAGATGCGAGTTGAGGAGGCCGTCTTCATTCTGCGGGACCTTGGTATCTTTGCAATAAATGAAGATTGACGTAGATGTGCAAACCCGCTGTACGTGACTGCGAGTGCGACTGAACCTAGAAGCTCGAAGTTGGAAGTGGGCTTAAGACGATGGCATGCCCCCTCTCGCCTGCCGACAAGAACTGTACCTATGTTCGTTGGAAATGGTCTACAGCAATGGGGACTGTGCGCACTTCAGAAATACCGGATACATAGTCAGACACATCGGAGAAGAACAAAGGGCAGGGCCGTGCGCAAACTGTACTATGCACTCGCACGCCTCGCGGTGAGACGGGCGCTTGAGAGCTAGCGCAAAATAAGGTTCGCGTTAAACAAACGCGTCGGGGTGCACGTGACACGCGTCGCGCGCGTCCGTATATAAGGCACCGCTCCGAAACCTCGCCCCCTAGTTCCCTCGCCCCCCTCATCCCTCCACTTTGCCCGCGCGCACTCTGTCATCCATCTGTCTCTCTCCCCCTCCCCTCAAACCTCTTATCCATGGCTACCGCACCCAAGTCTACTGCATCCGAGAAGCCCAAGTCCTCTGCCACGGACAAACCCAAGTCCGTGTCTGCGGAGAAGCCGAAGTCCACTGCGACCGACAAGCCTAAGTCGAAGAGGGTCGCTGCTACCAAGGAGAAGGCCCTCAAGGAGAAGAAGACGAAAGCCTCTGAGGCCAAGTCTGTTGGTATCAAGAAGCCTAAGGCAGCTGTTGCGAAGAAATCTAAGGCTGCCAAGGCTGCCGCCGCCGACGATGGCAAGGGTCACCCCTCCTGGAAGGACATGATCAAGGTGCGTTGTCTTTCTCTGGTTGATTTTATTGTGTTACTGAGTGCACGTAGGCGTGCATCGTTGAGACGAAGGAGCGCGGTGGTGTGTCCCGCATTACTCTCAAGAAGGTATGGTGGTTGGGCATCTGGCGCGCAAGTTCAGTTGATCTCATGATCATTGTAGTGGATCAGCGACAAGTTCGGCATCGACGTGTCAACCACCGCCAACACCTCGCACTTGAACCGTGCAATCCAGAACGGTGCTGAGGATGGTACCTTTGCCCTCCCCAAGGGCACCTCCGGCAAGGTCAAGCTCGCCCCGAAGATCAAGCCTGCTCCCACGAACGAGGTACGTGATCACCGTCCTCGTTGAATCGTTACTCATCCTTGTTTTAGAACGTCCAGCCTGCTGCTCCTAAGAAAGCTGCTCCCGCTAAGAAGGCGGATACGGCGGCGAAGAAGGCTGCACCGGTGAAGAAGGCGCCCGCAAAGACCGCGAAGACCACCAAGGCGTCGACCAAGAAGACAACGACTGCTAAGTCAACCGAGAAGAAGGTTTGTCGGATTGAGTACTGCACATGGTCTTCCGTACTCAAACCCCCTTGCAGAAGACCGCCGCTAAGGCCGCTGCAACGAAGGCGACGAAGGCCAAGGCCACCAAGTCCACCGCCTCCAAGTCTACCGCCTCCAAGCCTAAGCCTGCTGCAAAGCCAAGAGCGAAGAAGGTGTGTCCCCTCTGTTATGTTCGTGTGTCTTGCCTAACGTGGGTCTCAGGCGGCTGCATGATGGACTGTTCCCTGGGTTTCACGGTGTTCGTCTATATTATTGGCTCGTATCTGTTTTACTCGCGTAGTGTGCTCCGATTGTGTACCATTATCTCTACCGTACTGTGTGTCTATATCTCTGTTCGAATTCATGGATTGCGGATCGAAATGCAACCACATCGTGTGATGTCGAACGTGTTGTTGTGTACTGCATGACGGGGTGGTTCGTGCAAGGCTGGAAGAAGACCCTCAGCCACTGACGCGTCATGCACGCGTCGCGGTCAGGTGATCTACGTAGAAAATGGAATTGGGTTTTTACAGTATAACTTATATGTCGAAATCCATCAAGAATGCAAGACCATCGCCAACCACTTCAACCTCATCCTCCTACCACGACCATGTTCCTGACCTCTATGCCCCAGCACCACAACGCTCTTCAATCTAGGAAAGCCAGCATCCCTCTGCGGCGGCGATGTTCTATAGGTCAGGTCTTGAGGAAGAGTTTACTACCGCCGCATCTTGACCTTCGCGTGGTGCTTCTAACTTAGTCGATCGTCTGCGGCGAATCGAGACCTGCTCTTCTTTCCGGGTGCTTCGGCGACTTCATGACGCTTATGACTGGCTCCAGGGATGTGCAGATGTGCCACGGATGAGTGGAGACGTGCGTGCAGGTCGCTGGCCACCAGACGCGGGTGTAGGTTCGAGTCCTCCTTGTTTCGGGGCCAGAACGGGTATGTTCTCCATTTGTTTGTTTGATCTTGTAGCCAGTGGTCGAATGAAAGCGGGTTTGGAATGAGAGAGTTGGGTTGGAGGGGCCGGTGCCCTGGGTGCTGCGTTCTGAGGTATGTCTTGGTCGTTCTCTGCGGAGGTGCTTTCTCGCTGAGTTTCAGTCCTGATCGAAATATTCTCAAGGTTGCAGAGCCGTTTCAACAAAGAAGTCCTTCATCTACCGCGGTGTTGTCTCTCATTATCCGTCTTAGGAGTGCTTGCATACACTACAGTAGGGACATCCAGCAGAAGCCCTGAATACAATGGTGAGTCCCGTACCCAGAGCCCTGTGTACCATGGGACACGCCCGCTGACAGAGGAGCGATCTCTCTTTCACCGCAAGCACTCGACAACCTCGTACCTTGCTCTCTCCTCGTGTTCGCGTGTTCCACGGCTAGGCATACTGCAGCAGCCGTCGACGAGACGGGCCGCATGCCGAGGAGTGTGCCGCTGGAGCCTTGCTTCGATCGACGATCGCCTCCAGGATGCGAGAAGGCCCGGCCACACCCGAGCGCGAATAATCGACGAAATACAGACAAACTCCTTGGGGCAAGGCCTCGCCGCCTCGACGCTCGGTGAGTGCGCATGTGGTCGATTGTCGCACTTGGATAGTGCTGCTGGGGCAAACACGGAGTGATACGCTTGAGGCTGGACGATAGCGCGGCGCCGCGAATCCCAGGGCGCTATCAGTCGCCTGGTGTCCAAAACGGTATGCTTCCGACGATGCGCACCGCAACGTGGGGGTGGGAGGACAGCGGTCCTTTGTGCGCAGCGGGCGCAGTGAGCACTTTTCGCATCAGGCGGGTAGGGAGGCCAGATGCCCGAGGAGGTGAGTGGTGTCACTCGTTGTCGTGGGGGAAACCCTGGGCGAAGAACGGTGACACAACACGTTTGATGCCTCCGGGGCGGCTGGCGACGTCGAGCCAGCCGGGCGCGTGACCGAGCGCGTGCTGCGTGCCCGCCGGCGGAGCGCAGGCCGCGCCCACCGGGTCCGTGCGCAGGGACTGCGGCGGGCTGGCGACGGCCGACGGAGTGCGCGGGGCGTGGGTGGCGGGGCGGGCGGGCGTCTGGAGAGGGCGCACGGACGTTTTTGGTTGCGTCATCTAGATCGGAGCTGCGGCCATCATGGCCTTAGGCTAGCTCGAATTAGGCACGCCTGGGACGGTTACCATTAGGGCCTGAGAAGCGCGTGCTCTTCCTTTCTTCAACTTCCCTCTCCCCACCACCTCCTCCCTCCCGCGTCCCTCCTAATTGCCTCTCCCTCCGCCTCCTCGCTGGTCGACGCCCCTCGTATCCCACACAATTCATGGTCCACGCCTCCGCTCATGTTCACGCCCATCCTCCCTGCCCCGACACCGCACGCGTCTGCCCAGCATCAGTATGACACCCGCATTCGCTCCAACGCCGCCATCAAGCCCTCCCTCCGCCTTCGACAGTCGCCCGACGCGCCACCCGCTCCCGCGCGACGTGTCAAGGTCCTCCCAGCTACCAAGTCCAAGCACGCCGTAGGCCCTTCCCCCGGGGTCCCCGCTCCAGCTTGGCCCGCATTCCCTCCCCCGCACGTCGTGCTGCACCCCGAAGACGCGAACAGTAAGGTCTTCCTCGCGATCGGGCGCTCCTTCATGTCCGTGGTGAGTACCCTTGCCCTTATCGCTCCAACGCTTATATGCGAGCCACATACACCACCAGGACAACCGTGCTATGACCATCAAGGACCTTTCGGAGCTTTGCATGAAATATGGCCTCATGTGCCAGAAGTACGTCGCTTCCTCCCTCACTCTTCGCTGACGTCGGACCTTACCCATCGCGTCAGTGTGTCCGCCGCCGGCCAAGCTATCACGACCTTCATCCGGAATCACCTCGCTCGGTGCGATGCTCAACAAGACCAATCCCTGCTACTCAGGCAAATCATGTCTGGGACAATCTCCGATGACGACCTCGTCCCCGCACTCCACTCGCGCATCGGAGGCGCCCACTGCACTCTACCTGAAGGCGAGAACCGGCTGACCAATTTCCGGCGAGGTACGGCGGTCTGGTATCTCAGCAAAGCCGCAGGTCTTCCTTGTCCATTCTCAAGGTCGGGCATCCGTCTGTGCGACTACAACGAGAACGGTAAAGTCGGATTACCGATCAACCCAGGACGCGAGCGGAGGCGCGAAAGAGACAGGCAGCGAACCGCGGCACAACCGGAAGAAGGGGCTGGCCAAAAGCGGAAACGCTTGTTACGCTCCTGTGCTGACAAGCTTCCAGGATCAGTTTCTGACTCTTCGGACGAAGAAGACAAGAGGCCGCCCAAGGTCAAGCTCACGCTCAGATTGAGACCCTCTCTCGCATCCTCGCCCAGTGCATCCACCTCGGGCTCGGTGGCGTCCTATTCCTGCGCGAGTGGTTCACACCCACAGGATCTGGATCCTGTTGACGACTACAGTGACGAGGACTCTGACGAGTCTGACAGTGACTCCATGTCTGTTGATTCCGACGGCGAGGACTCACCCCTCTCTGAGCCTTCATCTCCTCGGAGGGCTTCTACGACCGCACTCAACCCCAACGTCCCGCTCTCCGACCTTTCTCCGCCTCCGTCACGTCTCTCCCCCTCCCTGGTCGCATCTCGACGCTCTCCATCTGTTCCCTACAGTGTGTTCTCAGGATCTCCACCGCCGGAGTCTGATGAAGAGGATGACTTCCATCATGATATGCTACGCAGGCGGCGTCTGTCTCAGGGCCGCTTGCGCACGCCTCTGGACGATGACGAGTCTGCGTGGGAGGACGACTTCTTTGGTGACCTCGACGCTGATACGGAGACTCAGTGGGAGAGTCCCGGTCCTCGCTCTCCCTCGATACAAGTTGACGACGTCGTTATCAAGCAAGAACCTACGGACGTTCGTGGGTTATTGGATGCTTGGGACGATATCGAATCTCGTGCAACGGACTTGAAGGTGTTAGACATCGTGGCACAGGCTGCGGCGCTCGAGCGCCAGGCCGAGCAACTCGCTTCCGACGACTTTTCATCGTGGGCTTGGCCATCCGCGCAGCTGGGAGGACCCGCACATATCAAGCAGGAGGAAGAGGAGACGGACCCGTTCTTCCTTGAGCACGATCCCACGCCACCGCCGGAGGCGCTCTCCCCCATCGCACCCTACGATCCCTGCGAGTCGCCTGTTGAAGAGTGTCCACTTCACCTGTCCAAGCCAGCCCCATCTTTCGAGCTGCAGTGGAGAGATGTGGAGATTCTTGGTCCTGACAGCGTCGAGCCCCGCGACCTGGAAGACTCCGCCTGGCACGAGTACCGTGGTGCACGGGCCGTTTCTCCAGAGGAGCGGATACAGTCGCCTTCCCCTGAGCCTTCTACTACTGCCGCAGCTTCTCCGTCGTCATCTCCGAAGCTCTCACGGTGTGCCCTTGCGCCGTTGGACCTGCATGCGACGATTATGGCCACACCAGCAGGACCAGAGAGGCATCCGTCGATAACATCTCCCTCCTTGATCGCATCCTTGACTTCGCTGTATATTCGAACTCCCGCGACTACAGTGCCGCCTGCCGCCGCTCCTCAGCCGGTGCTGGGGACGTCGTCCTCGCCCTCAGGAGTGGAACCGCTCGTAATTCCCACCATCCTTCCCTCCAACCCCGCCATTTGTGCGACCTTGTTCGAAGGTGCGGTGATTAGGAAACCTTCCATTCGTATACCACGTAAGCTGACCAACATTGTTTATTCTCATCAGGTGTACCTGTGTATCAGATGATCGTGGGTTCTTCGACATACCTGCGACGCATCGACACGGACTTCGTTAACATCTCCCCGATGTCGCTGCACTCGTGTCCGTCAACGCCGAGTGCCGTCACAATAACTGCGGGTTCGCCGCCCGTCTGCGGCACATGGCTCCCTGCCAGCGAGGCGCGAATGCTTACTAAGGACGAGGTCATGTTCGGGGCGTTCCTCTCAGACGAACTACACTTGCTCTTCCCCGGCGCTGTCAATGTGCTGACCCCGTCGGGCGGTCGAGAGGCTGCGTATAGCGCGTTTGGTCACCAGTTCAAGTCGGCATCAGATGCGCGGCGCCAGTCCATGGCTTCCCACCGGCTAGAGCTGCCTCCACGAGAGTTCGAGGCATCGTGGGAGGATCACCTCTTCACGCACCCGCCCTTCATCCTCGCCACTTCGTCCATTGATGGACACCGACCCGCAGAGGAGATCACGCCGGTAGTCGAGACACCGCTCAGTCCGACCGAGGAGGCGATGTTTCATGTCCTCTGTGCTGCGTCGGACTGGGAGCCCAACACGCCCGCCGCGGAGGGACCGGTCGATGAGGATGCGGAGGATGCCTCAGTGCGTCCGACTACCGAGTCCTCCGACGGTTCGCTCGAGCGGCCTCTGCGGCGATCCAAGCGAGTCGCGAATGCAGTCGCCACACGGTCCCGGAGCACGCGGTCGAGCAGACGGGGCTCACGCACGTCGCTTTCCTGATTGCCATTTCATTCATGCCCTGCCCTGCCGACTTTGCCCCTTGTTCGCCTTCTAAACTTATTGCATTCCTGTTCAAAGCACGTTCGTATACGTCGTAGACTGTGTATCCATTATTTCGTTCCACTCTCCCCGCTCTGTTTCTTCTGTTTCAGTATGTTTGCCCCATGCATTGTGCTGGGGGCGCGGTCTCGATCGCCTTGCTTGGGATGCGTTGCTTCTTGCTGATTGCGGACAGCACCGAGCATCAGATCATCTGGGCACTTCGCGAGATGTGACGTCCAATCACCGCCGAGGATCCAGGCTGGATGGCCTGCGAGATCGATTCGCGGATTGGGGGGCGGAGGGGGGCCGCGGAGTCGGGGGGCACGAAAGTAGGACGGTGCATGCGTATAGTCCCTAGTAGTCCGTATAGTTGCTTGTATGTGATACAGGCAGGTATGTAGTGAATATGAGTCTAATTGTATGGAGCATGCGCGTGGGGGGCAGCGGATAGCTCGGGCGGCTATAGAAGAGAGCGGAGTTTGGGGCTGGCGCTGGGAGGAGGAGAGGACTCCTTTCGCGCGGTTTTCTGCTCGCAACGACGTCCTTCATCCTACTTAGTCCTCTACTATTTACTGGAGTCCACCCTACTGTAGTAGTCCTGGGCAGCCCCCTTCTACGTCTTCGCCCCCAAAATTGGTTTCTTCAAGAAATTCGCCCTATTACGACCTGTAGCCCGCCTGCTCATAGTTACCCATCGGACTCCTCCTACTTTTACCCCTCTTGCTTGCTCTCGCGCAACTCGCTCTGCACCGCCAAAAACATCAAGTAATACCTAATCCAACATCTTACAGCCAAGCCTCATGTCTCTCTCCGCCAACGACAACTCCTTCTCGCGCGTGTCCTCTGGCAAGACCCCGCCTCCCGCCCCCTCTGCTGCGTACGCCAAACGGTGTGTGTTCTCTTCCATTCGTTGCCCCACACATCCCCATTCGCATCGTACCATCAACCCATGCGCTGACGGCCTTCGACTTTGCCAGCGCGAGGGAGCTCGAGGCCGAGCAGGGCATTGGCGCCAGATACAGGCCTCCCGCGCTGCGCGCCCTCGCCTCCGGTGGCTCCCCTCCTAACGAACACCCCCCGTCCGCGAATTCTCCCGCTGATACCTCGTCCTTACCCCCCACCAACTATCCCCGGGGTTCCGTAGGGCCAGGGCAGGCACCCTCCCCTCCAACGTGCAGCTCGCAGCCCAGCGCTTTGCGGCTTCGAGCAATTTGGGCACCCCCGTCGGCTCGACCGAATCGTTCTCAGAGCAGCTCAGGCAGCGGGGCGACCTGGGCACCCCCACGTCCACGTCAGCTGCAGCTCCTGTCCGCCCCGGCTTACGTCACTCGGCCTCTGTCGCCTCGTCTGTCGCTTCGTCCGCTCTGACGGAGCGCAACAGTCGTCTCAGGTCGGGCTCCCTCACGCTCCCATCCGGCGGACTCTCGAACGCATTCGGTCCATCCATCTTCTCCTCATCGTGGCTATCGTCGAGGAACGGCGGAAATGGGATGCCGATCTTTGATGATTTGCATTCCGTGGCATCCATGGATGACGAGTTCGACGTTCACACGCTCGATTACCTCGGTTTGGACGATGGAGCCCGTCGCCCGCCCGCGGCGACGCTCTCTGAGCTTCGCAACCAGGCCCAGGCGGCGATCACGGTCAATCTGAACAACAACCCCGCCCGCATGCGCGCCAGCACGGTGTCCAACCCGTACCATTTGCGTCCGTCGGCTGCGTCGCTTCTTTCCACGCCCAACGCCGAGGAGGAGGAAGACATGTACGAGAACGAGCTGTACCACCGCCAAGGCATGGACTCGTACGGCGAGGACAATGGTAACTATCTGTCCGCCAACTACATCGCCCAGGGCTTCAAGCAGTCTGACCACTTGGGTGTTGGTCTCGCCACCCGCCCTCGTGCGATCTCCGTTGGCACCCTCGACGACTCAACGTCCAGGCTCCACCGCCGCGCAGGAGTCGGAGAGCTCCAGATGAACTTCGGCAGCGACCTGTCCATGCATACCGGCCTGACCGCTTCCAACATGGGGCCAGCCGGGATCCTGCGGTCCGAGAAGACGGTTGCCCCCAGGAATGGGCTCGCCGCGAGCGTGCACTTCCCTAACCCTGAGCCGCCTGCGAGCCGTGCCTCCGCGTATCTCGCTGCGCCATCGTCGAACCAGAACCGTGCCATCTCCCCGAAGTCGGAGAATTCGTCCAACCAGATCCAGACCCCTACTCGTTCGCTGTGGATCGGGAACCTGGACGCGTCCTTCACGAGCGAACAGCTCATCCATGTGTTCGCTCCGTACGGTGCTATCGAGTCGCTCAGGTTGCTACCAGAGAAGGTCAGTCAGGAGCCTGCAACGTATGTCGCTCAGACGCTGATGATGCATGTCATATAGGAGTGTGGCTTCGTCAACTTCGTCGATCAAGCGGATGCCATCCGCGCCAAGGACGACGTCCTCAACCGTCTTGGCGGAGATATCGGCATGCCGAACGGTCAAACTGTGCGCATCGGATTCGGTAAGGCGGACAGCGCTCCCGTCGCTCCCGCGAAAGGGGCCAACCTGAACAGCCCGATCGCCACATCCCCTGGTGGCGCATTGAGCAAGTCTGGAAGCAACAATGCAGGCCTTTCCGGCTTGGATGCCCAACTCCAGTCCACCCCCACTCGCGCGCTCTGGATCGGGTCGATCCCGTCAACGACGACTCCCGCCACCATCCTCAGTGTGTTCAGTCCTTACGGGCCGATAGAGTCTGCTCGTGTCCTGACCCACAAGAACTGTGGCTTCAGTGCGTAATTTTCCTTGCTGGTGTAGTGTTGATGTTGACGGACTTTGCTCAGTCAACTTCGAGCGTTTGGACGATGCGGTCAGGGCTCGCAAGGCCCTCAACGGACGTGACGTTCTTGGCAGTGATGTCGGGGCCATCCGTATCGGTTTCGCGAAGGTGCCTGTCAAGAATGGCCAGGACAACAACGGCGGTCAAGACGAGGCGGCCAACGTCAACGTTCAGGGCATTGGTGACTTGAGCGTCGGGGCCACGATCCATGCTCTCCGGAACATCAAGGGGGCCTCGACGATTCCCGTCGATCAACAGGTGCTCAGCGGTTCCCTCGAGAACTACCGCTCGAACCTGCTCCTCAGCATGATTGCCTCTGGCGCGCATACCTATGACGGCGTCACCAAGCCTGCCGGGTGGACGCCCTCGGTCACCGAGCAGCAGATGATATTGAAGGAGCTGAGCGGTGGCAGTCCCGATGCAGAGGCCGATATTCAAACTCTTGCAGGTTCGTACACTGGCCACTGCCCATGGACCATGTCCCTGACACTCTTCCAGAGTTCCGCCCTCCGACCATGTACTATACTACTATTCCACTGGTCTCTGAGAGACCCCACAACAGGCGTTGGGACGCCTCGAAGCTGCGCGAGTTGCGCAAGAGGCTTGATACCAGTACCATCACCACGGAGGAGATCGATAACGTCGCTGCTGACTTCCTCGATGGCGAGATCGTCGACCTCGCCTCGGACTGGCTCGGAAACACGGTGAGTAGCCACATCTAACCCTGTGGGTCCCGTTATTGACGCTGGTTTGGGGCTGTAGGTCGTTCAGAAGCTGTTCGAGAAGTGCTCCCCTCAACCCCGGTTGGCGATGCTCGAGCGGATCGCGCCGCACTTGGCAATGATCGGTATCCACAAGAACGGCACCTGGGCTGCGCAGAAGATCATCGAGTGTGTGCAGACTCCGGACGAGGTCGCACTGATCACCCAGAACCTGCGGCCTTACGTTCCGCCTCTCCTTCTGGATCAGTTTGGCAACTATGTCGTACAGTGAGTGGTCCATGCCGTCCTGTTGGTAACAGCGTACTAAGCGCACGCAGGTGTTGTCTTCGCTTCGGTGCGCCTGCTACGGACTTCCTGTTCGATGCCATGGTGGATCGTCTGTGGGAGATCGCGCAGGGCCGCTTCGGTGCTCGCAGCATGAGGGCTTGTCTCGAAAGCTCTAACATCACCCTTAACCAGCAGCGCCGTATCGCCACTGCCATCATACTCAACTCTATTCCGCTCGCCACCAACCCTAACGGCGCGCTGCTGCTGACCTGGCTCCTGGACACGTCGAGCTTCCCTTCACGCTACAACCTCTTGGCACCGCGCTTCACGCCCCACCTCTCACACTTGTGTACGCACAAGCTTGCATCTTTGACGGTGCTGCGGATCGTCAACCAGAAGGTCGAGCCCGAGGCGTCCAAGCAGATTGTCGAGGCGTTGTTCAACTCGCCTGGCGACCACGTCCTCACCGATGTGTTGGGCGATCAGGTGAACGGCGTCGCAGTCGTCCACAAGATCCTCACGAGCCCCTTCGTGGATCCAGCCCAGCGCCCCAGCTATGTTGAAGCGACTAAGCGCGTCCTCATCGAGCTGAAGGTCATCGCGACCCAGGCTTACCGCCGCCTGATCGAGGAGGTTGGGCTGCCTGTGCCCAACTTGCAGCCGACGTACAGCACCAACATCCCTCAGCCGAGTGGGAAATCGAAGTACAACCAGCAGAACCAGTACGGCATGCCTGGTCTTCCTGCCGGTTACCCTTCGAGCGACCAGGGTCTGCAGTCCATGATGGCCGCGCTGCAGATGGGTGGCCAGAACGCTGCTTCGGCTCCCCCTCGTCTCCAGATCGATCCAGCTTATGGTCAAAACGGGGCTGCTGCTCCTCCTCCTCAACAACAGCAACAACAACGTGGGGGTCGCTCCAACCCGTCCTCTGCGTTCTCGCCGAGCTCGGACCCGTTCAACCCCTTCGCTGTTCGCACTCCCGAGGCGCAGACCCCGAGGAACGCCCCTCGTCGTAACGGCGGCATGCAGTCTAGTAACGCTGTCTCGCCGTCTCCCGTTCCCTATGGCGCCCAGTCGCCCAACCTCACACAGACCAGTATGATGAACATGCCGCCGCAGTACAACGGGATGGCTCCGCAGTCTGTCCCGCCGCACGTCTACCAGGCGTACATGTATCAAATGTATCAACAGAACCCTCAGAACATGGGCACCTTCCACGCTTAGAATCCTCCACGCTCCCCTCATGCGACCGCTACCGGTTTCACGAAATGTAACGAACTGCTCTCCGGAACATACTGCCGAGCTACGAGGATACTCCGTTCTTTCTCGCTATCCCCTTTCGTATGTTTGCTACATATTATCGTATTGCACCCCACGACGGCGGCGCGTTTCTACGTGGCCTCCCCGCTCACCAGATACCCTCATCCCTCATCCCTCATCCCCACAATCGCACTGTCGCCATCCTCGTCACTCACCTCCACCACCTTCCAATATCACGTTTGTCGTCGTGCGCACTCTCTTATCTGTTCCTATCCTCCACTAAAAGTTGGACGCGGTCCGGGCCGTAGGACAGTATCGAGCTATGATACTGTACTCAAGGGTGGCTGGTTGGTTTCGCATCTCTCGTCTTTTACTTTTTCAATCTCTCCATATCCAAGTCTGGTCGCGTACTATGTATTACATACTGGAGGTCGTGTACATGGCCACTGAAACATAGAAGAATAACGCCGAAATGTGTCCGCGAGCGCAGATCAGTTAAGGCTGCTGGGAGAAGTCCGCAGGCAAGGATACCCTACACATTATCGAACGAAATCACTGAGAAGGTATAGTACAGGGCATACATACAGGAGAAATAAGTTACTGACAGGGTCAGGTCAGTCGTCCTTGATATCGACGTCCATCTCGTCCTCAGGAGGTTCAAACAACTCCTCATCTTGTCGACCAGCAGCCATCGCCTGGGACAGATCGAACGTGCCATTCTGCGCTCCAGCCCGCTCCCTCTCTAGTATCACCTGCTGCAGCGCAGAGTCCCACCGTGCCGCGCCGCCAAAGAAGTGCCTCCGCGTTCCGCGCGTGACAGAGTCACTGTTTGCCCATGGCTCATGTCCACACCCGAGGTCGTAGTACCCGTTCTCGCGCTCCTCTAATCGAGGTTCATCGTAGTACTCGCCCGTGAGGAGGCTCATGCGCTTCTTCCCACTCCGAACGTTGTGAGATTGGGCGCGACGGCTGCGTGAGCGAGTACGAGTAGTAGGGGCCTCGGACTCTTCTCCAGACTCGGACTCGGACTCGGGTTGCGCCATGGATTCTTGGAGGTTGTATACGAAACGCGCGTGCTCTGGTTCGTGCGGTTAGTAATGTACCTCACGATTATGCGAATGTTGCGACTTACGGGCCAGCTCCTTGTCCAGATCGTCCGTGTCGTCCAGAGGGTCCTGCTCGTAGGCGCTTCCAACTCCAAGATGCTCCCCACGCTCTCTTCAGGTACGGTTTGCAGCCCCGCAGCAGGTGCAGGCTTCAACTCAGACAAGTACTGGAGCGCCTCCGTACTGTGTATTGATCGCTTTAATGAGGCCGCCAAGAAGACGATAGCTTGTACTCACCGAACTTTATCCAGCTCACCAGTGTTCAGGTCTTCTACGTTGCTCGCTAGCACTTCTAGACGGTACCGCGGCCCGAACCACTCGAAGTACTCGTTCCAGGGCAAGTTGAGGTCGATGTCGTTTTCGATGCCCAAGGCGCATGCCGTCTCGTACGTCCAGGTCCGCGCTACGTTCTTCACTGTGTATCCGCCACCACCCAGGAGGAGCAGGGGGATGTTCTTCTTGCGGATATACTGCACGCAGCTCGCATGGCCCTGCATGGTAAGGTTCAGGCATCCGAGCTTGTCTCCGGAAAGCGAGTCCGCGCCGCACTGAAGGACGATCGCGCTGGGCTGGAAGATTTCAAGGATCTTGTCGATAATCTGGGGTCGGTGCCAGGCGTGAGCTCATCCCTAACGACCCATAGCCTCAGCCCTGTTCTGCGGAGGGAGGCACCCCAGGCGAAAAGTATCACTCACCGGCTCGAATACACTCCTGTATGCCTCGTCTGTGATTCCATCCTTCAGTGGCACATTGAGTGCATAACCGCGCCCCTTCCCTCTACCCCTGTCGCGAGCGGTGCCGGTGCCGGGGAAGTACTCGCCGAACTTGTGGAAGGAGCACGTCATGACGCGGTCAGTGGTGTAGAATGCCTCCTCAACACCGTCTCCGTGGTGACAGTCAATATCGATGTACAGGACGCGAGGGACAGAGCGCAGCATTTCGAGGATGGCGAGAACGATGTCGTTGATGTAGCAGAAGCCGGATGCCTCGCGCTTCTTGGCATGGTGTAGTCCTCCAGCCCAGTTGATAGCGATGTCAGTTTGGCCGCTCATGAGGCGCTGCGCAGCGGCTGAGGTACAGAGGGGATGTGTTGGATTGACGGATGATATGGAGAGGCTAGGAAGGAGAACATACCTATAGATCCCCCGGCCGAGATGGAACAAAACTCGAACACTCCTTCGAAGGCAGGATTGTCCTCTCCCACCAGGAACTGTGTCCCTTTATACGTGAGTTGCTCTACGTTCTCCGGGGTGACTCTTGAGAGGAAGCGGACGTATTCGTCGGTGTGGAATCGGGTCATCGTCTCGGCCGTCGCGCGTTTCGCTCTCTATCCAGCAACCATTGAGCGCGTCCTGTGGCCAGTGATTCGTATGAAAACATACCAGAACGTGCATCTTTGGCAACATGTCATATGCAGTGAGCAGCTCATGTGTTATGCGCATTCGCTGAGGCTTCATGGGGTGCGAGAGGCCATAGCTGTATGCACCCACATCCGCTGTTCACCTCGTTGTGAGCTCACCGCGCTCCCGTGCACGAGGACAGGCTGCACTTACGGTCATAGTAGTACGTGACGCGCCGTTTGGACATGGTCGAGGATGGAAGAAAAGTTGAGCAGAGCGCTGCGAATGCCGTCGACATCGCCGTGCTCGAGACGGCGTCACCGGCCCGAGACGCGCCAACCCGCGTCTTGTTCACTTCAAGTTCCTCTCCACCGACTGCCCTGTCTGTTGCTGGCGACATATTCCTTCAGTACGCGCATATACCTGTTTGCTATGGGATCTTCTGCCTCCAAGCCTGCTGCTCGAAAGCTCGCGCGAGCTCCACCGGCCTGGGCTGGCGCAAGGACACCTGGTTTCGGTGACCAGCCTCACTCTCATGCGCGGCCGGCACCGCAAGCCAGCGAGAGCAAGGACGATGGTGAGTGTGTGTACGGACACGGTGATGGGACTGCCTACTCATGATATTACTAGCTATCACACGGGACTCCCAAGACCCGCACTTTCTTGCCAACCTGAGTAGGCTTGGTCCAGTTACTGTGGATCATCATATGCAAACCATACGTCCGGTGAGTGCAGGTTCCTTCTGTGATTTACCGCATTGCTGACACCGTTCATCTGGAGGCGGCCGCTTCTGCTCAGCAGCTG
Organism: Lentinus brumalis; assembly: GCA_001792895.1. Classification (NCBI taxonomy): domain Eukaryota; kingdom Fungi; phylum Basidiomycota; class Agaricomycetes; order Polyporales; family Polyporaceae; genus Lentinus; species Lentinus brumalis. The sequence continues at coordinate 2,248,377 of MARA01000004.1, forward strand.
CATCAAACACGGTTGCGTTCTGAGGACGAAGCGCGTTCGTCACGGCCAACTCAGAATCGTTTGGTGGCGTCATCTCTCCTGGAGCTCCTAGAGGAAAGGAAGCATGTCTCTACGCAGAAGGAGATAGCAGAACTCGCAAAGCAGTACAGCATAGACCTGGAGAAGCTGGAGCGACTTGCACGTCACGTCAACAGCGTCAGCGTCAACCAGGACACGGTGAAGAGATGGATCGGTCAGGATGGTGCAGAGAACGTGACGATGATTGTGAGTCTCCCAGTTTCCGTCGCTTCTGTTGATGAGATTCTAGCATCGACTGCAGGCCTCCTGGGTAAACCCAAAGATAGAGAGGGAAAGGCCAGCGTTAGGTTCAGGTCCCTGAATTTCGGTTGCCCTCGCGAAATCCGCGCGCACGAGGTCACAATGTCCCTATACTACGATAGTAATGTCCGACGCATCTCCATGTAAGTACACGCTGCGAATGGTTAATAAGAAGTCCCCCGATCACCCATGAACCCAAATAAACTCTCAAGAACCCAGCAATAACTACAAGGGCAACGTACTGCTAGTGGCGGTATCACTAATAGCATCCTTCTGGAACCTCTTCCTGACGACATTCTTGATCAACCCCATTGTGGTCAGCACTACCTCTCCCGCAACACCGGCCATGAAAGCGTGCAACGGGTCCAAGGCGAATTCCTCGGGGGTGTATGGCGCGGAGAGAAGCCAGAAGACCTTGCAACCAATTGGAGCGGCGGAGAGACGCGGTGCATACTTGAGGAGGAGGAGAGCGTAGCGATTCTTCGGCGTGATACGCTTGATGAACTCGTTCGCAGGTGCTGTACTGCCCTCGAGAACAGTCCGATCAAACGTGAATGGAATGGAAAGCACGAAGGTGATGAATGGGGGAAGGTTGACGATGAAGGCCCCCAGGGCGGCGAAGATCATGGTGTTGTCCAGCTTCATATCGTAAAACGCGTTGTCGATGGACAGGGGAACGGTCTGGCGGAGGACGAGGTGGCCGATGACGATAGTGAACCAGTGGGAAAGGGCCATGATGAAGGAGGCGAGCGCGACGACGAAGATAATCACGAACGTGAGGCCACAGAGCTTGAGGAAACGTTTGAGTCGATCGATGATGTGCGGGTATGCCTCTTGGAACCTTAACTGTGCCTTTCGTTGCATCCGATAACCGAACTCGACCAGACGAACAATTGGAGGGCTCGCGGTCCAGGTTCGTGCAGAGACGGTCGATGTCGGGATATCGTCATGTTTCACCGACAACTCGGGATGTTTCTCTATGAGTCCCTTCGAGCTGCTGCGTTCTCCTGACTCGATGTCCGTTGCCGCGCTCTCGACGTCTGCCGACGAGAGTAGGCCTTCTGCATAACGCCAGAAGCATCCTAGTTAGCAGCATTTTAGCGTACAAGAACTGTTCGGACGACACCTTTCTCTATCGTATCCATGGCCTGGAGCAGCGCTGGGAGCGATGGTGGAAGGGCGGCTGGCAGATGCGGGCGGAAGTGGAAGAGGATGCTGCCCTATAAGTAAGCAAGTCCTTGTAACCAGACCAAGCCTACCAAGCTGAGGCACTTGACAGTTGCGTGACAGACCGCGTGGGACCGCCTTCGCGGATGGTCACTGAATGGTCTCGTGGCGGTGCCACGCGGCGGACGCCCTCAACCACACACTCATCGATCGACTCGGACTAGAACCATTCGCCAGTCCAGCCGATCCTGCTGCCGTCTTCGTGGACTTCACTATCACCTGGTAGAAAATGCAGAAGGCTGTGGAGCCCTTGTGAAATATGGAGCTCTTCGATGCGGCTATTTACGAGGAAGATCAAGGAAGCCGTACGACGGGTTCGGTCGGCGAGCTATACATATGATATATCCATTAGTGCTAACTTCGCAGGCTGTCAGCTGCTCCCCCGGCGACATGCCACAGGTACATAAGGGAAACACCATGTCTGCGCGTTCCTGTAATCCTACTTCTGCGAGCCTCCGTCGGTATGTACCTCTCTAACCCCCGGATGTGTGGTGCTGAAGCTCGAGCCTTCCAGCCGGCGACACACGCACCTCCAATATGTCGTCGTCCACATTTTTTGCGGCGGCTATGGTCCCAACATCTAAGGACTCCAGACGCCAAACCTCCTGGCGTAATGACGTCCCCCATGGTAGAGAGGATGGCCGGTCGAGCCGCAAGCAGAGATGGGGGCGAGCTGCCGTGCTCGGCCTTTCCGCCCTCACATGCCTAGCTGCGGTTCTATGCAATCCGATCGCAATCTCGTTTGGGCATCTCTGTCTCTGCTACATCCCCGGCCCTCTACACTTCCTTCTACCCCGCAGCGCCTTCCTGAATGCTAGCCTGGAGTCAACCTTCGGCATCGCTGCGCTTGGGACCGTCGTCACCGCAGTTCCCCTGTTCGTCGACGCGATACTCTTCTGGCATCAAGTGGCAGATGAACAGACATACCCCACTATCCCCTCCTTGAAGCAGCTATGCCAGCTCACGCCTCGCTCCGTATCGTCCCGCGCTCTAGCTCTCCTCTGGGAGTGCTGGCTGATTCTAGCCGGTCCTATCGGCTTGTTCGTCTACTCCGCGTTTTATATCGAATCGGACGACACTCTGGGTGCGGCGGGGCTAGTCCTTGCTGCAACGGTGGGACGGTTGTCCGTATTGGCTGTCACATGGGTTTTTGGACGCTGGTGTACCCCCCGTGCCCCAGTGCAGGTGGACGCGTCTGAATTGGAAGCCGAACTCGAACACCTGCGCGCGGAAGCATGGGAGGGAGATGCAATGCAACCTGTTGTGGCGGCAGCCGCTGAGGAGGGACTGCTCAGGAAGTGAGGCATCAGGTATGGTGGGGGGCAGGTTACAATGATTCAGGTGATTGTGCTCTATCTTCGTGTATGCTCGTGGGCGGTGTACGTGCTGGAGACTGCATCCTGGATGCATGGCTGACTTCGCCGCCGGACATATCCCATGTGCGTCTAAGTCTTGGGTAAGGGCATAAGTACAGGGTCGGGATTAGGGCGACTAAACCTGACTGTCCTGGCTATATGGACGACGTAACACCGCAGTCCTAGGCGGGCTACCCGGTCATTGCCCCCAATTGAAACGAAAGACAAACGCCCTCTTCCACACCGAGCGATTCCCATGCCGTCAGGTCCCATCCAGATCCGGTCGTGGGTATGTCATTGATATTGTCTCGACTGCGCTGCAGATAAGGTCCACAACTTGACTTCTGCGCTCAAGCAGATGGTGAGCAAGACGGGCTACTGAGTCGTACGGGATACATATACTGATTCAAACTGACAGCGAGCGGTTCGCTTCATGGCGTCCGCCACTGAACTCGAGGAAGGCGCTATTCCAGGACCTTGCCTCAAGCCCGAAGGATCGTCGGAAAATGCGTCCTTCGCCGATACTGCGACGACAGAAAGGAACACCGATGAGCTGATGGAGATGGTGAAGCAGCCGTGGGGCATAGCCACGTCGTTCTTCTGGTCAATTTCCAGCTGCCTATCACTCCTCCTCTACAACACGGTCATCATCTTCAGCGGACACCTTATCCTCCGCTACATCCCTATACCCGCCAACCTCCTCCCCTCTCGACGTCCCTTCGTCGTTTCCAGGCTGACGCCGACGCTCGGGATTGCTGCACTTGGAACCGCCGTCCTCGCTATCCCCGTGTTCGCCACGGCCATGGTGGTCGTCGGGTTCGTCGTCGGCATGAAGATGAAGTCTCTAGTTACTCTGAAGGCGGTAATTCGCCTGGACCATGCTCTGCGCTCATCGCGCATCGCACCGCCACACCCGGAGACACTCTTCTGGCACGTCTGGATGGTCGCCGCGGGACCTGTCGGATCCTTCCTCTATGACATCCTCTTCCCTAACTCGAAGAATCATTTGAGCATGGTGGAGACGACCATAGCAGCCGCAATCCCTCGAGCACTCTGGCTCGGGATCGGGATCGCTCGCAGCGGGTCTAGGGGGCAGGAGTAGTACAACCTGCCGATGTCGCCATAGCGGCAGCTCAGCAGCCCGAGTTCTCCGATGCGGCAGCTGCGTCAAGGTCAAGGGACGGACTCGAAGAAGCTCCGACAGACACGATCTGAAATCATGTTGTAGTGCAGACTTAAGTTGCGATATAGCGGTGTAGAATGAGTCCTGAAGGCGGCGGAGGTTGTGGTTTACAGACCGAGCCCGAACGACGGTGACTCCGATGCGGACTCAGCTGGACTCAGCGGCGACGCCATCAGTCGGGGTGGCGGTGCGATGTTGAGAGCATCACTGATCAGGCGCCTCTATTTGGAAATCTCACTGAACTACATACTTTCAACCACCATTTTCTTCCCACCCGACAAACCCCACTTCGGTCATGATATTTCGAATCTGTTGCACGTTGTCACAGGCAGCTCGGGGGACTGGGACAACGATACGGCGCTCGGAGGAATCAGTAGTGACTGGCTGTGATTGACGTGATTATCGTAAGTGTGAAATGCCGCCCGTCTTCGGAGAGAAGCTCTCGCAGGCGCAGTATCGCCGCTCCGTGATACACCGCGTCCCCCTTTGTTGCGGCTTGTACAATGACTGGGCTGCCGTATGTCCCTTGACTCAAGGTACGTCGTCATGGTTGCCTACGTATAGCTTCAACCTCCTCTCATTGTTCACTGTTCCAAAGTCGACGACATCGCCCTCAATCATGATCGAATTGACACGATCGAACGACGATGCGATAGCCCGTGCTGACGCCGAGGGTGACGGCGGGCCCGACCCAGGGCCCAGAATATCCACCGCCCAGTCGAGTACGACGACCAACTTGTTGTCCTCTCTCACTACTATCGTCCTCATCTACATCACTTTTGCGATCCTCCTTGGTCATGCTGCCCTGTGTTGCATTCCCGTCTACCCTTCTTCTCCCCGACCTCATCACCACTCTCCGTCTCGCCATCACCGCTTCAGTCCTCGCTATCACTCTCCTCGTCGCAACATCTCTTTCTCTCTCAGAAAATGTTGTATATGAGGCAGGGTTCTCCGGATCAAGGCATACTAGAGCGGCACAAGTGTCACAGGGTCTACCACGGCCGGTGTCCCCTGCGTCCACGCCCTCTTATGGCAGGCTTGGATGGTATCTACGGCTCCCATGAGGCCGCTACTCTACGGTGCTGCGCTCGCCGGAGTCGCGGGAAGAGTCACTTCAATTGCTGCCGAGCGCGTTTGGCGTTCCATAGCTCAGCCAGATACAGAGGCGGAAGCGAAGCCCAGATACTTCTCTGCGAAAGACCCATCGGGAGCGGTACGATCATCCCACTACTTATCTGCGTACCTGACTTTCATGTCCGGTCCCTTCGACGAGCACCCCCTTGGAAGCAAGGCTCTGATGCCTATGCAAGTCAAACGCAGATAGTTACTCGGTTGTGATCGTGACTGGCTGCTGCCGCCGCTCAAGGGGAGTACATACGTACAGCTCGTGTGAGTACCCCAAATTCTCTCATGGCTTGCAAGTGAATGAGCAGTTATCCACAAGGTCACATCGATGTCCGGCAGACGGACGCCTAGGCGTGTAAGAGGTGGGGCATCATGTTCTCTCGCAAGCATCATCGCTGTGATGTCTCGCCCGCGATGCTTTTACTCCCCGTACGATAGTACTGATTACCTGGTTATCTACCGTCCAGTCGCTCCGCCCCCCGGCGTTCTTCCCACCGGGAAGCCCTGATCTTCTCCAGATCCTGAGCAAGGTGCGCTTACATTGACGCAGAACAGGGACGTCATGCGGCACCTCGCACACGCAAAAAATATCGGACCGCCAGTGGAAAGAAGACACGTACGTAGGTCCCGGATTCCTCATTGGCTGCAATACGCCGGTCATATGCACACGGCAGACACGGCCGACCATCCGAGGGCCTATGCCTGCCAGTGCGCTCATTCTATCTGGATGCGCGCGTGCTGCAACCTCGGACGCTGGGCAATTTCGGATTCGGGCTCTGTATCCGCGGAATGGGAATTGCCGTCTTCCAGATCCACAAGCTGACAGCAGAGCTGTCAGATGGAGATGTAAGTGGATATCTGGATGTCAGGTGAGTAACATCCACACGTTGCGGCTGGCCCATGGCTGGTCGCTCTTCTGGCCATACTAGTATTTATGGCTGGCCGGCCCCACACAGGCTCCCATACCGCACGGTCCCTCTTTATACCGCGAAAGGTATGACACTATACCCAGCAATTCTCATCGATAACTAACAGTAGGCTTCAACAGCTAGTGTCGACATCATGGTGCCGCCTACGCCTACGCCAGCGAAGGACTCAGGTAGCCCAACCCCAATTCGCACCGACGCGCCCCAGTCAACCTGTGGCCCTCATACAACTTATAACGACCATGCCAGACACGAAGCGTCTACAACGGCTCTTCGAGACGTCGCGCTGTCGGAGCCTCGCAGGAAGCTCGCGGCGCGGATCGTTTCGGCGCTCTGCATCGCAATATACTCTCTCATCACCAAGGCCATCATCGACATATGCTCAGTCCCACTCGGACTGAGCCTGTTGTCCTGCGTGCCATTCGCTGGCAGACATTTTGTGGCAGCATCCTACTCCATGGTGCTAGTCATATCGTCCATATACGCATGGATGATCTTCGTCCTTTCCTTCCTCCGCTTGTTTGCGCCTCTCTTCATCGCCGTGTGCTGCGTGCAGTGCCGCGTTGACCTACTCTATAGGCTGCACGACGCATACTGCACCGAGGAAGTCGGTGCATGGAACAGGCCCTCTGTGATCCGGGCAGCCCTGCTAGAGGTCCTGAAGGCCATCGGCTTAGCTCTCTTCTCCTTTGCCTCCCGCTTCTCGGCAGAAAGCGACACCGCCCACATACTCACTCCCGGCCAAGCATTCCTGTCCGCGCTGGTCGGGAAGGCCACGATCGGTGTCGTTCTCGTCTGGCTCATATCGCAGGGCCCTTTGGCGCGGGATATGGAGGATTGCGAGAGCGGCTTGGACGGCACAGACGAGCTGTCCGACGGCGACGATTGATTTCGACCTCCCCACGGTCACCACAGCTCAGCCATTGGTGAGTCGACCTTGCTACATTCACTGGTCGAGACCCTTCATTCAACTCATCTCCGTTACTGTCCAGAGTCCACTGCGAAGATGTGACTGGAAGTGCATCCCCGGAGACCAGTGAGTTGTGCTGCATGGAAGTGGGCATTCGATGTTCTGGTGAGTAAGTGTCTGTTTCGTCATGAGTTACATATCTCTGGTCTGTTTATGCCGGAGCGCTTCCCGAGTCTCAGTTTTTCGTATCAAGGTGTCTCGCTGCTTGCCGAATCTATCAGCATTGAGTGCTACATCAGATGGAGAACGATTAAGGAATGCAGTCCCAAAAGCGTACCACTTGCATCCAATATCACCTCAGCCCACGGTCACCCCGGGCACTCGGACGCCCATTATTGACATGCACATCAGGATGTCGCCGACTCAGACTCAGAGGGGTGATGTCTTACGAACTAACTCTGCATCACGATTTGTAGGGTGCGTCATGATAGCGCACAGCTTAGTTCGTGATCGCCCCAGACATTGGGCTTAGCATCAAAGGGTCGGTGAGATCATAGGTAATACTTAGAGTACTTACTTATTACATGAGTAAGGCAGTCACTTAAAGTGAGTACCCTAAGATGATAGGCCGGGCCATGTCCAACACTCCGCCTCAGGCATGAGTACGGGAGATCTGTCAGCAACCCTCGCAGATGGCGACTGGTCCCTAGAGCGTGACGGTCGTGCGTGCCAGATGGGCGTTCCGGAAGGCCGGTAGGATGTGACCGGCGCGGACGTCACACTTCTGCAGAAAATGTCGCTCTCCCGATTGGCGCGTCAGACCTGCCTCGCACTGCAGTACGCTGCATCGTTCCGTCTCTTAGACTTACTTACCTTGCACTAGTACGCCCCTTTCTCAGCTGCATTGACTCTGATTTCTGCCTCAACGAACTGCAATGCTCCGAGGGACGAGTCGCGCTTTGGGCAACGCAGCCGTTGCGCCCATGCGCGTTGCTGGCAGCAGAAGACTGTTCTCGCAAACAGTCCGTAACACTCAGCGCAGCAAGCTTGTGTATGCTCTGGTCACGTCTTCGGTCGCTGCTGGAACCCTCTGGTACAACGTCAGCAATGGAAGCGTGGTGTACAACGACGCGCCATCATCCTCCCCGGAAACCACAGTCAAAGCTGCGAACGCGTCAGCGAAGACAATTGTCGAAGATGAGGGGCTGTCTGCGCTGGTATGGGGATCAAACAAGTACGTGTCTCTGTCACTGTCTGGCGTCACGAGTGTTCTTATATCGTTCTTAGAACGCATCTCCTCGACGAGGAGCTTCCGGAGTCAATCAGGGTCCCCACTTCGTCGTACTGGTTCAAGAACGTTGCCTTGAGAGACCTGGCGCTGCACGAAAATCACGCGGCGTGTATAGATGCACGCGGGGACGTCTACCAGTGGGGAGATGGGTTTTTTGGCAAGGAGCCGGGGTCTTCGCATGCGCGACCGCAGCTTACCCTGAAGGGCAAGGTATGTCACCGCACTTCGCCTCCCTGGACGTCGGCCCATTTCCTGTGCTTGACAGAACATCACCCAACTGCAACTCACCCGGTCTCGCGTCTTCGCGCTTTCAGCCTCTGGGCACATCTATGTGTTGTCTTCGCGTCAGGCGGACCAGACTCTCCTCCGTGGTGCACAGACCCCAGCAAGCACGCCATGGTGGGGCACCGGCTGGCTCTGGGGCGAGGAGGAGCAAGTAGACTTCGCCGAAATCACTCCCAATGAGAAGCTCAAGCGAAGAGAGCGGTACGCAAGCTTCATCCCTGTTGCGGCTATCACGAGGTAACGTTGCGTTCTGCAGGTTTGTCCAAATATCGGCGGGCACAGACCACCTCCTGGCCCTCACGTCTGATGGGCGCACCTTCGCCCACCCTATCACGCTCAACGCGAACTCGCACGGTCAGCTTGGGTTCCGCAAGTGCGACGTTCCAGCCCCAGCGGATCTGGAACGCGTTCATCTACCGCATCAACATCCTCGTGTGTCTTTGGAGCTGACGCCAAAATCCATCGCCGATCCTTATGCGAAGTCCAGTCCTGGCATCCGGCCTATTGGCTCTGCCCTAGGGCGACCGAAGCCTTGATTGGAAAAGAGGCTGTTGCTGCTGGACTGGATGAGAGTAATATCAGGTGGTCCGACAGGCTGTTCGAAATACCTTCGCTGAGAGGAGTCAAGGCCGACCGTGTTGCTGCAGGAGGACGAAGCAGCTTCGTCAAAACATCTGATGGTCGGGTGCTTGGATGGGGTGCAAATGAATACGGGTCAGCATCTGCTCCTTTCGTCCACGTGTACTTCGTTGTCTGACGCAGTGCTTCCAGGCAGATCGGTCTTGGCGGAAACATCACGCTAGACACTATCACTGTGCCCACCGAAGTGATTCTTTGGAGGATGACACCGGGGGCACGAGGACAAAATGCCTGGACATCTTTGCCGGTGAGTCGGGCACCAGCACACGCTATATACACGAAGGGAGCTGATCATTTGTTAGCCGGCGACCTCACCATGTTCGAGGTTGAGAGAACAGATGGCTCTGGTAACTCGTATATCGACGTTCTCTCATGTGGAAATGGCCAGTATGGCGGTTTGGGCAACGCTCTGTACAGCAACGCCCAATCATCACCAGTCCGTGCCAAGAACGTTAGCGGTTTGCTAGAATGTAAGTCGTGCGGCACGGCGCGTCCTCGTGTACTATGAGATCATTGGTTGACGCTGTGTGTGCTACAGATAGCGAAACCCACAAAAACCTCCAGCCCATAGTCCCGGAAACGATTTCCATCTCGCCTACGGGGCATGTCCTCCTCACACTCGATACACGCAGACATGCGGGCCCCGGCGCAAATGGGAGGGACGTGATGGCCTGGGGCGCGAACTTCGACTACCAGCTGGGCACGGGCAAGCGAGGGAGCCAGTCCACGCCGACGTTGATCGAGACCGTGGAAGGCGGTCGGTTCATGCTGCAGTCGAAGCGGGCAGACGAGGTTCGGGACATGCAGGGCAAGGTTTGGAAAAAGGGCGTCGAGGTCGAGCAGCGGGCGGTCGCAGGCTGGAATAACTCGGTGGTGTACTGGAGGATACGGTGAGACTGGCGCCAGTCAGGTACGAGGGCCTGTAATGGGAGCGCGATGCTTCCCATGTCTATTGTTATTTGAGAGGCAATGCATGGGATCTGTCCGAGAACATCTGGGAGATTGGGTGTGACTTGGATACGATCGAGGCGCAGGACAGGAATGCGGACGGGGTCTCTATCAGATGCGGGACCAGCAGGGCTACTAAAGCCACCTCGCCGCAGCCTCGCGTGCACGCACATGTCCTCAGCCGCCCTTCCCTTCACCATTCGCCTTCCTTGACGATCCCCTCGCTCCCCGTTTGCCCCTCCTCGAGGCCGTGTCCGTCGAGCTGGTCTGAGTTCGTCCCGGCCGACGGCGCCCTCGTGTGCGATCGGAGTACAATTTGCATCCTATCTCACCTCCTGAACACTCATAAGCCCACGCCGACCCGGCCCCACCTTTCCCTCTCTTGAGATCCTTCCCTTCACTAGGCAGCAGCAGCCATGGCCTCTTCAATCCGTGCCCTGTCACCGGGCTCGTCGCTCTCGTCCTACGACTTCTTCACGCGCTCGCGCACCGGCTCGCGAGTGCCCTCCTCGGGCTCGGAGGAGTCGGAGGGCTCCTACGGGACGGCCTCAGAGGACGACGGGTCCTCAGACGACGAGATCCTCCTCTCCTTCTCCGACCTCTCCTCTGCCGACTTCCGCTCGCAGCGTGGCGAGCCGCGCACCCCCGCCATCTTCTCCGACGACGAGTTCGTGCTCATGAGCCGGCCCCGGAGCCCGGAATCCGACGCGAGTGACCTCACCGAGGCTTTCTCCGCGCTCTCCCTCAGCCAGGCCAGCATCGTCTCCCAGGTGCACCTCCGCGGCAAGAGCGACTCGCAGGGCACGGCGGGCTCGTCGTTCCCCAGCGGGAGCCCGAAGAAACGCGGGCGGAAACGGCGTGCTGCGGCGGCGCCTGGCAACGCCGCGGTAACGGGCACGGCCCCGACGAAGACTGAGTCTTCCTCCGCGAGTAGTCCGAAGCACCACGGCCCGTCCAAGGCGAGGAGGAACGCAAGGAGGGCCGCTGCACGAGCTGGAGAGCATTTCCCGAGCGCAGTGGCAGGGCTCGGCGACAGGCCCATCGTGGACGATGTGTCGGAAGTGGGCAGCGAGTCTCCGTACATCCACCAGGAGCTGTACCAGAGCGCACAGCGATATGTCTCCTCGTACGTCCTACCATCCTCCTCATATTCTGGCTGATAGTTGATTGTTGTCCCCCTCCCCTCCCCTCCCCTCTCTCCCCTCTACCTCCGCGCAACGCAGGGTCCTCTCTGCGGACCCATCCACCCAGTCGAACATGCCCAAGCTCGCATTTCTGCAAGCCCTGATCATCGAGCTCGGGCTCTTCTCCCCCGTGTACGACGAGGACACGCACGCGGCGGAGTACCCGTCGCTCCCGAACTCGATGCGCGCCGCGAAGGCGCTGCTCAAGTCGCAGGTGTTCCTGAACGTCCGCGACTACCTCGCCGTGCGCTCGCAGGGCATCGACGCCCTGCGCGGCGTCATGCACCCGAGCCGCACCGCGCTCATGCGCGAGATCCGCGGCGGCAAGCGCGCGCCCGTCAAGACCGTCAAGGAGACGGGGCTCGACGTGCTGCTCGTCACCTGCTTCCGGTGAACACCCGCCGACGACGCTCAGGCGAAAGTCTGAGATAGCCATCGCACAGAGCGTGCGTAGGCGGCCTGCATAAGGCCCAATGTGCAAGAAGATCCTGTCTCTTCATCCAACCACCACGGTCGTCCCGTGTCAGTGCCTCTAGTCTTCTCTCTCGTTACTCAGTCCCTCCTTCATTGCGCTTGTTTCATTCCTCTCGTAGCCCGTGGCCTGCAGAGGGGGTCTGCGGACCCTCTCGCGTCTTCGAAGGCCTCGCAGCAGCGGGAACACGGCCACTCGCCCTCCTCGCAGCTCGGTGTATCATACTGTATCATGCCAAACCCGTACTTATCGAGACGGCTCCCGTCCTCCCTCGTCCCGTCACCCTGTGTCATCATGCTTCGTGTACCCATCTCCCACTTCGTTGTATTCTGCTGCTGCCGCCATTGCTTCCCTCCCCCACACAACCCTCTTTTGTGTACCTCTTGGTTGAATAGCCTCAAAGAACATATGTACGATACAGATGTATGTAGATGCTGCTTGATCCGATGAATCGAAACTTCGCTCTTCCATGCCTCGTGGACCTTCTCAGTCAAGAATCAAGATCACGACAACATCGATCCATTAAACTGAGCTATGCACCAGGTATAGCGACGCGGTGGATACTGCAGCAAAGCGATGTACTATGTAGTGCACACTGTCCGTCGGTCACAGGGAGGAGATGCAGCTGGCCATATGGTACTCCGTACGATCCCGCCACATCCCCATACACAACGCAATACTACAGCACACCAACCAATAACCAAGCAAAGAGTCTACGAACGCGGAAACGGACACAGGACGGGAGGGAAGCCTAAGTTAGCGTAGGTTGTGATCCCAGGGTATATGTATAGAAGGCTCGGGTGCCGAGCGACCATCAAACTCAGTTCGGAAGGCACACGTCCTCTACATAACAGAGTTCGATACGGGCACTTCTACGATGACGTCGTGCAGGTGCGCGAGCGACTTAGGCCGCCATGGCACCGGCGACCATGAGCTCGCTGATGCCGACGAACGCCTGGTTGAGCTTCTCGAGCTGGCCTGTGGGGGTCGCGGCGGCAGACGAGCTCGTCGAGGTGGACGAGTGCGTGCTGGTGGTGCTGGGGGTGCTCGAGGTGGTGGACGACCAGGTGCTCGTCGACGACGGGGTGGACGAGGTCGTGCTGGTGCTGGTGGTGCTGGTGCTGGTGCTGGTGGAGTGCGTCGTGGACGACTTCTTCGTGCTGGTGGTCGAGGTCGTCTCGGGCTGCCACAAGCTCGTGGTCGGGGGCTGCCACCAAGAGGTGGTGGGCTTCGGCTTCTCGGTCGTCTTGTGGGTCGTGGGGGCGGGCTCATCGTCGCCCTCGTCGGTGAAGTGCCAGGAGGCGTAGATGACACCGTCGTCGAGCGGCGCGAGGGCCTTGAAGAGACCCTCGGAGAGATCAAGACCACCGTCGCTGGGGCAGCCCGGGCACTGTGAAAGGTTTTGCGTGAATGGGCGATACGCGCTGCGAGGAAGCGCATGTACACACCTCGTCCATGATCGTGGCTCCGACCGTCTTGCCGTTGTAGGTGATGGAGATGGGACGGAAGCAGTTGGGGCCAGGGTATCCGCCGCCGTACATCTGTGCGGACATTGTGAATTCGCTGCTTAAAGTCAGGCTGACAGGCATCACATACACCGCTGTTCAAGGCGACGATCTGGGGGAGTTGCAGACGATCAACATCAGGCAGCCCGAACAGAGTATGACAGTACTCACGAAGTCGCTAGGCACGTTGGTCTTACCGCATGCACCCCTGCGTCGCCGGATGAGAACCGAGAAACGGCGGGTGTCAGGACATGTTACTCACAAGCCGACATCGTAGTAAGTGAGACGCGCGTTGTTGTAGGTCTGACCACGGCGGTGGAGGGTGGTGGTCTGAACGGTCTCTACGGCGTCGGTGACCTCGTGCTGAGCAGCAGCAATAGCCTCGTGGCGACGGTGGTTGGCTGAGCCGTGCGAGGAAGCAACGGTCGCGTAGGGGAGGGCGAGGGAGACGAGTGCGAAGCTGAGGAGAGAAGAAAACATGGCTGCTTTTCGGAACCTGTTACGTGTAATTTACGAGGACGGGTTGGGGGCGTGTGCGATGCAAAAGCAAGGAGCGTGAGGACGAGCGAGCGTGGAGGGAGCGAAAAGGCCTGGGGGCGGGCGGGGAAGGACAAGGAAGAGGCAGAGATGGGCTCGACCGTCGCCGTCGCTGTCCGCCGGCGCCAAGCGTCTCCGCAACTGTTTGTTCTCGCCAAACAATCCGCCGCGGCATCTGCTCCCCGTCAATTCAGTCTAGCCTTTCCATCGCTCCCCACCTCCCTTGCCAGACATGTGCAACAGTCCATTCAGTCCAGGGAGTGCAGTACAACAATTCTAACACCAAACGCCAGTGCACGCGTTACGCATGCGACATGTGTGAGTGGCACAGATGCTGGCGGCTGCCCTGATGTCAGCTGTCGCTGTAGACCTGCATCGCCCGTTGCAGCCAGGTCAGAACCCTCGCTGGCCGTACCCACGCGGCGGGCGCCATCTCCTCCGTACGGACTTGAGCGACGGCGGAATATGCAGGGAGCGAGGGCGTTTGTATGCAGGTAAGTACTCTGGACTGCTCAAGACGAGCCTCTCAGAGCATTCGCAACTTCGCGTTTCTCTCGCAGGCTCTCAAACATCCAGCGTCCACCTTCCTGTCCATGTCCAATGGTGAGTGTGGAAGTGGAAGTGTGGTTCTATCCCTTTGGACCCTTAGACGGGTATATATCTCTTTTGACCCTCACACGGGCACTGCCTTACTTCTGGGGACTCCGACATCTGGTGAGGCAGCCTCCTCATGTCTCTACCTACCTACAGCGGTGATAGCCCGAACAGGCGCCTACAAGAGCAGTGTAGTAGCCATGAATCCACCGTAAGGCAGTGTCCAATATGTTGAACAAAATAGACTATCCGTTATGTAGCGTTATGCTGACATGCGTAATACCCCGCCGTCGCAGTATCGAAGTTTACTATGCAACATGGTATACCTGCTACCCAGTCGCGGTGAGTCCAATACATATCCCCACCCGTCATTCAGAGTGACCGCAATATTTTTCCAATCAGTATGAATGTTTGGGGGTTGTTATACTCCGGGAATGTCGAGGATAGCTCAACTAAGGCTACTCAATTCTTCTGGACGCTAGACGCACTGCAAGCTTGTTGATGGAGGTGATGGTTACAGCTGTTGTCAAAATCAATGCCCGACGCGCGGAAGCGCGCGATGCACGCCAGAAAATCTCAGAATTTCAGAAAATCCCTCGTGAGTCGTACGGCTTGCAAACTTTTCGGAGTCTATCTTGGCATCCTATACTCTTCTTCCACAAAGCCTTGACCGTCTTATGTGGCCTAAGAGGACGATTGTGCTCGAGGATGTTGACACGTCCACGGGCGCTAGTCAAGTGCACAGCTCCTCTCGCATCTAGCGCCCGTAGACGTGGCCTCGTCGCAAGTCTTGACCGCCTCCAATTCGCGTGATTACCCACAGTAAACGTGCAGTAGAGCATGGCCATGTGCAGCTGAGTTCGCTAAGAGCAAGTAAGGGGCAATCTGAGGCGGTAGGGCAAGGTTAGGATTTTTCTGAATTTCTCGATTTTGTTCGCGCGTTCGGAGTTGCAATGCACGTCGGGCATTGATTTTGACAACGGCTGTACAAGCGACAAGTAGCCGAACACCTCCTCCGACTTTGCGGGCGCTCCCCATATTTCTCGCTGCACACTCTGTTCCCGTCGCTCATACGCAATGTCTTACCGTGCAGGGGATAGCGAGAAAGCTTTCACGTATACCGCCTTTTTTCTGCATTTTCCGACGGTCATCCCAACGTGCTATGCAGCTTTCCGTCGAGGCCACCGCACAGAAAGCAGGTATCCTCGCCGCCTTGCCGAGTCGTCGGCTCGTCTCGCTTACGCCATCAAAGAGCTCTGAGAGCGTCCAGCGTCCAGAAGACTTGAGCAGTCCTACTCACGAACATCTTGATCGGATGGGTCACCGTTGATACATCAAGAACTTAACCTGTGGCATCTGAGGCTTGACTACATGGACTCATTCCTGCTTTCGAATCCCAGTCTCACTTGCAAGTTAACGCCATATGGTATTCTGCGATGACCACCTCAATTCATGGGAGTACTAGTACTGGCTGCGCACCTTCCTCGTCAGGCAATCGCCGGCCTCACATGCCGCGTGTTCCACACGCATATCCTAGGCGGTCGATGTGTGCCCTCCACTACGAACGAGGATATCGTTCTTTACCAGTACCACTCCCATACGGATATCTGAGCTATTCCCTCCGCTCTGGTGGAGAACACCTTGCCCTCAAACTCAAGACTCGTCGACTATAACTTAGGTGAGCATGTCCTCTTGGTGAACAGTTGCCATCCTCCGACTCAATGCACCTCGATGCGCGTTCCTCTAGAGGTCACGGAGCACATCATCGACCTCGGATCTCTCCAACCGGACAAAGATACCACCGTCTATTCCACCCTCCTCGCGTGGTCGCTCACATGCCGTGCATGTACAGCTCGAAGCTGCTTCAACCTATTCCGACATGTAGTGATCCGGTCGCCTATCCAAATGACACGTTTCGCGGATCTGCTTGCAGAGCGGCCCTCTCTCGCCAGCACCGTGCTCGAGATGACGATCGCTCTGCAGACGTCGCCCTACGTGCCATTTGGAATGCCTCTGCGCAAGCTGACGGCCTTGAAGGCCGTGACGTTAGGCGTAGATTGGTCCATATATCCACCCGCATACGCTCAGACTATGGCGTGCTTCACATCCGTCACTCGTCTGCGCCTCACGGGGACGACCTTCCATGGGTTCCCCAGCCTCAGATGGTTGCTGCGAGGGTTCCCGGAGTTACAAGACATTGTTCTAGACTCCATCAAGTTCACGGCGCCACGCTTGAACGGTGCGTGCGTCGACAACGCAGGCCCTGCGTTCCCACCTACTCGCACCCTTCGAACAATGCGCATGGAGGTGAGCAGTCTTTGTCAATACACGTCTCTCTCCTCTCACTCGCCGATCCGTAGGGGGTGTGTTCGCCTCTGACGGTCCTTGCGGGTCTCGGATATACCGTCCGCGCAGGGTCGCTCCGAATCATTCGAGACGAGCCTCGCCATTCGCGTGAGCATCCCGCACTGTCCACCCCCTCCTTACAAAAGGGCTGATCGTGCAGTAGGCCAGAAGTTTGTTCTTTCGTGCACAGCGGATGCGCACGGACCAGGGGGGCCCATCACGGTGTATCTTCCCCTGGTCCACATAGCGTCCATCTACGCGCTGCCCGACACCATGCCTCGCGCTTGTTCATTGCTACGCGATATGATGACTCGCTATGTTCTCGTACTGTTATGGAAGCCAGAGGATCCCTTGCTTGTCGATCCCAGCATAGAGACGGACTGCAGCAGCTGGAGTGAGTGCTCATCCTATGCGGTAGGGTTCGCTGAAGTTCAAATTGCCCCGACCGTCGCAGGAGTTCGTTCCTCTCGTCGCATAACCTCACGGGAGTTGGGGTGGATCAAAATAATCGACGCCAATGTGGTTCACTCAGATGCTCCTGTGGCTCTGTCCCGCATGGTGGATGCCGCCAAACCGGGCTCTCTGGGCTTGCCGTATACCGCCGACATTCGCTTGACCAGCTCACTGCGGTCGTCTTTGCAGACCGAGAAGCCAGGAAAGAGAGTCGCGAAGCGGGGGTCACCTTCTGCACTCAAATGGTTTGCGCCGAAGCGCACCTGCCGCAAATTTTAGGTGGTGAGACATTAGCAGATTGTCCGAGGGCTCGTGCGCAACGCCCAACCGCGACGGTCATTTTGGGCTTGTTGGCGAAAAAGGGTATGTTCAAGTTCTCTCTCTTATGCACGCGCGTGAGTATAGTATTCTCATGTCAATTCACTCATGATAGGAGGAACTCAACGACCTGCATCCAGTCGATGGTCCATGCGCTTGCCCAGCAGCTTCGGCGAGCGGCCACAAGCCATATGGCCGACCAGCATTTGCCATTGACCAATCCAAATATCAATGCCTCAGGCTCGCAGGGGAGTTAGAATGTACCGCCCGTCTCCCGGATATTTATCGCCATTGGAGCATCCACATATAAGCGAAAAAATAAAACACGGTCTACAAAGTAGTCCTGGCCCATGCAGGATTCTTCGTTTTGCCCATGGAACGAGGTGGCTCCTCAAATGAAGCCTTGATGGTGAACGACCGCAAGCAAGGGATCGGGAACACCAGAAAAGGCTGGTCGAGGGGAACAACTATCAGCATGATTCCAACAAATCACCTGGCTGACAACACATTGCAAGTCGGGATGGCGGAGGACGAGGGCGGAGCGCAGGCCCGCTCTCGTGCGCCGCGTAACAAGGAACTCATAATCAAGACTTCGAGCTCCGAGTCTGAGTCTCAAGTGGTGTTGTATCCCCTAGACAGACGAATGACGGGTCTAATGAGTAGGGGAAGGACGACCCGGTGGGTGACGAGGGCGCGCGAAGCCTGCCCGACTCGTGTACAGCTGCAGAGAATGCCCTACTTCTTCTGGATAGACCGGACAAACCCAGTGGCCAGGTGTGCCCAGAGGTGCGAAGCTTATGTATACCAACATCAGTGGACATCCCAGAGTTCATGCACATCTTGATTCCATGGCCCATGGGCCCGATTCAGACAGTAAGTACAGTAATAGTGACACAGCATCAGACAGCATCGCAGCGCCACAACGTCTGGGCGCTTCCAGTGGTTCAACCACGACCACGACCATCGAACAAAGGTATCCGTGTACAAGGCGGTGTGATTGTCCGCAACTTTTGGTACGTGATCTTTTGTGTCGTGATTGTTCTTTTGTGACTTGTCTGATGGGGCCACGCTGGCCATGGCTTGCAGACAATTCCGTAATATCCTATAACCACCGTCGCGCACGCTATAAGAGACCTCCTCCTGGTGAGTCTTCTCCATCTCTCTCTCCATCATCATGGCTGAAGAGCTCTCCCCCGTTGCTCTCCAAAGTGAAGCTCCCTCCACCCCACCTCACTTCGGGCAGCACAAGCACCACGACCACCGGCGGGAGACCGACAACCACAACCGTGAAGTCGCCCTCGAAGCTCGTGCTCATTTAGTTGTCGCTATGCGTGGCAACGCCGTATGGTTACCACCTCACTTGTTTCAGGAGATTCTCCTTCCGAAGCCTCCGTCATCCATCATGCTCACGGACAAGCAGCTCAAAGCCCTCACGAAGAAGCTCGAGGAGATGCACGAAGCTAAGGGCTACAAGGCGCGAGCGAGAAATGCCAATCCTGTCAGGCAACCGGAGGATCAGCTGGCATTGGAGCTTGCGAGTGTCTCCCTGCTCTCAGCCGCTGTTGTCTCTGACGTATTTCCGTTATCTTCAACATAGACGCAGATCATCAACGAGTACATCCTCGATGTCGTGAAAGGTAAATCGACGCAGACATTTCACAAGAGCGGAAAGGCGGCGCAGTTCTCGAAGGTGATCAAGCGTACTGTCAGCACAAGATTCAGCTCCAGGCTCGCTGGAACCACTGATGTCGCTCCCACGCCTTCAACTTCTCAGACAGCTTCTGGTTCTCCTTCTTCTGCCTCTTCTTCTCCCTACTGCTTCGGTCTCGTCAAAGTGGTCCCTCACTATGTCATGCGACTATCGCCGCACAAGTACGACCAGTCGGACGACGAGGTGATTAAGGCGGACGCTGCGATGTTCAGGAACGACGTCGTCAAGCATCTCAAGGAGGGGCGACCAAACTGGGCCTATCAACGGTTATTCGGTGAATTCAGGCTTTCGGGATCTCAGTATGACCCTTTCGAAGATGCGGAGCTCAGCGATACCCAGCCTTCGACTGGCAGTCGCGAAGAGGTGCGAGCTCATTTGATCGCCAACGCCGAGCGTGTATTTGTCTATCAACACCGCACTGCTGTTTACTCGTTCTTCGTCATCGGGCGACAGTTCCGTTTCTTCCGCTGGGATCGGGCTGGGGTGTTCGTCACACAGAAGGTCGACTACGTCAAGAACACTCGGACCTTCGTCGAGTTTTTCTTGGGCTTCGCGGTTCTCGATGATGCCAGTCAAGGGATCGACACCACCGTCACCTTGCTGGAGAAACGATCTCAGCTCTACAAATTCATGGACTCTCTCGCCAAGGGCGATCCAAAGGCACTGGGGATGCGAGTGTTGTCCTATGGCGAAGGCGACGTCTTCCCTGAAGAAATCTCTGTCGAGACGTTTGAGCTCCCTCTGTCTTCGCCCCCTGTACATGACCATGACTCCTCGGAGACCTCCGGCGGTCAATCTCAACAGGCTGCTGCGAGCGGCTCCACAATCCCTGCCGTTCCTGCCACAACGAATACCGTGCGCCGACCCAGGGAGGGATCGTTCATGTTCCAGTATGTCCTCGACTACTTCGCAGGTAGTCTCGAGAACAATTGGCCTCGGTATCAGGTCCCCATCGGCAAGGACACATTTCTGATTGCTCGTCCGATCTTCGAAACCACCGGCTTGACTGGTCGCGGGACTCGAGGTTACGTCGCGTGGCACGTGCAATCCAAGTCGTTCGTGTTCCTGAAGGATGCTTGGCGCCCATTCTATAATGGAGTCGAGATGGAGGGTGACATCCTGCAGGGACTGAATGACGCAGGCGTCGAACATATCCCCACTCTCCTTTGCCACCGCCAGGTTGCATCTCAAGAGACGAGGGTCTCGCACTACGCTCAGTACGTGGACACGAGGACGAACGACGAGCGCAAGGCAGAGTCGCGCTCCAGAAACGGGGAGACATCTAAGCGTATCAGAGAGGGCGAATATCGCCACCACATCCGTCACTATGCCCACCACCGCTTGGCGACAAAGGAGGTTTGCCTCCCTTTGGTTGCCTTCACGTCTAGCAAGCAGCTTGTGTCTCTTGTCAGTGATTGTGTCGAAGGCTCGTGCCCAGTCTAACCTATCAATCAGTTCCCTCGAGCTCACATGTGATCATAGGGCACGCAGATGCTTACCAAAAGCGCCGTATTATTCACGGCGACATCAGCAGCGGGAACATATTGATCCTGCCCATGTTTGAGAACACCGACGGAGGGGTGGAACTCCGCGTAGTTTGGAAAGGACTTCTCTGTGACTGGGAGCTTTCGAAGCCTCAAGCCCCATCGAACAAGGACGAGAAGGCTCGGCAGCCGGAGCGGACGGTGAATTTCTCTATACCCATCGTGTTGAGTTGAGGCGTTGCGCTGACATTCGCATTGCTTCAGGGAACATGGCAGTATATGTCCGTCGCCTCATCGGGGGACGCCCTGCACATTATCGACATTGCCGATGAGCTCGAGTCGTTCTTCAACGTCATCCTCTACAACGCCGTTCGATACGTACCGCATACGTTCGAACAGTTCACCACCTCGTTCGTCAGGGAGTACTTCGATGGCTACAACATACTCCCCAATGGAGAGCTCACGGTCGGAACGATGAAAGTTTTCGCCATCACCATCCTTGGATACATCCCCATCGGAAATCTCGGCGCAAATACGATGCTGACCTTCGGCGAGTCACCCCTGAAGCAGAATAAGGCACTCAACACCCTTATTTTCGCGCTGCTTAAGCGATTCAAGGCTCGCTATGCGGTGCTCGACTATGAACCGTGCACTGCCGGTGATGAGTCGGCGGCGGCGGCGGCCGAAACGTCAGATCGGCAGCTTTCCCCTCGCCCCACCCAACGCCCCCGCATTGAGCGCGAAGAATGTGGAGATGAGGAGGAGCTTATCGTCCCCTTCGGTCCTGCACGCCCTTCAGACGCAACGTACAACGATGCAGCTCGCCTGAAAGACCACGACGACGTCAAGCGTCTCCTGCGCCGCGCTCTCGATCAGTGGACCTGGCCAGAGTTTGAGCTCAAGAGCGATCACCTCACTCAGGCCGAAGTGGTCGATTCTCCGCTTGATGGCATGTCGGTCGATATCACCCCCTCGGCCTCTCTGCCGGGTGCAAAGGCTGTCCTCACCTAACCTATGGCACCAGTCCCTGACCCGCACATCAAGCGTCGTCCGGCTCAGACTACTCGTCGTTCAACGACCGGCAGTGGCAGTGTGCAGTTGGCTTGGGACCGCTCTGGTACTATGTGATGCATCTCGTCAAGGACACTGTCTTTGCAGTCCAACCTTTGTCTTTGAGTCACTGACCTACTATTCGTACATCACACCATCCATGTTCAGAGACTTCTTCCAACTCTCACTATCGAATTGATGGGCCATCGAGGTTCAGAGGTCAAACAAGCGCTACGGTCTAGACTCTACGCTACAAGGTTTCCAGCTTGTCCTCCGCCTGTAGGATATCCCGAACTGGCGGTAGGAAGAAGCCTGTAAGATCTGTCGAGGTACAGTTCGCATGAAGTGGCCCAGTCTAGCCACCTCATATCACACAGCATTCGTGAGCCGACTTCATTTCGCGAACACGCCGGTTGTCTCGCGCATATATCCGGCTAAGTAGTGCGGAGGATGACAGATATAGATCATGACTGAGAACTCGACGGCATGACAGAACGCTTGGATATACGACGAGAACACGGGTAACATATTCGATGGACCATATATCTGGGTGAGCTGGAGGTACGGGGATATCAGGCAAAGATTGAGCAGGATATATGCGCATCCGCGGGTAGATGCCGGACGAACGAGGATATATACTCAACGCAGAGGGACGCCACTCGCCTTTCTCCACAACCATCGCCGGACCTGTGTGATTAGGCCTGACCGGGGTTAGCCAGCGCGGCCTGGCTCAGCTCAGCAAGTGAGATGAGAGCCAGGTTGAACTGGTTGAGGTTGCCGGTGTCCCACGAGGTGACGGTCGCGGTAGGCGCCGACGAAGTCGACGTGGACGAGCTCGTAGTCGAAGTCGTAGAGGGCGTGATCGACGAGCTCGTCTTGGTAGTGGAGTGCTTGGTGGTCGTGGGCGTTGTGGACGTCGACGTTGTGGACGGCGGGGGCTTCGACGTGGTCGTGGGCTTTTCCTTCGTCGTCGTCGTCGACGTCGACGTCGGCCCCGGATCCGCAGCACCGAAGTTCCAGCTGCCGTACGCGACACCTTGGTTCTCGCCTCCGGGGACCATGTACTTGAACAGCCCGGGGGAGAAGTCGATTGCACCGAAAGGACACTCGATGCACTGCATGGGGAGCCTTATTTAGAGGGTTTGGGGTGGCGATGTGGCAGTGAGGGACGTACCTCGTCTGTGATCTTGGCCTGGGCGGTCTTGCCCTGGTACTCGACGGTGATCTCTTCGAAGCAGTGCGAGCCTCCGTCCCATTGCTGCAGCAGAAGCACTGATTAGGCACATCGTCAGCCGCACAGGGGATTTAGTGTACTGACGTGAGTGTTCAGGGCGACAATCTTCGAGGATCAAGACGTCAGCAGTGCGTTAACTGGGCGGGTACCGAGCACGTACGAAGTCATTCTCGTGGTCGAAGCCGCCGCAGGCGTTGGTGCCGGGTGGAAAGTATGTGAAGCGGGTGTTGTCGAACCGCTTGTGTACGCGGCTGTCGCGCTGCACGACGTTGACCCCATGATGGCGGCGACTGTGGTCGAGCGGGCTGTGGTCGTGAGAGGCAGGATCGGCGAGAACAAGAGCAGAGGCCAGGGCTGCGAGGACGAGGGAAGCACGGAAACGACTGGCGAGGGTGAACATTATGTGCTTGTAAGGACTGCGATGCGGCGGAGGCCTGAAGCTCTTGGGCGGTGGTGGATGGAACGGATGAAGGACGATTAACGGACACTACTTTTGGGCGAGAGTGGGCGGATCGGAGTCTGGCGTGGGCCCGTCGTTGCAAGGGGGTTGCCTTCCTCTCCTGGCGCTGTGCCTGGGAACGTGACCGCGACGCGCTCATCTCTTCTCGCGCGTCTACGTCACTCCTCCTGGACCTCCAGCACCTGCTTACTTGCTTTCCTCTGTGCGAGTCTCCCTACGCAGCCCGACATGTCGCAAAAGTTTCCCTGGTTCGGTATGACCATCTCTACCATTGGCAGTACGTACCCGTCTGTCGCGAACGTGTCTTCTCCAGTTCATCCCCTGACCTCAAACAGTCATGGGCGTCGGGTACTTCATCATGAAAGGTGCGTCTGAACAGAATGCTCGCTTCATGCCGTCTCTGACGCGGACCTTGTAATCCTGCGTTGCACGCGGTCAGCTACCACACCAACTCCGGAACAGACCTATGCCGTGAGTCTTTCTCTTCTATGATCACATCCTGTCGTCTGCGATCAGCATTCGAACAGCCATTGCGGCGTTCGTTCATGTCGTGGCATGACTCACGTCAGTGCCGGCGGGGGCCACGCCGGGATGGGAGGACGGACTTTTGATCCATGGACTCACCCTTGTCTCTTTGTGTAGGCCATGTCCCCTGACCTTCGCAAGAAGGTAGACGCAAACCGTGCGGCGAGGTTAGCCAGAGAGAACGCGATGAAGCAGCAGGAGCACGCACAGGTGCGTGCGCGATATACATACTGTCCCAGGACCGACGGCCGGCTGCGCAGTCGGTACTGATAGACACCTCCCATCTCCGCAGCTGAATGACCCCGAGCCTCAAAAACCTATCTGGGCAGATAGTCCACGGTCATAGCTACTCGCACTCGCACTGGTCCTCGTCCCATCGCTGTATTATAGTCGACTCCCTTCAATGTACGCGCTCGCTAATCCTAATCACCTCATTGGCCACCGAACGCCCCTCAAAGCCAAGACACGCAGCTGAGTGTGGTAATGCACATCATTATACAAGAATCTATGCTAGATATAACGACTACAGCTGTACCATGATACAGCACCGGAGCCATTCAACGAGACACTGTAAGATACTTGGGTGGAGGCCAGACCGGCCGACCGCACTAACGGCAGCATTACAGTAAAGACAAGGAGCAGGAGCGATTACGGGACGTGGGGATGCAAGGGATGGTTGACCAATCAACGATAGATATATGTCAGGCGAGAGGCGGAGAAGACAAAAGACGTCTAGTTGAACCACCATTGACCGTAGATGACACCCTCGTCGGGCGACGCAAGCGCGAAGAGGGGCGCGAGAGGTCAGCCCCATGCCACTGCATCCCGGGCACTGATTTATAAACGTCGTCAGCGGTCACACCTCTGTTTTCGCATCGCATGGTTGAAGGCATACCTCGTCGGTAACAGTCGCCTTGACTTGCTGTCCGTTGTACTGAACTGTCACGGTCTTGTAGCAATGTGCGCCGTTGTTATAGAGCTACGGGATCGTCAGCTCACGCGCGTGCACAACAAGTTCTGATGCATACCGAAGGACTGATAGCGATGACCTGTGGAATATACAGGTGAGCAATTCACGCCGGACCGGGATACAATGTCAGCCGCAGCACTTACGTAGTCTGTGCTTGAATCATGTCCTCCGCAGGCGTTCTCGCCGGCGTCGTAGTACGTGAAGCGGCGTTGTCACGCCTCTCTATGGCGTCAAGAGCGGTGTTCGTCAGCTTATGCGCGACGGGGCCAGAGCCCGAGTGTTTTCCCTTGGGGGTGGGTGCGGCGAACGCGAATGCGCTGGACAGCGCGAGCAGGTTAACGAGTGTGAGGAAGGAGGGCTGGAGTTGAACATTTTGCGAGCTGAAAGCTTCTAGGGTGCGCGAGAGCAGACAGAGCGGGTATCAAGGACCGACTAAACGTCTAGGAGGAGAGCGGAGGGACAGAGGAGGAGGAGAAGCACCAGAAGAGCGAGACGACGGGAAAGTATAAGAGGTCGATGACGAGGGGCTGATACTGACGACGACGTCCGCGTTGCAATCGACACTCTCGGGTACGCCGGGGACGAGATGAGGCGGATGACAGGTGGAGCACTTACGAATGTACTTATACGGCGCATCGCCTTCACAGGCCTGGACGCGGAGGTTCGGTTGCGCCTGTGCGGGGAGGGGGTCGAGGTATGTCCGTCTCGCTTCGTTCAATGTGTTTCGCATGCCGCGTGCCAGGTTCGCGACGGCCTCGGAACGCCATTTGCGCGGACGGCGGGCTGCAAGGGGCCACAGAGCGATGGACGGCAGGCCAGGGCCTGGGCGCCGCAGGGGCCGCTCGGTTCGCTGGATGATTATTGGATGTCCACCCACGTTCGCGGTCGCGAGGGTACACGAATGTAGCTGGGGATCGGGCAATGAACATGGCGATGTTGTGTGACAACGGATCCGATGCTCTTACCGTACTTACCAGGCTGTTGAATGCCTAGGAATGCACCACGGAGGAGAGGTTCTGACGCAGCCGATCAACGCCATGCGCATCCAGCTAAGTAATTGATGCCATACAATAGAGATGCGTACATACCGGCATGTTCTCCCCACTGCGGCGTCGGTAACACCGCTGATGTGGGCCGAACGATGTAGGTCGTGTGCTCATGACGGGTTGCAACGCAGTGCCAAACACTTCGCATCGGGATGAGCAGAGACTCCTGTGGGGAAAGATCAGCACGAAGAGCTCCGGTCGTGCGTTCCTCCGATGTTGAGTACAGTATTCGCGTGTCCTAGACGAGCTGACAGGAGCAGGATGACCAGAACATGAAGCTTGGAGGCGGTTGATGTCGAGTAAGCACGGTAGAGTACTAAGTCGGTTGACTTCGAATGAAGCGCCATCGCCGGAGGCTCTGTCCCAGACATGTCGCTGAGAATGGAATCGAACTCAGAGTCAGTGTAGACTGGTGTGTTTGGCAGCTTCAATAGGGAACGAAGCAGGCTTGGGTCTTTAAATCGCGGGGCTAATCACTGTCAGGTTGCTCGGTCACACAAAATTGAAAGTGACAGACAGCGGCTATAACCCTTTCCTTGTCTGTTCCTCGTGCCCACCTTTCTCACCCCGATAGCACGTTAAAGTGCATTCAAGAGCGCTGAGTATGTTCTTCCAGCCCGATTCAAAAAGACGGACGAAAGAAAGGTTAAAGACAAGATGTCACATCGTGCTGAGGGTCGGCGTTTGCGCGCTGGCTGGGCGTCGCCGTGCCCACCTTTCTCAGCCCCGATAGCACGTTAAAGTGCATTCAAGAGCGATGAGTATGTTCTTCCAGCCCGATTCAAAAAGACGGACGAAAGAAAGGTTAAAGACAAGATGTCACATCGTGCTGAGGGTCGGCGCCGCGCTGGCTGGGGCGTCCGCGTCAGCCGGTGTTCCCGACTGTGACGACAAGCCGCACCGGCGGTGTCTTTCTCGCCGTGGCTTGTTTCCCGCTCATCTCGACGACCACATCTCTGAGCTCGAATAGTCCCCTTCTGTCTCACGATGGGCAACAGTGCCTCGTCCGGCCGTGGGCACCATGAAGAGACGGTCGACTTCGGGTATCTCACCCCACAGGGCATCTACACCGGTCCACGGGACTGGAACCAGTCTGTAGTCACCCAGCTCATAGTCCAGCGCAAGCTCGCCCCGTTCTACCGCCCGCTCGAGGACTACGAGGAGGACTGGGACGACGACCAGATTCTCGCTGCGCGCAAGGAGCTCCCGGAGCATGAGGGCGGCGAGAGCTCGTCGCGTGCCGAGTCTGTCACCTCTTCGTCCGCCAGGGGACACGCGAAGAAACCTAGTACTGCGAAGGAGCCCGCCCGCCATCCAGAGGCCGCAATTTACCGCGGGGCTCTTGAGTGCCCCATCTGTTTCTTGGTGCGTGCGCATGTCCTGATGTCTGGGTGCTTGCACCCGAGGATCCCCTCCACTCATGGCTGTACGTGGGCGCGTATCAGTACTATCCCCCCAACATCAACCGTTCGCGATGTTGCGACCAGGCCATCTGCACGGAATGCTTTGTGCAGATCAAGAGGGCCGACCCGACGACTACGCATCTCGTCTCGGAGCCCGCAGCGTGCCCATATTGCGTCCAAGAGAATTTTGCGTCCAAGAGAATTTTGGTATCGTCTACACACCTCCGCCGTGCGGACGGGGCTGGGTAGCGAGGGAGCGGTCAGTACGCCGTGTTTTGGCTTGGAGAGGTGCTGATTGCCTGGTCCCGGATGTCCTTCGTAATCGTAGACGCCACCATCCTGGCCTGACTCACCGAAGGCGGCATCAGACGCTGCAACCAACACTTCGATGAAGCGCCGGAGGAAGAGCTTTGGACACAATGATCCTGACGTTGTCACTGTTGGTGAGTCCAGAGATATACTCGGCATCATTGCGTCGTAAATGTGCCGGATGGACTTGGGTTACTGAACCGTGCCGCAGACATGATCCACCCGGATTGGGAGGCCAAGCTAGCAGCAGTTCGGGCTGCTGTCGCTCGGCGCGCCAACAGGCGCATCATCATGCGCCAGGTCGGCGACAGGCTTATTCCCGTCGGCGTTACGAGCGGTCGTGTGCATCCTATCGCTCCTGAGGAGGCCGGAGCGGAGGCGAATGAGGGCGGCGAGCGGGGAAGCCGGCGGTCGAGGAGGAGGCAGCAGAATCAGGAGCTCAATCAGTTCCTCGGTTCAATGGGACTCGGAGGACAGGATTTGGAAGAGGTACGTGGCTCAGTCTATGTCATTGAGCGACCGAGATTCTTAGGGCATCCCTGATATCACAGCTTATGGTTATGGAAGCCATGCGTCTCTCGCTGATCGAGCACGAGGCTCAGCAAAGGCGACAGAAGGAGGAAGAGGAGAAGAAGCAACGGGAGGAGGCCGCCGCTAACGGTGCCGCTGCGCCTGTTCCTTCCGCTGAAGAACCGACTGCACTCTCTACTGCACTAGCGGCCTTGTCCGTGTCAGAGGCAGCTTCACAGAGCGCCTCTCCTGCCTTGTCAGCACAATCCGCAGAGGACACAGTCAGTCCTCCCCGTTCGCGCACATCCACGTCCAGCCAAGCACGTGCATCATCACCAAGCCTTCTCTCGCCGGCTCGGGCTAGTACCGACGGCGGTCGACGTAGCGGCAGATCTACTCCAACGTCGCCGTTTGGCACTGTCGGCGCTGCTTTGCTTGGTGCTGCGTCCACTGCGAATGCTGTCGCGACGCCCAGTCCTGAGCGCGAATCCTCTGACCCTATCGCGGAGACGGCGCTACCAGAGCCTCAGCCCGAGTTATCCCGTGCCCCAAATGTGGGAGAGCCTCGCGTACCGGCACCTCCTGTTATTGCGGACGGAACTCCCGCGATAGCTGAGCCATCAGCCCCCGAACCAACAGTAGATCGCCCGTCCCTTGCAGCCATGGAACATGTTACATCCTCCACGTCCTCGGTCACGGCCTCCTCTTACGACGTTCTCCCATCTTCACCCGAATCTTCGATATTGGACAAGCCATTGCTGGCTGATGTTCCTCCAACGCCAGCCACCGAAGGCGGACCCAGTACCGCCGCTGCCAGTTGAATGGGTTTTGTATCGATTCGGACTTGTACACTAACCTCGTCTACTCGCACGTGAGTGACTTGTCAAAGGACGATGCATCGGCCGCTGACGTCCTTGTTCCTGTAGTGGTGCGGTGCAGCTCTCCTAGATCCCTAATCGTCCCTCTTGTTCCGCTCCGACCTACAAGGACTATCATTCCCCCATGACCCGATGTTCATGCGCCTCCCCTCGACGTACCCAGTATGCGGACTTTGCGTGAAGGACGCATCTATCGCGGCGTGGTCTTCGCTCCGGGTTAGCCGTCTTATCGCAGTGCGCTGTATTTTGTACCGTTTCCTCTCACCTCTCACGCGTATGTCGATGTATAGAACCACGCTCCACATGTGTCGCTCTGTCTGTATAAATGCGAGTGTTGTTACACACTCGGCGAAGGACGCGGGTAAAGCGGGAGAAGACGGACGGCCACCTGACACGGTCAGTATGCTAGACTATTCCGACCTCTTCACTCTCGCCTTCCTCCTTGAATGAACATGAGAGTGACCGACGACGGTCGTCGTGGCTTCATTGCTCATGTCTGTGAACTTACAACGCCCATGCTTTGGAGTTTACCCATGGCTCACCGTACTGGCACGCCATTGCAGCTCTCGTGTGCCTGCTTTCTACTCACGCATGAGTGTTGGCGGTCTGCTTCACACGACAGCATACTGGGTCTGCAAGCAAAGACGAGGTGCTCTCTCTCAGGCGGAGGGAGAGAAACCGCTGGAAGAGACGGGCCTGCGAAGATCCGGAGCACAGGCGCGGAAACTCGCCACGTCAGCTTAGCGCTCGCGCCTCCACTTATATCGGCGTCTTAGCCGAGTGACTTCTCCACAAAACAGTCTGCTTTCTCTAACTTCCTCGTTCCTGCGACATACGGTACTTTCCTTCACCACCCGCTCTCTTTCGCTTAGAGCTCTCGGCTTCGCGACATGGAGACTCCGTGGACAAGGACAGGCGAAGAAGTGCTGCAGTACTATTCGGTGGATTTTACGAGAGGTCTGACGTCGGAGACAGCTGCGAAACATGCAGAGCTGTACGGGAAGAACGGTGCGTTGGTCGCGCAGTGCACGGTGACTCTCTGCTCACTCAGAACGATATATAGAGCTGCCCGAAGACCCACCAACACCTCTGTGGGAGCTTATCCTCGAACAGTTCAAGGACCAATTAGTGCTCATCCTCCTTGCGTCTGCGGTGGTTTCGTTCGTACTCGCGCTCTTCGAGGAGTCTGACGGCTCAGCATGGTGGAGTGCATTTGTCGAGCCTCTGGTCATCCTCCTCATTCTTGTCGCCAACGCGACTGTCGGTGTCATCCAGGAGACGAACGCGGAGAGGGCGATTGACGTCAGTGATTATGCTGCTCGCGCGTGTTGGCGTCGTTGCTGACCCCTCCCCAGGCTTTGAAGGAGTACTCTCCGGACGAGGCTAAGGTGCTGCGAGATGGCGCGTGGACGCGCATACATGCGTCTGACCTCGTTCCCGGCGACATCATTTCCATTGCGGTCGGAGACAAGATCCCCGCGGACTGCCGCCTCCTCTCCATAGCTTCCACGAACCTTCGCGTCGACCAGGCCATCCTCACGGGAGAGAGCACTAGTGTTCGCAAGACTGTGGATGTGGTCGCAGACCCTAAGGCGGTGAAGCAGGATATGACCAACATTCTCTTCTCCGTAAGTGGCCAGAAGCTGTGCAAAATGTTCGCGTCTGATGTCGTACTATGCGCTTGCAGGGCACCACGGTCGTTAACGGCAAAGGCACGGCGGTCGTGGTATTCACCGGCGAGAAGACCGCTATTGGTGACATCCACAAGTCCATCTCCTCGCAGATCACCGAGAAGACCCCATTGAAGCGCAAGCTGGACGACTTCGGTGACATGCTCGCGAAGGTCATCACTGTCATTTGCATCCTTGTTTGGCTCGTCAACGTCCGCCACTTTTGGGACCCGTCGCACCATGGCGTCCTCAAGGGTGCCGTGTACTACTTCAAGATTGCCGTCGCACTCGCCGTCGCAGCCATTCCCGAGGGTCTCGCTGCTGTCATCACTGCCTGCCTCGCTCTCGGTACGAAGAAGATGGCTCAGAAGAATGCTATCGTGCGCAACCTTCCTAGTGTGGAGACCCTCGGCTGCACGAATGTCATCTGCTCGGACAAGACCGGTACGTTGACCACTAACCAGATGAGTGTGTCGAAGGTGCGTACTCATTGTACTGCTTGGTACTCGTCGCCGACAATATGTGGGTAGTTCACTGTGGTCGACATCTCCGGCACGCCTCGGGAATTCCTCGTCGAGGGCACTACCTTCGCGCCAGACGGGTCGGTTACCCCTGCTGATGGCAAGTCGTCCGCTGAAGTTAGTTCAGAGCCTCTCCTCCGCCTGGCCGAAATCAGCGCCATTTGCAATGACTCTAAGATCATCTATCATGCGGTAGGTTCAGGAAAAGTCGGTGTTTCTCTCATCTACTGACTCGCCTGCAGGACAAGAAGACGTACACGAACCTTGGTGAACCTACCGAGGCTGCCCTCAAGGTCCTTGCGGAGAAGCTCCCTTGCCCCGACGCGGAACTCACCAAGAATTTGCCGTATCTCACTCCCGCTGCCCGCGCGAACGCCATCAACGAATACTACGAGCGCACTATTCCTCGCCTTTTGACCTTCGAGTTCTCCCGGGACCGCAAGATGATGTCGGTTCTTGCGCAGAAGAACGGCACTGGCGTTTTGTATGCGAAGGGCGCCCCCGAGTCCATCCTTGAGCGCTGCACGTCCGTCCTCGTCAACGGCCGTGCCATTCCTCTCGTGCCTCAGCTCCGCGACGCCATTCTTCGCAGCACCATCGCCTACGGCAACCAGGGTCTTCGCACTCTTGCACTCGCATACGCCGACAACCAGTCGCTTGATCTCGCGAACTACAAGGCAGAGACGACCGCAGAGTACTCCCGCTTCGAGAAGGACCTCACCTTCGTCTCGCTTGTCGGCATGCTGGATCCACCTCGGCCTGAGGTTCGTGCGGCGGTCTCGCAATGCCAGGCTGCCGGTATCCGCGTCATCTGTATCACCGGCGACAACAAGGGCACCGCGGAGACCATTTGCAGGCAGATCGGTATCTTTGGGGAACACGAGGATCTCACTGGCAAGAGCTACACCGGACGGGAGCTCGATGAGCTTAGTCACGACGAGAAGCTCAAGGCTGTCATGCGCGCGAGCCTCTTCAGCCGTACGGAACCCAGCCACAAGAGTCAGCTGGTCGACCTACTCCAGAGCCAAGGTCTCGTCGTTGCGATGGTGAGTGTACAGCTACATCTACTGTTTGCTCAGTTTCTGACGCATCAAATAGACTGGCGACGGAGTCAACGATGCGCCCGCATTAAAGAAGGCTGACATTGGTGTCGCGATGGGAAGCGGCACGGACGTCGCGAAGCTGGCGGCCGACATGGTACTCACCGACTCGAACTTTGCGACCATCGAGCAAGCCGTTGAAGAGGGTCGCCTGATCTACAACAACACGAAGCAGTTCATCCGTTACCTCAGTACGTACTCTGCGATCATTTCTATGTCTCCGCATTGCTGACGACACCATGTAGTCTCGTCGAACATTGGAGAGGTCGTCAGTATCTTCTTGACTGTGCTGCTCGGCATGCCCGAGGCGCTAATCCCGGTGCAACTGCTCTGGGTGAACTTGGTCACGGATAGCTTGCCTGCGACTGCCCTTGGCTTTAATCCACCCGACCACAGCATCATGCGTGTTCCTCCTCGCGACAGCCGTGAACCCATCGTTGGCAAATGGCTTTTCTTCCGGTACATGGTTATCGGGACGTATGTCGGCGTCGCGACTGTCGCCGGATACGCATGGTGGTTCGTGCTCTACTCCGGTGGTCCTCAGATCACCTTCCACCAGCTCGTATGTGTTCTTTTTCTCATACCCTTCGTGATTGTGTATTGACTTGCTGCTCGTCAACAGACCCACTTCCACCAATGCTCGAGCTTGTTCCCAGAAATCGGCTGTGAGATGTTCACAAACGAGATGTCCCGCACAGCCACAACGATGTCTCTCTCTATTCTCGTCACCGTCGAGATGTTCAACGCCATGAACTCGCTCTCTGAGAACGAGAGTCTGCTGAGGCTTCCGATATGGAAGAACCCCTTCCTCGTGGGCGCCATTGCACTGAGCATGGCGCTGCACGTCGCCATCCTGTATATCCCTGTCTTCACCGTGAGTCCATCGCAGTTTGGTCGTGTCTCGTTTCCGATGCTGAACATCACTTCTAGACGTTGTTCGCCATCACGCCTCTTAACTGGGCGGAGTGGCGAGCTGTACTATACCTCAGTGCTCCTGTGCTCCTCATAGATGAGGTGCTCAAGTTCATCACTGTAAGTGCCCTACACTCGGACTCTTCGAGGATCGCCCACTGATTAGCTGTTGGCAGGCGACGTTTGTGTCCCCACCAACCAAGCTGAAGGTGGACTAGACATACACTACAGATTCACTTACATATCTCGAGACCAGTGTAATGACATGTAACGTTTCCAGCGTAATACTAGAGCCTTTCGGCCTCCTGTGCATACCCTCGGGGAGCAATGTGAAGCACCCAATTTGTGGTGTTCGGTGGATCGCGAATTCATGTGCCCCATGGCTGAGTTGGTTACAGCGTCCGACTGTTAAGTAAGCTATCACCTAATGGATTTCCATTGGTGGATGAATTACCCAATTGGGCGATCGGAAGGTCGTGAGTTCGAGCCTCACTGGGGCAGTTCCTTTTGGCAATTCTTTTATACTTTCAGGTAGAATCTTGGTAGAACCTCGAACTTTGTGCTATGAGGTTGGACAGTTGAAGGCTTGAAGTCGACGGTGTGGAGTCTCGACTTCTTCACCTGGGACTTCTCCCTAACCGTCCCAAAAGGGAAGTGTAAGCGCCTGAATAATATAACAGGTATCTCGAGCGCCCATCGGCCCTCTGCTTAAATGGGCTTGTACAGGCTTGTACTTGTATATCACTGTTGAGCAGCGTCGATAATTTTTGCCTGCACACCCAAATATCCGCCCATTAAAGCCCCGATGCTCATCGGACGATGACAGAGATGCGAGAGAAGTACCCAGGATGTACCTTGTGGCCGTCAGTCTTCTTCGGCGCATGTTGCACAGCAGGCAGATAGCCGTGGGTGCAGCTTATGAGGACAGGTGGTGGACCGGCCACCGCTTACAACCCCCAGGATCATTGAATGCGAAGAGGTGTGCGGAAGAAGCCGTCTTCCAGTCGGCACGGTGACACAACACATCTGGCTCTGCGGAGCGTCCGGATCGCGCATCCGAGTCCATGACGAGTACTGGACTTGTATAGTACTTACTACTTATGCAGTACTACTAGTATGTACTGCACGTCTCGTGGCTAAACCGTTCGCTCGCCTCTCCACTTGCCCGCCCTATATATGAACGGATCATGCACGTCTTTGCCGGAGTACTTTGTGACGGGATGAATGAAAGATCTGGATCAACGCCTCCGTCGTCATCGGCTACTTACTCGCGAAAGGTGGAGGAGCGCCGGGCTCTCCAGCCTCCAGGGATTCATCGTGTCAGTGATTGGCTTCGGTGGGCAGACGAAATGCTGGACTTATGATAAGTATTCACTTGAGGAGCCGAGCTACAATGGAGACTCTTTGGCGTGGTTGGCCCACTCCCCAGGTATCCATCCGAACCGTCGGCACACGAGGCTCGAGCCTGACTAACCGATCCGAAGTTCGTGCATACATACATACAGTACATACGTACCAAGCATTCCGTTCCGGACCAAGTTCAGCCCGTCGGCCGCCGCCTTGGCTTATTGACTGCTCTTCCGACGGTTTGGTGTGTAGCGGGGTGCCATCAGAATGCCAGAAGCGACAATATACTTACGCACACAAGATACCCGCACCTTGCCGAGGTGACATTCACTCCTAAGTATGCAGTACGGGCTGCGCACTTAGCAAACATTCCAGCACCCGACCCTGCAGCGCATCGTGCACGGGACGTCGCCAGAGCCATATGTACTTGGATAGCATGTGCATGACCACCCACTCACCTCTCCACCTCTCACAGCTGCATAACCCTGCGTAGCGTATGTACGCCGACCACGCGACGAGGAGGCAACAGGTGGCAACGAACCGTGCAAGTCAGAGCCTCGACCGCCGGTAATCAAGCAAAATCCCACTAGTGAGATTGGAGATACCCCGATGCATCAATTGTCCAGTGCCGCTTGAACATGCACCTCGGCTAGAGTTATACGAGATCTGATGGGCGGGGCGGCGAAGGGCGGCGACAACACAATGACAACACTTTCGTAGGCCTCATGCCCCGTGCCGCCCTCGCGACTCGCGAGCCCTTCAAATTCATGTGCGTGGAATGTTCCAATCAGTAGCGCAATTGTCGAGTCGGCGAGTTATCGCCCGTTATTAAGTAGCGGCGAATAAGTCAATCAAGGTGGCGAGAAGTCGTTGTCGGTCCTCGGTACGGCGAAAGGACTTAGCCGAGACCGGAAGAAAGGCATGCGAACGGCGAGCAGGACTTGCACTTCGCCTCGGGCCATGTACCGAGCTTGGCGTCGCTGCGACGAGCACAGGAATGGGGGAGCGGCCCGCGTCTTGCACGATGCGTCTTGGTGATACGGCGCAGGAGTTGGTGGTAATCCAGATACGTGGTGTGATGTATACATAACAGACAGATCCCCGTGAGCGGCGGGGAAAACCCTTGCGCGCAAGTATGTACCGTACAATGCAAGATGTAAGAGGATCCAAAATTCCCACGCAAGGTCAGCAAGAAGCACGGTGCATAGCCCCGGGAGGGCACGATGCGCTAGGCATAACCTCGGGGGTTCGAGGAGGCGCATCTATCGCCGTATCCGGCATACGGCATGACAGGCGTGGGCGCCGATCAAACCTAGACGGCGACTTGGTTCGCACCCTGCGACGTGGTGCGTACACGACCGTGCGGGTGGGTAGCGTGCTCCTCGGGCGGGACGACGTCGAAGCCGCCGCGGCCCAGGTCGACGGGGAGGACGGCGGTGTCGTCGAGCGACTCCTCGGCGAGCAGCGTCTGCGTCTCGCCCTCGTCATCCGTGGGCGCTGCAGCGGCCCGCTCAGAGGCGGGGCGAAGGAAGCGCGGGGGCGTAACGAGGTGGTTAAAAAGGAACTGTGAGATGATGTCAGCACGAACGAGATCCGGGCATGCTACCCGGGCGATAGCGTGCTCACCGTGCCGTATCTGTGAGACAGCGCCCGTTAGGTCAGTATTCACGCGCGCAGGGCCGGGGAGCGCATGCTGTAACACACTCACACGAGGAGCACGAATCCGGAAACCTGCAGGAGGGAGATGGGCCACACAAGCACCTCCCAACCGAGGCCTAAGCTGACGATCCAGATAGAGAGGGTCCTGCACGTGTCAGTCAGGCTGCGAGCAGTCGCACTGACGTGACGAGTCACGCTGAGGCCGAAGAAGTTGAAAAGCGAGATCGAGAGCGCGATGACAAGACCGGAGTAGAGCACCGAGGGCGTGTCAACCATCTGGTGCCAGCCGCGCGGAAGATCAAAGAACGGCGAAACAGACGCGTAGCGCGCGAGTAGAGGCATCGCAAGCACGATGCTGAGCGCGCCGAAGAGGCCTTCAAACCCAACGGCCACGAGCGGCGCGACGGAGTAGCGACTCATGATCTTCTCTGCAAGTCCCCCGTGGGAGTACATCAGCAATGAGCAGGGTCCTGCGTCGTGAGAGCTGGATAGGAGACCAACCTTCGACGACGAACTGGGTAGCCGTGCTGTGTATAACGGAGCATCAGCGATGTGTACGTACCACGATAAAAGGGTATGTCAGCAGACGAAGCGAGACGGGCGGGGAAACGGGTGAGTGGCCGTAGGAAGAGCCTATGTGAAAGGAGGGAAGGAAGAACGTACAAGACTTGGGCGAACAGAATGAAGAACACGCCTGCGGAAGAAGGTCAGATGACGGCAAAACAGACTGCGGACAATGAAGGTTTGACTGACCGACGAGGACCTTGGTCACTTCAGGTTCCTCGATAGGCTCCGGTGGCGGGATCTCGCCGAAAGTGTTTACGCCAGACTCTTTGACGGCGTCCTTGACCATAGAGCCGCTGAGGCCGACGAGAGAGACACCTGCCATGACGGTTATAAGGGAGACCCATCTATGGAACAAGAGTGAGTTTCTTCTTCCTACGAGCGTGCGGCGGGCCGACGGGCAAGCTACATGAGGGACAATGGGTGGGAAGCAGGGAGGAGACTCAACTGGTAAAGCCAGAGACGCCTGCGGAGGAAGATGACGGAGAGGACGCCGACGAAGAGCACGAGGGCGCCCCGGGTCATTTGGTAGATTGAGACGGGCGTGTAGAGCAGACCGACGTTCATCAACTGTATAGGCGCATTGTGACGAAAAGGGAAGCAGGCGCACGGGAGAGGATTGGGCACGAATGTCATGAGAAGGCAAAGACGGCTGCGGTGGATGGGCGTACCGTGGTGCCGGTGAGATCGCAAGCGGCGGGGAACCAGAGAAGGAGGAGTTTCCAGCCGCGGAGGCGTGCTTGGGGGATCTCGGGCTTTGCGCCGGCGGCAGGCTCCTCTTCGGAGTCGGAGGGAAGGCGCAGGGGCTGGGTCTGGCGCCTGGCGCGTAGCAGAGAGTAGATGACGGGAAGGAAGCCTGATGACAGACACGTGGAACGCGCGGTGGTGAGCGCAGCGCATGCGCACAGGCGGGAGAATGGACGTACAGAGCATCTCTCCGACTGCCGCGGACGGTTACGGCGGGTCAGGGTGGGCATGCAGGGCACGAGAGGAGGACGCACGGAACATCTGGAGAGTCTGCCAGACGGGCTGTTCGTAGAGCACACGGTGTGCCGGGTTGGGGTCGTCGCAGTTCTCGACGCATTGCATGTCCTGGAGGGGGCGTGAGGGCGGCGGCGGACGCTGCGGGGACGACACGCACCTGCCACTTGCTCCAGAGCGAGTTGCTGGAGCCCTGCGGGAGAGTGAGCGGCGCACGTGACGCAGAGGGGGCGACTGACGGTGACGAGCATGCCCGCGATGAGGACGGGGACGTAGAGCGAGGACGGCATGGCGGGTGCGTGGCGGGTGCGGTGGCGGTCGCGGACAGCAGTGGACGCACTGCCGACGCGGGGTCCGCTGTCCGGCGTCTGCCCACCGCCAGTGATCGGGGAAATAATTAAATAATGGGGAAACGAAGACGGCTGTCTGGCTTCGCTGGATGTTGGTAGGATCACCCAATGTTCGCCTACTTATATCGTCTCCGGGGGCTCCGTCTCCCCCTCCCCCCTCCCCATGGTCCACCTCGTCCTCTCCACCACACGGGGCAACTCCGGGAACCGCTTCTTCCCCCACCAGGGCTACCTCGGCCTCACCCCCGTCCGCGTCGAAGGCAGTACGTCCCCCGCACCCGCTCCCCTCCCGCTCCCCGTCTGACCTCCCCCAGTCGTCCGCACCAGGTTCGACGAGGACCGCAAGCCCATTCCCGCAAAGTCCCTCTCCGTCTCCATCCGCTGCTACCAGTCGCGCCTCACGCGCTCCCGCTCCTTTCGCTCGTCCCTCGTCGTAGACCACACCGACGTCCTCTGGCTCAAGCCTCCAGACAAGGACTACTCGGACATCGGAGAGCTCGAGTTCCCGTTCAAAATCACCCTCCCAAAACGCACCCCGGGCTTCAGCACCGCAAACTACCAAGATTACCGTGTCTTCTGGCGTTTAGAAGCGAGTAAGTCATCACGCTCGCTCCCCCGCCTGTCGCCCCCATCTGCCATCTGCCACAATCACTCTATTCCAATCATCTCACCCGCCCCCTTCTCTCTTGCTAGTCCTAGACCATGTTCCTATTCCCAGCGTCGGCTCCCGCCTCGTCCGCTACAACGATCTCGCCCTCTTCCGCTACGACCTCCCCCCGTCAGTACACCCGCCTCCGACTCTCTCGCCGTCCCAGCATTCTCTCCTCCATGAGACAAACAAGCCGCGCGCACCCGTTGTCCGTTACACCGTTTCCGCACCCGCACTTCCGGTAGGGCCGTCTGACATCATATATGCTACTGTCTTCCTGCAGCCGCAAGACCCCGCGGTCACCATTCGCAGCGCGACAGTCTCGGTTGAGCGGCGCATCGAGCTCCATAACGCTCCCGCAGCCCCAACGCCGCTCGTCACAGCAGGCATCAATCATGCTATGGCCGCTTCTGCTTCTCCTACCACGCCCTTCTCACCTGCTTCTATGACGCCCTCCTCTTACTCCGACGACGACGACGCGCGCACTCCGACCACTTCTCGTTTCGCCTCTGGTCCTCTCGCTCCGTCCGCATATCCTCAGTCACCGTATGGTCCGCACATTGGCCCCAGTCAGGCAACCTTTGAGTCCGTGGCCACTGATGTCAGTTATTCATCGACGATGCCCCTGCTCTCGCCAACCAGCTCCAACGGTTCTTCTTCGCCCATCCCGATCCCCGTTCCGCCACCTTCCCGTCCGCCTCCATCTCCCTCTTCTTCCATATCGGCCTCGCCTCGTGTCTCCTCAACGCCTTCTTCCGACAGCCCTCTGAGAGTCTTCACTGTCTCGGTCGTCTCCACCGAGGTCAACTCTTTTGCGCGTGACCCTTCTGGACTTTGGGTGAAGAGTGTCACCCTGCAGTGGCCCGAGAACCGTGGGACGTCTCGATGGGCGATTGGTGAGACCATGAACAGCGAGTTCGCAACGGTGCGTTTCTTCATCCGGACGAAGCTCGTTGTCACGGGGCCTGGGGGATCAGACACTCTCGAACTGGAGCCGAAGGAGGTCACCATCGTTCCGACAAACGAAGCGGACCGGAGGGTTGCTATGGAGAAGTGGTCTGAGCAGAAGGAGCTCGCACAGCGGAGCAAGTCAAAGAGTCCATGGCGACGGCGCGGCGAGGACGGCACTAGTGCGGACGTCGCTCACGCTCAGGCGAGCGGACACGGGCTGCCCTCGCCTCCTCAGACCCCAGCGCAGACCAGCGAAGGGGAGCACCGCAAGACGCCTTCTGCGAGCACGGGCAGCAAACCGCGCAAGAAGGCTCCGCGGAGACCGCACACTTCTGCTG
Source organism: Lentinus brumalis (assembly GCA_001792895.1). Taxonomy (NCBI): domain Eukaryota; kingdom Fungi; phylum Basidiomycota; class Agaricomycetes; order Polyporales; family Polyporaceae; genus Lentinus; species Lentinus brumalis. The sequence goes on from MARA01000004.1 coordinate 2,288,615, forward strand.
GACCCCGAGACAAGTCCAACTTCACGTTCGCGGCGGCCGCGGACACCGGCTCCCGCTTCGATCCCGATCAGAGCGACCCGATGTCAAGCCAGGAATCACGATCAAGTGTGAGGAGTTCACACAGTCATGGCTCGTCGAAGGGCAAATTTCGAGAGTCCGGCCTTGGGGAGAGCATGCTCAACGCAGTGGACAAGGTCCGAGGGAAGTCGCGCGCCCGCGAGGGTGATGGGAAGCGGGGGCGAGAACCCGTGGAGGACGACCAGGAGAGAAGAGAGAGGCCCAAAACCGCCGGTCTGGGACTGCAGCTCGCGCTCGAGGATGCGCAGATTCGCGCGTGGGAGGAGGAGCTCGCGCGCATCGAGCTGCAGTCCAGACGGAGTAGCGCGGGCATGCTCGGCTTGTTGGGCATGACGCGAAAACGGACCGGTGGATAACGGCGCCCCGCGATGATTCCCCTGCGCACCTTCTGCTCCACCAGGATATGCCGATCCGCCAGGTTAACGCACTGCGTCTTCGCCGTCACACGTCCTACGTCTCTAGCGACCAGTGGCCAGGTCCTCGTCACCTCGAGCTCACGATTCTCCCAGCCAGCTCGGCGCTGAGATTCGGCCGCTGCTTCCTTCCATGCATCGACCTTCTGGTGCATGGACTCTGCTTCTCGTTCAGTGGGCATGCACTTCGTCATTTTTCGTTCGTTCGCTCTTCGCTTTATGTTGTCGTCGTACACGTTTTCGTCTCGCGCACGCTGCACACAGTCGCCAGTCTCAGTCGACGTCTCGGTTTCGGTCTCTCATCTGCATCGCGGTCCTCTTTCGATTCTTGCACATGCATATACGACTCGCCTCGCACCCAGCACGCACGCACAAGTTCGCATTGCACATACACACATCCACTATACCATAATAGTTCGCTCCTGTCGATTGTAATGTCCTCGCACGCTTTCCTCATTCCAGCTCGCACCGCATCATAACGCTTGCTATCCCCGCCTGCCGCTGCCACGGGCTCTGCCTCGAGCTCTTCGGCTCCATATTCCATACATGCATGCATGCGCGCAGAGGCTCGTGGCGCGCGCGTGGAGTTGCATTCATCTGTCCATCCCTGTAGACTATATCTCGATCGGACCCTAATTTTCGCGAGCGTGTATGATGAATGTACGTAGGCCCCCTCCCACTCCCCGCACAGATGTATTTTATAGTCGCCTTTCGGTTGCAGTATCCGCAGAGTAACTTATCCGTCTCCTTTATCCTCCATGACACACGCGTACACACGAGACACAGAACACATACCCTAATGATTATTTGCATGCACTCGAGGTCGCATTCACCTCATCTTCATCGTGCCCAGCCTCGACATGACCCGAAGCCCACTGCATACTTCGGCACGCCCACATCATCACCGCGGCCGACTCGGACATCCCGAAGAAGCCACCAACGCATCTTGCATCGTGCATTAGCATAAGTAAGTACGCATCTTGGCTGATTCAGAACAGGTGCAGCGTGTTGGCGATGGCCAAATTTCCGGCGGTCGCGTCGCCCGTCCCGACGACAAGACTTCAGAACCCTCCGCCTGCGCTTCGCGGCATGTTCGTCGCCAACGTGTCGGGTGTTCTGCGCGTTCTCCTGGCGTTCTCGCGCGTTCTTGTCCGCCCCAAGCCCGTTGCGGCGTGCCCATAGGCTCCACGCAGTGTGCTAAGACGCGTTCGCCGTCCCCGAGTGCCGATGGCGAGCCCATCTTGAAGCTTTGCTGGACTTGCTGACGCGGACGCCCGGGACTAGCCCTGTTTGGATGTGGTCGAGCTTCGCGGAAACCTTCCGTTCGCGCGGGTCGTCGTCTCCCTCGCGATCGCGATCGCTATCGGGCTCGAGGACGCCGCCGGGCTCGCATGCGTCAATGGTTTTTTCTCTGCCTAAAGTTATTGACAACATACTTGCAGGGCCCTTAGACTGGAACCAGGCTGAACGAATCGTCGGGCAGAAGTTGCTGGTCGTTCGTCAACGACCAACCAACGCACATCCCGGGAGGGTTTCGTCACCGGCGACACTGGAACGACCCTCGTCGCCATGGCCCAGTCTGCCATGAGGGCGTGTGTTATAAATGGTGCGTGTCGGCGTTGATCAGTGTATCATATAATCATGCATCATCATCATGAAATGAAGAGTCGACGGACGAGCCTCGATGCACTCTGCAGATGGCAGATGCTGGGAACCCTCGCTGGGCGCGTGGCCTCTCAACGGACGCGTCGTTGGGGGACTACGTACCCGTCAAGAGGCGTCCCGCTGACCTCAGTCGTGGCTGCCAAGCTTGGGACCGTTCTCGGGGATTGGCTGGGACTGGGGACAGGACAAGTGCACCCGAAGTTGTCATTTCACTGGTCCTCATTTCGTCGATGGTGGGGCGCCACGCGTGGCGGACGAACCTTACGTATATCAAAGTTCGCGCTTGCGACCAGAAGTAACACACAAAACTCGAGCGTTCTCTGGTCCAGGTGACCATGCCAGTACGTGAAACGCCGTGAAACCGTGGGTATGGGCACCGAGGAGCCTCTGCGGCACCGAAGAATTGCTGGAGATGGGCGAGCATGAGATGCCAGCGCGGCGAGATGAGCGATAGCGTATTTCGAAACGGTATCGACGATCTCGCCGCTCGACTCGGACGCTCTCCAGCGACGCAGGCCTCAGGCTCCACTAGCTCCATCGTCCAGTGCCGACCCATCCGTCCAGTCTGTCACGGTGACGGTCCAGATGATGTGGGTGGCGGACCGCCGGGACGAAGAGGAGACTTGGCTGGAGGCAAGTGATGAGAGCGGTGCAATTGTGTTCATTTGGAATGATTGTGGGCTGTTGGTGGCGTCGGGGACAAGCTTCGAGGCGGGATCTTCTCACACGACGAGGTGCAGCGGCCCGGGTATGTGCAGTTTGTCTTTTGTCTTTGTCGGCGTGCAAATATCCTTACTGTATCACACATCGGATTCCTTGAAGCAAAATACCCGCTGAGACTCGAGGATACCAAGAAGATACGCTTCGCCGACTCTAGGGTGACATGGCAGTCGCACAGGAGATGGTGCTCGTAACTCCAGCCGAGAACACATGCAAAGAGCAGCGAAGCCGGAGAGGAGGAGACCATCGCAAGGGTACAAGTACACTTCCGTGGTACGTCCGTCAACCACGAACCTACCTGCCACATTCGGATGTCGGGATAGCAAGCTCCCAGGGTTATGTATAAGTTGTCCTCGGACAATGCTTGGCATCGGTCATGCGCTGAAGTGAACCGGGCTGCTAACTCACAGATAACTGGTTTGCCTCAAATTCCGCGAGTAAGTATCTTCGAACATGCGCCGCAAGTGACAAGACCATGCTACCGGTGTTGACGGTCCGCTTTGATCTTCCTGCTCGGCTTGTCATCTTGTCAAGACAAGGCTGTGTAAGTGGCTGATTGTTGTACATACGCGTCTCCGGTGTTTCCTACCCGTTGTGAGTGCAGCTCAACATACCCGTGTCCAGCCGCGGCCGGTATGCATCCTTCCTCGAACACGTTTCTCGCCTTATCGGCTTCTATCTTGCAATAGGCTGCACGACGACCGCAGCTGCGGCACGTACCCTCTCATATAGGCTGGTATGTGTGCATGGATGTATGTGGTAAGTGATCCGGGGTGGACGGATGTGCAAGACTGACGTGCGGTTGCTCTCAGGAAGCGCACCACGGCCGCCTCCCGGGGCCCATATCTGGACGAACATTCCCCGCTGCGACGCGCCCTTACGGCATTGCGGTCCCGAGCGGGGTCGATAGTCAATATGCCAGAGCCTAGCCCGCCCCGAAGACAAGACAGCCTTGATATCGGGCTCTTCCCACCTCCACCGTATTCAATGGGCAGCACACCGTGAGTGCGAACTTGTGTCTGTTATGACCCGAGCTTCTTCCGGGACTGAGTTTGTTTTCTCTGCAGCAAGCCGCGGCACTGCGGTCGGCACACCCGCACCGATCGATGAAGAAGGCCGTATGGACGGAGGTAGAAGGTAGGAAGCCAGTAATACTACGACGACATACATGCTGATCAGCTGCGGCTCAGCTCGGAGTCAATGTACGTGCTGCGTCTCTCGCTGGCCGGTGACTTCTAGTTTCGAACTGCGCCTTCATATAGCGACGAGGAGCGGGCGATCTTCAGATGTATCCGAATATACTTACGACGGCTTACAGGCAGCAATTGGCATCCATATCCAGAGTCTATCCAGGAAACGGTCAATACATAAGTGCAACCTTTCGGAAGGCCGCGGAAACGAAACAGCCTGTCCTCAGGGATTCCCGTCAACACCATGAAATACAAGGACCTGCCCACCAGTCCTGCGACGGCCGCCCTCCCAAAGGCCTGCGACAGATGTCAGAACCACGGAGACTCTGGACGGCCGTTCGCCCTACCCGGAAAGGCCCCTTCCATCTTCGCAAGCAGTGCGACAAGCTCCGCTGGGAAGCTGCGTCGGAGCCAAAGTCTATCACCCGCGCGGGATTCCTTCGCCGGCCACGCGCCCACTTGAAGCCCTTCGACCATGCAGCGGGGACGATTTTGGCTTGCACCACTCCTATCCGAGGGAGGGGATCTCGGGGAAGAAGCACGCGGCCGGTCCGCGTGCGGCCCCACGTTTTCGAGACAAGGACTGGAATCGCGCGGCGAACGGTAGAAGGGTCAGAAGCGCCATGCTGCGTGCCGCGTGTCTGCCTTCGTTTGTTCTTGGTTCGCAGTGCGCCGTTCCGGGACCGGAAACGCAGATGACCTTCTGAGGAGACAGGCAGTTAGGTGGATGGGTGCGCATATTGGGATTGGGGACAAGAGATTGCATGCTGGCGGTGGGCGATTGATAGCCTCTCGTCAAGGCTAGCTCAGGGTTAGTGCCGATGAGAGAACGATCTCATGCGTGCAGAGTTCCGAGCTAACTTATCCCATCCTTCAACAAGCTATCGTGCAGCAATCAGTGGTAACATGACAGCATGACAGCAGGCTTTCGACCGCTATATCACCGCTGTATACTTGCGACCAACATGTCCATCGACGAACGAGCGTTACACGGACCCCATTGGAAGCACACATGTGTAGTGCGTGCGTGACCTTCAGCTCTTTACAGCCCATCTTGCACACGGGTCGATGTTGTTTCCCCGCCGACACTCCTACGTTCACAGGAGTGTATTGTAAGTCGGGGCTTGTTTGCTGGTGGCGTCGCCCGCGTCAGCGGTCTCGGCCGTAGTCAACCACTCGGCGGCATTTCGCGTATGGCCGCCACTCTCAGAAAGAAACTTCCGAGCACACGCCACCACCAAGTACTTCGACGAGTTGCGTTCGACGGTGGGCCTCTGAGCGCTTGCACCGGTGGCATCTCGAGAGGTAAGCGGAGTGAGCGTGTTACCGGACAAAAATATCCCTACATCAGCGCAAGTGATCTTGTAATATCTCTTCACAACGGTGCGGGCAGCATACGCTCGACCTCGTCCTCAGACTCGTCATCGCTGTCCGGACCCCGTTCGGCATCCTCTCGTGTCAGAGCCTCGAGCTCCTCAAGGCCCCATCGGATCATGCTCTTCTTCATCTCGAGTTTCTTCACGGACTCCGCTAACCGGGCTAGCACATCGTCGCTGCGATTGAATCGGGTTAGCCTATCCACCCAGGCGAGTACGTGCGGCGCAACAATCACCTGGCATAGGCGAGCACCCAGACGCAGAAGTCGTCCACCCAAATCTTGCTATAGACGTAATACACGTCGTGGTGATCGAGGATGTCCTTGGCTTCCAGTAAGCACCGCGCCACGACCCGCTTGCCACGGGCTAGCAATGCAGCAACATCGGCCCGACATGCCTCTGCCAGTGCGAACGAGCGGTACAAGGGGAACGCAAGGGCGCGTCGGTAGCTTGCGGTGAATGTGGCCCCTAACTCGTCCGCAGTAAATGTCGACGGGTCTCCCGACTGGGTTTGATCGTAGGGCGGCGGGTCGAGCGCGGAGAACGCAGGTGTGAGAGAGGCAAGGGTCCAAGCGCTCTCGGGTGTCGGGTCGTGTTGGGTTGTGCGCATCTCATAGGCGTATGAGAATAGCAGCGTGAGGAGAGTGAGGTATAGTTGGTGTGTCTGCGCTGGCGTGGCCAGATCTGTGATTATAGAAGGTCAGAAGTACGTTGGGATCGCAGAAGCTGTGAACACGGGCGCGTACATTCTTTTCGAGGTAGGCGCAGCATGACAGCGTTCTCCTTCTCGGTGTATTGGAACTCGTCAGTCGAGGTCGCGTGTGGGTGCGACCAGGACACGAGTTCACGGATGTACTCGTCATCGGCGAAGTCCGCCCTACGTAACACGGCGTTGAGTGAACGAACCCCGGGCTGAATGAGCGGGCTTACATGTAGTGCTCTTCGTCCCATTTCTCCTCCTCGTGTTTGATACGCCTCTGGCGGCGCTCATCGGGCGGACAAGTCTCGGCATCGACGCCAAGCTCATTCACTTCGTTCTCGGTATGTTCGACATGGCTAAAATATCCAGAGTGCATGTCCAAGAACCCATACCGGTGTTCGGCGCTGGTATGTAGCTGCGGAAGTGGTTCTGGAACAGACTGAGGTAGTTGCCAGTCGTTTTCAGCGGCTAAAACCTTCCGTCAACTACGTTCTTCTCCGCAGGGTCCACTGCATACTGCACACCTTCGAGGATTTCGCGCTGTTCGAGAGTCAACTTTTGAGTGCGTTCAACGAGCTCGTCCGCATCAGCATCTTGTTCGGTTAGCTGCGAGTCCAGGACCTCGATCGTCGGTTGTGGGGGTGCATTTTTGAAAGGTCGCGGAGCAAGGAGCTTGGCGAGCAAGTCCAGGTCTTTGAATTCCTGACCGGGAACTTCTTTGGTGAGCGTGACGGTCAGATATCCGGTACTCGGATCGTAGACAGCAGACGAGGCGTCATCCTCCAGGAGCGGGTGCGAAAAGTTGAGGCGGAGAAAGTATGGGTTAATGTGCACGGTGAAGAGCGTCTCGTCCACATTGATCTCAACGTCCGACGCCTACTTCCGATCAACAGCATTCAGCACGAGCAAGAGAGACATTGATGGCTGCATACTCACTCGAACTGAGGGACAGTATATGGAGATGACCACCGACTTGTCGGTCTGCGAACACGAAAAGCGGGGGGTGATCATGGCGTTGAGTGAACTTGTATCGAAAGAGGCAAGCCTCAAAAGCGTCACTCAAACAAGTGCTCCGGCGCTCCGTCGTGGAACGTCCGAGATCCCAGATCTGACCAACTGCTCGTCTGCTCATCGTTCCGACACCGTCGCGGTGGGCAATTCGTAGACAGTGCGATTGTTATTGAGACCCTTCCGGAATCGGAGCTGAGATGAAGAGCCAACCGTGCCTCCGATCGTGGACAGTAACGCGGTGACTCATGAGGCGGGCATTCTCCGGTACATAGTATTGAACGATCTGACCCAGTGGACGTCTATAAATCCCTCCTCGCCTTCGACCACCACCTCCCTACTCCGTAACGACCCCGTCTCCATCCACTATGTCCGTGGACACGCAGGTCAAGCAGAGCTTCGTTGGGTATTCGTAACAGAATTTTGACTGTCTCTGGTCTTTCACAGAAACTCCCGGCGTTTCCACCGCTCTCGACCGTCGAGAACATTATCCTCAAGGAGAAGCGTGGAAACTGCGTCCCTGTATACGTCGAGCTTCCAGGAGACCTCCTCACGCCATGTGTGGCGTATCTGCGGATAGCGAAGGACTCGAAGTACAGCTTCCTGCTGGAGTCGGTAGTAGCGGGCGAGAACTTGGCACGATACAGCTTCATCGGAGCAGGTGCGTCCTCCTCTTGCCGCGTCCAAAACAATGTCTCACAACGTGCCGAAGACCCGTTCAAGATCATTCGGGTCGGTCCTAATGAAGAGAACCATGGGGACCCCATGGTGGCCTTGCAGAAGGAGCTCGGGGTGTACAGATACGTGAAGCTCCCCGAGGTGCCGACCTTCACTGGAGGGGCGATCGGGTACGTCGGGTACGATTCCATCCAACATTTCGAACCCAAGACTATGTGCCCGCTCGAGGACCCATTGCGCATCCCCGAGGCGATCTTCATGCTCGTCGATACCCTCCTCATATACGACCACCTCTACCAGAGCCTCAAGGTCGTCTCGCACGTCTTCTGCCCGGGGATGCTGGCCAGGTGAACCTATCCTTTATCTACCAGACGGCCGTGTCCAAAGCGCGGCGACTTGCGAAGCTCGTCATGAGCACGACGACCCCAGAAGTGTACCAGCAGCCGATCATACTGGGCAACGAAGCAGTCTCGAACGTCGGGAAGGAGGGGTACGAGACCTTCGTGCGGAAATTGAAGGAGCATATCGTCGCGGGAGACATCATCCAAGCCGTACCATCGCAGCGTCTGGCACGACCGACGAACTTACACCCGTTCAACGCCTACCGTCACCTACGACGTATCAACCCAAGCCCTTACATGTTCTACCTTGACTGTGGCCACCTTCAAATTGTCGGCGCGAGTCCGGAGACGCTGTGCAAGGTCGAGAAGAACAAGGTGTACAATCATGCCATCGCCGGGACGATTCACAGGGGACAGACTGTGGAAGGTACGTGGTCCTGCAACGACTCCGCGCCTCGGAGTTACTGACACGTTCATTATGCTGAATTCAGAGGACGAGCGGTTAGGGGCCGAACTGCTCAACTCAGAAAAGGACCGCGCAGAACATATCATGTTGGTCGACCTTGCACGGAACGACGTTAACCGCGTCTGCAAGCCGGAAACGGTGCACGTCGATCACCTTCTGAAGCTGGAGAAATTCAGTCATGTCATCCACTTGACCTCCCAAGTGTCTGGTATGCTGCGCGAGGGCAAGAACAGGTGAGCCGTCCGGCCAGCGGAAGAGACTGTCCCTCTGACTTATACAACCTGCAGGTTTGACGCGTTCCGATCCATCTTCCCTGCGGGCACGGTGTCTGGCGCACCGAAAATCAAGGCCATTGAGCTTATCTACGAGCTCGAGAAGCAGCGACGAGGCATTTACGCCGGCGCTGTGGGCCGTTTCGACTTCGCCGAGGATGAGATGGATACGTGCATCGCTATCCGCACAATGACGTTCAAGGACGGTATTGCATATCTCCAAGCAGGAGGCGGCATTGTCTTCGACAGCGTTGAGGAGGACGAGTATGTTGAGACCCTGAACAAGCTGAAGGGCAACATGAGGGCACTGGAAGTTGCTGAGCGTACGTCCGCCCTAGACCGGTCTTTTCCATACGACGCTGATATGGGTTTGCAGAATACTGGTACGACATCCAGAATGCGAAGAGTGTGCCGACATCATGATATTAGAAGACATAATGTATATAGCGATCTATGCCAGCTGGTTGTCCCTGAAACGCTGTTGTCTCCGAGCTGCTGCGCGTGCAACCGCTTTTGCCTGCTCCTCCTCATAGATAGCGACTCCCTCGCGGCCGGCCACACTGAGCAGGCCCGCGATGAGTTCTGCTGTCCGTGTGCTCTCGTCGTTTGCTGGAATGGGATACATGACGATTCGAGGATCAACGTTCGAGTCGACAATTCCGATTGTTGGTACGTGCTCGAGTGCGCATTCTCGGATGGCGTGGATGTTGGGGATGGGGTTGAGGAAGACCACAAGGTCAGGGATGACTTGCTCGTCACCAGCAACCTCTGGACCGAACATGTGCACCCTGTTCGTCAGAGTACCCGGTAACCAACGCTCGCCGACGTGGTAGCCGAACTTGCCCATACGCTCTGCCGCGAGGCGCACCGCAGGCCGGAGGTCCGACCGTGTGCCAACGAAGACAATGGAGCCGCCGCGAGCAGCGACCCCTCGTACGACTTGCGCGGCACGGCGAAGGAGGGGGAGAGTGTGGTCCAGGTCGATGATAGTGATGCCTGCACGGACACCATAGGCGTAGGGCACAAAGTTTGGGTTCATGAGCTTTTGTGAATGGCCAAAGTGAGCCCCGGAAGCGATGAGAGCGGAGAGGGTGATGTCGGAGGGTGCTACGGGTCGATGGAGGGGATGGTGGGGCTGGAAGGTGTTGTTCCGGGTCTGGGTCGAGCCATACTCGGAGAACGTGTCGACTACGAGGCTCGTCAGAGACTGGAGACAGCAGCTCGCATAGCGTGACACGCACTCAATGTCTGGTACTCTGCGCGCTTGAGCTGGAAGTTGGTCCAGTCGTCGGGTGTCTCGAGAGGCTTCTCCTCGACCCTCGCAAACGAGGAGTGCCGGACGTGTGCTGCCGCCGCCGTCGGGATGCGCACACGCCGAACGGAGCGTGCAGCGGAGGCGGCGAGGGAGCGGGGGAGGGAGGAGGCCATGGCGAGCGGAGGACGCGGTGGCGGCAAATGGCAAGTCGCGTTCCGGGCGCGCGTGGCAGTCGCTTACCTCAGCGGCCGCAATCGATTTTTTTCTCTCTTCTTGACCGCCCGTCTCTCAGCTTTGCCTCATCCTCCCATCTTCTCCTTCTCCCACTCCCTCACCCTTTCCCTTTCTACACAAAAATGGAGGACGTGTTCGACGGCGCTGTTGGCATCGATCTTGGTACCACCTACTCGTGAGTATATGCCGTGCTGCTTCGAAAGTACGCGCGGACCTAACGCGCCTGCAGCTGCGTCGGTGTCTGGCAAAACGACCGTGTCGAGATCATCGCCAATGACCGTACGTGCTCTTCCTTCTGTGCTCGCTATGCGTGCTCAAGTGTACGCTGCAGAGGGTAACCGGACCACTCCTTCCTACGTCGCGTTCTCTGCGGAGGAGCGTCTCATCGGCGATGCCGCCAAGAACCAGGCCGCGATGAACCCCAAGAACACGGTCTTCGATGCCAAGCGTCTCATTGGCCGGAGATACGAGTAAGTGAACTCATCCTTCGCTGTTGTGTGCGGCGTACCCATTTTCTACAACTTTTCAGCGATCCCGATGTCAAGAAGGATATGGCCCACTGGCCGTTCGAGGTCATCGAGAGGAATGGCTCTCCTCTCATCAAGGTCAACTACCTTGGCGAGGAGAAGACCTTCAGCCCCCAGGAAATCTCCTCCATGGTCCTCACCAAGATGAAGGAGATTTCTGAGGCCAAGCTCGGCAAGACCGTGAAGAAGGCTGTTGTGACGTGAGCAAATTTTGTCCCTTTGACGCGTGTACGGAGACTGACAGTTTGTTTAGCGTCCCGGCCTACTTCAACGACTCGCAACGTCTTGCGACCAAGGATGCTGGTGCCATCGCTGGTCTCGAGGTCCTCCGTATCATCAACGAGCCCACCGCTGCTGCCATTGCCTACGGTCTCGACCGCCAATCAAGCCAGGAGAAGAACGTCCTCATCTTCGATCTTGGTGGCGGAACCTTCGATGTCTCTCTCCTCAACATCACTGGTGGTGTCTTCGCTGTCAAGGCTACTGCTGGTGACACCCATTTGGGTGGTGAGGACTTCGACAACAACCTCCTTGAGCACTTCAAGAAGGAGTTCCAGAAGAAGACCGGCCACGACATCTCCGACGATGCTCGTGCCCTCCGTCGTCTCCGCAGTGCCTGCGAGCGCGCTAAGCGCACTCTCTCCAGCGTCGCTCAGACCACCGTTGAGGTCGACTCGCTCTACCAGGTACGAACACTTCATACCGTGACGAACCCGACAGTATGCTCAACCGTTTCTCCAGGGTGAGGACTTCTCGGCGAACATCACCCGTGCTCGTTTCGAGGAGATCAACGCCCCCCTCTTCAAGTCGACGCTTGACCCCGTCGAGCGCGTGCTCAAGGATGCGAAGATGCCCCGGGAGAAGGTCGACGATATCGTCCTTGTCGGCGGTTCCACGCGTATTCCCAAGGTTCAGTCCTTGGTCTCGGAGTACTTCGGTGGCCGTCAGCTCAACAAGTCCATCAACCCTGATGAGGCTGTTGCCTACGGTGCCGCCGTCCAGGCTGCCGTCCTCACCGGCCAGACCTCTGAGAAGACCGCCGACCTCCTCCTCCTCGATGTTGCCCCCCTCTCCCTCGGTGTCGCCATGCAGGGTGACATCTTCGGTGTCGTCGTCCCCCGTAACACCCCCATCCCCACCAACAAGTCTCGTGTCTTCACCACTGTTGAGGACAACCAGACCACTGTCACCTTCCCCGTGTACGAGGGCGAGCGTACGCAGTGCCGTGACAACCGTCTTCTCGGCGAGTTTGAGCTCACGGGCATTCCCCCCATGCCCCGTGGCCAGGCTGAGCTCGTCACCACCTTCGAGCTCGACGCGAACGGTCTGCTCAAGGTCACCGCGCAGGACCGCGCATCTGGCCGCAAGGCTCAGATCAGTACGTATTCCTTTCGAGATATCTCACTCTGCAGAGTTCTCACCATGTTTTTCTTCCTCTAGGCATCCAGAACTCCGTCGGCCGTCTCTCATCAGTAGAGATCGACCAGATGATCAAGGATGCTGAGCACTACAAGCAGGCGGACAAGGACTTCAGCGCACGGCACGAGGCGAAGGCCGACCTGGAGAGCTACATCCACCAGGTTGAGAACACCATCACCTCCCCCGAGATCGGCATGAAGATCAAGCGTCATGCTAAGGCGCAGGTCGAGGCTGAGCTCGCACGTGCCCTCGAGAAGTTGGAGATCGAGGACTCGTCGGCGGACGAGCTCCGCAAGGCGCAGCTGGGCATCAAGCGTGCGCTGCAAAAGGCGACCGCTGGCATGCGGTAGGGCCACCGACTTACGACCTGTCATGATGTAGATATATATGCGCCGGTGTAGGATGCGAGAGGGTGGAGTTCAGGTCCACATTCGTGCTTTCGTCTGGCATCGTCGCTGTTTATCTGTATGTTCCTTGCATCTTCTCTGTTGTTGTTCCATGCCCGTACGCACACGTCCATGCATCAATGAAGCTTTCCTTTCTGTAGCTCTAAGCTGTGGTGTGATCTATCGCCTCAACTTCCGCGATCCCGACGTCGATGTACTGTCGGGCCTTGGACGATGTACAAAGCAACATGCAACGAAAGCGACCATAATGCTACATACAGACTGACAAATGCTACGGTAGCAGTGTGCTAGGTCCCCCGGTCACGACTCAGATGCCATAGCTTTGTGCACTCGAAGCCCAACCTCCAGTATCCACAGTTCCTCGTCGGCGCCATCGCACAGTGCCTTGTCGGCCTCTGCGAAGGCCAAAGCGCATCGCGACTTCTGGCGTGCAGTCATTGTAGGGTGTAGCACGACGTGATCATGCAGCTGCAAACGCAAAGTCAGGGCTAGAGCAAGCCGGGCAGACGAATGGCTTACCTGAGATATAATCTGGGAGGCCGAGTATCCTTCTCGTATGATCTCTTTCACTTTCTGTCTGACCCCGTCAAAGCCCTTCGCCTTGGTCTTGCCCGAGTCGTCCATGTCAATGTCCATGCCATCGCCGCCAACCTGCTCGATCCCCAGGGCGCTGGCAAAGCCCACGACGACGGCATCTGGGACCACGCCCGCGATTTCCTGCACATCACGGGGAGTTATCGTGCTGGGAGGCGTGGTTGACATCGCGAGACGAGAAGCCGACTGCAGGTATGTAATTGCGCGGCGCAGGTCTCCGTGTGAGGTGGAAATGAGGGCTTGGATAGTCTCGGGGTTACGGGAACGTTCTCCGCGCTCGCGATTTGCTCGAGACGCATGGATGTGGACGTGGGATCGAGGGGCTTGAAACGAAACTTGGAACAACGTGAAGCGAGCGGTTCAATGATTCTGAACGAAGGTCACAAGTCAGAGGGTGCTACAGAAGGGGAGCGCACTGTATGGAGATAGGTAACTCACCGGGTCACGTAGTTGCATACGAGGCAGAATCGCGTTATTCGTGCGTACAACTCCATGATTCGGCGGAGAGCAGCTTGTGCATCTTGGGTCATAGAGTCGGCCTCGTCCAAAATAATGATCTTATATGGTGGACATGGGTAGATTTTGCCATCAGACGCGACGGCTTGTGCGCGAGGGGTTTGGCGGGCGAAGTTCTTGATCTTCTCACGTACAATGCTTATACCTCGTTCGTCCGAGGCGTTGAGCTCAAGAACTCGAGAGCGAAAGTTGTCCGGGCTGAGGACAAAATGAGACGCGGCGTGGCGAACTCGATCGCAAGTACACGCACCCGAAGAGTTGCCTTGATAGTGCCAGGATGGTGGATGTCTTGCCGGTTCCTGGTGGCCCATAGAACAGCATATGGGGCAGCTATGCGCATGTCAGTAGTGTGGTAAGCCAAAAGACAAATGAGCGCACGTTCGAGGAGGTGAGTGTCTTCTGTAAGACCGCCACTGTGTGCTCTTGCGCGGAGACATCGTCAATGGTTTTGGGCCGGCTAGACAATGGTCATCAGGGCAATGCTAACCTCAAAACATACCTCGGATGCTCACTATTTCTCCACCCATGGCTGGTGCGCGGGGTCGACCTGTTTCTGGGCAGCTTTCGGTGCGTGTGGCTTGAAGAAGGACATGGTCGGAGGCAAGGAGAGTCACAGACGCGGTGTAACGCGTCATGGGCGCGACACGTCACGGTGCGTCACTGAAAGAGCGAGGTGTGACGGAGCGCGTCGCTGTTCCCGACCACGTCCAGGACGCCTCGGCCATTGTCTTCCGCGACTTGCATGAAGACCCCGATGAGCGTCATGACCAACACGGACCTGAACAATGGTGTGTGCTGTCTCTCGAGCCTCTCTTCCCCGGCCCTCATGGTCGCACTGCGTAGTTGCCCCCTCGGAAGGCGTGCCCAACGGTGAGCAGGCAGGTGGTTACACGTGTCATTTGCTCACTACGCGTAGACAAACCAGACAGACCATCTTTGGTTGAAATTAAGAATGGCAAGCTCGTGATCAAACAGAAATCCCTCTCATTTGAGAAGATGTCGGAGACCATGCAAGGTGCGTAATATTATTCACGCGACCCCCGAGGTGGCGGACCCGAACACCCCAATCCAGAGATTGTCAAGTTCCGCGAAATGCTAGAGGAACGGTTGGCGTCGAAACAGCCTCCCCTGAACGCCATTCCTGAGGAGCACAAGCCGGTTATTGCGAAGCTTGTACACGAGAGGTGCGTGATAGCGTACATGCATACCTGGCTCTCGTGCGATGTAATCACCATGTTCTACACGCTATAGCGACAAGACACTGCAGGCACTGTCCAAGCATTTACAGCAGGCGTTGACTCCGGCTGTAGACGAAGACGAGGAGGAAGACGGAAATACACCGGCGATCCTCCCGCTTGAGACAGTGGAAGAAGCAATCAAAGCTGTTGCGAAGCGTGTCAACTATGGCCTTGATAACCCAGGGGAGGCTGGAAAGGTTCCCGCTGCGTGGTTGATTTGGCGGTGGGAGGTTTCCGACAACTATCGAGATTGGCTGCCCAAGACTGCAAGAGAGAAGGCGGACAATAGGTTCAGAGAGAGGCAACAGGTGCGTTATTTGTGCTTTGAGGTCGTGTGTTCATGGGACCCATTCACGGCCAGGCGAAGAGCGACGTGAGAGCACTATTCGAGTCCCTCCCAGAAGACGAACGAGCAACTATTCTGGGCAGCAAGGGCAATGCCAAACTTCCTGCCAAAGCGAAGAATGGGACGACGGGTATACCCGGGACGGCCGTTATAGATCTGAGAGACTCGAAACCCTCCACTGTCGCTTCTGAGCCGACCACTTCCAACAAGGCTTCAGCCAAGGAAACCTCACAACCACCTGAGAACGAGGTTAGTCTCACCAGGATTCTGATTTAGCGTCAGCCTTGACGTCAGGGCCTTAGGAGAATGCTTCAGAGACGACGGAGAAGAAGTCTGTTGGGCGACCGAAGAAACCCTTGGACCCCGAGAAAGCTGCTGAGAAGGCCGCAAAGGTATTTTGACACTTGATTCTTCGATCCACGTTCCTGACCGCTGACGTGCTTCATAGGAGAAGGAACGTCTGGAGAAGCAGGCTGCGAAGGCTGAGCGCGAGAAGAAAGCGCAGGAAGCGCAGGCCAAGTCACGCTCCATCATGGCAAACTTCTTCGGCAAGGCCAAGCCCTCTGCAACCGCGTCCCCATCCAAGATCAAGACGGCGAAGGAAAGTGAGACAGGTTCCCCCGGACCTGTACCGTTGCAGTCCGATTTCCATCGCACATTCCGGCCATTTGCCTTGAAGAAGGATGCTGAGCTCGCTCCTGTAAATTGGTTCCGGGTACGCAGTCGACGGCGACGACATGCCAGTCGCATTGAAGGAAACGTTATCATCATTGACGACGATGAGGAGGAGGATCAGGCATTGGCTGGGGAGCCGGAAGATGTGGAGATGGTGGATGCACAGCCGACAAGTGCTCAGAGTGAGTTGCTCGATATCCCCTGCATATATTGCTGCATCTAACCCGGCTTCCAGGTGGACTGCAAGCCATATTGGCTCGACTTCCGCCGGGACTTAATCCGCCCCGCCGGCCACGACAGCCTACAGGATTCAAGACATACAATCCACTGTCGGTACGTGGACTGATGTCTCAGCTGACTGAGGCCGAGGTCGCGGGCGACGACTCGGAAGTGCGTCGGCTGCTTGCCATTCTGCGGGACCGTCGGTCAATACCGGCAAAGGTGCTGTCTTTCCACGAGGATGCACGTCCAGGTTACTTCGGCACATTCACGCGAAACTCACGCGAAATCGGACCTCGCGCCCCCTTCGCCAAGGACCCCGTTCAAGTCGACTATACTTACGACTCAGGCGAGGAATGGGCAGAGGAGGATGCGGGCGACGCCGACGACGTCGTAGAGGACGCCGAGGACGAGGGTGATGGGGAGGACGAGCCGGACTCCGATCTTGACAGCTGGCTGGTAGACGACGACGACATCGAGGATCCCGGAACGCCAATCGAGGATCGGATGGGCTCGCCTGGCTTCCCGGACATTGACCTGCCTCCGCTTGGGAAAGCTGGGAAGCGGAAAGCCAAAGAGGAGAAGGAGAAGAGCAGCTCCGGGAAGAAGCGGCGAGTGGTCGTGCCTCTGGTACCGTTTACGAAAGGCCCGGAGTGGGAGACGCACATCGGGCGGTGCACGTACGAGCCGTTCAAGGCGTACCGCATACAACTGTTTAATGGTATGTTCTCGTACTTATCGAAGTCCCTCCGTTGCTCATGCACCTTGACGTCCTAGATACGCCATTCCCAATCGACCCATTCAAGTTCGTCTCGCAGCTCGTAGAGCAGCAGGCTCCTGCTTCGGGCTCGGGACAGAGCAACAAGCAGACCGTGGACGGCTTCGCCATCCCTGCGCTGCCTTCACATCTCGCCAAGGGGTCTCCGACGCCGCACCACAGCCTTCTGACGCCTAGCTCGAGCTCGAGTTCGAGTTCGAACTTGACTGCGTCCCCAGGTCCAAATGCTAAACGCGGCGCGCCTGCCCCGAAGAATCCGTTCCCGGAGGCGCACCTTCCACATTTGCTTGCGCGCATAGACGCGCTCGGGACGAGCAGCCTGCAATGCATCGTGGAGACAGTGCATCGTGAATTGCAGGGACATAAGGTGAAGAAGAACGCGATTGAGGCGAAGGTGCGAGAGGTGGGCGAGAAGTGTAAGGAGAAGAAAGTTTGGGTTGTAAAGCCGGATGTGCGGGTAAGTCTCCAATTGCTATGTCGCCGCGACTTTGGACTGACTGCAATCGTGGTTGGAAAGGCGCAGCAGACTTTGTCGTGAGCTCGCCCGCACCCTTCGCTTCTACAGTTTCTGCCGACAGGCCTGCATTCCCATCGAGTTCCGCGTTGCAATGTATCGTGTAGTATATATCCCTGTTCTGTTATACATGTCCTATGGATACGCTTGAAGATACATGATGGAGAGAAAAGCAGAAGATAATACATAGGGCGATCGCGTGAGTAGCTACCCGCAGGGATTACGAAGTGGCGAGCTTCCACAACAAGCTCGTATACTCCGCGTCTGACTTGCTGCGGTCGAATGTGACGCGATGAACGTCTCCGGACTCTGCTCCTGTAAGTGCGACTTGGGTGAGCGAGTGTACTCAAAGCACCATCGGTGACTCACGAATAAGGATCTTCAACATTTGGCCGTCCTTGTCCATGACAGGCTCAAATCCGAGGCCCTTGTACATGGCTAGTCGTAGTCTGTGTGACGGCAACGTCAAGCGGGGGAGGGGGAGGGGGACCGTTGAATCGCGAACAATGTTGCAGGTCGAAGGAGTACTCACGCGGTGGCATCGAGGTCATGCTCTGCAGCTGGGTCCGACATCTCCAACGCCCTTGTCTCCTCCTTTAATCTGGTAAGCTCGGCCTCTTTTCCTGCAAGCGCGCCCTCCGCGTCGTTAATGGCTTTCGCGAGCGAGAGCCTTGTGGCGTCAAGGTCGTTCATCTGCGCAACGTGTTCTTCCGCAGAGGGGATTGTAGGCGGACGGGCAGCAGATATCCGTGCGGCTTCGAGCACCTTGGCAAGTTCTATTGCATATGGGGCATGTAGAGTATGTGTTTCCGATAGGATAGCGGGGTAATGGGGATGAGCAGTGGGTCGATAACGAATGACCGACCACTCACGCTTTAGCTTCACATGTGCCTCGTGCAGCTCCCTCTGTCGCGTCTCATGCGTAATTGCCATTCTCTCCTCCGCCGCCGCGATAGTGAGATAGTCATCTTCGGGGTCGATGATAGGGACCATCTCCCTTATAGCTTTCCTAGCAAAGCCAAGGTTAAATGACGATTTGGCGGGGTACAAGCTGAGCGTACACAGCGTCCTTGACGTTGATTGACATCTTGTACCCGATTCGCTTGGTTGGAGACAGGCTCGGAAGGTGGAGGTCGGGAGGTACTACGGCGTCGCGTCGCGACCAGAGACACAGCTGTGACGCATTTAAACCACGATCACATGATAAATGTCACACCCGCTCGTCTGTATTTAGCAAGTTAGAAGTAAGCTGATTATTGTGACTCTCAGAGGTACGTTGTATCTAAAAATGTCGTGTATCATACATCCTCTGCAAGCCACAACGGCGAACTACTGCCGGTGGATGCAACGCAGTAGCAAGAGCGAACACCGACTGTGGAAGCGCCGAGGGAGTGATAGCGGCTCTTGCGGAGCACATCTATCAAGCAATACTTGGTATAGAGTTACCCGGAAGATGTTGTGGACGAGACGCCCCTATCGATGCGATTCAGACCGTCGTTCTTTTTGCTACACGCGCTGGCTAAGAGTAAGTAGGTACTTGCGCGGCGCGAAGAGCGAGTGACAGACGACTTACCAAACTGCTCAGGTACCGAGTCCGCCAGCGTACATGACCGGCCTGAACGATGCGGGGCTACCGCAGCTACCGTCGTACCGATACATTGTGCAATAACCCTTGACGACGACAGTAAGCAGGACCATATGATGAAGAGACCGGAATCGGAAAGGGCAGAGGTGCATCGTCTAACTCACCTATGCGCACATTGAGGACGGACATTTTGAACCTTCCGGAGCACCGACAGACCGTGAAGAGTCTCGAAATGTGGCGTGGCTCTTGAGCTTGAATGACGCTAGCCGCTAGCCGCAGCACGCCAAGCATCGTGTTTTAGTCGGCTCGTGTGGGAGGGGAGGCAGAGATGAGGTAGCTAGTGCCGTGATGATGATGAGTCGCCAGCCTCGAACTCCCTCAGGCGTCTCACAACCCGTCCCATTTGAGGCCATGTGCCTATTCAATTTGCGTATCGCTGATGAAAATAACGACCGACACTTGCCCGTACTTATCAGCAGTTTGAATTGTCGCTTCCTGAGGTTCAGAAGACATACGATGACTCGCAGGTGCCCACAGTATGAAAGTATTCCCAGCGGTACAAGCCCTGCCTTGCACAGGAGCCTTCTCCCGTATATTGTCCAGGCAAAGCATCAGCCTCACTGAGGATGAATGGCTCTCCCTAACTAATGTGTTGACTGCCAGACTGTCAGACTGTCAGCAGCATACGTGCGCGGCCGGTATCATTGAGGAATTGCTTTCGAGTCGCTGTGGGTTCCTTGACGGAGAGGCTAGGCAGCCGTTGCATACTACGGCTTTACGTGAAGGATCCAAGATGGACGTCCGGGCATAGTGGGCACGCAAGGGTATGAGAGACGACGTGGACGGGACGGAGTTGGAAGCGCCGGCATCGAACTGTGGCCAAGTTGGTCTAGCCGCCCGACCAAGTTCGTGAATCAACAGTAAGTAACGTAATGTTGTGTACCGTCTACAACCTCCCATTCCCTCCTCCCGTGAGACTTGATCCTCGTACCACGTCAGCTCTTTCAGTATCGACCGCTGTGCTCTTGTCTTAACTGGGAATTCCTCGCAGTACTGGGAAAAGGAAACACCTCAGGTCGAGCACACCCAACGGCCGTCGGCGACGGCGGGAGCAAGAGTAGCTGTGACGATGGAAGTATACTTACTCGGCCCGTCGCGGGAGCGGTGTTCAGGTTCGAATAGAGGTACGCCCTATAGTAACCATCAATATCGGACTTTCCCGCTCACATGCATCCGCCGTTCGGAGCAGGCCAGTCTCACTCGGAAGCACTTATACATACATTACACACTCCCGAACTCACTCCCGCTGTTGACAAGCAACTGCTGGAGCCCGGTGTGATTCTTCAGCAGGGTCCGAGCCTAGCTTCAGGTATGCCTGGAAAAACGGCTCCGCCTCATTCTAGCAATGCATCCTCCCCAGCGGGAATTGCGTCGTTGCGAAGACACTCATTCGACGACCCCATTCCCTTAACAGGGGCTCGAGCTCAAGAGGCGTGAATTGTGGAGAGCATGTAAGCGAGCACGCAAGCCTGAATTATAGTATCTCCTGCCTCAACGATCGTGCATTGGGTCAACGGGGGATGGGTACATGGGTCGAGTAGCATATGAAGTGTCGGACTCGGGTAAGCAATGGAATTACTGAGTCAAACATCGAGTCGCGGGGAATCAGACGGTATATGTAGTAGGATGCCTGCCGCCATGTCAAGGTTAATTGATTATCGAAGTAGACGACGGAGGAATAGCGCACCAAGAAGTACTTGTTTACCTACGAGGGCGGATTTTCAGGCCTCAGGAGAAGGCGCGAAACATATTAACCAGTGGCGGCTGGGGCTGTGCGGATTCAAGCTAGCCGGGGTGGAACTGGAGGCGTCGTCGGCGGCGGACCGATCAAGAGCGACGGACGGCGGAGCTAGCACACTATCATTAGGCTCAGCGACGGGGATTACTGAGCCAGGATGGTGGATGGGTATCAACGGAAGGGGGATGCATGAGCACTGGGAATACATGAGAAGCAAGAGGACTGACTGGGGACTGTGCTCAGTCTAGCAGCACTCAACACGGGAACGAAGGGCTCCGCCGCAGTGACAGGTCCTACGTCAGCTTGAACGCCCTCGAAGGTGTCCGCAACAGTCAAGGGTCCGGCGTGTTCATGCATATCTTCGGGGGCTTCCGTCGTGCTTGTGGAATCAGGGTTCGCATCTGCACCGGCCTGGGGCTCGTCGGCGGTGTTGACTTCGCGTACGCAAAGATACGAAAGCATCCCACATGTCAGCATTCATATGTGACATGAGTGCGCAGGACACCGTGACGATTACCTGTGGCGAACGAGCAGATGTAGCCGAAACTCACACACACGGAGCAGCCGCCACCCTGCCGATTCCCGTCGCATCGCACCTTCGCGTTTTTACTCATGACGTCGTCCACAGCTGCCAGGTAGACATCGCCCGACAACGTCGCCACTGGGGATAGGACGCCGTTCTGTTCATCGTCCGTGGGAGCTGAGCTCGAAGGCACGGTGGAGGCACGGGCTACAGTGTGAGCCTGGTTGGCGGCAGGGCCCTCGTCTATGCATAGACGGGAAGGCATCATCATGACTGTATGTCAGCAACCGCCTCTGACACGAGCGTCCTAAGGAAACCCTCACCGACGACAAATGAACAATCAACGTTGAGGTCAACACACCTCGAGCAGGCTGGGCCCTGTCCGCTCTCCTCACAGCGTAACTTGTCTCGCTTGCTGCGAGAATGGTCAGTGCTGAGTACTACTGGACAAGAGAGTAGCTCAGGCTCACCACAATGCACACGCCTTCTTGCAACGTTTCCTGCCTGGCGCTGGCCGGACACAAGGCCGCTCCTTGGCGGCGCATTCCTTGCATGCCTCCTGGCCAAGGACGTCCTCGCATTTGACTAAACCAATATGGAGATCGTCGGCATCAGAGACAAAGTTTGGCCGACAGACTCGGTGAGACGCACGTTTACGCCGCGAGCAGCCGGTACACGCAGCCTTCCCGCCGGGAGCCATTGCGAGTGGAAGGCAAGCCAGCGAGAGAGAGGGAGGAAGTGAGGGGTATGAGAGAGCTCGGTCTTGACGTGGAGGGCTTAAATACTCCTGAGAAGGGGGGGGGGGGGTGACGAACGAGGTGGCAGCAAATTCTGCGGCAAACAAACCTTTTGCGGCGATTACGGCTCTGACCGGATCTGCGGGTGACCAACTCGGCCAAGCGTCCTACCAAATGGGCGAACGTATCTTGCGGAATCTAGTCTGTGTACATTGCGCTATCAGCGCCGGGGTTCTCTTGACATGGCACATTCATGCGCCGTTTCTTCTGAAGGAACCGATCGCGCGGGACCCAGGGTCCAAGGGCGTCTTCTTCGCCCTTCTTTGGACCGCCGCAACTGGTGCCATACGGGAGCGAGGCTGCACAGGGACCTCCGTGATTGCGGCGCTTCCCGACGTTCCGGCGAGGTGAATATGTGGCATTTCTTTTGAGAACAATAATACAGGCGCTACGCAGGAGGCGATGTCGCCTGCATCGCATCGTACTGGATGAATTGCTGGGTCTGCTTCATTGTACTCGAATAGACAGAGGGAGCGTGGGCTCCCGCAGAAAATTGCATTGTAAGGGCATTGAGTAGCCTCGCTACAGCGTCGACGAGACGACCCTGACATACAGTCCATGTGTCAGTACGCTCGTTGTCCGGCCAGGTTGAGAGGAGCCTCGATCGAATATGGTGATTGCGCTGCAGCAGCTGTACGTCATTTTAGCATGACGGGTATAGAGAGAGCATCGGAGCACCCGAAAAACTGGTCGGACCGTCCACAATCATTACGTGGGTGTGGAGGATGAACATGAAACGCGTCGTGCCAGAAACACTTACGTCTCGTTGCGGGGTTGGCAGCGCGCTGCAACGCGCCGAGGTCGACTCCGCGACTTTGTATCGGCGGCATCGCGGCTCTCGGCGGCACTCACGGACGAGAAGTTGAGAAGGGACGCCATAGCCACGTACCGTTTGGCCATACTCGGTGTCTCAGACACACCACATGTTCGGATCTGGCGGCAAGCCTCCGCCGGTCCCTCCAGGCTCCATCAGTAACCTCCGCCTCGATCCTGTGGCTTGCATAAGTGTATCTGGATCTTGCTCTCGCGCCGCGACCTCGAGCTGAGTGCGCACTGTGTGCTCGACCAGGGACACTTTGGCCATTTGCCCGACGGTGCTTCTGCCCGGGACCTGTTCGCTTTGCACGTCAACTGTCAGCATAATCGAGGTCCAAAACAGAAGATCGCTCTGCAACTGCGTTGAATGGCCACTGATGGGGAGGCCAGCCTGTGCTAAAGATATCCGCCGAAAGGATGATATGAACGGTGAGAAGTCGAGCTGCAGGA
Organism: Lentinus brumalis; assembly: GCA_001792895.1. Taxonomy (NCBI): domain Eukaryota; kingdom Fungi; phylum Basidiomycota; class Agaricomycetes; order Polyporales; family Polyporaceae; genus Lentinus; species Lentinus brumalis. The sequence goes on from MARA01000004.1 coordinate 2,312,213, forward strand.
AGCAGGAAGGGCAGGCCGTCAATATATCAATGAATGGAAGGCATCCCATTGTGTGGAGGAGACAATAGGAGCACGGCGTCGTGCCTCCTGAGAGGACAATGGGAGATGCGAAGCAACTGGCGATCCGAGTGACGAGGGACGAGTAAGGGGCAGCTCAGGTCGCGCCTCGGTCGTCTCAGGCGTGGCCCCAACTGACGTCCCCGCCTACTTACCCGGAAGCCGTCAGGTTAGGCGTGGAGGGTCCCGTATTGTCGCCGCTCACTCATCACTCCGAGCACGCTGCGTGTGTCTTGCAACAGACGGGCGGTGGATCGATTGTGCCAGTGACTCAGATTCTGCCGGGACAATCCGCGACATGGGTGAGAAGGGACCATGTAGAGTTCCCAACGGGCGCGCAATCCCCGCAAAAAGAAGGCAGAGTCATCCTATCCAACGTCGAGCACCTGACGCCGTGTATGTCATGCGTACCTTTTCCTTCACCGCGCCGCCCGTGAGCGTTCCTGGCTGCGCTCACTCTTCTGGGCTATCTGTCGGAACAAGAAGGAGGGCCTTCGATAGCCACGGCGGCTCGGGCTGGGGCTGAATGTGAAGGATTGCACGCAGCCAATGAAATTCGTCAGCCGTACCAGCTGCATAACGACGAGGTACTCACACGCCTGCGTTCTGTAGCCTCCTCCCACCGTCCGACAGCTTCCGAAGTTCCGAAGCACTTCGGCAACCGTTTCTCGCGAGGACTTGGGTATGGGTATATTGACCACGTATATGATACAGGGCATTGACGGATGAGGAGACGAGTTGATTCTCGTGCCGGCGAGCGAGTCCAGGGACTAAGTAGTGGAGGTCAAAGGGCAAGCACGCCAAAGATCACGCTCAAGACGGGCGGGCGGGCGCACTGCCCGCGAAAGTCGGAGTCGATACAGACGTCCACCACGTGGCTCGGCTGATCGGGGTTTCTTAGACGCGCTTCGCCTGTTGTCCTCTGTCCGCGTTCTCATCAGAATCATACTGGGACCCTCATGCTGGCTGAGTATTTACTCCAGATCCGTTATACAGGAGATCCTGTTCATCGAAGTGGTTACTGATGCTCCAGGTGAGAGTCTCCCATATCACACCGTGTACCTGTGTCATTGACTTGTCACACACTGGCATCCTCGAGTAGACTGAGAGTGCACACTGTAGATTCCAGAGGCATGGACATGCATGGGACATTGCAAGGAGATCTTTCATTTCTTGGCTTTTGGGCCTAAGCGCCCTCGAAAGCAAAGGAAATGATAGACCTCCCAAGGATTTCCCATGCATGTCCTGGCCTTTAATACCTGGGCATGTACGTCGTGCGCAGTTGCCAGTTTGGTCCTCGAACTTCAAGTTGTTCATTGGTGCGTGGGCAAGGACAGCTATACACCATGAGCGGCGCCCATTGGAGGTCCTGTCGCGGTCAGTTCCAAATGCTTCGATTCATCGCGCCAAATATTACTGGCTTCTAGGCCCGTACTTGACGTCGTTGCCCTAGATCCGCTACAACCAAATATGATCTGGGCCCAAAATCCGCCTTCCGAACTTCTAACAGCGCAAGAGGGTCCAAGATGCTGTGATCCCCCTCAGGGTTCTGGCAGTGGTACGACACTCGGTCGTGACTGCTGATGAACTCGGGCAGAAGGACACACCACCCACATACACCGCGTGCTACGCGATTGGGCGAAGGTCCGCAGCAAGCCCAGAGACCCCGACCAGGCAGTACCATGGTGGTGTGAGTCACATCGCGCTGAACAGGCAATCCGTATACCGTCGTGTACTCTGTTGGTGAATTCTTTTACGTGTACCTCCCTCATCGCGCCTTCTCGCGCCAAATATAACCCGACGCGTTCCTCGAATGCCCGCCTTTCTGAATGCAGTGGCCAGGCCCAGCCGCCACTCGAGCCTGCGCGCGGGAGTCGCTAGACGCGGCTTTCTACGAAGCACCCGATGCAGTGCGATGCACATCGCGCTGGAGTCCGTAAGCGAGAGCGAGGTTAGCCTATGTCGTTGTTCGTCGGCAGCCCGAACCTGCGCAGCAGCATTCCAGGCGGCCAAGCACAAGGGAACAACGTTCAAGCATCAAAGTCTGTGGGCGTTCGATCGGTCACGAGTACTTGACGCCGCCGGAAACGCACATGTACGGACCGAGCCCGCGGACGGGGCAAGAACAATGCTCTGAGAGGCAGCCGTGTATGGTTGTGTCTTTGTCAGGCGGGCACGCTGCGCCAATCTTGATGCGCTTCAAGCGATCGACGAGCATCAGCGCACATCGATCGTCGCGGAGCTATCAACACAGAGAACAATGGAAAACAATGACCAGGATGGCAGGACAATTAGATCAACACAAAATGGACGGGAGCAAACACGGTAACATATGTATGTATAGCTACAACGGGCAAAGCGAGGACTATTACTGACTAGTTATGTAGAACGACGGCGGAGTGGTGGGTGCTGGTGCAATACAGCGAGAACTACTGTAGAAGGGACGTGTGGGCCAGCCAGATGAGGGCGTGTATGTAACCATGAACTATCCAAAGACGAACGGAGTATGATAGAAAATGAAAGAACGAGCCTAGCGCGAGTCGTCGGAAAGAACGACCGACCAGTAGTCGGACCTGGGGCTGCTAGCCACCGACGGCGGTGTCCCAGGAGTGTCGTACGCGTTCATGCTCGTGTCGAGCTGCAGGCGTGGCTGCGCTCCTGGGATGTGCGGGCGGGCAGGTTCATCCCCTGGAGAGTCGGAGTTGGCAGGCGCTTAAATAGGCTACGTCGAGCAGGAGCCACGTACCAGGGTTGAGGACGACGGCCGCGTTGGACGGGCCCGCGATGGGTGGAGGTGTGTATGCCGGGCTTGCTTCTGTGGGAATACGATCGGGCGTGCATGAAATCGCGAAGAAAGCCTGAAGTGAGTCGTCGAGCAGGCGAGATGAACGAAGCACGTACCTGTGTGGAGGGGAGCATCATTAGCAGCCTGCTCAGCGCCGTCTCGCCCGGCCGATTGCGTCCGGACATGTCCGCAGCGGATCTTGGCGTCGCGACTGTGGACAACATAGTCAGCGATACCGTCAACAGCGAGCTTGTCGAGGGACCTACCACTGCCGGCATGCGCGTCCAGCTCGCTCGGGGGCCACACGCACTCGTGTTTCTTCTCGATACACTTGGTGCACGGTCCTCGCGGGTCCGTGGAGGACCTTGTGCATTTGGCTGAAACATGCAGTGAGAACGCGTTCGCGAAGAGCACGGCTAGATGCACGTACTTTTGTTGGAGGCACACCTCGCACACGCAGCCTCGCCGCGTGAGTGCTTGGGCTGGCTGCGCGGGCCGCGCCGCTTGATGATCTTGGACACGGCCTTCATGGCACACGGGAGGGAGGGCGAGGGGAGGGAGGCCGCTCGAGAAGCCGGCGGGGACTTGGGCTATATGGCGTCCATGATGTGGGGACCGCAAAAGAAATAACGTCGCGGCTGGATGAGGGCACTGCCTTTCTGAGGCGCTACTCGCTTCTGAATTGCCTTCCAGGGCCCGGAATTGATGTGCGACGAGGAGGTGGGAACATAGAGAGTCGAATGACGGAACGGGATGGACATCCGAGGACAGGGCCTCCGCTCACCTGGGACGCGCGTCCTGCAATTAGCGAGATTGCCCAAGTCCCCGCCTGCATAGAGTTCGGACCCTCGACGGAGCTCGCGCGACGCCTGCGTGCAGCCTATGGGCTCGCTGGAAAACGCCGTGCGCGGTCGCCGACAGAGCGAGAACCCGGACACGAGACCCGGGAAATGAGGACAGTGATTGAGGACAGCAGTGGCGTGCCGGCCGCACTAGCGGCACCTGTTGCTGTCAGTACTTTGACCGAATCCGCTACCCGACCCCCCTGCGCAGTCATGGCCCGGGGACGATGTCAAGTCGCCGTCGCCAACGAGCCTCTCGCCACCGAACCCGGCGAGCCATCGCGAGCCCTGTCGCCACCGACCCAAGCGGTGTCCGACTCCTTGCAAATCGGCTCTCGCCTGCATGCCCAGGCTCCCCCAACGCGCCCCATTGCCGGCGGAGACGTCGTCGGGCTCCTAACAATTAGCAAACGATGAGGTACCGAGTACGCCATGACTCGCGCATACAGCGGCATGCGCGCCCGGCTGCGGCGGGGTCGAGGGCTGCCATCGGGGCGGGGACGACATCTCGCACGCGGGCATGTTGGCGGCCTTCTTTGTCACGACCTGTCAAGATGAGATCCCGCCGCCGCAGCACAATCTACGCGAGGGCTCGTGGTGCTAGTAGGCGGACGCTGGGAGACGTGGAATTGAAACGCAGGAGACGGGGGCAGATCCCGGCAATGCGCAGAGAGCTAAAAAGATGGAAAACAATGGAGATTCTCACCACGCTGGTGCGTCCCTGGTTGCGACGCCCACTATGACCGTGTCCTTTGATGTGAGGCGAGCGCGAGGGCGGAGGGGGTACCAGGAGGGGGACGCCATCATGTGTCAGTCTGCGAGCAGACGCGCTTCGCGATGGTAGGCCGCTTCTTCGCTGCGTGGCATCAACGAATATGCCACAGCGCAGCACATACCTGGCTTCGCTGGCGTCTCTGCGGACAACCAGAGAGCTGTCAACTGGGCCCGGTCTGCATCGGTGCGGGCATGCAGCAAGCAGTGGAGGGTCGGGAGTTTGTCCTACCTGTGCGGACCATCGAGCACGTACCTGTCGAGCTTGCTCGTTGCCAATCCCAGCACGAGGACCTGCGCGTGCTTCCGAGCCTTCCCAGACAACGTTGCTATTAGCTTGTTTGTCGGGCTACGCCACCAAGGTGATCACGTCACCGGAAGCGTCCCGAAGTCGAAGACTGGCGGCGAAGGTAGTGCGCGAGTCACGGTTGTACGTGAGCCCTATTAAGACCTGCGAAGACCTGTTCAGAGCACACGTAGCACACACGGGACGCTCCACAGTGCGACCAGCAGGACAGGGACATCACAGGCCCCAGCGACGAGACGCACTATGTCCGAACACGTGTCGCGCGAGAGGCTGGTGGAGAGCAGCGCGTCGTCGTCGTGTCAGGGTCGGCGGGAGGCTCAGGGCGGGCGCACACGGCAGCAGCAGCTCCTCGCGGCCTTCCGGACGAGCTGGGAGTGCCAGCGCAGACGAACAGGCACACAAACGTGGCTGGAGAAGGCGGGCGTGGGGGCGAGCGTGGCCGCCAGAAGACTCGGGCGGCTCGAGGCTGAATGGGGCTGCTCGCGTGGTGCCCAGCACTGCTGCACACACGCACGACGCGATCGCCCTGCCTCCCACACATCGCTCTCTGGTGACATGCGCAATCTAAGTTCATCTCGCCTCTGCGCCCCAGCTCCGCGAACAGCTCCCATGCCGCCGGCAGTGTCTTCTTCGTCCGCCGAGGGACGGGCGAGGGGCCTTACCTGCCCCATATGCTCTTCCTTTGTGCTTTGCAATCCCGAACTCAATGTCCCTCCTCGTCGGGAGGCGCAACGTGTGGTCGTCCGTCCCAACCAACATTCGTCCCTATGCCGTCCTGATCACAGCCGGCACGCCTCACGGACGTGCTTCTGCAATATTTCGCCCGGATCGCGTTCATTCTACGGTGGGAAACGCGAGCGGTCACACTGACACCCGCCGCCACGCGGATCCGCACACGGAGATGAGCGCGACCCCGTCCAAGCTTTCCTGAACGAGTTAGAGTCCCTAAATCCATATACAGGGTACAGACTAGTCGGAGTCCCCGCGTCACCGACCGACCGCCCCGACCGCAACAGAGTGATCTTCTCAACCAAGACGTACGACACCCCCATCGAGCGAGCCCCCACAGGCCTAATTGAGTACGACGTCGAAGAAGCGTCCCCGGGAGGGGGACGCCACCCCGTCCGACGACGGGCTTGACGGCGGCGGGCTGTCTATCACGCGATGCGAGGCGTCAGCGTCGCGTACATCATCCGTCAACAGTGCATCCGCTTACCCCCGCCAGGCAGCGTGCAGACTGCACCGGTGCGGACGCAGTGCAAGCACGGGCCGTTCCCAGACCACTCGCAGCCCAAGTGGGCCTTTTTACTGCGGGGCCGACAGAGTCAGCGTCGCTCGGACGGTAGTCTGAAAGGGAAGCAGGCGGCTTGTACATACCAGTTCTCGCAGGGGCCGTTCTGCGAGGTTGCGCCGTGTGTACGCCGCACGCACGCGGTGTCCCTCCTCGTACACTCCTCGCAACTTGTTGCGCCATCCGGGAAGATGCACTTCACTGTATCGACGGCGGTCGTCAGCGTGAATCTGAGAGGCGATGGCATCGGAAGAAACGAACCTTTACGATACGAGCACTCACGGCAAGCTTTGCCCTTCGCCATGCCGCAGGAGTGAGTAGAGTAGAATAAGTAGAACGAAGGGAATGCCAGTCGAGGCCAGCCAAGGACCTTGTCCCCAGGACGGGAGGGAGGATGGTGAGCTGGGGGGAAATGCGTCCGTGCAGGGTAGATATTTATTCTCATTGACGCATCGACGCAGCGCCGAGGCGGACCCCCGCGGTTCTCTGATATGATCTTCGCCGAAGAGTGCATGCAGGGCCGTCACGTACGTGGTGGGAGACTGCACGCCGGGCGTCCATCGCAAGAGCAGAGATCCCAGATTCGCAGGGAAGCCCCCGGGCTCCTGGTGATGACGATGGCCGAGGGGGTCTCTATTGGTCGCCCTCGCCGTCGGGACGGGCCAGAACGGTGGCGTCGCGCTTCTCGACTTCACGCTGGCAGCGCGTGCAACTCCGCCAGAATGCTCCCTGCTCGCCGTGCGGGCACAAACCGTCGCTGTCGCTGTCGCTACGCTGCCCCAGCCTTCGCACGGCGCACACGGGGCGCACCAGCTGCACCAATCCGTGAGTTGCCCGTAAAGACTTAGGTTCAACCGCCCCCGCATGGGGATACTCAGCCCCGCGGACGCCGTACGCAGGAGGGCCAGCGACGGCACGGGGGGCATGGTGACTCGCACAACGCACGAGGGCGTGCCCTGGCTGATTTTGATGAGAACAGGGTTATTAGGAACATACCGAAGGTAAAATGGCGATCGGCGCCACCCGAGTCAAGCAAAGGTACCGAGCATTATTACCGAGCATTATTGCCGCTGTTTGCCGGTATGCCTGGCTCACGCGCGCGGCGATTGGGGGTATGCGCTGGAGATCGAACAGATGCGCGAGAGGCGGTCAGATAGGCCATGTCCGACCGCGTCTCGAGAGACACCTGTCGCGGGAAGAGGGGCGCTCTTTACGGCACTGCGGAACGCGACGGGGCAGCGAACGCGAGAACGCGAGCCAGGCGGTTCACGTTTCAGTGGGCGACTGTTGATACAACGGGGCCATCGGCCGGAATTCTGTTAGTACATCATCATAACGCTACAGCTGCTGGATCTTCCAGAGGTCGTCCCCAAGGTACGTCACCGTCTCGACGCCCACGCCCTTGTTCACTTTCCGGATCTCCTCCGTGCCCAGCTTGGTGAGCCCGATGCCTGCTGCGTGCTCCTTGCCTTCTGCGTGGATCGCGACGGGGGTGTTCGGGGGCAGCGCCGCATCGGCGGGGGGAAGAGAGCCGCCTGCGGACGTGAAGCCTGGGCACATCATGTGCGCCCCGGCGAGCAGGAACCGGATGGCGCCCCGATCCACCCTGACCATGGGCAAGATGGAGGGGTCTATGTATATGGACACAAGCCGCCCGCTGTCAGTTAGAGTGGCGACGGCTCGGCAGAGCGAGGCTGGGACTCACACTTGTGAAGAAGGCGGAGTGTGGGGAAGAAGGGGCCATCAAAATGCTGGAAAAAGAGCGGCTCGCCATGGAGGGTGTAGATGGAGATGTGTTCTCTGCTGCGTTGGGGAACGGGCGCGCGGGGGGAACAGAGAAGGAAGAAGGCGATGGGGTCAGCACGTTCATCGCCTTCCGGCGATCGAGGGGCGCGATGGGACTGACCACTTGACGAGAGTAAGAGGCTCCTTCTTAGGCCATATCTGCTCGAAGGTCTCCGGGTTGATGTTCCACTGGGAGAGGATGCTGGCGCGGATGTTCCGCTGGACGGAGGACTTCACGCTGACCTGGCCCGAGACGTCGGCCGAGGGCTGGAACCTGAGACAGATATGCCGTCAGCGGGGTAGATCGGCGGCGTGCAAGACGTGCGGGCGCACTTTTTGAACATGAAGAACGGACGGCGGAGGAGACGAGGATCAGGACGGGGTGGGAGGAGGTGGCTGAGATGCTATCGCGCGTGTCGGCAGCATCCGCGGGCACAGATCCATGGAGATCTCGCGGCCGCGCCTTCGCACAAGCGCCCGGCTGCGTCCTGCTCGTTCAAGGAAACTGTTGCGCACCTCCGTCAGAACACGCAGTACTCGGAACAGAAGCTCTCTCCATTCCCTGATATCCAGATATTCATTTCGAATTTCACACCGGCCTTCGTACGCCTTCGTACGCCCGCCGTCGCACCTGATACGCCAACGACGATCCACGAGGCGCACCCCCAGGGATTCTGCTCGACTTCGCGCGTCGGCGCGTCCCACACGCCCCCAGCACGCAAGGCTCCTCCCAAACCCCGCGCCGGCCATACAGGGGGAGAAGGATGCAGAGACGAGGCCGGAAACAGACTCGCCCGCCGTAGATCTCGTTCGGGACGCTGGACGATGCGTGTGTCCTGGCGTGTGGTTCTGATCTTCCCTGCCTCCGGAGACCTAGCATTCTAGCCTTACGAAGTGCGCAGACAGGCAGAGAGCCGGCCGGCCCTCCTCCCAGAGACATGGCTCTGGCTCGTCCGCGCGGTGAGTCGGACCCTGCAGCGGTGAGCGGGACATGCGTTACACCGCGTCGCTCGACTGGGAAGCTCCCATCTAAGGAACCGTGTACACTCCAGCGCCCTCAGAGTCCACCCGGCTACTAGTGGCGAGGACCAGAAGACTGTTCCGACACTCGCTACATACTAGGACGGGCCTCGGCCGCACAGCGCACATGGCACCATGAGCACTTGTCATGCCCGCGAATATTCGCCAGCTGCGTACGTACGTACACGCCCGAGCCGCCACTCGATAAATGTCGGTCACAGCAGGAATGTATCTCGATGGCTCCGGGCCGCCACGGTCGCCCGCAACCGCCAGCAGTCGATCGCCGGCAGTGCCCCTGGCCGACGCCAGCAACAGACCAGAATGGAACCGGCTCGGTCGCAATTAACGCATCAATGCCCCGCGCCGGTCTACATCATGAACCCCGGCGGGCAACCATACATAAATGATGGATTATCCGTTCTGCCGTCCGCCACCAGCCGCCACCAGATTCCCATTCGGAGGCTTTCAAAGGCCGCCTCTAGAGGGGATCCCGCCGCCAGAAACTCGGCAGCTGTTGCAACTGGCTGCAGCCTGTGGGAGCGAGTGCAATGTGAAACGCTGTGAAGGGCCACGAGCGCCAGCTGGACCCTTAGATCCAGAATTTAGAACCACCGAACCCTTAGCGACAGTCGACATATCTGTCTCCGGTATCAACCACCATCAGCCCCAGTATGTACTGTTCACCAATACATGACAATTGGCCTCGTCCGCGAACAAACGTGTCCGATGAATCAGAACGACCGTGCATCAGAAGAGTCAGAACAATGTGCTGCAGCACCCCCTCGGCGGGCGACGGCATGGAAGGACCCCACTGGCCAGTCGGGTCCAGGACACGGAACGTACTCGCCTGTGCGTGGACATCCTCAACCTCGACGACACCGGCGGCGGGGCCGCATTGTCCGACAATAGTGGCCCATGGGCCCCGCGCACAATGGGGTGCGACCCCCGGAAGGAGGGCGATTGCCCGCGTTCCCGACTCCGACAGCCTCAGCGAGAGCCGAAGCAAGCCGGCCCCGTACGCGAGAAGCAAGCGATACCATACATTACTTTGTTCTTCGTATTCCTCTGGTCGTAAGCTATTGTTACATGATTGGGTAGATGCGGATGACAGCGAGAGGCGATAGCAATAGTACAGGCTGCTGACAGTATACGCGCGAGAATAGGGACAAAGAGCAAGCCAGCGGCAGGACAGTTGTATGTATGTGAAGTGGCGACAATGCGGACAGGGGAAGGGGATATGCATGGGGTAGGTAGGGGGAGGGGCTGGGAATTGGGGACCAGGGGAACATTGTCGCACGACGAGCAAGGGGGAACGCGAAACAGTGTCTATCAAGGGATAAGTCAAGCGGCGCCTGTCCATCAGATGTCTTCGTCCTTGTCCTCGAGCTGCGACGGCTTCAGCATGCCAGGGATGCGCATCGCCGCTTCTCGTTCCTCCTGTGCCTTGCGTTGCGCCTCGGCCTCCTTCTCCTCCAAGAAGAGGTCCGCGTTGTCCCCGGAAAACTCCTTCAGCTGTACGAGGAAGTCGCGCAGGGCAAGCTTGAAGCGGTTGATGTCGCTGTGGAACTCCCCAAGGCAGACGACGAACGTCTGGATTTGCGAGCTATAATTCGGTCAGATAATGCCAAGATGCGAGCCTAAGTTGTCACTCACTTCTGCACGTGAGGGAACGCAGACTTCAGGAGGTTCGCCGTGTACTCGCGCAGGAAGAGCGCGTTGCTGATGTTCGGATCAGGCACAGTTGCGGGGTCGAAGAGCGGGACAGTGATCTGGTTCGTCTCCACCAGCTGGAACATCCGTGCAAGGAGCATCGACTGGAGCTTGAAGCCGCTCTTGTGATCCGTATCTGTCAGGACGTAGAAGATGTCCTGTATGATGCTCAGGAAGTATTGTTGGAAGAAGGCGTTAGCTACCGCGGGATCCGCGCCCGCGAAGTTGTTGACGACTTCCAGGCACACTGTAGATTAGGGTTAATAAATCACTTCCGGAAATGTTACGATCGGAGAGAGAAGACTCACAGTTGAGACCAGTCTCCGCGATATCGCGCATCGTGTGCTTGATGGCCCAGATGATGCTGTCCATGAACAGCTTGAATTGCGGTGGAGGGAGGGTCAAAAGCGCTATGATCAATGATGAGCAAGCCTGACGACGAGCGTGCGGACGGACGGACGCGCACCAGGGAAGCAGTTCAGGTTTATCGCACGCAGGAGCTTGAAGAAGCCCACACGGTGTTCTGGGAACTCCGCAAAGTCCTGGTTGATCATGTTCAAAGTAGGCTCGAACACGGCGTCCAGGATAGCGGGCACTTGTGGCGTGAGCAGAGGCTGCAAGAAGGTCAATACTCCATCTCGTGGACCATCCACGCCAAAGCACGCACCCCGAGGCGGCCAATGATGGTGGCCATCACGTTGAGGACCTCCGCATCCCGAGCTGCTGGCACGTTGCGGTTGTAATCGCCGAGGATCGCATCCAGGAACGGCGGCATGAAGTTGTTGTTGACGGTCTCGAGGTCCTCCGACTTCTTAATGAACGTCTCCATGAGCTTCAAGATCTCCTTTTTGATGGTACGCAGCTGCCGGACTTTCGGCGTCTTTGTTGCAATGAGGCCTACGATAGGGATGAGCGGCGCTCAAGGTGGACATCGCCGAAGTAACACGTACCTTCACGAGCGATTGTCTCGCTGATGATACCACTGACAGCCTTGTAGAGGCCGAGCATGTCCAAGAATATCCGACCAATCTGCGGCAAGTAGAACGTTCCGATGGACGTGCATGCTGATACATTGGTCTTCAAGACGTTAGCCAAGATCTTGATATTGTCAATGCTGCTCAGAACGTCCATGTTCTGGGCTGCTTGAGCCATCAGCGAATCCCACTTTGAGAGCGTCAGCTATCGGCAAGCATGGATAATTGGACAAAGTACATACCGCGTTATTTGGCAGCTCCATGAGCTTTGCGATCAGCTTCTCCTGCTGCGGCTTGTTGGGCTGAGCAGAAATCATGTAGCCGACGGCCTCGTAGAAGGTATGCACCTATCAAGAGACAACGTCAACAAAACTGCGAGAGAAGGGAGTCGGGTCTCAACATGCCTGCTGTGGTGACAAGTCGACAGTGATCCTGTGCAGCAACCGGAGAATTTCGTCCACGAACGGTTCCGACTCTCCTGACTGCTGCATGACGAAATGGCGCCGGCACTTCTGTGCAATCTTGATGAAGGTATCGCAAGCCATGTCTTGCACACCTGCCATGATTCCGTGAGCCCAGCCCTCGCGACGAAGTATACGAAGTCATACCTTCGTGCGTCTCATGCATGAACTCGAAAAGCTTGTTCACGACCGTCTTCAAGAACTTCCAGTGCGCCTTGAGGAAGCGAGGATACTGGCCGACGATGTACATGATGTCTGACGCGACGACCGCCTTATTGTCCTTCCCTCGCTTGATCTCGCACAGCCCTAGCAGGTCCTTGATAACGGTGACCAAGAAGCGTTTCTCCGTTTCTTCATCTGTGCAACATGTCAGCAAGGGGATGAAGATTGGACGTCAGGCACATACTCATCGCTCCGGATATCGAACCAATGGCCCAGCAGAGCGTGTTCAGGTTCTGCCATGACCACTCCGACCCGTCTACCTGCTTTTGGAGCTTCTCCGTCAAGATGCTCTCCGTGTCTGCGACGTCCAAGTGGGTGAGGTATACAAGGAGCTCGCGCATTGATTTGTAGAGGACGATGGTGTCGCTCTCCTTCATGAATTCACGAACAATCTCTCCCTCCTCGTTTTCCACGATCAAAACCTGTCCACGAACGATTACCATCATTGACAGGTAAGCATGAAGACATGGGAGGAACGTACCTCCTCAGGCTTGACCATCTTCTCGATGACGACCAACCGGAGATTGGAGAGCACGTCGCTGTAGATGTTCTTCCGTAGTGAGACACCATTGAGCACACTGCTGCCACTCCCCAAGCTGAGCCCCATGAGCAAGCCGCTGTCGCCTATTGGTAAGCTCTGTATCTCCTCGTACAGCTCAGCAACCAGCTTCAACCAGTACTCCAGGCAGATTTTGAAGATCTCCCGCTCGTCGACTTGCGAGATCTTCACCATGTACAGATGCGCGTTCAAGAGGACATCGCGATTGGCTTCGGTTTCGACGGCGCGGAGGTGGTTGGAAAGGAAGTTGGAAAGGAAGAGGGCAAGGTTGAGGACGAGCTCTTGACCGGCATCACCTGCATTCGCATACGCTTGGGCGATGTTGGTGCTCGGGGGGATCATACGGTTGACGGAAGTCATAACCATGGCGAACAGAATAACGAACTTTGGGTCGTATTCTGGGCCAACATTCAGTGCAGCAATCTCAGCCAAGCACTTGAGCGTGACGTTCCGGAAATCAGGCGCCTCCAGGAACTGAAGACAAAGCGAACTTGAACACGCAGGTACACGAGGTATGAAATACAAGCACTCACCCGGTTCAGCAGCAGGTCGATGATAGTAGTCTCGAAGATGTATCCTAAGGGGATCCAATTCAGGAACCTCAGGAGGGTCTCCAGAGTGGCCCTGATGAGGGATGTCTTCTGCGCTTCCTCGAGAATCTCCGAGCAGAGCTTGAATATCTCTGAGAACTCGCCGCACATCTGGTTCTTCAAATTTTTGACCTTGGCCTGTGTCATCTGCTCCGCGGAGTAGTCGAAGATTTCCTCGGACAGGAGCTTGAGAATAACCATGTTGTTCTCGCATAGGGACAAGTTGGTTTTCGAAGACTCGACGAGCTCGGGGATGAATGTTGGCCAGTTGTGTGGCCACTCTTGTTTCAGGATCTGCATGTGCGTCGTACGGGTGAGATTGAGTCAATAATTGGTGACGACAGGGACGCACCTGAACGAGCGCCAGGTTCAACTTGTTCAAGTATGTCTTCTCCCTCCGCATCGTCGCTTCATCCGAAGATACCTTGACTGTGATGCCCACGACGAAGTTCCGGATCCCTGAAGACAGTAAGGGGTAAGAGAGCACGCTTATGAGCCACTAGGTCAGCGCGCACCTTGCCGTTGACCGTCCGGAAGAGATTTCCACCTCGTCGTGATCACTTTCTCCAGGATTTGCAACCCAATGTACTACAGCAGCTTAGAAAGAATAGCCATGCACGAGAATAAGCGGACACACCTTCGTCTGTGGAAACGACGAGCGTTCAAGGACATCAGGCACCCTGGTCCATGCCTCCGGGTTTTCTTGGAATTGGGTCAAGACTTGCTGCGCCAATTGTTGCTGAAGCGTGCACGATGCAGTATGAGATATGGAACGCGCGGAAACGGCAGCCCTACACACCTCTTGACCAGTACCCGAGTAAAATGCCATCACCACCCTGTCCATGAGCGCGACATCGAACTCTTTCGAGAAGTCGAGTATGCCCTGAGATGCGGTGAGTCCAGGGTGTCTGCAGGAAGCATGATGGGCGAGGCGTACCTCCATGGTGGCAAAGCTATCGGCTGACGCGTGTATAGTAGTCGTCGTCGTGGTCGATGTCGAACTGCTGACAGAACGGGAAGCCAAAGGCTGTGGCGGTCAAGTGGGCAGAGGGCGAGATCTATGGGATTAGATCTTGTCTTATCTGCGGCTCCTCGGCTCTTTCATCCACAATAGTCTTATTCGAACTCCGATAGTCCGGTAAGTAAGCACCCCGACCGTAGTCAGCGGTTATGACCCCCTTTGCATCAGCTATCCGACGCTAAGTTACTTGCAATGCTTGCTTTCGTACTGCCACCCAGGGGTCGTTGTCATTTGTTTGAGAGTGTTTAGGGATAATTGACGGTTGATGGACCTGAGTACGTACCATTCCAAGACCGTGGTCTGCCCTGCGTTGTCCGACTGATGACTTTCCAAGGTGTCTTGGTTACTGGGCTGCAGGCCGTCAACCTCACCATAGTAATACCACCGACATGTGGCCAGCATGAGGCTCTTCGATCGATGACTAGGGAAACTTCGTGAGTATCTCTTCCGATCCGAGTCATCCTCTGTTTGGGGGCTACGAACTACCCTCTGCTCTCCCTCTGTAAGTACAATGTTTCTGATTTGGGCGATGGTCGATCATGCATATGCATGACCAACCTTGACATGATATACGCCTCTTTATAGATCACTCTTCGTAAGTGAAACGACGTACTGATTTGGAGCAATGGACTATGCGCCTTGAACTATCCCCCATCGTCGGAAGCGGCAGGATATGTACCCTTCCCTGATGTTTCCTCAGACTGGTTGTGTACCCTGATGAGTCCGAGCTGAGTCCGAGTCCAACGGATATGTCATTGTCAATGTCAGGCCACGTCGTGACCATTATCATGTGATCGCGTCGAGACTTGTCACACTTTTCCGGGCGTCTCCGGGTGTCTGCCTCTAACTTCCGAGTCCTTGTCTTTCGCGCTGTGACCTGCTCTGACTCTGCATGGGCCTGTCTATTTGGGCACATTTTGTGGAAGCTGCGACGCGACTACATATGTGGATGGTACCCCACCCAGGTGTATGTTGCTCGCCGCTGTGTCCTCGTGAATCGCATTCTCGCCCGCTGTCAGCCACTCAGCCATCTTGTCAGCCACGCTTCATTGCTTAGTCTATGGACCATCGACATGAAAATCGTTCCTTGCCGCTTACTGGCAACCTACCTCTACTCTTCCCTGCTATGTTGAAGAAGCATCAGCGTACAACACCTGCGTGCATCAGGTGCCATAGGAGGAGAGGTGCGAATGCACCCTGCCGCCCTCTGACTCTCATACACATTAACGGTATCGACTTCTCTAGCCAAGTGTGTTGATGTCCCGGGGATGTCTTCGTGCTTGAGGTGCTTCAACGACGAGACAGTCTGCGAACGGCCCGACGGACCCCGCAGCACCAGTGACAAGCTTCGTAGGCCTCCCGCCCCTCGTCCGAAGAAATGCTGCAGCGCCTGGTAAGTCATTTATATACTTCTAATCACTGGCGGACCGCTTACACGATCTCCCAGCACGAGGTCGAAGACGCGATGCTCACGAGACCCCTCCGCTCCTTGTCCGAGATGCATCGAGAAAGGCCTCTCGTGTTCATTCATCAGCGGTGAGTCGCAAGTTTCACATCGGATGACGGCTTGTTGATGCGTTCAAAATGAAGGAGAGAAGTCTCCGAATGTGACCAGTACTCAACAGCCTTGTATTTGCACGGCCTCATCTCATACCCCCGATGAGCATCCATCTTGCAAACCCTCGACCCCTCCCGCTGCATGTCCACCCATGCTTGGCGACTTCCGTCTTCCCAGGCCTCCCGCGAACTCCACTCTCCCCATTACGTCTACCGTCGCGGACATTGGTCGCGCAGGCACTCTTTCGAGCAGACTCTGCACGCCTCCCTCTCTCTCCAAGAAGGCAAGGAGGATGTGGTGCGCATGCGATACGTGCGCGGACAAGAAAGGTACTCTTTGCTGCCGCATCGCCGCGTCCCCATGGCCTCATTCGTCCTCTCTCGGCCAGTCGCCTGTGTAGACGTCCCGGGAGCGTCTTCGTGCCTTCGATGCCTGCAAAGGGACACGATGTGTGAACGGGCTGTCGATTGGCCGGCTGTTCGACGCGAACCCGACGAGACAGCTTCCGTTGTCAGAAGTTCTGTCAGCAAACCGTCCTTCGCTTCTCAAGCTGGCGTCGTGGGATCCGTCAACGCACAGTAAGCCCCAGTTCTTCTTCGTCAACGGGCGCATCCTGATCGGTCTCCTCATTGACACCGTCAGCGAGCAAGTTCTCCAACATTCGCGGCTACCTTTCACAGCACTGCAACACCCGCTCTCCGCATCTTTCAATCTTGGTGAAGTGATCAAGGCGGCCGATCCTCTGCTAAGTACTTCGGCCAGAAGGAGTTGGTGGGATGTCTGCATGGCTGCTTCGCCGGAGCAACGGAGCTAGACGCGAAGTACGTATTACGAGTCTGCATCCATAGCCAGGTTTCCCTAAGGCTGACCCAATTCGATGTTCATTGAGACCGAGACATATCCAATTCCCTCGGTCAACCCCAACCTTCCTCGTGGTCCTCCTGCCACCACTGCCTTCATCGACCCTCCGTGCAACCGCGTCCATCTGGCTTCGATCGACGATCTCTCCGCTCTAGCTCCTGGTACCTGCAACGTGCCTCGTGAATAATGTCCTCAACTAGGGAATATATTCTTCCTGCAGCTGCGCGCAAAGCTGTCGTGTAAAGGTCCTGGACGCGCTCACGGTATCCGAGGCTGGTCGGATGACAAAGAATGAACTTTTGTCGTAACTGGACAAGACGAGGTACGCACTGGTACGCAGCTCCCATGTGAGAGTTCGTGGGCAATCGATGCTGCCGATCGAAGCCGATAGACTCCTCAGGACTGCCAGTACCACTATGTGTGATGCTTCGCAGTCCTATCCTTGGACCGCCTCTTCTCAACTGGAGGACGTGATACCGCTATGTCGGTGTTCGCATATGCACCCGCGCACAGCAATAACCTCTCCTCTCCTTTCGTTACGTACGTACATGCCGTCATCCCTTCTTCCGGAAGCGCGAAGTCTTACATCTCCGTGGCCTGGAAGCCCGGTTGTGTTTCCAGGTGACATTAGGACCGCGAGGCGTGGACGAGACCTTGCAGTCTTCGTCGTCGTTAGTCTGATGGGCGAAAACATTGTCTGTCAGTAACTACACTCGCGGAAATCGTCGCCTTCACAGTATCACGGCAAGGCCACTATCGGTGTCCGAGTCGCCGGAGCTTCAGGTTGATCTCTGCTTCTGCTGTAGTGAATTGAACCCTTCTCTTGAAGTAAGTACTACTGTACGTCGTGTCTCTTGAACATTCAAGAACCGACGCTACTTTCAAACTAGAAGTTATTGTGGCGACGCTGACGAGGAAGATCAATAGCTTTGCTCGCTTTCTCGCTGAAGGGATGCCCTTGTCCTCGTCAATCGGTCCTGAAGTATTCAGTTGGAGAGACCGTTCCTCTTTGGCTGGAGGTCCGACAGAGGTCCTAGTGCGCACCGGGGCCCGGCAGTCGATGCGTGCACGTGGCGGTGTTGGTAGCTTGAACCGTTTGGCGCCCGATGTTAACCCGCCCGATGCATGCCCCGATCATGGCTTTCTCTCTGTCCGCTTCTCACTGGAATGCGGTTTCTTGCACCGCGTGGCTATTAGATGCTAACCTGGATCCGTGTTAACTTCAGAACGAGGAGACATCAATGATTCATCGGACGCCGGCGCGCACGTCAGTGGTTTGTATATTGTTTGCGTCGGAACAAGTTCCTGTGAATCGGAGTACGCAACGCAGAATCCGTCCTCATACTTGCAACCGCTCTACCGCTCTCTCCCGATATGCTTACAACACAGGTCTGCCTCGGTCTGCTCGACCGATGAGACAGGCAGGCGCGAAGGGGACGGGTTGATATTCCGGGTATATTGGCGACGGTCAACTTGGCCTCTTGCGACCTCTTCTTCCCGCCTTCGTGCCGCCATCCCTTTCTGGACGCTCCCTGCATCTCCGTGAAATCCAGAACTCCGACGACCTTCTACACGTCATATGCAACCTGTGCTATCTCCGGCGCACCAGGCTCCTTGGCGATCCGGTGAGTAATTTATATATCGCGTCAGCTATCGCACGCTTTCGCTATCGAAATTATCCAGTCCTGTAGCTGGACTGCTATTTCCAACTTCCCCTGGTTGGGCTTGGTGGTAGCAGTTCATAGCCAGGATGTCTGTTGACCGGATCGTCTTCAGAGGGATCAGCAGTCCATGTCTTCGAACATATCATCTCTCCCACGTTATCACAGATCACAGCGATGAACGGTTCATTGCCGTGCTCGGCTCATATGGCACGGAACAGCCCAAATGGCATACTACCACCTGACGGCCCAAGGCTCTTCCATCACCTAACAGAGGTCGGTGAGGGAGCGGACATTAAGGCGGTAAGTTTCAAGAGGCTGTGGCGTGGAACCTGAAAGTATGCATTCACGGCAAATCGGGCATGCCTGGCGGAGTTGTACTTTTCGGCCAGCGTCAACGGAGTTGTCAATTAGGTTCAATGTGCGGCACCAATCCCTACGAGTCCTGGCAGTGAGAGAGTCTGTCTCTGATTTCATCATGACGAGGGTGTATTGGGGAAGCCAGCACCGTGCGTCGGTCGGACTGCAATCTAGCCAATCCCGCAACTCCGCTGTCCTCGGTTTCCTCAGTTCGTGAGGCTTCGCGGTTCGCCCTTCCAAGGCCGACCTGCGCCCGCTGATGGTCGCTGCAGTTCGGCTTCCATGCGTCTGACTTCGCTGCCATATTAACTTGTGCCTTGTAATTCACGCCGTCGTCAGGATAATCCGGCCTCTGCATAGCCTGGATTTGCGACCACGAGTATGCGCGACCTCCTTCTGCCATTTCACTGAATGTAAGACGTCGGTAGTCGGCGCGACTCGTCGTTGCATTCTCACGAGTCAGTTTCGTCTCAGTATGGGAACAAAGGCCGCTCACGCGTCTTTGGCTAAGAAGTGTCCTCATGGAACATCTCGTATCCGCCGAACGAAGAGCTGGGTGCCGCGAGTCTCACTGAGGCTCATTTGCAGGGGAAGGCGATAATGGCGTATTCACATCCCACTAGCATAGACATCAGGTGGTATCTACCCTATTCGTCAGGCGCGTGGGACCCCAACTCGATCTCGGCAGAGGGGGAAGCGCATATGACTTTATGACAATTACTGGTATGATCCTTCGCAGAGCAACCAAATTTCTCTCGCTAACCCGTTCCTTCATGACAACTGTATGGTATCCAGATTCACGGAGGACTTATGGGCTCTCAACTTCGGGAGGTCGAGGGTGCGTTTAAATAAGACCGCTGCGTCTCACCAAAGCTGACTTCCCCTGCCCATCAGCTTGCAGCCATTATCAATATCTATCTGAACTCAGAGTCTGCTGTATTCAAACCACCCACGCCGGATTATATACAACTGCGATGTAGAAGCGTCTACGCTGCGAAGCACCGAGCCTTGGTGTAGGAGTACCTGCGACAAATTCGTCCAGTACGTCCATTGTCACTCGCTCCCGACGTCCCGTGTCCTGACTATCGCTTCAAGAACTCCATGGGCACGCTGCCGAATCCCTACCTATCTCCAAAGTTTCAAGCAGAACCCGATGAACCTAATCGACCAGGACGTCCGGGCCCGCGGGCAGGAATCAGGGACTTTCTATTCCATACTCGACTCGAGAAGCCGAGTTATTATGTGGGCGAACCACCTTGTATCGGTAACGTGTGCGTACAAACCTTCTTACTCAGCTCAATTTAGCCCTGTTTGAGCCTGCTCAATAGGATCCGTCTGCACACCGTGGTTATGTGAACGGCTCGCCGTTGTTCGTGCGTCGCCCGCCCTAGGAACCTTTGGGTGCTCCGTCCACCGTGCCCTTGCTCCACCCCGTGCCCTTGTTCCCCCCATCATCCTACTCAGTCATGTCAAGCGTGCTGTACGGACCCTCTCGGCGAGCAGCGTGCAATGCCTGCGCTGCGAGGAAAGGTGCGCCACCCTGCTTTCGACTCAACTTCAAAGCCAATGACTCGTCTGCTAGTCAAATGCGAGAAATTACCTGCGATGTATGGGTGCATGAGGTGCCTGAACATCAACATCCGGTGTGAGTGGCCAACTGAAGATATGAGCTGCACCGGCAAGCGTAGGAAGGCCTGCGACGCGTGGTAAGCCAGTGGTTTCGTCTCGGCAGACGGGGGTTTACTCACCGCCCGCTCAAGTCAAGAGAATAGGGTTCGATGCCTTGTCGACTCCAGCAACTTCCCCACCAACACTGCGTGTCCGAGATGCGTTGAGAGGAAGTTGCTCTGTTCGTTCACCCAAGGCAAGATGTGCATTCGTCCCGTCTTGCCGTCTTGTTGACCACTGTCTCGGCATACGCAGGGACAACCTCAGGAAGCAACAACAAAGGACATCAGGGTGCGGCAGGAACGTCATCTACCGAAGTCGGTGAGTTTCGTGGAGTCGACATGCTTGTCGCGAGTTCTCATGTCACGACTCTTGTCCACACAGCGTCGAACATGCCTGTGGCTTCCGCAAGCCGGGACAACGTGCCGCCTGTCAGCCGCGCCTCTAGCAACCTTGACAGAAGTTGGTGGGAGGTCTGCCTTGGGTCTTCCCAGCAGTAGGCATCCGGCAGAGCTCTTCGGTGCGGGACATGTGTGCTGTTCTACTCATGCAACCACGTACCCATTGCTGACTAGCGTTCTAGCACCTGCATTCGCACTCAAAAGCTTCACGGGCTGCCCCTTATACCATATTCCTCGTGCCCATATCATCTCCGAGTCGATCATCCAAACATCTTTACTATACTATCAGCGCACCCATTGTATCAACATCAAGCCCACGGCTTGACTTATGTATCACTGTAGTCCTCGATATGGAACAGCGAACAGGCTCTGAGTGCAGGGTGCATCGAACCAAGTCACGGCATGAAAATGCTATCCATTGCAACACATAGAGGCACGGGACAGAGGCCTCGAGATATGCAAGGGCGTAATGCCCGACGAGCAATGACACAGATACTGAGTCTCACCTTGTTCCGAGCCCCGAATACTCTCCCTCTCCGATCTCCTCCAATCACACTTTGTGGAAGCGACCCGAAAACGTCCTCATCGCATTTGCGTGATACGCTCCGTATTTGTCTCGTCCAAAAAACCTCGGTACTGTAGCAATGCACCTATGCGGCTCTGTCCAGACACCACCGGGCTTGATTGTATGTAGGAAGGTCGTTATAGATGCTAAAGCCATCTTGGTAGGGCGCCGCAGGTCATCCAGAAACCAGTGTGGTCCCGACGTTGTTCTCGCAAGTTTCCACGCGGTCGCATAGTTGGAAATATGGCGAGCTTGGAAGAAAGCGGAGGAAAGGAGGCGGCCGGACAGATATTTCGCGCGATGACTCCTCGGAGAGCGATGAGCAGTTTTGCGTAATTGTACCGAAAGGAAAGAGCCAGGGATCATCGCTTGTAGAGGTGAGAATGAGAGCGAGTGTCCAGTGCGATTGATAGTATGTGGGCCGGAGCCACTGTGCCCCAGACGGGATCCGAAGAGAGGAGCGTATGAGGAGCAGCGGTATATAACATCGAGTTGGGTAGACACAGGTATGTTGACCATTGCGTCTTGCAGGCTGTGGCCCGTGAATCAAGCGGAGCTACGCGAATGGGCGGCACTCTCCGATTGCTCTCCGACGAAACGCACTATACCACCGTTGAAGACGGACTCCGCCATGAAATCGATCTCTTAAGTATCTGTCGCAACATCGTATCCACCGTCTCCTGGGACACCCAATATTGACCACCTCCCGGCAGTAGCAACGTGCTGCATCTTGACACATGACTGCTTACATACTATGAACGCATCAGCATGGACTTGGGGTGATACTATGTGTGAAATAGGTACAATTCAAAGACGGACCTGAGGTAGCAAGGCGCAAGAACTGGACGTATTTTCATCGTCCATTCGAGAGCGACCCTCGGCACTGATGGAAACGCGAGGAGAATCTGAAGACAAGAGCCATTAAGTGGGTAGGGAGGAGGAGTAAGGAACGAGAGTTGCTCACTAGAGCCAAATTTCCATCACAAGGAACCTCACAGTTTCCGCTTGTCGTGTGGGCGACCAATGACGCATCGGCGTAAAGGTAAAACTCTGTCGAACCCTAGAAGTACACCATTGATAATGATAGCTGTACTTCGTATGTAGCCTCTTTCACGCAGATGACTCGAGCGAGGCGACAACTACACGGGCTATTGCGAGGAAGCAACCGATACGGTTGCAAGCAGTCAGTGTCAGAAATGCCTCTGGCTACAAAGCTTAGAGGGAAGGATACGGAACAAACCAATTATATGCGCACGAACGTGCCAGTGAGCCAGCACTGGCAGGTCTCCAGCACGAGCATCCGATACCTCTGCAGACGGCAAGCAAAAATTCTTCCACTGTGTTGTATGAGGGTTCCACAGTAGCTCATGCATGCGAGGAGATGGTGCAGTAACAAGACCTGCGGTCCGTGGTGGCGACCAGTGTCCCCGTCCGGGACATCGCCTGCAAGTTGTGAGATATTAGAGGCAGACGCAGTATGAAGGAATGAAGTGGTTGATTCCAGGTCCTCAGCCTCAAGAAGGACTCGAGCGTTTCCCCGACGGAGATGTGGTTTGGACGGGGTCGGTGTAAGCGAAGCGGTCGCGTCCGATATGCAAGGGCTGTGCTCCTTCCGGCGCTTGCAAGTTTTCCCCAAGCTCAAGGTTCGCCAGATGGCATCTCTTCCTCATCCCGACCTCCACGCAGTCCAAGGCGGCCAGCTGAAACCTACAAGCTCGGACAGAGACGCGACTTTTGAAACGACCATGGCCCAGCACGACTCGCAATTTGGCTACGATGATCATTTCACGCCTGCTCGCACTCGGAAGAAACGCAAGAATAGGCCCCCGACGGAACCTCCGTCGCCATCTGTCCTCCTGGACAAAGTGTCGGAGGAACTCGCGCCGACCGATTGGCTGCGCGACACAATGCGTCCGTACCCGCAATCCTCTGACCCAGTCGCGTCCTCTTCCTGACATGCCTTCCCCACCAGATACCCTGCGCGAGTCGCTTGAAGAGGCGTTCCCCCCTGCGGACGACGCCCCGGATGTGCTGTGCCTCGGGCTCGGGAGCCCCTCGTCGTCGCGTGATGCTCGCGCCCAACTCGCGTTCCTCCTTGCAGCGTGCGACGATCTACGCATAGTGTGTCGTCTTCCCATGTATGTGGGCGCTTACCACCGAAACCATCACCATGTGTTCATTCCCTGCAGGACCGCGCAAAAGTGTCCGTCTTCGACCCAGTCCTTACGGAACAGGACCTCCAGCTTCTTGCGCAGCGCAGGCTGACTCCGCTACCCGAGAACCGTGTATGTCTACCTTCCTGCTCTCTGCTCGCTTATCGCGAGCGGTGGGAGGCTTCCGCCTCCGCACCCGCCGCTTGCGTCTTGCAGCCAGATCAATCGCTATTCGTGACACGTCCTGACTCGGTGTCCACAGATGGCAAAGCATGCGCTCCAATCGCCCACGATAGTGTTCATGCCACATTGTGACCTGCATCTCTACGAGAATTTCCTCCGCGAAAACTGGTCCAAGGAGCAGCTGCCCAACGCCCTGCTTATCGCGAATCCTCTGAGCGAGTATGCCGAGAGGTGCGTGCCTTCCCCGAGGCTCTCGCGGTTAGATTCGCCTTGCCTCCGTCTTCCGGGGCCCAATTGTCCCCTCTGCCCATTGTTTCTCCAGCGTCCGTCCTCGCGCTGCTTCTGCATGCTGCGCCCGTTCCGTCGCTAACCTTATTTCTTACAGCATTCCATCCAGGAAGCTCGCTGCAGAGCACCCTTGCGTGGCGCGCCTCGGTGCGTCTCACCCCATGTCTTGTCCGCGCGCTCGCTCACGTCCGACTCGGCCTTCTTCCTGGCTTCCATCGCTTGCGCGTCGTCCGCTGTACACGGCGCTCCGACCCTGCCTCGCATCCACCCAATCGCCACTCCCCGGCCCATCTCTCGCTCTCGCAATTGTCCCCGTGCTCCTCGTCTCCGTGCGCGTTACTCGCCCCCTGCGATGCGCCCGCATACAGCACCTTATCTCACAAGCTGCCCGCTCCGGCCCTGTGCGCCGTACCCCACAGCGTTCAATAACACCGCAGTGCAGTTCGTGCGCACATCCGCCTTGGCAAAACGCGAAGACGAATGGTGGACACTCCCTGCGCTATCGCCGGGACGAGCGGTATCTTCAGGCACTCGCCCGGAGTCAACCCCACCGGCCCGCCCCCTATCGCCCTGCGCAAATCTAGCACATTCCCGGAGTGTCGAAGATATCGAGGGTTCGGGGGTCCACGTCGACGTCAATGCAGACGCAATCGCTCAGGCTAACGCCGATGGAGATGCGGAAGCGTCGAACGTGAGCGTGCCCCTGACGTCCGACGGCCGCGATGTGGAGAAGCATAAGCCCGCGGCCGCGTCATAGCGAGAGCCCTACCCCGACTCCAGCTCGACCTGCAGTCTGTCCGTCGGTCGCCGGGCGTCGGGACTCGCACACTGGACGCGTAGTTCGGAAATGCGCAGGGAGGTCTTTGTCGGTTGTTGCACTGCGTCGTTGCACTGCACGTCGGACTCTGGGTGCCGGGGAAGCGCAGACCGGACTTGTAAGTAGAGCGGACTCGAGGCGGAGGACCGCTCGGTCAGGATCACAATTTGATCATTATTGATACACCCCATCCTGCCAATCCGTCAGAGCACGAGATGCGCGATTGCGGGGGACCTTCGACTCGACTCAGCCTTCAGGGGTCCGTCGTCTCTGTAACAGACTCAGGCTCATCCTACTGGCTGGCATCCGACATCGGGCATCGTCGCCTGTGTACTTCGCGAAGCTGGCAGCCTTCCGCGCCTTGTGCATCGGGGGCAGTCGCGAGCGCGAGTCGGCACCTGTTGTTGCAGATTCGGAAAGAGGCCGACTGCGTCATACTCCGCGTGTAAGGCCGAATGATGAGGCTGGTCGCGTGAGGGCTAACCCTAATAGCGTTCAATATCGCAATGGGCCCCGCAGCGGCTGGCGACATCATTCTTGTGTCGGTGGCTTTGCCCACCCCGATCGCCAGACGTAAGAGAGGCGCCATCAAACAGCCTCTGCGCTCGAGGCCGGCGATGCGGGGTAAGAGCGGAGTTGCAGAGAGCGTCCTGGAAGAACCTAGCTCGACATGCGCGATCGGGCCCAAGCACAAGTCGTCAGAATGGCTTGAATTAGACCCCATCCTATTACGTATGATGGTCGTTATCAATACCCTGTACTCGGAAACCGTATATGGACCCTGGAGAAATTAGGAACACGATGATATGAGGCGAGAGAGCATATGAGCAGTAGGATACGACAACAGACGAGGCAGACAGATGTGTGGAGCTCATGGGGGACAATGGGAAGCGAGACAAGTGTACGAAACGTGGACTATATGGACAAGGGGAGAGATGACGAATATGAACATGAGGAATGCTAGCACTCTTGATAAATGGGGGGACGGAAGACACGAGCAGATTCGCGATGGTGTTCTGCGTCGTCGTGGTAGGGGAGAGGCGGGTCGAGCTCGAAAGGATAGAAATAGGCGTCGTCCGTGTCGACGTACACGTGGGGATGGCCTCGCAACCGCCTGCGCTCTGCGGGTAGTGGCACAGACGCTGGGTCGGTAGGGGAGAGTGATGACATGGACTGGCTGTATGGTGTTGACAGCGCATCCGACTCGTCATCAGACGTGTCCTCGATCGCGTCGGGCACGGGGTCTTCTACGTCGTCGTCCGCGTCAAAGTAAGGGAGGGGGTCATGGGCATACGAGTCGAGCTGGAGCCAAGAAGGAAGAAGCGGGGGATGGAGTGGGGGATACGGGACAGGGTAAGGGATGGCAATCGGTGGGGGCTGATAGAACAAGCTGGAGTGTCCGACAAGATCGTCCGAAGAAGACATAGGGGAGCACAAGGGACTCAGCGGTTCGTCGTCGTCGTAGACGGGGAGAACCGAGATCGACGTGCCCACGTCGGCGTCGTCGTCGTCGTCCCGAGGTCCTCCAACAGCGAGTCCAGCCATTGTTTCTCAGAGTCGCCGACGACGGCGCTGCGAGAACCGATAGCGTGAGGATCTGGGAACATGAACGCGTCCTCCTCGACCTCGTCGCGTGCCTCGTCGTCGTCGTGTCTATATACATGTTGAACATCAGCGTCTGCCGGGGACGGGACAGGGTCGACTGTATGAGAGCGAAGAATGGAGTTTTTGAGGAGCACCCAGCGATGGAGGCTGCTCGAGTCCCGGACGCCGCCGGAGACAGCAGTCTGCAGCTTGGAGCGGGCCATGGAGAAGAGCGAGGGAGGGTCGGAGTGCACTTGTTCTGATGGCATGGACGTCGGGGGAGTGTTTATAGGAGGGAGGAGAGATAACGACGGCCGGTTGAACGACACGACTGTGGCGGGGCAGTGGTGCGTTCTGCAGAGGTGCGCGTACGACGCGTGTGAGCATCTGATAGAGCGGAGAGAGACGTAACGAGGAGATACTCACGAGGCAGGGGGCTTGCGTGCGTGATCAACTGTGTATGCGGTAGACGATGAAGGGCTCGAACAGAATGGTGCCGTTCTTGGACTTGCGGACGGATTTGTTAACCATGCTTGGTTCTCTGGGTCGCCGAGACTGATATGTGGTCAAGGCGAGGCAGGAAAACGAAGGGGCGGGGGCGGGACACGGGACGACTTAGACGGACATGGTGGGGGGAGGCAGAGGCAACAGGCCAGTGCGGGTCGCCTCCTCCAAGCGCGCCTTATAACACGCTCACCGGTGACTCAACGCTGCCATATCGGGAAGCGCCCACCCCGGGTGTTTTCGCGTGCGTCTCCCACGGCGCCGGGAGAGCCGCCTGGCGATGGCGACAAGCATCCGCCCGCACTCGCAACCCGCGTCGCCGTCGTCGGTCTCGCGAGCTCTCGCGCCAGATTGCGTTCCCCGCCGCCAGTCTTGTATATGCAATGGTACACAATTGTCCGTGTCTATCTACAGCCCAGCCTCCGAGCGAGGCGGTCCCCTCACCCCTCGTCCATCGTCTCCTCTCCCACGTCCGCAACAGTCTCGACGAGCTTCCTTATCTTCCCCGCGCTCTTCGGCGCCACGTCGCGCACCTCCGCCAGCAGCTGCGCAAACTTGACTTCGTCGCCCATCAGCCGGTACACCCGTGCCAGCTGGAACAGCACGTTCGACTCCTCCGGCGACGTGTCCCGCAAGTGCTCGAGGTCTTGCACGGCCTCCTGTGGGTGGTGTCGTAACACGGGCGAACATCCGCGGAGACGCAGCGCAAACGCCAGGCAGGTATCAATCAGCCGAGTGAGACCCAGTGATGCGGACTTGAACGCCAAACACTAACCTTGTATCTCTTCATGGCGATAAGGATTTTCGCTCGATGATACCGCACGAGCGCATTCTCGGGGGAGTATTCAATCGCCGAACTGAACAACTCCAGCGCCTTGTCTAATTCGCCGTACCGCTCGCGAACCTAATCACCACGAACGTCCACCGTGAGTAACGCGAAAGCGGATCAGAAAACGGGGTGCTCGCGTATGTCGTTCAAGGTGTGCGAGTGGTCGTAATCCTCTCACGTAAACGCGTGTCTTCCGCCTGACAGATGGCACGCGAGAGTAAGAAAGCTTGCCCAAGCGACCACAGTCGGAAGACCGTGCTTATTGCGCAATAAGCACGGCCCTCGCGATGGGCAACAGCACGTATATCGCATCTCATTCGCTGGCGCCTTTCCCTTAACCTCCTGGATGCCTGTTACGGAATCCAGATTCGCCCAAGCACATCCCCGGGACCGTGGGATCGGGCATGGTGCGTGGTTATTCGGAACGGTCACCCACCCTGAACGGCAAACGCATGACCGCAAGAAAGTACGTACCACACCCACGCAGCCCAGCAGGACGGCGTTCTGCGGATGAATCTGAGAGGCCTTCTTGTAATGGTAGTCCGCGAGACGTAACTTGCTCATGCGCATATAGCATGTCCCCAGCCCGTACCTGCAGAAGTACGAATGAAGGCTGATAAGCAAGCCACGCACCCCCTTATCGGTGAGACGAAGGAATTAGACGCACCAGGCGTTGTAATGTCGTGCATCAGCACGTAAAGCGGACTGGAAGAAGTTGATGGCCTTGCTCAGGTCCTCGTCGATCGACTCGTGTCCGCTCAGCGTGTAGGCATAGGCACATGTAGGGTCCAGCTGCGCTGCACGTCTGAAACACGTAAGCGCCTGCGTCTTCTCCTTCTGCAACGAGAAGCAGTTTCCGACGGCGATCCAGGCTTGCGGGGACTTGGGATCGGTGGAGAGGAGCTCCTGAGCGAGGAAGGACAGCCGGACGTTCCGCTGCAGATGCCACAGGAGCGTCGAGTACACCTCCATGTCCCACAGCCGATACGGTTCCAGGTTTCTGGCAGCTTCGAAAGCCCGCTCAGCCTATCACGACACGAAGTGAGTCGGGGTCCAGGCGAACAGGGTTGCAGTCATGAGACTCGATCACTCACCTCTGGGTATTGGCCGAGCTCGTAGTGCGCCTTGCCCAGCATCGCCATCACTGACGCGGAACGTTTGTGTTGTGCGGGCAACGTCTCCAGCTCTTCCAGGCATAGCCGGCAATTATAGAGCGCCATTGCCCGTGCCGCACTGGCGAACTTCCGCATCACTTCGTATATGTGGTAGTCGGCCAACTCAGTCTCGTATGCTTCTTGGGCAGCCTGCTCCTGTTCCGCCGTCCATATGCCCGATGGAGGCGGAGACGACTCCGAGTGCGCATTTTGAGCGACAGGCGAGGTCGGGACGAATGCCGGTAGTTCTGTACCCCCAGGTTCCTCCTCTGCGCCCGACTCGTGCGATTGTGAGCGTGTCTTCGCCGTAACTCGTCTTCGATCTCGTACAGTCTGCCCAATAGAATTAAGTTTCCTGTATGGACGGACGGGTCCAGTTTGCTCACCTTTGCAATCTTGCTGCCTCCGCTCTGCAACCTGGAACTGCGTCGCGCCGCCGCGCCTGTTGCAGGCTTTCCGAGGCCGACTGCATGTGACCTAGAGGACGCCGCCGTATTCTGGGCAGGACGACCGGAAGATGAGAAGATGTTAGCAATCGTCAGGGCCGGGCGTGCGCGTGCCTTTGAGCTTTTCGTGCGGTCGCCTGTGAGGCCGGGACCGGACGCTACGGGCAATATGCCGGTAGACTTCGACGGTTTGAGGTGTGTGTCCGCTGCAGCCGACGAGGGCGGCGCGGTTCGCTGCCGTACGGTAGACCGCAGCTTCTTGGTCACTGGGCCCGCCTCATCGGCTGAAGAAAGAGGACGCACAGCTGGTGGCTGAACCGCCAATGTGGTTGGCTGCGACCGGCTTGCACGTATGGGACCCTGAAATGACGGCTCGCCGTAGAAGGAGGAGTCGGTTGTCCCTCTGTCAAGCATCAGCGAATGACGTCGTGACAGATTAATATATCCGACTCACATTGAGTCTCGTGGGCCAGGTGGTGCGTCCATAGGCTTCCAACCACGAAAGAGGTTACCGCCGTTCCCAGTGTCAGGCGTGAAAAATCCGGCACCTGTTGCAACTGGTATTGATGTACTGGTCACACCATCTCCTGATCTTCGCTCAGGCAGAGACCGCACGGGGAACAGGTTCTCCACTGGCGGAATATCACCTGCAAATGTGGACAGTTATTATCGTACAGTGGGCCAAAGTGCACCCGCATCCGAGTTGAAATGTTGCTGACACTGCCCCATACGGGAGCAGTAAGAAGGAGGAGAAAGATCGCTCACGCCATGCGCTAGTTGGACCCCCGCGGAGCCGCATGGTCACAACTCGTTGCAAGTGCACTCTTATGTTGTAGTAGACATACCTATTGCGCACAGTCCTTCAAAAGCCTCCCAGAGCATCGGATTCAACGCCAACGCCTGTCGATAGCTCATAGCTGCACTTTCGTGCAAGTTGCCCTTGAGAGCGGTGTTTCCTGCATGGCAGCAGAGTATTGCTTCATCCGGGAACGCCTTAGCTGTCCGCGCGTTCATTGATTCTGTGGATCCGTCAAGGCGGCGCGAAACAGATTATACGATGTAAACACGACGCGTCTGAGCGCGAAGTTACAAAGAAACCACTCACGGGATGGTACATATGTGTGGTCCCGCAGACACGTCTCAAGTGCCTCCCGCGCCTGTCTGTGCCTCCCGAGCTTCATGCAACACTTTGCAGCGACGTCCACACATCCCGTACACCTCGCCTCCAGTGGCAAGTTGACGAGTCTGTATGCAGAATGCGGCTGGTCGGCCTGCAGGAGCGCGGTGGCATACAGATGGCGCGCGTCGTGGTTCTTGGGATCGAGGACAAAGTATCGTTCGGCATAGAAGAGCGCAGACTTGGTGAGATTGGCGTCGAGACAGTACCATATGAGCGAAGAGTAGCGTCGACATAGATGCGGTGTCAGAACCGCGAGTGGGACATCCTGGGACATAGTGGGCTCAGCGCATAGACACCGTATTTCTTCCAAAGATTCGGCACGCAGCAGGGACAACGTGCACGGATCGTAGTCGTGGCTGGTGGCGGAGGAAGGAAGAGTGGTTGAGAAGCGCGGCCTTTGCGCACTCAGAGTCAACCAACCGCGTCTATATGTCACGTGCTACCGTCACTGCTCGGGTCACGATTGCACGCTGCGCGGTGGTTTGTGGCTAAACGTTCAGTGAGAGGTCTCGACAGCGGCGAGACGTGTCGAACAAGGATGACGAGCAGGGGGAAGCAACAAAGGAATATCGCAATATGGCAAATGACTCCTGATGCCCTCAAGATCATTTGTATTGTAAGTGATGTACAATGTAGCAATATACTATGCTCGGCTACGAGTCCTTTGTTCAGCAAACTAATGCCCATGGCCGTCATCTTCGCCCTTAGACTCTGCGAGAGGAAATATTCAGCATAGGATCGCAGTCAGCAAGCGTACATCCACTCACCAGGTACACATTGAATGGCATCATCTATTCTCAGGATTGATACAGCCGCCTCGAAAGCAGACTTCAAACTGCGGACTTTGCTAACCGTTGGCTCAAGGACGCCAGCGGTGACGTTGTCCCGTACTTGGCCGTTGAGCAAGTCGAGGCCGTACCTCAACAGGGCCTTCTTCGGATCGCCGACGGGTGCGTTTTGTGCAGCGTTGTGGTACGAACGCAGCTTGGCAACGAGATCGGTCGAGTCCTTCGCCGCGTTCACAGCAAGCGTCTTGGGAATGACCAGGAGGGCGCTGGCGAACTCGGCAATCGCGAGCTGCTCTCTCGAACCCTAGGGATCCACGATTGGTCAGACCGTCCTAGGATACTCCAGAGTATGAGGGCACTTACAAGTGTCGTAGCGAAGTTCTCCAGGTAGATGCTAAGTGCCGTCTCAACTGCACCGCCGCCGGGGACAACACTTCCACTCTCAAGGGTCCGCTTGATGATAGAGAGCGTGTCGTGCAGTGCCCGCTCCATCTCGTCCAGCATGTAGTCGTTTGCTCCGCGCAACACAATGGAAGAGGAGTTGACGACCTTCGTGCCCTTGATGAGGATAAGTTCGTCGTCGGAGATGCGTTCTTGTACGACTTCGTCGGCGTATCCGAGATAGCTGGGCTCGAAAGACTCATCACCCTCCAAGTTCGCCAGACTAGAAACGAGCGTCCCGCCGGTCGCTTTGGCGATGCGACGCAGGTCCTCTTTCCTACACCGGCGAACAGCCATTGCACCTGCCTCCACGAACTCCTTCAGGCACAAGTCATCAATACCCTTGGTAGTCAAAACGACGTTGGCACCGGCGGCCAAGATTTTGCGTATCCGCTCCAACGTGATTTCGGACTCCCTGGGATGATCGTAGACGTAAGAGATCGACGGTCGACCAAAATATTGGAGAAATACGCACCGCTTACGGATATCTTCCAACTGCTCGGGATCGTCCACAAGGATCTGAACGCCGAGTTGCATACGTGCTTTCTGGAGGTTGATATCAAGGCAAGCAATTTTGGCATTCGTGATGCGCGTCTTCATAGCTGAATGACCAGGTGGTCATTATGACGAACATGTTGAGAATGGACCCGGACATACCTTGACTGGCAACAGTGCAGTTGAGAGCGTACCCCTTCACGAATAGCGACTCGCGTGCGCTCCGACCGTGCGCTTTCAGAACGTTGACGGCTTTGACCGGGTACTTGATGTCTCCGCGGTTGTTAATCGTCTTCACGGCCAACATGGCGTCCACCGCCATAGGAGCGAAGAGATCGTCATCGCTACCGTTCCCCATGAGCATTGATACATGCAGATTGACACTCAAGACCTTCCGCCGCAGATAGATGCAACACTCACCCTCCAATGATCTTGCTCGACATGCTCGTCTTCGCTGCGTTGATGAGGGCCTCCCGGCCAAGAGTATCCACCTTCACGCTGAGCTGGTCTTGCATAAACTTGCAAGCCTCTCTGCAGGCAAGACGATAGCCGGTGATGATCGTGGTAGGATGAATCTTCTGCTTCACAAGCTCGTTCGCGCGCCGAAGGAGCTCCGCGGCAATGAGCACGACCGATGTCGTACCATCGCCGACCTCCTTGTCTTGCTTCTGCGAGAGGTCAACAAACACGCGTCCGGCCGGATGCTCGACTGCGAGAAGGGAAAGGATTGTTGCTCCATCGTTCGAGATCGTGACTTCCTGCATTGCAGAATGCGGGTTGAGCAACAGATGCCTACTCGTACGAAGTACGAAGACGCACTCCAATATTATCCACCAGCATCTTGTCAAGACCCATGGGTCCAAGGGAGCTTTTCACGACGTTCGCAATTGTCTGTGCGGCCAGGACTGTATGGTCTCGCCGTCTGTAAATGCCGCGCGTACTGGAGGTGATGGACGTACCATTTTGATCGCGCACATCCTGCCCAGATACACGGTCGCCGCCCAAGAATGCACCCGCACGAGGATCGCGTTGGAACATAATGAAGACGTGTCAGGAGGACGAGATGGTACCGGTCGGGAAGTGTGGACGATTGCGCTCGAGAGATTTCTCTCGAATACGCGCCGGGAGTACCTCCGCATTAGGCAACTGTCTTGGCGGCGTCTATCACCTCGGCGTACTTGCCAGTCAACTTCTGGACTCCAACTTGAAGTTGACCTGAGCTTGCCCGACTTCTGATAAGTATCTCAACTCAGTGATCCCTTGCGTTACCTTCCCAACAAGGTCTTCACCACGTACATACCAAGGTACCCTAGACCAACTGGTGCAATGCTAGACAAGTCCACAAGGCTGCGCTATTCGAGTTGTCTGATCTCTTAGTTGCAGGTTGTATACAAAATCATGCTATCGCTACAGGTATTATGCTACAGAAATTTGAATCGCTACAAGAGTGTTGTCGCCGCACTTGGGGTGGCGCTCACAATCTCGACCAGAACGGCTGGCGGTCTCGTGTAGCAGGGCTGAAGACCCCGCTTGGGATGTGCACCTGCAGGAAGTCCTGCGCTGAGTGCTTGGGCGACTTCAGGAACGACCAGCGGCCGCGTTTAGGTGTGACCGACCCCGAAGCCTGCCACAAATGATGTCAACGGTGTGCACGTCACCGTATTGTGTGTATCACACATGAGGCCTTAAGGAGTGACGTACCTCTGCAACATCTGCAACAGAGTCAGTTGAGGAGGCGGTGAGCATTGTGGATAGCACTGGATGTTCTGTCCCCGAGCTGTCACCAGAGGATATGCCCAAGCCGTGTGCAGGAATGGTGAAAATGGCGGCCTTGTGCGGAAGGTGGTCCATGGTGCCCTCGATTTGCTCGGGGAACTGCGTCAGGACCGTCCGCTGCACGGGTGTAACCGCTTCAACGAATGATGACGCGCGGGACATAGACACCGTCGTTACTGAATCGCTCGTGTCGCTACGAAACGGGTTGCGGAGCTCGCAGGAAGTCGCGGACAGAGATCGGTCCGATACAGGTCTCCGGAGGGTAGGACGAGAGGGCAAGGCAGGTAGCCTTTTGTCCAGCGCTGTTTGGCTAGTTGAACGTTCGTAAGGATTGGGAAGAGGCTTCGGACTGCCATGAAGGGAATGCTGTGGATATGGACAGTGAGTCCACGCTCGTTCTGAACACATGGATAACCCACTTGAGAAACCGATCCGCCGTCTGCACTGTGACGTCCAACCGCCATATCAGCCTATTACGGGTCGTCAGTATATACGTTCGAATCAGTGATACAGTATTGCATACCATGAGATCCTCTGTGGATTTGGGGGTCGCGCTGAAGGCAGCCGGGGCCGTCTTCGGCCTCTTAACGTTCTTCTATAAGCCATTTCAGCGTCGGCGCGGAAATGAGAACTAGATCGAACGTACCCCAACGCGCTCTTTCCTCAAGACAGCTTTGCTGAAATCTTCCTTCTTGAATAATTCAAACATGGCGACTGTCCCAGACGGTTACACAGATCCAAAGGGGTGAAGGGGAACGGTGGGCCTTCCACCCCCTACGTGAGGCCGTTATATGCGTCAGAAAGTCTCTGTCCATGAATGCCGAGAACGAGCCCTGCGCAATGTGGATATAAGAGGTCATCCGCCTCTACGATGCGCCGGGTATTCGTGCACATTCCTGTATGCGGTAAGTCCGGCTTTCCATGCTGTCGGGCGGATGAACTAACCACTTCTGGACTACGTCGAACGGCTGACAGCGCATGAGGCGGCTTACTTAGGGCCTTATATGAATATGTATCGACAGTACAGCGGGCAGAGCAGTAGACAAGTAGGTAAACCTGAGGCGAACAAGGACAAGATGTGCTAGCTTAGGCACTTGGCCAGAGGAACCCCAGCGTAGGGTTAGAGGGTGCGTCACGCGATGCGCGTCAGACTCGAGTGCCTCGCCGCCACCACCGCGCAGGCCGTGTCTCCTCTTCTCTCCCTGCCGTCCACATAGCAAATGGCCCCCATGGACTCCCCCTCAACGCTGTAAATACTCTGCTCTGTCGTAAATGCAATAGTCTCGCTGACAACAGCCTATGCTCGCGCTGTCCGCAGGCGCACCAGCATGCTGCGAATGCAGATGATTACCTTGCCCAGGGACTCCTCATACCCGCCGCGGAGGAGCATTATAAGGCTGCAGAGGCCTTCCAAGCCTGCGTCGAGGCGTCGAACGATGACAATGTGCGCTCTTGTTAGAACTCGCTGTTTTCCTTTCTCACAAGCGTACATCACTCCATCACGTTTGTCGATCGCTGTCCCCCCATTCTATGGACCATGCGTTATGATAGACCAAGCGCACGCTACGCATGCTGCACAACGAGCACATGAAGATGGGCAAAGACCTCCAGCGCCGAATAGCCAAGCTGCGTGAAGAGAACAAGGACCCCGCTCTGCCGCAGAAACCCCAACGGTCATCGAAGAGTGGGCCGAGCACAAGTAACCCCGTATCTCCCCCGCCGTCAGCTCCTTCCCCCCTCCCCTACCCCAGAATAGGCTGTCGGAGTCGCAACAAACCGTTGAGGAGTCGTTCATGCTGTTAGGACAGAGAGTATGTTGAGACTGCCTCGCTCGATCAGATCTCAACTCTGATATATTATGTGCATAGAGCGACCCTGGCGACGCATTCCACCAGTTTTGGAAGGCTACAGAGGGCATGTTGGAGTACCTCTCGCGACCCGTTGCTTTCGCGACTGCTCCCCTTGCCTCCGAAGACCCGACTTCAAAATCCCGGACACGCGAGGCTAGCTCGAATAGCGACACGGATACAGATGACCCGTTCTCCAAGAAAATATCGCGTGGCATTAACCTTGTGAAGGCGGCGCATTCGAGGATGCTCACAAAGTACGACTCTTCGACGACTGGGTTGGATTCTGATGCGCCTGGACCGAGCACGTTCCCGCCGCCACCCCAACCCGTACATGCCGTTGACTTGCGAGACGACTGGGACGATGACATTCGCGCATTTGAAGGTAGATACCGGCGAAGATCATAAGCTGTACAAGGAGCTGACCACGGCGCCAGACGACGACATGGCGGACTCGTTCTGCCTTATCCCCTCCAAAGCCGACCCGAGCATCGCGTCACTGAAGGAGGAGAATGCCACGCTCAAGGCAGAGCTCGAGAAGCAGCAGCAGCAGCTCGCGAAGATGGAGCTGGCGCTCAAGGCACGCCAGGAACAAGATCAGCAGCTACGAGACAGTATCATGCTCGCACGAAAAGAGGTCTGTCCCGGCTTCCCGCTCACAATCGTTGTATATGCTGATACTGGGCTTCCCTTCCCCCCAGGCACACCGCGCGATGATCTCTTCCACTGTGCTGCAACGGCCAGCACCGCCGGGGCAGCCCCAGGTCGACATCGCCTCCCTCAATATCAATGTCCCCATGCCCCCAGCCGTTCCCGCACCCGTCGCGGCTCTCAATGCGGGGCGCGACCGGGACCCCCAGCTGGTGCGCCGCGTTCGCGAACTCGAGGAAGAGGTCCGCAATCTCCGTGCCGAGAACGAGAAGCAGGTACGTCGGGCCATCCCAATGCACCCGAACGGAGGCTGACACACGAAGCAGAAGGCGATGATCGTTCGATTTCGGGAGCGGTGGGAGAAGCTAAAGGAATCCGCGAAGCGAAAGAAGGAGGCAAAGGCTTCAGCCGAGAGCACGAACGTCGTCGGGCAGAGGATAGAGGAGGATCCCGAGGCAGAGGCTGCTGCTGAGCGAGATGACGCGCGAGGGAGCAAGTCCGTCGAAGTTGCTGCTTGAGAGCCCACTGGGGCATTCACATTCATATCGCTGGCGGTGTGGGCTCGCTCTCCATCATGTACAAGTATCTGTCGTCGCTTTCCATGCACATTTGTATGTATCTATAGCTTGGTTGGGTTTCTTATATGTACTTCATACTGCTGTTGCTTCTTTCTACAAGACCTGTAGTGTCTTGGTACGGCTCCCTATACGCCGGGGCGACCCGATTTCGGCGCTTAATGATTGGTTGTGGTTAGAGCAGAACCCGGGGCCACACAGAAATGCTCCTTCTGAACTGAGCCCAATTCCTCCCGTGATCATGCACAAAGATACCTATATGTTCCCTTCCATCACGGCATGGTTACTAGCGTAGGGTTCCTCGCCGTCTACTTAATTCCTCCTTCCTCCTTCCCGCTTAGGCTGTGATCGCCGTTGGGAGAAGATATGGAGACCGCTCAATGCCGCCAGTGGGGCCTCGATACGGCGTTGTGTAGGCATCAGCTCGACTCGGAGACATGATGTGCAGATAGAGCGTCGACTGCAGGGTTCGCAGTCGTGGTGAGACGAAGGAGTGCGTTGTCGACCGCAAGATTCCGCTCGAGTCTCACCAAGAACGGAGGCTCCAATCTTGGAGATGATATATATTTGGGAGAACTAACGAGTTGAGGATCCTCCCCCTCCCCCGCCTGCGAAATCCGGGAAGATGGTCACGAACAGTAGGGGTCATGGTGATGTGGCAACTTGAACTTGTGGTGGTGTCTTATACAACAGAGGATCGCAACTGAGACGATGGGGAAGCGGCATAGAGCCCAAATACTGCATATAGTACCTTCACATTGTCAATGAGTGACGGCACTACATAGCCAAGGCGGAGAAATACGCACATTGTCAACATGCGCCTTTCCGCAGAACTACGCGAACAGCCCATAGTCCACAATCCGGAGTGACTTGGCCGCAATCTCGAATACCGCCTTCGCCTGGTTCCAATCTTCCTCGCTCACAGCTCCACCATCCGCGCTGACCATGGGAACATTCATGGTCATCACTAGGTCGGTGTTCTTGTCCGATACCCTGTATAGTGCGAGGAGGATGCGGACCTCGTCTGCCGACGTGCTGTTGAACTTCTGGACCGTCTGTGTACCGTACAGTACCACAGGATTCGGTGTGGCGCCGTTGGACCCATTCGGGACATCGATCGTCTCGCTGACGTGCTTGGTCTGCGCGTCGTTGTCATGCGCTAGAGCGTCGAAGTGTAGGCTGGGATCAGGGTCAGACGTCAATACAACATAGCTGGTAGCATAGGTGATAGGTGGTAAAGTAACGCACCCGGCAGCTTCTCGAAGGTCTGCCGCGTCCACGCTCTGAAGAACCTCCACGACGATGCTGACACCAGAGTCACGCGATATGAATACTTCCTGTGTGTCCGGTACCTGACGGAAGTCGCTGTAAGAGAGTTTAGACTTTACAGAGCACACCCTAGAGCAGGAATGACGTACGAAGCATCGATCAGGCTTGTAGGCAAAGTTGCGGTGATGGTTCCCCCAAACAGCTCCTTGTTGGCCGACATGGTGAAGAGTTCAGTGTTGCGGGCGCAGAAAAGAGAAGAACAGAGGGGAGAGGAGAAGCTGAGAGATCATGTTGTGAACGAGACTTGAGTCCGAGGCGATGGCTCCGGAGCCGACCCAGAGGCTTTCGCGCGCACGTGTCCGTGTGACCGCACGCGTTTCTGTCAACGCGTACCGCGTCGAGCTCAGGTTCGCTTCCAACCACGACCTCCTCTCCTCTCCTCTCCGCATCCCGTCCTCGCCCCTCTTGTCTCGGACTGCGCTCTTTCTTTACTTGGCGACCTCCTTCTCCGCGCTCTGCACGCAGCCTAGCTATCATGGAGTTCTCGGGAAGACGCTCGACGATGCAGCCCCATGCGGATCCTTATGGCGGCGCGCGGTCCAACCTACCTGTACCCTCGACGATCAAGAAACCTGCAAGTGGACATGGAAGGATGTCGTTGGCCGGACCAGCTATACGCGCGCCGTACCCTATGCCGCCGCCATCAAACCCCAGACAGTCACTCATGCGCTCTCAGATGAACCCTCTTCTTCAGAGCACGAGTAAGCCGCAGAACTATGGGCGCACACCCGTCAACAAGTGAGTATCGACTTTGCGCTTGAAGAGGCTGCTTTGGAACGAGGCGCACCTGTACACCTATGCTAGACATCTAGGCTCTCGTCACACCGCATGGACTCTGTGTACATCCTGCATCCCTTTCCCCCTTCGTCTGCTACGGAAAGAATGTCATGTGGTATGACCGAGAGTGAATGCGCTTCGAAGGCGTTGACGGCGATCATGAAGTCCGGAGCCTCCAACCGTTTCAATGCCGCCTCGAGCAACAGATGGGGCAGCCGAGATGGATGGTGCTTGCCTTGTAGACCCGAGGCACTCCGGGCTGCGTACAGAAACTCATAGTACGGAAGAAGGCGTGCGGTGTTGTATCGCTCATACCATGTTGTGTGTACTCTCCACTCCTTAGTATGCATGATTTTCCTTCCCCTGCTGTTCTGAGCAGCCTTGCTTCAAGTGGCCGATGTTGAGTTTCCATGCAGTACGGAGATCGTTAACTAACATGCATCTGCGTCATCTTCCTCTTTACAGTAGTCATCGTAGACCGTCTATGTGGACGGGTGGGAACCAAGGCGTTGCGCCACCATCCAGTCAAGGATTTGCCAAAGATACACGGCCTCTACGCGACCGTTCCTTCCAGTCCAAGATGCGACAAGACATCTGCGCGTATCTCATTCGCCACGACTACCACATAGTTCCTCAGCAACTACAGAGCACCTCAGGAAACACCTTTCGAGACATCTACAAGAAGCTCGTCTCCTGCTTGGATCCGAAATGGCCGATAGATATGGAGGCCAAATTCGATGACCTCCTCGTGCAGACACTGAGGGCGCTCAAGTATCCGTACCTCAACCAGATCGACCTGAGGTGGTTGTCAGCACCCGCAGCAATGCATTCATGGCCCACACTGCTCGGCATGTTGCACTGGCTCGCAGAGCTTGGAAAGGCAGGTCACGTCTCCTGCTGCGCTGGACACCCTAGCTAATGCCCACTTGCCAGGCTCGAGATCA
Source organism: Lentinus brumalis (assembly GCA_001792895.1). Classification (NCBI taxonomy): domain Eukaryota; kingdom Fungi; phylum Basidiomycota; class Agaricomycetes; order Polyporales; family Polyporaceae; genus Lentinus; species Lentinus brumalis. The sequence goes on from MARA01000004.1 coordinate 2,352,443, forward strand.
ATATCGGGACAGCGAGGATCCAACGTTGCACGAAATAGACAAGATACCCGTCGAGTTCGACGACAACATGCACCACCACATGGCTCTCGCACTTGCGCACAATGTCTCCTCCTATGAGCGCTTTTTGGAAGGGGCCAACGACTTCCTTGAACAAGAGAAGATCTTGGAGGACCGCTACGGTATGTCGCCGTTTCATGGTCGCACAACCATGTCTGAATGCTCTCATAGAGAAGAAGGATGCAAGGGTACTGGCCGACCTTGAGCAACAACGTGAGAGGTTGAAGGAATTGCAGCTGGACTGGGAGCAACTGAAGAGATCCGCAGTGAGTGGGATGCCGATGATTTGCACTTCGCCGATAGCCTGATCAGTCCGTTCGTAGCCGCCATATGAGGAGCTCGTGAAAGACAACGGCTCCCTCAAACGGGACAGGCTGAAGTTTGAGGAAATCCTGCGTCGGTATGAAGACCGAAGGCAGAAGTGGGTGAGGCAAGTGCAAGACGAGAAGACCGAGCTGGAGTACAACTGTGCGTGCCTGTGCTCTCCCCTGTCCGTCAGACACCAACATGGTTCCCTGCTCAGTGGCAAATCTTGAGAAGCTGCATGCCGAGGAACAGCGGCTCATGGACATAGTGAAGGTGCAGAACCTCACGCCGGAGGAGGTACTGCGCATGAACACAGAGCACGAAAACCTCTCGCGCGAGCTGGAGTCGCTCAAGCACAAGATCGCAGAGACTTCTCAGGTTGTCGTCCGCCTCGAGGTCTCGCTCACACGGAAGGTCTCAGACGCAGAGGAGGCACTCGATCAGTACACCAACCTACTCTCGACGCTCGAGCTCTTCCCTCCGTTACCTCCCCCTCTTGAAGACGTGGACCTCACGATCGACCTCCACTCTGCCGCTGCCAATCCTCAGGGTCTGCTCACCGGTGCAGATATCAGGAAGGTGGTGAAGCCGACGCTCAACCGCATCGCCGAGATGAAGATGACTGCGAGAGCCGACGTCGAGAGCGACCGCATCAAGGTGGACGACGAGCTCGACCAACTGACGCTGGAGTGCGAGACGATCGAGGAGGAAGTCCACGAGGTCATGAGCAAGACGAATGCCCTGAACGACCAGGCGGACGAGCTGCGCGAGGTGCGTCTGACATCGACGAGCTTTCACCCGAACAGCCCGGGATCTGATGAGTTGGACTTTCCTCACCAATGTCTTAGGCGGCACAACAGGAGGCTTTGGTCAGCAACGCCGAGGCGTCGAGACTGGAGCGGGACCTGGCAGCTGCGCGGACAGCCGCCATGGCGAATGGAGTTGGTGTCAAATCTCGCCTACAGGCGTTACAAATTGCGTACGTCCTCGTGTTACCCCCTCCGCTCCTCGTTCCTATCTCCCCGGACATTACTTGCTTCACTGGCTTTCTTGCACACGTCTGTTCTGTCACCTGCCTGTCACCAACTGCCCGCGCCCTTGCGCAACGTGGAAGGTTCGAGTGCTCATGCTGACTGACCCGGTTCATTTCCTTTTGTTCGCAGATACCGGGAGCAGATAGACAAGGTCAACAGGCTGAAGGAAGACACCGTACGCGCGGTCATCAAGAACAGCAGCGAGATTGTCGCCTTCAAGGACGAGGTGTCCAAACAGCTCCAGTACCTGAGGGATTTCGCCGAGGCAAATTGAACCAGCGCTATCTCTCTTGAGTTCCTGACATTTGACAGCTCCTCCCTACCCGGACCCGCTTTCCCTGGCGTTCAATACTTGCTATGCCGATCACTGTCGATCAGCATTCGCTATAGGCTGGCGAAAACATCTTCATCATGGCTCTCACGACCTTCACGCTCTACGACTCGAGCGGTCTCTATTCATATCTTTATGATTCACAGACGATGCACAGCGCTCCTCGGCTATCCCACATTCGTCGTCTTATTCGCATTGTCTGTGTAGTCATCTCAGTGTTGTACATCAGGGTTCATATCTACAATAGCTATATAGTCGCGGGTACGCATCGCCCAACTTCCTCGAAGTTGTACATTGCGCAAGGCTCTCGCCAACCAGATCATGAACGTTTCGAAGAGTCTCGTCCGGTTGTTGTCGGCGTCCTAAACAAAGCCCTGAGGAGTCCGACTTCGCCGCGAGTCGGAGGACAGATAGAGCGCTTCCGCAATCCCCTTCACCGCCAGCTGCGGCAGGCTTATGGCGATGTCAGCCACGTCGAGTCTCGACGTTCAATCTTCCAACGCCGCTCTCCCTGGCGTCAGAGGAGGAAGCAACTGCCGAATGCGCGTATGGACGGAACATTCTTCACTTGTGGCGCAAACGTGCCGCATTATAGGAACCCATCGGAGACCGAAGATATCGGCCATCTGCCATGCTGTACAGAACACGGTGCATATGCCGACTAAACTCACGCGCTGGTGGAAGTTTTACGCAATCCAGCCTGCTCTCGGTCGAGGGCAGTGGTCGAGACGGAGTGCTGCGATCTCACCCGCCTTGAGAGATTCCCTGCTTGCCATATACTTATATGTATTAGTGAAACTGGTAGGTCCCCGGTCGCAGTGCAGCCCAGCCCCCCTTGAAGGAGATCCGAGAGAGAGATCAATACCGGGTGGGCTCGTAGTCGGATGTTGTCGCACTGGCAGAGAGCGGCGATCGTTCAGACTGTCACAGCGGAGCACTTGAGCGCTACCGCGAACACAGCTCTTGCGCAGAACCATATCGCGGCGTGACAGCGAACAACCAGTTAACCAGGCCCGCCTGCATCCTCTCTCCATCTTTTTTTCTCGCGCCGGGCGATGCCGACGTCTGCATGATACACCTCGGCCGCCAAACATGCAAGATGTCGGAAGCCTAGATTGTGAGGCCAACCCATCTTTCCGGGCGACACCCCGCCGGTGGGACCTGCGAGGAGGAGCCTTACTCTGGTACTGGTTCGGCTACATCCATGCATACCGAGTCACCGGCGAAACTTGCTAGATACGCGTCGCACCACAGAGACGGTATGGGAGCCCAGGAGATACGGGCGAGAGGGCTTCCGCCGGCTGTGTGAAGATCGCTCTCTTTCCGCACCCTCGCCATGCTCGCGGCGCTTGCCCATCAGGCCTGCTGTCTTCTGGAGCGCATGCGGTCGGAGCCGTGTACGCTCCTTCTGCCCCAACGTGGTACGGATGCTTGCTGGGAGCGGTCGCTTGCTCACAGTGGGAATACAGCTGCTGGCAGGCGCGGCGGCCTGCGCAATCTGGTGCAGAAAGCACGATGACGCAGAGAGACGCAGGGACTTATCCAACGCCACAGCCTATCACCTGTCGAAGCACCGCTTTTTATGCAGTATTTCCCCGTGCTCGTCGCGATGCACTTACGGGCACCACATGACGAAAAAGGGCAGCAGTCGAAGAATCGACATTGACGTCTCCCGTCGACGTCGACTTGTGCAGGACAGGGTACGGAAGAATGTGTGAAGTCATAACTTGTCCACTCACGCTCCGAAGTTTAGGACATGCGGCCTTCCCATTTGCCCGTGGAATTCTCGGGAGCTGTGGAGGCGCGTTCTCACCACGGTCCTGGGTCTGCGCCCCCCGTATGGGCCTGTGACAATCCCAGTCCGGGTACGAAGTGTGATCTGCCGGACTGCCTTTCTGCGACACGTCCTTCCCTGCGTGGGCGCGCAAGATGTTCGTCCTCGATCTCACACTCCGTGCCTGCTTCGCGCCCACAGAATGGATAAAGGCCGGGAGGACTTATGTCGGACAGACCCGACCCCCTCCCGTCCCGTGTAGCGGTCTATCAGTCGACCTTTGCTACTAGCCTTCTTCCTCTGGACAATCACCGCACGACTGCTCGCCACTGTCATGTCGTCAGAACCCAGCCCGCGAGGTGCCGCCCCTGCATACGACGAGGCTGAGAAGGGCACGCTGGACAAGGTCTACCCTGTCGACAAGAAGCCACTCGCCTTTCCCTCGGACGAGAAGAAGGACCTCTTCACCAATGAGAAGAAGGAGGTCGCCGCGTTCAACGTGCCCCAGGTCAAAAAGGACCCGTATATGGCGCAGAAAGGCAAGAAGCAGCCGGCATCCAAGACGATTCTCTTCAAGCTGTGGTACAACACTTATCGGTGAGTAGCGGCTTCATCTAAAGTCGCGGACAGGGCTCACCGTATTATGATCGCAGTAAACTGTTCACTATTACGTTCTCGATCAACGTGATCATGTTCGGGTTCGCGGTGTCTGGACACTGGCCATACGCGACCAAGTACGCTGGTGCCTTCGCCGTCGCCAACTTCAACGTCTCAATCCTCATGCGCAACGAAGTATTCGGTCGCTGTCTGTACTTCCTCGTCAACACCTTGTTCGCCAAGGTATGTCATCACATTCCGGTGCGATTGCAACCGCTAACTGGACCGCTCAGTGGCCGCCTCTGTGGTGGCGTCTAGGCTGCACTTCGGTACTCCAGGTGAATGCCGTACCTTGACTCCATTGAGGTCTCATCACTGACCTGTGCCCAACAGCATCTTGGCGGTATTCACTCCGGCTGCGCAGTATCCGGCATAATGTGGCTGACATACAAGGTCGTGAACACGTATCGCAACCACATCAACGAGAACAACGCCATCCTCGTCGTCGGCCTGCTCACAAACGTGGCGGTAATCGTGACAGCTGTGGCGGCATTCCCATGGGTTCGCAATACCCACCACAAGTACGTACGCCAAAGGCTAACATGGCTGACGACGGCTTATGCATAATCCACAGCGTCTTCGAGCGGCACCACCGATTTGTAGGCTGGACTGCGCTGTTCCTGACCTGTAAGCAGATCATTTCTCACAGACGTGGGTCCAGGCTGATGCGTCTCCGAAGGGGGCTTCACGATCATGGGCGACATCTACGACACTGAGAACCGGCAATGGATCCCAGACGGCCGGCACCTTGTCCGCCAACAGGACTTCTGGTATGTCATGGGCATGACGACTTGGATCGTTCTCCCCTGGATCTGCACGCGCGAGGTTCCTGTCGACATCGAGCTGGTCAGTCATTTCAGCGTTCGAGTCATGGACGAAACTGATAGGTGAATGCAGCCCTCTCCCAAGGTGGCCATCGTCCGGTTCCGGCGTGGGATGCAACAAGGACTGCTCGGTCGCATTAGTCGAAGCGCCGTGAAGGAATACCATGCATTTGGAATTATTTCGTACGTGCTCCTCTCCCGAGTCTTGCCTCGCACGCTGACGAAGGTCGATAACAGAGAGGGCACCCACGCGAAGTACCATTACATGATTTGCGGTGTGCAAGGTCCGTTGCTTCCGTCCGCGTTGCTCCAAAAACGGCTCCCGAGCCCTCTTCTGCAGGTGACTTCACACGGAGCCTCGTCAACGACCCCCCTCGGACCCTCTGGACGCGTGAACTGAAGGTGCGTACGACATCGCATGATCAGCCCGCAGTGGCATTGACCGAAGTGTGTTCGCATACCAGTTCGCCGGCGTGTCCAACACCTCCACTCTCTACAAGCGCGGTATCCGCATTTGCACCGGAACCGGTATCGGCGCCGCCCTCTCAACATGCATCCAGTCTCCCTACTGGTGCGTGCGCTCTGTTTCTGACGTTTCGCTGCGGCGACAATAGAGCTGAAACGCATCTTCGGTTGCGTGTGCTTCTATCTCCCATCGCCTATCGTGCATCTCAGGTACCTCATCTGGATTGGTACGTACACACCTGTGCCGCTCCGTACACTCGAGATTGACTTTGTCCTGATGCGCTCTCGTGCGGACAGGTTCCGACCAGGAGAAGACATTCGGCCCGACGATCAGCGGTCTCATACATCGGCACATTGAGCCAGAGCGTCTCCTCCTGTGGGACTCGAAGGTGCGCGGCGGACGCCCGGACACGATGCGAATTCTCAGGGAGGTGTACCATTCGTGGCAAGCCGAGGGTACGTGTACTCCTCCGCACACCTGGCGCCTCGCGCGCTGTCGTGTCCCGACGCTGACCTGCGCGCCCCGCAGTTGTCTTCATCACGTCCAACTACGTCGGAAACTCGGAAATGATGGAGGTGCGTGTCGGTTGCTCTGCACCGCGGCGCGGTGTACTTACCCGTATCCTCCGTGCTCACCGCGTCGATATGCAGGGTTGCAAGGAAGCTGGTATCCCCTGCTTCGGAACCCTCTGGGATTTCGTGAGTATCCGCGCATTGCTGTGGCTGCAGGCGCGGAAAAAGAACTGAACACTTCTCACAGTGACCGTACTGCGCCAATGACCGTCGTATCCAAGGGCTGGGCCGTATTCTTCATGCTAATAGACGGCGAGGACACTCCATCCGGGCACGCTGTTCCTGTACATTTGTACATGCCTCACGTCTCACTCCAATCGCATCTGACTTATCGCTCTGCATATTCTATCATGTATCATTTTAGCTGGCGCGTCATATAGAGTTCCGTTTTATCTCCCATTCCGACCGGATGCGTCACTGCGAGCCTTGGTCCGACGTCCCACTCGGCTCTATTCGATGCCGGAACACAGGTTGCAGGCTGCAAGCTGCGTGAGATGAAACTGACATGCCGCAATGCAGCCCCGTTTATGACCCGCCACAAGTCTGCCTGAGTTGCGCGCGCTCAAGGGGTCGGAACATGTCCCTACTCGTGCATTGCACTCACACCGGAGACGGCGAGTGGAGGTTCCGGCTCCTTGCCTGGGACACGAGCAGCCACAAGGAACGAACGGAAACAGAACGAAGGGCTTGGCGTTGTATGCTATATCGACAATCGAATCGTACAACATCCGGCGGTTAACAATATAGGACTGCCATACTCACCACCGACGGAGCGGTAAGGGTGCTGCACGCTGCACAGCGGAGTAGGAATGCAGCCCACGGCGAGAAGAAGAAGCTAAGAATAATATTCCTCGAGGACCTTTCCCCGCTTCCCCATCCAGGGCCATCGACGATTGGGGTTGATGGAGGTGTTCGGCTGGAGCTTCCAGCCCCGTCTGGCGAGCTCGACGACGAGCCTGCAAATATTGCGTGTGTCCTGCAGCACCAAAAGGAGGATGGTCAGAATGGCGAGGTTATCTGGCGGGTGCCACGGATAGGTCGGGTGCCACTGAGTGCGCCGCACTCACATCAATACCACTGTGCTGGCGGCCTTCGAACGGCTCGAGTCCGAGTGCGTGCAGCTGACGCGGGATGGAGAGAACAACCCTGCGCGGAAGCGGGAACGCACCGACCTGCGCCACAGACAGACGTTAGCTAGAAGTTCGCCACTCCTTGCGGTTGTGGAGGCTGCCACCTACCTGGCGACGCTCTGCAGATGCTGTGGTGAAGTCATGCCATTCTCCAACGACCCTCCGAACGTCCATGACGTCCCACGTTAGCCACACTGGCACCGGAATCTGCGGCCGCCAGGGAGGTCAGTGCCAGTCTTGTTCCGCGTTCAGATGACCTGCCTTGGAGATAAAGCATTGCTTCACCACAAAATCTCGAATGTCGTAAGGGCCATCGGTGCAGAAGCAGAAGCGCACCAGGCGCTGTCCGCAGTGATCGATGAGTTTGTTCTTCTCCAGAAAGGTTCTGAACTCCTGCAGAACCTGCGGGAAGGTGGGTGCGGCATCCACTTGCTCCTGTCCGCGGTCCAAACAGGTGGTGGCGGTCGCACGGAGGATTCGAGTTTAGTCAGACGGCGCACACGAGACCGACCGTACTGACCTGCGTGATGCCCGTTAAGGTAGTGCAGAATGGGGAGAGTTGCGGTCTCCATGTGGGCCTCACGAAGCTGCGGAACTCGTCGACGACTTCGAGTACACGGGCCTTCCCTCTGGAGTTCTTATCTTTCCATCGAAGTAGACAGACGGGCCACTCCTGCGATAAGAGGAAGAGGGTGTCAGGATGTATATCACGGTACCTCAACAAGACTCTGGAAGAGGGAGTATCCCTGAAGGCAGGACAACATCCCATAGAGCCCTGTAGCAGTGCGTGCAGTGACGCACGCGCAAGAGGAGAAGGATGGAATCCCGGTCACCAACAAGCGCGTCACCCCATCCTGTCGAACAAAAGCATTGCTGAAACATCGTGGCTGGCCTGCCGGTACCGAAGGACAAGTCGGGTAGGTGGCGCAGACTCCCACTTAGTCGCCAACACGGTAAGACACTGTGCGTGGCCGCTAATTGAGGTCTGAACCATCCCCGTTCGCATGGTCCCTGTATAATCGATGACTTGGGAGTGTGGGCGCCACACCGGCAACTCCTTTGTACACGTTGTGTACACGACATATCTTTGTCCGTAGCGCTGTCGAGCATGCAATATCTAGCAAAGAAAACGTCACCGCAAGCAACCGGTGATCATTTACTTACAATGATCTCGTTGGGATAGTCGAATCCTGAGCCTTGAACGCACGTTCCCTCCACGTCTAGGACGAGGAACGCATCGTATGGCTGCTTAGGTAGCTTGATCATGTCGTCCTCGAGTACACACGACAGCTTAGGGCGATCCAGAGACGCGTCGCTGTGCGTGGCGGGTGTGCTGGGAAGAGGGGTGTCTGTGCGAGCCTTGGGACCACTTCGGTACTGGTGGCGATCGGTACTAGTCTGCCCTTCGCACGACCGTGAGCCCGCGAGACGCCGCCAAAGAATGAAGAGCACGGCGACGAGCGCGAGCACTGCGAGAGGAACTATGGCGAGTTGCGACCGAGCGAGAGAGCCGTACATAACCGCGGCGTTGAGCAAGGACATTTTGAGGAGCGAAGAGAAGCACAGCGTCCGAGACAGCTGTTGGCACCAGCGAAAGCACCGACGGGGTAATCAGCGGTTTCTCCGAGTCGCGCTCAGCTGAAAAAGCGTCCAGGACGTTCAATACATCGTCGGTGTCGCAAGACACGTCCAAGGATATTTTCGTGGTTAAGTCGGCCGAGGAAGACGTGCAAGATGCCTCCCAACAAAAAGCCCGACGCCCCCATTGGCCCGGTCACCCCGGCCCGGTCCCTTTTGCCCTGCTTACGGGCGGGCGTCTGAAATATTGCAGCATTCCATTCAGTGCAGCGGGCGCAGAGTCGTCCGACGCCTCTTTCTTCCCATCCAACTGGTGGCGTGCCCCTACAGAAGGTCTTCAACGGCCTACATATGACGACCATGCAACACGGCGACGATCTTGACGACGACTTTGTTCCGGACGACCTTGTGGCCCTCTCCGACGAGGAGGAGCTTCCGGATGCCGAGGACGTTGGTGATCTCCTCAGTGCGGACGAGGACGCGGGCGAAGCGCAGGCAGGCCCGTCTCAGAGCGCCGCGGCTCTCGAGAAGAAGCGGAAACGGCGAGCAAAGGAGAAGGAGCGCAAACTGAAGGTGTGTCTCATGTGGCTCTGCCGGCTTCTGGTCTTCTCATCCCTTCCCGTGAGCAGAAGCGGAAACTAGCAGAGACGATAGAGCCAGTAGAGCCACCATCCATAGCTGCTCAGCCGCCTGTCCTTCTCGCAGACTATATATCTTCGATGCAAGCCAAGACGTTCTCGAAGATGTCTGGTATCGAACTCGCGGACATGCAAATCCCAGGTGAATGCCGCTGCGCCTCTTACGTTGGTGCGTTCTGAGTGTTGACGCATAGGCAGAGACTTCCATAGCGGACACGACTATGTGGACGGGATCGAGAAACTTGGACCAGTTGGTGGACTTTATCACCAAGAGTACGTCCCCTGTGCGAGATTGTGGCCCAGTATGCTCACGCCCCCACGCAGTGCTGCCCACCCTCCGTACTCGTATGGGGCAGAGACCCAAGTCCAATGGGGCCCCGACGCTGATTTTCGTCGCTGGAGCGGCTCTTCGGGTGGCGGATGTTACCAGAGTGCTCAAGGATAAGCGACTTCGAGGAGAGAAGGGAGGCGACATCGCGAAGCTGTTCGCCAAGCATTTCAAGCTTGAGGAACACGTTGCCTATCTGAAGCGGACCAAGATAGCAGCAGCCGTAGGCACTCCAGGACGGCTGGGCAAATTGTTGTGCGACACCGGTGCGTCCAAACCCTAATTCTATCAAAGTGTGTGCTCACCGGAAATGCCATCCTCAGATGCTCTTCAAACGTCTGCTCTCACTCACATCATTCTTGACGTCTCTTTCCGGGACGCGAAGAAACGCACACTGTTCGACATTCCCGAAACTCGGGACGAGGTTTTCCGGACAGTGCTTGGTGCGCCGAAAGTCTTCAACGGCTTGAAGCAGGGGACGATCCAGTTAGTATTACTCTAGACTCATTTGTACACACACTCCCCACGTCCCCTTTACGGCACCTAGGAAGGTCTGCAACAGACCTCTATAATAGTCGGGTGTATGATATGATATAATGGAACACTGCGAGTAGTATCAGAAACCTTTGGGATTTGTCCTCAAGGTCATCTGCACCGCATATATGAGCGGGGGTGTATGGTGAGATGAACTATAACGACGCACCCGTGTCCACTTGGGAACCTTGTGAATACCCTTCCGGTACCCCTTCGCGTGCCGTGAAAAGACGGTGTACTTGTCTCTCGGTGGCATCTCGTGCTCCTTAGGGAGCTCCAGAGCCTTGGTCTGCGCGAATGGGTCTCCTTAAGCGTACGACCACGTACAAATGGCATGTAAACGCACCAATGCCGCACACTGAACACCACTCTCCTTGACCGCCTCAATGACCGAATCCACCCGCTTCAGACGTGCACGGACGTTGGCCTTCCGCGTACGTGACAACTTCCATGGGGTCTTCCTGTCGAGTATGCCAAGCTGAGCGTCCCTTTGTCAAACTAGAGGTACAACACTCACCACAGAAGGCCAACGAAACTCGGCTGTGTTGGTCTGAAGGCCCCGAACATCGTCTGCCTGCGGTCGGAGGAGGAGGTCGTTGGACAGACGCAACCAGGCAATCGGGAAAGGAAAGCGTTTGCTGACTAAGCAACCGGGCAGGCGCTTCTCCAGACCGTCAGCGAGTTCACGTCTTGCTTCTGGCTGTATCAAGCCTCTGCCACTCTCTTGCTCGTCTTCCTCCCTCCTCACTACACATCATGAGCGTGGCAACGCAGTCGATGCCTCCACCTCCGGCACCTGTGCTGAACGGAAACGGGGTGCCTTCGAATGGCGTAGATGGGGCGAACGGAGTACACAAGGAGCCCAAGTATGCTAGTGGTCTCATCCTCCCTCCCCCAGAGATCAAGTGTGAGTTTCCGGCGTGCTTGTTGCGTTGACCTTGGCGAGAATCTGACATGTATACTTGTGGCGACGCGCAGCCGTCATTGACCGCACCGCGCTCTTTGTCGCGCGGTCGGCAAACCCGCCCCAGTTCGAGGAGAAGATCCGCGAAAACCAGCGTCAGGACCCCAAGTTTGCGTTCCTCAACCCGGCGGACCCTTACCATGCTTACTACAGACACCGCATGGACAAGGTCGTCCGTGGTGAGCTGGAGGAGGAGGCAGCACCGAAGGAGGCGGAGAAGACTGAGGAGAAGCCAACTGAGACCGCCCCAGTTGACCTCGGGGAAGAACCCCCCATTCCGGAGTTCATCCTGAACATCCCAAACGTTACTCCCATCGACCTGTGCGTATCTGTTCTCCTTGCCATGCCAGTATTCTAACCGTCATTCTGCTCATATGGCAGGGATATCATCAAGCTCACGGCACTTTATACTGCACGGCGTGGTCGCCCATTCCTAGCCGCTCTCTCCAACAGGGAAGGAAGAAACTACCAATTTGACTTCCTGAGGCCTACGCATTCGCTATTTGGGTACTTCAACAGGTTGGTGGAGCAATACTCGAAAGTCCTCCTGCCTAGTAAGGAGATGCTCGCGCAGCTGAAGGAACGCACGCCAGAAAGCGCACGCTGGAAGGACCTTGAGCTCGCAAAGAAGCGCGCTCGCTGGGAGCAGGTCAAGCGTGAGCACGACAAGAAGCGCGAAGACGACAAGGAGGCGGAGAGATGTGAGTACTCTGTACTGGTCATGCCAGGCGACGCTGTCTGACATATATCCACAGTGGCATTCGCTGAGATTGACTGGCACGACTATGCCATCGTCCAGACGATCGAATTTACTGCTGCAGATGCGGCGTCAGAGTTGCCGCCACCTATGAGCGTGCAAGAGGTAGAGAGCATGACGCTCGCGCAGAAGAGAATGGCCGCTATGATCATGGAGACAACCGCTGAAGACGTGGAAGCTCATCGTGCACGCCAAGCAGCGGCAGAAGCTGAGGCGGCGGCTGCTGTCGGCGGTGCTGGTGGTGACCAGGAAGACACGGTCATGGAGGAGAGTGACGACGAGGATGACGAGGCGAAGGACAGGAGAAGAAAGGAGGAGGAGGAGAGACAGAGGGAGATTGAGCGCGCAAGGGCCATCCAGGCAAGCTCGCTGGACGTTGGCGGCCCATGAAGATCAGGACAGACTATGTGCCAAAACGTGAGTGTTCTGCCCTGTTCTGATGCGCTCATAACTGACACTATGCCCTTCCAGTCCAAAAGAAGGGTGTCGAAAAGCTCACGACATGTTCCATCTGTGGGCAGCAAATCCCTGTAGACGAGTTGCAAGAACACATGCGTATCGAGCTACTCGACCCGAAGTGGAAGTCGCAGCGCGACGCGCTCGAGGCACGCAAGGCGCAGGCATCCGAGCTGCAGCGTGGTGCAAACGTCGTGTCCTCCCTCAAGAACCTCGCCCGTACCCGTGTCGACATCTTCGGTGCCGAGGCGGACGAGGAGAAGCGGAAGAAGGAAGAGGAAGAAGAGCGGCTGCGCCGGAGGGAGCGCGAGAAGGATGTTTGGGACGGTCACACAGCATCGAAGGCGAACACGCTCGACAAGTACTCTACAAACTCGAACATCGACGAGCAGATCGCCGCCATCCACCGTGCCAAGGGTCTCGGACCACAGGAGGCCAACGCCCTCGGCCCCGGTATTGGACCTGCGGCTATCCCATCTCCTCTCAACGGCCTTCCCCCGCGCCGTCATCCCTCCCAGCTCCCCCAGCGATGGGCGCCCCCTACTCTGCCGCCACGGTCTCCTCTGGCCCTCAACCGGCCTCCATGTACCCTCAGCCTGCGCCTGTCATGCTTCCCCCACTGCATTACCAGGGCATGGACTCCGCGCAGCCATTTGGATACCAGCCGCCACCGACCGGCGGACCTATGATGCACCCCTCGCGTGCCGCCGCTATGGGTGCGCCGATGCCGGTCGGTACGCCACCACAGGTCGGCATGGTGCGCAGCGCGGACGAGATGGAGGGTGGCTCGGACGGCCAGCCACCTGCGAAGCGTCAGCGCGTCGCGAAGCTCCCCGGAGGCGCTCTTTACCCCGAACAGGACTGGATCAACATGCACCCAGTACGTATCTCCCGCCGTCCGTTTCGTGACGGGTGGACGGAACTGACCGCGTCTCTTTCTTTGCAGCATCCCATCTCACTACGTGTGCAGTTGCCGAACGAGCCCTCTAGGCCGGAGTGGAAGTTCGACGGGACGGTGGTCACTATCCCCGACCTGCCGCTTAATCTGCTCGTGTCGACGCTGCGCGACCGCATCATCCACCATACGGGCAGCACTGTCGGCGCGTCGAAGATCCGGCTATCGTACGGCGGCAAGATGCTCACGAACATGCAGACCATCGCCGTGTACAACCTCGAGGACGAGGATCTGGTTGTTGCGACGGTGCGTGACGAGAAGAAGAAAAAGTAGCCGGGCGGATCCCTGAGATTCTGGCGCTGCGGTTATCTCCCTTTCTTCTCTTCTCTTCTCTCGCCTACTTACTTACTGCCGCTACTCGCCTGCTTGACGGACGTGGGGGTTTGTTGTACTGAATACTATTGCCTGTGAATGCGCGAACCAGTCCGAACGTGACGTAGAGGCCGGAAAACCGAACTACCGGTATAAGCATGAGTGAGACGAGCAACGAAAGGTGTGTGAGCGAAAGAGCCGGGTCGACTAACTATACTACAATACTGTACAATCCACCAAACCTAAGGAGCCAGGACCACCGAGACAGCATGTCACCGCGCATAGAGCCCACGAGCGATGCGAAACCGAGAACGATGGCAGACATCGCCATCCGCGCTCAGAGGATCCTCCGGGCGACGAGGGCGAACATGAGCACAAGCAGGACGCAGATGGCCGTGTCCAGGAGGATGGGCGGACGACGCGACGTCGCACGCACAGCCGCGACGAGGGCCGGCTGTGGCGTGCCGTCCCTCGTCGCGGGCTGCGTAGCCGGCTGGGACTGGTCGGGCGTGCGCGGCGGCGTGAAGGACTGGGAGACGAGAGACGCGTGCGTGTGTGGCCGGGTCGGCTTGGGCGCGATGAGCGGGATAGCGCGGCGGATAGTGATAGCTTCTTGGACAGGCTGAGGCTGAGGGACGGGCTCGGGGGGCTGCGGTGCTAGTGCCAAGGGGGTATCTGACGGCGTGGGATCCGTCGCAAGTGGCGCGGGTGAAGAGGTTGCTGTCGAGTTATCTGTTGAAGAGTTTTCACTTGAGGACGATGATGAGGCGCTGCCGTCGGAAGCAGGTGGGTCGGGCAGGTGTTCCCGGTTGGCCGTGTTGCAGCGTGGGCACACCCATTCGCGAGATCTGCAAAGGGCAAACATAGGATGGTAAACAACCTCAGCTATGATGGCGTGCCCCGAATGGGGATAGCGAGGAAAGAGACATACAGAGCTGCGAGACGCTTGCGCTCTGCTGTGGGGTATTCGAGCGCGCCGACGCCCACAGCGGCCGTGCCCTTGAGAGGGAAGAAGCCTTGCAGACCGATGATTGCTGGGTGATAAGAACAGTGTAAGGAGATATGACACCGAGGAAGGGCCGAAGTCGGGACTGACCGGTGCGCACACCCCATGCAGGTTGCCAGAGCTCTTCGTGATCTGTTCAACGCCGTCGGTCAAGGTCCACACAGGAACTTGGAGGAGGAATTACACACAGTTGGTGAAGCTGATGCAGATCTAGAGAAGGGGCATGAGGGTTGTTACATCGAGAGCACAAACCCTTCGGACGAACCTTGGTATTGAGCTCAAACCTCCCGTTCGGGGTGAGCATCATGATCGCGGGCGGGCGGAAGGGGTACTCGGAGGGCAGCAGTATGCGGAAGTGGTACAGTCCCCCTCGAACTCCGTGCCCGGAGGACCGCGGATGGTGCAGTGCCATTCCTGCGCGATGTCAGTCGGCTAGCGACAGCACGCCCCGATATGTGGTACTCACGAAGATATCGTCCTGCACGCACCGGCCGGAGTGTCAGGACTTGACGCTGCAGGATCCACATAAGCACGACTCACCTCGAGAGGGCCCGCAGCATAGTCCGTACATGGGTCGTTGGCAAGCTCCCGGGCCTCCTGCATGATGCGCTTGACGGCTGCGCACATGTATCAGCACGAGCATGGGCTCCTCCTCGCCGCCACCGCCCATACGCGGACACGCACCGGAGTTGTTCTTGTTGAGACCTGTGCGGGCGGCCATGGCGTCGTGTACGGAGACGAGCAGCTCGTGTGACAGGGTCGAGAGCGGACGGGTGGCGGAGGATGGCGGATGGAGACTGAGTGCAGAGAGACCGTTTCCTGGTGATTTCCCCCGCACTGCACAGGAGGCGCCCAATGTACGTGGACACACGTGGCCACTCGGCCCGTCCCGGAATTGGACGGTCTGCTTTTCTGGAGACCACCAACTGCTTCAAGCTTGCTTTGATTCGCTTGAAGGTGCGCCAGCTGGCTTTGTCGTCTTCGTCTCGACTCTGTGCTCAGTGCTCAACACTTGCGCTTTTATCGATTGCTTGGTGTGCTTGGCTGCGGGACGCGGAACGTAGCTTGTCGGTGAGGCGGGAAGATGCATATCGAAAAGCTGAAAGTTCGGCCGCGCCAAGGTGTGTTTCTCTTCTTTCCATCCCTGCCGTACCCTATTTACGGACGTCTCTGTGCAGCGACCGCCGTCCGGCCATGCACCACGCAGTTTGCGTCCATGCTCGCGTGCTGGTCTGCGACGGGTGACGTGATGTCCACGAGTGCATGCGCAGACTCCGCAAAGCAGCTCCTTACATGCATGCGCACTGCCGTGAGTACCACTTACCCGCCGCCGCTTGGATGCGACAAGATGTGTTGACGAAACGTGCTTGTAGCCGGCTCCGACGAGGAAGCACAAGCCGACCATCAACTACCACCTTGCTCGTCTTGGGAAGACCCTCAACTAGACATATTCCGAGCAGCCGTCTACGCCTACGCTCCTCTTATCCTACTCTGCCGACATGCATGTCAGCTGTATCATACGTTCATAATGGTTTCCCGGTCCACCCCAGACACGACATTGCATTGAGCGACGTTACGCCTGCCAGTCTTCAAAGCCGAATTCGCATGGGACGCGGAGTAGGAGCATGCGTTCTGTAGCGGAGACAACACCAGAACTGCCTCAGTCAACGGTTCTTGACCAGTCACGCAGTAATCACGTATACACATGCGTCATTATTCCATTCATTCACTGCGATCTGCAAGATACAAGCTCATCAAATAAAATACAAGACGCACATCCGAATGAAGCAGAGGGGATGGCGGGGGATCGATTCCGGAGTACGTTTATCTGAGGACTGTGGAGGAGCGGGGGAACATGTACTACATCGTGACGGAGAAGCGGACGGCGGCGGGGCAAGATCGTGCACGCGTACCTGTGCGGGGACAGGGGCGGTGGGAAGGATGAAGGTGAAGACAGAGAGAAGGGATATCTCGGATACGTGATACGTGCACCGCCGGTATCTATTCCGCTGATCGAGTCCGCGTCCGCGAAGGAGAGAGAGAAAAGGGAGACCGGAAACGCCATGACCAACGACGAGGAAGTGGGACGAGAAGGGTGGCGGCCGCGCCGGCACGCAGCGGAAGCGCGTTCACCGTGAGCCGAAGGTGTTCTCGCCCGAGTAGCTGACGTAGAGGAAGCCGTCCTCGTCCCTGCGGCAAGGTCAGTACGAGGCACGGCGACGCGGAAGTCAATGACGGCGATACGCACTTGTGCTCCTCGTAAATCGCGCTCATCAGTGCTGCAGTTGGCGGGAGGACCTCGTCGACGAAGATGAAGATAGCCTTCTCTGGGGCGAGCTTGATGCGCTTCCGGATAACGTAGACGAACTGGCCTACGGTGAGATCCTGCGTCGCGACTGTTCAGCACGCCCGCCACGGTCAAGCACAGAGCGAGTGCACGCACTGATGGTACCAGGTACTTCTTCTTGTCAATCGTGGGGATGTCCGTCTTGTCTGCCTTCTCGCAGATGACCTGCACGCCCCGCCGTGCGCAGCACCCGAACGGTAAGCGGGCTGCAGAACAGGATAAACAGAACGTGAACGCACCGGTATCCTGTCCGGATACTTCTGCCTAATGCGCTCTGCCTCGGCCTTGCGCTTGTCTGGAGAGTGGGCGGGCTGATGAGTTCAGATCGCGGACATCGACGGGCTGCGCCACCAACCGAAGGGATGCTCATCCTTGAACTTGGACCGCATGTTGTGCTGGTAGGGCGGGGTTGGCGAAGGCTGGCGGGGAAAGTGGCAAGGTGGTGGTAGGCGTAAGAGGGCGAGAGGCAGACAGGCAGCGGACGACAAGGAGCTCAAGTAGTCAGGAAACGCATACGCCGCCTGCTTCAATGCGGGCGCGGCCCGTGACTCGGCAAACACGCGACAACAACGCGCAACCTCGCCCGTTTCGGTTGCCTCTCTGCGCTCCCGCCACCAGACGCCCTCGATGCGTTACTAACTTGCTTGCTTGACTCAGAGTCCGACGCGTGCTGCGTAAGTCGCGGTGCAACACCGATGAGGTGTGGTCTGGTGTGATGGCAGCTCCTTGCCGGCGTCTATCCCAACCTTCTCTCGTCGCCGAATACTTAGGTGTATCAGCCTTCTGATTCTCCCTAAACGAGACTTCTCTTGAAGTTTTCCTGCCTCGGAAACATACAGCTTATGACTCTAGCTTTTATCTCTCTTTGGACGGCACCCTTGCGGGCAACATGGCTCTCAGGTAAGCCAGACTCCTCGTAGGGTCGCATTCAGCACTACATCGATGGATGGAGGACTCGTCCTGGTATATATATATATGCAGTTTCCCGGGTCGCAGAGTGCAGACGACACGGGCCAGGCGGAGGTAACGTGTACCACGCATGCCCGTCCACTCTCCATGTTGACAAAGTAGTCGCAGATCAGTCGACGGCATAGCCAACTCTTCCTTGACCTGCCGCCGACGCCGATGGACATGCACGTCGGACACCCTCAGAGTCGCTTCTGTGAGCGATTTCACCTCCTCGCCGCCGCCTCCTGCCGCCGCGCGGCCCGACGTTTTGATCGTTGCCAATGCTATGGCCCGACGCTTTCTCGCCAATGCATACGCTGTGCTGGCTCGCGCCACCCTGTATCTGTTTCACCCATGAAGTTGAGCATCCTCGGGCTCGGCCACCTCCTCCGTAGTATGTACGACTACTGCACACTGTGCTCGATGGTGGCCACGGCGTTTGATGCTGGCCAGCGACCGCCAGATGGTGATCCAAAGTGGGTGGCGGGAGGGCGACAATGCGGTTGGGCCCCGTACATGCAATGTATCACTGTACAGGTAATGGCGCGGTGAGCATTGCAACTCCTCCCGCGCCAGCGGACTGTCTGACCTTCTCTACCGGGCACTTCCAGATCCACAATGAAGGCCACTCCAGGCTCCTACCTTCCACCTGCATTGTTACGGACAGCGTACTCTAATCACACGCCACTGCCTCTTTGTTATAAACAACGCTGCTCACACCTCCACCGCACACTGCAGGACACGCACACCGACCGCAGGCTGCATTAATGGAGGTCCGTACCAAGGCTCCGGAATCATAAGTATTCACGTGGTGGCCTTCCAAAGCTGTGTATGGCCCTCGCCAGTGGCGGTGCAGGTCAAAGCTAAAGCCCTCGGGCAAGCGGAATGAGCGACGCGCGAGGGTCCTCGTCACCAAGCAGTTTTCGCCGTGTCCTTTGTCCGCTGGACCCCCGGACAAATCTCCAGCCGCTCGGACGATCCTGCTTTCGCGGGAAGGGCACGTCTTCACGTACCCACTGGCATGCTGGTCGCAAAGACGTTGCGGACCACAGTCTGGGCGCCACCAAACCCCTGTTCAAAAACATTTGACCACTCAAATGAGGGCGGCCGCCACCCACGCAGTTTTCGAGCTCCGTATTGTTCATTCTCCACCAGCCAAAGCTTTGACCTCGGCGCATCACCGGCCCAAGCTCAATCGCCCGCTTTAAGTACCAAAGGCTTTACCCGAGTCGCTAAGACCCCGGCTGCTTTGTCCTGCCTCAAGAAGCCGTTATATACTGCGACTGCTCCCTGGATGGGGCCCGCCAAACCCTGAAGGACCACCCTCCCTCTCCTTGCTCCCTGCTGCATCTGTTGAAGGCGCAGAGCGCTGCAGTCTCCAAGTTCGACCCCATACGCTCTGCCGCTCCAACTTCAACTCTGTGAAGCAAGGATGTCTTCGTTACAGTTCGCACTCAAGTTCTCCCTCAGTGAGTTGATGTTTCTGAGGTTTCGACCGTTCAACTTGCTCACGCTCTTCGCTAGCTGTCTTTGTTCTCGGTTTGCACTTGGGTCTGGCCCTTCTTTTCCTTCTTGCATTCATCGTTCGTTCAGGGCGAAGTGAGTGCACAAATCTTCAGCTGCATATCGTGAAGTCCTGACACCTGCATTCCATAGGCACCGAAGGCATCGCTATTGGCGTAGAGGCCATCCTTATCGTCATGACTTCCATTCGGTACGTCGTGTGGTTATCACCAGTCTACAGAGATGCTAACCTCACGCTCTAGTCTCTGGTACTACTTCACCCGCTATCAAATGGGGACGAACAGGCAGCGTATGCGGCGCGAGTCCGTTGATGAACGCGTCTTCCTCATGGCCCTCTGGATGCTCAGTCTCGGTGGGTCCTGTCTGCAAGCTCCAGCCACATCACACAACCACTAACCCACTTTCAACAGCCAACGCGGTGTGGATCACGGTCCACGCTCTCAACCTCCCAGAAGGCTTCGCAGGACTTCCCCACCCCGACGTCGCAGCCATCGCCTCGATCACGCTCATCTGGCTCGCGTGGACCGTCTGTGAGTACGCAGCAGTTCCCACCCATAACCACTCTTCACCGAGCTTACTCCCAACCCTTCCTCGCAGCGGTTCACCTGCTCTGGATTCTCGTGCAAGAGGAGAATGCATGGCTTGACGCCGAGGCCGACGTGCTCGTGCAGTGGCCCTCCAGGGCGGCGGCCGCGTACACGCCGCCACCCGGACGGCGTTTCCCGAGCGACAAGCGCATCTCGGCGAAGATCATCGCTGTGCAGCATGGGTCACCCCCGGAGCTGTGGGCGAAGAAGAACGTGGAGAAGCCGCGCGCTGAGGCGACGGTCACAAGTCCTCAGCCTGTCAAGCCGGCGTATGACCCAAGGGTGCGCCAGATCCGTGAGCCGCCCCCGGTGATGACGTCGCGATACCAGTGGTACATCACCCCTGGGGAGGCTATGTAGGCTGTGCATCCTGGTCTTTGGCGTGTCCTTCAGTGCTGTTCTGCTCTTCGTTTGTACTCATCTCCTCTACCACACCGGTCTACGGTCTGGCTGGTTATTTAGCTCTCTATCGTGAGCATCCACGCTCCTTGTTTGTATTCATCTAGAGTCTTTTCCCCACGTGTAGCATAACCACCCTGCATATCGCAGCATTATCTATTGTACAACAGCAAGAGGGCGAGAACTTCGGAAGCAGCCATGCATGATAACTGTGCACCATAGCAAGAAAAGGTCTGTGAAAGCGAACAAGAAAGCAAAAAAGACAGATGTATGCGCCCGGCCCAAGCCCTAGTCAAGGTCGGAGTCAAAGTGGTTCCACAGCTCCGAGTCTGAGCTATGGCCCGGGTGATCCTCCGTGAGAGGCGGGCCCTCCTCCGCAGCGGCCTCCTCAGAGCCCGGACCGAGCGCGTCATCCGGCAATGTGTCCAAGAGTTTTCCCTGATCCTGGGTCAACTCCCACAGCATCTCGTCCTCCTGGTCTTCCGTACTTGTCGTCGTTGGTCCAGTTTGCGGAGGAGAGGCAGACCGAGGTGATGTTGGGGCCGTGACGTAGGAAAGGGACTGCTGGTACCATGGCGAAGGGCGACTGCTGACGGAGGTGCCAGCGCCGCGGTACCTCATATCAGGCGTGCTGGCTGGAGTTTGTGTAACTGTAACGGGCTGTGTGCTGCTGCTGCCTGGCGAGCTGGTTGGAGGAGGCGTCGGAGAGGCGTAGAGGTAAGTAGAAGGAGGCGGCTCCTCCGGAGCGAACGCGACCACGCCTTGCTCGACTACGACGTAGTCGCACGAGGCAGGCGGGGCCACACACGAAAAAATGACCGTGAAACGACGGTATGGGATCCGCTCATCCCCCGCTGACTGGGTCAACGAGGACCCCGCAGCATCTACCCTCCGTCGCTTACTCGCACGCTCGTCGCCGCACTGTTGTACGCCAGGGTCAACCTCTGAGCGAGGGCGAGTGCGAATCGTGCGGCTCATCATAATTCGGACGTTGAGCTGGTTGGGCCAGACGTGCCCAAGTATGGCTTCATGGGCATCCTCGCCGGGAAGGGAGAGCGCACGTGCGAACCACCGCGCCTGGTCCGAGTAACGTAGCTCGCCCGGACTCCTGTCGTCTCCGTCGATGCGCGGGCGCGTTTCACGTGTCGAGCTCAGGATGACGACCGCAATGCGATGCTTCGTCGCGAGTTGAAGCAACAGCCGGGCGCATTTGCGGAGATGTCTCGCTCGCAGTGTTAGGTCCTCATAATTTGGATTTTCATTCGAGTCGAAGAGTATCGAAAAGATGTCGATGATGATGAGCTTGATGGGCTTCAGACTTTGCGCCGTCCGGTCCTCGATCAGCTTGGGAACCACCTCAGTTACGACGCGTTCGAGCGCTGCGAAGTTCATGACGCGGTTGGTCTTGACGTTTGATAAACCGCAATGCTCCGGAGTCAGGAGCGGGTGAGAGTCGATCATCTGCTCCAGTCGGCCTGTCTGGAGTTCCTCCCGAGTCGTAATGTAGCAAGATGCGCCAGACAAACCTCCCAGCCTTGGGGGAAGCTGGACTGTGAGTGAGAGCTGGAGCGCTAGCTGCGTCTTCCCGGCGTTACTGCGAACATGATGGTTAGAATCGCCGGCAATCTGCCCACATGTTCGATGACACACTTCTCTCCGGAGATTTCCCATATCAACCCCGTCCGTATCCCTCCGCCAAGTGCCTTGTCCATGTGAGACTCGCCCGTCGTAAACTTCTCCTCCCCAACATCGGCCACGTCTCGCAAGGGAGTAGGCGGTTGGTAGAGCTCCTTGCATACCATGTTGACGATGGCCTCCATCTCCCTAGCGGGTATCCTGCATTTCTTCGCTAGGTCGACAGGCTTCTTTAGCAGTAGATCGGAGACCGTCTGGAGCTTGGCTGGGTGCACGATCAGGGTCCGACGTTGATACAGGCGACGCGCACGCACCTTTGCCCAGCATCGTTGCTTGGTCGATAGTGAGGCAAGAAAGCTTGGACAGATAGCGACTCTCCATCTCCAACGCCTCCGTCTCTCCTTGGTGGTTACAAAGTGGAAAACAAAGAGCGAAGACTCAGCGACGCGTCCAACAGTGATCCAGTCAAGACGCGATCGGCGTTGATCGCGTACAACGGCCTACCCGAGACCAGCACGTGATCGTGACGGCGACCGAGCGCTCCCGAGTCCCGACTTCCCGAGTCCTCTACGGGTACCCTGCCTGACAAGCAGACGACTAAGTTACGGGGATCCATGCATACAAACTGGTATATACAATGTTACATCCAAGACAGCCAATATCCCAAGAGTAACAAAGCTACTGACGCCTGCCGATTGACTGCGAGGACTCTGTGCGACCCAGCAGCCCGCCGACAACATTCGTCACCGTTTCTGTGATCTGCCGCTGATGCGTTTGTGTGTGTTTGACGTAGAACAAGCGGACTGCAGTGTTGTTCCAGATACCCAGCGGTGTCATCCCGCGGACGTATATCTCGCCCCATATCAGAGAAGTCAGCCAGACTATCGAGGCGTCTGACCACTGCATATGAGAGAGTAGATAGTCAGTCGCATTTCATGATCGTCTGCAAGACGTCTGCAACTCACTTGGAACTTCCTTGGCGAAAGTGGTGGCGCCTTAGGCAGGACGTGATCGAGGTTGGCGCTTCGCACCAGATCGATAATCGCACTGTTCGCTGTCGTCGCGTTCAACGATGCTTGCAGGTTCTGCACCTTCGGCAACAGCTCCGAGATGACCAGCATGGGGATGTCCAAAGGGAGTCTGCAAGGCTCGTTCAGGTCACCGCAGTCACTCACGATCATGCAAGCACTCACCCTTGATGCCACGACGACACCCATTCCTGCGTAGGGACGAACCCGTTCCGCCCCACACCAGCAGCAGCCAGGAGCTCCAAGCTACCTGTCATATCGCCTGATAGCGATCTTCCAGCTGCCCTCATCTTGCCCCGCGCCTTCTCAGAGGGAACACTTGACCCGGCTGGAACGGCAGGGAAGCCAGGACTGTCCGCCGCAGTGGGCGACATCAACGGCCTCGTTGGTGACTCCTCGTCCACCGGTCGTACATGTGCTCCCTCGGGCAAGGTGTCCGTCGACGCGGCACTACGCGGCAAGTCCAAGGACTCGTTCCGCAGCAGCCGCGCCTTCTCACTTGCGGGATCGCCCTCCTCTTCGTCTGGGGCGCGGCTCTTGCCTTTGTCAATAGAGCCTTTGCCCTGCTTCGCCCGCTCCTCCTTCGCTTGCTGGACACGCCTAATTTCCCGGAGACCACGAGCGAGGGTAAACGTACCAAGGTCCTCAAACTGCTTGTGTGCACGGATGATGCCGTAGACCAAATTGGGGTTCTCGGAGAGATTGTGCAGGAGGACGCCGTTGAATGCTTCGAGCATGAAGAAGAGAAGCCGCGGGTGGCCCTCATCAGACAAGAGGAATGACGGGTTGGAGAAGGCTGTGAACAGCTGCAGCAATCGTGCGGAGGAGGTTACGCTCAAGTTCTTGAAGTAGGGAGCGGAGTTGGAAAGGGCTATGATGAGAGCGGGATACAGGGAGTTCAGGCTGCCTGATGTCGTCGCGACCATGGAATAGATAGACTGCGGAGCAGTCAGTCCACGTCTGCAGCGGACTGACACATAACACGTACTTGGATCATAAAATCACCCGCGTTACCCGTAGCTGCAAACTTGGGCGGGATCTGGGCCCTGACAGGCGAGCTCAGCTTCATGCCGAACGCCCGCTCTGCGGAAAGGCTTTGTATCAAGTAAGAGAGGACTCGGCACATGCCATGTTGCTCTAGAACTCTGTTTAACGAGATTCCCAGGAATGCGTGTGCGTTACTCTCACCAGGCTTGTCCTTGATTTCAAGACTGTAGCAAAGTAAATATGCTAGGATATTCGTTGCTTTGTCAGAGTCGAGGAGGTATGCTCGGAATTTCTGCGATGCTCGTAAGTACAAGATGCAAATCGCGCCGTATAGTCACCCACCTTGTTGAGCTCTACCATCTTCCATAGGAAGACGACTGCAGAAGTGTTATGACAATCCGCGCAAGACACAACAGTGACACTCACTCGTTTCGACCATGTACGGCGCTGACTTCTTAGCCCCAGGAAGAAGGCCATTCATGGATGACATGTGATCCTCGAATATACCTACTATTCCGTTCAGGATGAAGGCCAAGTCGTTTGGTCGATGCTATGCGCTCGGTAAGGACATGGACAATTTGATCAGCATTTGGCGGTACTTACCAGCTTGGCGATGAAATACCTGAACGCATTAGTCTTCGAGGTCGGTCCAGAGGCCTCATCACGTGCGCTCCCGCTCTGGAAGTCGAGCAGCACACACAACACCTGGAAACATGTCGACACCAGCGTCGTACGAGGGTCCTCTCCTTTCATCAGCAGGTGATTGTATGGCAAACGTCCTGCGACGGTGCCCATCACGTTGGCGTTTTCAGGGTGCGCAGCATTCATAGCAGCATTCATCAAGGAGCATAGCACGGTAAGAACGTCGCGCCGTGGAAGCTGCTGCACGAAATGCAGTGTGTACAAGGAAGGGGAGGTGAACAAAGCTGAAGGCGGGACGTAGATTTGGCGCGAGAGAAGGACGAGGAGAAGCCGCAGCACCTCGGTCTTGTTACTCTCGTACTGCTGGCTTGGACCAGGGTCGGCAGTAGACCCGACGCCTTTCTCCCTGCGAAGTTGTAAGCCTAGCGCTGTTTCACGCGAACGCAACACGTACCAGATGACATAGTTGATTTTGTAGTGGTCCACCTGTATCTTCGTCGGCAGCGTGAATCCACAGCAAAACATAAGATCAATCAAACAGCTGAAGAGCCGCTCTGCGATAGATGGTTGCGTCTCTTTCGGTTTGTCCACTGGCTGCCCTTGAGGCGGTGGAGACTTGGGCGCAGGCTTTCGCGATTCGGCACCCTCTTCCTCATCGCTGTCGTCCTCATCCTCTATAACGAATTGCGGTTCTGCACTCGCCTGCTCTACCGCCGCGCCTCCCGCTCCAGAATTACTACTGCTGCTCCCCTCTTGCACCTCAGCGCGCTTCCACAGGACCTCCCGCTCGAACTTGCTCGTCTCGCTTTCGATGTCAAAGACCGCAGGAAGCACGCGTTGCAAGACCCGGATGCAGTTCAGTACCTCCTTGGTGGCGTTGCGTTCCGCGCCTGCGCCCGTACCTGTGCGGTAGAGCGAGGAGGCGAGCGAGGAGACGGAGGAGGACGTGGGTGCAGGAAACGTGTGATCGGAGACGAGATTGAAGAGGCGAGAGGTTATTACGCGAATGAGGGTCGCGACGTTCTCGGGGGCCTCGTAGAGTGCGCGACGTACTGTGGGGGAGAGAGGTAGATAGGCGGGAGAGCGAGGATTGTCAGGATGATTCGTCCCGCAGCGGCCTTGAGTGCCATGCACGTACCGTCGTTGTGTGAGATAAGGGTGAACACGTCCGACGCTGAATCGAATAGGACAACGTACTGAAGGTGGAGAACGGAGCTTATGTCACAAGGTGAGGACGGGACATTGGATGGCCACGCACCTGGTCCCAGTACGAGTCTCTCTCAGGGATATTCTATAGTGACGCACGAATACGTATCATTTGCACAATCGTTTGCTTTGCAACGCCCGACTCACTCGTGTTGTAGCGAGCTTTGCTATGCCACCAGGCTGACTGCGGAAAGCCAGCTTCGGCTGGTCGCCCAGAAGGTTGAAAGGATCCGGGATCTTCTGGGGCAGTTTCGTGAACATCTTCAAGCCGTCCATACCGCAGCTGGCTCTTCCGAGAAAGTGTAGACAGAGACAGGACGGTTGAGAGTGTGTGAAGGCTGTGTACGCAGGTCGCAGAATAGAGTACGGAATACGCGCTGTACTTGCGCTTGTACGCCGCGGCGGTGGCAGCGATCTCAGATCTCAGATCTAGGTACTTCAGTATTTTTTTTTGTTTTTTTTTTTTGGTGGAGCGTAGTTTTCCTGAAACGCATTAGTCCCCATAAGGGCTTGTCGTGCAGTTCATGGATGACAAATCATCCGGAAACGCTGAGCGGCTCGTCCGAGGCCAAAGGCCTTGGGCGTGTCACTATAAATAAGGGTAGTCCACCGCGAGGAAATGCAGTTTACGCACGTAGTGTGGGGCTCGAAACGCAGACAGTGAGGAGGAGTGTTGCGCAGGCCAGCACTCCTCCTCACTTCCCGCGTTTAATACCCACTAAAACCCCGCTATCTGATACCCACTTCGGAGGGAGATCCTGATTGTTTTCCAGTATCGGTAACCATATTCGTTCAACATCCCGTGCTTTGAGCGCTTTCTTGCCTCGCGCCATCGTCGCCGTTCTTCTCTCAAGATTTAGTCTCGTGTCCATTGTCGCGTAGAAACGGTTAGTCACTTCTTCTACGCTGAAGTCTTCTCCTTCCCTCTGGATAACCCGTTCGCATCTTAGCCTCCAGATCAGATAGAGGGCCTCAGTAGAGAGAATGCACCAGAGCTTCTCCATGTCCGTTCTCCGGGTCCCCTTGTCGGATTTGAAGACCGCGCACGCCGCGCCGAAGCTCGTGCCCCAGCATGGATCATGCCATGTCATCCCGGTAAATGCCCATGTCTTTTTCAGAAGGCTCCACACTAATTCCTGCCCAGTCGCATCGCACTCCAGTATAATATGCGTCATAGTCTCACATTCACCGCAGATACCGCACACCGCGCGTGCCTGGAGCTCTTCAGGCATATTGGGGCGCAGCCAGTGCGTCCCTATCATGAAACCGTCGTGAGTGGCCATCCAGAGGAATCGCGAGATCTGGCGTGTTATATGGCGCGAGCGGAAGGAATTCCAGATAGTCGCCTCGTGCAGTTGCAGGCCGTAGGTTGCCTGAATCCCAGTGGTGATTCTGTCTACGTTCGCCACTGTCCTGGGGCGGGGTTTCGTTGCCTTGTCTTTTCGAGAGCGTATCGCCCGATAGGCCAGCTTCTGCGTCATAACGCTCAGTTTTGCGCCTGTCGCCCTGACCGCCAGGGGGACAGTTAAGTCTAACCTGTCGCCATTTGCTCTCTCTGCGCCTTCA
This sequence comes from Lentinus brumalis, assembly GCA_001792895.1. Taxonomy (NCBI): domain Eukaryota; kingdom Fungi; phylum Basidiomycota; class Agaricomycetes; order Polyporales; family Polyporaceae; genus Lentinus; species Lentinus brumalis. Next base: position 2,379,991 of record MARA01000004.1, read on the forward strand.
GCTGCTAATCTATCCGCCGCCTCGTTCCTGGGGTGGCCGCTGTGGCCCTTGACCCAGGTAAGCAACGTGTTGGCTCTCCGTAGGCGTAGGGCAGCAACTGTCGCCCTCGTTTGTTCTGCGTTTTCCTGCAGTAAGTATCCAGTGTCCTCATGTCGTTGTCTCCATCCCGTTAGCGAACTCATCGTTGTCTGTGAGTCGGTTTCCAGCACTACACGTGTGTGGATAGGTGCAGTCGAGCTAGCAAGTAAGGTCGCTATGATCTCTGCAGACTGGTTTGATTGCGGAACATTCGTTGGGAGGCGTAAGCTCGCATTTAACGCGTGATTACTCTCCACAAAGACTCCTGCGCCCGCTTGAGCCCTCGCCTCACCGTTGTAGATGCAGGAGCCATCCGTGGCGATGGTCATTGTAGAGCCGTCTTCTGCCAGCTCTGTTTCGCAGCCTTCATTGTGGACTGGGTTCGAGTCGGTGAAGATTCTGAAGATCTGTCCCAGACTACCATGCGTGGTGACCCGCCTGTCAAAGGGGATCAGTCCTTCGCCGAGGCGTTCCTGTCTGAGGCTCGCCATTTGGTCTCCCTCGTAGTCTTCCGGTTGTCTCCCGCGTGGATTCCATTTGCCTGGGAGTGTGTCTAACATGTCTCTTGCTCTTGTACTACAGAGGTGCGGGTTCTCGCATCGTACAGTGGCCCTCAGGCGGGTGCATGCTATACACGTACATCCTGCACTCCCTCGATGGGCTGCGTTGTTGAGCGTGTCGGCCAACGTCATGAAGTCTCCCACTGTTCGCACTCCGTGTGCCGTCTGCAGACAGGTCAGTAGTTTTGACGGAACCATGAGACGGCCGAGTTTGAGCCTATCCGCGTAGACGTGGTCCCATAGCGGCATAGCATTGAGTATTGCCCTCGAAAAGGCGATGCCTTCTACTCGCAGCCCATACCGCTTTGCAGCTTTTAGCATACCATTCAGTTCATCTGGGTGGCCGTGCGCCCGTGGCTGCCAGCGTTGGAGGAAGGGGTTGATGCGTAGTTCGGGCTGGCGGGGCCTGCAGTCCTTCGTGACGTGAGTTGCTAGAAGGTCATCCGCCAGAAAAGCCCAAGTCGGACGCTGATCGCTGAGGTCCAGATATGCTTTCAACCACATGATATCGATTGCTTCGTTTCTTGCCTCGAGGTCCAGCATACCTAGGCCACGTCGTGCGACGGGGAGGTATGTATATTCCATGCTGACCGGTGGCGAGTTTCGGTCGTCCCATAGATAGCTCCCAATTATTTTGACGAGCCTTTCACGTACCGGGTCCGGCATGCGTTGCACTGACGTTAAGTATTGCGTCATTCCTCCGACAATCATTTGGATAACATGCTTTTTCCCCTGTGTAGTCGCATGTCCCGCCCTCCAGCGGGTCATCACCTCCGTTAGCGGCTTCCTCATCGCGACGATCTTGTTCAATACTAGCGTCCAGACATCAACCTGGTCAATTCCGTTACCGAAGAAAGCCCCCAGGATCCTGACCGCCTCCCCTTCCTGTGCGATGTGGATCCCTCGGGGGTAGTTCTTCCAGATGCCCGTTTGGCGGTAAGTGCCCGCCATCTCTTCGCGGTGATCTTGGGACCCAATTGGGATTATCTCAGTTTTACTGATATTGAAGCGTGCTTTGGCGGCGGAACACCAGGTGTCGAGAACGTCTTGCAGGACTTTGAAGTCATCGCGGCTCGATAGGTATACTGTCGTATCATCGGCAAAAAGTACTGCTTTCAGAGTCTCGCCACACCTCGGGATACGAAAGCCCTCGATGTCCGACTTCCGGATCATTGCAGACAGCGGCTCAATAGCCAGGTCGAAGAGCAGACAGGAGAGAGGATCCCCTTGCCGCATGCCTCGATATACTCGGTATGCTTTACTCATGATTCCGTTAACCATGATGGACGTCTCCGCATGCTCGTAGAGGGATTGTACTATTTGAATAAAGGCATCCGGGAGGCCGAACTTTTTGAGAACCCGCCAGAGATAGTCATGCGATATTTTGTCGTATGCCTTCTCTTGGTCCAGCGCGATAATCGCCCCGTCAGCCTCGTTCTTCTCTGCCCATTTCATCATTAGTCGAGCTAATTGTGTATGATTGTGTATTTTCCTTCCAGGTACAAAACCTGCCTGCGCCTTATGAATTATACTTGGGGCCACGTCGGCCAATCTGACCGCCAGCGTTTTACTCAACAGTTTGTAGTCCGTGTTTAGTAGCGTAATGGGTCTATAGTTGACAACCCTTGCTCGTTCGCCTTTTTCCTTGTAGATCGGCGCAATCCAGCCGCGTGCAAAGGATGTCGTTGGGTCCACGCCGTGCAACCTCACGTCCTCAAAGGCCGCGGTCAGCAGTCTGACGACGTCGAACTGGGCCCTTTCCGGGAAGCGTCTGTCCTCCGTGTGACGTGCGTTGAGTATTTTCCAGACTTCAAATGGGATACCGTCGAGGCCCGGTGATGTGCCATTCTTAGATACTCTCAAGGAGAGCGCGCACTCTTCGTATGTGATGGCAGACCCCAGTGCACCCGCCTGCTCATTCGACACCCTTGCCTCGAGGCTTTCAAGGGCCGTGACGATGTCTTCGTCCCGCTCCAGTTTCGGTTTGATGGTGGCTTCGTCGCGTTGCACATTCATATGGTGATTCCTCGCCATAGCCGCCATCCTAGTGGAGTCCGTCTCGTAGAGTTTCTCACCCGACACACCCAGCTGACCTTCCTTCTCGAAGGCCTGTATGATGTCGCGCGGAGCACACTCGCGGTGAAGTTTTGACCAGTATTTGGTAGGCCTGTCGCCGTATAATCGGTGCGTCGCCCTGGAGTTTTGCTGTTGTTGTTTGTACCTTGTCTGCCTAAGCTGACGAATTTGCTTTGTCAGTGCGGCTGCTTCACTAGCCTTCTCTGCTTCCTCCAGTTCCCGGTTTGCGTGCACTTGTTTTAGGGACCGCTCTCGTGTGCGTATTTCTGCCAGTAAACGCGGTACCACTTCCCTCTCTCGGTCCCTCGCCATCTTCATCAGGTCCTTCTTGAAGCGGTACAGGATTGCTTGTGGGTTTTCCCGTGCTGATCGCGCAGCACTCGTTTCCAGTGTTGTCAACTCTTGAACCGCCTGTATCCCTCTGCACTTCATTTCTCTGGCCAGCTTCTTGTCTCTCAGTAGTTGGAGCGGGAAAACGGGACGTCCTTCGCCGACTATCGGCGCGTTCTCTGGTGTCAATTGGACCAGTACGAGGTTATGGTCCGTCCGGACCCCTGCCACGACTATCGACCACTCTCGTGCATAGTCGAAGATTTTCGGTGTAACGTAGAAGCGGTCTAGACGCGAGAAGACTGCGTCCAAACCGGAGCCTCGATGAAATGTGTACTCTCTCGTGTTGGGGTAGGTGACCCTCCAGCCATCTGCAAGCATCAGACCGAGAGTGATCTTCAAGTCGTCTAACGCCGCCACCGACTGGTCGGGACCGTTTGTAATCGGGAGTCGGTCGATGGCATCTTCTACATTGTTGAAGTCACCCGCCATGACATGCGGTCTGGGGAGGTTCGGGTGGTCTTCATAGTAGGTGCGTACTTCGTCGTAGAATAGTTTGCGTTCCGCCGGTCCGTTCGACGTGGGTGCATAAATGCACAGAATGTGCTTCGTATCCCCGCCTTGACATGGGATACTAACCTGAATAGCTTTCCCTGGTGTGATGACAGTCATCCTCGCCTCGCCCACGTTGACATATCTTGAGTTGAGCACTATTGCCACACCGTCGCGTTGCGTCGGAGCATCAGGGTTCGCGGAATGTAGCACGCGTATCTTCTTGGCGAACATCCTCTGTACACACGCTTTGCGCTCCTCGGTGAGGTGAGTTTCTTGGAGGAGGAGTACGCCGATCCGGTGTTCTCTCATCATGCGATATACTTTTCCCCACTTGTTGTCGGGGTGGTCGCAGATTAGGTTACCAAAACCATTCATGTTTAGGGAGGCCAGTTGCAGAACTGTCCTCCTCTCATCTCTTCTCTTCTTCGTTCTCTTGCTTGTAGCCTCGCCTCCCCCCGGAGCCTCGCTGCTCACGTACAGTCCGTCCCCGTCCCTCTTGTCAGCCAGATTCCTTTCAGGCCTGTCCTCCTCGTCCTGCCGTGTCCCGTCTCGAAGAGAAGTTTGCGTGCCTCCAATCCCAGGCTGGCTCTCGACAGTGTCGCTGCGGGCACGCGCATCGCGAACACCTCCTGCTAGCCTAGGGCGTGTAGAACCGGTACCGATATGAGCCGTTGAGTCAGAAGAGTTAATAGACGTGGTGTTGTTCGTAGTTGCTTCGTCGACCAGGGCACAACCATACCCCTGATCCAAGACGGGGAGCCCCCCGTCACGGTGACAGTGCGTAGGGCCAGAGTGCAGCCTCTGGAGCAAACGCGATGCTTGCGCGCGAGTTGTCAAGCCTCAATAGGCTCCCGCTGAGTGCTAGACGACAAGGCTTTCCTGCGCCGAAGCCAGTATATGTGGGCCTTGTCGTGGCCGGCGTGATTCGATGCCGTGCTGCGCGGCATCGCGCCTCGCAGAATCCGGTTGCCAACCCGGAGCGTGCCGTGCCGGTATAGTGCCAGGATGAGAGGGGTAGCGCGGCTCGAGGGGTTGAGATCCTCGCGCTGCGCATGAGGGAAAGGGTGTCACGTCCGCATCGTGCCTGAACGGGGACCTCAGAGAGTATGGAGTGGTGATGAATTAGTTCAGACGTATTAAGTACAGACAACGTTCTCGGCCCAAGAAAGCTCGCAGGCCATCGTCCGCCCGCCGCGTCCACCCACAGCGTCGTGCATATACCGCTTCCAGCTCGTCCGACAGACGATTCGACCCTTCGAACGGCGGCTCACCATTTTGCGTACTGACTGTGTCCTCCGGGCCAGTCTTGACGTCCTCCTCTACCGCGTCCTAGAGCCCATTCCGAAGGCGCCCTGGAGCTCCATGTCCCCCGTTGTCCACCGAAACCTCTTGAGCCTGCAGCCTGGAAGCCACCACCTCCTCTCCCTCCCCTCCCGGAGGCACCATTCCCGTTCCCATTCCAGCCTGCGGCTTGCCATCCACCGCGCATAGACGTTCCTTGGTGTCCGTGTGTCCTAGCTCCGCGACCGTTTCCTCCTCCGTTCTTCTTCTTGCGCGACATCTCAAGGACTGGAAGAGTGGTATGGAGGCGGTCGCCCGCACTTGGGTTCGGACCCTTCCAGCCCTCCATCTCTGGCAGAGGACAGTCGTCCGTCTCGTGGTCTACACTGCGGCAGCCCGAGCACCAGAATATGCGCCTTGCCTTCCCAGTACCGTTCATGAAAATATTGTACTTCTCGCCTCGCATCTGTGCCGCCCACGCACGCCAGAGATTCATGTCGTCAGTTGGGGGAAAGATATAGATGTTCGCGACAGGTTCGCCGTCCTCGGCTTCTGTCATCTTGATCTCGAGTGATTCGACGATGAAGGCGACGCGGTCCTCCGGATGGATATGCTTGAGGCGACGATTGTTCCTTGTCAGCCGTGCTAGCGTCTCCGTCATCGCCGTGGACACGAGTACGTGTAGCACTGCTTCGCGAATGATATTGACGTTTGGACGAAGGAAACCTCCGAGGGCGCATACCCATCGAGGGTTCGCGAGAGCCCGCGGACATGTGATGATAGTGACGTTCCTGGAGGAGATAAGATGCGCGGCCGTCATACGTCCTGCACCGTCTTCAGAAAGACCTCTAATTGCCCATAGGAAGGGGAGTTCGCGTGGCTGTAGCTTGCGCGACGCGTCCGGGTCGGGCGGGACGACGCAGAACTCGTCCTCGCCCGTCAGGGTCTTCGTCAGCGAGTGGACGGAGGCCTCGATATGCCTGTTGATGACCCCATTGTCTGTGTAGCGATAATTGTAGACCCAGAAGACGACTACTGGCTTTTTGTCGTTCCATATCGTGTTGATCCACCCGCCATCGAGCCCGGTGAGCGCGAACTCTGGGTCACCGAAGTGTACCCGCCATTTCGAGCTCTTCGGGTTGTCGACTACGACTGGGGTGTCCTCTATGTTCTGTCCAGCAGCCAGCGCCGTCGGAGTCGCACCTCCGTACCCGTACCAGCCATCGTCGTGTCCTCCGTACCCTTCGTTTCTCGACACCTCGCGGTCTCCTCGTGACTGCTCGTCGAGCTTCCAGCCCGGGCTGGACCCTTCCTCTGGCCCGGAGTTCTCAACGTCCCAGTCTTCTTCTTCACGATACGTCGGGACCGGGCGCGTCTGACTCTCACTCCGTTCCGATGGAGCGTGCTCGGCACGGTATTGCCAGGCTCTTGTGTGGGGAATCGGGGAGAAGGGGGTCTTCTCGTAGACACCCTCGTCCACCGGTTCTGGACGCCGTTCGTCTTCCCAGTCATCGATCGCGCGCCTTCTCTCAGCACCATCTGGGCCGACAGCGCCACGGTCCCAGAAGCGTGGAGCGTATCCTCCGGGTTGGAGCCGCTCGCTGTGTGCGCGGGCGTTATGCGGTCCGTCGCTGTTCGTGCCGTTGATGATGTCGTGCAGAGATCTCGGACCACGGCCTTTTGACCAGGCGCGACCTCTCAGCGTCCGTTTGTCTGGCGTCTGCCGCCCTCGTCCTCGGGGCTGGAGGAGCTCTGTACCGTCAGGGTCGATATCCATGGCCACGCCTCCGGGGCGAGCATCCTCCTCCTTTCTTTCCCAGGCCGCAGCGAGTTGAGACGTCTGTCTCATTCGTTCTACGTCTGTTCGGTCCTGCGGTGCCGGCGTGCGGGCGTGCGTGCGTGTGGTAGTGGCCGAGACGGCGCTGAATGGGGTAGGCGGAAGGCCAGATACATTCGCACCACTATCGGGGATGAAGTTCCTGCGGACCTTAGACGTGTCGCGTCTCGGCGTCGAGAATACAGCGGGATGAAAGCTACTACTATGGCTGCGCTGTCTCTCGCCAGTCCTCCATGGGTTGCCAGTTAGTTCGTGGATCGGCGGCAGCCTCACGTCCTTCGCGTCCTCCCTGCTCCTGTCTCTCCTCGGCCGTCTCGTCGTCCTACTTGCTTCCTCAGAGGCTGGTGAGCCACTCCAATTGCGCTTCCGGCCCGTCGGCATACCATCCAGATCATGCATGCGGTCTGGGGGCTCACCCGTGAAGTCGTCGCGGACGCGGACGTGCTCCGGATCCTGGTCAGTCCAGAAAGAGGCTGCTTGATTGGACGGGGGAGTTTTCATGTCTCGATTGTAGTCCGCGACCTCTCCGTCCTCGAATGGGGTCGACTCATTGCCGTCGAATTGAATCTCCCCGGGGCCGGGAGTTCGTATGCTGAAGGGGCTCACCGCGTCCCAGAGCGCAGCGCTATCGGAACGCTGCGAGCGGGGCTCCTCGCCGGGGTTCCCGCCCTCTCCGGCAGCGACGGACGACGTCTCAATGGATGAGAAACTGATTGGTGAACTCGAGGGGAGAGACTCGTCGTCGCACGGAGGGCCTTGCCGTACGCACTGCTGTCCGCTGGCCTCCTGCATCCCCTTCACCGTCCCTTCGTCATCCGACGCGACTGGGATCTCGTCGTTGTCGGGCGTCGTCTGATACGGCGTGGCCGGGCACAACACCCGCCCCATACCGTTAGCTCCAGGCCCCCAAATGCGCGGCGGAGGCGTGGCCGGGTGTCGTTTACTTACAGGCATGGCTTTGCTTCTTGTACGGGACGTTTCGTCGCTAGTTTTCGCTTGGTAGATAGCAGGAGATGAGGGGCCGCAGAGTGGAGGCGTCTAGGCCGAGCAGGAGGGAAAGCGAGTGGGGGGAAGACGAGGAGAGGCAGCTGGGGCTTCCAGCATCAGCAAAATCTCATAACGCTTGCGAGTGAAGTTGTGTGCGCGCATGTACACGCATGCACGCCGACCGCGGCAATTGGGTCGAAGGATTGAGAGGTAGTCGGGGGGTGTTGCGGTCGCATCCAATATGCGCCGCAAGGATGCGAGGAGACGCAAGCGGCCGCAATCCACCCAATGAGCCGCAAGGCCACGGTGGTACGGAGCGGATTGCTCGGGATTACTTAGCTTGTAGTACTACGTAAGGTAGCCAATCGAGCGCAATGTCGCCCAGTGTAGCAACCGTATGCACGGAATTGGATGACATGCGGTTGCACTCAAATGGCTCGCGCCTCCGTAATTCCACCGGGGCATTGCAGGAATCACACTGCTTCCTTGGAATCGCTGTCGTATGCGAGCACCCGTGCTAATATAGGGGATAGAGACCAAGATTTATTCGGGGCGACGAATCGTACAAGGCATCGTCCAAGAAACCCAGCGACGCCGCATGCAGCTCACCAGGTCTAATCGTCGTCCTCCTCCTCCTCCTCCTCAGCCCGAGCCTTGCCTTTACCCTTGTTCTGCACAAGCTTTCGCTGGGCCTTGCGCCGCTCTGCACGCGCAGCGAGCATCTGCGCGCGCAGATCCGCAGTGTCGTCGCCCTCGGATTCGTCCTCGGAGCTGTTGCAGCCGGCCGCGCTACCATAAACCCATCTAATACACGGTGGTCAGCACAGTCCAGCGGAGAATATGAAGGCTTACTTGTTCCACCACTCAAGCAGGTTCACGTCGAGGTCGTCCTCGCACTCGATGTCTGGCATTCCGTCCTCGAGGGCTTCCTCCTCCATTCTCACGAACGCGAGAATGTCGTCAAAAAAGGCCCGGACAGTGCCACGACCGTCGTCGCCGGACCAAGCACCTCCAGTGGTCAGGATGAACTGAAGCTGTGGATGGGACAAAGTGAGATCAGATGAGCAGCGACTGATAAGGACTCACCAGCGTCGCGACATATGCAATGAACGGCGCTCGGACCTTCTTGATCTCGGCAGAGCGAGACAGGGAGCCGCGGCCACGGCCAGGAAGCCCAGGCTCGCGCGTCGCTGCTGTTGGACCTTGGAACAAGCCGCGATATGTCTGTGTACACGAGGCGTGAATGAGTGCGGTTTGATGCTACGCGCGACACTCACGTTGCGGACGGTCTCGCCCATGCAGAATCCCTATCCGGGCGCGTGGAATCGTACTCCAGCGTGGTGGGAAACAAGAAGGCTGGGTAGGTCTTGCGCGTGCTGACCGTTCCCTCCGCCCTTACTGGCTCATCAGCGTCGGCACCGTCCACCTCGGCATCGGCTGCCTTCTTGTTCTTCTTTGAGCGCCGCTTCGGTGCTGCGCCATCCTTGCGCCGTGGAGCTAGCTTGGTGTTGCAGTAGCTGCAGTTGGAGGTTAGACGGTCAGATCTGCAGAGTATGGCAGACATACCTCTGCGGGTCCCTATCGAACTCATCACGCTCGTTGATGTTCACGACGAGACGGCCCGTGGTGATGGATTTATACCCGACGGATGGGTCTTGTTGCCGCACTTGCGATGAGCGCAGGGGCGGGATCTTGATGCCGTTCTCAAGGGTCGCTTCGGGTACATACGTATGTAATTCTTTGCGGATGCTGTTGAGGTCGCTCGCACGGCCTGCGCGAGCATGTGCATCTATCTGTTGAATACAAAGTGGATCAGCCGACGAGCATGCGAGGGGGCAGGAACTCACAAAGGTCGAGGCGAGGATCAACGGTTGTGCGTACCTCCCCAGGTACTCGGCGAAGTTCTTCATGATGGGTTGCGAGAACACGAGGTCATCGAAGCATTTGACATGCCATTCAACGACATCCAAGGGGCTGAAACAGGCGCATATATCTGGTTAGCACCCATCATTGTCAGATAGAGTCAGTAGTGCGTACATGTTCTTGAGAATCTTCATGTGTCTTCTGCGCTCCGTGCGACTGGCGTCGGGTCCGAGAGCATAGACCATCACACCATGGCGGATCATCTGCTTGATGTCTATGATGGGTCCGTACTCTCGATGGAGGAAGCGTGACAGGGCGCGGATGTGGTCGACCATCGTGTCCTTGGCCGTGTTGCTGCGTTGGTGAGTCAGTGCTGTTGTGCTGAGATAGGGAGAGGCCGTACCTCAGGACGTGTCTGCGAGACTTGGCGTCCCAGATGAAACACATGACCTCCTGGAACGCCGAGAACGTCCAGTCAGTCGTGACGTCCAGCTCGTCAGTGTTCTTGTCGACGTCCACCCCGATGTCCTTGAGCAGTGTATGCCTGTCTTCGTTTGCAGGAGCGGGAGGAGACTGCGAGCGGGTGCCATGATCCGGAGCTGCGGATTCCTCGCGGCGTCGGCGTGGGCTGGCAGAGCGCGACCTACGCCTGCGGGAGGCTGAGCTTGCAGAGGTCTCCGTGCGGCTCCTGTTTTGCTTCCCTCGAGAGGAGTTGTCCTCGGAGGAGGAGGAGCGAGGCGAGGACGGACGTTGAGACCTCAGGCGCTCACTGGAATCCCGCTTGCGATCAGCGCGTGGCTCCGCCTCTTCACGGTCACGTTCCTCGTCGCGCTCGCGCCTGTGGCGTTCATCGCGCTTGTGGCGGTCGTCGCGCTGAGTACCTTCTGCATCGCGGGCGTCGCTCCGTGCATCTTCTCTGCGTGACTTTGAAGCGTCTTTCTCAGGTGGAGGTGTTTGAGATGGGGACCTGTGAGTTCTACAGTGACACTGCAATGAGTATATGCGCGCATATAGTGCCTTTGGAAGCCCAATTGCAACTTACTGGGGTTTGTATTTCGTTCCCTTCCCACTGCGCTCGTTGTAGCTGAATCCCGACGAGGATGCCATGCCCGGAGTAGATGTGCGACACAAGCAGGAAGCAGATGGGAGTAGAGAGCAAGGAGAGATCACCGAAAGGCAGCAGCCTTTTGAGGCGTGCAAGCGCGTGCGTCATAGCTGTCAAGGACTTGCCAAATTGAGCGCGTCGGAGGACGACGCGCCTGTCATGTGACCGCGGTGACTTGGGCGCTGCTGGCCTTGGCTGTTCTCTCGTTACGTCTTCCATCTCCCTCGGCTGGCTCAATGCATTTGCTATGGCTATATGCCCTTCTCATTATCTGTCTGATGGCCAAGAAGACCTGTGACGGCTGCGGCAAGCCCAGCAACAACCTCAAAAACCACGAATATACCTGCAAGGCGCTGCTCGACTTCATTGATGGAGGATACAAGAAGCGTGCCGAGGAGGACGCCCAGCTGGAACGCGTGAAGGAATCCAAGCGGAAGAGGGAAGAGGATGAGAGGGCGGCAGCGAGGGAGGAGAAGAAGAGAAAGGTAGCGGAACGACAGGTACGTGTGTGGTTGCTGAGCACCCCGGACTCTGTACTCACACGGAATGCAACAGGCCGCGCGTGCACCATCCCCTGGCCCGGTGCTGGGTACATCAACTAGTCGCTTTGGCAGGGAACGTCGCGCGCCTCAATTCGTCAGAGATATGGAGCCGACGTCGTTACGAGGGCTCGGAGAGCACCTCTTGCCCGCGGCGCCTCCTCCTCCTCCTCCATCACCACCTCGCGCATCTCCACCGCGCGCGTATGTCGAAGATGCTCAAGATGACCCCGAGGAGAACCCGGATCCTGGCATTGACATGCAGCAGCAACCACCACCTGCAGCTCACTCATTCGACACGATGCCGAACCGCTTCGGCGTGTTCAGGCGGTATACGACGGTACCACAGCACGATCCCGAGGAGGGTTTGACCCTCGATGACTTCGCCGACGGAAGCTCACACATACGCACACCCCCCGACCCTCGTGAGCAGCACCCGTTGCGTCCGCTTGGCTCAGCACTCCCCGGACTCGTACAGAGCGCGATGGGTGTTGCCGCGAAGTCGTACACGCCGTTCCTCAACTGGTCGGTCTTCAAACTCATGCAATGGCAGTACAACGGGACGAGCACCAAGTCTGAGGTGCAGCTCCAGCGCCTCATTGACGAGGTGCTTACAGACAAGCGGTTCCGGGAAAAGGACCTCGTGGGCTGCAGCGTCAAACGCGAGAAGAAGCGGCTGGACCAGTATAGCAACAACGGAGGTCCGTTTGACACCGCAGATGGCTGGCGCGAGGGCTCGGTCACGCTTCACCTGCCAAAGGCTCGAGTGAAGCATACATCAGAGTCGGCGGCACCCTCGTACACGATCACCGGCATCTGGATGCGGAACTTCATGGAGGTTCTCAAGGCAGGCTACAAGGATCCCGTCGCAGGGAAGTTCCACCATATCCCCTTCTCCCTCTTCCGCAGTCGCAGCACTCCCGAGGACCCAGATGCCCCTCCCGAGCGACTCTGGTCCGAGGTTTACAACGCCAACGCCATGCTTAGAGAGCACGACGAGCTCCAAGCGCAACCACGCCAACCTGAAGATGCCCCCGATGTCGAGTACGTAATTGCGCCATTGCTCGTCTACTCGGACTCGACGCGACTCGCAAACTTCGGGACCGCGTCGCTATGGCCAATATACAATTTCTTCGCAAGCCTCACCAAGTACCTTCGCCTCAAGCCTAGCATGTTCGCTGCACACCACCTGGCGTATATCCCCTCGGTAAGTCGGCGCGGACTGCCGCTGGCACTTCTTGTGGCTAATTCTTCTTGACGCTTTTGCAGCTCCCCGATGGACTCTTCCGGGCATACAAGGCTGCTTACGGCGAAGCCCCGTCAGCTGCGATTGTGCGTGTGCTCAAGCGCGACCTCATGCAGAAGCTATGGCTTCTGCTGGTTGACGACGACTTCATGAAGGCTTACAAGCACGGCGTCCTTGTGGAATGCGGAGACGGCATCGTGCGCCGCCTCTTCCCGCGCATCCTCTCGTACTTGGCTGACTACCCTGAGAAGTAAGTGTCGCAGCGACCGCGCAACCCTCAATGGCATGCTGATGATTATTATTAGGTGTCTCGTCGCAGGCATCAAATTCCTTGGCAACTGCGGGTGTCCCGTATGTCTCACGGAGAAGAAGCAATTCGCCAACATGGGGACGAAGAACGACATGAAGAAACGCACAAACAATCCACGCGAGGACAGCGGTTTCCTCGCCTCGCGCATCGACATGGTGCGCGGCTGGATCTTCAAGAATGGTGCTGCACCTGAAGGCGATAGGGTCAAGAGCACACTGCTCCACAGGATGTCGACCACGACCACACAGGTGGGTCGTTCGCTTCGCCGTCACTCGTGCGCCCTGACGCTAGGCATGCAGAGCGCATTCTCCATCCGCTTTGGAGAATTCGGCAAGAATGCGTACAACATGTTCGTGCCAGATCTGCTTCATGAATTCGAGCTGGGCGTCTGGAAGGCCACCTTCACGCATCTCGTCCGCCTCCTGATTGCTGTGGGAGGAACTGCTGTCCATGACCTGGACGAACGGTGCGCACTCTGGTCCCTTCTGATAATCCGTTTGATAGGCTAATTACTGTCTACTAGCTATGCCATGATCTCAACGTTCGGCAAGGACGCCATCCGCCGATTCACCGGCAATGTTTCAGCAATGAAGAAGCTCGCAGCTCGCGACTTTGAAGACATCCTGATCGTACGTCTCGAAGTCTCTCTTGCAATGATATCAGAATTAACCTTTGCAACCAGTGTTCGATCCCGGCCTTTGAAGGGCTCATGCCTGAGCCGTACAACGGGATTGTACTGACGATGCTCTTCGAGCTCTGTCAGTGGCATGCGTTCGCCAAGCTCCGATTGCATTCGGAAGGAACGCTCAGCAAGTTCGAGGCCGCGACGCCCACACTCGGCGCGGCGATGCGTGCCTTCAAGCGGAACGTCTGCGCGCGCTGGGTAACCAAGGAACTACCTAGTGAGACTCAATCGCGGCAGCGACGTGCGACGAAGGCCGCTGCGAAGAAGCGTCAGGAACCCGAGAAGATCTCCGTGAAGCAGAAGATATTCAATCTCATCACTTACAAGTACCACCGGCTAGGAGACTACGTCGCCGCCATCTGGGAGTTTGGAACAATGGACAACCAGACGACTCAGCCGGTATGTACCCCATCACTGCAGCCTTATGTCTAGGTCACATACTGATCGTCCTGCAGGGCGAGGTGGAGCACCGACGCGTCAAGAACGCCTGGCCCCGTACCAACAAGAATCGCAAAGCTCATCGACAGATCGCATCAGAGGTTCAACGTGCGGACGTCCTCAACAAGATATCGGCCCGCAACGGAGGCTCACGAAAGATCCGGACGTCTCGCGATGTCAAGAAGCGCAAGGTCGGAGGTAGTAGGAAGCGCATGCAGCTGCGCTTCGACATCAGCCAGCCGCTCCCACAGACCTCGCCTCGCGACCACTTCCACATCTCAGAGGACCAACGGAACTGGGTCAAGCTCAGTGAGTTCGCGGCCGAGAACGCTGATGATCCTGCATGCGAGGTGCGTACTTAGCGGCATATGTATTGACCAAGGACAAGTACTGATGCATGTACACAGGATTTCGTATACAAGCTCAAGGCCCACCTTCTAGGACGCCTTCCTGGAGGAGGCGCATACGACTCCGACCTGGAGCCTTCTCTGGAAGACGTCGCCACTGTGCATCTCCGGTCTGACCGTCTATACATGCACAAGGTCATGCGGATCAACTGGACGTCGTACGACATGCGCCGCTCGCAGGACTCCATCAACCCGCGTACCCATCCCGACGTCATGATGCTGGCACCCGATGGGAGCACTCACCCCTTCCTCTACGCCCGTGTGCTTGGCATACTCCATGTTCATGCTTACCGCGCCGGTCCAGGTCTACCCGCTACTGAGTCGGAACCCATCAATGTCCTCTGGCTACGGTGGTTCAATGTCGATGGTACCGCGCCAGGAGGACTCAAGGCTCGGCGTCTTCATAGGCTGAAGTGGGCTCGCGACGACGAAGCGTTCGACTTCGTCTCGCCCGATTGCGTCCTCCGTGCCGCCCATCTCATCCCCGCATTCGCACACGGCAAGACGGACGAAGCACTGCCCGGCTTCTCTATTGCCCGGCAAGAGGATGAAGCGGACGAAGACTGGCTTTATCATTATGTCTCCATGTGCGTATATATCTGGCTGATACCAATGGTTCAAACTAATGCAGTCATGTTTCTAGGTTTGTGGATCGAGACATGTTTATGCGATATGTCGGCGACGCAGTGGGACACCAACGTAGGGGTTACCATCCCGAAACTCCAGGCGCTGCGCTCCCAACGTCGTCTGCCCGCGATCGTGACGACCATTCCTCTGATTCCGACTCTGGCTCCGATGACGGCAAGTCTGTGCAACCAGGGCCATTTTCGCGTGCTTCGAGCACCATGGAAGACTTTGAGGAGGATGGCTTCGCAGAAGAGATTGATGAGGCGCAGCAGGAGGCGAACGAACAGGACGCTCTCGAGGACGAAGAGCGGGACTACAACTATGTCCGTTCTAGCGACGAGGACGACTCGGACGAAGAAGACGGCAACAGCGAAGGCGATGAATGCGACAATGGTACACAAGACGCCGAGGACGAGGACGAGGACGAGGACGAGGACGAAGACGAAGACGAGGACGAAGACGAAGACGGTGGAGGATCGGTCGGGCATGCGGACGGTGAGCCAGCAGATGCTAATAGTGGAGATGAGGACGCAGTAGCTCTGCCGGACTTAGGACCAGAGGATGGCGAAGACGGCATCACCGCGGACGAGCTCCTCTTGGAGAGTACAGGCTATGGGAACCTGTAAGCCTCTCGCTTGTAGAGCACTGTCCTTGTACTCAATATGACATTCTGTATGTGAGTTCGATTAATTCCTTTGCTTCGCACCCGGCTAGGCACCAGGGGCTACTACATACCGGAAGGCCACTGGCCGTAACATTGCAAGTAGTTATATGTACATGCAAACAATGCCCCGCAATTGCGTATCCACGTAATGCTTCCACCGGATTGCACTGGTTTATATTCGCCTAGCGGATTGGCCGGCATTCCGTGTATTGAGGGTGCACGCCAGCGCTCGCAACCTGCCCGGAGACTTGGCAAGGGCGCCAATGAAGAACTCACACTCGGACATTTTGCTGATGAGTATAAGTGTTCGCTCGAAGGCGTTGTCCCGCCTTGTTTGTACGTTTCTATGTCCGCGTTCGTCGTCGCCTCGCGTTCCGTGCCAGCCATCGTCTTGCCGTTTGCGTCGCGTCGCCATCGGAGAGCAGAGGATCGGAGCAGGCTTTAGTCGAGGAGAGAGAAGGTCGGCGTCTGTCTCCTTCAGGCAGAACTCGTCCTCTAAGCCGCGCGCGCCCTGCCCTAACCTTTCCCTTTTCAGGTGCGAATTCTCGGCGTGATCCTTGCACAGCATCAAGCCGGCCTGCCTGCTCTCCCGTCCTGCGTCGTCTCCCGTCCATTCTCGCCGTCAGCCGGCCTCGCACAGGGCTCTACAAGTCGCCGCCACTCATCTCGCCACTCCGGGCGTAAGCCTCAACGCGCGAGCAGTCGCAGCCTCGGCATCGCGTTCAAAACTGGGCGCGTTCGGCCTCTGTCGCGCCCAACGCTCGATTCGTGACACATTGCTGGCCGCATGCGCGCGCGCCTCGCCTACTCAGAGACCCAGTACGTACCTCGTTGTCTTCTCACCTTTCCGGCCTCTTGCGAGCATCTTCCTCGCCTTCCTTCCCCTCGCCGCCCGTTTCAGGGCCGTTCAGCATCCAGCGCGTTCGTGCTTCATGCGCGTGTGCTCCGCGTATCCTCAGGTAGGCCTACACGCGTCGCCCGCCTTTGCGCTGCGCTCATATCTCTTCGTCCCGTCCCTCTAGAGTACAGTAGGAGCACAGACGGCGTCTCTGTCTGGCTGGCCGCCCGTCCCGTCAATCAGTCAGTTAAGCTTTTAGACTCAGGTTCGTCTACACAAGCTGGGGATCGCGCCCGTCCCCCTTTCTGGTCTCACACCTGGTTCTACAGTAGCTCGTCTTCCTGCCTTCGGTTTCGCCACATTCATCTCGGACGTTGCCGCCTGCGCCCCAGACTTCCGCCTTCACCCCAGAGCTCGTCGCTGTCTACGTGTCGCATCGGTGGAAGAGGGATACCATAACGGTTTGTCTATCATTTCCGAGACGGGCCGAGGCTGACTTTGTGCTGGCTCCGCTTCGCCTCTCCTTAGCTTCTTTGCAGGGGCCCGTGCCCGGCCCGTTGCGGCTTCGTGCGTTCCCTTCTTCTGGAAGCTGCTCACACTCTTTTTGATCTTCTAGCGTTTCGTCTCCCCTGCCCTCTAACCCTTTCCTCAGCTTGGGTCCTAGAGCCGTGGTCTGGACGGTCTATCCGTACGCGCGAACACGCGTCCGGCCAGGGGCTTCTAGTTTCAGCTTGCCCATCAGTCATCCAGGGAAACAGGTGCGACGTCGGTCTTCCGGCGTTCCGCAGCCATCTGCGACCGTCTCAGCTGACGTCTTCTTCATATATAGCTGCACCGTGATCTGCATCACGTCGGGGAGCCGTGTCGAGTCTCCCATCTCCGCGCGAGACTGCCTATCAGCTCTCCGCTGCGTCGCTCTCCGTCTTGTTAATGCTCTCGCCCGTCAGTCTCGCCTTGCGCACTGCGCCTGTCCGCGACGTCCTCGCTCCTTCCGCACGCTCGTTTCATCAGTCGCGCTCTTCCGTTCGTCCTCTCTTTACGTCCAGTTATCTCGCAGCCAAGACGTGCGTTCTTTTGAGTCGCACAGTACGCGGGCGCTCACCTATCTATTCGTATTCACAGTGCCTCTTGCGTCTCGCGATTCAGTAGTATAATGTGTTCCGTGTCACAGTCCTACCGGTATAAGGCAGCCATCGGTCGCGTAAGTACAAGATTTAGCGCATCATTAGTCCATGAGCCACTTGTGTCTTGCTAACACTCCTGGTTCACTTCCTTTAGGTCTCCTCCTCTCTTTCTCCTCCGCACTTGCCGGCCACGCCCGGAGCGGCGCGTTCCCGCCCTCCTCCGTCTTCTGCAGCCAGCAGCCCTTCGCCGCACATAGACCCTCTGCCGTTTCTCGCTCGAGGTCGCCGAGGTCGCCTTCAGGGGTCCGTCCAAGCCACTGAAGGCATGCTTCCGGCCCCTCCAGCCAAGATCTCTCCACCGTTACACCAGGGACATGTGGCATGTCGATCCCAGCGATCTCGACCTTGTTCCCGCTGCACTCGTTTTCCACCGACACCCTCACCCATCCTCCTCCGAACCCGACTATGCTGCTCACCCTGCCTACGACGTGGGGGTCGTACGGGGAGTACTTGTCGAGTTCTACGATCGGGACCGGGGGAATCGATTTCGCCAGCGCCACCAGTCGGACCGCCATTCCCACTTCCAGCGGCTTCGATGGTGTGAGTCGTGTGGCGTATAGGTGCACGCTGAGTCGGACCTTCTTCCTCCCCGCCCGTCCGTCCCTTCGCCGTATC
The DNA here is from genome assembly GCA_001792895.1 of Lentinus brumalis. NCBI lineage: Eukaryota > Fungi > Basidiomycota > Agaricomycetes > Polyporales > Polyporaceae > Lentinus > Lentinus brumalis. The sequence continues at coordinate 2,398,216 of MARA01000004.1, forward strand.
CTGCCCACCATGCATAGATCTCCGCTTCGTTGTGTCCGTCCCTGCTCCTTCGACAGCAGCCGTTCGCCATCTCACTGGTGGTGTGTGTGTAGTGGTGCGAGCTGCGATTGGGTGTGGTCGTGGCTCGTCGTGGCTGTTTGGTGTGTGGTCGTGGCTCGTTCGTCGTGTGAGGCGGGGAACGCCTTCACCTCAGTCGTTACTGCTTGGGCTTTTGAGTGTGTGAGGGAGGGAGCGTAATCGGTTTATGGAGGGGATGTTGTTAAGGAGAGTATGCGCATTCGGCTTAGGATAGGGATGTCTCCAGTGTTTGAAAATACATGTGCAGCTATTCGGGGCCGAGTTCGTGTGAGGCTGCACCGGCCGTTTTATATCACAGCGAGAGCTGTTATCGCCTAGGGACATCAGTGAGTGCGAGCTTCATCAGCCCACTTCGCCTTGTCGGCCTTATCGATTTCTGTCTCAGTCGCGGCTTGGCTGGGCCACCGTTGCTGACCCTTCTCGGCCTTGCAGGGACGTGACGGGATGGTGTCCCTTCACGCCTAATATAGTCACCTACAGAGGACGCTTCCCATTCTTGGATCGTGACTAACTTGCCTCCTGTAGGAGTGCTTGTCGTCTTTCCAGCGAAGACGGGTCGGGCGGTCTTCCGTCTGCCAGGCGGCCGTCTCGGTCTGCTCCCAAGCGCTTCAGAGTGATTCGATGCGCATATCTATTCGGTTGCGATCGAGGGGGGCATTGCAGTCCGGTTCATTCACATAGGTTAGGGTTAACGTAGGTGTTGGCGTTGTGCGCTGGCAGCCACCCCTTTGCGGGAGTGTTCATTCTGCAGCACACGTAGCCTTCCCCCTCCTCCATCGCCGTAGCCCTCCGACCTGGAGCAGGTAGGGGCGTCTCAGGATTGCACGGCTCAGGCTTACTGCCGGCCTGGGTCCTTCCCTTTTTGTCTTTACGACATCATGCCTTCCGGCTTTCATGGGACAGCGTCCTCTAGGATCAGATTTACAGCCAACTGCCGTTTTCGTAGTCTCTAGCTATATTCTGAGCCAAGCTTTGCTATTGTATCCTCACGGTTTGGCCGCTCCAAGTGCCAGTGACCGTGGGAAAAGACCAGAAGGTGGTGGTCTTAGGAAGAGGAGCGTCCCCGTGCCCTTCAAGCTTCCAGGTACTTCAGTATTCCTCGTCGCAGATCGCACGCCATGTATCACGCGTATTCGAGGATGATTGGAAGACATTGGAGAAGCTCTAGTAATGTACAGTACACTTTTTGACCGCAAATCGCATAAACACAAGGAAACCTTTTTCAGACCTCCACCTTCTCGACACTCGACCTCCGGGTCGACGCCGCCTCCTTCACCTCCTCCTCGATCACCGCACGCTCCCGCTCTTCCCTGCGGTCGCCCAGTCGGCCGCCAATATCCCGCACGACGAACCATGCGGGCACCAACGCGATGCCCCACAGCCCGAAGTTAATCGCGCTTCCGCCAATTGTCGCAAAGCTGGTGATGCTGCCCAGGCCGTAGCTGACTGCTTGCGCCGCGCTCTCGGTACCGCGCAGGAGACCGGCGATTCGCACGACCTCCGCGGGCGTACGTGCGAGGTGGCCAACGACGAAATAAAGGTAGAGGTACTGTAGCTGGAACGAGAGCACGAGCAGGAGGAAGAGCGTGAACGCGCTCGGGAAGCCGTCGTCGCCCCAGTCGAAGGTGGGCTTGGTGCGGTTGAAACGTGTCGTGAGGATCGTCGACCAGATCCACCACGCGCCTTGGAGGGTGAGGATGACGACGAACGCCGAGCGCGCGCGCACCTTGAGGGCGATCTGCTTGCGGTCGAGGAACCACTGGGAATTTTGCGAGGTTAGGAATTGAGTACTTTCAGTGGTGTCATGAAGGGCACTTACTCCAAGGATGTTGCCACCAGTCAGCGCGACGATGGCAGAGAGGAAGGAGCCCAGTGCGCGGGCGCGGACACTGAACCATACTGCAACAATTGTGAGCTGACCATGAGCCTTCCAACGTTCCGTAGAGGTGCTACTCACGCGAAAGGTAGGTGAACATCACCGCTTCAGAGTACACCGCTTGAGCAATCAGCGGGATGATGAGCAAGAACTGAAGCAAAGCGATGGTCAGAGGTGTTCAGAAGCGAGACCGCAAATACATACCTCTCGGGTAACAAACAACTTGGCAGTCTCAATGAGCTCGCGGCGGTTTGTGCCCTGGATCGCGAGGCGTACGGGCCGCCCGTCTGTCCGCTGCACCTTCTTCGGTGGAGTCAACAGCAGACCGGCAAACGGCGCGAGGCTTTGAAGGATGATGAACACGATGTAAACCGTGTACGAGACCTTGCCCGCCTCGCCATTCTTCGAGTTCAGGCCAAGGTTAACCGCGCCGCCAATGAGCTGTCCACCGACGCGGAACGACAGCCACAAGCCGAGGAACTTTCCTTGGTTCTGCGGCTCAGGGTACGCCAGGGCGATAGCCGCCTCGGACTAGCGAGGGAGCGGTGAGTGAGGCGGCGAAGACGCAAAGTGAACACAGGAGGCTCACCATCCAAAAGAGGCCAGCGCTGAGCCCGCACAGTGCTGCGCCCACAAGTACAAACCATTCGGTCCCGAAGCGGTTGTTGGTATATAGACCGGCCGCATATGCTATGTGATGTGATGAACTTGATAAGCTGGTCACTCCTGCGGCGACGGTAGAGTACTCACGAGCGTATCCCATAGTTCCGATGATCAGGACGGGTTTGATGCCAATCAAGTTGACCAGTGCACCTGCGACACTTGCTCAGAGATAGTTCGTATGATGACCGAATGCTCAGTCGTCGTACTTGAGAAAAAGCACGAAAGCACCATGCTGTAACGAAGGTCAGCTTGCCCAAAAGGAGGAGCATAGCTAGCAAGCGTACGCACAGGCAGAACGTGAGTGAATTTGCGGCGCTAAGAATGATTGAGCATAAATGCAGCGACACGCTTTGAACAGCCAGACGCACTTGACTAGATGTGGACCTGTTGCACAGACGTCAGTATCACAGATACGTGCGCGAAAGGTCAGACTCACTAGCTTGTCCGCCAGCGCCCAATGAATTCATGGCGCCCCAGATACCTAACGTCCAAGAATGAGTGTGCGGACCGCGGCGCGACCGACGCTGCATAACTCACCGGGCGCGAGGAAGTTCACAATGCCGAGAATCCAGGCATTGTAGAACGTTGACCTATACCTGTAAGATGATCTCAGCATCACTCGTTGGTCCATGAAGCGAAAGGTCACCTACCATCGCGGCTTGGGCACATGGGCGACCGAAGCGGAGTCCGTGAGCGAATTCACTGCGGCGGTCATGTTTTCGAGAGTGTGAAACGCGACGGCGGACGGTCTGCCATTGAGGATCGCCGGCCATTTTGAATGAAGATTCCTGGTAATGCTCATCGGGCCTCGCGATGGCGTTATCCTGGCGCTGGGCTGATGGTACCGTCATTTCCCTTAGCCCTAGAGCCATTGGCATGGACGATGGCGCGCTGTGGCGGAGGAGCGGGTCCCGACTGACCATTGTACCTCGTCCGGAGCCCCTTCCGGTGTAGCGCTGACCGTTTCTGTCTGTACCCTCAACGTTGAGTATTGATGGCAAGTGTGAGTGAAGGTTCCTGGCTGATGCGCAACGCGCCCCGCAATGATGGCGTTATCCTGGCGCTGGGCTCGCTGGCACCGTCATCTTGCGGGAGCCGCGGACGATGTTGGCGCATTGTAGCGAAGGGGCGGTCCCGAAAGTGTCCCGACCTACAGTGTCGTATCAGGTCGTATCTCAGTCGTTCTCTGGAGATATACTTAGTCGTCGTTTGTCTTGCGGAGGAAGAGCTCCGCGTTTATCATCATCTGTGCTTGGTGGCTGCTGACTAAGCACGCCTCGAGGCTACTGTCCTCTCTCTTCGCGCTCATCGCTAACCAGATCTTGCTCCAACATCAACGTCCTGGCAAGGCCGTAAATAGTACTTACCTCAACTCGGTCAGACGATTGACACAGTCCCGGCAGCGCTGTTCCTGTTCGCATTGTCGAGTCCACCCTCACGACGAGGTACTTGCTTAGAGCCTACAGAACCTTGATCAAACCACATCCTTACAGTACCAGTAGTACGCTTCACATTGTTGGACGTTCGCGGTACGTACACTTACATGTTGCGTTTGACTCAAATAGTCGCGGATCAACAGCGAACGCCATATACCAATGAAGTCGACCTGTCTGCCATGCTACTGAAGGATGTACTAGTAAAGACTTATGCGCAGCATCATCCACTCGAACATGAGGACGTCCAGCGTGTCAGGAGGTATGGGTGACAACGTAGTATATACTATCCAAGTTGAGTGCTCACTGTGGTAGTAGTCACTCCTCCCACTGGCACCACTACTACTGGCAGTATCTGCAGGGAACCGGCTGGCAGGAATTTGACGCACCCCAACGACATCACCGACACATCTCATGTGAATATTTTATGCAATTTGGCAATGCATACAGGACAGTGCGGCCACCGGAAGCCCATTCAGGCCGCCGCGGCTGCTAGACGTCTCATTGTCGCCGTCCCATCCCTCTCCAGCTCGGCTTGCTGCCGCCTCAGACGTTCCTGCTCCCGTATGCTGTTGAGAAGACTTTCCGGCACCCAGACCGGATCTGACAAGGAAAACACAGTCAGACATCGGTGCTGAGTACTGAACAGCGACAGAGTACGCACAAGCAGCACCCCTTGGCCACTCGATACAACACATCCTCATGCTCTCGCGCACCTCATCACTGACCCCCCTCTGTTTCAAGTAGTCGTGAAACAAGGCCCACGATTTCTCGGAAAGATGGCGGGGGGGCTCTTGACCGTGTGGCAGCCCCGGAAAGACTCTGTGGACCCAAAGAGTGAAGGGTCGGCGCGTCGCAGAATCCTGGACGTGCAGGAGCGTCATCTTCTTCCCAGTGTCGATCAAGTGGAAGAGGAGAGCACCCAGGTGGTTGTCGCCGTGTTTGTCCAGCATTTCGGGCGAGCATACCGCCTCCGCTATAGGACGGAGGTGCTCGACTGGGAAGGCAGCCCCGACCGCGTACGCGACGAGGTGTCGCGGAACGCGTTCGCCACGCTGAGTACATAGATCAGGCGTCCAGTGCTCCATGCTTTCGGGGTCGAGCTTGGGTTTCGATGCAGTCCTATGAGGAGCGGGCGGAGTAAAACCTGAGGCGATGTGAATCATGATCGTCGTCGTTCAACTTCGCGGTGGTGACATCAGGATCTTCATAAGCGCTTGCCCACATAGGGGAGACAACCGGCGTGACCGTGGTCGTAGTATGCACAGGCGCCGGCGACGACACGTACGAGCTCCATAGATGCCAGTGAAGATGAAGACACGAGGGTATATCGACATTGTTATGATCTGCCGGAGTGCGGTGAATAGATACGCGATACATCAAGTCCATCGGGATGCTCTACATAAATACATGCGAGAACCCCAAAGAGGGACGGGGAACGGAGACAACTTGAAGAAGGCCGTTTCTATGGAAGTATCGACGCCAGTGTGAGACTCGTGCGTCGTATATAAGGTAATGCACGGCGGTGTGCAAGATAGGAACTAGGTACTAACTACACGGAGGATGATGATGGTGCAGCGGCCAAAGACGATGATGCCGCGATAGTGGCAGACAACATTGCTGCAGTGACAGAACTTGGAGGCGACGATGTTTCCGCCGCCTGGACCTCCACTACCTCAGCCCCACCTCCCTCCTCTCCGAGCGAGTCAATGTCCCACTCCATATTGTCGGCCGACCGTGCAGGGCGATCCGGGTCAATGAAAGCACCGAGTGAGAAGATGATGCTGGGAGTGTCGTCCCAGGGGTCCCTCGAGGTATGCAGCGGGTCGTCGGGGTCGACTCGGACAACCACCTGGTTCGCTTCTTGTAAGGCGAGGAGGAAATGCGAGATGAGGATCGATGTGAGCCTGCGAAATGAGAGTGATAGTGAGTAGACAGTGGTAGTATCCCAAAATGAGCTTGATGGAATGCGCACGGGGTGGTGAATTGGGTGAGATAACTAATGCCGGTGCCTTCCTCAGTTAAGAGCTGGTGACAGACTACAGTCAGTGCAAGTCGGCGGCGTGAGACGAACCTCAACCTACTGTAGTGAGAGAAAAGACGAGATGGAGGATGTTGAGAGCAAAGAGCACCCTGCATGACGAGAGCGAAGTCAGTCTGTTCGAAGGTACCTGTCAGCTTCAATGTTCCAGTAGGACATACACGAAATAGATCGTTCCTGTACAGTCTATCATCAATGGCAGCCACGACACTCCCTAGCAACGTTACTGTAGTGCAGAGAGACATACCATTGCAAAAGAGGACACCCTGTAGCGACGGCCTCTTGGACTTTCGGAGATCTCTCAGGGTATCCCGCCTGCTCAAGGTTGTCCAGGTGATGTAGATGAGTGACATGTCAGCAATGATGAGCGGTACTCGAGAGATGACAATCACTGCGCGTGTTCTTGAATGAGCATGTGCTACCTCTTATGATCACAAGCCGACCTACGCCTTGTAAGTACACAGTCAGTACCATTCTATACATCACGGTTTTTGAGAGCCGAACTTTAGCTCTATGGCCTGCGTCATATTGTCTGTGTATAGGCATCCAAATGGCGGAAGGTCCCCTCCAGAGAGCTGGCGGCCATATTCAACCTGTCGCAAGCAGCCTGTATGGGTCCACATGGTTGAAGGGACATCATTCCACTCACCAGATTGGACCCTACTGGCGCCAGGGACAAAGCGAGTACAAATATTCCGAGGAGCTTGTTCCTGCTCAGCACATATGCACGGAGCGCAGAGAAGACTCGTGGCGACGTGTCAGATACTTCATTCCTGGAAGCGAAAGCATAACGTACCAGCCCCGGGAACGAACTGCAATATCACTAGTGCTTGATTTGCATTTTGTAGCACGGAACAGCTGCGAATGTGACTGGTCAACCACAAAGATCTGAGCTATGACTGCAAGAGGACCTACCCACCTCTAGTTCTGGTAAGATATTGCCAATGGCACAGAAGGAAACGGCTTACCTGATCCGTATAGAATGATGCAAAGCTGATCAATGTCATCACATAGAGCGTCATAGATATCCACTTGTTTGCAAGGAACAAGAACGCTGCTCCGGTCTGCTTGGATGCCCAGTAGCATGCCACTTCTCGATCGAACGTGACGGCCGCGTCGTAAAAGAAGAGAGCTGTGGGGAGAGAAGGCGTGAGCTCGGCGGCCGACGACGAAGACGAGCTGGCAATAGATTGATCATACCTGAGGCTGCCATATTGCAGTACCTTCCAGTGTAGCTGTTCAGCAGTGTCAGCAAGTGTCGTCCGCAGTGCGCAAAAGGAGAGATTGGCGACGTACATGCTGTCAAATAGGGACACTGTGGCGGCGGCAGCATCTGCGTCGGAGGACATGCTGGAGTCCCGCGATGGCTGTCGCCTCCAAGTTATTGAGGACGGGGGATGATCGCAATCACATTCATCGAACAACCATACTTTATACTCAAGCTTGAAGGCGATACGATGAAGACGTCGGGCACTGTCTCCTCAATGGCCGTTCAGGTACGTACGATCCACATGTCTGACCCCAGTGAACGCTACAAGTGCTTGCGTTACGGGTAACGAAAGGCCATGGACATCCTTCTAGATGAGCGGATGTCTCACTGCTCGAGCATGATGTCGAGACTTCCCAATCAATAGAACGGTGAACGATCCGTTGACTGGCTTCTGCCGCAAACATCGTCATTTCCGCGAGCAAACATCGCAATCAGAACTCAGGGCTGACTGTGGCAAGTCCACGGGTGTTTTGTAGGAGTTTCATCTGCATATCGCGTACCTCCGATGACACCTTTTTGTTGCGAACAGCTCGAGTTGTATGCCGCACAAGTCGCCAGCTCTCCACACATCCGTAGAGTTCAAGAATCGTTCTAGTGATAAAAAGCAGGTCAGAAAAGGGACCACACAGCGAGAGGAAGTACTAGCTCAACTGAGGATGACAGTCTCGCAATAGCGTGTACTTCTCCAGTACCTATTCAGCACCATACACGTGCTCGGAGCTGAGATGCTATTGCAGAGTCTGTGTAACAGTCGCGATGGTCGACAAGGACGACAACTTCGAATTTGAGCGCATGGTGCCATGGCGGGCGAAGCCAGAATCGGCGGGCAACCGTTGCCAAAGTCAATCACCGCCTAGCTGCAATTGCTACCTGTGGACCATCTGCGTTCTAAGTGTTCACGGGTATCTGAGTAGCAAGCGGTTCTACGGCTGCGCATGGCGGTTTGTACCACGTTGTTCGACGAAAGTATAGTCACAGAGGCCCGTAGTCGTGTTGCCGCAGATACCAGCCACTCGAGTCGCTGACTCGACAGGCAGATGGAGGTCAACAAGGCTCGTGCCTGCCAGCACATCTGTAGAGATATTTCCATAATTAGCCCACATCTCTCAGGCACAAGAACCTTGCCACTCACCGGGGATCTGGCAGAGTGTACATGTCAGAATGCACCATCGAAGCGCACGCGAGAGCGCGCCGGGCGATTTAGCGGACAATTCGGCCTCCTTGCCGCATGAGAGCTTCATGTTCACGCTGACTGAGTGGGTAATTCTGAGATCCAGTTCTGGAGGACACGTCCAGGATCTGCGCTCGATCCATGAGGAGAGGAAGAGCGATTCCTGAGGCCTGAGGGAGCGCCCTGCAGGACGACCTATGATAGGACTACGCGGAGGGCCACGTGGGCCGCGTCATCGATGCTCGAGTCTCGTTTCTGTCCTTATCTTCTCGGCCGCTGCGCTCTCGCCTGACTATCACTGTATCAGTAAGTACTGTCGGTCGACACTCATACGTTAGTGCGCCCTAACACAACCTCCGGAACTCATTTCATCCTACACAATCTGATGATGCTCGCCACCCATGACTTCCCTTGGTCTCCTTCATAGCCCTCGACGACGACACGGTTCTCTTACGCGACTTCTTTGCCTCCCCTTCTCACAGTCGCCGTCACGACAAGCAGCCGGCCTCTACACCACTCCTTGTCTGTCGTTGACGACCTTGGCGCCGCCACCAATGGCGGACACTGGACCGCTGACCTCCACAAACTGGCTGCAGCCGTTCATGCAGAGCTGAGCTCGGGTCGAACTGCCGACTTTGGGTCGAGCGCCGACACAGTTCGCAGCGAGCATGGCACTCCAACGCTGCAGCTCGATGTAGATGCCCCGGGAATATGCGTGGACGGGCACGCATCACCCAAAGTCGCACCCCGCGCAACCCTGGCCCTTGTTTCTGCCGTCCACATCTACCCGCGCTTCTCGTGGAAGATCTCCCACCTTGACCTCGACTTCCCGTGGCCGCACACAGCCCCGGTGATATTCCTACAGGACGGTATGTCGATCTCTCCGCCGATATGGGCCGTCTCACACCTTCCCCACACGCACTGTGCATCGCGGATCCGGGAGAGACCGCTGCGGGTCTTGCTCGGCTGGTAGCTATGAGACCGAGTTCTGAAAGATCTCGGGCGAGACGGTCGGTGCATCAGCGTGCTGAGCCGTCCGAGCGCCAAGACGTCGCCGCCGCTGTTGGCAGTGTTGGCTCGCGAACGACGGACGTGTGACTCGGAGGCAAGAGTGTGGCGCTACCACGTCGTCGGCCCCGTCTCTGTGTCCTCCATCTCCAACGACGACGTCGTGTTCAACTCGGACTACGACCAGATACACTCAAGTGTTCGACACTCACTCAAACGCGACTGGTCGAAGCATCGCTGCTAGGACCGGGCGCACGCGGCACTCCTCGACTTTCCAGACACAAATCCGTGGTCTGGGCGTTACGATCAGTTAGAGAATTATGTGCGTAGAATACGAAAGTAACAAGACTCATAGAATGAGGCAAATGTATCGAAGAAGTGCGTCATCATCTCTTGAGTTACTCGCTGTTCGCGATAGTCGGTTCTGATGAATCTGTTCTGTTTCTGTCTGGAAGGATTTTTGTATACGCATTGTCACTTCCATGTCCATCCACTCGACTTTTCCGGCTTGGACTAGAGATGGGAGAATCACCAAGTGAGTAAGCAGAGTTCTGGGGTCGTGCCAGGCTGTACTGGATTGTACTTCTTGATGATCCAACCAACAACCCGTGTCCATGCAATGACCGTCACGAAGAGAAGGTAAGTTTGAATGCGACGATGCCCCTGAAGCCTGGCAGTTGCTCAGCGTCGACGTTGATGCGAAGATTCGTCGAATCTTGTGGCGTGACGGCATGGCGCTGATTTGAGCATATATATCCTTCGCTACTTACTGCAAGTCTTCCAGCGCACAACGACCGCTAAGATCAGTACGATGGCATCCCTCCTGCCAGCAATTGGTCTCATGCTCCTGACCCCATGGGTGGTACTTGGGACAAACGCGCTTCATAGCTCGAACTTTCGTGGTCCATCCGTCCAGCTTGGTCATGCAACTGTGTTCGGCACTAGAAACGGCTCAGTTGAGAGCTTCGTCGGGATCCCATACGCGGAGCCTCCGTGAGCACCGATACTTACCCATCAGCGAGGGTTCTTATCGACCGACCATTAATTTGCAGCATCGGAGACCTTCGGCTGCGATTGCCTCGGCTGATCGAATCCTACCACGAATCGTTCAACGCGACGACTTACGGGCACCCTTGCCTTCAGCTATCCGCGAATTCTCTGGGGGACTTCCCTCCCGACGTCCAGCAGGATCTAGAGCCTTTGCTTGCAGCCGCCTCTGCGAGCGCCAACGTAACACAGAGCGAGGATTGTAAGTGACTCGACTCTGGTCACGCTGCCAGCATGCTCACTTGCGTTCGTTGCCTCGTTAGGCTTGTATATCAACATCGTCCGCCCGAAGAACGTGCCCGTGGACGCCAAACTTCCTGTGTTGTTCGTGAGTCATCATTATTGGTGGTTGTCGGATTAAGTATTCACAAACGTGCGCAGTGGATCTACGGAGGGAGCTTCACCGACGGTTCGAATGCGCTGTAAGTCATACTGCGAATCCTCTGATCCCTTCGTTCACGCTTCTCGTAGGTTGGGCTACAATGGCACTGCGATCGTCCAGAGGTCTATCGAGCTCAACAAGCCTGTGATATACGTCGCGCTGAACTATCGGTGTGTTACTTGGCTTCACATCTACTGCGTCGCACAGTCTCATTGGCAGCTTCCAGTCTGCACGTCTTCGGCTTTCTGGGTGGAAAGCAGGTCAAGGACGCGGGCGTTAGCAATTTGGGTCTCCATGATCGTGAGTAGTCGGCCCATTCTCTTGCTGGTCTGATACTTATCTGACACTTGCCCGTAGAGCGCGCCGCCCTTCGATGGGTGCACAAATTCATTCGTCCGTTCGGAGGAGATCCTTCCAAGGTCACGGTGTAAGCCTGCCGTGCGTCCTTCGCTCCACACTGCCGGCACTGACAGAAAGTGCATAGCTGGGGCGAAAGTGCAGGTGCCTTCTCGACATTCCTGCACCTCTATACCAACCACGGCGACACTGAGGGCCTGTTCCGAGGCGCCATCATGAGTTCCGGAACGTCTGTCCCAACTGGAGACATCTCTGAGGTCCAGGGCACGTATGACTTCGTTGTCGACCAGGTTGGGTGCGCGAACGCGAGGAATACACTGGCCTGCCTGCGCAAGGCTCCCACGGAGAGCTTGCTGGCTGCGGCGAAGACCGCGCCGAGCGACAACACCCCGTTCCTGCCTCGCGTTGATGGTTCTTTCATCACCATACCGCCTATGCATCTCCCTTCGAAGGGCAAGATTGCGGACGTACCAATCATCATAGGTATAGTCCGCGTCCCTGCCCAGCCTACCACTCGCTGAGTAGTTCTCCAGGTGACGTCAAGGACGAAGGAACTCTGTTTGCGTTCGGCGGCCTCAACTCTACGTCCGTGCACTCATATCGTCACCCTCTTGAATGTGCTACTAACAAACCTTGCAGAGCTGACAGCGATGAGTTCACGAACTATGTCTCGCGCTTCTTGCTCCCCGGCGCAACCCCCGCCGACCTCAACAACCTGCTTGACCTCTACCCCTCGGACCCGGCTGCGGGCTCGCCCTTCGACACCGGAGATGCGGTTACGTTCTCGCCGCAGTACAAGCGCCTCGCCGCGGTTTTCGGAGATTGGTTCTTCAACGGGCCTCGACGCCTGTTCCTCGACCATGTCTCAGCCAAGAGGACTACGTACAATTTTTGTGCGTCTCTCATTGCCCGCCCTCTCCAAATTGTGAACGGGATACTGACAAGAGTTGCCGACGACGTATCAGTGAGCGCGCGCTCGAGCTTTCCTGGCATAGGCTACGTGAGCGGTCCCCCTACATCCTACCGTATGTTCAAATGCTCACCTCGTCCAGTTTCATGCTAGCGACCTCCTCAACGCCTACGGGCCTGGGGACATGACGGACTACTTCATCCGCTTCGTCCACAATCTCGACCCCAACGGCCCGAGCGGGGTACAGTGGCCGAAGTACAACACATCTGCTCGCTTGACTCTTCAGTTCAACGATGGCAGCGTCCCGCTCAACGTCACGGTCGATGATCAGCGGAAAGCCGGTATCCAGGAGGTCACTCGCCTGGCTTTACGCTTCCCACTCTGATTGGAGTGCTCGTATGCAGTGACCGCTTGTACATTCTTCGATACTACTTCCCTGCAGTACACAATTATCCTACAAATTCATGTCCGACAATTTTATGCAACGAACTGCAGCCCTTCCGAGACCGATGCCACACGCCAATCAGCACTGCTTGGCGTACGTTCCGCTGGACTTGCTGCCTGATCCCTCCTCCAAGCGACCATGATGACCCTCGACCGTCTTGCGGGACTTGAGAGCGTTCAACGCGTGGACGGGGCTATCCTCCTCGGCGAGACTTTCGACGACCTCCAGCTGCGAGCACGACATTGTCAGAGACTGCAACATACGCATACCGATCGTTAAACTCACGATATCGGCGACCAGCCTGTCGACCATGACGGCCGTCATGTTCTCACGAACCACCACGCGGAGGATCTCCACGTTCTGCAGGTCCGGTGCGAGCTCGTAGTTCGGGACGATCCAGCCCTTCGCCCGGAGGAGGACTTGGACCCACTTTTGCTGGACGTCCGGGTTCTTCTGCTTGAAGTCGTCGGAGAACCTGAACGACACGACAGGAAGGCCAGGAACGTAGTTCTGGGTTCGACGCATCAACTGACTCGGACTTGACCGACACTGGTGAATGAATAGAGCGTACCTCGACCTTCTCCTCGTCGAACCCGACCGTCGCCTGAGCAGCCGACACGATACTATTACGATTGACCGGTCTGTGAATATCGCTCAAGACGGTGAAGTAGCCGCTCTTCTCGAGGGCGCGGCTCAACAAGCGAGCGTTTTTCAGGTCTTGCAAGGCGACGTTCCTGTAGCCTTCGAAACCGAGATGCACGAAGTTGAAGTACTGTGCGATGATCGGATGCGCCGGTCGCGAGAAGTTGAGTGAGAAGGAGTACTCGACTGAGCCGAGGTAGTGGAGCTCGAAGATCAGGTCCTTGGGCAGGAACTTCTTGGCGCGCCAGACGACCCAGCCAACACCGACGTAGGAGAGACCGAACTTGTGACCCGACGCGTTGATGGAAACGACGCGGGGAATCTTGAAATCCCACTCCAGTTTCGGAGTGGCGAAAGGTGCGATGAAGGCGCCGGATGCACCATCGACGTGGATGGGCACGGAGTGACCTGTGCGAGCCTCGTACTCGTCGAGCAAGTCTGCCATCTCCTTCACAGGCTCGTAATGGCCGGTGTAAGTGCCTTCCGAAATTCATCAGACCGGCGTATGCTGTATCAAGATCGTCGATACGCACTTCCAAGGATGACGTAGACACCAATCGTGTTCTCGTCCACATATTCCATGGCCTTCTTGGGGTCGAGCCGGTAGTTGCTCTCCTCAGAGATGGGTACAAGACGCGCTTCGACATCGAAGTAGCGAGCGAACTTCTCGAGGGCGACCTGCGCGTTCGCGCCCATAACGATGTTCGGGCCAGGCTCGTGGATTGACTTGCCGGCAGCCTTGCGCTTTTCCTGCCATATGCGCTTCATGGCGAGGCCTCCGAGCTGGATGGCTTCGGAAGAGCCGGTGGTCGCGGTGCCGATTGCTCCGTGGGACGAGGGCGCGTTCCACAAGTCCGCCAGGATGGAGACGCAGCGCGTATGAATGACCTCTGTTGCAGATTAGCGCGGGCTGCAACGAATGTGGGCTAGAGGGACGTACGGGTCATAGGATATTCATCCTGATCAATGAGATTCTTCGAGATGTTCTCCATCATGAGCTGGTCGGCCTGCTTCGGCATCCATGTGTGGACAAAGGACGCAAGGTTGAGGGCAGGAGTGCCGTCGAGGGATAGCTCGTCGTGAATCAGCTGGTACGTCGCCTCCGCGTTGATGCCCTGATGGGACATGTGAACATCTGAAAGGAGGCAGTTCGCAGAAGATACGCGCGTACCTTGGAGGGCAAGCTGTACTTGGGAATGGGATCGGTCCCGTATCGACCACCGTACGCAGTATCAGCTTGATGGTTGTTGGACGAGCGGACATGACGATTCGCCGGGTGGTCCTGTGCGGGGTCAGACGTGTGTTGGCAATCGATCTACGCATGAGTTCGCACCTTTGCAGCCTGGATGAGCTGGTCGGGGTTGAGATGCTGCGCAATGAACGGGGGGAGATCAATGAGCGTCGAGGTGGACGGTGAGCACGATGCGTACCTTGGAAAGGGCCATGGTGGGGGAAACGGGGGCGACACTAGAGCAGTTGGGGGATCGCAGGGTATTATATGCGGCGGTGGAGGGAGGAGAGAGCAGCTAAAAATACGCTGCAGAGTCTGCGTTGGGGGTGTACGATGAGAGGCGTGACATCATCGGGCCCAGCATCAAGGGGCAGCCAGGAGGAGCAGCCAATACGAAATGCCCGTAGGATGCCCTGCTGCCGTCATCCACAGCCGTCATCCCACAAACATGCGTGCATGAGGCGGCGTGCAGGAGCTCTAGACAGTGTCAGGTCGTCATGAGGTCGCCCTATTTCCATCGATGTTCGAGCATACATCGCCGTTGGCTGCGGTGCCTGTTGCACAAGCTCACGGACACAGAGCGGAGAGAAGATCAACGGCCAGAACTTTGTTTGCACAACGTTGGAGGGGGCAACTTGCGACGAGCGAGCGAGCGAGCTGAGTCTCAGTCGAAGCACTCACCTGGACCAGGACAGACAGGACGCGTCGCGTTCAGACGCCCAAGATCAATGTCGTCACCAATCAACATGTGCTTGCATACTTACTTTCTCCTGGTACATAGCCATGCTAGTGATGCTACAGCTGGCGACTTGGGGAGTTCGTGAATGTCACCACTGTCAGTTCACCGCCGCCAGGGCCGAGCTCAGGCTGCCAGAAGTTAGAACTCGCCGGAGGAACGCCGGAAAGACGCGGTGGCAAACATGGCCAAAGGATCGTGACGCGTGTGCGCGACGCGTATCGACGCGTCTCACCTCCGGACACGGCGTTCTTCCTCCTCCACCTGCTCCTCCTGCCCCTGCGTCGTCGCCTTCTTGACCCGTCATGGCTGTCGTAGATCCGCTGTCAGTATCCTTGTCGCTCTACGCAGTCATCGAGCTGACGCATATGCAGTCCGACGCCACGCGCCCCCCTCACTCGTCCAGGAACCACCCTCCTCGCACCACCCGAAGACGCGTCTTTCCTCATCAAACCCGCCGACAAGTCTTACAGGCATCAGTACTCGAACATATACTTCATCAGGCTACGCGCGCTCAGGCAGCACGTTGAGCAGCGCGCGAAGAGGAGATGGGGCGAGGTCGCAGGTGCGTCCCTTCACTCTCAAATGTTCCTCACTTTCCAACCATGGCTTCCCAGGGAACCCTATCTTTGTGCCCCGTGTCCTTGATGTCGAGAAGGGGCAGCTGTGCTTCATCATTGGCACCGTGTACATGGACATGCCTCTCAAGCCGAACGTGCTGGAGGACATCGCGCGAGACGTGAGTGGGATTTTTCCTCTGGGAGTTCTCTGTACTCTCTCAACTCACGCGTTCGCAGCGCTCCATCCCCGCTCCTCCGCCAAGAGAGAAGTACCACTCGGAGAACGACAACGTCATGCTCGAGGATGAGAGCGGTCGAATCTGCCTCGTTGGCGAACGTCTGAACAATGCGGGTCTTGTGACCGGGGTCATCATGGGTGCACTGGGAATCGAAACAAACAATGGTGACTTTGAGGTGGTCGACATCTGTTTCCCCGGGATGGCACCGCAACCTTCGGCAGGACTCGCTTGGCCGGTCCCAAAGAAGTCGGATGACTCTATGGATGTTGATGGTAATGGTAAGTCCCACTGCCATGCAATTTACCTTGAATGTCACTAATGGGCCCGACAGGACAATCTTCAGCAGGAGCAGACGAGTGGGTTGCACTCGTTTCAGGACTTGAAGTTGGCGCAGCAAATGCGGCAGAAGGCCAAGTCCAGCTACTCGCTGAGTATCTTGCAGGCGAAGTTGGCGGCTTGGGTGACCAGTCACAATCTGCACGAATCTCGAGATTAATCATCGCCGGCAACTCCTTGGGTCCTATTCAAGCCTCCGCCAGTACCTCCACTGCAGAGCCGGAACGAAAATCCGTAGGCCCACATCACCCGCAGTATATTCCTATAGCTGACAATGCACGTAGCGCAAGTATGGTCACGATACGTCCTTCACACCCCATCCGACGCAAAATCTCGCTGCGCACCTGACAGACGTCTCGCGCTCGATTCCAGTCCACCTACTCCCTGGCCCGTCTGATCCAGCCGCCACCATCCTTCCCCAACAACCGTTACCTCGCGCCATGTTCGGTGGCGCGGCGCACTATGCGACCTTCAAGTGCGAGTCCAATCCGACTTATATCTGCGTAGCACCCGCACGCGAACCGGCCCCGTCTTCCTCACGTGCGAGTCAACCGGGCGCGTCCACGTCTAAAAGCAAAGTCAACGGAATGTCCGCGCATCCGGACAAGGCCGAGCCCATACGGTCTATCCTTGTCCACTCCGGTCAGCCAGTGGACGACATGTTCAAGTACGTGAGCACGCCGCCCACGACGCGCATGAAGCTCGTAGAATCGACTCTCCGCTGGCGGCACGTAGCACCCACCGCCCCGGACACACTTTGGTGTCATCCGTTTTTCCTGAAGGACCCGTTCGTGATGGCGCAGACGCCGGACATCTATGTCGTTGGCAATCAGCCTGCGTTTGCGACGAAGCTTGTGGAGGACGACGGTGATGAGGATTTGGAGGACGAAACGGAGAGGTCACCGAAGAGGTGTCGGATCGTTCTCCTGCCACGCTTCAGAGAGTCAGGGCTACTCGTGCTCGTAAACCTCCGTACGCTGGAGATTAGAAGAGTGCAGTTTGCAGTGGAAGGTATGAGCGCTGGAGGGGGAGACAGTTGACAATAGCATCGGAGTTGCTCATGACAGTGTACGTTACCGTCCTTCACGAGGAGTTAGCTGCTAACCTCGCGCGCAATTGCACAGATGATGCAGTTGATCAGACGGGTATAATCCAGAATTATTTGGGTTTCGTAAAGATGGTGGAGAGTGAGTGACAACATGTCTGTAATGCTAGCAAGTCTCAAAGTGACCCGACGTGAAACTGTTGAAACGGGTCAGCGTGGGCGCACGCATCGCTTCCAAAGTCAAACCCGAATGTCCCCGTGGCCGTGTAGGCCGCGTCGGCGTGAGCAACGCCCGGGGTGTCCGGAAGAACGCATCCTCCTCTGCATTGCCTCCCGCGCCATGATCCAGCCTGCGATTGTGGACATGCGACCCCATGCGCGACCTTGTTGGCCGGAGGCCAGGCCTCGACGGCGTCGGGGTGACGTCGAGCGATGGAGGCAGGCGCGTTCCGTTGCGCGACGTCTCCCACGGGACAGGGGACGATAGTCCGGGGGGTAGGAACCTGTACCGAGCGTACATCTCCCTGTCATCGTCGCTCGCGTCGCTGTCTTCTTCAATGACGTTCGAGAGGAGGGGGATGGCATGAGTGTGCACGCTCCCGCGGGTGCTCGACCTGCGCTCCACGCGGTCGAGCAGCGTGGGGGAGTGCCGCAGACGCGGACGCACATCCACATTGGCGTCGGGACCACCCACACCGAACCCTGCGCGCCGCATGGGCACGCCACCTTGTGGCCTCGGCGGGGTCTCGGGTGTCGTTGCCGCGGGCGTGGTTGCGGCGCGCTGAGCTTGGGGGCGGGTGGTTGGCTTAGGAGCGGGCTTAGGGAGGCCTGTGAGAGCCCGTTGCCTTTGGCCCCATGGGCGGGTGGAAGGGTAGGACGCGGGGACTGATTGTGTATGGCGAAGACTGTGGACGAGCTCGTATTTGCCGTCGGCGTCGTATCCTGAAGAGAAGCTGCGGGGGAAAGTTGGTCTCGTCGTCGCAATCATGATGGAGGAGGAGTAGTGAGTGTTGCGATAATGCGTGATGTGGTCTAGGTTGTTAGAGTCGTTAGCCTGATCGTGGTCCTCTGTGTGGTTGAGAGGATGATGGAGAATTAGTTCAGTAGCAGCAGGGTTTATATACACGATGGACGACATCCGACATGGTGCGGAAACAAACACACGGAGGGGGTCAATCGAGGACTTGGAGCGACTTTGCTTTCCGTTTTCGAAACCCGTCGGCTCACACTGCAGAGTCGGTGTTCTTGAACGGTTGCCATCTTGGGCGATACCGCAAGAACTGAGCGCCTGCGATGACGCGCGCACAGCCTCCTCCTCGAGCCTTGCTCTCCCCGTCCGTCTCGATCACAACTCATTTCTATGTCTCTGTTTCCTGTGGGCTGTGTATGTGGTGCGATTGCGAACTTGACTGATAGGACGTCTGGAACGAGACGACATACCGGCACCCCTCCTCCGACGCGGACTCAAACGGAATGTGGGTAGGGGGCCCTTCGGAATCCGGATGCTTTGGTGGCGACCTTGGTCGCAATTCATGAAGCGGTAATCGATCCGTAGCGTGCGGGCTGTGATATGTGAGGCGGAGACGAGGACGCGGGCTTGGTGCGAGCGTGTGCACGCTGGACAGGGAGGACGATCATATATTCGAGGTCAGCTCATCGCGTTTCTCACGTCCTCGGCGACGCTGACTGCGTTTCCGACACGCACTGTCACCATAGCTATGCGCAATTGTATGTTTTTTGAATACAGAAGTCGTCTGGGCCACTACAGACACCGTGTTCTATATTGTTGCGGTGGTATCGCAGCAGCCCGGTGCACATGTTGTTCGTGGGTGAGTAGCCTTGGTTTTCGCAGGCACGATGGAGAGGTAGCAACATCCCGTCGCCCTATTACCACGCAACATGGGTGTTGTGCTGGGTCCAGTCGGGGTCTATCCTTGAGGAAGCGTTGTCAGGCCAGGTGTCGGCCTATCACTGTCTACTTGTCTGCAAGCAGATCTTCCCGTCCCTCTACGAGGATGGGCCTCCCTGCAGTCCGGTACCATTCAAATTACCGGGGCCCGCTCAGTTTGATCGGTGCTGCATGTAGGGCGAAGTGGCTGCGGAACGTGTTCTATATGTCATGCTGACGAAGACTAGGCAGAAGTATGAAACGCACGAGACACAACGACCCTCATGAAACACAGTCACAGTACAGTTCTGCGCCCCTGGAACCCTGACGTACTACGCAAGGGGACGATCTTTGGCTGCGGCCGGTCATCTCGGTCGGTCGGGTCTTCAGAAGGTTACCCCAGCGGGAGGTGGCTGTTGGGTACGCCGGAGGTTTGAGCCGCCTATTCCCACCGTCGGGGCCCCGACCATTCCTGATGATGATTGCATTATTGCATGCCGTGGGCGGGGAAGACTTGATCGAGGGAAGTGTCGCTTTACTGCGGACCTGGTTCTGATTCTACTTGAACCATCTTTGGCAGGTCTACAAGGACACACTGCCGTACTTGTGTCAAGGGCTCTCGGACGGTGGCTCTGTAGGGCTGCCTACTGTGCGTTCCTGGGCGGCCAGGAGCGGGTGTCCGCCGGGACGGACGGCGTCAAGGCTTCTAGTGGCGAATCCTCACCTCGCCGCTCTCCATTTTTCAAGAAGTCTTCGCGAATCGAGTATTCACCCCTGCTTTCGCTAGTCATGACTGAACGATGGCTGCGGACAACGGCACCCACGACGTGCATTGAAGGCACGAAAGCTAGCCGTCTTCCTCGAGCCACGTCGGGCACAGGCCCGTGCTCGAAGCGCGAGAATTTTCTCACTGTGAGACGTGCCCCGCGACAGGTCACTGCCTATCTCAATCCGCAAGGGAACACGATGTCTCGAACGGGGGTTCCATGAAACACTGCGAGAAGGTATTGTGCGAAGAAGTCTGCTCGCTAAAAACAACGCACCGGCAGCAAATTCCTGGAATATTGGTGATTGGGCGTCGGAACACTTGTTGGTCAGTTGTTCGCTCCACTACCATCGGTGTCGTCCTAATTCTACTCACACATTCTACGTGCTAGGATCCACACAGCCGCAGCTGCGCAGTCCCGCTATCGTCCCGCCACGACCGCTGAGAAATGCAGATGCCAACGCCTCGGAGTTCGCGTCGTCGTATAAAGGCTCAAGTTCCCTCGCCTCCTCCTCGCTCACCCATTCTCACCGGGTTGCTATTCAAAGGCCGTCGCTAGAGTCTTCTCCCCCAGATTCCACTCTCCCTTCGACTCCCATTCACCACAGCCAAGATGTTCTCGACGACCTTCACGCTTGCCCTCCTCCCGCTCTTGGCGGCGGCCAACCCTCAATACGGATATGCACCGCCTGCTTCCAACCCGACGACGCAGGCAGCGGCTGTCGCGCCCTCCGCACCACCGAGCACCAACGGACAGATTAACGTACGCATCCCTCAACATCGCCGCGGCCGAGCGTGGATGCTGATACTTGATATGCTCCATACAGATCGACGTCGGTGCTGGCGGCAACTTCGTCTTCAGCCCCGCCAACGTGACCGCCTCCAACGGCACGCTCGTCACGTTCTTCTTCCCTGGGTGAGCGCTGCGTTGTTTCTTCCTCTACTTGCTGCAATGCTGACCCATTCTTGCGAAGTGGCGCCATCCCGCACTCGGTCACCCAGGGTGACTTCGCCAACCCGTGCCAGCCGCTCTCGGCGCAAAGTGGCGGCTCGGCTGGGTTCGACTCCGGTCTCCAGAGCACTGGTGTCCAGTGGACTCTGAACGTCACGAACGACCAGATCCGTGTGTACTCCCCGTCAGCATTCCCGTCCTACAGCTGACATGTTCGGACGTCCAGCGATCTACTTCTTCTGCAAGTCGCCCACTCACTGCGGTCTTGGTATGGTCGGGTATGTCGTGTTTCATCAGTTGATAGTACGGCGCTCCGTGTTCTCATCTACCTCCCTATGCAGGTCCATCAATGCACCCTCAACCGGCAACACCTTCGATGCATGGCAGGCGGCCGCCGTCAAGGTCGGTGCCTCAGAACAGACGGTAAGTTGATGCGCGCAACATCCCCATCGAGAAGACGCTGATAAGTGCAACGACAAACAGCTCCAGGACAACGGACCCGTCACCGGTGGTGTCGGTGCCATCGCGACTGCCACCCCGGCCGCGACTGCGTCCGGCAGCAGCGGCAGCGGAAGTGGAGGCAGCTCCGGTGCCATGCGCGTCAGCGCGTCGAGCGCCCTTTCTGCCATCTTCGGGCTCGCTGTTGCGATGCTCTTTGTTGCGTGAACGTAGTATGAGATCATGGGGGTCGGACGTTCAACAAAACGGCCTCGGGGAGAAGTTCACGTAGAATGATCTATACGCTTTTCTTGCACGACTTGATACTAATGCTGCGGACTCGATGAGGTTTTGTCGTATATGTTCTTCCAATGCACTACCTTATACCCACATGTCGTACGACGAGTGGTACTCAGCGTACTCAGCGTACTCAGCGTAACTTCTGCAACTTAAGGCTGGACTTGCGAGTTACTAAACTGCCTTAATGGGATGGGTCTCGATCACCATGACCAGCGCTTCGTGGTCTCCCGAGGCTCGAGCTGGCTCGAGCTCTGGACTTGCCTTGTAATCGTGGGTGAGACACTGGGTCTGCCCTCTCTCTGCCTTCGCTCGGACTCTGCACAGTCTCAAAAGACATCATGGGCGGCCCCAATCTTGAGGTTTTCAAGTTCTCGGTGTATGTCTTCTTCCCGGTGGTCATGCTCCTCTACTACGGCAATCCGGACTGGTATGCAAAGAATGTGCTCCCCGTACGTGCTTGGGTCTTTGCATTGCTCTTCCTCGGTTCCTTATATGCACGCTTTCTACAGTACAAGGACAGAATCTTCCCGCCTGAGCACCGGATCATCACGGTATGTCCGCTACAGGACCGGCGCGAGTCCCGCTGCTCACTTCGAACACACTGAACAGAACATCCCGAACGACCCAACTACATTGAAAGAGGAGCTGGCCAAGATCAAGGCGAGGAACATGGAGCGAAAGGCTCAGCGGGAGGCGGAGGCGAGGGCCGCACATCTTGCTCAGCAGGCCGCGCAGGAGCAGAAGTCGACGGGTCGGAGTTGGTGGCCATGGGGTGAGTACAGACGATGCCCGCTCGTTATCTGGTCGTTCATTCTACCCCTAACCTAGGCCGTTCGTGAAGTGGCTTCATCTGCTGTCTACCGCTATATTGCTCTAGTAATGACCGCCCGGGTCGCCATTGTATTTCTACGCACTATGCACACCGCTCTTCGCCCTATCGTACCTTGGGAATCTTGATGCCTTGGCCATTGAATGCGACGTCCCATTCCCCGCCGGCAGCGAACTCAGCTTCAACTATACGCTCGTACTCTTTCAAATCCTCCAAAGAGATCTTGAAGCCCCCGCATACGATGAACACGACGGTGGCAGGCTTGTCGGTGTGGGGAACCAGCGCACGGAACAGGGTCGGGTTGTATGCTGGAACGAGGGTCACTGCGCAAGCCAGTTCCACCAAGGTTTTGTGATCCTCTGCATAGTAGGTGAGCTCCGTGTTTTGCTTCGAACAGTGTCATCGACTTCACCCGTGAAGGATAAACAGGCCTGCATGGCGAGCTCGTCTGAGACACACACGCTCTTGACGCCCCCGCTCCTCTTCAGAGCCATTTTTACTGCACCAGCGGAGGGCGACGTCGCTCCGAGAGATGTAGCGCGAGATGTCAACTTGACGATGTGAGCTACGGTCACGTTGTGCTCCTTGTTGTACTCTGCGCTCGTCCCCTCCGGAACCTTCCTGGACTCCACCTTCCCGTTGAATGGTCCTTCGTTCAGCGACAGAGATTGGTAGAAGCAGTTTGATCCATGTGTCTCGACGGCCACGAGGGGAACTGTGTTACACAATATTGAGGTGCGAGCGCGGCCGCAAAGTTCGTGGGAGGCTCACCATCGTCCCAGCCGACCGCTCTGCAGCCCTCCATGATGCCAGCCGCAAGGCCTCCACCGCCTACGCTACAGAATATAGCGTCGGGTGCATTGCCCTCTGGCAGCTGACTCTTGATCTCATGGACTAGGCTCGCATGTCCTTCCCACAGGATGGGATCATCGTACGCAGGCACCATAACCCTATCAGCCCTTCACGATGAGCGCAGCTGATGACGGTGATATGCACGCAAGACGTACGCGTTGGGGTCGGCTTCGACGGCCTGTTGCGCACGTTGAAGCGCCTGCAGGTAGTAGTCTCCCCCGATGACGACTTCGGCGCCGTCCTTGCGCAGGAAGTCGATTGTCGACTGGCTGGCGGCATGGGGCAAGTACACGGTGCACTTCACGCCTAGAACCTTAGCGGCCCATGCAGCGGCAAGTCCGGCATTACCACCTGAGGCGATTATGAGATGCACGCCTGGCCCGTGGGTGCGGACGGCGTGCTGCGCGTAGTGGGAGATGCCACGAGCCTTGAAGGACTGGGGAGGCTGGAGCGTCTGAGCTGGTCGTCAGTATAGGGTGTGAGGATATTGGAGAAGCGGCACGTAGCACCGGTGCACTTACATCGAGCTTGAGGTAGGCGTTGCACCCAAGTAGGGAGGAGATATGAGTAGAGCGGATCAGGGGTGTCTCCAGCCAGAGCTTGTCGGGAGACATGATCACCGCGTACTTCGTGCAGCGTGAATACGTGGCCCTTTTCAATCCCAAACTTCTGGTCTGAGTCACAGATTTCTTCAGGGCTAAGGGCGACCTGAGGACGACTGAGGAGCCTTAATCAGCGAGAAAGAGCGATGCCGGCTATATGCCTACTAGCGCTACGGGTATGGCTCTCTTGTCCTCCACGCTCGCGATAGAGTTCAGCAGACTTCAGCACGGACATCCGATTCCCATGCGATGGCGAACCGATGCGCGCGAAAGAAGACGGCGCATCGTCATGTGGAAAGTCTAATCTGCAGGAATCTCACTGAAGGGGGTGCCATGACATTCCTCCGTTGTTAGTCCGGGCCCTGTGCCGTGGTCTACCTCGATGTTCCCCGTCCCGCCAGATCCACCGCGGCCCGTGCTGGGACCACTAACGCCCCACAGGACTATAAAGCATCAGTCCCCTCTTCTCCCCGGTGTCTCCTAGTCTAGCCTCGCGATGAGGTTCAACGACGGCTTCTGGCTGCTCAAGAGCGGCGTCAAGTCGTACCCCGGGCTCCAGGTCGTCCAAGGTCTCCCGGACGGCGATGGATACAAGTTCCAGGTCTCAACCAAGCCTATACGCCACCGCGGTGATACACTCGCAGGCAACACCGTTTCTCTGAATATCAGTACACTGCGGAACTGACGTCGAGCCTTGTAGGACCTGTGCTCAGCGTCCGCGTGCACTCCCCGACAGAGGGCGTGATCGGCGTGAAGATCGAACACTTCAAGCATGTTGACCCGACGCCGAATATCGTCCTCTTTCCGGACGACCCCCCGGTGCAGTCAGTTTCGCTCTCCAAGACCGAGAACACTTGGACAGTGACCAGTGGCGGCATCAAGGCAGAGATCACGCAGAATCCGTATACCGTCACTTTCAAATCTCCCACTCGCACGCTCACCTCGGCCGGGTACAAACATCAGACTCTGTACGACATTCCCTACAAGTGGACGCTGCGCAGCGCGTCGCACAATTCGTGTCTCACGACGGATGTGAGCTCGAATCCGCACCCTCCACCGCCTCCTGAGACTGTGCGCTATGTGCATTCGGAGCTCAACATCTCGCCTGGAGAGCTCTTCTACGGCTTGGGCGAACAGTTCGGTCCCTTCGTCAAGAATGGTAGGTCTTCTTGTTCGTCTGGTGAATTAAACGCATAACTGTCGTGCAGGCCAGTCTGTTAGCATCTGGAACCAGGACGGTGGCACGTCTAGTGAACAGGCCTACAAATGCGTCCCCTTCTATCTGTCGAACCGGAATTACGGCGTCTTCGTGAACCACCCAGGCGAGGTCGAATTCGAGATGGGTAGCGAGAAGGTCAGTCGCGTCGGCGTGAGCGTCGCGGGCGAAGCCTTGGAATACTTCATCATCTATGGCCCATCGCCGTTGGAGGTGAGTGAGCAGCACTCTGGTATGTGTGGTATTGTGCTGAAATGTCTACTGCAGATTCTCGAGCGATACACGCGAATCACCGGTCGTCCCGCGTATGTATCTGCTGCCCTGCCGTCTCCGTTGACTGAATTGTGTTCAGCATCCTACCTGCGTGGACGTTCGGCCTATGGCTTTCTACGTCATTCCTGACATCTTACGATGAGAAGACGGTCTCCGGATTCCTCGAGGGAATGCAAAGTAGGAAATGCCCCGTCCGAGTGTTCCATCTCGACTGCTTCTGGATGAAGCAATACGAATGGTGCGTATCCCCAAGACCACCGGTCAACCCAAGTCGCTTATCCAGCACTTTCGGTCTCTTACGACACCAGGTGCTCCTTCACTTTCGACCCCGACAATTTCCCTGATCCCGAAGCCTATCTATCCGAGATCAAGCAGAAGTACGGGGTCAAGATTTGTGTATGGAGTATGTCGTTCTCGTCATCTCTATCGCCGTTTCCTACTGAGCTTTCTTCGTGATCCCCACGCTCCGCCAGTCAACCCATATATCTCCCAGCTTTCTCCCGTGTTCCAGGAGGCGGTCAAAGGCGGGTATTTGATCAAACGCACGGACGGCACCCCGTGGCAGTAAGTCCCCAACGTGCACGTTAGTGACATACATCGGAGTAACATGGCACATAGGTGGGATCTTTGGCAGCCTGGCCTGGCTGTCGTCGATGTCACGAACCCTGACGCCCGGAAGTGGTATGAAGGGAAGCTAGATGCGCTCATCGACCTTGGCGTGGACACGTTCAAAGTCAGTACCTGTGGTCCGACGATCCTCCTGTCTACTACGAGTTTGAGGTTACTGACAAGGATTTTTTGCGGCGGTTAGACGGATTTCGGTGAGCGGATCCCGCATGCGAACGTCG
The DNA here is from genome assembly GCA_001792895.1 of Lentinus brumalis. NCBI lineage: Eukaryota > Fungi > Basidiomycota > Agaricomycetes > Polyporales > Polyporaceae > Lentinus > Lentinus brumalis. Next base: position 2,424,650 of record MARA01000004.1, read on the forward strand.
TATTCCACGACGGATCCGACCCGACGCGGGTACACAACACGTTCTCGGTCATCTACAACGAGATGGTGTTCAACGTGCTGGAACGACGATTTGGAAAGGGCGAGGCGGTCGTCTTTGCGCGATCTGCTACCGCCGGCGGCCAGCGGTTCCCCGTCGTGAGTAGACCAGACCGGGCTCGTTGACCGGTGTTTCCATCTGACCGGTTCTCCGACAGCACTGGGGCGGAGACTGCGAGTCGACCTTCGAAGCTATGGCTGAGACGCTTCGTGGCGGTCTCAGCTTGACGTCCTCCGGTTTCGCCTTCACCTCTCATGACATTGGCGGATTTGAGGTAAGCTCCCTCCCATGGTGTTTTTTGAACGGGACTGAGATGTCAACATAGGGCCATCCACCACCGGAGGTCTACCACCGCTGGGTTGCATATGGGCTGTTCTCATCTCATTCTCGTCTGCACGGGTCGATGTCATACAGAGTCCCATGGCAGTACGGCGAAGCGGCAGCGACGTACATGGCGCGCTTCCTCGACGCGAAACATAGACTCATGCCGTATATTTATCAACTTGTGCGTTTCTAAACCTAACCTTTTCGGCTCCCTGCTGATCCGCAGTGCTGTAGTCCATCCACGGGCACACCAAGGGCCACCCCGTGCAGCGGGCGATGTTCATCGAGTTTTTGGACGACCCCACGGCGCACTACCTCGACAGGCAGTTTATGCTGGGTCCGTCGTTGCTCGTGGCGCCCGTCTTCGTTCCGGAAGGCGAGGAGTTGGTGTACTACCTGCCTGCCGGGCGCTGGACATCGTTCTTCAAGCCCTCGCGTAGTCAGGTGGGCCCAAGATGGATGAAGGAAGTTGTCCCAATCGACGAGATTCCGGTGTGGGTACGTCAGGGAACCATTCTATGCCTCGGACCAACTGGAATTGGGCGGCCGGACTACGACTTCGCGAGTGGCCTCGAAGTGCAGCTTTTCGAGTTGGAAGAGGGCCAGGTCGTGCAAACCGAAGTTCCTGTCGGGAAGGGCACGAGCATCGCCGGCATCGTGGAGGCCAAGCTGTCGAACGGCGAAGTGACGGTGAACGTGACCAGCGGAGAAGTCACCCTAGCCTCACTGAGCTACTTCGCGAACGGGCAGGTGAAGAAGGTGGACGCGAGTAAGGACCGAGACCGAAAGGGGGTGTCGCTGAAGCTGTGAGTCGCACCCAGATGAAGAAGACGAACAGACGTGTACCGCGTGTACGATATGTGTAGAGTAGGGTGAACATTATCCAATCCAACGTACATCTGCCTCTGGAGCCCAAGAGTCGACCAATCTACTCGATGTCGTACCTCTCTTGACGGGGCGCGCCGCCGTCGCATGGCTTGGGTCCGAGGCCCGTCTGAACATCACGAACTCAGGTCTTTGCGGCGAAGGACCTCGCAGGATGTGGGGAGGAGTTGTCAATCCGTCAGGTCAGTTTGGCGACCTAGTCATCATGGAGTTCCTTCCAGGCCATCTCAATCTTCTCTCGCTTTGCCTTTGCCTCCTCACGGTTCTTCGTGGTGCGGTCTACGCGCTGACACACGCGGGATGGGGTTTGAACGTGCCCGTGACACCATTACACACGGAGAAGTGTGCTTACCTCTTTCCTCAGACACATATTCAGCTCATGCTTCGCTTGGTTGCATGCGCCAGTCCACCTTGACCAGCCATCTGCGTGACACGCCTCGAGTGCCTGGATGAACTCCCGGCAGACTATGAGAATCCGATAAGTCAGTTCGCAGGGCTACTACCGCCTATGGATTGACAGCGACACGGCCGGCGGGGGATGCGAACCTATCTTCTTCTCCGTAAGCTGAGGGTGCATGCTCCCGTGACTGCTAGCGCAATTCACGCAGAGAGCTGACGATATGCACGGCGACGAACGGCGTCGACGAGGAGAAGGTGGCTAGGACGGTGGTCGTCGGGGATGGAGGAGGTCGGGCCGGGGCTGGAAGAGAGCGCCTCAGGCGGAGGGCGCCGACACGGGATGCGGTCAGTCAGATCTAATCTGTGCTCCGCCGGATATATAGCTGCATTTCTCCCTTGCTCCCCAACCCCCATCCTCTCTTCCTGCCATGTCCAAGTTCGCCCCCCAGTCCGCCGACGACATCTCCATCGCCACCATCCGTGCCCTGGCGGCCGATGTCGTGGCCAAGGCCAACTCCGGTCACCCTGGTGCGCACCCGCGTCTTGGAAATCGGATCAAGTGCGCGGACTCACGGCTCTCGTCTATGCAGGTGCTCCGATGGGCATGGCGCCTGTCGCCCACGTCCTCTTCACCCGGTACGTGTATTTGAAGTAGATGGGAAGCAATGTGTTCATGTCCGAGGTCAGCTTCTTCAAGGCCAACCCCAAGAACTCGAAGTGGTTCAACCGCGATCGTTTCGTTCTCTCCAATGGGTACGTTTTCCAAGGGCGGTGTCGTGCAATGGTTTCCTGACTGCGCGCAACGATAGACACGCGTAAGTGCTTCGACGTGACGCATACAGTCTCGAGGACTGAGGAGCAACAGCTGCGCGCTCCAATACATCCTCCTCCACCTCCTCGGCTACAAGCTCTCTATGGAAGACCTCAAGCAGTTCCGTCAGATTGACTCCTTGACCCCGGGTCACCCTGAGGCTGGACACACTGATGGTATCGAAGTTACCACTGGTCCTCTTGGCCAGGGTTTCGCGAACGCCGTCGGTCTTGCGATTGCGCAGGCTCACCTCGGCGCAACGTTCAACAAGGATGGCTTCGAGCTCATCAACAACCACACCTACGGTTCGTCGAGGAGAGCTATCAACCGCCCTTGTTGCAACTGACCGATTGTCGCAGTCTTCCTTGGTGATGGATGTCTCATGGAGGGTGTCGCGGCCGAGGCTGCGTCCCTTGCTGGCCACTTGCAGCTGGGAAACCTGATCGCGGTATGTGAACGTCCGCAACTCGCGCTTGGAGCAATTGCGCTGATTGTGTTGGTTAGATCTACGACGACAACCGTGAGCACAGTAGCGCAATTGTCAAGGCTCACTCGGGCTGATTGATTGGCAGACATTTCCATTGATGGTGACACCGCCGTCGCGTTCACCGAGGATGTTGAGAAGCGTTTCCAGGCTTACGGCTGGCACACGCTGCACGTCGACAACGGCGACACGTGAGTCTGGTCATATCTCGGAGTGACAGGCCAAGTTTTTGACACACTATCTGCAGCGACCTTGAGAGCATCTACAACGCCATCCTTGAGGCGCAAAAGGAGACGAGCAAGCCGACTCTCATCCGTCTCCGCACGACGATTGGTTATGGCTCGAAGCAACAGGGTACTCACGGTGTTCACGGTGCTCGTACGTCAAGGTCTATCTGCCCTAGTGTTCCAAATGGCTGATGCTCGCCTCCTGTCAGCTTTGAAGGCCGATGACATTCAGGCTTTCAAGACCAAGGTTGGTCTCCCTGCTGATCAGTCCTTCTACGTCCCCAAGGAGACGTACGACATCTACGCCGCCGTTGCCGCTCGTGGTGCGAAGCTCGAGGCCCAGTGGAACGACCTCCTCGCCTCATATGGTCAGACATACGCCGCTGAGTACGCTGAGCTCACCCGCCGCATCGCCGGAAAGCTCCCCGACAACTGGGAGAAGGCGCTACCCGTCTACACGCCTGCCGATGCCGCTCAGGCTTCGCGGAAGCTCTCCGAGATCGTCCTCTCCGCCATTGTCCCCGTCCTTCCTGAGCTTGTTGGTGGTTCCGCCGATCTGACGGGCTCCAACCTTACGAGGACGAAGACGATGATCGACTTCCAGCCTGAAAGCACCGGTCTCGGCAGCTACAAGGGTACCTACATTCGGTTTGGTGTCCGGGAGCACGGTATGGCTGCTATTGCCAACGGCCTGCACGCATATGGCGGTATCATCCCCTTCGTCGCGACCTTCTTGGTAAGTCAGCAATACAGTCAACGCCGTTCACGTCCCTGACGATCGGCGTCCAGAACTTCGTGTCATATGCTGCCGGTGCTGTGCGTCTCTCGGCACTGAGCAAGCACCAGGTTATCTGGGTTGGTGAGTAGCACTGTTGCAGGTCCATACGGCCCGTACGCTGACGCTGCTCTGCATTCACTTTTAGCCACCCACGATTCGATCGGCCTCGGCGAGGACGGCCCTACTCACCAGCCCATTGAGACAGCCGCGCACTTCCGGGCGATCCCTAACCTTGACTTCTGGCGTCCGGCAGATGGCAACGAGACGTCCGCCGCGTACTATGCTGCTCTCACGCGCCGTCAAACGCCTTCTATCCTGTCCCTTTCCCGGCAGAACCTCCCCAACCTGGAGGGGTCGACGATCGAGCGTGCGCTCAAGGGCGGCTACGTCCTGCACGAGGTCGAGGGCGAGGACCTCACCATTGTCAGCACGGGCAGCGAGGTCTCCATCGCGCTCGAGGCGGCCGTGAAGCTCAACTCGGAGGGCATCAAGACGCGCATTGTCAGCTTGCCATGCTGGTCTATCTTCGACTCCCAGCCTGTTGAGTACAAGCTCAGCGTGCTGCGCAGCGGTGCGCCTATTCTCGCCGTCGAGGCCCTTTCGGTTAGTGCCTTTCATCGGTGTTTCCATGTGTGACGTCGCTCACGGATCTGTCACCAATTCTGTAGACCCTGGGTTGGCAGAAGTACAGCCACGAGGTTCGTAGCGTCTCGATATGCCCTTCGGACGCAGTATTGACGCTCTTCCTTACTTCAGGCATTCGGTCTTGCCGGCTGGGGTGCATCGGGCCCGTACAAGAAGGTCTACGAGAAGTTCGGTCTCACTGGTCCCAGTAAGTCCGCTTCGCTATCGTGACAGATTACCTTGCTCATCCCGACGCTCAGACATCGCCAACGTTGGCAAGAAGGTTGTCGACTTCTACAGGAAGAAGGGCGGCGAGGTCGTCTCCCCCTTGGTCAAAGCCTTCGATTTGACTGGTGGCCAGCACTAGATGCTTTACAGACTGACTGGTGGACACTTATAAGGGTTAAAGGGGTTTATACGATAGAAAGCAGTCTACCAGCTTGTATTTCATCCACGATAGAGATTTTGCTTCACCTGATTCTAGGCGGTGCTTGAGCAGCGGAATACGCGCAATCCTATTGGTCCACCGCTGGGATCGCGACCTTCGCTGGTTTGAAGACGTCTTCCCGGCGTTCCCGCGCAAGGGAAGGTGACACCATTCGGCAGAGCACTTGGTTCATTAGGGAGCGATAGTAGAGTGTTCGTCTGCTGTACAACACCTGGCACCACACCATCTACCGCGTCCTCTTGACCTCGATGTTGTCCCACTTCTGGCGCTCCAAGTCCTCCTTCACAACATCCTCAACGTGAGGCTTGAGGTAGCGCACATCCTTGTGAATCCGGAGGATAAGATTGCAGTCAATGCCACGTCTCTGGTCACACATACCTCTTCCGGCTTGATCCACTGGTCCTTGGGGAGGACGTCGTGGAGCACACTGCACTGGGAGGCGCGCTTGAAGCGGAATGCGCGGTCGTATTGCTCGCGAGGGGTCAAACGTGCGATTGCCTGGAGTACAACGGTCGGTGCGGCCATTCCTGCAGCAAGGATAGTAGTACTCACCCGCTCAACATCAGGGCGCTCCTCAACGACTGCAACACAAGCCCCGTTCACCAGCTGCAAAAACCCGAGGCACGAAACGTCACGTACGGAGGTCGTCGTACTTGAGGCCGAATTTTCTGTGGCCGGCGGCGTTGGCGTACCAGTCGGCGACGGGCTTGAGCCACGCGTAGAGCGTGCGGTTCCTGCGGATAGTCGAGGCGACAGAGACACCAAGCGGGCCAGCGATGGTCATCGTAGTCTATGGGCGTGTTCAGGGCGCCTACGCCCGCCGCCCGCCCGCGAGTCTGCCCGAGCCGTGTTTGGCGCTGTTTGGCTCCGGTGGCGGGGACTGGACGCGTGCCCCGATTTGGCAGCGATTAGCAGGTGCAGTACAGATCGAAGGGAGATGTATAAAACGTCGGTCCTCCTCTTTCTCTTCCTCCATCTCCCCCATCCACTTCCTACAGCAGCCATGTCCGTCCAGGAGCGCACGTACATCATGGTCAAGGTGTGTACAACGCGGCGCGACTCTCACCGGCGGCATACTGAGCGCATACACCCTGCTACAGCCCGACGGTGTCCAGCGTGGACTCGTCGGCAACATCATCAGCCGTTTCGAGGCGCGTGGCTTCAAGCTTGTTGCCCTCAAGCTTGTGCACGCTACCCCCGAGCACTTGGAGAAGCGTACGTCTTACGCTCGGCCAACCCGATTGCCATATCCTTACACCTAACCTGTGCAGACTACGCCGACCTGAAGGGCAAGCCCTTCTTCCCCGGCCTCATTAAGTACATGGCCTCTGGCCCTGTCACTGCCATGGTCTGGGAGGGCCTCGACGCCGTCAAGACTGGCCGCACCATGCTCGGCGCGACCAACCCCCTCGCGTCTGCTCCTGGTATGTTGTTAGCCATGAGGCACGCAACGTGCGCCCTCACACGTGTATCTTCTCCTTTTAGGCACCATCCGTGGCGACTTCGCCCTCGCCGTCGGCCGCAACATCTGCCACGGCTCCGACTCTGTTGAGAACGCCGAGAAGGAGATCGCTCTGTACGTGAATCTGCTTTCGATCTCAGATCCACTCGCTAACCTGCTCCATATTGCAGCTGGTTCCCCGAGGGCGTCGTCCAGTACAACCACGATCAGGCCAAGTGGATCTTCGAGTAGATGCTGCGCGATGAGAAGTCGAAGGTGCTGCTCACCCTAAAACACCACATTCAGCATGTACTCTAGAAATTCATTGCGCGTTTGCGTTCCCACTGCTTTACTCGGACTGCCGCAGCGTCAAGCTAAGAGCATCTTCGAAGATCTCACGCCCCGTCGCCCCGCCCACCTACAGGCTGCCAAGTCCGATTACAACATGCGCGTTCCCAGCAATGTGTAACGTGCCTACCTTGGGTTGGTGAGGCATGGGAAGAGCACAGGCCTCGAAGTCATCCTGTGGGGTGTCGTGGACGTCCGTCTCTAGCCTTGCTGTCCACCACGTTATTCTCGCAGTCGTTACCTCCCGTCCTCACCTCTTGGCTTTGTGAAAGGATGCCCTTTTCCTTAGCTCGAGTCCCTGAGCCGCTGTTGTTGGTATTGTTGGCCTTCGTGACGTCGCGCTTTCCCGCAGTTTCGGCACTCCAAGGCGATTCCTGGTGCGGGACCTTGATGTGTGTTGAGGCAACGGTGAATGCCTCGACAGTGACATGTATGCTTCCACTGCCAAACATAGCGAAGCTTCTCTCTCTTGACAAAGCATCTGTGCGACAACATAGATGAGTTGAAGGCACTCAATCAGTTGGGATGGATGGCGATGTGAGTGTCAACACGTACGATGCCCAAGCCTGATAGCTGACCCACTGGCACGCCGTCCTCCACAGCGGCTTCGGCAGCACGATGGCCAATAGCCCCATGGTCATCTTGTGGCAGACGGCTAACGGCACGACCATACTGTCGCAGAGAGAAGCGTCGAGTCGAGTCGAACCCCTTCCCGTCACCCATCCTCCGCGTCTGGCAAGTGTGAGCCCTCGCGCCAACACGGTGCGCCTAGATATCTCGCATATCACTCGCGTCTCTGACAATGACCCTGATTTTCCGCAGTCCCCGAGCGTGTCCCCCATATTGGTCTTCGACATTCCGAAGAATAACGATACAGTACAGTCGCTGATTTGGGCGTTTGGGGTCACACCGCCGGACGCCAGCCCCGATGCACAGATTGAGCAGCACCTTGATGCAGGAACCCTCTCATTGGATCTCACGAAGGAGCTCGACGAAGGGAGCGGATCTCCTTCCTCATCAATTGCCAGTTTGCAACTGGGCGCGACTTCTGCGACACCGACACCGACTCCACCGACGCCGTCTCAGTCATCGCCCTCGTCAGCACTGAATGGCGCATCACAGTCCAACAGCCTTTTGGTCGTGCACGCAGCGCTGTCTGCTGCGGGATTCCTCATTTTATTGCCAATGGGCTCATTGGTCGCCCGATGGTCGCGCATCTTCACGTCCAAGTGGTTCACCGCGCATTGGTTTATCAACGTCGTGCTCGGGATCCCATTCATTTGCGTGGGGTGGGCGTTAGGACCCCTTGCGGTTGCTCAGCAAGGCCGGGAACATATCGTAACGGTGCACCAGGTGAGTGTCTGCGTCTGCGCGTTCTCCGCGCATCCAGGCTTCTATATGCGTGTATTGACGGCGGTGCGCTTCAACCTCCGTGCGCCTCTCCGAAGATCTGCGGCGTGGTTCTCTTCGTGCTCTACATCATCCAGGTCGCACTGGGCACGCTCATTCATGTGCGACGTCCGAAGCATGGAAGAGCGCATCCACCGCGGAACGTTGTACACGTCGTCCTTGGCCTGGCTTTGTTCGGGTTATCTATCTACGAGGTAAGCATGCCAGCGTCGGGCTTGCAGGACGCCGTCCATTCATTCACACATAATCTAATATATCTTCCCAGACCGTGAATGGTATAGATCGGGATCCCGCAGTGGGCAGCGTCAGTCAGACCGTAGTGGTCGCGATATGCATAGGATGGGCAGCGGTTAGTGCTCCAAACCCTCGGTCCGGCCATTCGGGCGGATCGCACATCTCAGTCAGTCGCTGAAATGACCTCTCGGGGTAATCCGACGGACTATCTCTCGCCTTATACAGGTCTTTGGTGCGACGTACAGTATCGGCCTCCTCTCGCTCCGAAAGCAATTTGCACAAGAGCGTCTGGGTTGGCACGTTGCGTCAAGCGTGCCTCTGCCACTTCCAATAATAGCCCCAGCTGTTCGCTCGTCCAACGAGTCTGTACAGCGGAGACCTGTTGCAACTGACAGCCCCATGGCGGACGACGGGACACACGACATCTTCAGCGAGCCGTGGGCGAGCGGGATCGAGGATTGGAGAGGGGAAGCAGGAAATAGCACGCCGCCTGCAGCCGAGATGCGCCAGGTGCAGCTCGAGCCGGTGTCACTATCGGCCTTTCTCTGAGCGCTGGATTGCTTCGCGCGAATCGCTCGCGAAAATGAGAGTGGGGGCGGGGCGCGGGAGCAGGTCAGGGAAGCTGACTGAGGCCGGAGAAGAACCTTCGTGCGCGGCTCGCTGGAGGATTTCACACCCTGCCGTCATCGATAGGGTTTACTGTGCTCGTGCTACAGAGTCTGTAACGGACTGCGATTGAGCGTTGAACGCCGGACATGCTGTACCTAGCTCCACGAGGCTACACGTTACGGACGGACTTGAGGAGACCGCAGTCCATTGCCAATGTGATAGAGTTCAAGCTGGTTGCTGGTATCCCCGAGATGATGCGAATTTGTGTGATTTGCTGACCCGGTGAGTATTGCTTCCCGCGCACGACCCTCGAAAGCTCGTCTGTACGCTGATTTGGAAGGCCGATCGGGCGGAGCAGGACGTTGGGCCCGACCCCGGGGCTGCCTGTTGCACTCTTCACGGCTGAGCAACCCTCCCAAGCGCCACGCCCAACGCGGGCGGAACCCTGCATGGTGGAAGAACTTCCACAATGGTAGCAGCCCTCATGATATCTGCCGACGGGTCGGATCTGACGTGCGTCCTGGCGAAGCATCGGGGAAGGCGGGGATGGGGACGGTGGAGAACAAGAACGATTGAATTAAGATCTAGTAATGCAACATGGTAAACTGAGAGGGCAATAAGAATAGCGTGTAACGAATAATGAACTATGCAAGTCTACAATGTGACAACAATCCTCCGACCCCGTAAGTACTTGACGTATCTCGCCGCAGCGTAATGGAGCGGAGGCCCAGCGAGATCTCCCTAGATCTACAAGGTGGGCCGAGGAGAAGAACCTGCATGCCGGCAATAAGGGGCAGGAGGAAGCAGCGATGTGGCCAGTGGCCATGGCTAATAATACAGAGACCAGTCCTTGGCGTTGGAGTGCTGCGAGAGAAGGAACGAATGAGTGCGGGAACTACACAAGACTCCGGTCTAGGGCTCACCTCCTATAGGAGCTAACACAGTGTACATGATACAAGACAAGACCGAAATGTTGACGCTTAGCCCTTGAGAACTTGTTGTACAGTTAGGAGGTGTGGGCGCGCAGAATAGATAGGATAGGCTGCACTGCTGATCAATGAGAGAACGCTCGACGGTCGGAGAGGTACTCACATGTTTGGCAGTCGTCCCAGAATAATAGGCAGGAGATGCTCAGGATGAAGACGGCACCAGCCACCGCGAGTGTGAGCACGAAACAGATGGTGGTGAGGAGGGAGACGTCTTCGGGCTCCGCCTTGAACTCGGGGTGCTCGTACAACTTCAAGGAGCGCATGGCGATGGATGAAGTGAAAGAGGTTGAAGGGTGGAAGCGGGAAGTGTACGGTGGAGGGCGGATCCCTTGAGTGGATGAGCTGCCTCGACAGTACGGATTGTCTATGCATTATATAGTTCTAAGCAGCGCTAGGAACGGGAGCGCAGATAGCAGCGGGCAGGGAGAGATGGCGCCAAGCAGGGAAGCGCCACCGGACGGCGAGATCTCCAATTCCCGCCATGACATGCCAGACACAATTGGTCGGTGTGCACAGGCGCCGCAAGCAACCGGTGACTGTGACCATTCTGATTGACAACCGCGGTGCATTTGCATGCGTCCCCGGTATGAATGTCGACCACGATTGATCGGACTGCCATACAGGGGAAGCCACGGCGGTAGAAGGCCCATATAGGCTTCCTCCGGTCTCTCCGGACATCTCGACCGGTCGCGGGTGCGCTTCTGTTCTATCCTTTCCTCGGGGTAACGCAGTACACCGTAGCAATCCTGCGTATGCCGGACATGGCGTGAAACAGGAGCTGTGGCCATCTACGGCTTGACCGCCCGCCTCAAAGGACCGAGTTTCGAGACGACTGCGTCCGACGCCCATAGTGGCGCATGGCACAGCAGCTAGCAGATGCGATCCAGGAAATGGTGCGGGATGTCATGCAGACATGACATCGCCAGCTTGACCATCTCATGGTCCAACATACGCGACGTCATGAAGTCTCTGGGGGATGGTGTGGACAGCAAAGCCCACGTCGGGCGATTGTTCTGTATGTGACAGTTCGCAGTATAGCAGCAGCGAGCTGTATGCCAATCCCGTTGATGTCGGCAGAATGGGGCATACTGTTCAACTAGCAGAGGCACTATGCCAATGCGAGAACACTTCCCATGGCATGGGCTGCTCGTGCCCGTGGTCCGACAACCTGGTACTCACGAGCTACAGTCGAGGACACGATAACCGGGCTCACCGTTCGCATGATGTGACCATACTCAAGGATATATCACTGGTAATGTTCTAAGAACTCGGCCATCCCATGAGAGCCATACCACGCATACTATGGCACTCAAAGTGAGCTTGCAGTGTCATGTTACGGTTTTTAAGGCTATGACTCACTGTGGATAATAGGGAGCTCCGCATTCTCCGACCTCAACACGGTACGACGGTGGGAGTTGTCGACAATCCAGGCACAGAGGACGGGGAGTTGCTTGCCAGGATGTTTGAGGTAGATGCATTGATCGTTAAGAAAGCGCCTCGCCTACAACTGCGGATTAGTCCCTGCACGCCATTCAGCCCCTCAGCGACGCAACATCGCCAGTGAGATGTTGAGCCGAATTGCAATATCGTGGCCGTGAAGTTGTGTCCTGAATTGCGTCCTGTTCAGGGTCACCGAAAGAGTTCAGTCTCGGCCTCTACACATCAATCATCATATATGTTTCTTCGAGTCGGCGTGAGAGTATGATGTATCCACAGGCAAGGGATATTACCCCGTTTGATGTACTCTGGTAAGGAGAGCGTGCGTGTTGCTGCAAGTCTCGCGATCAAACGACTGTGCCGAAGAACAGGCCCTACGTCAGAAGGCGTTTGTGTCCTACCTGAATGTACCGGTACAGCGCCTGGATGACACGTCCGCAGAGGCCCTGCGTGACTGTTGATAAGAGGTCATGCTAGCAAGTCAACCGACATGACTGTTATCTCGGTACTGAATGGGCTTACTCGTGCGTCGGGGCGGTTAGAGTGTTGAGAAACTCGCCCCATAGCTGTGGCCCGTAGCCGCATGCAAACTACGAGTAGATCTGAGGATCCTCAACCATGTAGCGGGCTCGAGGCCGAATCAGAGAGGTAGCAAACCGCTCGGAGTCGAAGTTGCAAGTCCGCCCGTCCGCGCCCGTCCATGTTGTCATTGCGTCCGGACCGCTCGCGTAACTGCGCGAGGCTGAAATTACGGAAAGCTGTGAGAAGAAAGCCTATCCTAACTGATGCGCCCCGACGACGAGGTCGGGTTGCACGAGCTGATAACCGCCCACAGCGTTCACCTTCCGAGACGTACGGCGAAGCACCATCTCAGATTGCTGCAGCGGGCGCTGGGTCCTGAAATATCGTCAGGCACGCTGAATGGAACCGTATGCTTCAATAATTCACCTGCGCAACACCAAAGCGGGTATCCAGAGCCACCTCGACGCTGAAGCCCTCGTGCATCTCATCCGGCAAGAAACGGTGACTCCGTGACGAAACCCTTGCGCTTGAGCGCCTCGCACGGCAAAATCCATGGGGTTTTCTAAACGCCACCATCGTTCATCAGCCTGAGTTAGAGCGGCCACCGTGAAGATGCTGTAGGATTTTACAGACAATCCCTTGACAGTCATACCGCCGCCGATACCGGAGGATCGACGATTGGCACTTGTAGCCGGGATGCTCGCTGCCCGTAATAGATGAGAAGGCGATACTCCGATACGGCTCGCCACCAGAGAGGCGAAACGCGGAAAGCACATACGTTGCACAGCTGCAGTATAATGCATCAGCACGGTTTCCTACACAGTTGACGACATCCATCCTCACCTCGGGACTTCATCGGGACTCGGTATTCGCCGGAGAGTCTTCTGCTGGAATGCCGCTGTACGTAGAGTAGAGGACAGGAATTTCATCTGCTCATGGTTCCGCGTTATACAAATTCTGGACAATCCTGGACTGGGCCCTGGACAATTGGTCGGTGAGAGGGACTCGTGCATATCTTTCGCAAGAAGACGTACCCGCTGGGTCCCGTCCGACAATCGTGTTCTGCGGTCGATCGTTACTGCACCGAGTCCTTGACAGCTATGGGGTGCTTAGCGCGTAATGACAGGTCCAGTCGCAGACACAGACCACAAGCTATAGCATGTCGCGCACTGTCAAAAAGCCTCCGAGTAGCATCGGAGTCTATGCATTGACAGATGGTCGAGACAGTGCAAGACGCGACTCCGCTACGCGAGGTGACTGCGTGGTTGCTGGCAAGGAATCAGGATTGAGGTCGGTACTTGTTGGCGATAAGTATACAGACACGGTGACTCACCCATTCACGGCATAGGAACATACAGAGGACGGATAACGGCGGTGGAACGGAGACTGGACCCTTCGCGTTCACTGGCCATGGTGGCAGGAAGCCAAGAACGGTCGCACGGTTACACCCGCGAAAGAAGGCACGCGCCTGCACAGCTTTTCCGTTCCTTTCGTTAGTCGATGGCAGTACATATGTGCTGCTCAAGAGGCAAGTCAACTTCGACAAAACGCACGCATGCTTAAGATGAATGGAAGGCTGTGGGGGTTCCATTGGACTGCAGAAGACTAGATATGCTCGTACACAAACGACAGTGACAGTATATATGACAACACGAACAGAGACAGACAGAAAACAAGGAGATCGGAACACGAACAGAGTGAGGGTATGTGCGTATGGTTGGGGCAGTGTAGGCTATGAGACTCGGAAGATGCAACGAGAGACGTTCAATGCGATGCAAAGAGTGCTAATAAATATGCATGAATGCGCGTGGGTGTCGGATTACAGCAAGCGAAGAAAGCGATCAGGTGGACAAGAATGGACACGCACTGCCGTCACAGGCAGTCCGTCGAGCTAGATACAAGGTCCAGGAGCTACGAGTCTCCATGATTGTCCAGATTGCCCTCAGCCAGCTCCGGAGTGAAGTGGTCGATGTCCCGACACGGCGGGACGAGCGCGTGGGAAAACGCACTCGTTGGAGCCGCGGGAGTAGGACGGGGCAGATGGGGAATATCCACCACCATGGGGAGCCACCGCCTGGAAGTCGAACGTGCTGCGTACGTGCGCAGTGGCCGATGCGAGAGGCGACGAGGCTTGTCGAGCCCGCTTCGGGAACGAACGGTAGCAAGTGATAAGGCTATGTGCCGCCAGCGAGAATAACAGCGAGGTCCTGTTCGCTTGCTGCGTTCAGCTGTCTCGAGCGAGCCTTCAGACGCACTAGTAAAGGGGGCGTGAGCATGAAAAACCAAAGCAGGCCAATAACGAGACTCACGCATGCGGTCAAAGCTGAGCAAGACGACCTTTGCTGCACCAGCGGTGTCTGCGGGCGCAGGGTCCGCGCCCTTCAGCATCCCTGAGCGGTCTACCCAGTGCTCGTCGAGCCACATCGCAGCGCGCAGGATGAGGTCGTCCATGTTGCGCTCCCAAGTACTGCTCGAGAAGTCGACCTCCTCCGTACGCACGTTGAGGTTGTTGAGGTAGTTGCCGCGCGAGGTCTGCACCTTGAGGGAGGCCGAGTGTGTGCGGATGTTCGTCGTGATGTAGCTAAGCGCGGCCTTGGCAGCCTCGCCGAGAGGCGTCATGTTGCTGGACTGGCTGTCGAGCTCCATGATGACAGGGAGAGGAACAACAACGGTCCACCGACCGGACTCGACTAGGGCAGCAAACTCGGAGAGCGAAGAAAGAAGGATGTTGGTGTCGACGACCAGCGCTGTGTACCCGGGCACGAGATGAAGAGACTGGCGAACGGGCTCCGACTTGGGAAGTCCGCGAGATCGGCGACGAGAAGGCGCAGATACGCGCTGACCGGACTCGAGCAGCGTTTGCAGATACCGCCGGCGCGCCTGAGGGGAAGCAATCAGCAATCGGTTCACTATCAATGTCGAAGGAAGGCGTCAAGGAGAGCGGCTTACCTTCAACCTCCGGATCTCCTCCGAGTCACCCTCGTCATCCTCAGCGTCCTCGCTCAACTCATCGTCCACGTGCATGCCCTCAGCGTCGTCCACCTCCATGGAGTCGTCCTCCCACCTCGTTCCCTGCAACCGCTGCTCCTCCTGCTCACGCTCTCTCCGCTCCTCCTCCTTCCACCGTGCAACCTTCTCACCGAGCACGCCCTCCACGCGCCAGCACGGACGACCATCTGGCGACGAAGGCGAGAACTTGAAGCCATGCACATCGCGTGCGATCCGCAGGCCTGCACGCGTGAGCCGCACCCAGCGTCGCTTCTCAGGCGAGTGTTCGTTGGACGCCTCGCGCTCGTCGACCTCGTCTTCGATGACCCCGTCCATGGCCTGCTCGGGCACCTCGACACGATCGAGCACCTCGACTTCGATGTTCCGCTCCTCGCCCGCCGCGTCCGCGTCCTTGTTCCAGAACCCGCGTTCGAACAGCTTCTTCCCACCCCACCCCATGCCGCGAATACACCAGTCCTCGGGAAGAGGCTTGCAGCCGCCGGTGAGCAGGAGGCCGCTCTCCGCGCTGACCTTCTGGTGCTCCCGAAGGATGTCGCGACGAGGAATGTTCGTGAGGAAGGTCGCGAGCTCTTCCCATGGGATCGCCCGCTCTAGTGCCGAACGTGCGGAGGGCTCACGGAGGACCGTGGCGAGGAAGGTGAGGATCACGGTGTTGTACGGGTTGAGCGTGGGCGCCGCATACTCGCTGGGCCGACGGAAGGGATGGCGGAGTGTGTGAGACAGCATCATGAAGGTGAGCTGCATTGCGAGATGTAGCGCCTGCGGAAGCTCGGGGCCCTGCGAGATCGGAGAAGCGGCGTCGGAGGCGGTCCTGTCGACGTCGACATCCTCGTCGTCAACCTCCATCTTCGAGTTGTCGCCGTCGAGGCGCTTCGCCATCAGGACCTTGATCTTGCCGGCGGTGACACCAGTAGGGAGAGTGGGGCTGAGATTGGGGGCACCCTGACTGCGCGTCTCGATCCCCGCGACGCGACGCAGCACCGCGGTGGGGCGGCCATACTCGAGTAGCGAGCCGATGTTGATGAGGGCCATCATGACCCACTCTCGCTCCTCGACCTGCTCGCCTTCTGCAAAAGGATGTCAGAGGATGGGAGACTGACGATGATGATGAGACCTACCACCAATCTGCAACTTCTCCTGGAAGCGAGCAAGTACGGGCTTGAAGTCGTCCAGTTGGATGTTCGTAAAGAGCATGCCGTGGAGGCACACGAAGAGGTCGGTGAGGCGAGCCTCGGGTACCTGTCGGCGGGCCTGCGCTTGTTGTGACCACATACCGAGGATAGACTCCCTCGCAGTAGTGAACGGGTGCAGCGCTATCATGCTGCGATCCGAAGCATCAGTACAATTTCATCCCCCAATTCAAAAATACACATACCTCTTCACGAAGTGGTAGACGCCGCGCAGGTCCTCGTCTGCGCCGTCCTTGTCGCGGCACAGCAGGCCCAGATGGTGCTGCAGCTTGCCGGAGTTCGGCGTGATCGCAAGCCCGCGCGCAAACCAGTCCTTCGCGACCTGTCGCCAACGCTCCTTATCCGAGTCAAGCTCCATGAGGCGGGCAGCCTCCTGGCCGACGGAAGGGATGTTATGTATATGAGGAGCGGCAGCGCCCGCTATGGCATCCGCGCCCATAGGCATCTCGGCCTGCGAGGACTGTGGACTGTCGTCAATCCGAGCTGGCGATACAGCTTGTGATGGGAAATCGGTGGCAGGGGGATTGGGGAAGAGGCACGAGGGGTGTTGTTGGATGCGAGCAGGTTGTTCTTCGCCACCGCGAGGGTCGTGAGCGTGTTGCCCGAGGTGTGAGTTCCCTCAATCAACGCGCTGACCGCCATCCAATATCGGGCGAGATCGCCGAGTGCTTCCAGGAACGCTCCGCGATATTGTGAGAAGTTGCGTTCCTCAATGAGCCCGCCATAGAATACATAAGCATAATTGAGAAATTGCTAGGGGTCTGTCAGTATGCGTGAACGTAGGGAGATCGCTACGCACTTACCTGCAGATATTCCAAAGCAACTGGAGAGCCGTTTGTGGATGGTCGAGCAGCATGCCTGAGACACTCGAGCAAGTGGTAGAATGCATGCGACCAGAGGCGCATGATGAGGTTGTACTTCTGGGGAATGTTCTTCAGTGACGCTGGTACTGTAGGCGCTAATGTGAGCGCAAGCATCTCGCGAATGCTCTCAGCAAGTCTGAAGAAAGATGTCAGCGACGAATGGTGGATAGCAAAAATAAGACATACAACTGGTGCTCCAGGACGAGCTTTCGCCATCGCTCAGACTCGCTCTCCTCTGTCGCTGCGTCCTTCGAGGTGCCAGAACTACCGGGCCGGCCCTTGATGAGCACGCCTACCCTCTGAGCGCTGCGCTCGCTATCATCGGCGCGTCCGCGGTCGCGGTCGCTTCCCAAGAGTCGGGTCTCAAGGCTGCTGATCGTACGGTACACCTCTTTCAGCTTGCGCGAGAAGGCGTTGGCGCTGGAGGCGCTGTCCTCGGACCGCCGGCCCGCGGGGTTTGAAGAGTCGAAGAGAGCGGAAGATGCAGAGGAGGAGTCGGTGGCGGATGAAAGGGTGAAGCTAGATGAGATAGTGCTGTGTGCGTAGGAGGCGGAAGATGTGGAGGAGGCCGAGACCCAGTCGCCAGAGGACTTGGGCGTAGGCGTCGGGCGTCCGTTGCTCGGAGAGTTGACCAGAGAGCCGGTGCCTCCATGGTGGCGGTTCTGGGATGAGAAGAGAACGGCATCGTGCTTGCGAGGATCGAAGAGTTGCCGATGGGATTCGGCCCCACCGCGAGGAGGGTGTGCGGGCTGGAGTATGCGGGGCTGCATCGCCCGCGGCGACTGCGAACTTGAGGCACCTTCCGACATTGTATCGGGTTCGGAGGTGATGACGGGTCTTCGAATGGGATCCGTGTTTGGATTGTAGAGCTTACCGGGACTTCCATTCGCAGCAGGTCGCGCATGCGCAGTCCGGGGGGAGTTGGGAGAGATCTTCAGGCGGCGCGAGAACTCGTCAGGGTCGGCTTCCACCTGCGATGGTGACGCCTCTGAGACTACGATATTGGGATTCAAGATGGGTGGTGCGTGCAGTCTTCGCGGCGACGATGGTCGCGCGGTCGATGGTCGGGGTGAAGATGTTGAGGGTTGTGAGGGTCGCTCCGGCCGCTCGCGAGGTACAGCGGTACTGGAGGGTCCCCGATTGCATGAGACGTGCAACTCGAAGAGGACATTAAGGAGAACGTACGCTTGCTTGCGCCTGAGTGCAATGATCCTGTCAGCTATATCTGGCTGCGCAGGCTCCCTCTCCTTCCCCTTCCTCGATACGGTCGCGATTTTGGTGTGGGATGGGTCGTGCATGGTCGAAGAGCGGCAGATTATAGAGCGCGTCGACGCTCGAAAGTAAGGAAGTGGTGGATGGAAGAGAGAGAGAAAGACAGCGGAGAAGGAAGGGGAAGAGGACGGGTGCTGCGTGCGCAGTGAGGGGGAATGCTAACGCGGGATCTGCTCTCAGCCAATTGCAAAGTTGGGACGCCTGCGCACTCCGCAGTCTCCGCAGCTGCGCATGGGATCTCGATCGATCGTCACACTCGTCACGCCCTGCCCCTGCGCGGCGCCCAGTCACAGCCCGTCACATGCAGTCACGGCGCAGCTGCATGTCCTCCTCCACTGCCAGGACCAACGTCGCAGTCCCGCCGCCATCTCCGCTCTCGACGCCCTGCTACACGTCGACCACGCCCGCCCAGCCACCGCGGCCCCTCCCAGCTTGCGCGCTGCGCGTGCACTCTCGTGCCGCCGGCGTGCCTGCCCGCTCACGGCATCAGCGTGCTGCTCACCGTGTGCGTCCACGGCATCCCATCTTCGCTAGCTGACGCGTTTTCTCTTCTCGTTCGGTGCCTCCTCGGAGTCTCAGCGCTCAGCTCTCCCCGGTTCCGCACGTCAGGCGTCTTGTCGAATATTCATGTCCGTGTTCACACCAGTGTCATGCATCGCTTCTCAATTGGCCCCGCCCTCACACTAGCTCGTCCTCACCTCCGCCGTTTTCTCTACCCCTCGATCCTGTGTGTACTATCCAGAGGCTATATATGACGGTCCTATGCGATAACAGACTGCCTCCCCGGCATCCCCGTCTGCCTTCCCATGTACGCTGCACAGATGTGACCTCTCTTGCCGCATATAATTGGCCTCTGTTAGCCGCTTCGCCAGGTCATCCTCATGGTGAACAGCGCCTCATAAGGCTGCTCAATCCTCTGGACGCTAGACGCTGGATGATCTCAGGACTCAGTTTTTGAAGCCGATGACTTACTTTCTGTGCTGTGGCTTCGACGGAATACTGCATGATGTGTTGGAAAGACCGTTGGAAAATGCAGGGCAAAGGCTGTATTCTACCTCGCTACTCCCTGCACGATATGACGTTGCGGGAGCAGTGTTGTAACGAGGAACTCGGTAAGCGCTCGTTTAGTCGGAGGAGCTGCGACCACCACCTGCATCGACGAGCTCGCAGTGTGTTCAGCGTACTCAGAGGAGTCGAGCAGCCCTCGCTCGGCGGGCCGCCTCGGTCCACCCAGGTGTCATATGGTTTCCTACAGGATACCGCGCCGTATAGAACTGCACTCACACGGACAGGATGTCCGGTCAGAGGCCCGAGCTTGACTGCTTTCTGATGCAAAGGTGTTCCGATCTTCCCTGATGCGCTATCTATCTTGTCCCGCGAAGACTTCGAATTGATTGTGCGCGTTGGATTGATCAGGAGCTGTATTGGTGGAACATCTCAAGGCGAGTCTGTCAATCTGCCAGGAGACGACACAGACTGACTTGCGAAATTGTGTCTAGCATCCAACATAAAAACACACGACGGCACCACAAGATATGCATATGTTATCCCCTCACAAGGCCCATCAGACGGAAGAGCCTGCAACATGCAAGCCGTCACGTCACCAAGCATGATGGCCGCCGCTCACGAGGATGCTGCAGAAGAACGCCACATCGTCAGCACACTCTCACTTGCGGCATGGCCGCGACACGTACTCGCTTCCCGTGCAGAACGTGCTCGCGTCGCTCGCGAGCCAGGTCACGACGCCGCGCAGCTCGTCTGGCCGTCCGATCCGGCCCAGCGGGTTCAGGCTCGCCCACTTGTCCAACAGGTGCGGCTGCGTGTCAATATATGCTGCGGTCATGCTGGAAGTCGAAACGGTCAGTTCTCGTCGGACGCGTGTGACACTTCACTGAAGATCCGCCGCAGAGCCGACGGATTGTAACCTTTTGTACCTCGTTCCTGCGGGCTCTCGGCGTTCGTGGAACATCCCGGCCACACGTAGGACATGACAATGACATGTCCGCACATGCGCCCGGAACTGGCACAGACCACCAGCTCCTGGGTCTGGGGTGAGCCACCCATCGGGTGGTTCCCGAGGGCGTGCCCAGACGATCGGTATCAAGGACTAGGCAAACGGCAGTGACGTACTTCGTATATATGTGTCCAGGACTGAGTGTGTTGACCCTGATCCTCTTTGGGCCCAGCTCGCAGGCCATGCTGCGACCCATCTGCAGAACCGCGGACTTGGAGGTGTTGTACGACACCCATGCGTGGTCCTGTACGACTGCTCAGTCAATATGACGCGTCCAATGCGCAGTCCGGAGAGCCGTGCCGACGCAGGCGGCACGCGCATATGGTTGGCCTGCGGCGGCGTAGCCACACGCGTTATATGGCGTTGCCACTCGTATGGCATACGAGTGGCAACGATGCAACATACCTTATTGGTGATGCTGCCACTCATGCTTGCAACAAGGATGATGCTTCCGCCGTTCCCAAAACGGGCCATCTGACGGCCAGCTGCCTGCGCCGTGAAGAGCACGCCGTTTGTGTTGACGTCCATCACCTGCGGAAGCCGCGTCAGCACTTCCGTATGCAGTTCGACCAACTTGGCCACGCAGTCGCCGGGTGCGCCTGCCAAGAACAGCTTCAATTTTCCAAACGATCAGGAGCGGACTCCGAGCTGAGATCCGACGGCCGCACAAGAATGCGCCCGCGACCGGATATGTATGCGTGCAGATGCGCAGCACAAACGACGCGTCAGAGCAAGCAAGCACTCGCCTCTTGGAACTGCTTCGCCGGATACTCTAGGCAATCCGTGTGGCTCTTCAGAATGCCCGCAGCAGCGACACACACGTCCAGCCGACCCTCCTTGTCGCCCACGCTCTCGCCGATCTCCCACATCGCGTTCTGGTCGCGCACGTCCCCGCTGATGTACTCCAGGCGGCCCTGGCTGGGGAGGCCCTCCATTCGCGACGCGTAGTCCCTGACTTTCGTCCACTCCTCGCCGGGGTGCTTCGGGAGATCAACGCAGTACACGGCGCGTGCACCCGCTTCGATGAGCGCCAGCGCCATCTCGAGGCCAAGGCCACGGTTCGCGCCTGAAACCAGCGCGACGCGGTCGGCGAGGGAGAATTCGTGGCTGAAGAGCGTCGGCTTCACGGCTGGTTGCAAGAGCAAAGTGTTGCGTTAGCCCAATCAGCCATGCGATACATAGCCTCAAGAGACTCACGACCAGAAGAGGCCTCCAATGCTTTTGCGACTCCGACCGCTCCATATGGCGGGAGCTGGCCAGTTTTGCGCCCTGCGGCGGATAGGAGCCGAGCGGTGCTCGTGAAGCTTGCCCTCCCGAGTTGCGCAGCGGAGAGACGCGTCGAATGTCTCACAAACGATGCAGATAACCTGGAAGCCATGTTACGGTGAGTACTGTCCAAGAGCCTTTGCGACGGCGGCCGTCACTCGAGCCGAGGTGTCGTGGGGTCGTGAGGTCGTATGTACCAAGGAGTAAGTTGCGCAGGCTTCGTGGGGAGCGTTCTCACCCAACCCTATACTTATACGAGGCGGAGGCAGCGTGTGAGGGAGTTCGCCCATAAGAGCAGTGAGGTCATGGGGCAGTCATGGGGTTGTACGGATTGCCAAAGGCAGAAGCGAAGTCGACGTGGTGGCGAATGCTGTAGACTGTCCCCTGATGGCCTGCGAGCTTTCGCTAAGTCGATGGTGTCCGGGTGACAGTACTAGTCAGAGGATGATGATGAGGAGTTACGAGAGTAGTAAGATAAGAAAAGGGTAAACCATTGGAATCTTACTATTCTGACCTCCGGGGCGGGATGTTCTTACTATTTTGGCGCGGGTGGCGGGGAAAGGCGCGCAGCAGGATTCAGTCCTGAGTTCGATTCCCGGCGAAGCCGGTTAGAGTAAGGGTTTGGTTAGGGTTTTTGGTTAGGTTATTTGGTTAGGTTGTTAGGGTTAGGCGCCCCCACGAACACCTGCCCCCCGAAGGGCGCCGGTCTGAATTTATTGCGCGAACGAGGCTTTAGTGTGCCCGCCTGAGTGCTCCCGGCTCGGGGGACCCCCCGAGCGCAGCGAGGGAGGGGAGGGAGCAGGAATGGCGGGTCCTCTTCGCGCGCCCTCACCAAAAATATTCACCGCCCGCCAAAACAGTAAGAACATCCCGCTGATCTCCCGCCCCGGAGGTCAGAATAGTAAGATTCCAATGGGTTACCCTTTTCTTATTCTTACTACTCTCGTACGTACTCGATGATGATGGTCACAATCAAAGTTGTGGCTCCAGACAAAGACGCCCGAGCTCTGCCTGTCATGAGCTCTGCCAGATTTTGACTCAGACTTTAAGTTGCGAGTGTCACAATGGTATGACGATTACATAGCGTACAGCGCAGACATTTCAAGCGCAAGAATGCCACTGGGAGGCTCAGGCTAATCGCCCGATTTAGATAGTTCAGGGTCGAGCCCTTAAGGGATTCGTGCAGTCCAAGACAGTATCTTACCGAACAGCTTTCGGAGGAAGCCTGCTCCCCATTTGGTAGCGTGCTCGTCTCCGTTCCACTGGTCAATCAACTGCACGATTCGCATGTCGTCATCGAGGTCGAGAAACACGACGGAGGTGATCTCCTGCATGCACAATGGTATCAGTGAGTCCGCTGCCAGATGGGCGACGCTGACCCCTTATCCGCACCTTCTTCGTGCCGATGACGCGCAGCGTGTAACGCTGAGTCTGGATATAGGTCAAGCGGTTCGGAGAGAGCCCAGCAGACAGGATGCGCGTTGACACCCGTTCTGAAGACGTCAAGAGGTGGGTCTGTGGATAGGAAGCTTCAGCCTCGAAGTAGACATCCTGCACGCTAGGTACGCACGAGAGCGAACAGTACACCGGTGATATCACGGATGCCGGCACACTTGAACAAATGATGTTCCAGACTCGCGTCTGCTCGGAACCTCCTGTGGATGATTTCCAGAGTAGGCTTACAACCGTAGAGCTACATGTGTCGGCAGTGTCAGCACCTCGACCATGCTCTCCGTATGCAAAAATCCACTTACCTTCTCTAGATCCTCCATGACTTCTTGGTATCTTAGCCTCACGCTGGGGTCTTCTCCACTGCTATCGTGGCTCCTCGCCCTCCAACGTCTGGCATGTAAGGGTGGGTCATCCGGGTGTGACTGCAGTGCGCCGGCGTAGTGCGCTCCGCTCGAGATAGAGTCAAGTAAGTCAGGTATCGGAAGGGGAGGCAGATGAGGATAGTGGTGAGTTATGGCCGGCGAAGGCGATAATGACCGTCTCCCTGTTGCCTGCGAATTCGTTGCCGGGACCATGGTGGTTCAGTTGATGGAAGTGTTTGGCGGAAAGCCTCTGAACAGTTTCAGTAAGTATACTTCCTTATCCATGTGATTATGCTGTGGTTCCGACCAGGAAGTGCCTAATCAGGGCCTGGGCCGGGCGCGACAATGCCGTCACACAGGTTCGAGTGTCACGGAATAGCATCCAACTCCGAACAACAAGTCTCGGATTGGCATGGGCATACTTAGCGCATGGCAGCAGGACGATGTGCCACCGCAGCTACACAAGTGTAGCGCGTTAGGCTTAGAAGAGAGTACATCGGACCGTGGCCGTCCAATTGAATTCGCACAACGCCAGGCAATCAGAGCAGGCCAACAACGTTGGTGTCTGTGCTCATAAGAGTGTCATAGAGCAGGTATGACAATAGTCAGAAAAGTAGGTAGCTGCGGTAGGTGATCCCACGACTATTCGCCACTTAGCACAAACAACCAGCTTCGTAGCGGAGCGCCAGCAACCACGGGGCGGCTTCATTCCCATTTTTCCACATGTCCAGATGTTGAGGGCACGCACCCAACGCGTGCAGGACTTCTCGCGTCGGTTTGCTCATATATACTCGCCTGATGGTCACTTTCAATCGCGATACCTTCATGGTTCACCGCCCTCGACCGCAATGAGCGTCAAGATGTCTACGAGTGTCGCGATATTCTGGGACTACGGTGAGCTCTGGAACGCACTACCAGTGAATGTCACTGACTTGGCCGCAGAAAACTGTGCGCTCCCGGCGCTGGAACCGCCCTACACTATAGTGAACAGAATACGCCGCCTGGCGCATCAATACGGCAGCGTGAAGTCGTTCAAGGCATACCTCGAATACCCTGAACAGGCATCATTGAAGTCCGTCAATCTGCGGTCTGAGCTGCAGTCCTGTGGCGTCTCCCTGATAGACTGTCCACATAACGGTCGCAAGGACGTAGCGGACAAGATGATGATGAGTGAGTTGGTCAAGACCATGACATCGAAGTGTGCTTACCTCGCACACACAGTCGACATGATGGCGCACGCCATCGATACGCCTGCGCCCTCGACGATCATCCTGATTTCGGGCGACCGTGACTTCGTCTACGCAGTCTCCGTCCTCGGGCTCCGACAGTATCGCGTGGTCCTGTTCGCGCCACGCGCTGCCCACGGTAGCTTGAAGGCGCAAGCGAGCGCAGTGTATAATTGGCCGGATGATTTTCTGCCGGAACTGCCCCCGAACCAAGATTTGGCTGTTGTCCAGCGAGGCAGGCCCGCCACACTCGACGACTTCTGGAACAAGCGAACTTCGTACCAGACTCCACCGTCCACGGCCTCGACTTCCGGCTCGAGCGAATCTCACATGCAATCGAACCCACCCAGCAAGACGGCTGATGCAGAGTCATGTAAACATCTGCTCGAGGAACACGACGGCGGCGTGCTGTGCGACAGTCCTGTAAGTTCAGGAATACATACGGAAGTCAATGTTTACTCACGAATGGCAGGCTCAGTCCCTTCACGCGGCTGAAGCTCCAGCTCAGGATCCCGCGGAATCGACGAACAGCAGGAATCCGAAGGGGAATGATTCAGAAGGTGCCACTTGGGTATTACTTGACTTGGCTCATAATCATGACATTACCAGAGATAACACCGTTTGTTATAGGCGACTGTGGCTCAGCTTGTTCAACGCAAATCTACCGGCTCGAGCTGGGATGACTTACCTTCGCCAAACATGGAGAAAGTCGTAGCGTCTGAGTCCCGAGATCAAGGTCGAACACTCAATGCTAGCGCAGCTCCTTTCGTCTTCAAGGCCACAATCCCCGCGAGGTCCTTTGAGACCTCCAAGGATCCCAATGATCTGGGGTGGGAAACGTACTCTCGTGCAGCGAAGAAACGACCCGTGCAACTCCCTTCGGAGTTCAAGCCGCTCGTCAAGGTGCTCAAGCGGCAGTTCGCGGAGGGCGTTGTGCAGGTCGAGTCGTCGCAGCTCGGCCAGTTCCTCTCACAGGAAGTACCTCGCCTGAGCGTCATCTATGAGCGTGCCGGCGTGGCACGGCTGAAGGAGTATACAGCCCTAGCAGCGGAGCAGGGGATCGTCACTATGACGCGAGAGGGCGCGGACGGACACAACTACATCGCACTGCACCCCATGCACCGCAGGAAAGCGGCAACAATCGGTTAGTCATGGTGTGCAGTCATGTGGACCATGGGCTGTAAGAATGAACAAGGACTGTAGAGTCCGAGGCTTGATCATCAACTGCGATGTAAGAGTAGCTGCAAATATTTGAACGCACCGTGTACGCGACGTTTTAGGAGTATCTATGTCGGCGTTGTTCGCAACACGGAAAAAAGCCCACAGATGACAACCCGTGCCTTGTCGATGGCCGCGAGGCTGACCGCTGATGCGCGACGCGTCTGGGTGTTTTATATGAACAACAGCCTTGGTGTTGTCGAGAGGGCGCGACTGCGAGCCACTGCTTGGTGCATCTGACTTCAGTGACACAGAACCACAGGATGAGATAATATAAGTCCAGCAGCACTTGTAGCACAGAGAGTGGAGGGCCGGGAGGAGGAAAGCCGGACACAAAGTTTGATGGGATGGCAGATCGCGTCCTATTTTGGGCGCCACGTGGCAAGGTCATGGACAGACGGAGCGATGGCTGCGTCGCCCCTCGACATCCTGCCTCCGTCTGACTCTTTGCCTTCCCGACTGTATCTTTTCTTCTTCGCCGCCCGCCGTTCATCCTAGACCTGTCAGTGCGCAGTGCGCCTGCGTAACGACCCCCACAACGCCCATTCTCTTCCGTACGACCCCGCCATGGCCCTCCCCTACAAGGCTGTCCCGCTTGTCGCGCCCGGACACACGCGACCCGTCACCCATCTATCCTTCTCTCCCCTCCAAGACGATGGAACCTACGTGGTGATTTCCAGCTGCAAGGATGGCAACCCCATGCTGCGCGACTGGACTGGCGACTGGATTGGTACCTTCATCGGACACAAGGGCGCGGTCTGGAGTAGCAAGCTGTCGCCAGATACGTCTCGGGCAGCATCTGGCAGCGCGGACTTCACGGCGTACGTGTCTATCTGTATTTGAGGCCTGTCATGTCTCTCGCGCAGTATCGCTGACACCATCCATCGTCTTGATTAGCAAAATCTGGGACACGTACACCGGCGAGTGTCTGCAGTCCTTCCCCCACAATCACATCGTCCGGAGCGTCGCGCTCTCGCCCAGCTCTTCCCATCTTCTCACTGGCGGCCAGGAGAAGAAGGTGCGGATGTTCGATCTCAGCCGCCCCGATGCTGAGCCGGACTTCCTCTTCGACGGCGCCGGCGCTCTGTCGCATGAAGGAACCGTGAAGAGCGTCGTCTGGGTTGGCGATCATACTGGCGTGACTGCAGGAGAAGATGGTCAGATCAAGTAAGTTTTGCTTGTTATCTGTACTTGAGCGGACTCTACCGCGAGTATACTCGCTGCCACGAGACATAGGTTAATGCTGGCATATCTGGGCGAATCGCCCAATTGGATTGATGCGTCGCCGTGTGTCCCGCGAAATTTCTCATTTCAAGCGCACATGCAGGATGCTTACCATAGATTCAGGTGGTGGGATCTCCGGACGCGAACGTTGACGACGAGCCTAACGTTTCCCAACCCGATCACCTCCATGGAACTTTCGCCTCAGACGAACCGAATTGTTGTCACGTCAGGGAAGACGGTCTCGTTCATTCCCGCTCTCCTCAATGGGCCGCAAACACACAGCTTGACACTGCCTTACGCGCCTTCATCTGCCTCAATCCACCCTATCTTGCAGGATCGCTTTGTCACCGGGAGCACCAGCGACGAGTGGGTGCGCATACACGATGTTGCAGGTGAAGAGCGGGAAGTGCTCAAGGGCCACCACGGGCCTGTCCACTGCGTTGAATACAGTCCCGATGGTGAGATGTTCGCGAGCGGAAGTGGTGAGTTCGACTCCTCGACATCTGTTCGCCTTCCGTCCTGACCTTGTTTCCCCAGAGGACGGTACGATTCGGCTCTGGCAAACAACACCCGGGAAGAGCTACGGACTCTGGCAAGGCGTGCCGGCAAACGGCGGCTGACGGACTCTTGCAGACTCTACACACTACTGTAGTCGCCTTCATTCTGCGGTCGAGGGTTAAGGTGCTGGCCTCACGTAGCGATAGGTCTGTACTAAACATATTGCTGTTCCATTCATCCGCTCTCGTAACGATATGTATTGGCAGTCGGTATAATCATGAATCAATCCGGATACATCTCTTCGTGGGCACGGCCCGGCATGCGTCCTTCCTGGTCTATGACTCTGCGCAAATGCAGTTTCGCCTACTTCATATCTCCGACCACTTCGGCCTCTCAGGAGCACTCAGCTGAGGCTTCGGTTGCTTCGGCATGGAAAGTGTATGCAGTCCGTCGGGATCCCGGCGACTCCTCTGCCACCGAGGAGTACGTACTTCGGTCCTCGACCTGGTGACATGCTGCGACGAACTCCACCCTCGCGGCATTGAAAGCATGCATGTAGCAGGTAACTTACTGACAGCCAGAACGTTGTCTCTACAGGATCCGCGGAAGGGCCAGCTGCGACCGCAGTGAATTCCGAATTGCCACAGTTCTGGCTTCTGCATGTTGTAACCACGCTGGTGTATATTCTCACGTCACCCCCTACATCCTCTTCCTCGGTACGTACTCGAGTCCATTTGCTTCGTATGTTCTCCGAGGAAATCGCTGGAAATGAGCCGCAGCTAGAGAAACCGAGGTTCGTGCTGTGAGCATGACGCGACTCTGGCCAAGCATCCATTGCCTCTGGTCACCGCGGAGTCCAAGCCAGTGAAGATGAAACGAGATACAGAACATGCGCGTCGAGGCATAATCCATCTGACTAGGTCAAGTTAGCTTCCTGTGTCGTGAACCAACTTGAGCTAAGTAACCTCTCTATACCCGCCGCAGTGAATTCCGAATTGTGAAAGCCGCCGCAGCAGCGAATTCCGAATTGCTTGTGCCGCCGAAGCCCACCTCTCGCATCTTAACCTCCGTATGTCACATCCCACACAGTCCTCGGGCAAACCTCACCCCTTCTAGCGGTCCTCGAGGGGACAACCCGTGTTGGCTGATAGGCATCATGCCTCATACTCTGCCCACAATGCCACCATGGGCGCAACGTTCTCCGCGTCTTCTCTGTCATCCAGAACATGCTTCAACCCGACGGAGTCAATAGCGGCCGATGCCGTGCTGTGCCTCGCCTTGGCGTTGAATGGGACAGGTGCTGACAGGTGCTTGCAACAGATGACGGGAACCTGCACGGGACAGCTGCACGATGCTACGGAACTGCAATGAAGGCTTCTGCAGCGGAGAAGGACCTGGGGCAGGTTCGGCTAATGTCGCATGTCCAGCCTCACGAAATCGTACAGAAAGTCAGACACTCATAACGGGGGCCCGCTCCCGAATTCCGCCCGCAAGTGGACTTTGGAACCGACTAACGTCACGGCTCTGAACGTCGAAAATACGCCGACTGTCAAGCTCGCGGCGTAGCAAGAGCATGCCACCTCAGGGAGCTTGTGGTTAGCATGGGTTTCCTGTCGGACCTCCAAAATGCATCGTGGTACGTAACGTCATTTGCCAGGAACAGAGAGCTCCTGTGATCAGCAGTGAATCTGCGACCGTGTGTAGCTGCTTTCGCTGGCTAGGCCGATGTTAGGCACTGGGCCAAAGCGGTGAGGGTTATGCTTGCATGAACTCACACCTGAACGTAAGTAACCTTCGCGACTGGTGTCCAGCGGAGTACACAGATGGCCATGTCAATACTGTATTTATACAGTGAGTACATGCAATCGAACCCAAGAAGCGTCGCGATTCGTCGGAAGACATTCGCTGAGTCGGGCCTACCATTGTGCGCTGTCGGGTTGCTGTCGGGACGAAGGCGGGCGCCGGCCACGCCGCGACGGGTCTGGAAAGCGGTGCAGCGGCCAGAAAGATCACCCCACGTGACTTTGCGCAAGAAGGATAGTAGATTGCGTGCTTCTGAGAGCACCATGTTTTCATGTCCTGTCGCTGACTTCATCGCGGTCGAGATGAATCATGAGAGTTCTTCTTCATCGCCGCACACAACGAGAGCTTCGCTCGCTTCGACTCCCACTGCTTCCCGGGACTCACGTCCGCCAAAAGAACTACGACAGCCCTCTCCGTCGCGTTCAACCCTTACACGCCCAACTCCTCCACCGAACGCTGGTTCCGTAACACATCAGCCTTCTGGGGACTAGCTTCTGTCATCTCTCAGGGTCGTTGCGACATCTGAACTCATTCCTTCCGCGTTCCTGGTTTTACCCAGTCCAGTGCCCGGCTCCCTTGCTCCCGACCTTTAAAGCTTTGCGTCCGGAACGCTAACCATCCATCGCCTCCCTGCTCCCCCGCCTTCCTCCCGCGATGGCCTCGACCACAGCCAGGGCTAAGAGCTTTGTGAAGCGCGTCATCGGACGTCCCGAAGAGCCCATCCCCGTCGTCACCGTCAAGGACTTCGTCGGCGGCTTGTCCAGGGATCCTAAGCGTGATGTTCGTCTCGTCCTTTTGGCTATGCGCGCGCTCTACTTACTTTTGATCCGCCGCAGGCTCTGCGATATGTGGAGTCTCTGTTCCCGATATTGGGCTGGATCACTCGATACAGTAAGTCTCTGGAGTCTGCTTTGCGCGCTCCGGGCATTAACGGCATATGCAGACCTGGGATGGTTGACCGGTGATGTTATTGCCGGCCTCACCGTCGGTATCGTCGTCGTTCCCCAGAGCATGTCTTACGCACAGGTATGCACGTACTTGAGCCGCTAATGCGGGAGTTAAACTGACTGTGGACCGGGTGATAGATCGCGACTCTTCCCGTACAATACGGCCTGTACTCCGCGTTCGTGGGCGTCGCGATTTACTGCGTAAGTCGCAAAAATATCTCAATCTCCTGGTGCTCTCTAACATCACTGTCCGCGCAGCTCTTCGCTACTTCTAAGGATGTCTCCATCGGTCCGGTTGCAGTCATGTCCCTCACGGTCTCACGCATCATCGCGCACGTCAACGCGAGCCATCCTGACGTTTGGCCAGCTCCCCAAATAGCAACGACAGTCGCGTTCATCTGTGGTTTCATCGTGCTTTGTATCGGTCTTCTGCGACTCGGTTGGCTCGTGGAGTTTATCCCGGCCCCTGCTGTCAGCGGGTTCATGACGGGATCTGCCATTAACATCGTTGCTGGTCAAGTGCCCGGCCTTCTCGGCGAGACTGGTTTCGAGTACGTACATTGGTACTATGTTTTGCTTATCGGACTAACCGCTTGATTCAGTACCCGTGCGGCCACATACAAAGTCATCATCAATTGCTTCAAGTTCCTCCCTGTCACGAAGCTTGATGCGGCCTTCGGTATCACCGGCCTATTCTGCCTGTACCTGATTCGTATGACCTGCGACTTCTTGTCCGCGCGGTTCCCTCGTAGGAGTTCGTACTTTACGCTGAGCCATATCTTGCCTTTCACTGACTGCTCGCCTGCAGAACGCATCTTCTTCTTCTTATCCGTATTCAGGAACGCTTTCGTCATTGTCATTCTGACCATCGCGTCCTGGCTATACTGCAGACAGCACAAGAGCGCGTCTGGCAAATACCCCATCAAGATTCTACAGACAGTGCCTCGTGGTTTCCAACATGTTGGACCTCCTGTCATTGACCATAACCTCATCGCGGCTATGGCGGGTGAATTGCCTGTAGCTACTATCATTCTTCTGCTGGAGCACATCGCCATCTCGAAGTGTAAGTCTTAAGCCGATACGTCTTGCGTTAGCCACGCTGACGTCTACGCCAGCTTTCGGTCGTCTCAACGGCTACAAAATTAACCCGAACCAGGAGCTGATTGCTATCGGTGTCACGAACGTCGTTGGCACAGTTTTTGGTGCATACCCTGCTACCGGCTCATTCTCGCGCTCCGCATTGAAGTCCAAGTCCGGTGTCCGTACCCCCGCCGCTGGCATCCTAACTGCGATCGTCGTCATCGTGGCCCTGTACGGCTTGACTCCCGCCTTCTTCTACATTCCCAACGCTGGCCTCTCCGCCGTCGTCATCCACGCCGTCGCGGACTTGGTGGCCAGTCCCCGCCAGGTGTATGCATTCTGGCGGGTGTCCCCGCTGGAATTCCTCATCTGGGCGGCTGCTGTGCTCGTCACCATATTCACAACCATTGAGAACGGAATCTATACCTCCATTTGTGCATCTCTTGCACTTCTTCTGGTCCGCATCGCCCACCCCCGCGGCCACTTCCTTGGGAAGGTCACTCTTCGCGAGAACACGAACCATTCCGAGATCCGCGAAGTTTTCGTCCCCATGAAGGAGCGTCCTGGGGTCCTTTCTCCGGTCAAGGTCATCCCTCCCGCACCTGGTGTCATCGTGTACCGCTTCGAGGAGAGCGTCCTCTACCCGAACACCTCCCTGCTCAATGATGCGCTCGTCGACTATGTCAGGGCGAACATGCGGAGAGGTATCGACATGAGCACGATCAGTCTGAGCGATCGCCCATGGAACGACCCTGGCCCTCGGCCTGGTCACGACGAAGAGGCGGATAACCTTGCAAGACCTATCCTCCATGCCATCGTCCTAGATTTCTCTGGAGTGTAAGTCCCACTTATTATTAGCACCTCAATGCCACTCAGTTGACCTCGTCCTCTGCAGCTCGCACATTGATACCACCGGCGTACAATCGCTAATCGATACTCGGAACGAAGTGGAGCGCTGGGCAAACAAGCCCGTAGAGTTCCACTTTGCGACAATCCTCTCCCCATGGATCCGCAGAGCACTCATCGCAGGCGGCTTTGGCATTGGTCAACCTTCATCTCGCGCTCCGACCGAGATCGCACCAGTCGTCCCCTACCGAGGCGGCCGGAGACAGCTGGACGAGCGCCACAAACTTCCAGACATCGAGGCAATCGATGAGATACCGAAGGAGGAGGAGGTGCCGATCATCCCCGAGGACACACCATTCTTCCACTTCGACCTCGTTGCGGCGGTTCGTGCTGCGGAGTCGGGGCTGGGTCTGGATAGGTCGGAGAGCTCCAGTCCGAGTCTGGACAAGTCGCCAGTGGTGAAGACGTCTGCTGTATGATGATCTCGGAGTCGGAGTGGTTCTTTGTATTGCATTGCGGATTACTTCTTGGATACTCGTTCACATCGTCATGCTTGCTTTGACTTGTCCATTCATTTATCTGTACTCCGCCTCACGACTAGAATCTCGTACGCTAATCGTCGCTTTGCTTTGTATAACATATGTAGTATATCTCTGTTATTTGCTAAGTCGCAGTGCCTGCACATCGGCCAGTTCAGCTTCAGGCTTGCCCTCGAGCTACATAGTCGACTCTGCAAATGAATGCGTGCACGGTGAGTGGCTAGGCGAGGTTGCCAAATTGGGCCGAAACGCCTGCGTTGCGTCACACAGACGCGCAAGGGCGAGGCGGTTTGCATCCGGCGGCCTCGACCGGAGAATATACCTTGCTTTTCCTCCTCTTCAGCTTGCAATTCGACATAGGGCAAGACATGTCTACCTTGAACATCTCGCACTTCAACGATGTGTACCGCGTCCAGCCGTTCAAGCTCAACCCGAAGTCCCCGGAGACGATAGATGTCACACAGTGGGCATCCATGCTCGACAGTGTCAGAGATCAGTGGCCCCAGAGGCCCGATGGGAAGCGCGATGGTCTTGTGTTGTTCTCAGGAGATGTCTTCAGTCCATCTGTGGAGAGCTCTGTGACGAGGGGAAGCCACATGGTACCTGTTATGAACGCCATCGGACCAGACGTCTCCCTCACTGGTGAGTTCGATGTCCCAAGTACCCCGGCAGCCGTGGCTGAGCGAGAGCAGGCAATCATGACTTTGATTTTGGTAATGAAGTTCTATTACGTCGTCGAAGAGCTGCGACATGACTGCCTCTCTCAGGGTATCCGCATCTCTCCAAGCTCATCCAGGACACGAACTTCGTAAGAGTCGCCCTGCCAGTGCCCAATCAAGTCCTGATTTTTGAGGATAGCCCTGGATCCTCAGTAACATCATTGACACCGAGACTTCCCGGGTGCCCGAACACCTCCTCGAGTTCTGTGTCTTTGAGCGCGCGGGCGTCCGCGTCGGTGTGATCGGCCTAGTTGAGAAGTGAGTACTCCCGTGCACGCTGAGCAGAGAGGCGACTCACAGATCATCCTGTAGAGAATGGATTGCCACAGTGTCTACATGGCCGTCGAACTTCAAGTACAAGGACATGGCAGAGGTCGCCGTCGATCTGTCCAAGCGGCTGCGAGACCCCGAGGGCGAGCATAAATGCGACATAATCATTGCATTAACCCACGCAAGGCTCGTCATCGCTCTTTACTCTGGGAAAGTATGATATCACTGACGCTCGGGACTTGTACAGAGTACCAAACGTGCGTTCTGTGCCTCCTACGAAGCCGCACGATCCTCACAACATCGTGCCCTGCAGGACGTTGCCCTAGCGAAGAGCATTCATGCGCTTTCGCCATCCGCCCAGGAGAAGAACCCTATCGACAACGTGCATGGCGCTGATATCATCTTTGGTGGCCACGACCACTTGTACTACATCTCGAAGGGGGTAACGTCATGGGAAGGTTTCGACCCCACTCAAGACGTTCTGGGAGCGGAGGAAGATCATGGAGATATCCTGGTCGTGAAGAGTGGAACCGACTTCCGCGACCTGAGCGAGCTGACCCTAGAACTAGCCGACACGCCTGCAGGTAGCATACGACGTAAGGTCATCCGGGCGATACGAGGTGGGTGAGGTGCTTCTATAACCGGATCCTTGAGCAAACAGTGTACAGGCAAGCGTCACGAGACCAAGCCAGACATGAAGAAGAACGAACGCATCGCCAAGCTTCTTGAATCCCTGCTGTCGTCCGTTTCGTCTGCCTTGAAGGCGCCCATCTGCAAAACTGCAGTGGAACTCGACCTTCGATCTTCCCTCATTCGTGTCCAGGAGGCAAGCCCTTCTCCCACCTACTCATGCAAGGCATGCTGGCTTACAAATCTGTTAGACTGCAGCAGCAAACTGGTTCGCGGACGTCTTGCGTCACGCGTATGACGACACTCTGACTCTGAAGACTGGTGGTGGCGCTGATGGAGTGTTCATCTGCGCAGGAACATTGCGTGGGGACTCTGTATACGGTCCCGGTAAGCCAGCTTTTCCGCGTGTCCGTTCAGACTCTCAGTGACGTCTCTTAGGGGTGATCACGCTCGGCGATATCCTCGAGATCTTGCCATTCGAAGATCCTATTGTCGTGCTCGAGCTGGACGGCGAGACAATCTGGGCGGCACTGGAAGCGTCCCTGGAGACGTGGCCAGCGCAGGAAGGGTGAGGCCGTCCTACATTCTCGATGCGATCATCTCTCACGTCTAGATTTCAGGCGTTTCCCGGTAATATCTGGGTTCCGTGTGTCCTGGGACTCCCGCAAACCCCCGGGCCAGCGGGTACTTGGCGTCTGGCTCTTGCAGGAACCGTCAGGCGGCAGCACGAGCACCACGCCCACTCCTAGCGGAGCGTCCTCGCCCAAAGTGCCTGGGTCCGCCTCTTCTTCGATGTCAAACTTGCTGCAGAATACGATCAACAGCATGGCACAGCCTGCAGCTGGGCTGGTCGACGCCGAACCTATCAAGCGCGTGAAGGGGGGGAAAATGTACAAGATTGTCACCAGGGAATACATGGCGCAGGGTCATGACGGCTTCCTACCGCTGAAGGGCAACAAGTACCTCGTGGATGACGAGAGCGGCCAGTTGATGAGTGCCATCGTGCGCAAGTACCTGCTCGGTATGGATCAGATTCCGATCGGTGGTCTTTGCAGTCCAGCCTGATTCGTTTTCTTACAGGCTGCAGGTTTGTCAACCGCCTTGCGCGCACGGCAAACGCACAGCACGTCAGTCTCCTGGACCCGGAAACAGCAGGGGTCGTGTCTCGCGAGAAGGCCCGCCAATCGCATGCCTTTTCCCGTCGCTCACGCTCCAAGTCGAAGGACAGGCTTGCGGCGGCTCGGTCGAAGAGCCCTGCCAGTTCTCTCGGAGGCATGACACCCCGCTCTATGAGTCCTGGCCGTGCTATTGGAGATGTGTGGAAACGCGTCGCTGGACTTGCTTTGCGCTGGTCGCGCGGACACTATCGCGACAACATGCGCGTCACTGGGCGGGAGCACATGAGCGACGTCGACTGCTTCGACGGAGAACGGATGCGGAAGGGCAGGTTCGAGAGGGAACAGGCGAAGGAGGTCAAGACCGAGGAAGGCGGCCAGGTTGGAGAAAACGTTGAGTTGAACGGCGCTGAAGATGACCTCGCTTACATCAACCCGATTGTTGACGGACGCCTCAAGGATGAAGGCAGGAAGTAGCTATGGAACTTGGAAGGAATTCTGGATGAGTGTATAACATAGGATATTTGCTGATGATCTGCCCGTATGGAGAAGTGTTGAAGACGAATACAGCAACGCGCTGTTCCTGGAAGTTCATTGCGATTGAGAGCAGGGACGGCATTAGTCTTTGGAATCCGGTCTAAGATACACTAGTGATACATAGATGGGACAGTGTGCCCGACGTTGCACTAGACATGCGCAAGTCGAAAGGATGTCCATATCAGTGGGGTGCTACTGGAGGCACCTCTGGCACTTGAATTTTGGGTGCAGGATCCCCTGTGATCGTTCTTGCATGGTGGGCGATGAGACCGACTGCCGAGCCGATGCCGGCACCACCCAGAATCACTTGTGCATGGTCTCAGGAACGTGTCTGAATAACAAGAGATTGGCCGGACACTTACAGTTGATGCTGTTTGCACGCTTCCAGAACAGGGCTGGTGTGAGCACCGCGAACAGGATACCGCCTATGGTGGAGTGGTCGTCCGCCCTTATGGAGGAGGTCTGGAAGAGTTCGGCATGAAGGGGCGAAGGCAAACAGGTCATAGGCAGACAACTCACATCGTAAGCCGCTTTGAACCTCCGTATCCTCACTTTCTCCGGGTTGGAGTACGCAGACCGCGCGTACTCGAACGCGCCACCTCCAACAACGCCTATACACGTCCGTTAGCATGCGCCATGCACAGGCTGTCCACAAACGCACCGAGCGACCCTCCTATCCACGTTGCACGCAAGATGCGGTTCACTGAGAGATGTGAGCGTCCATAGCGCGACGCGGCGAAGACAGCATAAATCGGAGGAGTGAGGAGAGACAGCAGCTGATAGCCCTTGGTCATGCCCCGGCGGACGAAGAACTCGACGTCTGCATCGTGCGCCTGAGGCGTCGCAGCGACAGCAAAGTTGTCGGACATGTCCCAGAGCCTGTGGTCGTCGTCGGACAGATGCAAGCTTATAATGAGGTCAGAGGAGAAGCCGTTAGCGCCGCGCGCGTATTCGCGCGGCCGCGGTCACGCTCGCGAACCGTGCACCTTGACCTTCCTCCACCACGATTGCCGCGGTGACCGCAAAATCACAACGCAGCCACCTATCGCAAATACTTTCAGCTACAGAGGTGTTTGCACTCGCTGCCCACAAGTGGCACGGCGCGTGGAGCCTACAGAGAAGCAATTGCATCGAAGTCAAGAGGTGAGGTACACCAACTGCAAGTAACCTGGTCATCCACACATTTCGCTCATATTTCTCTCTACAAATACTATGTCATGATAGAAAGCTTAAAGGTGATTTGGGAAAGTCGTAGAAGCCGGACAATCTCTCGACTTCTCATCTAGCTGCGAAAGGATACAAATTAGGTCCTAAGCATCGTCCACGAAGACGTTTCTAGCGGCATCTTGCCCACCTTGCACCCCTCATGTCAGCAGAATACGCAGATGCCACGCAGGGTCAGATCTGGGAAACCATAGCGCGCCTACAGTCACCAATCTCCGACCTTGCGGCTCTCCTCCCACTCCTCGCCGCTCCCTTGGCCACCGTTGGCCTCCTGCCTCCGCGCTTCAGAGTCTTCAACAACCCACCCATTGCTGCGGATGCCTCCAGTATCCAGCGACACATCCCAGCCCTGCAGAGGGCCCTTCTGGAACATGTTATCCCAACCTGGGAGCCTGTCCTGCTGCAGGAAGAGAAATACGAGTTGGTTGAGCAGTACTTCTGTCCGGACTCGATCTCTTTCGCTTCTCCCTCGGCGGGACAACTTGCCCTATATGCCTACTCCACGTTGTTGTCGATACCACTCAAAGACCATTCTGTTCGACTCCTGGCGAAGCTCTGCCGATCGTATCCAGTTGACGTCCTCCACTCAGTCATGTTCTCGGGCGTCGGCGCATCGGCGTCGGGTCGCCACCGTTCTATCTCATGGGAAGACTGTGTGCAGGATGTGGTATCGGTCCCAGCCAAGGTCGCCAATTACATGGCTGGACGACCAGACATTCCCTCAGTTCTCGAGCACGGGACGTACTTTGTCAATGTGAGTACGCGCACAGAGGCTCTCATCTTCGCATCATATTCGAAACCATCGCAAGGTCAGCTAGATCTACAGCGTGTCATTTTGAAGCTGACCACGACGATCTTAGATAGGATCTCTTCGATAGCCTATCTTCTCGCCAAGCTCGTCAGTGTTGGAGTATTCCCGCCGTCAATCCCTACCTCCCCGGCTCAACCGTCATTCTTCCAAAGCACACTTGCTGCCATACGTGCTCATCTGGGAATATCCGACGGTGATAAATATTCTGCTTTCTGGATCGACCTTCTCGCCTCCTTACCGTCCGCTCTGACCTTGCGCTCCATCTTGACCTCGCTATTTTCGTCGCTCGCGCCACCACGAGACGGGTTAAATGAGACACCTGATGCAAGAGCCCTGGTCAAGCGCGAGGCCATACTCCTCAGGCGCTTGCTCGGACCTTTGAGCAAGTCGAACGCGGAACTGTCCGAATCTTTCAGTGCAGTCGCCCTCGGCCGTAATTGGACCGAATCCCATGCGCGAATATTTGCATGTTGGGCCGCTGGTGCGCAGCAGGGCTCCCGGACACGAGAAGGTATGTCGTGTTTGTTCACGATGTCTTCTGAATACCTCATATACCTGCACAGGACTCGATCTGCTACTTGCGACAGTTGTAGACATTTGGACCGACCCGGACCACGTAAGACACTCGCTCTTATCTCAGCATCAATGTAAGGTTTCTGCTCCGTTTGTACACCCTGCGAAGCGTACTGATATCAGTCAAGATGCAACTGCACTGCTCCTCCTTACCCTCAGCCACTTCCCGCCTCCCTCTCCAGCGCACGACTTGGCGCTATCTCCACCCTTCGTACGGTCCGTCTCCACGTACATATCCCACCTGGATCCATCCGTTCGGAGATGCGGCATGCTTGTTGCGGAAGAGGTCGCTCGGGCGGCGGGTAAATCGCTGGATTTCGGCGAATGGGACGGGGACGACCAGGGAAAACCGTGGTGCAGACAACTCAGGGATCTCATCAAGCAGTGCGATGCGGACGCGGAAGCTTGGGTTGAGTTGGATGAGGCCGTCTCCCCGCTCCTCCAAGCCTCCTCTGTGACAGACGTGCCCATGGAGGACGCTGCTCCAGCCCCTGAGCCCCTGCAACCACAGTCAGGATACGACTCTGACGACTCAATGACAGGCTATGCTTCGCCAGCCTCTTCCCGATCAGCCTCGCCCACACCGTCTGAGCTCGCCGAGATCGAGCGCGATCCCACCTTGCGCGTGGGTGTAAAGAAGGTGGCAAGGCCAGTGTATCTCGCGCAGCTCGGCGAGATGGTGCGGAGTTCTGGGGGCCTCCAAGGAGGCAATGAGCAAGATACGGCAGAAAAGATCGAGGCTGCACTCGACGTGGCCGAGGAACTGATAAGGCGCAAGAGTGGTTATGGCACAGAACTCGGTAGGCCCTTGTAAACTTGACTCGTTTATGAGCCTTCTCACCGTCTTCCAGAGGAGAACATTGTCAATTTGGTTCATGCTTTTATCGGACTTCAAGATAACTATGACTTGGAAGGATTTGATCAAAAACGACAAGCTGCATTAAATGCACTTGTTGTATGCTGTCCTCGCAAGGCTGCGCCGTAAGTGAGGAGATGTATACGTATTTGATATGTACTGAACATGAGACGGCGATTGCGCAGGACTATCATCGAACAATTCTTCACGAACCAGTACTCGACGGACCAACGATTCGTGATGCTGAACGCACTTGCCCTTGGGGCGCGGGAGTTGGCCGGTCTTTCTGTGCCTGACCTTCCCGGCCGTCAACCGCTGCCAGAAGACAAGACTTCCTTCCCGAGC
Organism: Lentinus brumalis; assembly: GCA_001792895.1. Lineage (NCBI taxonomy): Eukaryota > Fungi > Basidiomycota > Agaricomycetes > Polyporales > Polyporaceae > Lentinus > Lentinus brumalis. The sequence goes on from MARA01000004.1 coordinate 2,464,566, forward strand.
AAGCAACTCCCTCCCGCGCTACACAGGAGGTACATAACCACAAGCGACCAGCTCAGCGCGAATAACCCCGTTCAGCTTCTTTTGGAAGACATCAGCCAACGTGCCATCGACAATGGGAGAGACGCAACTGCAGATAAAGTACCGGAGCTTGTCCGCGAGCGAAACCTGCGCGTCCGGCCCTCGTCCACAATCAGCGAGGTCGCTGCACCTACCCCATCCGCGCGTTTAGCCCTCATGCAACAGCTTGCGGGCGCAGGATCCCGTCATCCGAGGCTCACGTCGTTCTCGGAGGTCGCAGCAGAGTTCTTCATCTGCCCCCTTATCCATCGATTCTGGCAGTTCCTCCGGGACGAGCAGACGCGCGAAGCGCGCTCCGCCCACCAGCCCCTCTTGCATCGGTATCGTTCCGCGGGCACCGGCCTTGTGCTCAGCGCTCTCGTCCTCGGCCGCATGCTAGAGACGCTTGGTGTCCTCGTGCACGCCGCACGCAATGCGAAGGAGTGGCTTCACGTTATCGCTCCCGACGCGCTCGAGCTTGCGCTCACCGTGGGGACACGCCCAGTCTCCCGCGGGGAAGGTCTGGACGAGGATGCCGACGGAGATGCTCCGGAAGACCAGACCAGCAAAGAGGCAGCACTCCTCACTGCGGCTCTCGAACTGGCCCTCGTCGTGCTGGACGGGTGCTTAGACCTGGACGGAGGTCGTTCGCTCGGCCTCGAGCATACGACTCTTCTCCTGGGGACTGGCGAGTGGGCCGGCAGAGTGTTTAGTAGCCTTGAGGACGGCGTGAAGGTCGTTGGCGGGGGCGGCGTGCAAGAAATCCGTCTACGCCGGTCCGCTGCCGGCGTTGTCCTCAAGGTGGATGAGCTGACCTCGAGATGGAGACGATCGATGATTGACCTGGTCTAGGACGGGCATGGTAGCGAGTGCAAACGTTCGGCCGAATGTAAACATTGGTGCGCCACTAGTCGCAGCTGTTTATACTCTTGCGCATGCTTGCATCTATTTCAGTTGATATTTCCGTAAAATGGCTCCTGTCCTGTTAGCACAGTTCCTGTCCGGCGTGTTCGCATCTTCAACGCTCAATACCAGGTAGCTCTGTCCCGGAGGCGGCCGAGTCCTCTCTTGATTGCTTTCCATGCATTGTCGCTGTGCAGCAAGCGGGGAAGACGACGCCCAATAAGGCGCGCGAAGCGGCATAACCGGCATGTCAGGGCGTGCCGAACGCCTTGCCGGACGAGAGGGTCTATCTGTACCGTGATACACTGATGCTCACTTCGCAGGGTTTCTCTCACCTATATATACAGCCGTCGGCCGACCCCCCAGCCATGTTTTCCGGGAACATTTGTCAAGCGGGTGCCCGGGCACGATAAGTGCCCCGCTGCGAACGCTCGAACACTGAACCCCACGGCCTCGTCCCCTGGCTCCCAGGCTCTCAGGACCTCCAAACCCTTGCAGTTCGCCGCTGTCTGAAATTCTGATGGCTACGTCGGTGCCGATGTCGCAGACGACGACGCTGCACGCGACTGACGAAGAAGCTCCGCATTTCCACGTTGGATGCGTCTCCGTACCTTTCGGATCGACCATGCATAAGGAGGCTGGTGGTGAAAGCCCGAGCGTTAGCCAGCCTTGGCAGAAGTACCCGGGCAGGGGGACCCACAAGGACCCATATGTCGTCGACTGGGACATTGGCGACGCGGAAAATCCATACAACTGGTCGAGGACGCGAAAATGGGCCATCACTGCTCAGGTGGGTTGTCCGGACTGCGACGTGTGGTTGAATGTTCGCTGACTTTCAACTTATCCCTTTGACGTTGTGTGTCTAGTTGGCAACGTCCACGTTCACGGTGTCCTTCTGCAGTAGCTGTTATTCTGGTGGACTTACAAGTATGAGCAAGGAGCTGCACATGTCCCAGGTACTCGCTATCCTCGGCGTTTCTCTATACGTCCTTGGATTCGGGCTTGGTCCCCTCTTGTTCGCTCCGCTTGGGGAGCTCTATGGAAGGGCAAGTGTTCCCAAACATCGCCTGGTGCAATGCTTACGAATCTTACAGAGGATAGTATTCGTGATCACAGGCTCCATCTTCACGTTGTTCCATCTAGGTGGTGCCCTCGGTCACAACGCCGCGACCATTCTTGTTACCCGGTTGTTTGCGGGCACGTTCGGTTCAGCACGTAGGTTGAGTTGCCAGATGTCTCATGCCACTGCGCTGATAGTTGATACGTAGCTCTGACAAATGCTGGAGGGGCATTGAGCGACATGTGGATCCCGCGTGAGCGGGGCTTCGCCTCGTCGCTGTACAGCACGGCACCGTGGATGGGCCCTGGTAAGTGCTCATCAACTTCCAGAAGTGCCGCTTCTTTGACGAGAAAAGTCAGTGCTAGGACCGATCGTGGGCGGCTGGGTCTCGGAGACGCGACTCGGATGGCGGTTCTCCTTCTGGATCATGTTCATTGTGTCAGCGCTGAACGCACTCGCCTGTATATTCATCACTCCCGAGACTGTAAGCAAACTTGCTCTGCATCATAGATATCAGCAAGGCTGTTGTTTGCTCAACGGTCGCGCTTGCTGGTAGTTTGGACCCGTACTGCTGCGACGGCGAGCACGGAAGCTGACGAAGGCCAGCGGCGGGGACGTGGTCTACACCTCAAGACACGACTTGAACCGCTCACAAACCCTGGCGAGTATTCTCAAACGGGACATGGGACGTCCGTTCTGTGCGTTCTTCTACCCTATCCCTAAACCGCGTAATGACTGATAAGATCCCGTAGACTTCCTCGTCACCGAGCCTATCGTTCTGCTCTTGTCCATCTACATCGCCATAGCATACGCGACGTTGTACGCTTTCTTCGCGGCATTTCCTATCGTGTTTCAGGAACATAGAGGGTTCTCAGCGGGCCAGGGGGGCCTTGCGTTCCTCGGCATCGGCGTCGGTAACTTGTTCGGTCTATCTCTGGCTCCCATCGCGACGAGGTGGTACTGGCGCGCCATGGACCGCAACAACGGACAGACAATACCGGAGGCGTACGTGGCGATGTCTCCACTGCATGTCTACCGAGCTCATTTGTATGCCACAGGCGGCTGTATCTGCCGATGATTGGGGGAATAACCCTCCCCATCAGCCTGTTCTGGTTTGCTTGGTGCGTCATGGAGACCCCTTCAAGGGCGTGCAGAGACTCACTGGTTCGCCTAGGACGAGTGACCCGCCGATCCCCTGGATAGTTCCCGTCCTTGCGGGCATCCCGTTCGGGTTCGCCTGTGCCATTATTATGCAGGGCCTGACGCAATACCTCATGGACGCGTACGGGATCTACTGCGCGAGTGCCATCGCCTCCACTGTCGTCACTCGGTCCGTTGTGGCAGCGGTGTTTCCAGTCATCAGCTCGCCGATGTATGCCAGACTGGGCGACGCTTGGGCGTGCAGCATCTTCGCTTTCCTGGCGGCAGCGTGCATGCCGGTGCCATACGTCTTCTATGTACGTCAATCCCCGCCTCTAGCCGACGCTCGCGCTAACCACTCGATTAGAAATATGGGCCGTGGGTGCGCGGCAAGTCCACGTTTGCATTGCACGACGACGCGCTCCCCCAAGCTCGGACAGAGCCACCTTCGCGTGGGGAGGTGGACAAGAAGGACGATTCTGCGACGACCGAAAAACCTGTCAGGCAGGACCAGGTGTAGCCTAGTTACGACGATTACGTATCTTACGAGTGTACTATAGAGAGTGCGATGCCTTTCTCATCCTGTTCCCTGCATCCTCGACGTCCTGGAAGACCGTAGTTGCCTGTTTGGGTGCTGACTCAGCAACAAGACTGGATGACGGCTGACCGCGTCGACGCGCCGACGCGTCCGAGTTCGAACCGTGCGCCTGTGCTGAGCTCCCAGCTATCCCCGACTGCATACTTACCAGCGGCGCACTTACATTCCTTTGCACGACCGCCCTCCATGGCACCCACACTCGCTTTCCGATCCCCAGGCCTCAGCCATCTCGTCCCGCCCCCGTCCCAGGACTTCGCCATGCAGCGGATGCCAAACGTCTTTGTCATTCCGCCCGAGGAGGAGCAGGGCTACAACCCCCCGTTCATGTACTTCGATGCATCGCAGGCAGCATCGAGCAGCCTCTGCATCAGTCCGGACTTGGACGCACTCGATGTCGCCCTCGGCCTGTGCCAACAGACAGACAACCGTGCGCCAACCTTCCACCGCTCCTTCACGAACGAGTCCCAGGACACAATCGTCATGCCCCGGCGGGCAAGTCTCATGAAGCTTACGAATATGGACGTCGACCTGGATACGGAGAACGGGCAGACAGACATCCGGAGCCGTGGAGGCGTCCGGAAGTACGACGAGGAAATCGTCGAGGTCGTCAAGGTGCGCCGCAACGAAGGCATCGCTGACGTCGGAGAGGGGCGCAAGATGAAGAAGTCCAACACCTTCCGTGCGCGCGCCTCTCAGGCGCTCCGCTCAATCAAGCTGAACGTCGGGAAGAGCAGCCAGCGGAGAGCATCCGTGAGCGTGCCTCGCGAACGGGAGCGGGAGCTGGAGCTGGAACGGGAGCAGAGTGAGCTGCAGGCTGCCGCGACTCTCCCAAGCCGGCATCCATATCAGGAGGAATTCCAGCCCTCCCTGAAGCCGAAGTCGCCTTCCATGTCTAGGCGGAGGTCCGTCACAATAGGTGCACTGTTTACGACGTTTAGTAATCGCGACAAGCCGTCGAGTCGGCCAGCATCACCTTCGGAAGAGCTCATGTCTCCATCATCGCCTACTCTCGTCTCCTCCGGATCACCCTCAATACCACCATCCCGTCCTATGTCGCCCACCGACTCCATAGCATCGTCCCATACTCATCGCCTTCAACCCGCACCATCCATTGACGACTTCAGTGCAACACCAACCAAGTCGCCTACATTGGCTCCGGAGCCTTTGAACGTTGCTCAGCCTGCGCTCTCGAAACGGAAGTCCTTCCGACGGCGTCTCTCTATCCTCGAGCTGCAGAATCTCTTCAAAATTGGCGGCTCAAATGCTTCACCAACAGAACCCGTATGTGCCACATGCTCGCTCCGCCTTCGTAGCGGACGTCACTCACATTTGCCTCCAGGTAACCCCCGCAGACCAGGCTGAAGACCTCTTCTCTCCTTCCCGTTCTCGTCCAAAATCCATGGATACCGCTGGGATCCTGTCCGCGTCCTCCTCTCGCTCCTCGAATGCTACTTTTTCCTCATCCTTCACCGATCTCACAGCCAGACGGTCGGCAAGCACGGCTGACTTGAGCCTCGTCAACGAGGATGCCGAACTAGAAATGCGATTAGACTCCCTACACTTTGACTCCCTACATATCGACCCGGATGACATACTGAGCGGACTAGACCTCGCGGACTGAGCGTATACCATGTGATCTTAGACGGAACCACCACCTTCCTTGGGGTACCTGGATGGTACCTGCCACCGATTGCTATTGACGTCTGACGTTCGCCGTTCCGTTAGCCCATACCACCACGTCGCTTAGCTGCACTTACCGACATTGCATCCCGCCATTTGCATTGACATCACCCGTCCCACTCCTGCATCTCACTCATGAGCATATACACAAAGACAACAACATATATATATGACCGCCGGACTCTTCTACTCTCTAGGTCCACCCCACGCCCCGAGTCTGCATACTTCATTCCTACTGTTCTCGCTGCACGACCGTCATGTCCATGCTTCCCTGATTCGTTGCTCACGCCGTTCATAGTCTCGGTGCTCCGTTTCCTCCCGTCAGGATCCGTCACGACACTCCATCTGATTGACTCTCTCGGACCTCTCTGTACCTCCTGGCCTTCGGCTGAGCCGTTCGCCCTCATTCACCATGCCTACGCAAGGATACGGGTTACGTTTCTCGCGTTACGGCTCTCTTTCCTCATCTGTATACCACCCAGCTCTCTCATGCCTCGCATACGGAGCATACACTTGTATATATGCATGCATTCCATCCCCCTCGAAGCGGCAGAAGATAAGTTAGCAGGAGATGAAGACCGTCCGTCCGATTTTGTCGAACACAGCACATCAGCGTCCATACGGGATGCCTCGCCTTCCTCCCCCTCTCGGTCAAGGGCACGCTCTCAGTCGTACTTCTCCGAGATGACTGGCGCAGACGAACGTCAGCAAACGGGGCCCCGAGGAGAGTGGCGAGGGCGACTCACTGAGCGTGACGAGCGACGTCCATCCGGTGAACGGATGACTGAGCAAACGCGCATATGGAGCCAGGTTCGATGGTCAGCGCGATTGTAAGCTGGAACACGATAGAGACGCACCTCCGCCTGCCCGCACCAGTGAGAGGGTCGTACTGCTCCCATACGTATCCCGTCCTGACGTATTCCTGCGAATACGCGGTCAACCTCTCGGTCGATCTTGTAGGGGAGACAAGACAGACACACCTTGTGTACGTTCTCGATAACGTTCCGCCGGAGCTCAGCGTAGATTTCCTGCGCGCGCTGCTGGTACGGGCCCTCTTGTGCTCCATACGTCTATCGCCAGCACAGTCAGCATCGTCCCGAAGCGAGACAGAGGAAGTGAAGTGTACCTTGTAGAGCGCAGAGAGCGCGAGGTAGTTCATCTGGATCCAGATCGGGCCCTTCCAGTAGTTCTCGCCCTGGCCGAAGTCGGGATGCGACGCGGACAGACTGCGGAGGCCGTAGGGCGACCAGAGGTGCTCGGGGTCGCGCAGGAGGTCGAGAATGGCGCCGAGGTGGGGCGAGTCGGGCGGGAGGAGCTGTAGGAGGAAGGGGAAGAGGGAGAGGTAGCCCTTGTGGCATACGTGATACGAGTCGTCTGCAAACGAGCCGCCCTGTCAGTAAGGACCGAGGCGAAGTTCATAGGGACGAACCATCGTCGTTCACACCGACATCGCAATACATCTGGTTCTCCTCACTCCAGTGCAAGTCTATGCAAGCGGTCAGAGGGGCATGTCAGATGGAGGCCCTCCGATGAATGCTTACCGTCGATGTTGCCGATGGTTGCCTTCGCGATCTCCTCAAACGCGATCGCGTCGTCGGTCTCACCGATGAACTCCGCAATATCCCGCATCGTCTGCGAGAAGAACGCCATCCACGAGATGAGATCCAGATGCAGCTCCCCGGCATGCGGGGGGCCCCGCGGATAGTCGTCCATGCCGCTCGTCAGCACATGCTGCTCCGAGCGGCCTCGCCAGCGGTACGCCTCCGTCCGCGACCGTGCCTTGCGTCCGTACTGCTTGATCTGTCCACGCTGGGTACGGCGGAACCACTCGTAGTGGCGCTTCAGCGGCTTGTAGATAGAACGCAGGTACTCGAGCGCGAGCTCGGGCTCGTCGAGGAGCCGACGCCCTGGCTGCGACACGTTTGGGGTAAGCGGAACTTGCGCGCCCATACCGTAGTCCAAACCGAGATCTTGTTCGGACAGGCCCTTCTGTTCGCGCAGACGGTTGATGAACGCGGTGACGGCCATGGTCAAGGTTGGCGGATTGGCGTTGGTCGGCACTTGCGTCTGGAACTCCGCAGGTACCCTGCTGCGGGCTTCCTCACCAAGAATCTGCTCACGTGCTACCCAGCCGTCGTCGTCAATCAAGTCGATCCAGTCCTTGAGGATCTCGAGACTGTACAGACAGGGACGTCAAGGGTGCGACGGGTAGGTGCGTGGTAAGCTTCACCAACCTGAGGTCATTGTCGTATTGGCCGATATGCAGCAAGTGGAACCCTTCATCCCTGTGAATGCGAGTGAACACGAGTCGCCGAAAGGGTGACTGGAACCCACCAGTAGAAGCCGCGAGGGAAGAAACTTCTGCTGGGTGTTGCTGTGAGCAGGGCTTTAGGTTCGACCAAGGTGGGGCCCTTCTTCTCTCCGGATAGATCCTCGGAGCCACCGTCGTCCTCCTGATCCCATTCATATGCGAAGCCTCGGTCTATGATGGAGGTGCCGTAGAAGTAGCCAATGCCGCCGATCAGGTTCGATGTGATAGCCTTAGAGAACGACCGCAGCGACTCGAGGTCAGATGTCTCGTAGTTCGAGGGAATGGGGAAGACAGAATCGAAGCGCTGGTTGTAGACGGCAGACAAAGTCGGCATACCGTTGTCCAGCACAGCAGCTGCGGACCGTCACTAAGTTGTTCAGCACACAGTGATGATGCGCCTTACAGTCCAGCTTCTGTTTGCCACTCTCGAAGAATATGTCGAACTCAAATGGCCCGTTGTAGTGCTTCTGGATGGCGAAGAGGTTGCTATTGTAGTCGAACTCGTCCGGGAGCTGAAACACGAAGGCCGGGTCGGGGAAATTCCTGGCAGGATCCGATGCGTATGCGCCGATACTGTCCTGTGCATACTTGATGAGCGGTTTCTGTATGAAATCTGAATGCGAATTTGAATAGGATGTCGTTGGTATGAGAGGAACACGCGCACCTTTGGCTTGCCAGACTTGCCCCGGCGGGACGCGCAGACCCAACAGATGAGTCTTACCGGTGCGGTGACGGAACGCATCGGCATGTGGACCCTCGGTGATAAGCGTATTGCTAGGACCTGCGGCGTCGAGTTCTTCAATGAGAGAGAACATCAAGCCTCGCTGGGGATACTCACCTTCCACAACCCGGATAGTGAAGTCATCGAGGTCTGGCGTGGTCCCGGTGAAGACGACTGGGCCCTTGATGCCCTGGAATGTTTGTGAGCTAGAGTTTACTTGTACCAGTTACTGCCACTGACGTTCTCCTGCTCCTCCGTTTCCATCTCTACGCCACCAAGGCCCTCCAGTCCGAAGTAGAATATAGGCGAGATGCGCGAAGGTCGAGCTTGTGTTCGGCAGAGTAAGTTCATGAACATGTATGACATGTCACGGACACGTACCAGGAGTCAATGGTTCACCCTTCACTCTAGCAGCCCAACTGCCTCCGTACTCTCCGCCTGGAACCTTGAGGAACTGAGTCGTAATCTTGACATTGTTTGGTGCATCATTTATGACTTGCACGCCACCTTCGCGTGGATCATACTCAGTCCAAGTGTATCCCTCCAGGCCGTCGCCCTGGTCGCAAGCGTGACGCGTGCCTATATGAGCCACAGACGCGTCAATGCCCGAGCTGGTAATGACATGGCGAATCTCTGCGCACGTGTTATAGACTGGTAGTCTTGCGTCCCAAACCACATCAGACCAGTCATCAGAGATTGGGGCACCTTCGGTCGTAAGCCAAAGTAAAGGTTCGGCCGGTACGTTCCCCAAAACAAGGGGTCCGAGTTGTTGCCCGCAAAGGCGGAGGGTATAAGCGGCAGCAGCAGCCATAGAAGCCGCATCTTGAGAGGCTTCCCGCTGTACAGTCGATCCTTTGTAGCCAAGGACGTGGAAGACGGAGCGTGAAGGGGCGGAATGAGCGTCGCGATGAGGCTCTAAGTCCTGGGTGTACAGTTACAGGTGATCGAACGTGGCACGTCTATGCCATCTAATCTTATCTAGCCTTCACTCTCAACCCAATCAGTCTGAGATATGAGTACTGCCGCAGTCCCCCGTCAACGGTCAATCAACTCCTTGATGTCCTCGAGCTTTTCGTCCAGCATGTCTGCACGCTCCCCGTCGGCTCTACGTGGACCTGAATGAACAATGTAGTAATCGCACAAGGGTCCAGACGACAGTCACTGGTCCTGAGAAACACCAGTAGCGCTGTCAGAACATGCGCACTGCCAGTGCCCATGCGACAGACATGCAGTACAGGCACAGTGGCCCCCTCATTCGAGCTTGCCCCCTACACCCACCTCTCCTAGTGGAAACTAGACGTGGATTATTGGGCCGCTATGCAGGATTTATTTGACGATGTTGCCATCTTCTGGGACTACGGTGCGTGCATGTCAACTGATTTTGACATAAGTAGACCATTTGAACGAGGGTTCGTATAGAGAATTGTACTCCACCATGCAATCTTCCTGGTTACGACGTCGTCAACAACATACGTGAAGTCGCGCACGCCTTCGGCAGCGTGAAGCTATTCAAAGCCTACCTTGAACTTTCAGAGCAATCGTCGTCCAAATCTATAGGACTTCGCTCGGAGCTACAGTCGTGCGGTGTCTCGCTGACCGACTGCCCGCATAACGGGCGGAAGGATGTCGCAGACAAGATGATGATAGGTGTGTCATTTTCACATCACAGGCAGATCCTGTCGGGTGTTTATATTCTATCACCATCCACCAGTGGATATGCTAACCTACGCGATCGACAACCCTGCCCCCGCTACCATCGTCCTCATTTCGGGCGACCGTGACTTCGTGTATGCCGTATCTGTGCTACGGTTGCGCAAGTATCGCGTCGTCCTGGTCGCCCCCAACACTGCGCACGCGAGCCTCAAGTCTCAGGCTTCGAACGTACTGGACTGGGAGACCGACATCATGCGCAGGACGACTGTGCGCCCGCAGACGCTCGAGGCGTCCCATGCCGCGTCGGTCGAGACCCTGCAGCAGCGCTCTCCCAGACGACCGACGCTGTCGTTCGGGGGGCCGCTGCAACAGCCCGTTCCCAGGTCTGCCCGTCGGGCATCTTTCAAGGCCAATGCCCCCTTGACACCGGTTACCCCCTTGGACGTGAGCAACAGGTCTGGCGCCGGTTCTCTCTTCCAAGGGCGTCATCTGAGGAATCCATCCATCGTGGCTACCGATGACTCGCTGCCGCCGAGCACGGCGTGTCGCTGTGGAGCCGGTCATGAGATGATGGATGGCCTCCCCCTCATGGGAGACGCAGACATGGCTGTAGACCGTACCCCTATACAGGATATTGTCGAAGTCATGCGGAACTTCAAGGAAAGCGAAGGCACGCAGTCGCGAATCAGCCAGGTACGTGATAAGGGATATCATGGTCCTGTCAGAGTCTAATCTCCACCACATCGACACGAACGCGCAATCGAACGTTCGAACCCTTTCAGCCTTCCTCAGAGATGTCTAGTACTCAAAGTCCATCGCCATCTGCTATATCAATGTCAAGTGTCGAGTCTTCTGTCCCAGATTCCGTAAGTCGTGCTATGAGAGGATATATCACTGTGTGAGCTGATCCGTCCCAATGCCATTTGTCGGGACAAACAGTCGCAAACGCCAGCAGCAATAGCTCCCACCGACCCATTCAAAGGCGAAGTCATTGGAATCGGTCATGAAGAGATCGTGCATGCGGTCACGCCACCATACCAGGACCTCGAGCTGACGACTGCGGAAGCAATCACATTTTCTACCACTGGGTTCGAGCCTGTACCCCGCCAAGCGACTGTGGGGCCGCTGTCCAAACTTCTCCACTACTTCTCAGTCCCTTCTTCGCGTGCCGTACCGTCTCAGGAGACAACTCACTCTGAAGGACCTCGGTCGACGTCCGGGAGCACCATCCAGCCTCCGCCTCTGGATAAGGTGAGGCCAGCCTCTCCAACCCCTTCGTCTAGTGTCGATGGGTCGCCTCCCGCCGCATATACTTTTGTGTCAGCGGACGTCTCGGCGACTGACCAAGCTCCCGGTGACCTCTTCCCTGAGCCAACGGACCAATCGGACCATGCTGTAACCGCCTCCCCTCCCACGGAGAAAGTGCTCTCATGGGTACCAGCCCATTTCCATCCACTTATGCGGGTCCTGGAGGAGATGCGCATGGCCGGGTCCGAACAACCACTGCGGACGACGGTCGCGGTGCGGCTGTTGCAGGTCGCCAAGGACATTTACAGAGAGTCGGGCAACGGCACGTTCAAAGCATATTCGGCCGCAGCTGCTGAAGCGGGCGTTGTTGTCCTCGGCGGTACGCTTGGGTACACTTGGATATCCCTGAGCCCCGAGTGGCATGGCAGAGTCCCCGTTACGACGCTCAGTATCTGAGATGTGACATGGGACATGGCGGCGTGGGATCGACCGCAGCGGGCTGCGGACGGAGCTTCGTCGTCTTCAGGACGGTGTATGATGTGCTTGCGGTCCAGGGTGCTCTTCGTGGTAAATCTTGTTGTATCTTATGTATGCCCATTGATGCAGTTATTCCGATATCCTCGACGTCAGCGCCCTGTGGTGCGTCCGTCCTTTCCGGCGAAACGTCAAAGTATGTCGCCCGAGTCGATGGAACAGGTGTCAAGAAGACATCCCGACAGATACATGAGGTGAGTAAGCCTCCGATGCGCAACCCGTGGTGTACATATTTGACCGACTCCATTGGCTGTCGGTGCCGTCCTGGCGCAAGAAAAGCCCCGCCTCTCGGGATAAGCAACTGTCGCTGCTTCGGGCAGACAACGATACCGTAGAGGACATGGACACGTCACACGCGTGCCACTCGGAGCAGGACAAGCACAAGAAGCTCGCAATTATGAAGAAGGTGCCTGACAGATGCGACACGCCAGACATACGTACGTGGAACAGGTTGTGGGGATCCCCTTGTCAAGGGGCGTCTGGGTGCTCCAGACCCGATACTTACGAGCACGGAGCGGTGAGACTTGTGTGCAGTTGGCACATTGCTCACTGGTGGTCTTCCGGTGGGCGTCTTACCTTGGTGGCACTGTTCAGAACCAACAGCGCTTACCTTATATGGGTTCCGAGAGCAATGGATGGCTAGCCATTCGCTGGTTCTCCTACGTACGGTCTTGGCTGGGCCATCAGTGACAATCGGGCATTCGAGGTGCGTAACAGAGGCTATGAGTCTCGTTTGTCAAACGTCCGACTATCTCAGGTCTTTTCTCACACCCCCGTACAGGGTAGTCCATTTGGCGCAATCTCACTCGTTTCCAACCAGCCGATGACCATGCTGCCCTGCCCCGCTTCTCCCCATATTGTCGCACCGTATGAAATGCGCAGATGTACTCCGACACATGAGCGCATTGCGCGGATCTGGACTCCTCTCGTAATCCATACATTACGCAGATCCTTCATCTCCCGCGAGATAAAAGGACCCCCCGCTTGGTGGCTGCGAAGCTGATATCCACTGCCCCCCTCCTCAGCGCAGCCATGTTCACAGCAGTCAAGAGGACCTGCAAGCGCATAGTAGGAGCGTCTGACGAGGACATGACTGTCGTCACCCCTCGGGATTGGGCTGAGGGAATCACACATGACCCTGTGCAGCGAGTACGTCCCTGTCTTCGCCGTCGTTCAGTTAACTGGTTCTTGCTGACTGTTTCCGCCGGAAATAGACCATCAACTATGTGACTAGCCTGTTTCCCATACTTGGCTGGATATCTCGCTACAGTGCGTGACCCATCACTGTCATTGTGGGCTTTTGTTGACCGCCTTCATAGACCTCGGTTGGGCGAGCGGGGACCTTATCGCGGGGTTGACCGTTGGCATTGTGCTCGTCCCACAGAGCATGTCGTACGCAATGGTATGGAATTTGTCCGCTATCGGCGCCCGATTCACGACTGACAGATAGTTAGATTGCTACCCTACCGCCTGAGTACGGTCTGTATTCATCATTCGTCGGCGTCTTGGTCTACTGCGTGCGTAACGTCACCTTCCGCACAAATCGCTCGCCTTCTCTTCTCTTCTGTTACTGACGCTTACTGTCCGGATCTGCCAGTTCTTCGCGACATCCAAGGATGTGTCCATCGGTCCCGTCGCAGTCATGTCTCTCACGGTTGCCCAAATCATCAAACATGTCAACGAAGCACACCCCGATACGTGGGCCGGTCCGCAGATTGCCACCACAGTTGCGTTTCTATGCGGCTTCATCGTTTTGGGCATTGGGTTGCTGCATCTCGGTTGGCTCGTCGAATTCATCCCTGCGCCGGCTGTCAGCGGCTTCATGACGGGTTCCGCGCTCAACATCGCCTCGGGACAGCTCCCTGGCCTCCTGGGTATCAGCGGCTTTGAGTAAGTTGCCGTCTATGTTCCGCGTCTCGCATGAGCCCTAATTGCTGCTACCTAAAGCACCCGGGCAGCGACTTACAAGGTCTTCATCAACACGCTGAAGGGCCTTCCGCGGACAAAACTCGATGCTGCATTCGGCATTACGGGACTGGTATCGCTTTACGCTATCCGCTGGATATGCGACCGCCTGACCAAGCGCTATCCTTCGCGAGGTTTGTCTTTGAGCTACGCACCTGGAGGACCGCCCAGCTTACAACGCTTCACACTAGCACGGTGGTTCTTCTTCATGTCGGTCTTCAGGAACGCCTTTGTCATCGTCGTGCTTACCATCGCGTCCTGGCTATATTGTCGGGATCGAGGACACAACGGGAAATACCCCATCAAGATCTTGCAGGACGTGCCCAGGGGCTTCAAGCACCTCGGTCAGCCCACAATCGATCCGGAGCTAGTCAAGGCGCTCGCCTCGGAGCTCCCTGTGGCAACTATCATCCTGTTCCTTGAGCACATCGCCATCTCAAAGTGTGAGCACCGTTGATGGACATCTTGCTGTGTTACCGTGCTCATAGATGCGTTCCACGTCAGCCTTCGGAAGGGTCAATGGATACAAGATCGATCCGAACCAAGAGCTCATCGCTATTGGCGTCACGAACACTATAGGAACACTCTTTGGTGCATACCCCGCCACGGGGTCCTTCTCGCGCTCCGCGCTGCAATCGAAGTCTGGCGTGCGATCTCCGGCATCAGGGTTGTTCAGCGCAGTGGTGGTTATCGTTGCGCTCTACGGCCTCACACCTGCATTCTTCTGGATCCCCAGCGCCGGCCTGTCAGCAGTAATTATCCACGCAGTCGCCGATCTGGTGGCGTCGCCCCGTCAGGTGTACTCGTTCTGGCGCGTCTCACCCGTTGAGTTCATCATCTGGTTCGCGTCCGTCCTAGTCACCGTCTTCGCGACGATCGAGGATGGGATCTACACCTCCGTGGCAGCATCACTCGCGTTGCTCCTCGTTCGTATGGCTCGTCCTCGCGGCCATTTCCTCGGTCGGGTGACTCTGCACAATACGATGGAGTCGAGCTCTCGGGATGTCTACATCCCCATCAAGCCTGACAAGTTCCTGATGAACCCACACGTGAAGGTCTATCCCCCGTCCCCAGGCATCATCGTGTACCGCTTCGAGGAGAGCTTCTTGTACCCGAACTCTTCTCTCGTCAACGACGCGATCGTCGACTATGTCAAGGACTACACGAAGCGCGGCACAGATATGACCGGGGTCAAGGCGGGCGATCGGCCGTGGAACGATCCAGGCAAAAACTCGGAGGTCGAAGACAACACGGCCAAACCACACCTGCATGCCGTAGTGCTCGACTTCTCCGCAGTGTAAGAAGATGTCATATTTCGCCTATCGCCACCATCCTGCTGACAGAAGCTTGCAGATCACACATAGACACCACTGGCGTCCAGGCGCTGATCGACACGCGTACCGAAGTCGAAAGGTGGGCGGACCGCCCTATAGAAGTACGTCGTCCTTCCCCGCGCAGCGACGCTTCGCGAACTGATCAACTTCTTGCTTTGTGTCAGTTCCACTTCGCGACGATATTGTCCCCCTGGATCCGCCGCGCACTCATCGCTGGTGGGTTCGGCACGGGCAAGGCGACTACCCATGTGCATGAGGAGATCGCACCCGTGACCAGGTATCATGACCAATACATCGCGGACCCACAGCACTGCGAGCATGAGGAGGCCCTTGGTATGGAGGACGACACTGAGGCCGCTATGGGTCCAGCGCATGTGCAGGCTATCAGTGTACGATCTTCAACGGAGGTCACTGTCCAGTCGCAGACGAGCGAGCTGTCGGCACTCATGGTGTTGCCTGAGACACCATTCTTCCACCTGGACCTCACCAGCGCGGTACGGGCAGCGGAGAGAGGACTCTCCCGAGTAGGACGTAGTAAATTTGTCATGAAATCTGCGCAGCCCTTGGACAGCTGACTGGTAGCTATAGGTATATCTAGCTCCGACAAGGACAAACCTATGATGGGATAATGCGGATACATTTACTAATTAAACGTCGAGTTTGGGTTCGTCCGCCGAGGAAAAGCTATGATTTGCGTGCTTTCCCGTCAACATTGAAATTCCAAGGCCAACCTGTCCCGTTTCACTTGCTCCTCTGAGACAACGCGATATAGCGAAGGAGACAAGCCTTCGCACCAGACATCGTAGCTAGTCAACACCGACAGCGGCACCGCGAGCTGAGCTTGGCTATGCGGCCATGCGACAGTCGGTATGTGACCCTCTGGCGGTAGGCGAATTATATGGTATCCTGGGCCGGAACGGGACTGTGGGTTGAAGGACAATAGGACTCGTATGACGAAGTCGGCATGATAGGGGTGCCCGACTTCAAGTCCCCGGAGTCGTGATCAGGTGTCTGGGACGTCGATGTCGTTGGCGGTCCTCGCGATATCCTGCTTGAGGATTGAAGTCCGCCGTCGGTATGGGGTGCTTGGTAGGAACTAATGCTGTGTTGTGTACTGGCGGACGTGGTTCCTACCCTTTCCTACCACCGGTAAGTGCCATACATATATATGTACAAGCTTCCGTTACCCACGTACTGACTCAGGACGCGGTGATACGCGCACCGGACCCTTGGCTCGAGTTGTAGTCACTAGTACTGTCAGCACACGGTCCAAGAAGATACTACAGTATCACGAGTGTACACCGCGAACACGATGATATCCCGGTGTACGTGAGACGCGGTTGAGGCCGCCGAGGATTCCTCCAGGTGCAGGCTGTGTATCAGTGTACGGCATTCAGCGGCAGCTTCCTACGCTTTCGCAGTGCAGTTCGTCCCGCCCGTGGAATGGGTCTCGGCTTCCGTCCAGTGGTGCAACTGGAATGAAGATAGTGGTGATTCGGACTCCAGGGCCATTTTGTTCGACTATCATATAGATGAAGTGTAGCAGTAAGAGCAGTCTGTACCTTCTAGTCGAGCTTAGAGCATCGAAACAAGAAGACTTAGACGTCAGCGGTGGTCCACACCTTGAGGGTGTCGTCGGCGTCCTCTATGGCTTCCACGAGCTTGCCAAGATTCTCTCCCGTCTCGTCATCCAGGTCTTCTACAGGCTCAGTAGGAGCATATACGAGTTGACTCTCAAGGAGCTCGCCGCATACTCCTGGGCCGCTCAACGCTGAGGTGAGCTTGTGCAAGGATGCCTGTGGGCACTTGAACTGCTGCGGCGTCAGAAGAGCTCGTCTCATTAAGAATCCCATAACCAACCTCGACGGTGCGTCTACCATCCTCTATGTCTTCCGTCTCGAAGTCTTCTGCGTCAGCGTCCAACGCAACTTCGACTAACTTTTCCAAGCGAGCGTCGATGTCGTCTCCAGCATCGAGAGCGACCTTGACGCGTCCTTCCCGCTTGAAGAGGAACTTGACGTCGGCCATGCGACCACTGTTCACACCATCAGAAGTAGTATGTCAGAAGATCAAAGTAACATACCCGTTGTCCTTGAGAATTGTGCTCAAGAACTTCACAGTGCGGTTCGGGTTGTCAGACAAGCATTCTCTTCAAGGCTTCAGGAACCATGCATCTCGTATCTGATGGAGGAGCCACTCACACAATCATGCCGACAGACCCGGGACCCATCACTTCAAACACCAGATGCGCGTCGCCCTTGTCCTTCCCGCCGGCAGCCTGAAGGGGACGCGTTCGCAGCAGAACTTGTTGAGCCGGACCATGTACTGTCACGTACCTTCTTCAGGGCATTCTCAATATTGTCCTTAGGCACTCCGGAGTCCTTAGCGCGTCTGAGCGCGGCCGCAAGAGCATTGTTTTGCTCAGGATCGGGGCTTCCACCATCTGCACGGTGAGATGGGTCAAGGTACAGCTCATTGACGACCTCGGTACGCACTGCGAACAGCAAGTACAATTTCCTATGAACACCGGTCAAATTTACCACCAGCAGCCATGATAAGGAATGCGCGCACCCTGTATGCCCTACTGTACAGCGCACCCTTCTGAATATCGTTGACGCCCTTCTTCTGCTTGATTTTTGACCACTAGAATATGCCCAGTCAGTCTTCGTGACGCAAAGTAGTCCGAATTTCTGACTTTGTTGTGACCAGCTAGCTGTCTCGATGTATGATGGAAGCTGCGAGCTTGCAGGGTGAAAGGACGGTATAGCTGCCGCAGAAGTGATGTCATGAAGTTTGAAGCAGAGTAAGTCTTCGAGTACTTACAGTACTTCACGACACAACGGCTCAGCGCTTGCATCCAACCCTAACCACGGGGATGATGCTCAAGCGCTCAAGGCCAATGCTGGCAATTCATGTAAGTATCTTCTCGCAGGCACTCATTGCAACCGAACACAGAGAGTAATACCTATCTAGCTAAGTCACAGCAAGGATACCGCTGCCAAGCAAACCTTGGGCGTAATCCATAGCCGTCCAATCTGGATAGTTCTGGTCTACCCGCTGTTCAAGTTGTCGATCGGTGCGTCGAGGAAGCGTGCTTGGGCATGGGGCGTGGTCCGTACCCCCGCTGATTGAGTAAGTGATTGATTGCCGGAGGCCGCAAGGGTACGCAGGGGAGACTGTACAACAATAGCGGCCCGCTCGATGAATGCCGCATCACGTTCGCGTGCAGCAGCAGCAATTGCAGCTGCAACAAACTCTTGCATGCTCACGGAAAGAGGTGCCACTTCTGAGAGCATTGAAGCAGATGAGGTGAATGTCCATGCCGACCTCTCTGACTTCGCACGAACGCTGTATCAGACTCTTGACGAGCCGTCACCGCCGCATTCTGGGCTTGTACAGATGGGTCCCGGGGCTCAGGTGGACTCGGAGAGGACGAGGCATCTGTCTGCTGGAAGAACGCTCGAAACCGCTGCGCTTCGTCGCTAAGATCACACCGTAAGTCACTTGTTTGGCATATATTGAAGTTAACCACTCACGAGTCTCGAATCACAGCCTTCTCGACATCGTCGTTCTTGGCCTTCCAGCGGTGCTCTCGTTCCGTACGTGCAGCCTTTTCAATAAGCGTCCCCCTCAGCTCCTTCTCGCCTTGAATCCATGTCTCCTTGCTTTTCGCCCTCATCAGCTCGCAGTAAAAGGACTCGGAAGCCTGTTTCAACCTCGTCATGAGCTCTGCGCCCTCCATTCCCTGGACAGTCTCGGCTCCTGAAGAGTTCGGCTCCTCTGCACCCTCCTGGCGGTGCTCTGTCTCCGGCATAGCGCCACTACTGAAGCCCTCGACATATGAAGTGAGATACGCATCCTCTGGAACCGTCACCACCGGGTCGGCCGCGAGAGTTTCGAGATCTCTTCGCGATCCGGCATTGCGCGGGGCTTCCGAGATCATGGAATGCTTGGCACGTCGTGCAGCTGCACGGGCTTCGCGAGCTCTAGCAGCAGCAGCAAGGTGGGACGTTCGAGCTTTGCGTCGGGCCATTGTGGGGCGAGTAAGCAGTGGGGGTGTGGTGACGTGTGGAACACTGTAAAACAGAGACGTATTATGTGTCAATTTTGTACGGAACCTGCATGGAACGATCACAAGTTGCGCCCCCCTTGTGCCACTCGTCGTTCAAGCTTGAGCTTGAGCTTGAGCGTCTACATACAGCGCCGTTTCGGCCCAAAACAGGCAGGAGCGCTTGCGTCCCACTACCTGGCCCCGAACCCCGACCAACCCACCCACCGGCCGTGTCTACGTTCTTTGCAGGCTTGGTGGCGCCAGAATGTCTGGCGTAGCTGTTCGTTTCAAGGCGACCTCGGGTCGTGTGAACCTCTTCAATCTTTCGCCAGCTCCTGGCTCGACGTCAACGGTATGACTGGCTTGCACTCATAAGTAATGGGAAGGATCTGAAGCGTCCACTGCAGCAAAAACGCCTCGGTCGCGGTCGAAGCTCAGGTCTTGGAAAGACATCCGGAAGAGGTCACAAGGGTCAGAAGGCTCGCGCGGGCAACGGCAAGCCGAAGGCTGGTTTTGAGGGAGGTCAGACACCAATCGTCAAACTCTTCCCGAAGAGGGGTTTCGTGAACCAGTGCGTCCTACTCGTCTTGTCCAAGTTACCTTTCTCACTTTTATCAGAAACGCGAAGACATATGCACCAGTGAACCTGGACCGCCTCCAACATTGGATTGACCAGGGACGTATCACGTCCTCCCCGGAGAAGCCTATCACCGCGCGGGAGTTGCTTATGAGTGGGTGCATTCACCAAGTGCATGATGGTATTAAGTTGCTTGGCGATGTGAGTCCTCCCTCGTCTCTGTCTTGTGCCGTTCTTGAACCTCCCAATAGGGCGCAGAACATCTGAAGACCGCCATCCACATCACCCCCTCCCGTGCTTCCCAAAGTGCCATCCGCGCCGTTGAGAAGAAGGGTGGTACGGTTTTCTGCAAGTACTATAATGACCTGGCCCTTCGCGATTGCGTGAAAGGGAGGACAGACCGTACAGAAGCCGCGCCCACACGGAAAACGGATATCCGTACGTCTCCCTGCTCATCTGTTCTGTGCATTTGTTCAAGTCTTGTCCAGTCTGGTATACATCTTGGCGGAACCGTGGTTACCTATCGCCCACCGCGTTGTCGAAGATGCCTGTTGTGGAGGAGCGCTGGAAGACGCTTGCGAAGCAACTGCTGTCGTTCAAGACGCAGGAGTACGAGAAGACCAAGTAGTCTGGTCGATGCTTTACACTACCCCACTTATATCATGCCCTTGCTCTGCGCCTTCCCTCGCTGCTAGGGACCCGTTCTGCTCTCCAGTGGACAATTGACGGTGCCCTCAGCACCGCTCGTGGTCTCGGAGGCCTCTTGCCCCAGTGTTAGCCTGAGCGGTGGTAAGTACTTTACGGGTACAGTGATCCGAAATAGCAAAAATGAGCGGTCAATAGCATCGTATGTGCGGAATGATCAGCCCCCGAAAGTTCCAGGTGGTGCCTCCAAATCAACATATGCCTGTCACCGACCACCCTTCGACAGGGTCTTCTTAAGGTGTGCGTTCTCCTTCTCCAAGCTCTCAATCTTCTGCTCCGCAGCACGCATCTTCTTCAGCAAATAATGTTCGCGCATTTCCACGGCGCGCTGCGAGCCCCACCAGCTCGCCGTGCCCGCGTCGACGTCCTTGAGCACGAGCAGCTCGTCCTCACATGCCTTGACCGTCACCTCGGCAGACGCGATAACCTTCTCGTTGAACGCAATGTCCTGCGTCGCCTTGAAGACGGAGTCTGGCAGGAGTTGTCAGCCTGAGCCAGCAACCGGTGGACATAGTGTGGATACTCACCGCCCACGAGTCGCTCAAACACGAACTTGTACACGGGCTTTCCAGGCTTGATGGTCGATGGACGGCCTGTGCTCAAGCTTAGCCAACAACCCACAAATGTACATCTGACAATAGCGTACCATTGTGAGTGTTGATGGTGATCAGCTCAGCATGCTCCATGTGGCGCAACGGAGTCTCATCGCCCTTGAAGGGGAAATCTGCAAGGACCTCGTGGTACGAGATCTGCCATGACAATAACATATGGTCAGCGAACACAGTCAACGCTACCGCAGCTTCACTCTGCAGTCTATATGTGTACGCACCTCCGGTTGCTTCGACAGCTGCTTCATCAGGATCCAGGCCTGCTCCCTCGTCCACGGCAGGCTCTTGGCATCCTCGATGTCGTCCCCGAACGCATTCTTGCGCAGCTCGCTCACGCCGCGTGTGACGATGTCGTCCACAGCCTCCTCCACGGTCATCCCGCTGCGCACCTTGTGGACGAGCTGCAGATACGAAAGTCGAGGTCAGCGATCCACACTTGCCTGGAGAACACAGGCGGTGAGTACGTACACTCTCCAGGTCACTCGCGCGACCGCCGAGCCGGGCAATGTACGAGAGTTGCGCCTGCGAGAACTTGACGTCCATGCCGCTGTCGTGCAGCTTCTGCTCGACAAACGAGAGAGCGCTGGCGTTGTCGGCATCCGACAGCGAGATTTGGTTCAGCGGCTTTGAGGGAAGGGCTGAGGAGCATTTTTGTGTCAGCACCTCGTTTCACCACAACCCTTCAGGAATGAGAACATGTGGCTCACCCTTTGCTAGCCGCTTCACGTTCTCGCGATTGTCACTGACGACAAGAACGTGCGCGATCTATCCAGTCGAATGCCCGTCAAACAACGGCTGGTCCGCGAGATATCGAGCCACTTGCCTGGTTCTCTGCCAAACTCGCCGCCCACTGCGCCAGGACGTCCAGCAGCTCCTCTTTCCTCTGTCCTCCACCTTTGCTCTCGAAGTTCTTGATGACAATGACCGGCATCGCCTCCACGGTCTGCATGTCCTCGGAGTGCTGCTGGTTCTGCTTAGCTTCCTTCGCCTTCCTCCCCTCCTCCGCGATCTTCTCACTCATCCCCTCTTCCGCATCCGGGTTCGCCTGCACCTCGGCATGTGGCAGAACGTCCGCGTCGGCCTCGGTAAAGCGCTCTACGCCCATCCCGAGCTCGCTCATGATACCATTTCCACAAATTGCATCAATGCGGCCGTCGTGCCACAGACCTTTTTCTATCCGCTCACGGAGCGCCTCAGCCTCCTTCTTCTTAATGACCTCCTGCTCTGCCTGCTTCGCTCGTCGTTCCCGAAGCGCCTTCTGCGACGCGTTGCTGCGAGCGAGGCCACGTCCGACGACGTCTAGGATCTGCTTGAGCTGCTCAGGGAGCGACGAGCTCAGCCCGGCTGCACAATGGGGCGCGCGTCAGGAGAATCGTGTCACAGGTGCGGAGTGGACACACCTTTCTGGCCAATGATACCGACGCTGGCGAGGTCGATCATGTTGTTGAGAGAGTTGAGGAAAGAGAAGACGGGCCAGTACCCAGTCTGATTCGCGAGACCAGAGACTAGGGCCATTTCAGACGACGCCTTGGACAGCTCTCCGACATCGATCACCATCGCTTTCCTGGACCATAGGAGCACATCAACATACGGCATATAACATCAGGCCTAGGGCGGACGTACCGTCCGCTCTCCTTGAGCAGAGTAGAAAGCATGCGAGTCTTACCGCTTCCTTGTGGACCATGCACGAAAGCAATGGTACCTGAGTGATATCGGCATCAGACGACCAAGCAGTCTTCGAGCATGATGAGCCTTACTGGGCAGGTCAGCCAAGTACTTTCTCAAGGCTTCTTCCGCCTCCAGCCTCTCCTTCCACACGCCTCCCTTTACTAGAGAGGGCTCGGCGTCCGCAGCATTGAAGGTAAACCTGTCGATGGTATTCGCACGGAGCCACTTGTAGATGGTGAACTCTGCAGGGTAGTTTGTCAGTAAGGTGAAATGGTGTGTGCCCTTCGCGCGACTCACCCTTGTAATCGAACCAGTCGTTCATCTTGCCCTCGACCATGAACACTCGGATTGGATCAAATATCTGCAGGTGCGTGAGATTCAAGCATGCATGCAGGAGTTCTGTAGCTACATACCGCATATGTAACGGTGCCGACCAGGAAAAAGAGAATGGGCAAGAAGACTCTCGGGTGGTTGGCAATGTAATCCCTTACGGCGTGAGCAGCAATTGGTTGCGAGTAAGATGTCCGTAATGTCGTGGCGGCGGAGGATGACGTGGGGATCTTGAGTGCGTGGATAGTGTTCCTCGCAGAGGTGGCAGCGCGGAGGCTGCGGAAGTTCACAAGGGCCGACCGCAAAGTCCCGGCAGGAACAGGAGAGGGAGGAGTTATGTCGTGAATTTTGCCATATGGCTGATGAAATCATCAGATACACACAAGTGTAGTGATTCGTATAGGACTTACCCTGAGCAGGCGGTATAACGACTCTTCGGGCACATCTGGTCCATCGAAGGCGACCCGCAATACTGGCGAGACGTAGCGGGCCATGTCCTGGGATGTAATGAGCGCACACGGCAGGTAACACAGGTCCAAATGAACGTACCTCCCGCCAAGGTGAACCCTTCACGAGCCATACTTCTCCGGAGGGGAATCCGCACCAGTTTGGCACACCTCCATGTGAGTGAATATGCTTCCGCAAGTTCTCGAGAATCGTTTCCAAAGCGTTCCCTGTGTCCGAAGCATTGTATCTGAACTTGACGAAGACGCCGCCGTCCTTGATGTGGGGTTCGAGAGAGACGAGCTCGAAGCCATGCGTGTTGACGTTTGACAGCAGGGTCCGTAGCCTCTGTAGCAAGGTGTCTTCTCGTGCAATCCCAATGTATGTGCGCACGCTAAGTGTAAGTTCGGTGCAATGTCAGTAAACGAAGCGCGGCTTGACTATGTCCCTGACTTACTCCAGTCTGCCCAGCTTGACCGGGAAGACTGAGTCAACCCAGAGCCAACTCTCCTGCGGCTACACAACGTCACAAATAGCGCAAGCCTCGCGCAAAAGGGCGCACCTCAAGCTTGACTTCCTCCTTCACTTCCTCCGTGGAATTAGGTGCGACCGCATTATCGGTGTAATGCCTACGGTGTCGGGCGACGGCGACGGCCGAGCGCGGTACCAGCGTTCTTGACGATGAAGCGGCAAGTGTTCTGAGCATCATATTCGAGGCCATCGCATGTCCGGGGTGCGAAGCAAGGAGAAAGAGGAGCAGCCTGGAGGAGGAGGAGGAGGAGGAGGAGAAGGGCGAATTGCCTGTTGGCACGCGTTCAGACGCGTCCGGTCGCGGCAGGTGACGTCAAGCCCATAACAGGCAGGCGGAGGCTTGTGATCCTAACACGCACAAGCAACCGCTACGCGCGATTCGCGACTACTTACGCTACTTACTTATTGATCTACCTTCAGTGCTAGTATTTTCTGCCCTTTGACATTCGCCTGCTCGCGCTCGAGCATAGTCAAGCTACTGCACGCATACTTCGAGGCGCGATGGACGGAAGCGGGCAGCTGCTGTCGCTGAAGGTGATGCGGGTCTCGGTATGTGGCCAACCTGAGCAATACATGAACGATACTTCACATACACACCCATAGCGCCCCTCACTAGGCAGCGCATGGGAGCCGTTCTATTCGAGCTCGCCCTCTCTGTCCGCCCATTCCACGGCATCCATCGCCTCCCTTCAAGGCAAGACCCCGCTGCCTGGACATCCTAAGACCCTGCGCGACCTCACACACATCACCGAGCTGCTCACCCTTCCCTCCTCCTTCGGTGCAATCCAGCTGGGCGAAACGTTTTCTAGCTGTCTCTCCATCAACAACGATGCGAATGTCGACGTCGATGGCGTGACAGTCCGAGTCGAAATGCAGACTGCGTCGTCCAAGGCGACGCTCGCCGAGTTCGGAGGGCCCGAGCAAAGGCTCTCCGTAGGCCAATCTCTCGAGCGGATCGTCAGCCACGAGATCAAGGAGCTCGGTCAACACGTCCTCGGCTGCACCGTCACGTACCGCATGCCCCCAGGGATGCGCCCGCCCCCGGGGCAGCCCTCGGACCCCCAGGAGCCCGGGGTACAATCATTCCGTAAGTTCTACAAGTTTGCCGTGAGTACCCAGCTCCCCCTTCGATACGACACCTAAGATATGTGGCTATCTCTCTGTCAGGTTACGAACCCTCTGTCCGTCAAGACCAAGGTTCACTCCCCGCGCGCACCCACCGCGCTGCTGTCCCGTGAAGAGCGCGAGAAAGTGTTCCTCGAAGTACACATACAGAACCTCACCCAGGACGCCATGTGGCTCGAACGAATGCAGTTCGAATGCGTGGACGGATGGCAGGTGCAGGACGCGAACATCATGGACAACACCGCCGCTGGGTCCAAGGAATACCTCTTCTCTGGCTCAACTGCGCTCATGCAGCCTCAGGACATCCGACAGTACATCTACATCTTGTCACCTAAGGTCCTACCCGCCTTTCCGATCACGCATGCTCCCGGTGCCATCCTCGGCCTCGGCAGACTAGACATCTCCTGGAGGTCGTCGTACGGCGAGCCTGGCCGGCTCCTCACGTCGGTACGCGTTACATCTTCTTCGTGACAAGAACTCAGAACTCAAACTTCCATTGCAGACATTGTCGCGTCGTATTCCCCTCATACAAGCACCTGCTCGTCCGCAAACGCCCCCGCCCGGCTCACATCCTGTCATCAAACCGCCTCCTTCCGCAATCCCACTGCATCTACAACGCAGCAACACCGTGGGAGGCACGCCCTCCCGTCCTCAGTCCCCGTCACATCACCAGCGCGCACAAAGCCCTCCCGTCAACCCTCCTGGGCCCGCACCCTACCGCGGCCGCCCTGCAAGCATGGGCACTCCGGCGCGCAGCCAGACACAGTCGCCAGGACCCACTACTCCTACGACGACGTTCGCCCCAACTGCCCAGCGGCTGCCCGACGACGTGGAAGTCGACCTAGTGGTAACCTCAGTACCCCGTGTCTCCCTAGCGGTCGACAAGCCTTTCGACATCTCGTTCAGGTTAACGGCACAGTCCCTCGTCCCCACCGCAAGACCCAACGAGCCCCGAAGACAGCGCGTCATCTCCCTCGTCGTCCAGCACGCACAGCCCCCCAAACAAGTGAGCGTCGCAGCCGCGGTCGCATCCGCAGTGGCCACGTCAACGGGTCCACCACAGGGTACATGGACACCGCGGATGCCCTCATCCGGGTTCTCCACGCCCTCGCCTAACGCGACGCCGATGCGGGGCGACTTCGAAGACACCCTCGCGCAGCGGCTGCTCGTCGCGTCCCCGCGCCAGATGCACGCCGACGGAGCCGAGTCGGATGGCGGAGAGACCCCTGGCCCATATACGCACGCCGCCGGACGTGTCTACGACCTTCCCCCGCCCGAACTGCGCACAGACCCCGGCACGGAGGCCAAGCCAGGACCGTCGGACGGGATTGTCTTCCTCGGCACCTCTGCGCTGTTCCTCCCGCCCCTGCGCTTCCCGGTCCCAGTCCCCCCGTTGCCATCGGTGCACGAACCAGGGCATGCGCGCGGCGTGTCGAGTAGCACGGACAGCTCGGTGGAGAGCGATAACGAGGATATGCCGCTTGTGCCGGACCGACTGAAGGCCACGGCGTCGCAGGAGTTCGCGCTCTCGTATTTGCCGCTAAAAAGTGGGTTTCTGAACGTGGGGGGCTCCGCGTCCTGTTGGTAGAGGACCGGCTCGCGGACGACGACGATGGCGGAGACGGGGCCCTGGGACTGCCGATGGAGCCGAGGATACTGAAGGAGTGGGACATCGTGGCGGAGGTATGGGTCAAGTCGTGATGGCGCGTTCTAGTGGTCTGAGCTACCCTGTCGTTTGCCTGTGGCGGAATTTACAGCAGGATGACGAAGTTATTCCTATTGCCCTGTCGAAACACGGTCTTCTTCTCGTAGAGGAGGTGATCATGGTATGTCGTAGATGCAGGTTGGGGTTTCCGCCGGTAGAGCCAGTAGGCCATTTTGCCTCCCTCCTTCCACCGCGTGTGGACATGCTCAAACCCGATGGATTGCATCAGGCCGTCGAAGTGTTCTGGCGTCATGTACCGGGAGTTCAGTATGCACGGTAGCGGGAGCTGTTTAGCCATAGCAGGGAAGGTCAGCCACGTATACACCAAGTTTAAGGTTGGCACTTGGCGCGGACCAACAGTCCCAAGACGGTTGCAAGCCTATCTCCTTCCCAGATTACCCGTTCATCGACGGTCAGTTGGCGCCAAGGGAGTGGCTGATCCTGCTTCTAGAAGGACCCTGGAGTGGAGATAGGCTTGCAATCTGCGTGATACCATAGTCTGCAAACCAGACGGTACACTCATGTCTGCCTACATAGTCCACCAGAGGGAGGCATTTAGAGAAGCACTGGGCCAGGAACTCGCGACCCCATTCCCGGCCCTGATCGTCGAGTTCGAGAATAGAGATTCCAGTGACCTGCGAGCAACACAAACCGAAAGCAGAGATGGTAACTGACCGCGATGAACAGCAACCCATCGGGCCGCAACATTGTGTGCGCCAATCGGAGCATCTGGCCTGGACGTTATTCAGCAAGTTGTTTCCCGTCTCGGTCTCGGCGATAATGCTCACCACGGTCCTTGGGGTTTGGAGGAAAGTTGAGCACAAGACTGAGGCTGATGACGTCCCACTTCTCCCGGTGTTCGTCGGGATCCATGAGCAGAAAGTCCTGCTCGAGGATGTCTGGGTGCTGAGCGTGCAGGTCGATCGGCGTTACGTCGACCCAAGACTGACAGGAGGCATAGTTGTCGGGCTTCAGTGCGCCAACTTCGAGCAAACTGAAGCGTCAAGAACGAACGTGAGCGTTGCACAATTTTGCAGCCACTTTGGGCGGTCGGAACTAACCGCAGTCTTTGTTCTGCCTTCTTGACAGACTGATGCAGATTCATCTCGCGCAGCCATGAGATGAGTACTTTCTCGCTGCCTCCGCCTCTGTCGTTGCCCTGTCCGATGGTGGACATGCGCTGATACGCTGCGAGGCCGCCGAGGTCTTCGATCTCCTGCTCGACGCGTGCAAGCTCGGCTGTGGCCTGTGCATCCTTCTTGCCGCCCTGAATGATCTGCTGGAGCTGGGCCTGGCGTTTGATGAGGACATGGAAGCGTCTAATGGTGGTTCTGGTTGCCTGCGGACGGTTCGAGGAGCCAGAAGGATGGGGAGTGTGGTCAGATGGGGCGGTGGGAGCAGTCACCGGGACCTTGCGCCTGTGCTTGTGTGCTCTGGGCATGGAGGCGAGCTGCGTGAAACTTGTTTCATGGGAAGAGGAAGAAGAGCGGCCTTGTGACGGAAGCAGCTCAGCGTCGTCAGACTTTGAATGCCGGTAGATCTGCAACTAATTAAGTACTAAGACCTCGGGGCGCCCGGACCGCGCCCAGGACGGGCGGCTGAGGACAAGGCCCCAGGGAAGACTCGGTTCGTGCTTACGTTCCGCCACCTTCTCGTCCCAGCATGGTCAGTCTGTCCGCACCTCCGACGAATGCACAACGCGAGTAGCTGACACCGGTGCATGCTCTAGGGAAGTCGACGAGATATCTTCGGCCATCTGGCAACTTCCCAGCCACAAGCCTTATGTTGTGACTGGCTCTCCGCAGAAGAACTGGCTCGACCAACCCAAACTATCGCCAAATTTTTCAAACTCCTCGCAGCCGCCTTTACGGAACCGTGCGAGGCGTCTTGTCCAGACAGGCAACCCGACACCAGATTTTCGTAATGCGTCAGCGCGGCGTCCAACTGGGACCACCCTGCACATCAACGTGTGCCCCGCAACCTCCCCTTCATTCTCATGCTCCAGGGTCCAATGAAGCCCAAGGAGGCTTAGCCCTCGCGCAGGTCCGACACACGAGCTAACTGCCGCTCATGAACGCATCGCCAGCTCGACACTGTATAAAGTCTCGATGAACAGTCTCAGCCGCGACCCTGCGTCCCCCCACGATGGCCTTCTCTTCCGCCGACCTTCTTATCACTGCGTTTTGTGTCCTCTATAGCCTCTGGTTATGGACTCGGAGCCGCAGAGACAGGCACCTGCCGCATCCGCCGGGCCCGCGAGGACTCCCACTCCTGGGCAACCTCTTCGACGTGCCCAGCCCACAAGCCTTCTCTTGGAAGACGTACCTCCGATGGGGCCGCCAGTATCGTGCGTGTGGCCTCATGCTGACAAGCTTCCGAGGAAGAACCTGTCTCACTGATGCCTTTCTCGCTTGCAGACTCCGACATCATCCGCGTGTCCGCGTTAGGCATGAACATCGTCGTCGCTAACACCCTCGAGGTGGTGAACGAGCTGCTCGACAAGCGATCTGCCATATACTCCGACAGGTCCGGGGACGTTTCCTCCCGATCACATGCCGTACTCACGCATCGCATCGCAGGCCACGGATGGTTATGCTCAACGAGCTGTCAGATAAGACCAAGCTGACATTGCCTCGCCCATTCCTGACTTCTCGCGCAATAGGACTGGGTTTGGATGGGGCTTGGCTTTCATGCCTTACGGTGAGCCCTGGAGGGACTCCAGACGCATGGCGCACCATGAGTTCCACACGACCCCAGTGAAGCGGTTCCGACCGCAGGAGCTACGATTTGTCCGTCAATTCCTATTCAATTTGTACCGGCACCCGGAGAGGATGATGGACAACCTACGTCAGTACGTGCCTCATCCCGCGAGTAGTGAATCACATTCAACATTACACGCTACGCAGAATGGCTGGCGCGACAATTCTCTCGATCGGTTACGACATTGACGTCAAGTCGATGCACGACCATTGGATCGTCACTGCAGAGGCAGCAGCGGAGTCCATCTCGGAAACAACCAACGCCGGTTCCTATCTCGTGGACGTAATACCCATGCGTGAGTGCTTGCAAGCCACGGCGGGAAATGATCTGCGCTGCCGTACCCCTGACTCGCTTCTCCAGTCAAATACGTCCCAGAGTGGTTCCCAGGCGCGGGTTTCCAGAAGAAGGCGAGGATATGGCGCGAATCAGTAGACAGGCTACTGAACGCACCGTACGAGGACGTCCAGAAGCGCTTGGTGAGTGCCGGCAAGCGTGGCGTACATGTTCGAAATGTCCGACCAAGCCTCCGTAGCCGACGGGAGAAGTCGCAGACTGTGCCGCAAAGTCTCTCATCGAAGCCTTTGGGAAAAGTCCCAAAAACCCAGCGTATACCGATCACATCCTCCGAGCTACACTGGGTTCGTTGTACGTTGGTAGGTCTCTTACTGTCACGCCTCGTGGCTAACTTAGTACTGACGGTCTCGATTCCTACA
Source organism: Lentinus brumalis (assembly GCA_001792895.1). NCBI lineage: Eukaryota > Fungi > Basidiomycota > Agaricomycetes > Polyporales > Polyporaceae > Lentinus > Lentinus brumalis. The sequence goes on from MARA01000004.1 coordinate 2,494,987, forward strand.
GGTGGTGCAGATACGGTGAGTAGAAATGTCCTCTAGTCATAGGCACAACGAGGCAAACCCAACTCTAGACCGTCTCTGCCCTTGGGTCGTTCTTCCTGGCAATGGTTCTATACCCCGAGATCCAGGAGAAGGCTCGAAAAGAGCTAGACCATGTCGTCGGCTCGCATCGATTGCCGGACTTCTCCGACCAGCCATCGCTGCCGTACATCGAGGCCATCGTTAAAGAGACGCTACGTTGGAACCCTGTGGTCCCTCTAGGTAAGATCGTGCTCTGCCCGTTGTTTTCAGACCGCTTGTACTGAACAAGAATGCATCAGACGTTCCGCATATGCTGACCCAAGACGACGTGTACAATGGATACTACTTCCCAAAGGGCACACTCGTCGTTGCGAATACATGGTGAGAAAATCGTCCCCGGCCTCTCCTCATCCCGATCTTACGTACCTTGTCAGGGCAATCCTCCACGACGAGACGACATATCCGGAGCCTGCCAAATACAACCCAGACCGATTCCTCCGGCCCGACGGCAGCCTCGACCCAAATGTGCGCGATCCATCCGTAGCAGCGTTCGGGTTCGGACGTCGCATCTGTCCAGGGCGCTTCATGGCAGTCGACTCGATATGGATTACCATCGCGAGCGTGCTCAGCGTGTTCGAGATCCGGAAGGCAGTGGGAGAAGACGGGAAGGAGATAACCCCAGACGGGGAGTACCACCGCGGGTTCTTATGGTACGTTGCTCCGCGAGGTCACAGTGTGCGGTTTGCTGATCGTCGGCCGTGTGCAACTCCAGCCATCCCAAGCCATTCCCGTGCATCATCAAGCCGCGATCTGAGGAGCACGAAGCACTGCTTCAAGAACTGGCGCAAGGGCACGCGTAGACTTCGCCGCTACTTGAAATCTGATGGTGCTATACAACTCCCTAATAGCGTACCCGCTGCTCGTCATCATCAATCACGGCCGACAAGAGGTATGACACGAAAATAAACATGTCATTGAGAGTGTGATCGAGGAGACGATACGATGGGACGCACTACGGCTAACTACTACTCCTACGCACAACAGCGTGCAAATATAATACGCAATGCATAGGCCTTCAGCCCTGAGCGATCGACGTGCGAGAGAAACTACTTGAGTGCAGACTAGCTATCTAACCTGTACCTACCTAGGTGTGGATGATTGGAGATGTGATGTGATGCTACGTAGTGCTATGAATATTTGGCCTTCAGCCAAGTGAAGATGTGTGGGGCAGTCCCCTGATGCGAGCAGATAGCGTACTGTGAACAAACAACCCGGACGGGAAAGAGACGAGAGGAAATGGAAACGGGGACACGCGCGAACGATACGACGGGATGAAATAGTGGGTAACGCGTGATGGATGCGATGGCGAGAGGGTGACATTCAAAGTACAGACACAGGAAGTGTGACAAACGGGTGACTATGTACGTATATATGAAGTATGTGTGGTTGTGACAGTTCTTGCGATGGGAGGAGAGAGGGAGAGATAATAACATAGAAAAAAAAAGAGAAAAGAAAGATGGTATGCATTGGAGCCGAGATGCGGAGGTTACCGCCTTCCACCCCTGCGGGTAGGAAGTTTCTTGATCTGACGAGGACCACCCTGGGCCTGAGGCGGGGGTGCGGCGGACCCGATGGTGAAGGAGACGCCTCCGCCAGGCGTGGGTAGCGACGGCGCAGCACCGAACGGAGAGGCGGGTGCTTGACTCGTAGCGGGACTGGATGTACCGAAAGCGAACGAGGAAGCACCGCCCGACGAGCCCGGAGGTTGTGGCAGACCAGCGTTGCCAGTGGCCGGAGATGCAGGCTGGCTTCCGAATGCGAAAGGATTCGACGGGGCTGTGGCAGACGTAGGCGTCCCGTTGAACGCGAACGGAGCTCCCGGTTGGCCGAATGTCGAAGGACTGGCGGGTTGCGAGTTGACAGCAGAGGATGGCTGTCCGAATCCGCTACTGGCGGTAGTGCTGGGAGCACCGAAACTGAACGCAGGAGCCGTGGTCGTCGGAGTGTGACCAAAAGGCGCAGATGAACCGAAAGGTGCGGAAGAGACGACCGGCGAGTGCGTGCTCTCGGTGGGCTTTTGGCCGAATGAAAAGCCCGATGTGGTCCCGCTCTGACCAAAGCTCGCGAACGAACCTGCAGTCTTCGGCTCGACCTTCGGCTCAGTCTTAGCACCGAAAGCGAAGGCAGTGGTAGCTGGCTGGCCTGGCTGGCCGAAAGGTGAAGAGGTCGCAGCGCTCGGCATACCAAACGAGAGACCATTCGTTTGCTTCGGTGGTTCGCCGTTCATATCCATGCCATTACCGCGTGTAGGACTCTCCTCCATGCTCATCTCCTGCTCCTTCTGCGGCGGGGTGATGGGTCGCGCAGGAGCCGTAGTGCCGAACGAAAACGGCTTGCTCACATCTGAACCATTGCTACCCGTGGAAGGACCCCCAAATAGTGTGCTGGGAGCGGAAACAGCCGGCGTCGAGGGTGCACCAAATGAGAATGTGGGCTTGTTATCAACAGGCGTGCTCACGGGAGGCGTCGACGGCGCAGCCCCAAATGCGAATGGAGCCTTCGGAGTGGCAGGAGATGCCGCACCGAAGGAGAAGCCAGCAGTTCCGCCATTAGAAGTAGACGGGAACAATGGTTTGGGTGCCTCGATGGTCGGAGCAGGAGTCGACGGTGAAGGCGTAGGCTGCCCGAAGGTGAAAGCGGGTTTGGGCGCTTCAGCACCAGCGCTGCCCTGGCTACCTCCGAACGGCGACGGCGATGGTGCGGGAGCACCGAAGAGAGAAGGCTTTGCGGGTTCAGCCGTCCCAAAGAGCGGCTTGTTCTCCGCCTTGGTGGGTTCGGCCTTGGGTTGACCGAAAGTGAAAGGCGAAGCAGCAGGAACGGCCACAGGGGCAGCCGTAGTCGAGGCGGACGCTCCGAAGTTGAATGGCGATGTCGAGGGAGCAGGGAACGCCTCTGCAGGCTTCGCAGGTGCGCCGAATGTGAACGCAGTACTCGCAGGCACAGATGGCTTGATCTCCGCAGGCGTGGATGCTGTTTCTTTCGCCTGGGGCACCCCGAAGAACGAACTGGAAGGTTGAGCCGCCCCACTGTCCTTCGGCGGCGCGAACGAGAACGGGGAGGAAGTGGTTGAGCTCGAGGCCGGCGCTGCAGCTCCATTCACAGCCGGGGTGCCGAAAGAAAATGCAGACATCGGCGCGGTTTCCTTAGGCGCAGGGGTAGACACAAGGGGTGGTGTGTTACCGAACGTGAACGGCGACGGCCCAGCCTTCGTCTCGGTCTTGGGCAGCTCCGGGGTGGCAGGTGCTGCGGGGGCAGGCGGAGCAATGGTCACCCCTGGCTTTGAGAATATCGAAGAACCCGCAAAGAAGTTCGGAATCGACGAGCCATTGGCGGCCTGAGCCGCCGAGCCTGCTGTAGCAGGGGTGGCCGTGTCAGCAGCGGGAGCAGCGGGCTTAGCAGGCGCGGGGCTCGGCGGGATGAGCGATATCGAAGGCACAGGTGGGAACAGCGGGGCGGTCGATGCAGCAGAAGCCTCTGGCGTCTTCGGCCTAGCGGGCGCAGCCTCTGGTGCTGGTGCTGGCGCTGGCGCCGGTGTCGATGCCTGTAATAGCTCCCCAAAGGAAAGCTGCGCTGGGGCAGGAGCCGAGGGAGGACTGGTGGCGGCGGGCTTGCTTAATGAGAAAGGAAGAGCTGCAATAGGAGGTTCCTTCGCATTGCTGGAGTCGTGCATGATGGGTGCCTTCTGAACGGCGGTGAAGTTCACCTGTGAGCGTGAGACGTGATTGTAATGAACACCACTTACATCTTGAGCGAAGCTGAAACCCTTCGGACTTTCGAACAGACTGGGCAACTTCTTGGCCTCATCGGCAGCGGCTTGCTCGTGAGCTTCGTCGAGCATTGCATCTTCACCTTCCTCATCATCAAACGCGGCAGAGAACTTGTTCTTCGACTTAGAAATGGGACGCGCAATATGGTTACGGGAAATCCGTGTGCGTCCCACCCGCAAGGAGGACTGCTCACGACCACCGACCGGACGCGCAGGTGGCGCTGGGACCGGGGGCGGGGACGGGATCCTAGTGATTTCCGGCACTTCAATGGAACGTTCCCCGGCCTCGAAGGACTCATCGGCGACCTCCTCTTGGTCCGTCTCGATCGCGCTAGCACGCTCCTTCTCCCGTTCCTCCTCCTCCTCCAACTTACGACGGGCGAGCATCTTCTTCATACCCCCGCGTCCTGCGTACGGCTTCGCAGCTTCCTCCTTCTTGTTCTTCTCAGACATCCCCAGGCGAGGCTTGCGCTCTCGATCTCGGTCAGAACGCATAAGCACAGGTGCATGCACCTTCTTCGGCTTGAACATCTCAGGGATTGTCTGCGAGCCACGCAACCTGGACGGGAGCAATGGTGTCTTGTACACGTCGAGATCATGCAGCGCCTTCTCAGCAGCATTCGTGGGTTGAGCAAATGCTACAAAGGACCCGATTAGTGGGTGGTACCATGCATCCACCATATATGACATACGAGTAGAGCTGTTGTCACCAACTGCCTCCGGACGAGCGCCGAGGAAGAGGCCACTGTGCTGGCGCATGGGCGATCGGCTCTGCTGGAAGTGGTTACAATCCGATAAGACATTCGGCGTACGGACTGCACGTACAATCCGGCCCTTCGATTCTGCCAGGGAACCCAGAGTCGTAACAGGCTGCTCTGCCTGGTACTGCTGTGGCGGCGGCTTCACGAAAACGGGCTTTGTGACGAGCGCAGCCAGAGGCGGCGGCTCTGAGACATCCCGCTCTTTCGTTCTGAGAGTCGGGCCAAATGTCTGGCCACTCGGCTGGGGCGTAAGAGAGTTCCTTGGACGGAGTTGGAACGGGGTGTGGCGGGTGGGCGACATCGTGACATCGCGCCTAACGGAGCCAAATTGCCCTTCCTCCATAGAGACATCGCGGGACAGTGGTGTAGCGCGATATGCGGGGGGATCCATCGACTGAGTTCGTTGTATCATCGACGGCTGCATATACGATGGCATGACTGCGGGAGAGGCCGTCCGACGGGCTGGATGGGAACCAGATGGGGTGGGGACGTTGAGGGAGGTCACCAAAGACATCGATCTACTATGTCCAACCGGCGCCGTCTGTCGTTGGCGACCTCCAGCCTGCCGAGAAAGCAAGTTCTCGGGGACATCGAGGTAACCTTGAGTGGTGCGCGTCGGCTGCTGGGGTGGTGGGGAGGGCTGGGGGCTCTCTACCCTCTTGCGTTTCGCGCTAGGCTGATCCTCGTGATAAGTGCCCTCGTCCTGAAGGATCGCATTGCCATTTCGACCCCGCTTTCCAGAGACGTTCTCCTGGTCCTCGTAGGAAGTCAACCATGCGAGAGGCGCAGTGACTATGTTTTTGATGGTCCCGAAGATGGAGCCGGTGCGGGTTAGTTGCGCACGAGGGGCGCGACGACGACCATGGAGGGTATGGGGAGAGTCTCTGGAGCCGTAGGGCGAGGGCATCGAGCCAGATGGCGGATGCGGAACAAGAGCAAAGTTCCCCGCTGAGGCCAAAACGCAGAAGGGCCCTCCGTCCCGGCTCCGTCAGAGTCACAGCTCTCGGTCACGCATCACGCCCGTGACAGACGCGTTCAGACGCGTTGCTGCAGTCTGTGGCTTGCTCTTCCGCGTAACTGCTTGTCCTTGTCTTCGCTCCCAGTTCACCGTCGATTGTTCCTGCTCATCGCAAACGATGCCGCGCGAGATTGTGACGGTCCAGCTGGGCCAGTGCGGCAACCAAAGTGCGAATTCCACCGTCCACGGCGCTGCGCAACACGCTGACAGGCGTTCTAAGTGGGTTCCGTGTACTGGCAGAGGCTATGCGCTGAGCACGGCATTAACAAAGAAGGTATTCTAGAGGACTGGGCGACCGAGGGCGGAGACAGGAAGGATGTGTTCTTCTATCAAGCAGACGATGAACACTACATTCCTCGCGCCATTCTGGTCGATCTGGAACCAAGAGTATGTCGATGTCATGGGCGTAATCCTCTTCTTAGACATTGATGAGGAGGCGCGCCAAGGTCATCAATGGCATCTTATCATCACCATACGCGAACTTATACAACCCCGAGAACATCTTCGTTTCCAAGGACGGCGGAGGCGCGGGAAACAACTGGGCGCAAGGGTACTCTGCCGGAGAGCGAATATACGAAGAAGTCATGGAGATGGTCGACAGAGAAGCAGAGGGCAGCGATTCACTAGAGGTGCACTCAATATTAGCTCGGTGTCACGCAGTTGCTGAGCGGTTCGCGCAGGGTTTCATGCTCATGCACTCAATCGCAGGCGGGACAGGCTCTGGGCTTGGGTCCTTCCTGCTAGAACGACTCAACGACAAGTTCCCGAAGAAGTTGATCCAGACCTACTCGGTCTTCCCGAATGCACAAGAGGGAGATGTCGTCGTCCAACCCTACAATGCTGTCCTCACCCTCAAGCGACTAACAAACCATGCGGACTCAGTCATCGTCTTGGACAACGGCGCTCTGACGCGTATCTCCGCTGACAGGCTGCACGTTCAAACACCAAGCTTTGACCAGACAAATCAACTGGTGATTATGAGCATTCCATTTTCCGCACTAGAATGTATTCACAAGCTTTCGCCCCTCAGGTCTCAACTGTCATGGCAGCAAGCACACAGACCCTACGGTACCCTGGCTACATGAACAACGACCTTGTCGGGATCATCGCTTCGCTCATCCCAACGCCGCGGTGTCACTTCCTCATGACATCATACACACCTTTCACAAGCGACCAAATCGACAAGGCATGTGAATCCATCTGTATTTTCACCCCCGGGCAAAACTGACGTTCCTTCTAGGCCAAGCCCATCCGACGTACAACAGTGCTCGACGTGATGCGCCGCCTCCTGCAGCCTAAGAATTGCATGGTATCAACGTCCCCAAGCAAGACAGCATGCTATATCTCCATCCTCAACATCATTCAGGGCGACGTCGACCCAACAGACGTACGTCCTTGTCTACTGTCGCAACTGACATAAGACGCTGACAGCGTCGCCACAGGTACATCAATCCCTGCTCCGTATCCGAGAGCGGCAGCTTGCGAACTTCATACCTTGGGGCCCGGCCTCGATCCAGGTCGCGCTCACGCGTCGGTCGCCGTATGTGCAGACGAACCACCGCGTGAGCGGTCTGATGCTTGCCAACCACACCAGCGTTGCTTCCGTACGTGACTCTTTCGTCTACTTCCTCCACCGAAGGCTCATGCATAATCTCGATTGTAGTTGTTCAAGCGGATGATCGACCAGTTCGACCGGCTGCGGAGGCGAAACGCCTTCGTCGAGCAGTACAAAAAGGAGAAGATCTTCTCGGACGGCCTCGAGGAGTTTGATGACGCACGGTCAGTTCCTCACTCCATGTACGGTGAGGGACTGTACGCGGTACTGACATTGTTCCGTGGTTGTGCGCAGGGCAACGGCAGAAGAGCTGCTCAAAGAGTATAAGGCGTGCGAAAGCCCAGACTACATCACATATGTGCGTCCCTTTCTTCCTGCACGCTAGCTCTTGTCTTTCGGGGCACGTAGTGTCATAGCTCGCGCCTTCCGTCGACGATTTCCAAGTACTGACTTTGTCCACCAGGGCTCCGGAGACACCGACCAAGCAGCGTGACGACGGATACCCCAGGATTCCGAGTTATTATAGTGTTGTCGACTTAACCTCTTGTATCATAGTGCATGTAGTACAATGCCCGCAGATGCTGGCGATGTTGTTTCACTGATCTGCGGATTCGAGTCCGTTCTAGGTCTCCTTCGTTCATGTTTTACGTTTCAAACCCCCAGCTGCAAAGTTTTGGCGAAACGCGTCTTGCAATGTCTCGCATGCAACCTGCATGTGTTCATTTCCGGATAACAGCATTGCGGTCATCGCACAGAGATCGCACCAACAGATGGCAGGACAGATAACAGATGTGTACAATTGCATGCGACGGACGATTAGGTAAATGCGACAAAAAGCTCTAGTAAAACAACGATGGACACGTCACACCATCAAAGCAGGCACCAAGGAGGCAGACTCGAGAGCACAGTCCGTCGTAGGAACGCACGAGCTGGAGGGGCCACCCTACGACTTCTTTGGCCCCTCCAGCTTCTTCCCAATGTCCGTGCCGCGGAGCTTCACGCCGAGGACGCGTTCGAGCTTCGCAAGGATCTGCGGGTTCGGGATCGCGCGCCCGGCCTCGTAGTCCTGCAGCACGCTCGGCTTCTCGTTTATCTTCTGCGCGACGTCCTTCTGCGACAGCTGCTTCTCCATCCGTGCTGCCTGCATAGCCTGTGCACGCGATGAACGACTGATGAGCACCCACAAGGGACAGCGAGTGTGGCGGGACGAGCGTACCTTGCCGACAGTAGGGCTGATCTTGGGTGGTGGTGCGACCTCGTTCTCGCGGTCAAGCTTTGCGATCTTCTGGTGGTCGGTCCCTGCAGGAAAAGCAAGTGTCAGCACGGTTGCAATCGCGAGCGGGCTGTTCGGTGATGCGCACCTTGATGGGCCTTGTTCACACCCCCAGTCGTCTTCTTCTCCGTCCCGACGATAGCACCTGCCCTGCGGGCCTGCACGCGTATCCGCATCAGTCAATATCCACTGCGCATTGCATCCTGGAGATAGATGGACATACAGCTGCGATGCGACAAAACACAGTCGGTCAGCCACTGAAGTCCACAGGAAAAACAGATATATGCCGTTCGTGACGTACCATTCAGATCGGAGGCGTTGCGGGTGACTTTGGCAGCCTTGGCCTTCTGGCCGATGACAAGCTTAGTGTCCCAGTCGCTCATGGTGTATATGGATAAAAGTAAGGCGGGTAGTCTAGGCGGTGAGGAGAACAGCGAGGATGGCAGGGATGATGTGGGGAACGCGCTCGACTGACGTCGCCGGTTTATATAGTAGGCGCTTATGGCGGGCGCTCCTGAGTCATGCCCGCTCGCCGCTTCGGAGTCGGTGCTACAGCCTTACCCCGCCTCCGTCTGGCACCGACGACAGTTTTGTAACACGCTCACTCATATGCGGATGCGCGGGTCTGAAAATGACCATAGATGACTGGGCGGGCGTCGGGCGAGGACGCGCACATGAGACGGGACTAACAGGAAGAACATGTTCACGAAGCGTCTAGAATGAGATTGCAGACTATGGTACATTGGGGCGTGTCGTTTGCGATGAGCGAGAGGATGTCTAATGTCTATCCAAAGGTTCCTGGCGTTGCGCACGAACAGCGCGCGTGTGTCGTAATTTTTGAAGGGTGTGCAGTGTAGCTTGCGGTCAACGACGTCGCCTTAGCAGAACGACTGCCGTGCAGGCGACACCGGCAACGAAGCCCAGCACGGTGGGAATGAGAGACGAAGACAGCACCGGGTGAGCATTCGCTGCCTTCTTGTGGTGCCCGCCGACGTCTTCGATGCGCGGGACGGTGTTCTTCTCCCAGCCCTCGTCCAACAGCCTCGCCATCATGGTGTCATCCAGCAGCGCGAGGTCGTCCATGTCCCAGGACGAGCAGACGTCCACCATCCACCGCATGCGCCTCTTCCCGACCTCGCCTCCGACGCCGGGTGCGCGCTCCTTGAGCTTGGACCTGAGCTCGCCGACCTTCTCGATGGCCTCGCCGGCATGCTCGGGAATGCAGCCCTCGATCTTCTTGCGGATGATGTTGGCGAGCTTGGGGCTGTTGCCGTTGGTAGAGATCATGATCTGGAGCGGCCCGCTGCGGATTTGCGAGCCGAAATAGAAGTCGCAGGAGGGAGGGATGTCGGCAACGTTGACGGGGATCTTTCGTTCGCGACAGAGTGCACATATTTGACGGGAGGCCTCGACGTCGTCAATCGCTGTCAGGACCATGTCGACCCCTTCGAGGTCCTGGGGGCCCGCGAAGACGCGATCATGATAGGTGATGCGGTCAGAGGAGTCGATGAAGCGTTTCGTGAGTGGATGGAGGCCCGCGCGGGGGGCAATGAGGGTGATGCGCGCGTCCGCGACGAGGACGGACTCGATGCGACCGGACGCGACGTCGCCGCCGCCGACGATGAGGACAGTCTTGTCCTTGAGCTGCCAGGCGAGGAGGAGCGAGCCCCCGGAGAGGGATGCGGCTTCTGGAGCCATGTTTGCAGTAGAGTGATGAGCGATGCGATGAGTAGCGCAGCGCGCAGCAGACGCCGGGTGCCGAGGGCCGGATGATCGCCGTGCGACGATCGCTAGCGCTGAGGGCGGATAATGGCAAGGCGAGTGCGCGAGTCTGACAACAGTGACAAGGCAAGGGACAATGGACTGCGAATGTGGCCAACGCTGTCAACACAGAGAAAGAGTGCGAAAGGCGGGCTGGACGGGACTGGGCAGGACAAGTGGCCATGGCGACGGATGTGTGACCATCATTTATGCGCGGGTTGTGGGACGCTGCATCGCGTTGCCCCGAGCGACAGCAGAGCTTATACGCTTGCGAGCAGGTACGCCTCCCCTCCTCCTCACCCCTTCGTTCCTCCCTCTTCGTTCTTCGGCTGACCGCCCCCCAGGCGTTGAACGTCTCTTTCCTCTCTTTTCTCGGTGCTGCAGCCACCTCTGTCGCGTCCGCTCTCTCTGGAAGAAGAGTCCCAGGTCGCTTCTATACCGAGTTGACTCGTATCTCGCTCGCTTCAGTCGTAGCACAAAGTTCTGGTGCGTGCAGCCCAACTAGCTCCATCCAGCCGCGTCTCAACGCTCCCCCAATGGCCCGCAAGTTTCTACGCTGTACACATCTAGCTGAAGATGCCTTCCAAACGGCTTATGAGCTTTTGGGCGTTCCTCGACGTCTGCCTTCTCGCAGCCGGGGCCATCCTCATAGTCTTCTCAGAGCTCTTCCGCATGCCCAACCTCATGATCAACTTCACCCTCAACGACGGCTTCCTCCTGGGTGCGTGCGCATACCCCTCTCCCCTCACCCGCTGTCCTGACCCGTCTCTAGGCGGGTTGGTCACCGGAATCTTCTTCCTGATAACATTCGTGGTCTCCGTCGGCGCCGTGGTCCAGAAGAACCACAACACAACCGGTCTCGTCATCCTGAACTGGCTCCTGGTCATCGACTCCTTCGTCGTCCTCGTCGTCGGCACCATCATCTGGTTCTTTTCGCTGGAACAGCGGAACAACTACTTCAAGGTCTACAAGTCCGTCTCTCCCGAGACGCGCATCCAGATCCAGGACAAGGTACGTCGCTCTCGCATGTGCGGGAGGACGGACCCCATATAACAATCACCTCCCGCGCCGGCAGTTCTCTTGCTGCGGGTACTTCACGCAGAACGACACGGTCGAGATTGGCGGCTCCTTCTGCACGAACCAGACGTTCGTCGACCAGCTCGTCAACGCCACGGACGCGTCCTTTGGCCGCTGCGTCGGCCCGATCACTGCGTCCACGGACTACACCCTGAACAACATCTTCACGTAAGTCTCCCGCTCCCTTTGTGCCCTGCGGCTGCGTGCTGACCTGCCATTGTCGCTAATTACAGGACCGTGAGTAGCGGGTTGCCCCATACGACGTGCCGCTGCGCGTGAGACTCACCCGTTGATCGTCTCTAGATTTATGGCTTCATGGCGGTGGTGATCAGTCTATTCCTGGCCACGATGTGTGTTATCAAGAGGGTGAGTCGCTGCGTTCCGCTGTTCCTGCCGTTTGTTCGCCCGCAGTCGCTAACGACCGCGCCTGCGCCGTTTCAGCGACAAGAGGAGGAACGGTTCAAGAGGATTGATGCCAAGCGGGGCGGAAGGGGCTTCGTCTAAGGGTGTCGCTTCCGTTGTGGCACACCCCTTCGAAGAAGAGGCAGAGCCATTCATCGAGATCAGAGTTCCCTTCCCTTTTTTTCCTTCACTCGCTCGCAAGTGGTTGGTTCACTTGGCTGTGCTCTAATCGCTTCTTGTTTTCTGGTCTCGTTCTATAGCGTAGCAGCTCCCCCCCTCTCTCACGCGGACTTGCTTCACAGCAGCTGCACCCTCGGTCCTTCTCGTCGCTAGATCTCGTCTTGTTACTAGTAGTGTTTACAGACTTGCGAGTCGCTCGTGTACTTCTATCGCTCTCTACCGCCACGCGGTCAGTGGGAGAATAAAGGGGATTAGGACTCTCTTCTTCGTGTGTTTCGCCCGAGGAGGTACTGGTGCACGTTTCCTCCAGCCCTCGCACAGCGTGTCCTCCCTTCTTTCATACGTGGGGCGCTGTATGTACCACCCAAATCTAGCCTATCAGGCTTACGGTCATCGTCTGCGTCTACGAAGGTATGGTCACGGACAACCGCTGGTTAATTTGCAGTAGTAAACTGCCGGCGTATTGTTGAGTGCGCCTTCCTGGTCATATTTGGCTCGTCGTAAAACAGAGTAGCTACGCTACCGTACTCTAAAGTCCAGTCCCGTCGTCCTTCTTCTTAACTGCGGCGAGTACCGGTGGTGCGTACATGATTAAGAGATGCCACATCCGGATCTATCCAAGGCTGGAACGGCGTGCACGGATCGCTCTGTGTCGTCGGGTCCGTGATATCGCCCCCCGACCCACCGCACTGAAGCTCCAGCACGAGCTTGTACCGCTGTGCTTGCTCCTCGGAGACCGCGCTATACAGCGCAGGAGACAAGCCCCTGCACCAAATGTCGTAGCTGGTCAACACAGACACGGGTACATCCAGCAGAGTCTCGCCTGCCCTCCGCGAAGCGGTTCGAGCAGGACCATCTTCGGGCAGACGGACGCCTCTGTATCCCGGCGAGGGTCGAGGGTCGGAGAACGACATGAGGACGCGGATGACGGGGGGATGCACATCTCCAACCGCACTCCCACTGCTCCCCATGATTGAGAGCATGCGACCCTCCATCTCCCTGAGCACCAGGTTGTGATGCAGGAGGGGGGTGGCCCGGAAGCTGGGGATAGCATCCGTGACTCTGACGGCGATGAGCGACAGAGTCTGCCGCGAGAGTTCTGGCTTGCGGACGAAGGGGATGTAGATGGTCGCCGCTGCATGTGTCTCTGAGCCTGAGGTGCTCCAGGGAGGATCGATGTGCTTGACGACAATCCCGGCACCACGGGACATCGCGCGGAGCACATAGTCGCCAGTAAGGATCTTGTTCGGGTCGGTGACCATCACGAAGTGGGTGAGGTAGATGTATGTATCTAAAAATTCGTCTAAGAACGTTCCGCGAGGGGGGCTTGTTACCCCGACTTCGGAAGGTCCAGCCTCGAAAACCGCCTCAGGATGAGTGAGGAGACTCTTGAAGAAATTTACCACCGAAACCACGGGAGGGACGAATCGGCCGTTGGAACGTCCGCAAGGTGGCTGTGTGCGGGAAGCATGGAGTAGAGAATCCAATATGATGCTCTCCGCCGCGAGTGTCGTTGCATCGGACCGAGCGCTGAGCAGTGAGCGAAGCGTTCGGAGCAGTGCCAGAGAAGAGTCCAGGCCATGATCGTGTACAATACTGGCGGCCGCTAATGCGAGCATAGGCTCCGAGGGGGTACACATTTTGATGCTTCTGGTCTGGGGATGTACTTCAAGACATACACCACCATGACGCTCAACGAAGGTTGCCTCAAGGTTTCCCAGATTATGCGTGTATGGCGGTGCAATTGCAAGACTGACGCGACGGCTCATGACGGACATGCACTGCTCAACGTTGACCAAGTCGGCGGCGTCGACTCGGGATACTGCGAAGTCTTCTCCCCACAGCAGCGTCTTTGCCCGTTGAAGTAGTGCGTCGTATCCCATACCAGATGCATGCAGCGCACCCCATCTTTCGAAGGACGTAAGCTGCAAGGTCAGAAGAACAAGGAGTTCACGCACAATGGTCTTCCCAACAGGCATATATGCTCCCAAGACGAAACCTGCCACACGGTGAGGTTTGCGGCGGACGGGATTGCAAGATCGTCCGGAGCCAGCAAGTCGAAGCGCAGTTGATGCAAGGGTATCGTACGAGGACGAGTAGCTGAGTCCTCCGGTATTGTAGCAAGGGACGAGAGCACAAGTCCGAGGATGCGGCAGCTGCGAAACTCTCCAAGTACAGCTTGAAGATGGAGCGCCGGGCAGAACATGGTGTGCTCATCACCTGGCTGGGCCTCCCGCCATCTCAGGAGCTCCTCTCCGTCGTCAAAAGCTATGATGAGAGGGGGGAGGGTGAATTTATCAAACTCCCATGCACGTCCAGCTTGGATAGCTCGCTGCCCTGGATTGATGTGATTCGTGTCAAAGGAATGTTTACAGCCGGAAACAGAGCAAAGACGCACGGCATACAGGAGAATCTGTCACGGTCAAGACTTCTGTGCTTTCAGCCTTTTCAGGCTGCAGCGCCTCGATATCTTCCTGGTACAGCTACAGCGCGGACATCGTCCCTCAGCTGAATGAAAGCTCCTGCATGCAGGCTTACTTTCTGGGCTCTTCGTATAACCTTTCGGAAGAACTCTTGACGTAACGAGCCAGTCGCCATCAAAATTCGAAAGATGCCAGCGGGATCGTTCTCAACTTCGTACTCCTTCGTGCTGCAAGCGACTATCAGCAAACATCATGGTGACAGGGCATACAGACTCACACTTCTGTGCAGGATATGCGATCTCGGAGATGTCCACGAGGGTCAGAGAAAATCGCATAGGTTTCTTCCCAGATAGCTGTATAGAACGCAAGATAATGCAAATGGATGAATCTGTACGGGATAGAGTCTTGCAAGAGCCACTCCGCGAGTTCGGTGTCGCAGGGAACAGCATCTGCATATCTGTCAGTGAGGGAGTGCGACCGTGGGTGGGGTACTGACCATCCATTCCTTCTCGCAACTTGATTTGCACTACAACGTGACCATTGGATATATCTTGCATCAACCGACTCTTGCCCATGCCGGACGACTGCAGAACCCATTGCCAGCGTGTTCCGTCAGGGTCGGGCTCATTAAGAGCGGCGGTGAGTAGCATTCTCAGGTAAAAGGCTGCCTCTCCTGTGTAATAGTTTGTCCTTACTGCAACTAGTTGATTATCAACAGTCCGTGCGGATGACGCAGAGTCACTGCGACCTACTACGACTTGCAGCTTCATTATCAGTCGTCTTGTACGAGACTGTTTCGTCGTCCGTCACTGATGAGAAATGCAAGGGTACTGCACAATGATGCACTGACAGTTTTCGCTATAGATTTCTTCCCGGTCAACGTCCGAGCATCCACCTGTGGAAGTAGCAGCACATCAGCACTCCGCTGGCCTGGTGCAGGTATGCCAGAAAGACACGCACCAGACCTCTCTGCGATTTCTCCACCAATATCCGAGTCGTGCTCGAGGCTCCTATAGGAAACGTCTGGCGAGCGGGCCTGAGTATGCGAGGAAAGTAGACAGGAGCACTCCGCTAACCCTTTCTGCTACTCGAACTCCGGGAACGAGGTGTTCCTGCCCTACCTCGGACGAAATTGGTGCTCATTGGTTCGGCAAGCTTGAAGACCCCAGGTTCGAACAGTGAGAGAGTGAACAGGGATTACTGGTTCGGGGGACCCTACTTTGTCGCAGTGGTTTGGTCACGCTCGGCCCGGGGCAACTCCTATTCATGCCAAGTCACATTAGTATGGAACATAATACCGTTCTTTATATTTTGGCGATATCCAGCAGCTTCGCCATATAACGTACCCCGGTGGAGTGAGCATTGATAGTGATGCATGAGGTCATTCGACACCGAGAGAGGGATCCAGAAAGAGCGAGGCTGCAGACCGAACTTTCGGCTGGACTTGTCAGATCGTGGGCTGCCTAGGCCAGTGGGATAAGTAACATTCACACTTCAGGTACTTACTGCTGAGAGTGTGCTTTCAGCCTTTCAATGTCCAACAGCGTCAGTATCAGTGCACTACAAAGTCGACGGATAGGACCTTCCAAAATAGGGGGCGGAGTGCGAATAAGACATTTCCTGGTGGAGAAACAGGGAACTCTTCCTTGACTCTTCCTCAACGTTGGCGAGATGTCGAAATGTAAGTCCCGACGCACCCCGGGGTCGATCTATGCTAATGTTGGGATCGTACTAGCATAAAAATTAGTCTCAGGCTAGACGTAGGGCGACGAATGCGGTGCCGTTACCGTTATATTAGCAAGTTGATGAGCCCTTTCAAAGTGTTATATTTGAGTAAGTACGCCGCAGGCTCGCCACCCCAATAGTCTGAGAGCTTCATAGGAACGTCGCGATGCGCACCGGATCCTTGGCCGGTTGCTCGCGATGGCTGGCCATGACAAACCATGTCTGAGTCGAGGCATGTACTATGACCTCGTGTCCATCGCTAGTTACTCGTCACATCTCCCAATAGAGGCACGGTGAATGTGCCCGCATGCCATTGCAGAGCCGAAGTGCTCGGAGAAGGTATGCCGACAGAAACGACGACATGAAACAGTCTCATCAATGGTAATGTCGAGGACGCGCAGTTATGGTACCTGTCGTCATCAACTTCTGCGGGGGTACGAACGTGTGGTCCTCGTACATGCGGTGACCAACTACACTAACATAGCACGTCTTAGGTGCGAACGACTGAGACTAGTTACAGCCGAGTAGCTTCCCAGGCTCCTAAAACCAGCCGTCCACGTGTCCTCGCTCCCGAATCCCTATAAATGCTCAAACCTATATCAAGTATGTTGTGAGATGGTTAGTCATATGTTCGAAGCGGAGACTTTCTTTATATATCGGCAACGGGGGAGGAGGACACGTTCCTCCTCCCCCGTTGCCGATATATAAAGAAAGTCTCCGCTTCGAACATATGACTAACCATCTCACAACATACTTGATATAGGTTTGAGCATTTATAGGGATTCGGGAGCGAGGACACGTGGACGGCTGGTTTTAGGAGCCTGGGAAGCTACTCGGCTGTAACTAGTCTCAGTCGTTCCTCCTCCCCCGTTGCCGATATATAAAGAAAGTCTCCGCTTCGAACATATGACTAACCATCTCACAACATACTTGATATAGGTTTGAGCATTTATAGGGATTCGGGAGCGAGGACACGTGGACGGCTGGTTTTAGGAGCCTGGTAGCTTCCTAGCGTAGAGCTATGCCGCTTCTGACAATTTCAAGGCGTTTGGAGCCACAACGGACGAGAGGGCCCGTGTTGTCCGGGTGAGTCCTTTGTCTCTATCTTCGGTCATCTGCACATCATGATATCCCCGTTTTTTTGGCATAGGCAGTGGGCACACCGCCCCGCCACTTCTGGCTGTAGAATCAATGTCCAAATGCATGGGCCTCTGTCCGTGAAGGATCACAGATTGAAGATGCAGCGTCAGCAATGCGACTAGCTGATCTCATTCTGCGCTATGTGGTACGTCTAGTGCACTGGAGCCCACCACGTTTACGAGATACAAGTGATCACGGACGGAGCATGGATCGTCATATCGTCAGGGACCTACCTGCTATCCTCTGTGTATCGGCCTCTCCAGCTCTGCACGAGAACCATAGGTATAAATCGGCATGGGTTTCTGGAAGACGATGCAACGAGCGGGACAAAATGTCCCTGTTCGAAGCATCTGCGCTCTCCTCACTGACCATGTTTTCGCCGTTTCTGGCGTTCAACCTCGCGCTCGTCCTCTTCATGGCTGCATGGCACATCCGGAAGAGACGCAGGAACGCACACCTGCCGCCCAGTCCCCCATCCGACCCTTTTATCGGACACTACCGCATATTCCCTCGCTCATACCAAGCCGAAGTCTTCTTCCAGTGGTCGAAGACGTATGGTAAGTCATCTGGAATATGTGACGCCGCCGCCGTCGCTGATCTGAAAATGTATGAAGGGGATATATTCTACTTGGAGATCCTCGGCCGGAAGATTGTCATCGTCAACAACTATGAGATGGCGAACGAACTCATGGACAAGCGCAGCGCCAATTACAGCGACAGGCCGGTCTTCCCGCTCTTCATGAAGTAGGCAATCTTGTACGCTTCCACGCAACCCTGCTAGCTGACTCTCCTTCCCTCGCAGTCTGGGATGGGGTGTCAGCGTGACGTTTCTCAAGTACGGATCACAATTCTTCAAGCAGCGCCGCATTCTGCAGCAGTACCTCGCCAAGCAGGAGGTCGCCCGTTTCCGCCCGATACATACGGAGGAAGCACGCAAGATGCTCAAGAACATTGTCGACAGGCCACAGGACTTCGACTGGCTAGTTCGGAGGTGCGCTGATATCTGCGTGTCGCGCGCGTTCCTGTCTGACGTGGTATGCATGGATGGGGATACAGGTTCGGCGCCGCGGTGATCATGAAGATTGCGTACGGTCATCAAATCGAGTCCGACGACGATGAGTACATTAAACTCACCGAGAACGTCTCGTTGGCGCATGTCGACGCTGGCGATCCCGGTACCGCGCCGGTCGACTTCTTCCCGAGCCGTGCGTTGCTTCCTACATTTTGTCGATGTGATGCGTAGTAACTTGCAGCAACAGTGCAATACCTCCCTTGGTGGTTCCCCGGATGCTGGTTCAATCGTGTCGTTCACAGTAGGTTTCACGCAGTTGCAGTATAGAGGTCGCTCGTGGCTCACCTACAGGTAGATTGGAGCGGGGCGATCAAGAGGTTCCATGACTATCCATTCGAAGAAGTTCAGCGCAAGATGGTGGGTCGGCTGCAAGTAGTAGTCGAGAAATTCCCTGACAGCTTGCAGGTCAAAGGACACGCACCTCCGTCGTTCTTGCTGACTTACCTGGAAGAATTTTCAAAGCCTGATTATGCGGGCGAGCATAGCCTCGACGACCTGAAACATGCCACCGGCGCAATATATGCGGGAGGTGCAGAGACCGTAGGCCATCTTGCAATGTCGCGCAGTCCCGAATTCTCACTTCCCGAATGACAGACCTATTCCACGATCAACACGTTTATCCTTGCGATGGTGTTGTACCCGCAAGTGCTGAAGAAGGCCCAGGAGGAGATCGACCGGGTCGTCGGGTCCAATCGCTTGCCCGACTTCGATGATCGCGAGAACTTGCCGTACATCGAGGCCATTTTCCAGGAGGTGTTGAGATGGCGACCGGTGGTACCCCTCGGTCAGTCCCAGCCGCTCCGCTCCGGCTCCATCGCTGACACATTCAACGGCTATCTAGGTATCCCACACAGCACGATGGAGGACGATACGTACAAGGGTATGTTGATCCCCAAGGGGACGATGGTGTTCGCCAATGCCTGGTACGTTGCTTGTACCGAGCGAGGCATCAGCAGCGTCTCTCTGACTTGGATGTACTCACTCATAGGGCCATGGCGATGGACGCACGGGTATATCACGACCCCGAGACATTCAAGCCTGAACGCTTCCTCCCTGGCCCCCATGGTGCCCCGGAGCAGTTCCCTTACGCGTCATTTGGGTTCGGTCGTCGGTATGTCTCCGTACCACGGTTCTTGGCGCACTGAGACACTGAGCGCATATCACATCAGGGCCTGCCCCGGACGTTTCCTCGGCATGGGCAGTGTATGGATGGCAATCGCCTCGCTGTCTGCATCCATGAATATCCGCAAGGCCATTGGCCCCGATGGCAAGGAGATCACGCCCAACGGCGAGTACACTTCCGGTCTGTCAAGCTTCCCGAAGCCGTTCCCTGCGGACATCTGCCCCCGCTCAGAGCAGGCACGTCGTCTCATCTTGAGCCAGTGCTGAAACGTAGTCCGCAGAGTGAAGTCTTCTAAAGTGATCATCTCATCGCGCACGCACGCCGCATGCAATGATTGCCCCATTGTGTTCGCATTCTTCCCTGTACGTCCTTGCGCCTCTGATGCTGTACGATATTGTAGCTTCAGGTCTTCGTCCGTGCCGTCATGTATGTACAATATTCCTACTCCGGTCCCATGTGTCTTTGTCGTCCTATCATGCATGCGTTCTCCGCTATGCCACTCTTGGACTCTAGTTGTTCCGATGAATTGTGTCGAGAGTCGAGGCGATGATGCAAATAAACAAAGTCCGTGTGAATCCAATAGAGTCATTACACTGCAGCCCAGGGGTGGCTGACGAGCAGTTGCACAGAGATGAGTGCTTGGTATCGTACGTCGGGGTTGGAATTGGACATCAGCTCCATTACGCGGGTCTTACCACCCAGGTCGGTGAGGATCCTGCGCGGAAGGGAAGGTCAACGTCAGATTCCAAGATCATCCAACAACTGCTGAATGTACTGACTTCTTGCCCCGCTCATAATGCTTGACATATTGGCCAATGTCGTGCAAGGCCACGGCAAGCACTGTCGGATCGGTCGACTCATTGATGAGCCGGATCAAGATCCTAGAGCCGGCGCGTTAGCCCTGACTACGAGGTAGCACGCAGGTAGTACTGCACATACTTGAGCAATTCGTAGTTGTTGTCGTTGAGTTTGGTCGCGTTCTCCTTCCAAAATAGGTCGGATTCGTGTACAGGTGTCCATGATAGGTGGCCCGACAGCAACTCCGAGTGGTACTCATCAAACGTCCTAAGAGATAGCACATTAGTATCGACGTTGCATACCGCGGCGATTTGCACTCACGTCATGCTTTCGAATCGTGCACTCAGCTCATCGCGGAGGTACTGAATATCTTCCACGATGTCTTCGTCGGTCCATTTCCGTCCGGCGAGGTTCTTCGTGAATGGCAAGAGCTGAGCCACAAGCATGACTGGCAAGTTCGCCGTAGGTGCTTTTGCGACAAGGTTCTATCCTCGGAGATGAGGATGGCATACAATCCTCATAGATATATAAACATACCTTGAAAGTCGCCACGATGACGCGGATAACCTTCTCCTTGGCAGCGTTCTGCGCCACCTCGACGAGGAGGGGTATAATGTCAAACCGCCTATGACATCATCAAGCATGTGTTGAGGTAGGCAGATGCAAGCCACGCACTTCTGAATCTGTTCCGAAACTTCCTGCTCGAAAGTGAGCAGCCAAAAGCAAAACCCTACTTGGTATTGCATCTGGGGAGATGGGTTGTTCTTGAGGATGTCAACCAGCCTGTGATATATAGATGGTGACATGATAACTCGGTTTGTCCTGTATGGCAGACGTACCCTACGATAAGCGAGGGATTGGCCCAGACAGCTCTCCGACATTCTGGCCGAGGAAGAACAGCTTCCAGGCATTGGACGGCAACATCCCGCTTGTTCAACGAGGTGTTGGCTACAAACTGTGCGAGGGTGTTGAGGAATGGTTGCAGTTGCTGGGATTGCAGTGGTGACTTCTCCGAGCTTGATATGCGCGTGCATGAGAAGGGAGAGTGATCCACCTAAAGCATGACGTACCTCAGCAGCACAGTGAGGATCTGGGCAGCCTTCAGCTGCACGAAATCATCTTGAGAGTCAAGGATACTGCGCAAGGATCAGACCCTGACGAAGTCCGCGAACCGAATATACCATACCGTAGCAAAGGGCCATATGGTAGTTCGGGATCGGTTTGTGAAGCGTTCGTGAACAACGGTATCCGTTCCTCGTGATCTAACGGAGCCATGAGGAATCCTGCTAAGAGCAGCGCGGGTAGACATACCGGTGAGTGCGTCCGCAATCAGCACGAGGATGAATGACTGGGTGTCGATCCTCTGGAGCTTCTTGAGCAGGCGGAGGTACAGGAGAGCGTATGTTTGACCGTCCGACGCGTGCAAGGACTCAATCTTGGGCCGCGTCTGACGATCAACCTTCTTGATGAGTGCGAGCTCCTCCGTGGTGACGAGTCCGGCGCGCTGGTATCCCTGCATTGACCTTGGTGAGCGACCGTGTCTCTATGGGGGTGGCTGCAGCCTGTACCTCCCAAGGCACCGGCTTGGCGCGGATCTTGGCCGAGTTCTCGTCGAGATACGGGTTGGAGACGAGTGTTATAGACATGCTGGGCAGCGCGAACGCTGTCGCCGACGGTGCAGACGGGAGACGACTCGACGAGACGGGAGCGATGCTGCCGCCCAGGACGGTGACCTCAGTCCAAGGTCGCGCCGCCGCCGCCGTTCCCACGCGCCCATTTCGGGAAACGTAGAGTGCTGCTGTACTTGACGCTCTCGAATTTCGGTGTTGCCTGTCTGCTGTCCGTCCCATGTTGTCCCGGAATGCGGTCTCTACCTGCAGGCATCGCTCGCGGGGTGAGCATTGAACTTTACACCCACTGTTTTACGCATCTAACGCGAATACCCAGCGTGTCTGCATGCCCCGTCACGCTCACTAGCGTCCGTCGCCTCTTCCTCCTCCTCTGCCGCCTCGTCTGAGCCCAGCACGTCCAAGGCGGTCCTCCACGCTGCTGTTATTCTCAACCGCTCTCCTATTATAACGCGCACGCCTACACTTTTCGAGCGCGCGTACTATGCCTACCAGTCGCGGATCCGACGAGCACTCTTCAATCCCTTCCCGACGGATTTCTACTTCAAGACAGGCTCCCTGCTGGAGAAGAAGTTTGCTCGGGAGGAGAAGGTGCGGGAAAGGGAGGCGTTTGGCGGCCCGTGGACGGTGGAGCGTCAGGGTCCGGAGTCGGAGGACGAGGTCGGGACCAGTACCGCTGACCAGGCGGAGAGCATGGGTGAGGAGCCCATGGACCCTCCTGCGCCGAGGATACACGAGTCGGACCGGACTGGGGATGTGAAGAGCTTGGACAGGATGGGCGAGAGAAACTTGTACCTCCTCGTCCGTGGCAAAGACCACTTGGGTAATGAGGTGTGGAGGTTCCCTCAGGGCGGTCTGCACGAGGGCGAGCATTTGCATCAGGTGAGTATCATCCTGTATCTGCAAAATACGTTGCTCATCTTCTTTCCTTCGTAGGCTGCGCTGCGTGACCTCACGGCAGAATGCGGGGAGAACATGGACACTTGGATTGTGGGCAAGAAGCCCATTGCGGTACACCAAGCACCATTATCCGAGAGTGCCAAAAAGTCTCTTGGCGGAGCAGAGGTGCGTGCTACATTCAGTATCATGATTGGAGACCGTGCTAAATCGTTCCCGTACAGCTCTACACGTTCTTCCTGAAGGCACATATTCTTGCTGGCCAGGCACGACCGAACGGCACGAACGTCACTGACTTCGCATGGCTCACAAAAGAGGAGATAGAGCCACGAGTAGACCAGGCGTATTGGGCGAGCGTGAAGGATATACTATCTGACTTCTAATATGCTTCGTCTTAATATTTTTTGGTTTCGCCCACTCGTCCGAGGGACCTGCACTGAAGCAAAGGAGCCCGATGAACGAGGCAACGCCTATGTAGCATTCGGCCTTCACAGTACCAGCATGTGGTCTGCAATCATCTGTGATTTCACGTGGATCTCACCGCACTAAGGCTGCAAATTACTAGTAATCGTTACTGTAGCACGATAGCCTAGCGTCTCGGAGACGTTTGAGAAAACTAGCCCAACACATCGCTTGAGAACCCGCCCTACTTGGGCGCAGAGATTGCTCTACGCATCTCGGGACGCTTCTGCGCATCGTCAAACCTACGGACGATGACCTCGCATTTTGTCGACTTGCAGATGTGCTTGGAGTTCGCCTTGACGGCATCTGTGAACAGCGTCAATCCAGCAGCCCTTTCCACTGCGTCCACTGTCCACAACGGTGACTTGTCAGTAGCGTTTCTCCTGCAGTACGAAAGCACCATACCGGGCACAACGAAGTTCTCCAGTTTGGCCTCATCCGGGATGACAGCGTTTGGCAAAACAAATGCGCCTATTGAGATGTCCGGGACATCCGGAGTTGAGGGCGAAGACGGCTTGGACGTCAAGACGACCTTTGCGAAGTGAGTCGGTACTGAGACGTTCGGCGGGCTACCGATGACTTCATGGGTCTGCGCGACGGAGGAAACAAGAGTGAGCATTGACAGCTGTGTCAGACGACCCCTACTGTGACTGACCACACGCCACTTGCCGTCCGTATCGATCTTCGGGAGGTACAGGGGAATGGTGAAGACGTAGACGTCGGCGAACGACGACGTCAGGCGTCTGCACCAGTCCTCTAGGTATGCCCAATCTGAAAGTTGCGAGCAGTCAGTCAAGAATGGTCGTGAACGTCGACACGGGAGACGCTAGACCCACAATGCCTGTTGAACCCGTCTCCCACTTGTGGTGCAATGTTCGTAAGTAGGAAAGTCTCATCCATGGCTACCTGAGAGAATGTGTGAGCCGTCGGAGTGCATGGTTCCGAAGGCAGAACACTCGCCTGTGAGGACTTCGCGTCTGCCGCAGGCACCCTGTCGCGTATTGTAAATGAATTGCACAGACACTCGCAGCAGCAAGAACGAGAACGTACATATGCCCGCGATCGTAGCCACTACGGAAATAGTCCTGCAGCTTCGCGCGGAACATGGCAGGGATGGATGGATCCTCCTTGAACTGCGAGTTCGTGCGGTCCCCAGCCTCTTCTGTGCGCTGCTGGAGAGCCGACTTGCCCAAAGACGCAAGAGTCAAGTGCTCTGCTGTCTGTAGTGTCAATGTCTCAGCACGCGCGATCTTGAAATGGATGACAAGGCTGCAGGACCGACCCATGCTGGATGCCGCCTTTGACGGTCATACGCGGTGATGTACGCGCGTCGTACAAGCAGGTCGGAGACCGGCCCTATGAAGACCCATATAGGGAGTGTCAGCGACCACCAACATGGCATTTGCACTTCACGCACCAGGGTGTCCGTACTTCAGTATCGCTGTGTCCACCTGGACCGCGTTTCCTGCCATCGGCGGCTTCATCACCGCGCCCTCCCCTTCCTTGACATCGACCACAGGAGGATTGATGGGAACTTGGGTTGTAACAGCAGTGGCTTTTATAGGCGGTAGTGTATCCCTCCTGCGCGACGCTACGGCAGTAGCCACACCGCCGCCCACCAGGGCACCCACTGCGAAGACAGCGGCATGGACAATCGTCGAGCTAGCCATCGTGGGGGCTTCTTGACAGTTAACCGCGCGGTGAGCGGGATGCCAGGTGAGACGTGGTGGTCGAAGGGAGAAAAGACACGGTCACTGCTGCAGCAGCCGGCGCGTTCAGACGCGTCTGAATCAACTGCATGCGCGCTTCTTCACCTCGACCTTGCGATCCATACAGGCATGCATGACACCAGTGGACAAACGATGATAGACATGTACAGCAACCACGAGTATGCTTTGTCCTTCCAATATATACATCGTCGCACATATTCTAACTTGCGATATCAATCAATCATACACCAAAAGCTTCTGGGGAGGAACACAGGTGGAAGGTTAAAACGGAGGAGAATAAAGCATGCACATGGACGGGACGACTATGATATATGATGATGTGATGAGGGTTAGACCTAGCATGCAAGAAGGTAGCAAACTAGAGGACAAATAGCTTTCATACGAACATATATGGAAGAGATGACCAGCGCGCTCTCCTGCACCGCAGAGATCGCGGGCTCGATTAATGATAGATGCGGGGAGGATACTTCAGCCATTGAGGCTATGGACTCTGGAGAAACGCAGAAGCGACGCAACCGCAACCGCAAGGGAGAGAGGGTAGCATTGGAAACAAGCACAGGGTCACGAAAGCACGAGGGATCGGAAGGATGAACGAGGGTGTCGAGTCTGTTACGAACTGGATGTAGCATGATAAATGTACGTCACAAACCGCCAGGCTCGCCAGTCACTGCGTGTGTCCGTGCAGTGTGCCTTCTAGATTTCCAAAGGCTCATGGGAGCGAGCCTCAAATCCGCCGCGGTTGGTCTGACTCTCGCGCCTCTCCCTGCGAGACTCGAAACCGCCGGCACCTGGCCCGCGAGGCTGACGAACCACACCCGTCGGACTGTCCATTCCACCACTGCCCAAGCCTGAGACGCTGGCAGGGAGAGTGGGGACCGGAGGGATACCGTTGCTGCCAAACGCCCCGTTATTGCCGAAGAGGGCCGCAAAGCCAGGAGAACGGCGAGACGGGGAAGCGATGGTCGCGTAACCTTCGCGAATGTTGCCGTTAGACGAGCGTGTCTGGAGACGAGGGGCCTGATTCTGGAGACTCTTCATGTCGGGCATGGACTTCTTGACGCGGAGGCTCTGCGCAGTCATCGGAGATGTCGGCGACAGGTAGGAGGAAGGTGCACGCGTCAACGTCTGCCGGCCGGTCTGTAGACCATGTGAGTCACACAACCAACGATCGTTGTCGCAGCGCACTCACAGGGTTAGGATCGATGCGAGTGACGACAGCATATCGCTCCTCGCCTTCACCAACAGAATAGTGGTATACACCGAGCTTCTGAGCTACAAGATGCACTACCCGACGCTGTTTCGGCGATAAAGCCCGGGAGAAGGCGAGCTCATCACGCATATGGTCATCCTTGAACAGAAGGATGCGTGAGTAGATCTCGAGAGTCGAGGGGTCGTTTAGGTCGAGCTCGTTTGACGGCGACTTGATCCCGGCACCGGGAGACACCGAGGGAAGCGGCGACGAAGAGACATTGAATGACTGGGAAGTCGGCAGGGGAGGCATCTGCGGCGGGGAATACTGCGAATTCTGATACACGTTGGATGCCGAGAAGGACCGTTGCGGGGTGAAGGGCGTCGAGAGCACTGGCCCGAATTCGTCGTACCCGGAAGGCTGCTGATGTTGCTGCAATGCCTGCTCCTTTTCCAGCTGCATGGAGCGCATACGTCGGATAGCCTTCTCTCGTTCAATGCGTTCCTTCTCTCCAGCTTGCAGGACCTTCTTGTACTCCACCCGAAGCTTGCGACCTTGTACGTCGAACCCATTGAGGGCAGCGACAACAGCATCGGCGTCGCCGGGCTGGCGGAAGTTGGCGAAGGCAAGTCCACGGAACTGGCCCGACTGGTCAAGATGGTAGTTGAATGCATACGGGGTCGGGATCGCGAGCGATGCCTGTTGAGATGAGTTGTTGACCCGTTCTGATCCGCGGGAGAAAAGGAGGGTGCTCACGATGATGTCAAGCAGGGTCTCGCGTTTGACGTTGAACGGGATGTTCTTGATGACGATGGCGGTGGGTATGATCTCGTCGTCGCCAGCAGGCGTACCAGGGGTCATTGGCGGCGCGTGCATGTGACCCATAGGGGGAGATCCCCCGGATGAGGACAGATCGGAATTGTTGGGCGGCGACAAAGAGCGACTGTCAGGGATACCTCCCGTACTGTCGAGCCATTGCTGTGTGGGTACGAGTATGAGCTTCGTTACTACGTACAGGCTTGCCTGTAATCATGCACATACGGAAGGCAAGGCCGCACGAGACGCCTTGTTCTTGAGCGGGGACGGGTTCATGCCGAGGGGGTTGTACTGCGACTGGGCGGAGATAGGAGGGGATGTAGCGTACTGGTATGGGTTTCTGCCATTGCCGGCGACGTTGCTCTCAAAGTCGTAAGTGTCGTGAAGACGTTGCTGGGAGGGCTGCGAGGAGAGGGATAGGGCCGCGACTTGAGAGGCGATGTCCGGGGTGGAGGAGGAGCTGGTCATGACGGATCGCAACCTTTGGTATTAGTGGGGAGATACAGCCGTTCGTGAAGATGTCTCGTTAGATGGAAATAAGGGCGACGAGAGGAGAAGCAGAGAGAGGGACAATGCGAGATGGTCGTTGATGGAAAAAGTACGCCCGCTACAGCAGACGCTCGCGGTGTGAACTCCCTTGTCTCCCCAGGCCACGCCCCACCACGAGGCCGCCGTCTATCGTCTTTGTGTTCTCTAAGTACATCTCAATCACATACGAGGTTGCTGCTACGCATGTCGGCCCCCTCGCCTCGAGTCTCGACGGCGTTGGACGACATTCGAGCATGTGAGCAGCCGACGTGAGCCAGCGTGAGACTTGCGCCGCGGAAGTCGCCCGTTTGTGTCCGCTTACCGCGGCGTATGGGTGCAGTGGCACTGACCACACTGCGCGCCCGAGAGACAGGCACTGCGCAGAGCTGCGCAGCGGTGGGAGTGCAGCCGTGTGCAGCCTCAGTGTCTGGCACAGAGCCACACATCGACGTCGACGACGACCAGAGCGACCTTCGTGACCATCTGGCCTGTAGTTATGCCTCTCCGGCGCCGAGACACCGCACCGTACCGGGCGAATCTGTACAGCCCGGCCCAGGGGCAGGGACCGTGGGCTTACAACAACCATTGCAGCTGTAAGTCCCGCTGATATCAGGATATCTGTTTCCGACAACCGACCACATCCTCTACATGATCCTTCTCCCTCCAGACGGCCCTCAGCTCCATCTCCAATCCCCTCAGTACAGTCAGCCTTTCCCAGCACGGACGCCGCAGTCATCAGCACCGATCCAGAGTGTAGTGATCTCTCCGGAGGATGACGTCCAGCGGTTGTTTAACGCTTGCAAGGTCGGACGAGGAAACGCGGAATTGCTGCAGGAGGTGTTGGTGTACGCCAAGCCTCACGAGTTGAAGAGCGACGTGACGAAGGTACAGTCTTATCTCCGGTTACTATGCTGTCGTCCGAAACCGATGGACAGACGTAGGAACTCCTTGAGCGGGCTCGCGCTTCCCTCGACCTGATCGGGTCCCAAATACCATGGGCGACAACGGAGGCGGAGAGGTCCCGTCGAGCTACTTACACGGCTGCAGAGACGACGCAGGAAAACCTGCTGGCGGCGTTGCTTGGTGCCCACGAGCAACTCACAGAATGTATCAAAATGTACGACGACCTTGAACGCTTAGCCGCACAACAGGAGGAGGAGGAACATATGAAAACTGAACGATTGGTGTGTCCACATTCTCTCGCTGCGCTGCAGGAGAGTACGACTTAAGGTGACTCCCACAGATACAAGCATTAACGGCTGTGGCGGAGTACAGGTCATCGCCGGAAGAGGCTCGCCTCATCGACTGGGTGTTCACGACCGGGGACCCTGAACGTACCGGGCAGATCAACCCGCAGACGGCTACACGAATATTCAGCGCGTCCAACCTCCCCCCTGATGCATTAGCAAGGATATGGGAGATAGCGAGCGTGGATAGCAGGGACGGTTTGCTGGACAGACAGGGCGTTGGTGTTGCGTTGCGTCTCATTGGGCATTCACAACAAGGGACAGTCGTCTCTGAGGGATTGGTGACCAGCCGTGAGTGCTTACAACCCGCACTCAGGTCCTGCCGCTCATAATCTGCAGCTGGACCGCTCGCCGTCTTAGAGAACATCTCCCCCGTCCTGAGTGAACCTGTCGCTGGTCCTTCGTCCGGCGTGACGCTTAGTGCACTACAGCCCATAACTTCGCACGACAGAGCAAAGTTCAGGAAGATATTCAAAGGTTCTGGAGCCCAGAACGGCATTTTGGGGGGTGAGTAAAATCTGCACATGTTAGAGCCGGTGACTCAACCGCAACAGGCCAACAAGCAAGAGAAGTCTTCATGAAGTCACGACTACCCTGGAACACGCTATCGGAGATATGGTAGTCCAAGCTCTGTTCTTGTACACGGCAACTACTGACATCTTTCGAAAGGGCTTTGGCAGACATACGCCGCCGCGGCTTTCTCGACGTTGCCGATTTCACTATTGCCATGTACCTTATACAAGCCCTCATGACGGGAAGGCTGACGACAGTGCCAACTTCTCTTCCTCAAAGTCTGTATGAAGAAGCAGCCCGCCAATCACCTAGTCCATCTCCGTCACCGTCCTATCATACTCTCCCGCAGCCTACACTACCACCACCACCACATCCTTCAAGGACTCCTCATCCGACATCACCGTTCGCGGGCCCGCCACCCCCGCCACGACATCCGTCGCATCCTTCTGTCAGAGTCCCCTCTTCGCAACCGTCCAGTCCCGGCTGGGAGATCTCTCCCGCGACCAAGATTCAGGCAGACCACGTGTTCTCATCCTTGGACCCGCGCAATAAAGGCCGCGCCAAAGGCGAGGCCGTTCGCTCTTATATACACCAGTCGGGTCTATCTACCAGTGCGACTGGTCGAATATGGTGAGCTTTCCAGTTGTGTGCGTGATATGTTGGTCTCACGAGCTTCTGATCAGGGACATGGTGGACATTGGCCACAAAGGATATTTGACACGCGAGGAGTTTGCAGTGGCCATGCATCTAGTCAAAATCAGAAAGGAAGGACATCACCTTCCGAGTGCGCTCCCTCCCGGCTTGCTACCGACACAAGAGGACGAGGACGCCTACACGGGTATTGCTGCCGACACACCTCAGCGTCTGCAAGTCCTTGATGGGACGTCTAGGCCTTCGTCCGGTCACCTACTATCCGCAAGTGAAGACAGGACACGACCCGCCAGTTCGCCTTCATTGTCTGGCTTACGGTCCTCCAGGAGCACGCCTCAGCTCCCGACGCTCGGACCGCTCCCCCCTTCTTCGCCTCTGGCCACAAGCGCGTCTACACCTTTCCCCATGTCGCCTCTGCCGGGGCCGATGGGCTACATTCCGTCTCAAGCGACATCAGTCGCGCAGTGGAACATCAAACCTGAGGACAGGGCCCGGTATGAAAGGTACTTCGAGCAGCTCGACACCAGTAGGCAAGGTTTCCTCTTGTCTGATGTCGCTGTGCCGTTTTTCGCCCGGGCGAATTTGCCCAACGACATCATGGCGACCATATGGTATGCGCCCTCACCTATTCCCCGTTCATATGATGATGACTTACTTGCGTCCCTCAGGGATATGGCTGATTCGGAGCACGATGGTCGTTTGACGCGTGAGGACTTCGCAGTAGCTATGCATCTTATTCGGCAGAAGCTTGCTGGTAAGGATCTACCTGCTGCCGCTACCAGTACCGCCCCTGCGGTATCACCCCTTCGGTCTACTCCGTCAGTTTCACCCCGGCCAGAACCAGTGCCGGCACCAACACCTGCAGCACCACCGAGGACCTCTCCCCAACGTTCCTCCACCGGGTCCCGCGTGGATGCTCATCCTGACCCGACTACTGTTCGTCTACCTGACGACTTGGATGACGATTTCAGATCGAACACTCCTCCACCTCCCTATGAACTCATAGCGTCGGATACAGCCTGATCATCTCTGTCCAGTAATACTATGCATTAGACGATCGTCTTACGGACTCATCACTGTTGTAACATAGTACCGGGAGGACTCGTTCCATAGCTGAATACTTAGTCTATGCGTAGTACGCGATTCGCATACTCCCGCGTGCCTTTCTGCCCTGCAAAACGATGAGGATGAACGGGATGTTGGCGGATCCCGGGTCGAGAGCCCTTTACGTAAATGTTCAAAAGCTGCAGACAACGAGGCGAAGGGATTGGGGCAGGCGGACTGGCATTGCTGGCTTGTGCTCTCTTCGGACGACTCTCTGGGCTGCTGTTGACTACGCCGAGGGCGACGAACACAGCGAGGGCGACGACAGTGACGACGAAGGTGGCACAGAGCGTTCTGTTTGGGCCAAACAGGTCACGATGATCAATGGCGCTGCGCTGCGAATCAACTCGAAACCTCATCCTCACCAAAACTCCGTCCCGCACAACACCATCCAGCTCCCCATGTTGGGCTCGCTCGCCGTTCCCAACAAGCCGCCTCCAGGCCAGCAACAGCAGCAGCAGCCCCAGGCAAACCAGCAGCAAGGTCCACAACCCTCCGAGATACCTCTTCCCCCGCAGAGCGGCCAAGACTACACGCTTTCTAGTGTCCTCCACTTCTTGCAGACGGAATGGCGGCGGTATGAACGCGACAGGAATGAGTGGGAGATCGAGAGAGCGGAGATGCGGGTGAGTTGCCTTGTTGTATGCTATTGGAGGCGTCGTCGGGGACGCGTTGCTCATTGTGCGGGGTCGCCTTGAAGGCACGTATCGCTCTCCTCGAGGGTGAACGCCGCTCCTTCGACAATGTGAAGCTCGACCTGATGCGTCGGATCAAGATGCTGGAGTATGCCCTTCGTGTCGAACGGTACGCGTTCATTGTCTTGTGTACGCGTAGGCGACATTGACGTGTCGCGTCGCAGCTCCAAGCAGCTAGCGCAACCGTCAGCGCAGTCTGTTCCCCCAGCCAAGCTTGCGACTCTCCAGTCTCAGGGTGCTCTTGCGTCTCAGAAAGACGATGCGAGCAGCGGCAGTTCTCCGCGTAGCGAAGGTACGTGTCGTGTCATGGTCGTGCGACTCGTGTCGGTCTCTCTCATGCGCGTACATCAGACTCCCCTCTACCCCCGACCGCATGTCTGTTGGGTCGGTACCTAACGGTGCTGCATCCGGCGGTCCACCAAGTCGCACGCAAACGTGGATCAGTGGGACGGCATGGTCTGGCGTGAACCCCAACGCCGCTACGATAGGCGCATTGGGCAAGCCACCCCCGGCCGCGACCCCAAGAGCAGGACACGGAGCAGGGATTTCTTGAAGCAGTATGTACCGATTGTCTATCCTCATGAACACTTTGGTGACCTGTGTACAGATGTCTACAGGAAGTCTCATATCTCACGTCTCAGCAAGCTATGAATCCGCTTCCCAATCGCCCTCTCCTCGCCAACTCCAATCTTCCTCTTCAGTTGCCAAATGTGCCCCCGTTTGAGCCAGTGGCCTTCAACGGGCGGCCACGCAAAGCTATGCCAGAAGTAGGCAAGGACTTCTCTATGCTCAACGGCATGGGTTTGATGTCCGGTCCTTCGACCGCTTCTGCTGCTCCGCAGACGAACCCTATGGACCGCCCGGGCCTTGCAGGCCCCGGCGTGCTTGGGCAGCAAGCCAACCAAGGCCAGCAAGCTCCACAGTCACAGCCTCAAGGTTCGCAGCAAGTCTTCCCTGGCGAGGTCAAGGACAGGGATGAGCCGGACCAGCCGATCTCCGACGATGCAGCGGATTGGAAGGAGAGGTTCCGGTTATCGCAGGAAGGTTCCGAGCAAGCTCGCCACCAGCTGAACAACTCCATTAGCGGAGCAGGGGCATGGGAGCGGCGTGCGAGGGAAGATGAGGAGGACGGCAAGGACGAGGATGCCGAGATTGACGACGACGACGCAAGTGTCATGGGCGAGGGCGAGGGCACGAAGGTGTGGAAAGCGAAGAGGACACTCCGGAAGTCAGTTTCGTGACCTACTGAAGGGTCACTCTCCTGGGATCCCGACAGAGCTAACTTATTCTCTAGTCACTTGGACGCTGTTCGAGCACTCGCATTCCACCCTTCGGAGCTGTGTCTCGCAAGTGCTGGAGACGATAGCACGGTCAAGATTTGGCGCGTTGACGTTGCCAGTGTCGCGTCGTCCGCGTGCGTAGTGCTCTACATCGAGTGCGTCTGGGCTTCAGGGGACTGAGTTCAATTGCAGATCACGCCCGACGACCGAAGTCGAACCTCAGCTCACGCTCCGCGGACACTCGGCAGGGATCACTCGCTTGGTCCACTCACCTTCAAAGGGTCTGCTGTACTCCGCGTCCATGGACTCGTCAATCCGCATTTGGGCACTGCCTGCCCCATCGCACACGACGTACGCGCCGTACGACTCTACGCGGGCACGGGGCGAGCTAATCGGCCACACGGACGCGGTGTGGGACTTGGCGCTGGCGCGCGACGAGAGCACACTCGTCAGTTGCGGTGCTGAGGGGCTGGTCAAGGTCTGGGATGTCTCCGGCCCATCGGGTGGCGGGTCACTGAAGCTCTCATGGTCGTATAACGGTTTGGAGACCTCCGACTTGAGCCCCGAGGGCGATCTGCCTGGCGCTACCGCTGTCGAGGCCATCAAGACTGATTTGAAGAAGGTCGCAGTGGCGTACCAGAACGCCGTCATTAAGATCTTCGACATCGAGAGCGGAAAGGAGCTGTCAAGGTTCCAAGTTGATCCGGTCGAAGGTGGTGAGTGGCTGTGGTTTGCACGGGTGAAAGTGCTCGCGGTATTAATGGAAAGGAGCAGACGACTCTATCTCTGCGCAGGCGAACAGCATTGCGTCGCATCCAACCATGCCGCTGTTGATCACCGGGCACGAGGACAAGCATATACGCATCTTCGACATTGTGACTGGTAGGTCTCTTCAAGAGTCTCAGGATGTGTATGCCGAATTGATCGTACCTCCGCTATCTTGCAGGGCAATGCACACACTCGATGCTTGCACATCTCGACGCAGTCACGTCCCTGTCAATCGACGCTGCTGGCTTCGCACTGGTCTCTGGCAGCCACGACTGCTCGGTGCGCTTCTGGGACATCCTCGGGTCGAGGGCGTGCATCCAGGAGAACACGAGCCACCGAGAAAAAGCGCGCGAAGGCGTGCTCGACGTCGAGTTCCACCCGTCGCTGCCTATTATGGCGAGCGCAGGGGCGGACGGCGTCGTCAAGCTGTATGCCTCCTCAACATCATGAGCTGGGACGACGTCCGGGCGCGGCTTGATGCCGAGGCTGTTTGGACTGTATTGGGCTCGCATATCGTTGTGATCAGTAGACTGCTCATACGCTCGTCCGTTCTGCTTCTGCTTTCCTGTACACTCATATATACCTCGCTACGACCCTTACGAGCGCAATAATAGTATTGTTATGATGGATGGAACAGATCCGCGAGCATGTCGAAGACAGAGAGGGAAGACTATGAATACAGTTGGCCGGGTTGATAATCTAAGGCTACAGGTGTAGGGTTGTGGCAAGTCTATGTTACAGGGCATGTCAGGTCGTCAGCAAATCGGTGTCCGGTGTTCAGATTGCTACCAAGGAACGTTAGGACCATGCGCGAAGAACGATATGGACGACGCACTGATATGCAACCCTTGTTCGACAGCAATGATCTCTGCGCCGAGGCCCTTCGCGTCTACCAGCTCCCGGACTTGACTCGCAATGACTTCGTGTATGGGCTTGTCGAAGGTCTTCTGTATGTCATCCTTGCAATGGGTGATGTAGACACGGAGGCCAGCCAGAGCTCCTTCCAGGCTGGGAAGCGAATCTGTATTCCGCTTCTTCTTCTTGCTTGCCCCGTTAGAACGTCCTTCTGTGCTCGCACGCTGCCGCGAACTTACTACCTCTAGGGCCAATGCGGTCAGTTCTTGGGCTAGGTGCTTGGGGCTGAGATGACCATAGAGAATGTCGTCCGCGCGTCCAAGAGGCCATGAGCATTCGATGAATATAGCTGACAGGGTCTCGGGTATCTTTGGTGCGGCAACGCGCCAGATCTCCAGGTTCTTCGGTTCCGATGAGATGCTGTCAGGTTCGACGTCCCCGAAGAATAGAAACTCGCGGTTTGTCGAGTCGTGGCGGACGAAGAATGCGGTGCACGGGTATGGGATGCCGTCATTCTGTCCGTGGCTGATGGGCATCATACGGACAGATATGTCGTGTGCCACGGAGGTGTACACTTCATCCGGAGACAGTCTATTACCATGTCAGCGGAAGCCTCACGAGCGAAATGCATGGCCTCACGGTGACAACAGAAGACTTGTCCCTGGTACCTCGACATCTTTCCAACTTGCCAGTTTGGGCCATATTTCGCCAGAGAATATAGATGCTACGCCCTCCAACGTTCTCTTGGAACCGTGGACTAGTTTGGTGGGACCTTGCACCGACCCGGCGGACAGGACTAAGCCATTAACATGGTCTAAATGAGAATGCGTGATGAGATAACATCTGAGAGTACGAAGTTGAGCATGAGAAGCGAGTGGTACTTGCAGGACCACGTACCGTATGCGGGAGTAGATATCCGCAGCGGTGATTACTTGGACGTCAGCCTCGGGCTCGGAAGGCTCGGGTGCGAACACATCAGGGTGCAGATCCAGCAACCTTGTGAGAGCGCCGATACCTGAGCCTGTATGGATCGCGAGCGCATGGTTGACACGAGGACGATTGCGCGAAAACGGCAAAGGCGTACCTGCTTCCAGCGCGACGATACCGTCCTCCCAAGTCGCGTCTGCTGCCTTGAGCAAGTAGCTGCGGTCATGAGCTGCGTGGCTTCGCAGAGGCAGTAGATCAGGGGCTCACCTCGACAGGTTGTTCTCGCTCGGGCCACCACCTTCCCAACTGGTCAGAACGCCAGCCTAGCCGAGACACAACGCAGCCGGAACTCACCACAGCCGACTACAACGATGTCGAAGCTCGTCATCCGAGGCGAGGCGAGAAGGTGGGGTATGTGCGTGTGCAGCGGAGTGGTGGAGGTCGCGGTCGAAGTCGAAGTCGAGGTCGCGGTGTATATGCTCGCGGACAGGTGCCAGTCGACGCGGGCTGTGAAGGCGGCGACCTCGACGGGCGGACGCGGGAGATTTTATACGACGGGCCTTACTTACTGTGAATGCTGGCCTGGGCTGATTGGGAAACAATCGCATCGACGTCCGTTGTGTGTGCTCTTTGCCTCCCAGAGGGCAATGCGGGGATGCTCCCGGCGCTGTCGACAACAATGCGCTCCGCAGTGGCTGCTCTCCTATTCACCGGTACCGGCACGCACGACGCTGACTCTTTGCCTCACCTGGTGCCCTGTCGCCGCCGGACGGAGCGCACTCTGGGAAAGAGGTTGTCGAGAACTACAAATGCGTCCATTATGGGCAGTTGGGGACAGCGCACAGCCAGGTAAGTCATGGGTATCGAGAACAAGACGACATTGACAGGCAGGAGTTGGCGTGTACGCACTGTCGTTGTACTAGTGGCAGACGGAGTCGAAGAAGCAGCACAGAAGCCGCGCAAACCGATACGTACCGTCGCGCTCAGTGCGACGCCCACTGAACACGAGGTAAAAGAGACAAGCAGGGAGCGTCCGATTCCTTTGGTAGATAGCGCATAGCGGATTACTTAGTTTGGACATGGAAGACAAGTCTGAGAGGGAGAATAATGAGACGGTCGTAGCGGTATCCAAATGCGAAACGAGGGTGGGGTAGCAGTAGAAACGAGCGACGAGTACAGGTGTGCCCTTGGGATCGTTAAAACGGGATCATTCACAGCCATAAAAATGATAACGAAGAAATCAAGTCCATTCAAGCAATTATTGCGAACCTGCAATGCCTCAAGTCAGCTTGGTGACGCTCAGAGACCAAGAATGCGGACATACCTAGTAAACTATTGAGGGCCTTCTGGACATCATACCCATGTTCCTCGAGCGCGGTCACTGCCTGTGTCCGGCTGAAGCCCATACCACAAAGCGTCTTCACCGCCTCGACATCGTCTTCCACTGCGGGCGTCGGGTCTTCGATAATCTGTTGTTGCGCGAGCGCTGGCACCGGCGGTGTATCATGCTGCTTTTTCTTCCGACCGAACGGCAAGCGAATCTGTCGGACCACACGTCAGCAAACAAATACTTCTCAATCTGTTTCTCAAAAATTGAGACGTACGCTGAGCCTATTATGTCTTGTCGCAGCACCCTTTTCCTTGGCCGAATCAGCCGTGGACGGACGGGGCCTCGGCGACGAATGACGCGGGGGAGGAGATGCATGGCGGGGCGGCGGGGATGCATGGCGGGTGAGGGGAGACGACGGACGTCCTCCCTGAGTCGAGCTCGAGCCTCGAGGCGACGCCGCCGGAGACGACGATGGGAATGGCTGATGAGCCGCCTTGGTCGGGGGTGGGCCCGGCGGAGGCTGATACTGCGTCGAAGCTTGGCTGGTGAAGGAGTTGTCAAGAGAGAGGGCACCATCGTTTGCTCCGAAAGCGTCGTCGAACGAGAACCCACTGATTGTGCCGTTGCTTGCGGTCGAGGTGCTCGCAGCTAGGTCCTGCGCTGGACGACTCGGCCCGGCACTGAAGGCGTCATCAAAGGACAACGGCTGCGAAGGCTGGGCGGGAGGAGTCGATACAGGTGGGAACGCGGGCACTGCGGGGGCCTGAGCAGAAGTAGCAGCAACGTTAGGCGCACCCGTCGTGCCGAACACATCATCAAAGCTCGTGGCCTTCGCCGTTGCGACGGTGGGCGGAGGCGGGAAGGCGGCTGCCGCAGCAGACGCATCCGCCATCGGTTGAGTAGGCTGAGCAGCCGAGGCGGCCGCGAAGTCGAAGTTGTCGTCGAAGGCAGAGTCGAATCCGAAATCAGTAAACCCAGAGGCAGGGGCGCTGTTGTCCTTGTTGGAGATCTTGCTCAAAGCCTGGTCAAACTCGCTAACTCCCGCGGAAGGAGTCATAGCAGCGCCGTTAAGTTTGGGGGTCTCCACTGTCGCGGGTATGGTAGCAGTCAGCGGCGCCTCTTTGGATACAGCGGGTGTTTCAAACATAGTGCTAATATCCTTCGTGGGTGGAGATGCAACGGGAGCGGGTTGGGCAGCCTCCTTGAGAGGCTCCTCTACCTCTGAGCTGGTGACGCCGAACGAGTCGTCAAAGGCCGAAGTGCCAGAAGGCTCCGCCGCTGCCGTGCCGTTGGTGTGCGCTTCCGCCTGGTCGGTCAACTTGGCTTTGACAGACGTAAGCGGCTCGTCGTCGTCACTGCTGTCACTGTCGCTGTCGCTGTCAGCCTCCTCGATTTCCTTCAGCTCATGCGCAAGGTCTGTGTCGTCGCCATGTACCTGAGGGTTCTGAGGAGTCGCAGTGGGAGGCGCAACGGTGGGAGTGGGTGCGCTGTCCTCATCGACGATATTCTCCAAAGCCGGGAACTGGGTAGCGTGGGGCGGCGTCATCACGTGTTGTGACCCAGTCGCAGTTGTTGGAGGAGTGCTGAACAAGTCAGTCTCCGCAGGAGAGACGATTTCCTGAGCATTGGGCGACCCGATGGAGAGCGGACCGGGTATGGCAGAAGCAGGCTTGGGTGTCTGGGACTCAGATGCCTCGACCTGAGGCTCTTCCGGAGCGCTGAAGGCCTCGTTGAACCCGAAAGGGTCCTCTGGCGCGGCCTCCTGGGCGGCAGGCGCGGTTGGAGGCGTCGGCAGCACGGGAGTCGCAGCAAATGGAAGGAATGGCGACTCCGGACGTGGGCTCGAAGACATGGCCAAGCGCTCGAAGGGATTGGTACTCTTGCCGATGACAGACGCGGGCGGAGACACGTCAGGAGAGGTAGGCATCGAGGCCGGCAAAGGCTGGGCAGCGGCGAACGCGACGGTAGGATCAGGAGTGGGAGCGGGTGAAACATGCCCGTTAGAAAAAGCAGTAGCAGTTTCCTCCTTCGAGCTGCTCAGCTCGGCCTCGGCGGCTTCGCGCTCCTTCGTGATCTCCTGCAGCTCGGCCTTAGCTTCTTCCATCTCCTTGTCGACCTTGGCTTTCTCAGTCTCCCTGCTGTTCAACTGCTTCTTAGCAATGGCCAAAAGACCCTTCTGCTGCTTCGCCTCTCTCTTGAGCCTCTCCAGCTCAGCCTTGACACTCTCGATCTGAGTGCCGACCTCGTGCATCTTGCGATTGAGATCACGGACTTCCTCCTTGTCGCGCAGGAACGCACCCTCGAGCTCAGCTTTCTCGACCTTCGACGCGCTCAGATCGCTCTCCGCATGAATCAGCTCCTCTCGAGTCTTCTGGATCTCCGCAGATTGCGCAGCGAAGCGCTCCCTAAGCGTGCTGAGCAACTTGGTCTCAGTGTCATATGCAGCCTTTGCAGACGAGAGCTGCGTCTGTAGGCTCGACAAGAGCGCAGCCTGTTCAGTGAGCTGACGCTCCACGTTCGCTCGCTCGGCCTTGGCAGTCTCCAGCGATCGGTTGGTAGAGTTGAGCTGGTTCTTGACGTTGCCAATCTCTGCGGACTGGTCCTGCAATGGAGGCGATGCGGCGTGAGGTTCGTCGTCGTCACCGAGCAGATCTTTGTTGGAAACCGCTATTGACTGGAGTCAGAGACACTACATCGATCCAAGACATCGAAGGGAAGACGTACGTGCAGCGCTGAAACCAAACGAACTGTTTGCGAACGGATCGGACGCCGCTTGAGGAGCACGTGGAGGAGGGGACATAGTGGGAGCTGGCCGACCGCTGCCAGACATCGCAGAGACCCCGGTCGACTGAGGCTGCAGGATTGACTGCGAATATGTCGCAGCAGTGGCCGACGCGGGAGGAGAGTCGTCCCACAGAAGATCCTTGATGGCCTCTGGGACAGCAGGTTGGGCGGGTTGGTGAGAGGCAAGGACAGAAGCGCGCATCGACGGAGGTATCAAAGAGGCAGGCAGAGTGGATGGGATATCCTTGCCAGCCAGCTTGCCCTGTATCAAGTGCATTGCGACAGCAAAGCCGTCGCGTGTCAGACGGCCGTCGTTGTTGATGTCCGAGAGGTCCCTGCAGACGCGTCAGGCATCTCCGGTAAACTTCTCGCAGGACATGGGTCTCACCAGACTTGAGCGAGCACATCCTCCGGCAGTTTCGACTGTAACATGAACGGCACAGCAACGTCGCCCTCGATGTATCCCCTCTTCTGTGTATCAAGGCTATCGAATATGCGATCAGCACTGGCTTTCTCCTGCGGGGTGACGTCCCACTGAGCACCGGTCGTCTGCTGCGGGACGAATGGGAACGCAGGACCCGAGCTGGACAGAGCCGAACGTGCAGGCAGCGGAGGCGCGCCAGGTGTCGACCTGAGCGGACCAGTCATCTGGGGTTGTATTGACGGAAAGCCCTGACCAGTCATCTGGGGCTGCAACTGCGAAAGCGCCTGACCGGTATACTGCGGCTGCACGGAGTGCCCAGGGAAGCCGCCTGTAAGAGAAGGACTCATATGGCCGCTGCCGCCTGTTGCCTGTGGTACGACACCGTTGGACGCCTGCTCGTAGATGAACGGCGGGAGTGACGAAGGGATAGTCTGCAACTGGCCGGACATTGACGCCTGTATGAGGTACATCGCGATCGTGAAATCCGTTGCGTCCAATGCTCCGCGGTTCTTCGTATCCGCGAGCGACCTGGGAGAGGAAGTCAGAGAACATATGCGACGCGTCCAGCTATGACGCACCAGATAGCCGAGAGCTTGTCAACCGGCAGCTTTGACTTCACAAACACATCTCGCGCCTTGTCAGCTGACAAGATAGATTGATGAGCGGGCGTAGGTTTCAATCAAGAACATTGTACTGACCAGACAGAATACCGTTGGTAGGGTGGCATCCCAGGAAGAGCTTCAAAAACTTTGACTTGTCCGCGGGAGTGAGAGGAGGGAAGCCATGGGGCGGCGGAGACTTGGCTGGAGGAATGCCGGGGACAGAGACGGGTGGGAGGCCCTCAATGGTTGGTATAGGCCCAGCTGTCGGAGGCAACGGTAGGCGAACGCGTCATGGTGACAGTGTCAGGACGTGCTCACGTTTGGTCACCAAGGCCTCTGAGACCTGCTCGCCGCGCTGCGCATGCCCA
This sequence comes from Lentinus brumalis, assembly GCA_001792895.1. Taxonomy (NCBI): domain Eukaryota; kingdom Fungi; phylum Basidiomycota; class Agaricomycetes; order Polyporales; family Polyporaceae; genus Lentinus; species Lentinus brumalis. Next base: position 2,535,937 of record MARA01000004.1, read on the forward strand.
AGCAAGCGAACGGCGATGCCAACACCTTTGCGCGTGAGAACACCGTTGTTGTCCTCGTCCGCAATGTTCCATACTTCCGCAAGCACGGATGGCGAGAGCTTCGAGCCGCTGAATATCTTGACTGCGACGTCGCCCGTTATAACCCCGAGCTTCTGCGTGTCGTATTGCGCAAATATCTGGTTGATGAGCGCGACCTCGGCGGGCGTGGGGGTAAACTTGGACATGGCCAATAAGTTAGAGCTAACGATAGAGCATGCGTTGACCCGAGGGGGGCGGGAGGGGGTTGAGGAGGAGGAGGATGAGGAGGAGGAGGATGAGGAGGAGAAGCTGACGTTCATCGGCGTCTACAGTCTCGGTTTCGGCCCATCATCCGTGGGAAATGCTGTTTAGACGCCGCGCGCGCCTCCGAGCGCGGTGAATGGTTAAGTGAAGAAGACATCGCTGCAACATTTCAGGAACAGTTGTCTTACGCTACAGAAGTGAGGGCTAGCTTGCGAGACTATCGCTGCAGCACCCATTGAACGGCGACAAGCGCGAATCCCCGACTGCGATGCAACGCGCTTTGCTATCAGCACGTATCCGCAGCATACTCGAACATCTAGCGGAGGAGAGGACTCAGTACTTCGTGTGTGACAGCAGGAAGGACGGAGGGCCATGGCCCGGGACGCATGTAGTCTATTTAGACGTCGTCATGATGTCCAGCATCAGAGCGCTGATGAGTGAGGAACTTCACGGGGTCGTAGACTAGGATGTAGATCTAGTCAAGGCCGACAAGGTCAGGGAACGATATAGTATCGGTCTTCACACGGTTGACTGCTATTGATAAATGGGTTAAGTGTCAAGGACTCGGCAGAAGACGTGCAATGACCAGTAGAGGGACAGTGTTGGCAGTTCTCCACCAGACGGAACTCCCCTTCGTTCAAAGTCAGGGACTCAAAGTCTTCAAGTTTCTACGGCGGCGCCCACCGTTGTTACTGCCTGTTTCTCCCTCTCCCTTGCAAGCCTGCCCTTGCCCCTCGCATGTTCGACAGTTAACCACATGGTGGCCGCCTCGTCCCAAAGAACCATCTTCTCGTCGTACATCTGCTCGAAGCGCCCGATCTCCTTATCGAGCTCGCCCTTGGGCGAGTCCCGCGCAAGGACCCCTCGGATCCCGTCCAGGAAGGCAGACAGCACAGTGAGGTTGTGCATGGCGAGGAGAGAATGGGATGACATCTCGTGTGTGTGAAGAAGGTGGTGAATGTACGAGCGTACGAACGGCGGTTGAAGAAGGGACGACGGTACAGGTCGCTGCAAGTCCTGCCATGCGTGAACGTCCACGGAGCTGTGCAGCAGATGAAAGGCGGGGGAGCGTGGGGAGCATGCACCGCAAGGGCAGACTGGCAGGTCATCCTGTCCAGACTGTTCCGCCGACTGCCCATCGGAGAAGCTAGAGGATAACCTCGAATGGTCATGTCGGTATCTGGAGTCGAAGAGGTTGTGCCCGAGATCCATCTTGCCGCCCTCCCGTGTCCTCGGAGGCGGGCAATCCATAGATACAGTCCCTGATGCTGGTGGGACCGGGAAGCGGAAGTCGAAGGCGACCCCAATGTCAGCAGCCCGTTGTGCCCAGAAGCCGTCAACGAGATCGATGCCAACGTCTCGTACCAGTCGTAGGATTTCGTGAGGGGATACCGGGGAATTGACAAAACGCGGTTTCTGCGTGGACAAAGGGTCTAGCGACGCCTGCAATAGCTCCGCCAGCCGGGCGGACGAGTCGGCGGATGATCGCTGACTATCGCTGACTTTCAGCAGTTCGTCCACAGGCCCCGTGGGCTCGATCGCTCGGCCACCTTCCGCGGCAAGGGCGGTGTGAAGGTGTAAGAGATCGAAGACATATCCCGCGACGCCGTCGTCCAACATGTTCAGCGGTGACAGTCCGGTCGCAGCGTTCTGCTCGATCGGCTCGGTGAGACGATCTGCAAATTCGGCGCGGGCATGCGGTTCGGCACCACCGACCAGGTGAACGAGGACGTTTGCCGGGCGACTCGCGGAGTGATCGGCGCTAAGAAAGTCGGCGAGCCATGAGATTGAGCGTTCTATGCTCTTCGTCAGGCGTTTTTGTGAGTGAGGTGGGGGAGTGAAGGGTGTATCTGACAGAGCCACCACGAGATCCGGTTTGCACTTCTGCACATAAGTCTTCCACGCAGATGGGCTAACCTGCAACAAATGAGCACGTTGGTCACTGGTTGGTGGACGAGGTACACGCACCTTGCGCACACCTCGAGTACATTGTGCGGACACGAAGTCGTTTCCGTTTGTTGGCATCTTCCGCCTATCCGAAGGGTCGCGTAGCGTCAACGTGATGACATGCTTGTTGGTCTCGTAGCCTAGAAATTGGTGGAGTGGATGCGAGCCACCAACGAGGGTTAGTACAGGCGGGTTCCTATCGAGGCTATTCAAATACCTGTCAGGGAATGCTTGCGGAGGAGAGAAGAGTGCTAAGGCGGAAATTATCTTACAATGACTCGAATGGCAAGTGTATGTGCTGAATCGCGTCTGTTCTCCGGACGCTATCTCTGGATAAATGGGGAACAACTCCACGCGATGTCGTTGTAAGCAGAGCGGGAGTAGAAGTGCGGATCGCTGGTGTCCCATCGTTGCGATTTATGCTGAGGCTCCCCGTGCGAGGACCAAACTTTCCACTGGAGACCGAGAGGGTAAAAAGAGGTGAAGCGGCCATCGTCGATTGCCCGCGCGAGGTGATATACAGCACAGAAGTGCGCACAATCGCGCGTAGGATAGGTCCCAGTATTGCTGACTAGAGTGGATGTTGAAAGGAGGAGGAGGAGGAGATGGAGGTGTGGAGGAGGCAAGGAGAGAGCAAGCTTCGCAAAGTGAGAAGCGCCGCGCGCGCGCGCAGCGCCAGGAGGCGCCGCGAGCCCGCGCGTCGCGCGAGACGCGACTGTCATCGCCGCACTTCACGCAGCTCTGCGTCTTCCACCCGCTTTCCCCAAACTCATCCTCGCCCGGAGTGCTTACGCTCGCTGCGTTCACAGCTGATCTGTTTTCAGCTTGCTTCTCGCTCGAAGAAATATCTACAGTACAAGGGGTGCTTGAATCACACTATAAGACGCCTGCAGTGACGACTTGGATTCACGGAAGGAGGGAAGGACTCAGCAATCGACGCACATACACAACTGATAGTGCGCCATGGCCAGTGCACGGGATGCACTCGTGAGTCACCAGTCTCACCGGGTTGCGCAGAAAGCTTATTGCGCTTGACTCCGTAGTGGGAGTCCGGGTACGACGAGTCGGTGGAGGTGAACCAGCGCGCCCTGATCGACAAGGTCCTTGCCCGCTACTCTGGCGAGTTCACAGGTGCGCACATCCTATAATTGTGGGTGGCAGAGGGTCCCGACATGGACGCCGGGGTTGGCAGTGTTTCGCGAATTGCTACAGAACTCGGATGATGCAAGCGCGACCGCTGTCGAGATCCACTTTGAGACCAAGGACTATATTCAGCGCAAGAACGGGAAGACTGACGTGCAAGAAGAGAACGGCGCTGTCTCGGAGGCGAGGGGATTGCCAGACCTGAAGACTGCCGTTGTGCATCAGTGGTCCTTCAAGAATAACGGCATAGTGTTCCGAGACGAGGATTGGAGTCGTTTGAAGAAGATAGGTCCGTCTACCGACCTCTCTGACGTATGCGGCATGACCATCGCTCAACGCGAACGATAGCGGAAGGCAATCCAGACGAAGAGAAGATCGGCGCGTTTGGTGTAGGTTAGTAGGGCTCTCCTCTCGCTCTTGAGTGTACGCACTGACTGATCTTCTTAGGTTTTTATAGCTTGTTCTCCGTCACTGAGGAGCCATGGGTATTCTCGGGTGGTAGGTACCTTCTCTCGCACTGAGTAGCGCATGAGGCTAACCGCAGGGACGCAGGTCAATGGATGAACTTCTATTGGAAAGACAAGAAGGACCAGGTGAGCTTGGGTAAGCAAACCTTCGCAGCTTTCTTTAACGTACCATTAGCTGTTCGCTCGTCGAGGAGCTCGCAATGAGGCCGATGATCCCTGGACCACGTTCCAGATGGAGCTACGTGAACCCACATCCATACCCCGCCGTTCGATTTCACCCGATTCCTCGCGTCCTCGATCACCTTCATGCGACATCTTCTTGATGTCAGCGTCTTCTTGGATGACAAGCGGTTATCTCGCTTGACGAAAGCTCCTGGTATTCCCAAAGCATTAAGCTTGCCGAGAGGGCTCAAGGCGTATAGTCCGCTCAACACCATGCAAGTCAGCGGCATCCAGGCGACTCGTGAGCGAATATGGAATTCTATACGCAGGGCGAGTCTCTGACCCAATCACTAGCTCTCTCCATTAAGGCAGAAGTCATGCAGTGGGTCTACATGGCTGGCACTGAGAAGCCTCAGCCGAAGAAGGAACCTCCGAAACCCGTTGCAGGAGGCGGCGGATTCTTCTCATCGCTCTTCTCATCTCTGACCGGGGCGTCTGGTGCACCATCCCGGACTTTAACTCCTGCACCTGCACCGTCACCCGTACCGCAGATTGACCCGCAGACGATCGTCGAGAGCAACGTGGTGTTGTCCATTTTCGCAGCCGATATCGCCGTGAAGTTGGACAAGAAAATGATTACAGAGCTCAACAGGTCGACCAAGAAAAACCCACCTACAAGGATGAAGTATGAGCTGATTTATGTAAGGGATGGCTTCGCAGATTCGGTCACTCTGCCACTGACAGCTGTACACAGACGGGGAAGAACGAGTACGACGCTAGTAAGAGTGAAGACGAACAGCACGGCAGGTCAACCGGGAGTGTTTTCCAGGGGCTGCGCGCTGATATCGAAGGGTTCGTGTTGCCACCGAATTATACATAACGGCGAGTTGAAGTAATGTTTCCTTCGCTCGACAGGACTGGCCAAGCAAGGGTCTTCATTGTGAGTAAGTCTGCCTGTCTCCCATGGACGATAATCCAGATTGTCTCTCAGGGTCACGCAACGGGACAAACCACCGGTTTGGGCGGCCACATATCCGCCCGCTTCATACCAACGGTGGAGAGAGAGTCTATCGACTTGGTGTGAGTCAACGATCATGTTACATTTGCGCATATATACTTGATCATACTGATTCCTTTTTCCCTGGTACAGAGATCGTAATGTCGCAGGTGTGTCACGAGACATTCTGCAGGAGGACGAAACTGATTGGTTCCAGTCTGGAACAAGGAGTTACTCTATGTGGGTGGCTTCCTTGCCCGCGCGGCCTACGAAATCGAGATGGAGAACGTGCGAGTGCTATGGAATGACACAGTGACGGCTGCACGAGCAAAGGGTCCCGACTCAGCAGTGGACCCTGAAATCCAAGCCTCACTGAGGGATCGGGCGATTCACGCGTTGAAATTCTTCACCTTCCATCCATCTACGCCGTCTGCTGTCGTGTCCGCGGCCCTCGAGGATGCGTTCTTCGCGTGTGCAGTCAGCGCGTCCATGTTTTCGAGTATCAAGTCACCATTCCCCCTGATATCCACTTCTGGCGTGCGGGACGCGTCTGAAGTGCGCTATCCCGATCCTACGTTCTCCGGTTTCGTGCAAGACCTTCCGGTCGTCCCTGAAGAGGTCCTGAAGCAGGCGAAGACAATGGTGGATACCCTCCGTACGCGAGGTATGATCAAGGAGATCACTTTCATGGACGTCTTGCAAGAGCTCCGGAATCGTCCCCTCTCGGAGATCGAGATGATCGCTTGCTTCAAGTGGTGGATCAACATGTACAGCCAGGGGAGCAGCACCAATCTTGACTACGTCCGTACGCAGTTGCTGGGGGCTGCCGTGCTCTCGATGGAGGAGAAAGGCGAGAAGAATGCACAGATCGTTCCGCTATCGGTTGTCGAGAGTTTCTTGAACAGCAGGAGCTCCGGTGCGCTCATCCCGACGGACGGACCCCTTCCTCCTCACTTGCTCCCTGTGGCTATCTCTCGTCACTTCGACCCTTCATCGCTCATGGCGGCGTTCGGCTGGCGCGAGCTGAGCATCCTCGAGTGGTTTCGTCACATCACTAACCCTCCGGCACCGCACGACGCCGAGCACGATTTGCACTTGTCCGCGCAATGGGCGGAACGCGTGCTCAATGTTCTGGCTCGCGCGAGCCAGTCACTGCCGAAGAGCCGCCAAGAGGAAATCGCATCTATTCTGAAGGAGCATGCCTGCATCCCGACATCCGCAGGGCTGAAAAGGCCGGAGGAGGCGTACTTCCAGAATGCGCATATCTTCCATGACTTGCCGGTGGTCACGCTCCCGTCTGGTGCAGCAGTGAAGGGTCCAATGGAGAAGTTTTTGCAGACAATCGGGGTGAGGAAGCATGTCGATTTGCAGATCATCTTCGACAGGTACGGAGACATAAGTGTGTTCTATGACCACCTGCGCTCACCACTGTGCAGGATGATCAAGACGGGAGATTGGACTATCGCGGAGTTGATCAAGTACTTGGTCGCGGTACAATCGACCTTAACTCCTGTTGAGTTAGAGCGGCTGAAGATGACCTCGGCAATCCCTCGAGAACTGCGCGAGGGTGAGAAGTTGCCAGAGAACGGCAAACCTCCCCGGCAAAGGGCATCTGAGCTATACGAGCCACTGGACGTCTTCAGGGCACTGAAACTTCCTGTGATTGATTGGGGGGCTCACCCCAAATGGAGGAGCAACTCGGAAGAAGGTACCAAACACATCTCTTCGAGTGAGAGTCCAATCCTCATTGGTCATCGATTATATTATAGCGAAATTCTTATTCAAGCTCGGTCTCCGTCGATACCCACCGTTGGCTGAGCTAGTTGGCTTGATGGCTAGCGGTGACGAGGCCATCCGTAGCGCGGCACGGAAGTATTTCTTCGACAACTATATGACTCGTTATGCCGATTACGACCCGGACGCTTTCTCTAACGTCGCTTTCATCCCCGCCGTGAAAGGCGGAACTCGTTGCTTGGCGAGGCCTCATGAGGTGCGATCCCTGACCACTGTGACCTAATGTTGTGCTCATGCTGTGGCTTGCTGCAGGTGTTTTCTGCGCCGGAGTGGGCCGCGTTGGGGTTCATGGTTGTCGATCCATCACTGAAAGGAGAGGATCTTATCCATTTGAAGGTTCAAGACCATCCGCCAGGGCCGCGACTCGTCAACTTGCTCAAGTCAACCCCGCCGCCAACCGAGGACATCGCGAGGCAGTGGTTCACGACTCTTGCCAGTCGCGTGACTGGTAGGTCGTGCCATTGCGTTGTTGAATCCACGATCACTCATCTGCTTTACACGTCCAGCGTTCTCGCCAACTGAATTGAGGTTTTTGTCACAGACCCCTATAGTACCCGTGAAGAGCGCGAATGGGACTTTCCGCCACCTGGCCCCGACGCAGTGCTACTTCAAGGGTGACTCACAGGCGCAATTTCACTCTAAGCTATTTACGTTCGTAGACTTCGGCGCAACAGCGAATGCCTTCTTGAGTGCATGCGGTGTCAAACATGAGCCTTCGGTTGAGGAAATTGCGAAGATTCTTCTCGACAACCCTCGGCAGTTCTACGAGCTGGCTGAAGGCCGAGACAAGTGGGTAACCTGTTCAATTGCGCTGTTGTCCGCGGGATCTGATACTTGCGTACAGCTACCTCACGGAACTGCGCAACATTGCGGTTAATAGGCGTCTGGTATCTTCAGGCACCATGACCCATTTGAAGCGGTCTGCGGTGCTTCTTGGGTCTCGACGCGTTCGGAAGAACAAACCTGCGCCAAGCAAGAAGCAACCGGATGACTTCGCCGGTGACCTCGAGGAAGAGGATTGGGAGTATCAGTATGATCTACTCACACCGGACAAGGTTGTCATCGCGGATGAGACCCATGCATACCAGTTGTTTGGTGATGTCATCTTCACCGCTCCTCAGGAAGATCTGTTGGAAGGTAACGTTACCCTCCCTATCATCCGCTGATGGGTCTTGATGAACCTCCCAGAGTTCTACTTGGAACTGGGGTGCAAGCGCCTGAGCACGATGGTCCGAGAAGACTACCACACGAGCAGCGAAGTTATTGGCTCACGCAAGGCGGCTGAGACCCGCGCCCTCATTCTGGAACGTCTCCCATTGTTCCTGCACGAGCACACCCACACGAAGATTCGCGTATCGTACTCCTGGCTGAACAACGAGAAGAATTTCATCGTGAAGACGTATGGCAAGCTCACGGTGACCAAAACACTCCTATTCGGCGAAAAGCGCGCATCGAAGAGTCAAGATGCGTCCGCGGTCGCAAGGAGGATTGGTCGTGGACCCATCGAGCTGTGGCTAGCTGGCAACGATCAGGTCGACATGTATGAGTAAGTACATATGCGCGATTCCACGGCTGAATGCTCATCCTTGGGTCCGCCAGAGTTTCGACATCGATGTGCCGTCTCCTGTTCGACTCTCCGAAAGTCAACGATGCGCTGTTGTTCATGACGATCTTGTCGACGGATTTGCGTGCGTTACGGAGGCGAGGCTATAACGGTGCGTAACTTAGCAGCGACAAGGGAGCTACGGCTCATTGACGTGCACCCAGTGGACCGAATTCTGCGACAGCAGAAGGCAGACCGTCAAGCCGCGGAAGAGGCTGCCCGCTCCAAGGTCGCCCTTCTTACCCAGTCCACCACTTCTTCAGCAGACACCCTAGTGTCTCCTCCTCCACCGAAGCCTGAAGGCAAGACAGTCATGGACGCTCTCGTCGAGCACGTGGCTGCCGGTGCCGTTGATAAAGCGACCAAGCATGGGCCTCGTCCTCTGAGCACCATCCGACAATCTTTCGATTTCCTCAAGGGCAAACGCAGAGGGGACGATGCTGCGACACTCGCTGGACCGAGTGATGCACCGGCACTTCCACCCAAGGATCAGGCGGAGTCGAGCTCCGCGGGCCAAGCACCCTTGCTTCCTCCCCCTCAACCCGATCGCCCGCGAACGCCTAACCCCCATGCGACACCAAGAAACTTGATAGGTCGGTCCTGTCTGGTTTTCGATTCTCCCGCTTAACCTGACTCCACTTTCGTAAGCGTCCAACATCGATCTCGCTGTCAGAGCATGTAAGGCGGAGAGAGGGGAGACCCTTCAGAACAGGCAAAACATGCAAATGGTCAAAGAGTCGCTGAATGAAGGCTATTGTGACATATCTGGACATCCGACCGACATGACCCTTGTCGGAGAAATGGGCGGTATCAAGGTCTTCGTTGCCAAAGGTGAGCACGAGGTTTAACAGCTCTATACCTGACGGCAAACTGACGTGCATTTAGATGTTCCGGATGTTCGTACCTTGATGCAGACGAAGAGCGAGTCACTCGCTCGCTTCATCTACACCATTCGCCCCTTGCAGGAAGTTTATACCCTCCCTCCGACCAGCCTGCACATCTTCTACGACCGGGCTGGAGACCTCATCGCATTCAACAGGAATGCTAGTCTGTTCCTTAATCTGCGTTACTTCGAACAGTGGCGTAAGTGTTACGACTGTCATCTCTTTGATATGCAAGCTTATCTTCGTGTCTATAGATGATGCGGAGGTGAAGTCAGGCCAGCTCTCGAACGCATATACTTCCTGGTGAGTTTGTTGTCGGTTGTTATCGGGAGAGCAAGTCCTTACCAACAAGCCATAGGTACTTCACTCTTGCTCACGAGATTGCGCACAACCTTGTCCAAGCCCACAACTCGGAGCATGAGTTCTACTTTTCCTCGATCTGCGAGGCCTACCTTCCCGCGTTCATGAAGCTTGTGTCGAGCAAGTAGACGTGGCATGACACTGGACGGACTTACGGAATACGTGTACATTATGCTCTACATACACCCGCCTAATATCCGGATTACACAATGCCGTCTGCGTGCATGTTGGACCATGCAGGAGATTACTTGGTCACGCTGAGGACCCGCACGCGGAGCGCCCGACGCGTTAATGGGCGTTAATGGGTGTCACACGTGATGTCTGTTCAAGACGCGTTCAAAAACGCGGCACGAAACCCAACACACGACCACCACAGCACCTCGCACCCTTACCGCATCTCACGGCATCCCCACTTCCCTTGCAACTCGTCGTCTTACCTATTCATCTGAAATGGAGCAGATCACCACATCACTCGCACCCCGGGCAGCGACCAAGCCTTCAGTGGCGGGAACAGGAGGAGACCCCGCTGGGAGTGTGACGAAACGGTGCGTAAATATATATGTCAGCTATCCTGGATCGCTATCGAACAGTGGACGGGCAGACTCAGCAGCGAGCTTATGACGCTTATGGTGAGTGTCGCTACGATCGTCTGTTTAAGTGGACTTGTGCTGAAGGATTCGACAGATGTCCTCCTCGCCTGGAATTGTAAGTTTTCGCTGCCGCCGAGCAAGACACGGACCACTGACATGCACTGACACGCGCAGTCCGCATTTCCGAGGTCGGACGCGAACCTTTTTGACTGGGTGGGGACGATAGAGGGTCCTGCAGGCACGGTAAGTCTGCCTTCCTTGCTGACGTTCAGTGACATGGTTGATTGAGCGCCTGCACTCGGGGAACAAGGTCTACGCTGGGCTGAAGTTCAAGATCGCGATCAGCTTTCCGTCAAATTACCCCATGGCGCCCCCCGCGATGAAGTTTGAGTCTCCTTGCTATCACCCCAATGTTGACATCAACGGCGGTGGGATTTGTCTTGACATTTTGCAGGTGAGTTATTCGCTCACGCGTCCTGTTGTCTGAGGAGTCATATGTGTGTCTGCAGGACAAGTGGTCTGCGGTTTACAGCGTCCAGACGATCCTTTTGTCCTTGCAATCTCTCCTTGGTGGTGAGTCCTGCACGTACACTTTCCCAGGACTAGGCCTAACTCGGCAGTACAGAGCCCAACAACGCGTCTCCCCTCAACCCAGACGCTGCAGCCATCTGGGATACTCCAGAAGGTCGGTCATACTTGAGATACATTGCTTGTTTCGATGACTGAGGGTTCCGCGTTCTCTAGAATTCAAAGTTCAGTTGCTCAAGTACTACCGGCCAATCTCTGACGAGGCATCAGACTGATTGCGACGTGTTTCTACCATCTCTCGTGTGTCGTGTTTGTATCCACCACTGTTGTCTCATTGCATGTTTCGCTATCCATCCTGCTGGACAATACACCATCGGATTTCCCTATGTCATACCAAGCCCATGTACACACTTCCTGCCTTCAATCATATGGCTCTGCGAGTATCTCTGCTGGTATCTCGGGGAACGCAGTTGATGGAAGACAAGGTTCACGCCACCTGTCGGTGGTCTTATCTCACGAAGGCCGGTGTCTCGCTTGCGCAGCCCTTTCCCAGATCCTTCCAGGACCGCCATGCGCAGACTTCCTACCACTCTGTCGAGGCTCACCCGACCTCCTTGCATATACAATGCAGTCAAAGTTCAAGACAGGTCGGAATGATGACCGGTTGTCACTGCCACTGCGACTGGGATCGGCTATCGACCGCGTTGGTTGGAGCTCGCCAGCTGTGTTGCCTGCACGACGGCTGCAGTTATTTCGATGTCCACTGGCTTTCTTCTCGACATCGCAGCCTTCCAACGCAGCCACGTCGCTGTGCGTCCGACAGCCCTCCGCTCATTCAGATTTCAGCTTCGTCACTTCTTGGTATGTGTTGCTCGCTGCGATCATGACGACCGTCGGCATAGGCGTCTAGAGACGGATCGCGTGGACGACCACAGAGCCGGGCCTGGAGTGATGCCGTCGCTGACCAGGTCGTCTTAAGCCTCCTCGTCGTCGGTCGTGGTGCTCGCTGCTCTCACTTCTGCTCACTTTGCTTCTTCTGCAGACAGGCCAAGCTCGGTTGACCCGACTGCTGTTACCATTGCCTTCGTGTTCATACCGACTCCCTTCTCTTTGGCCGTGATTTAGACGTGTCTGGTGCACAAGCATTGTGAGTACTTGCGCTTTTTCACGTCGCGCTTTGCAGCCCTTGCTCCGCACCCCGCCGCTTTGCGCCCTTGCTCTTTCTTGAATGCATACGCGGTGAATGGTCGCTGACAAGTCTCCCCCGCGCTACCGCTATATAGCTGCGTCGCATACCCAACTTCGCATACCACACGCTACCCGCATTCTCGACCACACAGCACACAGCACACCATGCCCCGCCGCTTGCCCCCCACTCCTCTCCGCCTGCACGAAGGGCCGCTCCCCCCGCGCGGCAAGCCGAGACACACCCTCCCCTCGCTCCCGCGCCCCGCGTTCTCCGGCCCCGCCCCGACGCTCAACGCAGGACCCGTGCCCCGCGCCCGCATGGGACACGCCGAGCTCCCCGCGCTCGTCATCCCCGTCAGCACGGACCCGGGCGCCCCCAGCGCGTTCTCCGCCCTGCCCGCGCTCTCTGCGCTGGAGGCGACGTGGAGCGGGCCGAGCTCGCCGACGTCCGCGAGCTCGACGGCGAGCCTGCCGCGGAAGAGGAGCAAGGAGTTCATCCGGGGCCCGTGGGACCACTCGGGCGCGATCCATGTGCCGTTCGACGTGGGCGCGGTGCTCCCGCCGCCGATGCCTGCGGCGATCAATGTGAGGCCCGGGGAGGGAGAGAAGATGCACGGGCGGAGATTTGTCGCTTGAGGCTGGGGCGCGGTACCCGTGGAGGAGGGAGGGGTCGGATCTGGCTTTGAATTTTGTTTCTTGTGCGTACGCTTGGTCGTAAGAGAGCAACCCGTTTGCGAGCAACCCGTTTGCGATCGAGGCCTACCTTGCTCCTTTGCCCCAACCTTGCGTGCTGTGATGGCCTGCGGCAACTCAGGGAAAAGTGCAAACCCCAGACAGTATATTGCCCCAGATGATGTCCTACATTACAACTGCTGGTGGGTGCGCCGTGATGGAACATCAGGAAAGCAAGGTGTAATACAGAGCGAGTCGACGATGGATGGTGGAGAGCATGGAGATCGACCTTGATTGCACGCTTGTGAAGTGGGACAGAATGCAGGATCTTCGCAGCGTACCTGTCCCTTTACTTCTTGCCGGACCTAAGGAGACGATGAGAAGGTGATAGAGGGTATGAGTGAAGAGCACGCACTTCTTGATACCGCCACCCGGGGCACCTCCTGCATTATCGCACAACCATCAGTAAGCAGCTCGACAATTCGCTCCAGAGCGCCATGTTGTGAGCTTCACGTACCCTTCGAAGCTGATAGAGGAAGTGAGTATGCTGAGCCGATAGCAGTGGGCGCAGGACATCGTACCTTGTGCACGCGCAGCCTTCAGAGCGGCCTCCTCTGCCTTCTTCCTCTCCTTGAAGGCGACGTCCTCCTCGTCCAACTCCTTCTTATCCTTCTTGGGAGCCTGTGCAAGACGCTTACTACATGCTTCCGAGAGCCTGCAAGAGAGCTGGGGAACGCACCTTGAGGGGCTTCGCCTTACCGCCTTGCCTGCCGGACATGGTTCTGTGCAGAGTGCGTGACGCCCGGCGCTGCAGATTGAAATTCGGTCATGCGCGGCTCGGAGTCAGACGCAAGGCACTGCGGCAGAGTGCTCTTCGACCGCCATGTTCGAATACACGTCTTCCCTCACCCCCCACTGTGCATCGTGCACGGCTAATACTAAAGAGCGACGATGGATACGCTTGAGCTCGACGGGAGCACGCTCGAGGGCGGTGGCCAGCTTCTCCGTATCGCGGTAGCTCTCTCCGCTCTTCTGTCGCGCCCAATCTCCATCAACAACATCCGCGGAAAACGCAAGCCTCCAGGGTTGAAGTACCAGCACGCCGCAGGTGAGTCTTCCTGGACATGTAGTATGTGACATGCGAGTCCGAGCACCGAACGTCCCTAGGTCTTCGGCTCGTCGCGGAGGTCTGCGCCGCACGCCTGGACGGATGCAACACCGGGTCTACTACCATCGAACTCTCGCCACAATCCCCGCCGGTGACATCGCGGACGTACAGCGCGGACCCTGGTACTGCCGGGTCCATCGCGCTCCTGCTCCAGGTCTCCCTGCCGTCCCTCCTCTTCTCCCCCTCGCCGGGCGCTCCGTCCACCCTGGTGCTTCGAGGGGGACGAACGCGGCGCAAGCCCCACAGATCGACTACACGCAGCACGTGTTTCTGCCCTTCCTCCGGAGGCACTTCGGGCTGGAACCCACGCTTGAGATCGTCAAGCGCGGGTACTTCCCGAAGGGCGGGGGAGAGGTGCACGTCTCGATCCCCGCTGTGCGCGGGCCTCTGCCCGCGGTGACGCTCGTCCAGCGGGGGAAGGTGAAGGCGGTGCGCGGGCGGTCGTACGTCGCGGGGCTGCCGAAGAGCCTTGCGGACGCGATGTGTGCTGCGGCGACGGAGGTGCTGGTGGAGTCTGGGGTGGACGCGGAGCTGGTCCAGATCGACGCTGTGAGAGAGAAATCTGCGGACGCTGTGGGGAGCGGGTCGGGGATCGTGCTGTGGGCGGAGACGGAGGATGGGTGCGTCTTTGGGGGGAGTGCGTTGGGGAGGAAGGGGGTCGACCCTGCGCGGGTGGGCCAAGAGGCTGGTGGAGAGCTGGTGGGCAACCTTGCTCATGGAGGGTGTGTGGACGAGCATATGCAGGTGGGGATCACCAATTGCACTATTCTTCGCTCCGTCGCTCATTTCGCACTCGTCTCCAGGACCAGATGATCATCTTTCTCGCTCTCGCTCAAGGACACTCGACAGTGAAGACGGGGCCGCTCACGTTGCACACTAGGTATGCGTGTTCCTGTGCTCATTTTCGAAGGGATACTGACATGACCTGGACTAAATTAGAACAGCAATGTGGGTCGCTGAGCAGCTGACGGAAGCGAAGTTCCGTGTCCAAGAGACAGAGGGCGGCGCTGTCATCCAGTGCGACGGAATAGGCTACGTCCCTACCATTCCAGCTGTCTCTTCTCAGACCTGAATAGACCTCGAGATGTGCTCGACAGATCGCAAGCTCAGCCGGTCATACAGTTTCGTCACGGCCTCTGTCACCAGCCTCCGAGGTGCGTGGTAGCGGTGCGCGCGCCCCAGTGGACTATTCCTCATCGCCCCGGAAGATGAGCCGAGCTAGACAGTCTGAATACAGTATGGAGGTGAACATACTGTGGCAGACTGTGGTTTGCCGGATGGACGAGGTCAAGCGACGCGTCCATCAATTCGGAACCTTCCGTGGCGAGTTGCCGGAGAATCGAGGCCTGCCAAGGCGGGGGCCATGCGGAATTCCGAGGATAACCTCCGGAAATGGCCATGGAAACCAGTCAGTCCAGGGACAACGACGGCTTGTTTGATCCGGGAGGGCAGACGGGCACTTGGCGTCGGGGGCGGGCAGGGAAGCCCATGCGCGAGGCGGGGACACGTTCGGGCAGATGCTCGCAGGGGCGGCGGCGGGGCACAGCGGGCGAGGTCTGCAGTTAAGCTTCGCGGGGCGCGCGTCTGTGTGGGGAAAGAGACGTGGTGGGGCGGGTGGCAGTGACGAGGGTGGGTGGCCGGAAGGGGAGCACGGGGTCGATCAGGTTTCGAAGGACGCGACGTCGCGGTTCCCTTCGTGTGACACTTTTATTTATGCGTCATCTCAATCGAGCCATACGCTGCCCGCCGCCAGCCGCATGCCCCCATCTCTTCTCCTCCCTCCTCCCGCCAGGCTGCCCCTGCCTTCGCTCGCCAGCAGTGCGAGTTCCCCCGTTCGCTTCCTCGGCGTGCTGCTGAGCCCACCCTCTTTACTCCCGCCGCTCGTTTCTCCCGTCTCGCCCGCCCGCTCCCCCGTTGCATGTTCTGAGCCATACCCGCCAGCATTCCACCGCCCACCATGCAACTCCTCCTCAACCTCCTGCTCTCGGCGTCCCTGCTTACGTCCGTATATGCTGCCTCCGCGGACGAATGGAGGAAACGCTCGATATACCAGTATGTCTCATTCCTCGTCCCCGCCAAGTCTGAACCGCGGCCAACATGCACCCAGGATCATCACCGACCGCTTCGCCCTCCCCAAGGGCTCTGACCTCAACGCGTGCGACCCGGGCAAGCAGACTTTTTGCGGCGGCACATGGAACACCATCCGCGACAACCTTGACTACATCCAGAACGCGGGGTTCACCGCCGGTGCGTCTGTCCGCGTCTCTCCACGCTCTGTTTTTTGAACGCGTGCGTCCGCTGCCAACAGTGTGGATTAGCCCTGTCTCGCAAAACTACGAGGGGCCTCGCACGCCCTACGGTGACCCCTACCACGGCTATTGGATTGCCGACGCGACTAAGCTTAATTCACGCTTCGGTTCGGCCGACGATCTCAAGGCTCTTTCCGATGAGCTCCACCGCCGTGGCATGTACGTACACACGCTCTCACCCGCTGATCATGCTCGCAGCGTGTGGTTCGAACGTGGAGCTGACGTTATCATCGCAGGTTCCTCATGGTCGACGTTGTCGTCAATAACGTGATGGGACTGAACACCGACCTTTCCGACTTGAGTACGTACATGTTCAAGGACAAGGCAAGTCTTCTTCCTCTCCGATATATGCGGGTCACTGATTCGGCAATTCAACTACAGTCTCTGTACCACCCGTACTGCCCCATTCAGTGGGGAAACTCGGCGAGCGAACAGAACTGCTGGCTCGGTGATACAAATGTCACTCTTCCCGACATCAACACTCAGGACCCGAGCGTCGTATCCGCCTATACGACCTGGATCAAGGCTCTTGTGACCGAGTTCAACATCGACGGCTTGCGTATTGATGGTAAGTCCGCCGACATTGCATACATGAGGTAAATTGACTCACCGTCGCCGACTTTATTCCCGCATAGCTGCGAAGTACGTTACCAACGCGCCCAAATAATATCGTGTGGTAAGCTGAGCAAAACTCTTTAGGCACGTGAACATGGACTTCTGGCCGCAATTTTGTGGAGCGGCCGGTGTCTACTGTATTGGAGAAGTCTTCGACGCTGATCCTGCGTGGGTTCCTGTTGTTTCGGCGGCTATAAGGTGTTCACTCACGCCCGTGACAGTCAGGCGCTGCAGTACCAGGGACCCAAGGCCCTGGATGCCATCCTCAACTACCCGCTCTACAACGCTCTCGTTGACGCGTTCGCCATTCCGGGCCCGCAGAACATGAGCGCGCTCGCCGACACGGTCGCTCAGATTCAGGCGAAGTCGACGGTAACGCCATCTCGCTTCGATCTCGTAACTGCCAATTGTTGACTGTTGATGTCCCGTCTCCAGGATCCGACCCTGCTCGGCAACTTCCTTGAGGATCAGGATGTCCCTCGCTGGGCGAACCACTCTGTTGATCCTCAGAGCATGTGGAACGCCATGGTCTTCAGTTTCATGGCGGACGGTATTCCCATCGTGTACTATGGACAGGAACAGGGCTTCCACGGTAACGCTGACCCGGTGAGCACTGACGTTATATCGGACGCTTTGGCCACTCACATTGCTACAGTACAACCGTGAACCGCTCTGGACTTCGAATTACGAGAACACAACGACTTACGGCATGATCACAAAGCTTAACCAGGTACTTGCATTGATTCGCTTCTGCGAGGCGAATCTCTTGACTCATACGGCAAACAGCTCCGCAATTTCATGATCAACAGCACCTCGGACTGGATTACCTCTCCCATGAAGGTTCTCAACACGACTCCCGAGGGCATCGTGTTCTCAAAGGGCGAAATCACCACCATCCTAACCAACATCGGCTCCCCGGTAAGTCGTTCCCCGGTCAAAAGCACGCGATCTCGGAACCGAACATCCTCTCGCCTCTCTAGCCGGCCAACATCAGCGTCTCCGCGAAGACGTCCTTCCCCAGCAGCGTGTCAGCGACGACCGAGTAAGCCACCGAGATCTCCTTCCACGCCCACGCTTATTCACGCGCGCACGTCTGGCCCCACAGCATCCTGACGTGCACGCAGTACGCCGTCGGCAGTAGCGGGACCGTCGAGGTCGAGTACACGAAGGGCGGCGTGCCCGTCATCCTCGTCCCCGACGACGCACTCACTGGCTCCGGCCTGTGCGGCCACGACCTCGCTACTGAGTCGCAGTCCAAGGGTGCGCAGGGCATCGCGACGGACTCGAATGGCGGCGCGAGGCCGCTGTCGATGTCCGCGACGCGTCTTGCCGTCGTAGCTGGTCTGCTCATGGGCGTCGTGAGCCTGGCGCTATGATAGTCCGACGCTCTGCGTCTCGGCGGCTGCACGCGTCTTTTACGAACTGTGACGGCGCGTCCCAGACGCCCCTTTCCTTCTTCCTTCCTTCCTCCGGGTTCGTGTTTACTCTTGTGTGTTTGTATGTGTGTTCCTGTGGCCGCCCTGCACGGGCGGTCTGATCCCCCTAATCCTTGGCAACTGTTCGCATGTTCCCGGTCTGTCCTTACTTGTGGTCCGTCTTTGGTCGACGTGCGCGTAGTGCGTACGCTGTATTCTTTTCTCCCCAGTGGCCGTATTCCGGCAGTAGTTGGTAATTTGGTTGTGAGCTGGAGATTGTACGAGTACTTATCGATACCACCAGTACGCCCGCTAGTCCTGTACGCGCACGAGCCGCCGACGTGTTCGTGAATGTGCATGCGCCGCTCCGTCTACGTTGCCCCGCTGGGCTCGACCACGAACACTCTGGAGTCTGAGCCACAAGTTGAAGTACATAAGGACGACGACGACTGCGCGGAAACGAAGCGCGAGATGGGATCGGAACGTGAACGGTGGGCCCCTGTTGGGCGGGCACACGGGGACCTACAATTACCACAACCCGCTCGAGAAGAAGCACAGGTCGACTAATACTTATCTCATTGCACCTCATCTCGATCGAGCTGCTGCATTTCATCTGCGAGCTTGGGATTAAGATATTCAGGAACAGGACGTCGACATCACCGCATGCATCATCATCATGTCCGCGGAAGAGTCGTTTGTTACGGAGATGAGCATCGGGCCGCAGTTGGTAATGGGAATCCAGTGATCCACCGTGAGTCGTGACCCTCGCAGACACTGGGCGCGGCGCTGGAGATGCTCAGTAAAGTTTTAGACGTGCGTATGGCATTCAGCAGGTGGTCGCGCTGTCAACGAAGCCTGTCATGGACAGGCTGTGGATCGTTGTGTGCGTGGGGTCCAGGGAGTGAGTGGGCTCAGCGCGGCTCAGTGCCGGAGGGCCGATTCAGAGGAGAGTCGAGGCGTTCGGCGTCGGCGGTCAAACGTCAAACGTCAAACGGTCACAGGCGGAGATGCGTATCGCGGAAGCTGTCTGACGGGCGGCGGGCGGGGTCCCAGGCTGGACTATCATAGTTGATAGTCGGCACTGCAGTCTGGCATCAGGCGCAGTCTGTCGGGCGCATCGAAGGCCTGCGCTGATGATGGAGCGCTCGGTACGCAGCTGTACGCAGACGTCGAGAATCGAGATGTGGAGCACCAGTGAGCACGGAAAGATGCTGTGCCAGTAGATATCAGTAGTTCGTGCAAAGGCGATATGAACTTGCAGTGTTGCTTCTGTGATACTTGTGCAGACAAGAGGGGGTTCAGAACTTCAGCGCGATGAGTGTGGTCTTGCCTGAGAATGATGTGCGTCCTCGGGACAAACGGTATGTAAGTGATAGGGCCTACATACTATGGGCCTGGAGGTCGCGAGCAAGGATACTGGTAGATGGTTTGATTGTAATGATGCGCAGAACTTGGTAGTACACCGCCTGTTCATGAAAGGCATGGCCATCGAGCAACATGGCAAATTCAACGACGTTAGTGTGCTGCAATCGTGTCAGTACATGTTGCGGGGGAATGAAGGACATTACTTATAGCCTCAGGTGGTTGCGACTTGGGAACCTACGCACATGTGCTGACTGCATGTGGCTGCAGACGCCGTCGAAACATGGTACCAGCGTCCGCGGCGGGTGATTGGGAATGGGAGTGGCAGACATGATGAGGGGAGGAGGAGGAGGAGGAGGAGGATCCGAGGCCCGCATGCCACATCACTTCACGAACCCCCCTTTGAGTTTCATACCGGTCTCGACACGCTCGACAGGAGAGGGGTGTCATAGGAGGGATCCGTAGTCGCCTTTTGTGACTTTGCCCATGAAAAGGCGAAGCCTTTTCGTTGACGACCATGGCTCGCGCCCTCCCGCCTCCCGCCTCCTGTCTCTCGTCGCCCGCTACCGGAGTCCGGCAGATGTCCCCACGACGCGGAGATACCAGAAGGGTGGTCTGATGCGCTGATACGACGCAGTCCATCAACATACTCATGGGTCAGCGGAGAGCGGCCTATAATTTGAAGTCGAAGTGATGTCGGGCGAGAGATTAGTGCTTCAAACGAGCGATGCTCCGGCCCCAGAAAAATGTACTCACCGAGCGGTTGCAGTATTGAATGTGAAACCGCGCGGAGTTTGGCGAGAACCAGCCGGCATATACCATACACTGCAAGCTCCGCAAAATCGATCCGCAAAAACAAACAGAAGTTCCAAAATAGTGGTGTGCGTACATGCGATCGAGCGAACCAAGTCATGAGCGTCGAGGGTGAAGAATGGGACATATATACGTTGGGGAAGGTCTCCAATAATGCAGTAGGGCAAAGTGAGAGTGTCCTCGAGTCAAGATCATCGCCGGAGCATAGGTCCAAGCTGCACATACGAGCATGATCAGACATGAACGGGGAAGCAGGCGAACGCGACGTACGTTTTGTCTTTGCTGCTTGAGCCAGCTCGTCGGCTCTGGCCGGCTCTGTTGCTTCGCGTACCCGAGCTGCTCCCGAGCGGTGTGCATGCCCATCCCGTGGATGACGCTCAGCATGAGTGCCTGTTCTCGCCGGTACCGGTTCGTGGCGTCGGTGACCAGACGCTGTCGCCGCGCGATACAGTCAGTGTCTAGTACAAGATACAACGGGAGGGTGTTTGATTGCAGTACCTTCTGGCGAGCAAGGTCTTCTTCCAGGATCTTGATCTGCGAGCGGAAGCTGTTTTCCGCTTCATCGAACGCACCCTGCATTACCCTCAATCCAATGGTCCTACCGACAAAACGCTAGCAAGGAGACGCACCGAAGGGATTCCACCAGCGCTCTTGGCGTGCTCCTCCTTGAAAAGCTTGTCCTGCTGCTTGATGAACTGCATGCGAGGGCCTATCAGCATCAACACTAGGCGGGCGTGCACAACAGACATACCGCCTTCGCCTTGACGAGCTTCTCCTGAGCGGTCTTGTACTGCTCCTTAATGCTGACGTTCTCCTCGTGCAACGCCAACATACGCTGCTTGATGTCCTCCGGCACGTCCTTGCCAGACAGAGACGCGCGAAGGTCGCTGTCGCGGCAGAGTGAGTCTTAGCACAGGCGCCGCATATCCGGGCGCAGCTCACCCCATAGCACGTTCGCGCTGCAACATCTTGTCCCGCTGGTCGATCCCCTCGCTCTGCAGGTTGACCTTTTCGAGCAACAGCCCATTGATCTGTTCGAGCTGCATCTTGTTCTTGTCCGCGAGCTCCTTGATCTGCGTGTTCAGACGCTCGACCTCGGCCTCCAGTTCAGCCTTGTCTTCGTTGACGGACTCGCGCAGGGTCTTCAGGATGTCCAACTGATCGCGGTTGACAAGGGTCACTATAATCCGAATTCAAGACCTGAGTCCTTGGCCAATGATAGACTGATTTCGAACTCACAGTCGGACTTCGCGATTGTCAGCTCCTTCGACATAGCCTCGAAGTTGACCTCGAGCTCGGCATGCTCTTTCCTAAGCTTGTCCAACTCGTCAACGGTCTCGTTGAGACGCTGCCGAAGAGCGATAGCTGCCTCCGCACTAAACTATCGGTCAGCGAAAGATTCGCGTCGACTTACGCCAAGGTCTTACCCATCACCCATGGACTTGCCGTCTCGGATCTCCTCCAGGTTGTTCTGCAAGATGAGCTTCTCGCGGTGCGCTGCCAAGTAGTCAGCCTCATAGCGCGCCTTCATGCGGTTCGCATCCTCGAGCAAGTTCTCCAGAACAAGAACACGGCTCGCATCGGCCTCGTTCTTGCGCACCGCCTCCAGTTCGCGCTGCAGCTTCCGCACCTGCAGCTTGAGGTCCGTCATCGTGGTGCCCGTGATTGCGGTGTCGAGTTCTTCACCGAGCCCCGTCACGTCCGTATCGAAATCTGCTACTGACTCCCCATTGCCCAGCAGCTCCGCCTCAGTAAACTCTGACATGTCGCCCGCCGCCTCTTTATCAGCTTGGGCGCGTGTGCGCGACGCCGCCACGGGGCGCTGGGATGTGAGCTCGAGCTCCCGCACACGCTCCTGGTAGAGCTCAAGGGTCTCGGAATCCTTTGCGCGCTCTTCCTGAGTGACTTTCAATTTCGACTTGGTCTGCTCGAGCTCAAACTTCAGTGCGTCGATCTCCTTGCTGCGTGCGGAGGTCTTGGTCTCGAGCTCAGCAATTTGTGACTTGTACGACTCCATGAGCGGCTTGAAGGCAGCGACCTTGCGGTATTCGTCCTCAAGTGCTGCGTTCTTGTCGACGAGATCGGCGTTCTGCTTCTCTAATGCCTGAGGTACAGTGAGTGAGCCCGCGGCGTGCTGAACAAGTTACGGCCACATTACCTTGACTTGTTGTCGCATGTCCGCGGCCTCCTGCAGTTTCTTCTTGTACTTCTCCATGACGTTCTCCGTCTTCTGGAGCTTGTCTGCAGCATGCCGATATCTGGAAAGCCTACTGAACACCGCACGCCAGGTAGCCAGTCGGCGTGCTCACTCATCAAGTTGATCCTTCAGTCGCGCCGCCTCATCTGCCCTGGCTTGGAGTTCATCGACTTTGCGCGTGAGGTCGGTGACAATCGCCGTCTGCTTGTCCAGCTCTGACTCCGCCATGGCGAGGTTATCTTCGCTCTTCTGGCTATAATGCTCCGTGAATATCAGTTCCTTGGCAGACGAGACGACTACGCCAAGTGCTCACAGGTCAGCTCTGAGGCGATCAATCTCTCCGCGGAGCATGGTATCGCCACGGGGATCCACACGCTTGCTGTCTCTGTCTGCCTCTCGCTGAATTTGCTTCAATTGGGCAACGGCATCCTCCTTCTCCGACTGGATGTCGTCAAAGTTGGTCTGCAATGTCCTGTGCTCCTCCAGCAGACTCTTATACACCTTCTCAAGGGTCTCCTTCTCCGATAGTATACGGCTTCGTTCTGACTGTATTTGATAGTAGTGGTCGTCTCTGTGGGAGTTGAGTCTCGCCCGTTCGCAGAAGCGACGTCCCATGGAATACGCACTCGGTCATGCTTGCCTCCATGCCCGCAGCCGCAGAGCTTCTGACCTTCGACATGACCTATCCACCAAGATTGGAGCCAACGCTCACCCCAGCGCGAAAGCACACGCACCTGCTCGATGACCCGCATGAGCGAATGCTGCTCCGACTCAGAAAGCTTCTGTATCCGCTCGATGATGTCCTGGTTATTCTCGCATTGCACGGCGATAGCGATGGTGAGGCGGCACAGTATGAGCGTCGCATTGGCATTGTAGTCCTTCGCGATGGCTTGCAGGTCGGGCACCTCCAGTGCGCTCGTTGGCTGGTGCAACACCTCGGAGAAGTACTGCGTCATCAGCCTGTACAGCCGCTTCAAAGAGCTGAACCGCAGGACCCAGTTGTCTGACGGCTGGGCCGAGGGCCGTGTGGGTTGACGGAAGTAATCCGCGTCGCTGCGAGCATGCGCGAGTTTGGTAACGCGACCTCGAAGGCAGTAACAAAAGCACGCACACAACAGACAAGATCTCAAACAACGCTGCTCCATCTGATAAGTCCGCGACGGTCGTTACAGGGCGGGAGAGATCGAATGTGGCGAAGTACGAG
This sequence comes from Lentinus brumalis, assembly GCA_001792895.1. NCBI lineage: Eukaryota > Fungi > Basidiomycota > Agaricomycetes > Polyporales > Polyporaceae > Lentinus > Lentinus brumalis. Next base: position 2,559,637 of record MARA01000004.1, read on the forward strand.
AAGAAGGCGTTCAGCTCCTTCTTCTGCGAGTCGACGGACATGATGGCGGCCGGGGGTCCAGACGACGGGGTATATTCCAGCCAGGTATAACACAGAGATCAGTCTAGGATGAGAGGTGTGACCACCGACGTTGTGGGTGCAGGAGACAAGCCAAGTTCAGGAAATCCGTCGCGCCCCCGCGTCTCGCGCCTTGCGCCTCGGCGCGGGCGGTGCGCTAAGTATCGACGGTAATGGTAAATGTTTAACCACCCCCGCTAGATGAGTCTTTTCTGAGTCCCACACATATGTGCATCAATGCATTCCCTCGTGGCGAAATACTGGTACTGACCTTTTCCGGACACCCATATCATCCTGTTATCCCCTCCGCCCCCTTCCTAGTAGTGCCGAAGCCTACGTCTGGACTTCTGCTATAGCGCGCCTGACTGACATTCGTTGGTCGCGAACTGCATTATGAGCCCCTCGGGGACGAACGCGGTTCGATGAGATATGCGCTCCGCCAAAAGAACATGTTTAACCACCTTCAACTCCGCGTCCGGGAGCCCATCGTTCCACGAGAAAGGCACCCGAAAGCTCATAGCTCAAGCCGAGATGTACGCTTCACTCATACTCAGACTACGCCGATACACATTGACGACGCACAATGAGAGAAAAGGTCTATCTGATGCTTGCGAAAGTTATCCATTGGACAACATTACTGATACATGTACATCACGCCAACGCATGAGAATCGTCTGAGGGTTGGAATCATACGAAAGCAGCCCTAGATGAGGATGGACGCGGCCGTAATCCGTGGGTCCATGACCATGTACTCCGTCAGCTCGTGGTCGCTCATCTCCCTCGAGTGCGCCTTGAACACCTCAGCCAGCTCCAGCAGAGACTTTTTGAGCCGCTTCCCGGCGGCGGCAATGACGCCGTCATCGTTCTCAGCCGCCTTGTGCGCGAACTCGAGCAGGCTGCTCTCCTGCGCGACCTCGAACGAGAGCAGGTACGGCAGCTGCGCCGCGATCAGCCAGTCCCGCTGGTTGCGGAACGGCAACGCGCTAATCAGGTCCTGCTCCGTGTACGCCGCGAGCTCAGACGCGGTGCGCGGCAACGGCTGGAAGAGCGCGGGAGGTTTGTTGGGGATGAAGACCATGTAGTAGTGCTGGAGATAGTTCACGGCTGTGTGCTGCGGCGAGGCAATGTGGATGCACATCGTGACCTGTTCACGCGTCAGTGGAGAACACGAGAGGAAATTGGTGAGAGCAATCGAAGACTCACCACGTCGATGAGCGAGGCGAGGGTCTTGATTTCGGGGAACGTCCCCATCTGCCCTCCCTCCTCCGACCGCATCTCAGCGCACCACGCGGCTATGTATTCGTCCGCCGCGACCGACGCGTCGCCGCCGGGGTAGTATTTGGTGAGGATCGACCCGACGAAGGCGCGGAGCGTGTCCCACATGAGGACCATGTTGCGCGCATACGCGTAGTTCTTGTACTTCGCATCACCGGCCCTCAGCCGCTCAACGGGGAACCCACGCCGCTCGAGATCGTTCGGAATCATGAGTGCCTGCCAGTCGAAGGTTGCATACGCATGGTTCAGAAACATCGTGAGCTGCGCGGGCTGGGAGCCGGCGAGGGGCACGATGACCTGCGGTACGAGGGTGGTGCGAGCGGAGTCGTTCAGCGGGAGCGTCGTCTCCCAGTGCGGGCGCAGAAGCTCGAACACGATGTGCTGTGGGTGCAGTGTCCGATGCGCGGAGACGATGACGGCCTCCTCGACGAGGTGAGTGTGCACGAGGTGAATAGAGACCTCATGCCGGAGCCAGTCCGCACTTTGGATACACGTCTTCGCGTATCGCCACGGCCAACCGGACTCCTCGTCGCTCGAGGACGCATCAGAATCCAAGCGCGGGTTGAAGATCACGACGGACTCGTCGGTGCTGCCCTTGTAGTCGATGATGATGGCGAGCGGATGCAGCCGTCCGCCGTCCTCAAGACGGAAGAGGCCGACGGGCGCGCAGCCGTACTTGCACTGGTCGGAGACGATCTCCGCGTCCGGCGCGAGGCCCATCGCAGTGCGGAAGTACGAGTAGTCTTGGATATAGAGGCTGCAGGCGTCCACAGCGTTCAAGAGGTCCACGTAGCGCGTCTCGCCGAGGGTCTCGGCGGCGGACTTGAACTGCTCGATCCAGGAGGAGGAAGCGACGGTGATCGTGGTGGGATTGGTGCCCGTAAACTGCTGCTGCGCAAAGGCGTTGTCGGAGAACCAGTCTTCGCGGTCACCTATGATAATCGGTCAGTGCTGAGTCTCTTGTACATGTAAGAATGTCGACAGATGCGTACCAATGGTAAATCCGAACAGCATGTTCGGGTTGATTCCCTTGGGCAGACGATTCTTCAGATTATGTTCCTTCAGCTTCGCAAACGTCCAAGGCCCCTTGCTGTCGGGCGCGAGGGCAATGTACTCTTGCGAGAGGTTCGGGCTGAGCATGCCCTGGGTCTCGAAGAGCGCCTCGATGTCGAAGATTTGCAAAGCTGTCTTGTTCACCTCGGCAGGGATGACGTCGATATGCGGCGGGTAGCCATCGTTGTGCTTCCATTGGTAGGCGGTCTGGTTGTGCTCAAGCGTAGCTTGCCCTCTACGAATGCCATTAGTTATACAGAGGCAGGTTCAGTTCGCAAACCATGGGCTCACCGCTTCTCCTGGTCTTTGTGTGAGGCGTTAGTACGCCCAGTGTAGACGAAGGCATGGGGCATGACGATCGCGAAGGAGTGAAGCGGCTGAGAGCGTCGAGAGAAGTGTCTCTATCAATTGAGACGTAGAGCCCTCCCCCACTCTTATACTTTCTTCGAGTACGTGTACCGTGGCTTCTGTCGCGAGACGAGGTGCGCATGACGGACGATGCGCGTCGCCGGCGAAGGGAAGGTATTGGCATGAGGTAAGGCGCGTCCGAGTCGACGTCGCGATGAAGACCCTTAGCTCCATGCTTGCCACTCAGAGGAACGCTTCCTTCGTTCTTCTTGGACACTCACTAACCTTCATTGGGGCTGCGCGTGCATGTGTGCGTAGCTTCTTTGGCGTCGGTGCTTACATGCCCGTGCAAGCTGTCTAATCATGCCGTAGGACTGATGGAGGGAGTCATTCAGTAACACCGCAAACAGTGGCGAACTCGGAGTACTTCCCGCCACTGTGGCACCCGGCGATTCATGGACGTCAAGATGGTTTGACGTGGCACCGAGAGTCTGGACGTCAAGAAGTTCACAACGTTGTGCGATGTATCAAACTGCAGGACCGGTCTCCGCGGACAGCGACTCCCATGAAGGTAAAGGCATTCCCGCATGCACTCGTTCTTCGGAAGCTTATAACCTGGATCCCTTATATCCATAGTCTCGCACGACCACCCACTGCAGAGACCGTACCTCTTGCTCTCATCATGATTCCAGATCTCCTCATACCGCGGACTTTCGTATTGTCTGCCCGCCCGGCTCAGTACGGCGACACGCTCTCGTTCGACACAAAGCCCGAGCGTCGCGCGGACCTGATGCTCGTTTCCGTGCGGTGGTCGCAGCCTCTCCCGCGCTCGGAGTTCTACTGGCATGCCGTTGCCAAGAATGTCACTGTCGGTACGTCCATCCCGATTGACCATGTTTAGTCCATGCACGAAATACTGATGCACCTTTCTCGCAGGCGACACCGTCGCCTCCATTCCTCTCTTCATCCAGAAGAGCTACTTCGAGGAGCGCTTTGCGGATCTCGCAGGTGCACCCCAGTCATTCTCGGATGCCGCCGAGTTGCGCCTCTGACATGCTGATTCAGGCGAGGCCACCTTCACCCTCGACGGCGACTTTCAATTCGGACAAGAGGATGACTCTGGCAAGAACCGCTTCGTCGTCCTCCACGATCTCGAGCGAAAGCCGTCCCAGGTAAGTCTACCTTCCTCCTTCCTTTGCCCGTCGCACTTCCTGCCTGCTGACCCTTGACCTCACCCTCCCGCAGCATCGGTTCGTGCCGACCCAGATCACGCGCATCGGCAACATTGTGCACGCACTCGCGACCGCGGCCGGCTTCGCAGATAAGGTGGACCCGCTCCGCCCCCTTGAGCACCTCCTCCTCAACCAGCCCATGCGCACCTTCATCCGCCCGCTCGCGTGTGCTGGGGACATCTTGCTCGTGCCTGCGCAAGACCAGCAGGGCATGGTCAAGGTAGCCTTGTCGTGGAAGGTCGGGTTGAAGGCGGTGCAGGAGAACTATTACATGGGCGTTGTGAAGAACAAGACCTACGGTAAGGCCATAGATTCTCGTCATGTGGACTTGACAATCAGCGTGCTGACGTGCTTTTCTACATATTGTTTACGCAGAACACAACAACGTCATCTTCTTCATCCATGCAGAACGATACGAGAATGGTTCCCACCTGTCTCTACCCAGTCACATCTCCAAGCTTGCGCCGAAGAACGAGGATGGCAAGTCTTCTCTCTCCATTCCACAACAGATCCTATCCTGAATAAGCAACAGGCACCTTCGAATTCACGGTCGCCGCCCACTCCCAGTACGGCGAGGAGCGCATCACGAGCAAAGGCCGCTTCGTCGTCTACCACGACCAAAAGCTCAAGCCTCCACAGGTGCGTGCCCGTCACTCTCTTCATCATCTCTTTGCTCTCATTTTAATTCGCAAATCCTGCGCGCAGCATGTGTTCGTGAACGCCGCACTTGCGCACACAACCGCGCTCTCAAGCGAGGCGGCGAGCCTCGTCCAGCCGGACCTGGAGGTCATCGCGGAGCGGGTGAAGAAGATGTTCGGCGAGGGGCTGATCACGTTCCTTTGAGACGACTTGGCGAGCGTACCTGTAAGTTTTGTGTTAACGCACCATCGGGAACCATTGTCCACGACCAAGTAATTATATACTTACTACGCCGTAAGTAGGCCCGCAGCTTCACTGAGTTTCTACATACGTCTCGTCCTCGTCCCTTCTCGTCCGAGAGAGCTGTTGACTACGTTTGGAGCCGACATCACGTACTTACTGTACGTGAACGAGCCTGGACGTTAACAAACACAGTTACATGTTGCATGATGCATGGCCGAAGTTCAAGTAAGCGAACGACTCCGAGCCAAACTTTTCAGTGTACGCAGACCTCGGATGATCGGACCGAAAGCCGACGCATCAGGCTTTCACAACGTCCACTGTTCTGATGCATGCTCACCCTCTCGGACTCATACAGATCGAACACGACATGACCTCGAAGTGGTACGACTGGAACTGGCGCACGAGGTGTCACAAGAAACGGGACGTGGGAGGTCATCAATTCATCTCAGGCTGGCCCCGAGTACCGCTAACATATAGTACAGTATGGCCTAACCACCCCACACGTTCTGTAGCATGCACGTTATCAGTCATCTTGTCCAAGCCGTGTCGAATACCCTGGACAAGGCGACTGCCTGGACTCTCGGCGTTCAGATTATTGGTGCCACGTCACTTCATCCTCACCATCCTGCTGCGAGCCTGCGCCTGAACGCTCTTTCAAGGATCCCAGCTGACACAGACTTCTTCGTGCACAAGAGCGTGCAGACGCGGATGGAGCACCTCGGGTACAAACCCAAAGTGAGGAACTGGGCAAAGCAAAAAACCCATCTTTGTGGATTGAGTTCGGGACGACGCGCTACGGTTCAGCTCCTGCGAAAGTCAATGAACGATATCTCGGGCAGCCTGACCTGTACTCTTGAAAACACGAAGCCACCGAAACACGTCACCCTTCCACCCAGATCGAATCTGCATCTACTGCCCTCAAACGCGTCCACTTCTTGTGACCAGGAACAGCAACGGGTCGACCGCAACATGGTGATCGGCCGCTCCCAGCACCGAAACGAATGTCTGCTGCGCAACTTCGACTATGAGGACCACAGTACTGACCTTCGCATGCGCCAATACGGAGCGGACGACCCTGATGTTCACGTTCCACTGATAGTAGTACGAGGACGGCTGACTCAGAGAGAACGTAGCAGGCCCATCCTATTACCCTGGCAAATTACTGTACAACGTCCGATGTGAGGCAAGCCGGAAAGAAATACGAAAACATAGCGAACGGGTACATGTCTGCAGGTCGAGACGCAGCTCCAGGAGTCCAGGTTTATCCTCGGTAAGTCTGGAAGAGTAAGAAGGTGAAGAACGCAAGGAGCGCGGCGAACACGTAGAATACGCGGCCCTCCTTGTCCGCCTCTCTGTGCGAAAGCAGATTGCGCAGGGGCAGGAAGACAAGCCCGACGAGGAAGTTCGCGATCCCTGCCGTGTATGCGGTGAGCTAAGAAGCCTCGGGTAACGGGACGGGAGGCAGGCAGGGCACGTACAGTTGAGCGAGAGTCCTATGGACGACAATGCAGAGACCGCCTGCAATTGCGTAGAAGGAGATTTTGAGGTGGGCTCGATCGCGGCCACAGGGATGACGGACGTGGACGTACCTGATGCGGAGAGACCTCTGGGATCATGACGAACGGCACAGGGCCGATACCGATAGCGAATGACCTGCGAGACGCGTCAGAATTTGCTAAGCATCCTGGAGCGAAGGAGCGTGCAAATATGATACATACGCGATGAACGTCATGACCGCGAAGCTCGCAAGCGTGACGGCGCCGCTGTCGAGCCCAAATCCGACTGCAACGAGCGAGAGAATCGCGCCGGTGGCGGAGAGGGAGAGGAGCTTCTTCCGCCCCATGCGCTGCGCAGTCGGAGATCAATCGAGGTGAGTCCCGCGATGAAAGGGATTTTGGTACGTACGTCGATGAGGAATATGGGCGCGAAAGTCATGAAGACGTTCACGACTGTGATTCCCAGAGAAACATACGGGCCCAGCTCCGGGAGCGTCTTCGACAGGATGTCGTTGCTGTAGTAGAGCACTGTTGTGCCGTCTCTCAGGACGGCGGCAGACCGCTAGTCAGGATACGCACCTGCATTTACACCTGTAGGGTATGGAATCGGTGATCTGGGTGGTACAGAGCTGGACGAAGCGACTAACCAGAGAGCTGCTGGCACAGCATGGAGAAGCACACGATGGCAAGCGGTCGCCGGAACTCAGCGCGCACCAGGGCCTGTGGTACAGAGACCGCGGGTTGGTGCTCCTCGCGTCGCTCAGGATTGAGCGAGCTGCGCTCGTCATCCGGGTTCAGCAGGGGATCCTCGAGGTTCTCATTTGCAACTAACACAATATCGCTCAGTAAGCGGTCGGACACGACGCGCGCAAGTACGGGACGCACCGTCCGGGCTGCGCACAGCATGTCCGCCCTTCCAGAGTCGGCGCGCGCTCGAATCCTTGTCCCGCAGCAGGCCGTGGCGGTTGAGCCATACGGGAGACTCCACGATCATAGGCCCGGCAAGGAGCTGCGCAAGCGAGAGCGCGGACGAGAAGAGCAGGACGATGCGCCAGGTGAGGGGAGTTGCGAGTTTGAGACCCATTGCTTGGGTGCTCATGATGCCGATGACGATGGCGAACTGGGTGAGGACGCCTTCAGGATCCTTGAGCAGGGTGCGGAGTTAGGCTCATAGTGTGTACTTACCTACGGAACCCTTGATCTTGCTGGGCGCAATCTCGGAGATGTATATGGGACCGACGCAGAGACCCACGCCAGCCGCCACGCCGGTCAACAGCCTGGCGGCACCGCATTTGAAGGCTTGTTGCAGGCATATGGAAGTAACTCTCACCTCCCGACGATCAAGGGGGACAACGAGGCGGCGACACTCATGAAACCCGCCCCAATAGCCATGATGAACGCGCTGACAAGGACGGCACCTTTACGACCCCAGCGGTCCATAATTATGTTAGCCCCAACGCTTCCTAGCAGGCCTCCGACTGTGTAGATAGATGTCAGGACGGAGAATGTCGCGTCAGACATGGAGATGCATGTCGGGAGGCCATAGTATGTCGAAGGTGCGCCATCACGGACGCGACAGGTGAGCACAGCTTGGATCTGGTTGAGACTGGAGATGTGGAAGCCATACTACGCGTTCAGATCAGTGGGGATGTGTATAAAGAGCAAGGCGGTGTCTCTGTTAGCATACACGGGGTGTTGGGACACGAGAACGACATACCTGGAAGGAGACGAGGAGGACCCAAACACAGACTAGCCAGCCAAAGACGGTGAACGTGTGGTTATCGCCGGGAATCATCCTGGCGAGTAGAACAAGAGCGTACGCAGCGAGCACGACTCCGAGTCGGAAGCAGTGGAGGCGTGTTCGCCGCCACTGTCATGATCGCACCGGCGCAACCGGCCCGAAGTCGCACAGCCACACACTTTAACCTTGAAAACGTTTTGCTCTAAACTTCCTCGCAGTCTACCACCTCATTCGCTGCAACGCACCTCAGTCCTTTTCACACCATCAGAACATGGATATGAGCACAACCTTTGCGGTCGTGTAATTGGACCCGGTCAGGATGGTCGGACACCTTGACGAGATCGCGTTGCAACGGGCGAGAGAGTTGCAGCCTGGCCTATACCTCGTCTTCATCGAAGGAGTACGTTTACCCATTCTTCACGCCATTTCTGACGTACCTACTTATCTGCTGACGTTGCCTAGTACATGTACCTTCCCATACCTATACCGGATAAGTACACTGAACTACGTCAGGTTTCGGTTGTGCTCGAATGGGTTGACACCTACGCGCTCAAAACGACATCCGCACTGGGAGGTCTCAGACTGCCCGCTGCCCATCCACCCCAACACAAGTGACGACCAATACGTCCGTCCTCTTTCTGTGGATGGTGCTTTTCCCTATCCGGAGGGGTATGTGTGGGCGGACGGCGTGTGTGGACGCGTACTTGTGCCCTCGGAGTCCACTCCCGCAATCACGATGCCCCCTAAAGAAATCGCCCGCATGATCGTTCACTTTGGGAAGAACGCCAGCCCCTCGCGTGGGACCAGTGAGGTACTCTCGTCCGTCCGTCGCAGAAGGCGGTATGCCAGCAGCGAGAGGTGCGCCATATGGTTCAAGCTTGCGATTTTGTACTGACCAGTCCACACCATAGTATCGCAGCTAGTGTCGCCGCCACCAGCCGTAGCAGCGAGCTGATGTTCAAATTTCGTATAGTATCATCCACGACGCGGAAGATAGGCTCCGCGCCCCACCTCGGCCTCGACGTCAGCGTTGTGAGTTGGTCGAGCTTCTGATACTCTTCGGCTAAGCCTGAAATCTACAGTCGTCGAACGCATCTGTATGATAGTGCGGGAGTTGTTACCAAGCCGGTTGACGGTCAGCTGTCGTCACCTCCCTTGAATCTCGCCCCTTCGGCCGTTTCTTTGCGGGCTGACGTCGCCATCGACGTTAGTCGAGCTGTTTCCAGACGTGTCTGTCTGTCTGATCGATCTGTATTGTACACCTGTTAAAATGACAACGTGTTTCGTCCTCACTTATCTTCATCCATCTGCGAGTGTTGAAAGGTTACCTTGGACCCTCGAGATCCCACAGCGCAGTGCGCAAATGCTAGGACGTCGCAGGTATCAACGGTAACGACAGTACAGGTTGAGCTATGAAAGCAACACCGACTCTATGCAGACTTCTATGGGAGATAACGATTCCGTGAACAATACAGGGACAGGAACGAGGGGCTCGATGCGCCTAGTGAGCCGCGTCCATACTTCATGAAGTCGACAAGGGACGTGTCAGAAGACTGAACACACCACAGTGTACTTAACCCCCCAGCTCTCCCGATCACAGAGAGCTCGAACGAGCGATGCGTAATGCAGGACACAGGTTCATGCTGAGACAGGCTTACCGCTCTTGCCCGGCTTCCCGGGTACGAAGAGCCACCAGACGGCGATGAGGAAGCGCATGCCGGTCCCGACCCCAAGCGTGCTCGCCGCGCCGACGGCGTCGATGATCGCGCGGCCGACGAAGCCCCCGAGGAAGAGCGCGACGATGGCGATGAGCTTGTGGTCGCGCGAGATGACACGCTGGCGGAGGTTGAGCAGCTTCGGGTCCGCCATGAGCTCACACCAGACCGTCGTGAGCACGACTAGTGGGAAGATGGCGCGTCAGCGTCGGGAATCGATGGTATGGTGGCATGGAAGGATGAAGCGAGAAGCGAGAGTGCGCGGGGATAAGATATAGAAGAGACGAGGACACTCACTGGTAGTTGCGAACTGCGTATTCACCCGCTTGCCCATGATACCCTGCAAGCCCAGACTCGCACTCATAAATCCAACCGCAACAAACGTGAGCGCGTTCGTCCATGCCGGGTTCCCGCGGATCTCTGCAATGCTCCCCTGCCCGCTCTTCCACGCTGCGATCGCGGCCGCCATGGTGAAGAGCGCCTGGATAAGTGTGCCCAGGAAGAGCCAGGCACGGGACTTGGGGCCCATGCGGTCGCCGATGCGCCCGAGGGACGCCCCGGCGACGAAGGTTAGCACGGAGCAGAGGGCCTGCTGGTCGGCGAGGTGGAAGGAGGTGTCGCGTTGGCCTGGGGGGCCCGAGAAGAGGCGGGCGAGGGCGAGGGCGAGCTGTACGGAGTTGCCCGTTTGAAAGCCGCACCAGACGAAGATGGCGGTGAAGGAGACGGAGTCGCTAGGGGATATGTGTTAGTTTGAGGAGGGCTATTAGGACGGAAAGCACAAGTAACTCACATGAACCCCGTCATGAAGCAATACGCAGCCAGCGGGAACGTCGACTGCAATGGGTCGACATCGCCCATGAGATGACGGGTCGAAAAGACCGTGCGGGGACTCGTCCATAGCCGTGCAGTGTCAACGATCGTGCTATGGGACTCCTTGGACGACGCGGGCTGGGGGAGTGTCTCCGCCTTCTGCTCCGCGTAGTCCGGGCCAGTGGTGTTGGGGTCGTTTCGTGTCAAGTTCTCGGCCGCCATGGTATTGCGCACGCTGACTGGACTTAGCGAGGGTCGGGGGGAGGAACGAGGAGCGAGGAAGACGGAGGCAGAACTTAAGCTGGCGGGAGTATGGCATGGTGCAATTGTGAGACTTGGCGAACGGCGATCCGTACAAGACATGCTCGGCACTGCCACTCTATCTCCGCTGCTCGCTGTCCAGACAGCTTGGCGAACAATCTGGCTGCTCACCAACCCTCGACGATCCTACTCGAACGGCCTCGGTATGTCCGCGTCGGCGGCGCCGACGACAGTGGGGATGGACGCCTACTACAGCTGTTTGCGAAATGCTTGCTTTTTGAACTCCGACGACGCGCGCGCGCGAACAATGCGAATAAATACAGAAATTACAGGCGAGGCCAATGCTTCACTTGCGCATCGTTCGAGGGATATGAACTCCACCAAAGCTCTTGTGCAAGTCCCTAGGGGTGTATACGTCGCTCACGAAGTTGAATGGAGTGCATAGCACATCCCGTTTGCGAGATTCTACTGCCAGCTCACTAAATCAATGCTCTGTCTCCACATGAGGTTATGGACGTTTCACTCTCCCAGTTCTGGCTGCAGTACCACTTAACACCAGGTTTCGTCTCTTCTGATGTTATTTGGTGGTCGGGATGGCTGCTGAAGCGTGATTACAGCGGGGAAGTTCCTGGCGGCCCTCGGCGCCTAATAGGGCATTCTCTAATGCGACACATATGAGACGATCGTCTTCATTCACGGTCTCTATAGGCACTCGAAGTCGAGCATAATATGTAGGAAAGGATTCAAGGCCTTCGGATTAGGAGAAGCGGAGGTGAGCTCGCGGCATGAGCTGGTGACCAGCCTCAGTGCCGCCAGCGACAAAAGCTCTCCAGCTCACCCTCTAGCCATGCTTTACGGTTCGCGCAAGCTCGTAGACAATGCTCTAGCATATGTCAAAAGCCTTCGATCTCTGCATATGAAGATAAGGAACGTCTTACGAGCCCTCTGAAATCGTTCGAGTTTTTGTACGAGGCGCGCGTCCACAGTGCTGCAACCGCGGCCGACTTGAAGGGCCCGTTCCTCACTCAATTTCCAACAGAATCGCTGCAACCTTCGCACACTGTTTGCTCATGACTGCAGCTACCAGTCTATGTACTTCTTTCGACCTGAAGACTACTACGCCGGGTCTCATTGAATAAATGAATTGATCGTATTTGTTTGATTTTCTCGCGTCGCGCGCGTCGTCGGAGATCAAAAAGCAAGCATTTCGCAAACAGCTGTAAGTACTACGTGACATCGATCTCGATGAGCCTTGCAAGATCTGACCTAATAGAGGGATAAAGATGTGCTTCTAATACAGCATGGGATAACTCCATTACGCAGGCAGGGCTCTGACGAACAGGTCAGGGGTAGTACACGTAGTCCGGAATAAATACGAAACACGCAAACGGGAGGTCATCATGAACACAAATCGTCACCGGTTGAACGAAAGCAGAGACATGTCGCCCAATTTCCTGTGATCCACGCGAGTCAGACTCATCCCGAAGGATCCGACGAAGGAACAGGGCGACGAACCTTGGCTTAACGAGATGCCGGATGGTACCGAGGATTCCGAGAAGGACGAGGAGACCGGCGGCGGCGACGTATGCCCACCCCAGGAAGGGATTCTTCCCGCCCATCCACGACACCGTCGAGATCACGATCGACTTCGTGCCCTTGTACGGACGCACGGGGAAGTCTGGACATCTAAGTCAATATCTCGCAGCATGAACTACAAACTGAGGTGCGCACTCATGTTGACGATTATCTGGTAACGGCCTTTGGCGAGCTTCGTGTTGTCGTTCCTGCCCCACAGTTTGGTGAATGTCGGAAGACCCGCAGTCCGCATCCAATTCTGGAAGTGCTCGTCGGACTTGAGGTCTGGGGGCGGGTTGCTCTCCGTGTAGCCGTCGGGGAAGCGCCTCGCCCAGTTAGGCGGGGGAGTGATCTGGGAGATGTCGTAGTTGGGCTTCGTCGCGTACTTCTTCGACTCCCCCGGCCACGCAATCCCCGTCTCCGACCACGTGTAATTGGTGGACGAGTCCGTCGTCAACGAGAGGTTGGTGAACGTATCTGTCGTACGAACCAGCAACACCATAAGGTGACCGAACGGAACGAACCAATCGGTCAACCACGCACCATTGAACACCGAGTTCGCAATCAGTCCGCACGGATATACCGCCTTGTCACCAACCGCACCCAGCGGCTTGCAATCCCCGCCCCTAAGCTTGTCCGCGCTCACAAAGTCCCCGCGCAGCTGGTTCTGGTCGAGGCTCTTCACGTACCGCCGGTGGTTCTGGTAGAAGTTCGTGAGCTTGTAGTACAGCAGCACCGGCGGCTGAATGTCTGCCGGCACGTCGAACTGCAACACGCATTGTTGCTCCTCGCCCACCGCGACCCCGGCGGCGCCCGTGCGGTTGACGAACGCGTACTGCGGGGTGGAGACGGGCGCCTTCGAGTCGGACGCACGCAGCTTGTAGGCGTACTTGGACGACGGCAGGTCAGTGAAGGTCGATGCGCTCCCGTTTTGCGCGGACAGGGTCTCGCAGTCGGTGTAGTCAAGGTCAATCTCGGTCACCTGGAAACAAGAGACGGCGTAGCGCATGAGCGGACTGCGGCAGAGTCTGCAGGGAACGAAGAGACGTACGAGACTGCTGCCCCAGATGAGGAGTGCGCCGATGGGCGCAAAGAGGATGCCGACGATGAATATTGTGGGGAGGACCGTGCGCGGCGTGAGGATCGGCTGCCATGCCTTCAGACGCTGCTGCTTGAAGGCGGTATCTGTGACGGTCAAAGGCACCCGGTCAGACGAGACGCAAGAACCCTCCCGCCGTTCGTCACACGGAAGGACGACACGCACTGGCCGGTCTCCGCCAGCTGCCCTTCTCCTTCTTCGCGCCTTCACCCTCAGCGTCGCCGTTCTTCTTGCGGTTGAAGATCGCCATAGAGGCTCAGCGCCTTGTGTGTAGGAAGGAAACAGAGAAACCAGCTCAGCAAGGAATGAAGCTCAAGAGGCCAGCCGCAGAGGGGGAAGCGTGGAGGAGGGGTGACGGAGAGATGTGGAGGAGGCCGGCGGTGCGACGACGCTTCCGCAGACAGCGCGCGCCTACGCTCACGTAACCATGCTTAGACTTGGCAGTCGGGGCATCGGAAGCATTCCCTCCAGACGGCAGATGAAGATGCATTACTATGCAAAGCAAGGCGAACTGGGACAGCATGCAAAATGTGTGACTATATCAATGTCGTAGGTATGACGACGGCCAAGGAGAGACAAGGATGAGACGCTGGTGCGAATCAGTAGTAAGCCGGACGGCGAAAGTAGTGTAAGTAATGCGATGGATGTCCGCGACGAGCCATACGGCCAGCTGAAGTAAGTATCTGCAGCTACACCGCAGTCGACACCGTCTCCTCGCTCCCCTCTGTCTTGCCGTGTGACCGTACGTCGAAGCTCGAATCCAGCGCGGCAGAGTCCCCATGTCTGACGAGAGAACTTGTAACCTCAGTCTCCAGACAGAAAGCACAGCGCGGTGAGAAGACGTACGGTTCTAGTATGATGTTCGTCGTCAGCGTGACGTGCGCGCGGTGGCGGCGGTGCTGCATGACATTCGGCTGGGTCATGGTGGTTGCGCTGCTGGTCCTTTTGAGACACGATCAAGTCAGTTCACGCTCGGCTCACAGCCAGGGTGGAAGTCGTACGCTTGAGAGATATCCTCTGGTTTGAGCGACAGTACCGCGGCTGAAGACATGACGACGCTGGAAGAGAAAGTGAGAACGTTACGGGGGGCGCATACGACCGTCGCCCAGCTAACCTGAGGGTCGTCGCTGAAACAAGGAGGCTGGTGTGAGCGAGGCTCGCAGAAGCCGCTGCGTGCAGGGATAAAGACGTACCTGGCATCGAAGCTATGACATTCATGATCACTGGTTTGGTATCAGGTCAAAATCGGTATAATCTCGTTAATCAACACTTGATTCTCACCATTGAGGTTCAAAGCGGGAAGCACCTATAGGGCCGCTTTAACCAACGCCTTCGAGACGAATTTAGAGTACTTACTACAGCGGGGATAGTGACAACAAACGTTCCCACCACATACCAGAGGCACTGCTCTGATAATGAGGCACCAATGGCGCTCTTCAGGGCTCCTTTCCGCCAAAGACCAGCGACTGTGAGCATGAGGATTGCGAGATCCATGATCAGGGCTGTTGTATCCGGTGAGCGGCGGAACCACAGCGTGTGAATAGGTACATACTATACAAATAGAAGACGAACATCGTGATATGGCTTGTGCGAACGACAGCGCATGCTTGAGCTTGAGAGTTCCACGTGAAGGCGACGCTCTCAGAGGCCTCTGCACCAATCCGCATGATCAATCAAAATATGTTCGGGCCTAGGTAGACCACCTACGGAGTCCAACCAGTGCGGCATGGGCAACGCAGCCGAGCGAAAGCACCCAGACGACAACACGATTCATGTCCTTCCATATGATGTACGACCGGATGCCGAGATTCATAGTGGAGCAGTAGGATGCTGCGCTGCCCAAGAAAGCTAGGGATTTGTACATCACTGTCCAATCCAAAGCAAAGGTGAGTATGCTACGTTCCCGTACGGAACGTGGATACTCACCATCACACGCCACCTTGGTTTGGGAACGATTTGTGAGGACGCTGACGCGTGATGCCAAGTCAGCAATTCGAAGACGAACAGCAGACTGCAACGTACAAAACCAACAGAGTCACAAGGATTGAGTACCGTCCGAAGAGGTACGGGATCTGGGAGCGAGGGGCATTTTAGCGAGATCGGACTATGTAGTCTGCCGTTCAGACTGTGCGTTCTATTCAACACCGATGACACCCACGAGAACTCTCGAGTCCAACACCCTGGACCGCGGCCGGTATCCGCCACCCAGATATCGATACGACGGTAGCGTCGGCGACGACGGCGACGAAGATAAGTGATGGTCAGCACGCTAGGGATGCTCCTAAACACCTCGGGACTTGGACCCATGCATCCACTCCTCGTTTCCAGACCCATCGTCGTCATTGTGATGGTATGGGACAGAGAGCCCAGAAGTCGCGCTCACTGTGAGCGACGATGAGCGCGGCCCCCGGGCTCAACGAACGCGAGCGATATATTCGCTGACCTCCGCTATCGCCTACTACCCTATCACGCCTGCTGCAAGGTTCATTATTCCCGGAGACCATGAGAATTGGAATATCATCATGGGGGATGGTGTTAGAAAATATGTACGGCCTGAACGGTGTAAACTGGCGAGAAAGTGAGGAACGCACGAGAACAGGACTGAACCGACGCTTGCGAGTGATGAGGGACCACTCAATATCCATACGCGTGAGGACATGGTTTCTGTGAACGCAAAGTAAACCACGGGGTTGTAGGTTTGGTAGTGGTACACATACCCGAAGAATCCGAGGAGGAACACCGCAATCTGGTTGTAGATGAAGCCGCAGAAAGCAATGACGGAGGGGTCGTCCCAGTTGACCATGGCAAAGTATAGAAAGCAAGCCTGGGCACATAGAGCCACGTTGATACCAAGTATCGAGAAGTACCTGGCTACGGGGACAAGCACCACTGGTCGGTGGTCTTCATCCACTTAGCACTAAGGAGGGGAAGGGGGTAGGGAAAGACGGGCGAGTACCAAACCTCGTGTGCCTATATACGCAGCATACGACAAGTGTCACTGAGCATCAAATACTTGGTAGGCGGTCGCTTGAACGGGAGAGCGATCGAGACATCTGAACAGATCTGACAGAACGTATGCAGTGCGCACGGCTGCGTCGATGTCGGTGAAGAATATGATTGGCTGCCCCACGCTTCTTTCGACTCTAATCAGGCAACTGGACTTCCCAAAGCGTCTATTGAGATCACGTAATGAACACGTCCAGTATTTTGCGGGCGTCTGGTCACGCAAGCTTCTGAAGACGCGCTACGCCTCCGAGTCCGGTTCAAGTCATCCTCTCTGCCTGTCATACTGCGGCCACGTGGGTTCTCCTCTAAGAGCTTGTATATTACTATCAGGCTTCTGTTGCGCTCGCGGTGTCTCCCATCGCCCGCGACTTTGTGGCAATCTGGCTTGGATATGCCGTAGAATTGCTCAGACCCTCCGCCCCCTTGCCACCCTAGCCTCTAATCGGCTGCCTCTAGCTCGTCCTGAACACAATCTTGGGCCAAATACTGGAGGAACCCTCACCATGTCTGCTTGGAACGTGTCTGTGCTTACTGGCGCCACGTCGGACACTGAGCCGACTCTACTCGTGAACTTCGGTACCGCCAAGTACATCTTCAATGCAAGCGAGGGAATGGGGCGTGCATGGCTGCAGAGCCACCATTCTATCAGGAAGACGAAGGGGCTTTTTGTGACCGCTGCTGGGACGCATAGGTGCGGTGGGGTGCCAGGTACGTGTTCATCCCATGCGCGTCGTGTGGACGTCCGGTCTGTGGCTACAGCTCATCGACCCGCCGAGCGAACGCGAGGCGTCCCTCGTCTCCATGTACAATCGACGTGACGCTGATATGCCGTGTCTATAGGCCTGTTGATGTTGTGCGCAGACGCGGCAGTGCCTGCAATCGACATTGTGGGCCCGTATGGTCTTATGCACTACCTCGCCACGATGCGCAGCTACACATACCGGTTCGTGACTCCTACTATATCTCTGTTGCAAGATTATCAAGCGTGTGTGTAGTTCGACTATGGTTGTCAAGGCAGTCGAGGCACCAACCGCTGTGGTCAGTGCACAACCGGCCGCTTCGCCCTCCCCGGTCTTCAAGGACGAAAATCTCTCGGTCTATTCGATACCCTTGTATCCTTCTGTCGACGGGGTCGATATCGGGGAGCCTTCGGCACGCCCACTCAAGAGGAAGCGATCGGCCTCTCCTCCCACCGCGTCCAAACGGTCCACTCCTCCACTCATTGACCGCACTGTTGAGTCCACGTCCCCTGTATCACCTACCCTGTCCGTGCAGGCGCGGAGAGAGAACTTCAACCCAACGAGCCTTACCGGCGCGGACGCACAGGAATGGCGGAAGCTTATGTTGCAGGAGATGTTCCCGATGCAGCCGCCACCGAAAGCGGACCCATCGACATCGAAGGGGGCGAAGCGGAGAGCAAACGCACTCCAAGAACCCGCCGACGAGCCGCCGCCGCCGCCGAACATGACGTTCGCTCCTGACCGCAAGTACGCGCGACTGCCCGGTCTTGTCGCCGGTGGAGGCGTCGATCCTGCGACGTTGCCTACGCTTGGCTACCTGTGCGTCGGTCCAAGTGTACGCGGCAAATTCGACGTCAAGAAGGCTGAGGAACTCGGTGTTCGCGGGCCTTTGCGCGGGCGCCTGACAAGGGAGAGACGGTTACCTTCGAGGTGGACGATGGGCAGGGTGGGAAGATACAACGCACTGTTCGACCTGAAGAGTGTGTTGGACCTAGCGAGGCACCACAGGTGAGTCTACTCGCGATGGGCAATGGTTGCACAACTTAATAGTAGTCGCAGGCTGTTCTGATCCTTGACGTACCGACGCCTGCACACATTCCCTCTCTTCTCGCTTCATTCACCGACTCGCCGTTCTTCGCCAAGTACCGTTCCAAGGACGAGAACATCCGGACGGAGCATCCGCTGCACGCCGTTCCTGTGCGTCGTGTGCAGCGTGCTCCCGGTGCGCCAGGCCCGAGTGCGCGTGCGGCGATCCGCGCCGATGCCCGATGCGTCTGTGCTGCCAGAGAAACAAACGAATCGTTAGGGAGTCACTGGGCAGATCACTGGGCAGACTACTGGGCAGATGGCTGGGCAGCAGTAGCGGTGGTTGGAATGGGACAGGAAGTGCGCACAGAAATTGTGTCGCGGGCAGGAGGACGGCAGGAGAACACACATGTACACTCGTCCCAGGAAATATATTTTTCTGCCCCCGCTGCCCGTATGTCTGTTTTTCTGGGCGTCCTGCCTCTTCTGCATCTCGCCGCTAGAAGCTCGGAGTGCGTCTGCATCTGCGGCTGCGGCTGCTCAGCGCTCAGCCCGCTGCCTCCGCTCCGTCCCTCCTGCGTCGTCTCGCTGGCACACCTCGAGGTTTCTGGAAATCTCTCGATTGCGTCTAGCTACGCGCAAGTACACTACGAGATGCCCTCCGCCGCTCGCTGCTGCTGCTCCTCGCCTGCTCTCTACCCCGCCGTCCGCCGGCCGACATCTCTCGCATCCGCCGCGCTGGCGGTGCTGGACACCGGCGACGTGCGCGTGGGACGTCCCCTCCGATATCTGCCGGGAAACAAACATCAGTATCCGGAAACCTCGCAGGAGAGCATCACGGATAGCTCACGCAAGTCCGGCTGCTGAGCCCGTCATCCCGCTGCCAGCTTGATCACGGCAACTGTCCCGTTAGGATGTTCCCGGGGCTATGCGGACAGTGCCAGCTAGACGACTTGCGTGAAACTGCAGGGCGACGATGGTCAGCCAGCGCGAGCCTGGACACATCAGCGTCGATGACTCACCGGAGGACCATACGCGGCACTTCGTCTGCCCGCTCGCAACGCGCCGACGCTGCATTCGAAACAGCACCGTCGTACCAGCGTGCAGCGGTCAAATCGTTGCCGGGCAGCCTTCAGGACTGCACGCGACCTCGACCGGGCTATTCGAATGGCATGTCCGGATCCCGTGTATGTCGGGTACGCCCGGAACAGCTGAGAAAGAACAGATGTGAGTGCGAATTCTAGTATTGCCGGGAAAGGAGAGCGACTCACCAATCAAGACGCTATTGCGTCGTCCAGACTCTCTGGCTGGCTTGCCGCTGCCATAGTGCCCGAAGACGGTCTTTCCAGCAGCCTGAGCAATTACGCGAGTGAGTACTCTCTGTATGTGCGTATATGTCTCAAATTCTGTCCGGAATGCTCACCTGCAATCCTAGAGTGGAGCGCAAGAGAAGAGTGGCAGCGGACTGCCTGCCCGCTGCTCCGTGCCCGGCCACATCAACAGCGCCATCTTAGGATGCGTCGTTAGCGGCTTCAAAGAGACGAAATGAAACTCTGTACTTACGAGCTTGCGTGCCATAAGGGAGGCAGAGCAGAACCGCGTTCTGCGGTTCCTGGCCTGCCACTGCACAGATGGGCGCCTGCAGAGACAGGCGCGATTCGCCTTCTGCGAAGGCCGCTGCCCGTCTTCCTTTCCCATCCACCATCACCCCGCGCTGCCGGACCGCTCTCCCTCCCTCCCTCCGTCGATCTCATGGTCTTCGACGCATACAGCGACGATCTCGCTGCAGCACATTCAGCTGAACTCAACGTAGGTCAGATTCTGGCAGGACTCGTCGACTCAAATCGGTACGTACCTCTATCTCATCACACCCGGCGACGATGTGCGCATTGTGCGCCGACTTGACGTGCGGAGATCGCGCTGCCAGACTGTCGAGGTCCGAGTCTAGGTCAGTTGTCGACGACGACGACAGCGGCGGGCAGAAGAGGTGAGTCATACATACCGCGGGATGCTTCAAGGGACGGCGGCGGCGACGGCGACACTGCGTCTTGTTCGCTGGGCTTGTCTGTGGGCTCGCTGTCTGGGATGGACGCGTTCTGGAAGAGAAAGGTGAGCGTGCGCTTCGATCGCCCTCAACGCGTGACGTCATGCATCCGAAAGAGGCAAGTCGCACGGCTGTGAGCGCGGACTGGATGCTCTGTTCGCGTCTTGAACACGGACTTGCTCGTCTTCTGTCGCGATCTGGGCTTGACGACTTGCTGCTCTGACTTAAGCTTGCTGGCGACTACTGGGAGCGTCTAGACACCGCTGCGCAGGACCTCTGCTCGTCACGGCGTGCTGCTTCTCGAGCAGACCTCACTGGCAGTCTGCTGCGTCGCAAACCCACGTTAACAATGTACGATCCGACGCTAGGTACGTCCCAATACTTACTTGCGCGAAGTAATAGGTCCAGGACGCCGTGCGTAGCCCTTTGACCCGCTCTTGCGCTGCTCACAGCGGCGGCAGATGTCTTCGGCAATGTGCACGTCAACGTTGAAAGCGAACAGGTGAGCAGGTGCACGACGGCCGAGGATGGGAATGATTTACCTCATGCCTCCTCGGCCCCAGAACTCGTGTTGAGGTGAGGAGACACTGGCTCTTATCCCATGCGCTGGTTTGCGAACGTTGCCATGCCAAGAGGTCCGTGGCTTACGCAGGGAGCCCGACTGAAGCTTGCCGCGGGAGCTGTTCGTCACCCGGATGGCAGCGGTTGCCGCCGTAATCCTGTAACCGGCGACGAAGGAAGGTCAGTCAACCCAGGTCGATTGAGATGTATACGCGCAGCAACCGTGACGCGCACCGCGACTACGCTCACCTCTAGAGAATCGCGACTTTTGACATGCGTCGACGCGTCGCTGATGTCAATCTTGACGTGGGCATGGGCCACGGAGCTTTGCTTCACGTAGACTGAATTCCCGAGGCTGAAGAAGATGTGGTGAGTGGATGAGACAGGAGAGGGAAGGCAAAACTGCGTGCTGACCCACGGCGCGGAGGACAGCTGACTAGCAGTGGGATCTTGAGTCCTGCGCTCGACGGTGCCACGGTGCAGCTGGAGTCGGTAGTGGCGAGGTCGGGAGGTGAATGGTCTCGGCGGTGGGCGGGGACATGGTGAGTAGTAAGGTTGAAGGAGGAGCCTTGCTGTCGAGTCGAGACTCGACTCATTCTGCCGGTAGATGTCCGAGCTAGGAGGTAAATGATGTGTAATAGATCGAGGAGTCAATGCAAGCTGGTTTCCAAAGAGATATACGGAACGTAAGCGTGAGCTAGGTCAGGCTATCTGGATATTCCGTGGGAGCGTGCGGCGCAGAATCTCGCCGCAGCTGCTGAAGAGGTTACGTGATAGGTGCAAGGTGCTTCTGTGCATGCACGACACAACGGAGCGCTGGTAGAACTTCCCTAAATCTTTCGAGGGCAGCTTGGGACTTACGCTAGCCTAGTTCATAGTAGAGACCTGTGTTGCCCTGGTGCTCTACTGCACACAAAGAACTCTCACTCAGACTGAGGCTCATTAACTATGGTATACCTCTACAAGACTGCAGGCTTGCAGTATGGCAATGGATGGGATTCTGCTGAATGTGCAGTCCAAGGGAGTGGTTGCCCACGAGCATGGGACCCTTAGCAACGAGGAATAATACGTACCATGCTTCGAGAAGGTACTGATCGGTACCCACATAAATTCCGCGGATGATGTCGGACCTCGGCCTACCTCACGGGAGCTTGCATGCTCTACAGTACTGATTCCTTGTATTGTTCCTGCAAGCTGACAGCCTCTAGCGGTAGTGAGTAGTATGCAGGCAGGAAGGGCATCCCCATGAGATAAACGGGGATGGTAAGGTTGGCTTCATCCATGGCTCACCACTGCCACGTGGTGTGACTGATGGATGACAAAGGTGTGACTACCCCAGTGTGCGTTAGCGCTCTCTGCAATGGTGCAGAGGAGGACACTTGTCTAGCATTGCGAGGAGCATAGAAAAAGGCAGTCACCTGTTGTAAATGCTTTGTAGAGCCTCTCGGGCTGAGAATACCCGGGAGAAGACTGTTAGGGCTCGAGACGAGAGGCCTGGCGTATGGGCGCCAGACAAAGGGTTAATATTCCGTCCCAGGCAGTTGACGCCGACCTTGCCACCCTGCTCAATCTTACAAAACTATCTCCTCCAGCACCGGGCACAAATCTGAAAAACGGGCCGCAACATATTCTGTCTTTTGGCTCTCCAACAACTTGCTGCGGGCCGATTCTCGAGATCGGAGGCCGTCGAGATGTAGTTCGATTTGCAAGGCAAAGTCACGCTCCCCCACGTGGCAGTGGTGAGCCATGGATGAAGCCAACCTTACCTGCTGGATGAGTGGCTCAAGTGCGGTACACAACAGTCCAGACCAATCAGCGGGCGAAGCTGTCATTACAGCCGCCAGGGGAGCTTCTGACCAACTTGGGCAGCTTCGGCATCTGAAATCAAGGGTAAAGCGGTGTGGCGTGCGACGAGGTCATGCCGGGATCAGGGCCTGGATCATTCAGGCCCAGATGGCGGCATGGACATGTCCACGAGAACCTATCAGCTTTTGCTGAATGCTTATCCCTCGCGCATAAAATATCAGTAGCAGCACACAGTGCTGACATGCAGATACAATGTAGACTATGCTGCACTTACATTGAAGGCAGGCATATGATGCAGGAGCTTGGATGACTGAAGTCTTGAAAGCAGACCCCGAGAGTTCACAATTTAACAGTGTAAGGATTGGAGGTAAGCCCAGTAGAAAGAGCTGCAGAATGCGAGATCTGCTCCATTATGGCACAGTAAGCTCCTGAAATTGGGTCGGAGGACGGACGAACGGGAGAAAGAGGCCGGATTCTGCGTCGGGAGACTCGGAGTTGTTGCCAGAAGAGGTGTCGAGCGAAAAAGGCAATGTAAGCGCTCTTCGAAATCGCGACCTTCGCCAATAGCGCGCGTTCGTGTTCCGCTCGTTCTGCTGTTGCAGACACAGCGCAGCCCAAGGTATTAAGAGTCAACCTAAAGTAAACTATGTACTAGCTAATACATGGTGCCAGGGGCTGGTAAGACACCCGGAAATTGCAGTATCGTGGCAAGCAACGCTCTGCTCGTAGGCTGCAAGCCCAGGACATCCGCGCATCGACCGAGGTCTCTTGAATCAAGTCTTCAACTTGTGGCGTCAGCGTCTACAGCCTCGTTACCGCCTGGCTAGCTCTGGATACTGCAAGTACACCGAATTGCCCTGGAATGGACGAAACACCGCGGAACGCTCGCTTTCAAGGACCCTGTCCTCGTCCCTTCGTGCGCCGACTGTCCGACAAAATTTGGAGCCGGAATACAACCATCAAGTTCTCAGCGCCTCTATTACGTTGAGAAGGCATCTATGCTGAGCCGAGACAGGGTTGTCCGTCTGGAACTGCGCTAGTCGTTCTGCTCTGTCTGGCTGCGCCTGCCCTCGCCCGGTCTCACCGCTCGCCCTCTGGTTGGTCGGCAACCCCGCATGCTCGTGCGAACCTGGGACATTCAACAAGTTAGAGTTCTGGAGCCCGTGATCGCAGGTCCAGAACGTGTATGTATAAGTATCCCGTCATCTCGACGACTCCTCTCGCGCACCCGTACCCATTCCCTCGTGTCCCCTCCCTCATACCCTCCCCCAATACTGGGTGATCTCTTTTTACACACTACTTACTATACATTTTGCTGCTATGTCCCCTCTGTTGTCTGCCTCTCCTTCGTGCTACGAGATACCTTGTCCCTCTGAGACTTCTACAGTGCGGGCGTACATGTGTAGTCCTGCTTGTACTATCATCACTGTATATCCGTTTCTTCTCTGAGCTCTCGAGTTACCTCCCCCCTCCTCCTTTCCGACTCCGCATGGTCTATCTCTCTATTTGATCTACTCGCCCTTCTCGTCTCCGAGTCATGGATCATAGTGCCAGCTCCTCCACTCTTCCCCGCTACTCCCTCTATTCGCATGCCGGAAAGCTGACCGGTGAGTTCGTGCTCATCGTCACATATACTACAGCTTTGCTGAACGTCTGTTACAGCTTCAAATCTCGACACAATGCTTGCAAGAGGTACGCCTTCTACCAGATTCATTCGTTGATCGCTGGACTAACATCACCATCTCCGTAGTCTAAACAGGGCTACTCGAGCGACGAAGTACTGTCGTCCTCCAGTTTCCTCGCCTTCGCTGATCTCATGCTCGTTCTAGCTGGCCGTGCCCGGCCTTCGTACCTCCCAGCCTTACCCGATTACACGCAGAGTGTACCACGGCATGTCGCAAGGTGAGCGCAACATTGTTCGTCTATTCGCGGTCCACCTAGCTAACCAACATCTATCAGAACCTCGTCATATACTGCTCTCGAACTACCAAGATAGACTTCTGTTACGAGCTATGCCTCGACCAGGCAGCTTTGCATGTCCGTGGCTTACCGCTCCGAGTATTGGAACAGCGCTGACGCGCTTCGCACAGATGGGCCGCCAGACGAATGCCTGTCGACTTGACAACTACTTCACAACTCTCACTGGAAGGTACGCCGACTCGTACAAGCTCTTTAACGACTTCTATGCCTGACATTGACGTATTCAAGCCTTCAATATGCCCGTCGTGCTTGCTATACATGGTGAGCATTGGTTCGTTTGGGTCTGCGCACCAGGCCGGCCCGCAGCGACTGACTTCACGACCGTTGCAGCTCTGTCCACTGGCAGAACATTCGAGCCATGACTGACGAGCAGATCTGTCAGTAACTCGATAGAACGTACTTGCAACGGACTTGCCGGTCGACTCCAAGGACGACTGCCAGAATCGTGCACGGCCGCTCTCGCAGCACTGCAAGGATCTGCCGGCCATGCTTCGGGCGAATGATGCGACGGTGAGTCGCACGAGCCTTTCACGGACTTTGTGCACGCTGACGGTTGCTCCTTTCATTGCAGCCGCTTTCGATAACTCAGCCTCGCAAGTCGCAGGCTCGTGTATCGCGCCCTGTGCGACTTCGGACTCACTGGCAGTCGCGAAGATCGCTATCTCCACACGCCGGGCGAGCATGTCCGCCAGCTCAAGGTAACATCACATTCGATTTCATGCGGCACAGGCTGACATGAGGCTTTGACAGGGCTCGGACGACAGCCCACGCCGACTGCACGAACGGCAGAGGTAAGTCTGGTTCATAGTATTCTGCGGTGATCTGTCTACTGACTGCGAGTACTGCAGGTTCTCGGCACTTCATGCGCCGGGAGGCATCCAGCCTCCCGCCACGCCCGGTGTGCGTAATCACGCCGTCAAGATTCTGCACATCTCGGACCAGCCACCGCCCCGACCAGCCCGTGTCCAAGCGCGTCCCGCCACACGCAAGCAGTCCGGCAAGCAAGATCTATTGGTGAGTAATCGCTGTTAGGTACATTATAGCGGCCTCCGTGCTCGAGTGTCGCCGACATAGAGACTTGCTTTGCCCGTCTTCCCGCCCCCGCGCCGGCTTGCGCTGCGTCGCAGATGCCCGGAGCACGCTCTGCGTCTGCGGTGCGCTCCGGACCTCTGTGTCCAGTGTCGGTTTCTGCTTCGTGAGTCTGTCCGCCAGGCGGCGTGTTTCGACTCGGTTTGGCCAGTACTGGCTTCGTATGTTGCTCCGGAGTCCGGGGAGTGGGACGCTCTCGTGCTCTTGTTCGAGATTGCGGGCTGCTTGCACGCAGGTGTCAGCAGACGTGTGCAGTGCGCAATGCGCACGAGTTTCCGGGTCTTCTTGTTTCCGCGTGGCGTTACGGAGCTTCGAGTCGACGCCGTCCGGCAGGATTGGCGAGTTCTTGCCGTCGACGGTGTCGCTGTGAGAGTTTGGGTACCGCACATGTTTGGTTGAGCCGGAGAGCCGGGCAGTTCTATTGCCCGGGGCATGCACCTCACGGGCGGTTGGGAGCGTGTCTTGACGGTGTGCGCGCCGTGAACTGCGCCGTTCCGTCGCATGCCGCACCGTCGAACGCAGCGAAGATGGTCGCGGGCTTCGTTTCAGGACGTCCGTGCAGAGTTCCGACTAAGGGGAGAACGTGAGCATGACACGCAGAGATGGCCGGGCAGAGCGGACGCACCCATGCTGAGAGCTCGCACCTTGTCCCGGAGTATACGCACGCGTCCGGCGCGGTTGAGACCGAGTGCCCGAGCTCAGTTGAGTCTGAGATAGCAGACGGCGCGGGCGGTTGATGCTCGGTCGTCGAGATACGGCCGGTCGGTCCTCCTGCCCGCGGAGGCAGTCGACGGCGTCGAGGTCGATGTTGAGGAGTCGCCTTCCAGCTGCCAAAGCGTGTTAGGCGGAGTCGTGAGTACCACAGCCTTCCCCCGGAGTGATTTGGAGGCAGCCGGGGAGACGTACCGGCCGGGAGAGCGGTGGCGAGTCCGGGGCAGCGCACTGGCACGAACGCGACATTCGCGACCTCCTCGGATCCGCGCGAAACAGCCTTGATTCAATGCGCTAGTGTTCGCGTAGCCGGGTCAACCGGTTTCGTGGAGATCCGGGGAGGGACCGCCGAGATACGGCCTGAACACTGACCTGGCGGGCAACCCGCTCGGGCTGGCCCGCGGACTCGATTTTCAAACCGGCCGTACCGGTGCGCAAGGTGGTCGCACATAGTCTCGAGGACTATACGCCGCGTTCGATGTGTTTTGCGGCCGTCCGGGTGCGGTGCGCGAGCGGGAGAGTCGGCGAGAATGGGCGGGCGGCGAATGTGCAATGAAATCGCACATTCGAGCGGTTTTGAGACCTGCTCGGATCCGCGCGAGACGGACTGGGTTGGACAGAAAACGTCCAACGTAGGCCGTAGGGCCGTGTTTGACGGCGAGTGCGAGAACCGGGAGTGATACGGGGGTTCGAGTGACGGGAGTGACCGCTGGCCACGGTGATGACGAGATGGCAGAACTCGTCCGGGCGGCGCGCAGCGTCGTCGTGCACACGCTAGAGGACCAGTACGGAACATATAAGTTGTCCGCCAGCCGTCTGGGTGCGGGACGGCCGGGAGAGTCGGCGCGAGCGGGCGGGCGGCGAAAGTGCAATGAAATCGCACTTTCGACCGATTTACAGACCCGCCCGGATCGACGCGAGATGGTGCTGGGTGGGCGGAAACGTTCAACGTAGCCCATAGCACCCGGTTTGACGGTGAGAGGGTGCGATTGGGGGGAGATACGGCGGTTCGAGCATGCGGAGGTGCCCGCGGGCCGCGGTGACGACGAGGTTTGGGAACTCGTCCGCGCAGCGCGCAGCTCGGCCGTTCATAGGCGGGAGGACTGGTGCAGCACTTTTGAGGTGTCTGCCGGCCGTCCGGAGGCGGAGGACGTGTGGGAGAGTCGGCGGGAGCGGGCGGGGCGGCGAAAGTGCAATGAAATCGCACTTTTGGCCGATTTTGAGACCCGCTCGGATCGACGCGAGAGGTAAACGCTTTGATAAGAAACGTTCAGCGTAGCTTGTAGCACTTGGTTGGAGGGTGATAGGGCGGGAACTGGATGTGCTAGGGCGGTTCGAGTAGACGAGGTTGGCCGAGGGACGAGGATGTCGAAGCGGTCGTTCCGGCTCCCGCATGCTGTATCCAGCGTATCGGTGGAGCCGTTGACGTCTGTTTGTCGTGCAGTAGATGGCTCGGTCGGCGGCGTGAGCGTGCGTCGGCCGGGAAGTCGAGGTCGTGCTTGAGTGCGCCATTAAACGGCGACTCCGAGCGCGATTTCCGACCTCCTCGGATCGGCGCAAACCCGCTTCGGCCTGTCGCAGGGAGGTTCACGGGAGGCTGTGGGAGTTGCTTGTACGCTGATGCGGGGGATACGGACGAGTGATTTGGGAAATGGAGCGCGGGTTAGCAGTGAATCGACGATAGCACGACGTACCGTGCGCGTTTATCAAGACAACAATATCCCTCGGTTCGCGTATTGTGCAGCTATCGAATGCGCCATGTTGCGCTTGTGTGCGGGCGAATGGGCGGGTGTGGTATGCGATTTTGTCGCGCGCGCGCGAGCAAACACGTCTTGGCGGCCGTGCGTCGGTTTGGGGCGCGTTCTGGCGTGTTTCCGACAATGGAGAGGGTCCAGTGGGTTATGAACACGCGTGGATGGATATGTCGTGGTACGCGACTCGGGCGGACGAGTGGACGTGGGCGGTAGGACGCGATGTGAACGTGGCTAGGCCCGGCAGAGCAACTTGGACTATTGCAGCAACGCGTCAGTGTCATGTACGATATGTCTGAGATAGGGAGTACGCACCTGGCAAATTGGAGTGTATGTGCATGGCGTGGGCGTAGCTTGCCTGTGGCAGAAAGGTGAAGGTGCAGCGGCCGCGATACGGGGTCTGTAACGAGTTGACATGGGCGTGAGCGATGTGTGCTAGCAGGCGGGATGAGGACGGGGATCGAGGGAGGAGGCAGCGGACGCGAGCGACTAATCAGGCAACGGGACTTCCGAAAGCGTCTGCCCGACGCAGAATTTGCGGGCGCGCGACCCACTTTGACTCAGACTCTCTGCCTGTCATACTGCGGCGTGGATTCTCCTCTAAGAGCTTGTATC
This sequence comes from Lentinus brumalis, assembly GCA_001792895.1. NCBI lineage: Eukaryota > Fungi > Basidiomycota > Agaricomycetes > Polyporales > Polyporaceae > Lentinus > Lentinus brumalis. The sequence continues at coordinate 2,588,510 of MARA01000004.1, forward strand.
ATCAGGCTTCTGTTGCGCTCGCGGTGTCTCCCATTGCCCGCGACTCTGTGGCAATCTGGCTTGGATATGCCGTAGGATTGCTCAGTCCCTCCGCCCCCTTGCCACCCTAGCCTCTCGTCGGCCGCCTCGTCCTCATCCTGACCTCACTCCTGGGCCGCATACTGGAGGAACCCTCACCATGTCTGCCTGGAACGTGTCCGTGCTCACTGGCGCCACGTCCGACACCGAGCCGACTCTGCTCGTGAACTTCGGAACCGCCAAGTACATCTTCAATGCAAGCGAGGGCATGGGCCGTGCATGGCTGCAGAGCCACCATTCTATCAGGAAGACGAAGGGGCTTTTTGTGACCGCTGCTGGGACGCATAGGTGCGGTGGGGTGCCAGGTACGTGTTCATCCCATGCGCGTCGTGTGGACGTCCGGTCTGTGGCTACAGCCCATCGACCCGCCGAGCGAACGCGAGGCGTCCCTCGTCTCCATGTACAATCTACGTGACGCTGATACGCCGTGTCTATAGGCCTGTTGATGTTGTGCGCAGACGCGGCAGTGCCTGCAATCGACATTGTGGGCCCGTATGGTCTTATGCACTACCTCGCCACGATGCGCAGCTACACATACCGGTTCGTGACTCCTACTATATCTCTGTTGCAAGTTCTCAAGCGTGTGTGTAGTTCGACTATGGTTGTCAAGGCAGTCGAGGCACCAACCGCTGTGGTCAGTGCACAACCGGCCGCTTCGCCCTCCCCGGTCTTCAAGGACGAAAATCTCTCGGTCTATTCGATACCCTTGTATCCTTCTGTCGACGGGGTCGATATCGGGGAGCCTTCGACACGCCCACTCAAGAGGAAGCGATCGGCCTCTCCTCCCACCGCGTCCAAACGGTCCACTCCTCCACTCATTGACCGCGCTGTTGAGTCCACGTCCCCCGTATCGCCTACCCTGTCCGTGCAGGCGCGGAGAGAGAACTTCAACCCAACGAGCCTTACCGGCGCGGACGCACAGGAATGGCGGAAGCTTATGTTGCAGGAGATGTTCCCGATGCAGCCGCCACCGAAAGCGGACCCATCGACATCGAAGGGGGCGAAGCGGAGAGCAAACGCACTCCAAGAACCCGCCGACGAGCCGCCGCCGCCGCAGAACATGACGTTCGCTCCTGACCGCAAGTACGCGCGACTGCCCGGTCTTGTCGCCGGTGGAGGCGTCGATCCTGCGACGTTGCCTACGCTTGGCTACCTGTGTGTCGGTCCAAGTGTACGCGGCAAATTCGACGTCAAGAAGGCTGAGGAACTCGGTGTTCGCGGGCCTTTGCGCGGGCGCCTGACCAAGGGAGAGACGGTTACCTTCGAGGTGGACGATGGGCAGGGTGGGAAGATACAACGCACTGTTCGACCTGAAGAGTGTGTTGGACCTAGCGAGGCACCACAGGTGAGTCTACTCGCGATGGGCAATGGGTTGCACAACTTAATAGTCGGCAGGCTGTTCTGATCCTTGACGTACCGACGCCTGCACACATTCCCTCTCTTCTCGCTTCATTCACCGACTCGCCGTTCTTCGCCAAGTACCGTTCCAAGGACGAGAACATCCGGAAGGAGCATCCTCTGCACGCCGTTCCTGTGCGTCGTGTGCAGCGTGCTCCCGGTGCGCCAGGCCCGAGTGCGCGTGCGGCGATCCGCGCCGATGCCCGATGCCCGATGCCCGATGCGTCTGTGCTGCCAGAGAAACAAACGAATCGTTAGGGAGTCACTGGGCAGATTACTGGGCAGATGGCTGGGCAGCAGTAGCGGTGGTTGGAATGGGACAGGAAGTGCGCACAGAAATTGTGTCGCGGGCAGGAGGACGGCAGGAGAACACACATGTACACTCGTCCCAGGAAATATATTTTTCTGCCCCCGCTGCCCGTATGTCTGTTTTTCTGGGCGTCCTGCCTCTTCTGCATCTCGCCGCTAGAAGCTCGGAGTGCGTCTGCATCTGCATCTGCGGCTGCGGCTGCGGCTGCTCAGCGCTCAGCCCGCTGCCTCCGCTCTGTCCCTCCTGCGTCGTCTCGCTGGCACACCTCGAGGTTTCTGGAAATCTCTCGATTGCGTCTAGCTACGCGCAAGTACACTACGAGATGCCCTCCGCCGCTCGCTGCTGCTGCTCCTCGCCTGCTCTCTACCCCGCCGTCCGCCGGCCGACATCTCTCGCATCGCATCTCGCCGCGCTGGCGGTGCTGGACACCGGCGACGTGCGCGTGGGACGTCCCCTCCGATATCTGCCGGGAAACAAACATCAGTATCCGGAAACCTCGCAGGAGAGCATCACGGATAGCTCACGCAAGTCCGGCTGCTGAGCCCGTCATCCCGCTGCCAGCTTGATCACGGCAACTGTCCCGTTAGGATGTTCCGGGGCTATGCGGACAGTGCCAGCTAGACGACTTGCGTGAAACTGCAGGGCGACGATGGTCAGCCAGCGCGAGCCTGGACACATCAGCGTCGATGACTCACCGGAGGACCATACGCGGCACTTCGTCTGCCCGCTCGCAACGCGCCGACGCTGCATTCGAAACAGCACCGTCGTACCAGCGTGCAGCGGTCAAATCGTTGCCGGGCAGCCTTCAGGACTGCACGCGACCTCGACCGGGCTATTCGAATGGCATGTCCGGATCCCGTGTATGTCGGGTACGCCCGGAACAGCTGAGAAAGAACAGATGTGAGTGCGAATTCTAGTATTGCCGGGAAAGGAGAGCGACTCACCAATCAAGACGCTATTGCGTCGTCCAGACTCTCTGGCTGGCTTGCCGCTGCCATAGTGCCCGAAGACGGTCTTTCCAGCAGCCTGAGCAATTACGCGAGTGAGTACTCTCTGTATGTGCGTATATGTCTCAAATTCTGTCCGGAATGCTCACCTGCAATCCTAGAGTGGAGCGCAAGAGAAGAGTGGCAGCGGACTGCCTGCCCGCTGCTCCGTGCCCGGCCACATCAACAGCGCCATCTTAGGATGCGTCGTTAGCGGCTTCAAAGAGACGAAATGAAACTCTGTACTTACGAGCTTGCGTGCCATAAGGGAGGCAGAGCAGAACCGCGTTCTGCGGTTCCTGGCCTGCCACTGCACAGATGGGCGCCTGCAGAGACAGGCGCGATTCGCCTTCTGCGAAGGCCGCTGCCCGTCTTCCTTTCCCATCCACCATCACCCCGCGCTGCCGGACCGCTCTCCCTCCCTCCCTCCGTCGATCTCATGGTCTTCGACGCATACAGCGACGATCTCGCTGCAGCACATTCAGCTGAACTCAACGTAGGTCAGATTCTGGCAGGACTCGTCGACTCAAATCGGTACGTACCTCTATCTCATCACACCCGGCGACGATGTGCGCATTGTGCGCCGACTTGACGTGCGGAGATCGCGCTGCCAGACTGTCGAGGTCCGAGTCTAGGTCAGTTGTCGACGACAACGACAGCGGCGGCAGAAGAGGTGAGTCATACATACCGCGAGGATGCTTCAAGGGACGAGGACGGCGACGGCGACACTGGCTGCGTCTTGTTCGCGGAGCTTGTCTGTGGGCTCGCTGTCTGGGATGGACGCGTTCTGGAAGAGAAAGGTGAGCGTGCGCTTCGATCGCCCTCAACGCGTGACGTCATGCATCCGAAAGAGGCAAGTCGCACGGCTGTGAGCGCGGACTGGATGCTCTGTTCGCGTCTTGAACACGGACTTGCTCGTCTTCTGTCGCGATCTGGGCTTGACGACTTGCTGCTCTGACTTAAGCTTGCTGGCGACTACTGGGAGCGTCTGGACACCGCTGCGCAGGACCTCTGCTCGTCACGGCGTGCTGCTTCTCGAGCAGACCTCACTGGCAGTCTGCTGCGTCGCAAACCCACGTTAACAATGTACGATCCGACGCTAGGTACGTCCCAATACTTACTTGCGCGAAGTAATAGGTCCAGGACGCCGTGCAGCCCTTTGACCCGCTCTTACGCTGCTCACAGCGGCGGCAGACGTCTTCGGCAATGTGCACGTCAACGCTGAAAGCGAACAGGTGAGCAGGTGCGACGGCCGAGGATGGGAATGATTTACCTCATGCCTCCTCGGCCCCAGAACTCGTGTTGAGGTGAGGAGACACTGGCTCTTATCCCGTGCGCTGGTTTGCCCGTGCGATGAGGTACGCTGCTTCCGCAGGGAGCCTGAGCGAAGCTTGCCACAGGAGCCGTCCGTCGTCCAGATGACTCCGGTTGCCGCCGTGATCCTGTAACCAGGACGAAGGAAGGTCAGTCAACCCATGCAAACTGAGGTGTATGCGCGCACCGCGACTACGCTCACCTCTAGAGAACGTGACTTTTGACATGCGTCGACACGTCGCTGATCTCAATCTGACGTGGGCATGGGCCACGGAGCGTTGCTTCAAATTCCGAGGCTGAAGACGATGTGGTGAGTCGATGAGACAGGAGAAGGAAGGCGAAATTGCGTGCTTACCACAGAGAGACGACTCTCAGCTCCATCTCAGGATCTCGACGAAGCGATCACAGGTGCGGAGGATAGCAGTGGGATCTTGAGTCCTGCGCTCGACGGTGTCACGGTGCAGCTAAAGTCAGTAGTGGCGAGGTCGGGAGGTGAACGGTGGGCGGGGACATGGTGGGTAGTAAGGAAGGAGGAGTGTTGCTGTCGTGTCGAGATTCGACGTGCGGATTCTGCCGGTAGTCGTCCGAGCTAGGAGGTACATGATGTGTAATGGATCGAGGAGTCAATGCAAGCTGGTTTCCAAAGATGTAAACAGAACGTAAGCATGAACTAGGTCGGCTATCTGGATATTCTGTGGGAGCGTGCGGCGGAGAATCTCGCCGCAGCTGCCAAAGAGGTTACGCGATAGGTGCAAGGTGCTTCTGTGCATGCACGACACAACGGAGCGCTGGTAGAACTTCCTAAATCTTTCGAGGGCAGCTTGGGACTTACGCACTAGCCTAGTTCATAGTAGAGACCTGTGTTGCCCTGGTGCTCTACTGCACACAAAGAACTCTCACTCAGACTGAGGCTCATTAACTATGGTATACTCTACAAGACTGCAGGCTTGCAGTATGGCAATGGATGGGATTCTGCTGAATGTGCAGTCCAAGGGAGTGGTTGCCCACGAGCATGGGACCCTTAGCAACGAGGAATAATACGTACCATGCTTCGAGAAGGTACTGATCGGTACCCACATAAATTCCGCGGATGATGTCGGACCTCGGCCTACCTCACGGGAGCTTGCATGCTCTACAGTACTGATTCCTTGTATTGTTCCTGCAAGCTGACAGCCTCTAGCGGTGGTGAGTAGTATGCAGGCAGGAAGGGCATCCCCATGAGATAGACGGGGATGGTACCTGCTGGATGAGTGGCTCAAGTGCGGTACACAACAGTCCAGACCAATCAGCGGGCGAAGCTGTCATTACAGCCGCCAGGGGAGCTTCTGACCAACTTGGGCAGCTTCGGCATCTGAAATCAAGGGTAAAACGGTGTGGCGTGCGACGAGGTCATGCCGGGATCAGGGCCTGGATCATTCAGGCCCAGATGGCGGCATGGACATGTCCACGAGAACCTATCAGCTTTTGCTGAATGCTTATCCCTCGCGCATAAAATATCAGTAGCAGCACACAGTGCTGACATGCAGATACAATGTAGACTATGCTGCACTTACATTGAAGGCAGGCATATGATGCAGGAGCTTGGATGACTGAAGTCTTGAAAGCAGACCCCGAGAGTTCACAATTTAACAGTGTAAGGATTGAGAGGTAAGCCCAGTAGAAAGAGCTGCAGAATGCGAGATCTGCTCCATTATGGCACAGTAAGCTCCTGAAATTGGGTCGGAGGACGGACGAACGGGAGAAAGAGGCCGGATTCCGCGTCGGGAGACTCGGAGTTGTTGCCAGAAGAGGTGTCGAGCGAAAAAGGCAATGTAAGCGCTCTTCGAAATCGCGACCTTCGCCAATAGCGCGCGTTCGTGTTCCGCTCGTTCTGCTGTTGCAGACACAGCGCAGCCCAAGGTATGAATAGTCAACCCTAAAGTAAACTATGTACTAGCTAATACATGGTGCCAGGGGCTGGTAAGACACCCGGAAATTGCAGTATCGTGGCAAGCAACGCTCTGCTCGTAGGCTGCAAGCCCAGGACATCCGCGCATCGACCGAGGTCTCTTGAATCAAGTCTTCAACTTGTGGCGTCAGCGTCTACAGCCTCGTTACCGCCTGGCTAGCTCTGGATACTGCAAGTACACCGAATTGCCCTGGAATGGACGAAACACCGCGGAACGCTCGCTTTCAAGGACCCTGTCCTCGTCCCTTCGTGCGCCGACTGTCCGACAAAATTTGGAGCCGGAATACAACCATCAAGTTCTCAGCGCCTCTATTACGTTGAGAAGGCATCTTGCTGAGCCGAGACAGGGTTGTCCGTCTGGAACTGCGCTAGTCGTTCTGCTCCGTCTGGCTGCGCCTGCCCTCGCCCGGTCTCACCGCTCGCCCTCTGGTTGGTCGGCAACCCCGCATGCTCGTGCGAACCTGGGACATTCAACAAGTTAGAGTTCTGGAGCCCGTGACTCGCAGGTCCAGAACGTGTATGTATAAGTATCCCGTCATCTCGACGACCCTCTCGCGCACCCGTACCCATTCCCTCGTGTCCCCTCCCTCATACCCTCCCCCAATACTGGGTGATCTCCAATCTCCTATTTTTTACACACTACTTACTATACATTTTGCTGCTATGTCCCCCTCTGTTGTCTGCCTCTCCTTCGTGCTACGAGATACCTTGTCCCTCTGAGACTTCTACAGTGCGGGCGTACATGTGTAGTCCTGCTTGTACTATCATCACTGTATATCCGTTTCTTCTCTGAGCTCTCGAGTTACCTCCCCCTCCTCCTTTCCGACTCCGCATGGTCTATCTCTCTATTTATCTACTCGCCCTTCTCGTCTCCGAGTCATGGATCATAGTGCCAGCTCCTCCACTCTTCCCCGCTACTCCCTCTATTCGCATGCCGGAAAGCTGACCGGTGAGTTCGTGCTCATCGTCACATATACTACAGCTTTGCTGAACGTCTGTTACAGCTTCAAATCTCGACACAATGCTTGCAAGAGGTACGCCTTCTACCAGATTCATTCGTTGATCGCTGGACTAACATCACCATCTCCGTAGTCTAAACAGGGCTACTCGAGCGACGAAGTACTGTCGTCCTCCAGTTTCCTCGCCTTCGCTGATCTCATGCTCGTTCTAGCTGGCCGTGCCCGGCCTTCGTACCTCCCAGCCTTACCCGATTACACGCAGAGTGTACGGCATGTCGCAAGGTGAGCGCAACATTGTTCGTCTATTCGCGGTCCACCTAGCTAACCAACATCTATCAGAACCTCGTCATATACTGCTCTCGAACTACCAAGATAGACTTCTGTTACGAGCTATGCCTCGACCAGGCAGCTTTGCATGTCCGTGGCTTACCGCTCCGAGTATTGGAACAGCGCTGACGCGCTTCGCACAGATGGGCCGCCAGACGAATGCCTGTCGACTTGACAACTACTTCACAACTCTCACTGGAAGGTACGCCGACTCGTACAAGCTCTTTAACGACTTCTATGCCTGACATTGACGTATTCAAGCCTTCAATATGCCCGTCGTGCTTGCTATACCATGGTGAACATTGGTTCGTTTGGGTCTGCGCACCAGGCCGGCCCGCAGCGACTGACTTCACGACCGTTGCAGCTCTGTCCACTGGCAGAACATTCGAGCCATGACTGACGAGCAGATCTGTCAGTAACTCGATAGAACGTACTTGCAACGGACTTGCCGGTCGACTCCAAGGACGACTGCCAGAATCGTGCACGGCCGCTCTCGCAGCACTGCAAGGATCTGCCGGCCATGCTTCGGGCGAATGATGCGACGGTGAGTCGCACGAGCCTTTCACGGACTTTGTGCACGCTGACGGTTGCTCCTTTCATTGCAGCCGCTTTCGATAACTCAGCCTCGCAAGTCGCAGGCTCGTGTATCGCGCCCTGTGCGACTTCGGACTCACTGGCAGTCGCGAAGATCGCTATCTCCACACGCCGGGCGAGCATGTCCGCCAGCTCAAGGTAACATCACATTCGATTTCATGCGGCACAGGCTGACATGAGGCTTTGACAGGGCTCGGACGACAGCCCACGCCGACTGCACGAACGGCAGAGGTAAGTCTGGTTCATAGTATTCTGCGGTGATCTGTCTACTGACTGCGAGTACTGCAGGTTCTCGGCACTTCATGCGCCGGGAGGCATCCAGCCTCCCGCCATGCCCGGTGTGCGTAATCACGCCGTCAAGACATTCTGTACATCTCGGACCACCCCGCCCCGACCAGCCCGTGTCCAAGCGCGTCCCGCCACACGCAAGCAGTCCGGCAAGCAAGATCTATTGGTGAGTAATCGCTGTTAGGTACATTATAGCGGCCTCCGTGCTCGAGTGTCGCCGACATAGAGACTTGCTTTGCCCGTCTTCCCGCCCCCGCGCCGGCTTGCGCTGCGTCGCAGATGCCCGGAGCACGCTCTGCGTCTGCGGTGCGCTCCGGACCTCTGTGTCCAGTGTCGGTTTCTGCTTCGTGAGTCTGTCCGCCAGGCGGCGTGTTTCGACTCGGTTTGGCCAGTACTGGCTTCGTATGTTGCTCCGGAGTCCGGGGAGTGGGACGCTCTCGTGCTCTTGTTCGAGATTGCGGGCTGCTTGCACGCAGGTGTCAGCAGACGTGTGCAGTGCGCAATGCGCACGAGTTTCCGGGTCTTCTTGTTTCCGCGTGGCGTTACGGAGCTTCGAGTCGACGCCGTCCGGCAGGATTGGCGAGTTCTTGCCGTCGACGGTGTCGCTGTGAGAGTTTGGGTACCGCACATGTTTGGTTGAGCCGGAGAGCCGGGCAGTTCTATTGCCCGGGGCATGCACCTCACGGGCGGTTGGGAGCGTGTCTTGACGGTGTGCGCGCCGTGAACTGCGCCGTTCCGTCGCATGCCGCACCGTCGAACGCAGCGAAGATGGTCGCGGGCTTCGTTTCAGGACGTCCGTGCAGAGTTCCGACTAAGGGGAGAACGTGAGCATGACACGCAGAGATGGCCGGGCAGAGCGGACGCACCCATGCTGAGAGCTCGCACCTTGTCCCGGAGTATACGCACGCGTCCGGCGCGGTTGAGACCGAGTGCCCGAGCTCAGTTGAGTCTGAGATAGCAGACGGCGCGGGCGGTTGATGCTCGGTCGTCGAGATACGGCCGGTCGGTCCTCCTGCCCGCGGAGGCAGTCGACGGCGTCGAGGTCGATGTTGAGGAGTCGCCTTCCAGCTGCCAAAGCGTGTTAGGCGGAGTCGTGAGTACCACAGCCTTCCCCCGGAGTGATTTGGAGGCAGCCGGGGAGACGTACCGGCCGGGAGAGCGGTGGCGAGTCCGGGGCAGCGCACTGGCACGAACGCGACATTCGCGACCTCCTCGGATCCGCGCGAAACAGCCTTGATTCAATGCGCTAGTGTTCGCGTAGCCCGGGTCAACCGGTTTCGTGGAGATCCGGGGAGGGACCGCCGAGATACGGCCTGAACACTGACCTGGCGGGCAACCCGCTCGGGCTGGCCCGCGGACTCGATTTTCAAACCGGCCGTACCGGTGCGCAAGGGTCGCACATAGTCTCGAGGACTATCACGCCGCGTTCGATGTGTTTTGCGGCCGTCCGGGTGCGGTGCGCGAGCGGGAGAGTCGGCGAGAATGGGCGGGCGGCGAATGTGCAATGAAATCGCACATTCGAGCGGTTTTGAGACCTGCTCGGATCCGCGCGAGACGGACTGGGTTGGACAGAAAACGTCCAACGTAGGCCGTAGGGCCGTGTTTGACGGCGATGGTGCGAGAACCGGGAGTGATACGGGGGTTCGAGTGACCGGGAGTGACCGCTGGCCACGGTGATGACGAGATGGCAGAACTCGTCCGGGCGGCGCGCAGCGTCGTCGTGCACACGCTAGAGGACCAGTACGGAACATATAAGTTGTCCGCCAGCCGTCTGGGTGCGGAAGACGGCCGGGAGAGTCGGCGCGAGCGGGCGGGCGGCGAAAGTGCAATGAAATCGCACTTTCGACCGATTTACAGACCCGCCCGGATCGACGCGAGATGGTGCTGGGTGGGCGGGAAACGTTCAACGTAGCCCATAGCACCCGGTTTGACGGTGAGAGGGTGCGATTGGGGGAGATACGGCGGTTCGAGCATGCGGAGGTGCCCGCGGGCCGCGGTGACGACGAGGTTTGGGAACTCGTCCGCGCAGCGCGCAGCTCGGCCGTTCATAGGCGGGAGGACTGGTGCAGCACTTTTGAGGTGTCTGCCGGCCGTCCGGAGGCGGAGGACGTGTGGGAGAGTCGGCGGGAGCGGGCGGGGCGGCGAAAGTGCAATGAAATCGCACTTTTGGCCGATTTTGAGACCCGCTCGGATCGACGCGAGAGGTAAACGCTTTGATAAGAAACGTTCAGCGTAGCTTGTAGCACTTGGTTGGAGGGTGATAGGGCGGGAACTGGATGTGCTAGGGCGGTTCGAGTAGACGAGGTTGGCCGAGGGACGAGGATGTCGAAGCGGTCGTTCCGGCTCCCGCATGCTGTATCCAGCGTATCGGTGGAGCCGTTGACGTCTGTTTGTCGTGCAGTAGATGGCTCGGTCGGCGGCGTGAGCGTGCGTCGGCCGGGAAGTCGAGGTCGTGCTTGAGTGCGCCATTAAACGGCGACTCCGAGCGCGATTTCCGACCTCCTCGGATCGGCGCAAACCCGCTTCGGCCTGTCGCAGGGAGGTTCACGGGAGGCTGTGGGAGTTGCTTGTACGCTGATGCGGGGGATACGGACGAGTGATTTGGGAAATGGAGCGGGGTTAGCAGTGAATCGACGATAGCACGACGTACCGTGCGCCGTTTATCAAGACAACAATATCCCTCGGTTCGCGTATTGTGCAGCTATCGAATGCGCCATGTTGCGCTTGTGTGCGGGCGAATGGGCGGGTGTGGTATGCGATTTTGTCGCGCGCGCGCGAGCAAACACGTCTTGGCGGCCGTGCGTCGGTTTGGGGCGCGTTCTGGCGTGTTTCCGACAATGAGAGGGTCCAGTGGGTTATGAACACGCGTGGATGGATATGTTGTGGTACGCGACTCGGGCGGACGAGTGGACGTGGGCGGTAGGACGCGATGTGAACGTGGCTAGGCCCGGCAGAGCAACTTGGACTATTGCAGCAACGCGTCAGTGTCATGTACGATATGTCTGAGATAGGGAGTACGCACCTGGCAAATTGGAGTGTATGTGCATGGCGTGGGCGTAGCTTGCCTGTGGCAGACATGGGCGTGAGCGATGTGTGCTAGCAGGCGGGGATCGAGGGAGGAGGCGCGAGCGACTAATCAGGCAACGGGACTTCCGAAAGCGTCTGCCCGACGCAGAATTTGCGGGCGCGCGACCGACTTTGACTCAGACTCTCTGCCTGTCATACTGCGGCGTGGATTCTCCTCCAAGAGCTTGTATCATCAGGCTTCTGTTGCGCTCGCGGTGTCTCCCATTGCCCGCGACTCTGTGGCAATCTGGCTTGGATATGCCGTAGGATTGCTCAGTCCCTCCGCCCCTTGCCACCCTAGCCTCTCGTCGGCCGCCTCGTCCTCATCCTGACCTCACTCCTGGGCCGCATACTGGAGGAACCCTCACCATGTCTGCCTGGAACGTGTCCGTGCTCACTGGCGCCACGTCCGACACCGAGCCGACTCTGCTCGTGAACTTCGGAACCGCCAAGTACATCTTCAATGCAAGCGAGGGAATGGGACGTGCATGGCTGCAGAGCCACCATTCTATCAGGAAGACGAAGGGGCTTTTTGTGACCGCTGCTGGGACGCATAGGTGCGGTGGGGTGCCAGGTATGTGTTCATCTCATACGCGTCGTGTGGCAGAAGCTCTCCCGCTGCACATCCCTTAAAGCTACGAGCTGCTGGGTCTGTGTGGTCAACCGGCCAGTTGTCAGTATGAAGCGGAACCATGACCCTCCTTGACCCATCCCGAGCTTCGACTCTTCCTATGTCTGGGGCAGGTGTGATGTCTCCTGCAGACCGCAACTTGCCTCAGTCGCAGGAAAAGGCACTCCTTAGTCTGATGCTTCTACACAAGTTGCGCCGTCAGACACCATGTCACATCGCAAGGGGCAAGATGTCTCACAACTCAGCTCGCAATTTGAACCTAGAGACTATACCAGATACTGCACGGCTATCCGTAGAGGATATAATTTCAAATTGCGGGATGATTAGTGTGACGACCTCGGCCGGTCTGCGAGCCTCCAACCCGTAAAGCATCCAGAAGCCGGTTTGAATACAGTAGGGCGAAACTGGCAACGAAGCAAGATGCGAGAGAAGAGCGGTCTGGAGGCTCGGAAGAGCCTCGGATTGCTTCTATCTAAAGTCTGGGAGTCTGGAGAGGACAGATTAATCCATTGGAATCGCTTATGGGTCGGACAGGGCTTGAAGCGAAGTCTGGAAGGATTGTCCAGACGAGGTTTGTCACGCTCGAGCTCCGACGTCTCCCGAGTTGGAGTTTAGAACTGCCGAACCTGTGTTAAAATCCCTTACGAATAGTCGTCCACTCACGATGTTGCTTCACCGGGCGAATCGCCCATCAGTCCATTGACCTGCCGAGCGAACGCGAGGCGTCTCTCGTCTCCATGTACAATCGACGTGACGCTGATATGCCGTGTCTATAGGCCTGTTGATGTTGTGCGCAGACGCGGCAGTGCCTGCAATCGACATTGTGGGCCCGTATGGTCTTATGCACTACCTCGCCACGATGCGTAGCTACACATACCGGTTCGTGACTCCTACTATATCTCTGTTGCAAATTCTCAAGCGTGTGTGTAGTTCGACTATGGTTGTCAAGGCAGTCGAGGCACCAACCGCTGTGGTCAGTGCACAACCGGCCGCTTCGCCCTCCCCGGTCTTCAAGGACGAAAATCTCTCGGTCTATTCGATACCCTTGTATCCTTCTGTCGACGGGGTCGATATCGGGGAGCCTTCGGCACGCCCACTCAAGAGGAAGCGATCGGCCTCTCCTCCCACCGCGTCCAAACGGTCCACTCCTCCACTCATTGACCGCGCTGTTGAGTCCACGTCCCCCGTATCGCCTACCCTGTCCGTGCAGGCGCGGAGAGAGAACTTCAACCCAACGAGCCTTACCGGCGCGGACGCACAGGAATGGCGGAAGCTTATGTTGCAGGAGATGTTCCCGATGCAGCCGCCACCGAAAGCGGACCCATCGACATCGAAGGGGGCGAAGCGGAGAGCAAACGCACTCCAAGAACCCGCCGACGAGCCGCCGCCGCCGCAGAACATGACGTTCGCTCCTGACCGCAAGTACGCGCGACTGCCCGGTCTTGTCGCCGGTGGAGGCGTCGATCCTGCGACGTTGCCTACGCTTGGCTACCTGTGTGTCGGTCCAAGTGTACGCGGCAAATTCGACGTCAAGAAGGCTGAGGAACTCGGTGTTCGCGGGCCTTTGCGCGGGCGCCTGACCAAGGGAGAGACGGTTACCTTCGAGGTGGACGATGGGCAGGGTGGGAAGATACAACGCACTGTTCGACCTGAAGAGTGTGTTGGACCTAGCGAGGCACCACAGGTGAGTCTACTCGCGATGGGCAATGGGTTGCACAACTTAATAGTCGGCAGGCTGTTCTGATCCTTGACGTACCGACGCCTGCACACATTCCCTCTCTTCTCGCTTCATTCACCGACTCGCCGTTCTTCGCCAAGTACGTTCCAAGGACGAGAACATCCGGAAGGAGCATCCTCTGCACGCCGTTCCTGTGCGTCGTGTGCAGCGTGCTCCCGGTGCGCCAGGCCCGAGTGCGCGTGCGGCGATCCGCGCCGATGCCCGATGCCCGATGCCCGATGCGTCTGTGCTGCCAGAGAAACAAACGAATCGTTAGGGAGTCACTGGGCAGATTACTGGGCAGATGGCTGGGCAGCAGTAGCGGTGGTTGGAATGGGACAGGAAGTGCGCACAGAAATTGTGTCGCGGGCAGGAGGACGGCAGGAGAACACACATGTACACTCGTCCCAGGAAATATATTTTTCTGCCCCACCGCTGCCCGTATGTCTGTTTTTCTGGGCGTCCTGCCTCTTCTGCATCTCGCCGCTAGAAGCTCGGAGTGCGTCTGCATCTGCATCTGCGGCTGCGGCTGCGGCTGCTCAGCGCTCAGCCCGCTGCCTCCGCTCCGTCCCTCCTGCGTCGTCTCGCTGGCACACCTCGAGGTTTCTGGAAATCTCTCGATTGCGTCTAGCTACGCGCAAGTACACTACGAGATGCCCTCCGCCGCTCGCTGCTGCTGCTCCTCGCCTGCTCTCTACCCCGCCGTCCGCCGGCCGACATCTCTCGCATCCGCCGCGCTGGCGGTGCTGGACACCGGCGACGTGCGCGTGGGACGTCCCCTCCGATATCTGCCGGGAAACAAACATCAGTATCCGGAAACCTCGCAGGAGAGCATCACGGATAGCTCACGCAAGTCCGGCTGCTGAGCCCGTCATCCCGCTGCCAGCTTGATCACGGCAACTGTCCCGTTAGGATGTTCCCGGGGCTATGCGGACAGTGCCAGCTAGACGACTTGCGTGAAACTGCAGGGCGACGATGGTCAGCCAGCGCGAGCCTGGACACATCAGCGTCGATGACTCACCGGAGGACCATACGCGGCACTTCGTCTGCCCGCTCGCAACGCGCCGACGCTGCATTCGAAACAGCACCGTCGTACCAGCGTGCAGCGGCCAATCGTTGCCGGGCAGCCTTCAGGACTGCACGCGACCTCGACCGGGCTATTCGAATGGCATGTCCGGATCCCGTGTATGTCGGGTACGCCCGGAACAGCTGAGAAAGAACAGATGTGAGTGCGAATTCTAGTATTGCCGGGAAAGGAGAGCGACTCACCAATCAAGACGCTATTGCGTCGTCCAGACTCTCTGGCTGGCTTGCCGCTGCCATAGTGCCCGAAGACGGTCTTTCCAGCAGCCTGAGCAATTACGCGAGTGAGTACTCTCTGTATGTGCGTATATGTCTCAAATTCTGTCCGGAATGCTCACCTGCAATCCTAGAGTGGAGCGCAAGAGAAGAGTGGCAGCGGACTGCCTGCCCGCTGCTCCGTGCCCGGCCACATCAACAGCGCCATCTTAGGATGCGTCGTTAGCGGCTTCAAAGAGACGAAATGAAACTCTGTACTTACGAGCTTGCGTGCCATAAGGGAGGCAGAGCAGAACCGCATTCTGCGGTTCCTGGCCTGCCACTGCACAGATGGGCGCCTGCAGAGACAGGCGCGATTCGCCTTCTGCGAAGGCCGCTGCCCGTCTTCCTTTCCCATCCACCATCACCCCGCGCTGCCGGACCGCTCTCCCTCCCTCCCTCCGTCGATCTCATGGTCTTCGACGCATACAGCGACGATCTCGCTGCAGCACATTCAGCTGAACTCAACGTAGGTCAGATTCTGGCAGGACTCGTCGACTCAAATCGGTACGTACCTCTATCTCATCACACCCGGCGACGATGTGCGCATTGTGCGCCGACTTGACGTGCGGAGATCGCGCTGCCAGACTGTCGAGGTCCGAGTCTAGGTCAGTTGTCGACGACGACGACGACGGCGGGCAGAAGAGGTAAGTCATACATACCGCGAGGATGCTTCAAGGGACGAGGACGGCGACGGCGACACTGGCTGCGTCTTGTTCGCGGAGCTTGTCTGTGGGCTCGCTGTCTGGGATGGACGCGTTCTGGAAGAGAAAGGTGAGCGTGCGCTTCGATTGCCCTCGACGCGTGACGTCATGCATCCGAAAGAGGCAAGTCGCACGGCTGTGAGCGCGGACTGGATGCTCTGTTCGCGTCTTGAACACGGACTTGCTCGTCTTCTGTCGCGATCTGGGCTTGACGACTTGCTGCTCTGACTTAAGCTTGCTGGCGACTACTGGGAGCGTCTGGACACCGCTGCGCAGGACCTCTGCTCGTCACGGCGTGCTGCTTCTCGAGCAGACCTCACTGGCAGTCTGCTGCGTCGCAAACCCACGTTAACAATGTACGATCCGACGCTAGGTACGTCCCAATACTTACTTGCGCGAAGAATAGGTCCAGGACGCCGTGCGCAGCCCTTTGACCCGCTCTTGCGCTGCTCACAGCGGCGGCAGACGTCTTCGGCAATGTGCACGTCAACGTTGAAAGCGAACAGGTGAGCAGGTGCACGACGGCCGAGGATGGGAATGATTTACCTCATGCCTCCTCGGCCCCAGAACTCGTGTTGAGGTGAGGAGACACTGGCTCTTATCCCATGCGCTGGTTTGCGAACGTTGCCATGCCAAGAGGTCCGTGGCTTACGCAGGGAGCCCGACTGAAGCTTGCCGCGGGAGCTGTTCGTCACCCGGATGGCAGCGGTTGCCGCCGTAATCCTGTAACCGGCGACGAAGGAAGGTCAGTCAACCCAGGTCGATTGAGATGTATACGCGCAGCAACCGCGCGACTACGCTCACCTCTAGAGAATCGCGACTTTTGACATGCGTCGACGCGTCGCTGATGTCAATCTTGACGTGGGCATGGGCCACGAGCTTTGCTTCACGTAGACTGAATTCCCGAGGCTGAAGAAGATGTGGTGAGTGGATGAGACAGGAGAGGGAAGGCAAAACTGCGTGCTGACCCACAGCGCGGAGGACAGCTGACTAGCAGTGGGATCTTGAGTCCTGCGCTCGACGGTGCCACGGTGCAGCTGGAGTCGGTAGTGGCGAGGTCGGGAGGTGAATGGTCTCGGCGGTGGGCGGGGACATGGTGAGTAGTAAGGTTGAAGGAGGAGCCTTGCTGTCGAGTCGAGACTCGACGTGCGGATTCTGCCGGTAGTGTCCGAGCTAGGAGGTAAATGATGTGTAATAGATCGAGGAGTCAATGCAAGCTGGTTTCCAAAGAATAAACAACGTAAGCGTGAACTAGGTCAGGCTATCTGGATATTCCGTGGGAGCGTGCGGCGCAGAATCTCGCCGCAGCTGCTGAAGAGGTTACGTGATAGGTGCAAGGTGCTTCTGTGCATGCACGACACAACGGAGCGCTGGTAGAACTTCCCTAAATCTTTCGAGGGCAGCTTGGGACTTACGCTAGCCTAGTTCATAGTAGAGACCTGTGTTGCCCTGGTGCTCTACTGCACACAAAGAACTCTCACTCAGACTGAGGCTCATTAACTATGGTATACCTCTACAAGACTGCAGGCTTGCAGTATGGCAATGGATGGGATTCTGCTGAATGTGCAGTCCAAGGGAGTGGTTGCCCACGAGCATGGGACCCTTAGCAACGAGGAATAATACGTACCATGCTTCGAGAAGGTACTGATCGGTACCCACATAAATTCCGCGGATGATGTCGGACCTCGGCCTACCTCACGGGAGCTTGCATGCTCTACAGTACTGATTCCTTGTATTGTTCCTGCAAGCTGACAGCCTCTAGCGGTGGTGAGTAGTATGCAGGCAGGAAGGGCATCCCCATGAGATAGACGGGGATGGTACCTGCTGGATGAGTGCGGTACACAACAGTCCAGACCAATCAGCGGGCGAAGCTGTCATTACAGCCGCCAGGGGAGCTTCTGACCAACTTGGGCAGCTTCGGCATCTGAAATCAAGGGTAAAACGGTGTGGCGTGCGACGAGGTCATGCCGGGATCAGGGCCTGGATCATTCAGGCCCAGATGGCGGCATGGACATGTCCACGAGAACCTATCAGCTTTTGCTGAATGCTTATCCCTCGCGCATAAAATATCAGTAGCAGCACACAGTGCTGACATGCAGATACAATGTAGACTATGCTGCACTTACATTGAAGGCAGGCATATGATGCAGGAGCTTGGATGACTGAAGTCTTGAAAGCAGACCCCGAGAGTTCACAATTTAACAGTGTAAGGATTGAGAGGTAAGCCCAGTAGAAAGAGCTGCAGAATGCGAGATCTGCTCCATTATGGCACAGTAAGCTCCTGAAATTGGGTCGGAGGACGGACGAACGGGAGAAAGAGGCCGGATTCCGCGTCGGGAGACTCGGCGTTGTTGCCAGAAGAGGTGTCGAGCGAAAAAGGCAATGTAAGCGCTCTTCGAAATCGCGACCTTCGCCAATAGCGCGCGTTCGTGTTCCGCTCGTTCTGCTGTTGCAGACACAGCGCAGCCCAAGGTATCAATAGTCAACCCTAAAGTAAACTATGTACTAGCTAATACATGGTGCCAGGGGCTGGTAAGACACCCGGAAATTGCAGTATCGTGGCAAGCAACGCTCTGCTCGTAGGCTGCAAGCCCAGGACATCCGCGCATCGACCGAGGTCTCTTGAATCAAGTCTTCAACTTGTGGCGTCAGCGTCTACAGCCTCGTTACCGCCTGGCTAGCTCTGGATACTGCAAGTACACCGAATTGCCCTGGAATGGACGAAACACCGCGGAACGCTCGCTTTCAAGGACCCTGTCCTCGTCCCTTCGTGCGCCGACTGTCCGACAAAACTTGGAGCCGGAATACAACCATCAAGTTCTCAGCGCCTCTATTACGTTGAGAACATCTTCTCTGAGCCGAGACAGCTTTGTTCGTCTGGAACTGCGCTAGTCGTTCTGCTCCGTCTGGCTGCGCCTGCCCTCGCCCGGTCTCACCGCCTGCCCTCTGGTTGGTCGGCGACCCCGCATGCTCGTGCGAACCTGAGACGTTCAACAAGTTAAAGTTCTGGAGCCCGTGACTCGCAGGTCCAGAACATGTATAAGTACCCCGTCATCTCGACGACGCCTCTCGCGCACCCGTACCCATTCCCTCACGTTCCCTCCATACCCTCCCCCATACTGGGTGGTCTCCAATCTCCCATTTATTGCACACTAGTATACATTCTGCTGCTATACCCTCCTCTATTGCCCGCTTCTCCTTCGTGCTTCTAGGTACCATGTCCCTCCGAGACTACTATGCAGGCGTACATATATGTACTTAGTGCTGTTTGTATCACGACTGTATTTTGGTTCTTCGTGTCTTCTCTCGAGTTCCCTCCTCCTCCTCTCATCCGACTAGTATATCTCCCTATCCGACACACCCACCCTTGTATTCGCCCTCCTTGTTCTCTCCGAGCCCTGGGTCATCATAGCTCCTCCACTCTCCTCACTACGCCATCCATCCGCATACCAGAAAGCTGACAGGTGAGATTCTGCTCATTCTCGTATATACTACAGCTTTGCTGAACGTCTGATACAGCTGCAAATTCTCAAGATGTTGCTTGCAAAAGGTACGCTTTCTACCATGTTCACTCGTTG
This sequence comes from Lentinus brumalis, assembly GCA_001792895.1. NCBI lineage: Eukaryota > Fungi > Basidiomycota > Agaricomycetes > Polyporales > Polyporaceae > Lentinus > Lentinus brumalis. The sequence goes on from MARA01000004.1 coordinate 2,607,746, forward strand.
ATCCTTCAAGCTCGACTAACATCACCATCTCCGTAGACTCAACGCGCTACTCCAGCAACGGAGTATTACCGTCCTCCAGTTCCCTCGCCTTTGCTGACCTCATGCTCGTCCTAGCTGGTTGTAGTTGGTCTTCGTACCTCCCAGTCCCACCCGATCACGCTACCAGGGTATGTCGAGGTGAGCACAACATCGCCCGGGCCCGTCTATTCGCGGCCCTCGTAGCTAACCAACATCTGTCAGAACACCATCGGATATCGTTCTTAAGTTACCACGACGACCGGACTTTATGCCTCGGGACCAGGCAGCTTTGTACATCGGTGCGTTACCGCTCCGAGTACTGGAACAGCGCTGACGCTTCGTATTCACAGAGATGTCGCCGGACGGATACGTAGCTGCCTCCATCGACTCGACGACTATCCAACGACTCTCATTGGAAGGTACGTTACTCGGACAAGCTTTTCGACGATGTCTATGCCTGACTCTGACATATCAAGGCCTTCGACCGAGCTCGACTGCAACTTGGTCCGACATGCCGGTTGTACTCGCTATACCATGGTATGGTGAGCATGAATTCATTCATATCTGCGCAGCAGGCCGCGGCGATTGACTTCGTGACCATTGCAGTTCTGTGCACCGGCAGGACGTCAAGCCATACGAGCAGACCCAGTAACTCGCTACTAGTAGGACGCACAAGCAACGGACTTCCCGGTCAGCTCGAAGGACGACTGGGACCCACGTTGGCCGCTCTCGCAGCACTCCAAGGATCTGTCGGCCACGCTTCGCGCGAATGATGCGATGGTGAGTCGCACAGGCCTGAGCCTTTCACGGACTTCGTGCACGCTCACGGTTGCTCCAGGACGGACTCTCAACTCGCAGGCTCGCGTATCGCGCCCTGTGCGACTTCGGACTCATTGGCAGTCGCGAAGATCGCTATCTCCACACGCAGGGCGAGCATGTCCGCCAGTTCAAAGGTAACATCACATTCGATTTCATGCGGCACAGGCTGACATGAGGCTTTGACAGGGCTCAGACGACAGCCCACGCCGACTGCACGAACGGCAGAGGTAAGTCTGGTTCATAGTATTCTGCGGTGATCTATCTACTGACTGCGAGTACTGCAGGTTCTCGGCACTTCATGCGCCGGGAGGCATCCAGCCTCCCGCCATGCCCGGTGTGCGTAATCGCGCCGTCAAGACATTCTGTACATCTCGGACCACCCGCCGCCCCGACCAGCCCGTGTCCAAGCGCGTCCCGCCACACGCAAGCAGTCCGGCAAGCAAGATCTATTGGTGAGTAATCGCTGTTAGGTACATTATAGCGGCCTCCGTGCTCGAGTGTCGCCGATATAGAGACTTGCTTTGCCCGTCTTCCCGCCCCCGCGCCGGCTTGCGCTGCGTCGCAGATGCCCGGAGCACGCTCTGCGTCTGCGGTGCGCTCCGGACCTCTGTGTCCAGTGTCGGTTTCTGCTTCGTGAGTCTGTCCGCCAGGCGGCGTGTTTCGACTCGGTTTGGCCAGTACTGGCTTCGTATGTTGCTCCGGAGTCCGGGGAGTGGGACGCTCTCGTGCTCTTGTTCGAGATTGCGGGCTGCTTGCACGCAGGTGTCAGCAGACGTGTGCAGTGCGCAATGCGCACGAGTTTCCGGGTCTTCTTGTTTCCGCGTGGCGTTACGGAGCTTCGAGTCGACGCCGTCCGGCAGGATTGGCGAGTTCTTGCCGTCGACGGTGTCGCTGTGAGAGTTTGGGTACCGCACATGTTTGGTTGAGCCGGAGAGCCGGGCAGTTCTATTGCCCGGGGCATGCACCTCACGGGCGGTTGGGAGCGTGTCTTGACGGTGTGCGCGCCGTGAACTGCGCCGTTCCGTCGCATGCCGCACCGTCGAACGCAGCGAAGATGGTCGCGGGCTTCGTTTCAGGACGTCCGTGCAGAGTTCCGACTAAGGGGAGAACGTGAGCATGACACGCAGAGATGGCCGGGCAGAGCGGACGCACCCATGCTGAGAGCTCGCACCTTGTCCCGGAGTATACGCACGCGTCCGGCGCGGTTGAGACCGAGTGCCCGAGCTCAGTTGAGTCTGAGATAGCAGACGGCGCGGGCGGTTGATGCTCGGTCGTCGAGATACGGCCGGTCGGTCCTCCTGCCCGCGGAGGCAGTCGACGGCGTCGAGGTCGATGTTGAGGAGTCGCCTTCCAGCTGCCAAAGCGTGTTAGGCGGAGTCGTGAGTACCACAGCCTTCCCCCGGAGTGATTTGGAGGCAGCCGGGGAGACGTACCGGCCGGGAGAGCGGTGGCGAGTCCGGGGCAGCGCACTGGCACGAACGCGACATTCGCGACCTCCTCGGATCCGCGCGAAACAGCCTTGATTCAATGCGCTAGTGTTCGCGTAGCCCGGGTCAACCGGTTTCGTGGAGATCCGGGGAGGGACCGCCGAGATACGGCCTGAACACTGACCTGGCGGGCAACCCGCTCGGGCTGGCCCGCGGACTCGATTTTCAAACCGGCCGTACCGGTGCGCAAGCGGTCGCACATAGTCTCGAGGACTATCACGCCGCGTTCGATGTGTTTTGCGGCCGTCCGGGTGCGGTGCGCGAGCGGGAGAGTCGGCGAGAATGGGCGGGCGGCGAATGTGCAATGAAATCGCACATTCGAGCGGTTTTGAGACCTGCTCGGATCCGCGCGAGACGGACTGGGTTGGACAGAAAACGTCCAACGTAGGCCGTAGGGCCGTGTTTGACGGCGATGGTGCGAGAACCGGGAGTGATACGGGGGTTCGAGTGACCGGGAGTGACCGCTGGCCACGGTGATGACGAGATGGCAGAACTCGTCCGGGCGGCGCGCAGCGTCGTCGTGCACACGCTAGAGGACCAGTACGGAACATATAAGTTGTCCGCCAGCCGTCTGGGTGCGGAAGACGGCCGGGAGAGTCGGCGCGAGCGGGCGGGCGGCGAAAGTGCAATGAAATCGCACTTTCGACCGATTTACAGACCCGCCCGGATCGACGCGAGATGGTGCTGGGTGGGCGGAAAACGTTCAACGTAGCCCATAGCACCCGGTTTGACGGTGAGAGGGTGCGATTGGGGGAGATACGGCGGTTCGAGCATGCGGAGGTGCCCGCGGGCCGCGGTGACGACGAGGTTTGGGAACTCGTCCGCGCAGCGCGCAGCTCGGCCGTTCATAGGCGGGAGGACTGGTGCAGCACTTTTGAGGTGTCTGCCGGCCGTCCGGAGGCGGAGGACGTGTGGGAGAGTCGGCGGGAGCGGGCGGGGCGGCGAAAGTGCAATGAAATCGCACTTTTGGCCGATTTTGAGACCCGCTCGGATCGACGCGAGAGGTAAACGCTTTGATAAGAAACGTTCAGCGTAGCTTGTAGCACTTGGTTGGAGGGTGATAGGGCGGGAACTGGATGTGCTAGGGCGGTTCGAGTAGACGAGGTTGGCCGAGGGACGAGGATGTCGAAGCGGTCGTTCCGGCTCCCGCATGCTGTATCCAGCGTATCGGTGGAGCCGTTGACGTCTGTTTGTCGTGCAGTAGATGGCTCGGTCGGCGGCGTGAGCGTGCGTCGGCCGGGAAGTCGAGGTCGTGCTTGAGTGCGCCATTAAACGGCGACTCCGAGCGCGATTTCCGACCTCCTCGGATCGGCGCAAACCCGCTTCGGCCTGTCGCAGGGAGGTTCACGGGAGGCTGTGGGAGTTGCTTGTACGCTGATGCGGGGGATACGGACGAGTGATTTGGGAAATGGAGCGCGGGTTAGCAGTGAATCGACGATAGCACGACGTACCGTGCGCCGTTTATCAAGACAACAATATCCCTCGGTTCGCGTATTGTGCAGCTATCGAATGCGCCATGTTGCGCTTGTGTGCGGGCGAATGGGCGGGTGTGGTATGCGATTTTGTCGCGCGCGGCGCGAGCAAACACGTCTTGGCGGCCGTGCGTCGGTTTGGGGCGCGTTCTGGCGTGTTTCCGACAATGGAGAGGGTCCAGTGGGTTATGAACACGCGTGGATGGATATGTTGTGGTACGCGACTCGGGCGGACGAGTGGACGTGGGCGGTAGGACGCGATGTGAACGTGGCTAGGCCCGGCAGAGCAACTTGGACTATTGCAGCAACGCGTCAGTGTCATGTACGATATGTCTGAGATAGGGAGTACGCACCTGGCAAATTGGAGTGTATGTGCATGGCGTGGGCGTAGCTTGCCTGTGGCAGATCGAGGGAGGAGGCAGCGGACGGCAGCGAGAGACAGAGGGCGCGAGAGCGCGAGCGACTAATCAGGCAACGGGACTTCCGAAAGCGTCTGCCCGACGCAGAATTTGCGGGCGCGCGACCGACTTTGACTCGACTCTCTGCCTGTCATACTGCGGCGTGGATCTCCTCTAAGAGCTTGTATCATCAGGCTTCTGTTGCGCTCGCGGTGTCTCCCATTGCCCGCGACTCTGTGGCAATCTGGCTTGGATATGCCGTAGGATTGCTCAGTCCCTCCGCCCCCTTGCCACCCTAGCCTCTCGTCGGCCGCCTCGTCCTCATCCTGACCTCACTCCTGGGCCGCATACTGGAGGAACCCTCACCATGTCTGCCTGGAACGTGTCCGTGCTCACTGGCGCCACGTCCGACACCGAGCCGACTCTGCTCGTGAACTTCGGAACCGCCAAGTACATCTTCAATGCAAGCGAGGGCATGGGCCGTGCATGGCTGCAGAGCCACCATTCTATCAGGAAGACGAAGGGGCTTTTTGTGACCGCTGCTGGGACGCATAGGTGCGGTGGGGTGCCAGGTACGTGTTCATCCCATGCGCGTCGTGTGGACGTCCGGTCTGTGGCTACAGCCCATCGACCCGCCGAGCGAACGCGAGGCGTCCCTCGTCTCCATGTACAATCTACGTGACGCTGATACGCCGTGTCTATAGGCCTGTTGATGTTGTGCGCAGACGCGGCAGTGCCTGCAATCGACATTGTGGGCCCGTATGGTCTTATGCACTACCTCGCCACGATGCGCAGCTACACATACCGGTTCGTGACTCCTACTATATCTCTGTTGCAAGATTCTCAAGCGTGTGTGTAGTTCGACTATGGTTGTCAAGGCAGTCGAGGCACCAACCGCTGTGGTCAGTGCACAACCGGCCGCTTCGCCCTCCCCGGTCTTCAAGGACGAAAATCTCTCGGTCTATTCGATACCCTTGTATCCTTCTGTCGACGGGGTCGATATCGGGGAGCCTTCGCACGCCCACTCAAGAGGAAGCGATCGGCCTCTCCTCCCACCGCGTCCAAACGGTCCACTCCTCCACTCATTGACCGCACTGTTGAGTCCACGTCCCCCGTATCGCCTACCCTGTCCGTGCAGGCGCGGAGAGAGAACTTCAACCCAACGAGCCTTACCGGCGCGGACGCACAGGAATGGCGGAAGCTTATGTTGCAGGAGATGTTTCCGATGCAGCCGCCACCGAAAGCGGACCCATCGACATCGAAGGGGCGAAGCGGAGAGCAAACGCACTCCAAGAACCCGCCGACGAGCCGCCGCCGCCGCCGAACATGACGTTCGCTCCTGACCGCAAGTACGCGCGACTGCCCGGTCTTGTCGCCGGTGGAGGCGTCGATCCTGCGACGTTGCCTACGCTTGGCTACCTGTGTGTCGGTCCAAGTGTACGCGGCAAATTCGACGTCAAGAAGGCTGAGGAACTCGGTGTTCGCGGGCCTTTGCGCGGGCGCCTGACCAAGGGAGAGACGGTTACCTTCGAGGTGGACGATGGGCAGGGTGGGAAGATACAACGCACTGTTCGACCTGAAGAGTGTGTTGGACCTAGCGAGGCACCACAGGTGAGTCTACTCGCGATGGGCAATGGGTTGCACAACTTAATAGTCGGCAGGCTGTTCTGATCCTTGACGTACCGACGCCTGCACACATTCCCTCTCTTCTCGCTTCATTCACCGACTCGCCGTTCTTCGCCAAGTACCGTTCCAAGGACGAGAACATCCGGAAGGAGCATCCTCTGCACGCCGTTCCTGTGCGTCGTGTGCAGCGTGCTCCCGGTGCGCCAGGCCCGAGTGCGCGTGCGGCGATCCGCGCCGATGCCCGATGCCCGATGCCCGATGCGTCTGTGCTGCCAGAGAAACAAACGAATCGTTAGGGAGTCACTGGGCAGATTACTGGGCAGATGGCTGGGCAGCAGTAGCGGTGGTTGGAATGGGACAGGAAGTGCGCACAGAAATTGTGTCGCGGGCAGGAGGACGGCAGGAGAACACACATGTACACTCGTCCCAGGAAATATATTTTTCTGCCCCCCGCTGCCCGTATGTCTGTTTTTCTGGGCGTCCTGCCTCTTCTGCATCTCGCCGCTAGAAGCTCGGAGTGCGTCTGCATCTGCGGCTGCGGCTGCTCAGCGCTCAGCCCGCTGCCTCCGCTCCGTCCCTCCTGCGTCGTCTCGCTGGCACACCTCGAGGTTTCTGGAAATCTCTCGATTGCGTCTAGCTACGCGCAAGTACACTACGAGATGCCCTCCGCCGCTCGCTGCTGCTGCTCCTCGCCTGCTCTCTACCCCGCCGTCCGCCGGCCGACATCTCTCGCATCCGCCGCGCTGGCGGTGCTGGACACCGGCGACGTGCGCGTGGGACGTCCCCTCCGATATCTGCCGGGAAACAAACATCAGTATCCGGAAACCTCGCAGGAGAGCATCACGGATAGCTCACGCAAGTCCGGCTGCTGAGCCCGTCATCCCGCTGCCAGCTTGATCACGGCAACTGTCCCGTTAGGATGTTCCCGGGGCTATGCGGACAGTGCCAGCTAGACGACTTGCGTGAAACTGCAGGGCGACGATGGTCAGCCAGCGCGAGCCTGGACACATCAGCGTCGATGACTCACCGGAGGACCATACGCGGCACTTCGTCTGCCCGCTCGCAACGCGCCGACGCTGCATTCGAAACAGCACCGTCGTACCAGCGTGCAGCGGCCAATCGTTGCCGGGCAGCCTTCAGGACTGCACGCGACCTCGACCGGGCTATTCGAATGGCATGTCCGGATCCCGTGTATGTCGGGTACGCCCGGAACAGCTGAGAAAGAACAGATGTGAGTGCGAATTCTAGTATTGCCGGGAAAGGAGAGCGACTCACCAATCAAGACGCTATTGCGTCGTCCAGACTCTCTGGCTGGCTTGCCGCTGCCATAGTGCCCGAAGACGGTCTTTCCAGCAGCCTGAGCAATTACGCGAGTGAGTACTCTCTGTATGTGCGTATATGTCTCAAATTCTGTCCGGAATGCTCACCTGCAATCCTAGAGTGGAGCGCAAGAGAAGAGTGGCAGCGGACTGCCTGCCCGCTGCTCCGTGCCCGGCCACATCAACAGCGCCATCTTAGGATGCGTCGTTAGCGGCTTCAAAGAGACGAAATGAAACTCTGTACTTACGAGCTTGCGTGCCATAAGGGAGGCAGAGCAGAACCGCATTCTGCGGTTCCTGGCCTGCCACTGCACAGATGGGCGCCTGCAGAGACAGGCGCGATTCGCCTTCTGCGAAGGCCGCTGCCCGTCTTCCTTTCCCATCCACCATCACCCCGCGCTGCCGGACCGCTCTCCCTCCCTCCCTCCGTCGATCTCATGGTCTTCGACGCATACAGCGACGATCTCGCTGCAGCACATTCAGCTGAACTCAACGTAGGTCAGATTCTGGCAGGACTCGTCGACTCAAATCGGTACGTACCTCTATCTCATCACACCCGGCGACGATGTGCGCATTGTGCGCCGACTTGACGTGCGGAGATCGCGCTGCCAGACTGTCGAGGTCCGAGTCTAGGTCAGTTGTCGACGACGACGACGACGGCGGGCAGAAGAGGTAAGTCATACATACCGCGAGGATGCTTCAAGGGACGAGGACGGCGACGGCGACACTGGCTGCGTCTTGTTCGCGGAGCTTGTCTGTGGGCTCGCTGTCTGGGATGGACGCGTTCTGGAAGAGAAAGGTGAGCGTGCGCTTCGATTGCCCTCGACGCGTGACGTCATGCATCCGAAAGAGGCAAGTCGCACGGCTGTGAGCGCGGACTGGATGCTCTGTTCGCGTCTTGAACACGGACTTGCTCGTCTTCTGTCGCGATCTGGGCTTGACGACTTGCTGCTCTGACTTAAGCTTGCTGGCGACTACTGGGAGCGTCTGGACACCGCTGCGCAGGACCTCTGCTCGTCACGGCGTGCTGCTTCTCGAGCAGACCTCACTGGCAGTCTGCTGCGTCGCAAACCCACGTTAACAATGTACGATCCGACGCTAGGTACGTCCCAATACTTACTTGCGCGAAGAATAGGTCCAGGACGCCGTGCGTAGCCCTTTGACCCGCTCTTGCGCTGCTCACAGCGGCGGCAGATGTCTTCGGCAATGTGCACGTCAACGCTGAAAGCTAACAGGTGAGCAGGTGCACGACGGCCGAGGATAGGGAATGATTTACCTCATGCCTCCTCGGCCCCAGAACTCGTGTTGAGGTGAGGAGACACTGGCTCTTATCCCATGCGCTGGTTTGCGAACGTTGCCATGCCAAGAGGTCCGTGGCTTACGCAGGGAGCCCGACTGAAGCTTGCCGCGGGAGCTGTTCGTCACCCGGATGGCAGCGGTTGCCGCCGTAATCCTGTAACCGGCGACGAAGGAAGGTCAGTCAACCCAGGTCGATTGAGATGTATACGCGCAGCAACGTGATGCGCACCGCGACTACGCTCACCTCTAGAGAATCGCGACTTTTGACATGCGTCGACGCGTCGCTGATGTCAATCTTGACGTGGGCATGGGCCACCGAGCTTTGCTTCACGTAGACTGAATTCCCGAGGCTGAAGAAGATGTGGTGAGTGGATGAGACAGGAGAGGGAAGGCAAAACTGCGTGCTGACCCACAGCGCGGAGGACAGCTGACTAGCAGTGGGATCTTGAGTCCTGCGCTCGACGGTGCCACGGTGCAGCTGGAGCGGTAGTGGCGAGGTCGGGAGGTGAATGGTCTCGGCGGGTGGGCGGGGACATGGTGAGTTGTAAGGTTGAAGGAGGAGCCTTGCTGTCGAGTCGAGACTCCACGTGCGGATTCTGCCGGTAGTTGTCCGAGCTAGGAGGTAAATGATGTGTAATAGATCGAGGAGTCAATGCAAGCCGGTTTCCAAAGCAATAAACAACGTAAGCGTGAACTAGGTCAGGCTATCTGGATATTCCGTGGGAGCGTGCGGCGCAGAATCTCGCCGCAGCTGCTGAAGAGGTTACGTGATAGGTGCAAGGTGCTTCTGTGCATGCATGACACAACGGAGCGCTGGTAGAACTTCCCTAAATCTTTCGAGGGCAGCTTGGGACTTACGCTAGCCTAGTTCATAGTAGAGACCTGTGTTGCCCTGGTGCTCTACTGCACACAAAGAACTCTCATCAGACTGAGGCTCATTAACTATGGTACCTCTACAAGACTGCAGGCTTGCAGTATGGCAATGGATGGGATTCTGCTGAATGTGCAGTCCAAGGGAGTGGTTGCCCACGAGCATGGGACCCTTAGCAACGAGGAATAATACGTACCATGCTTCGAGAAGGTACTGATCGGTACCCACATAAATTCCGCGGATGATGTCGGACCTCGGCCTACCTCACGGGAGCTTGCATGCTCTACAGTACTGATTCCTTGTATTGTTCCTGCAAGCTGACAGCCTCTAGCGGTGGTGAGTAGTATGCAGGCAGGAAGGGCATCCCCATGAGATAGACGGGGACGGTACCTGCTGGATGAGTGCGGTACACAACAGTCCAGACCAATCAGCGGGCGAAGCTGTCATTACAGCCGCCAGGGGAGCTTCTGACCAACTTCGGCAGCTTCGGCATCTGAAATCAAGGGTAAAACGTGTGGCGTGCGACGAGGTCATGCCGGGATCAGGGCCTGGATCATTCAGGCCCAGATGGCGGCATGGACATGTCCACGAGAACCTATCAGCTTTTGCTGAATGCTTATCCCTCGCGCATAAAATATCAGTAGCAGCACACAGTGCTGACATGCAGATACAATGTAGACTATGCTGCACTTACATTGAAGGCAGGCATATGATGCAGGAGCTTGGATGACTGAAGTCTTGAAAGCAGACCCCGAGAGTTCACAATTTAACAGTGTAAGGATTGAGAGGTAAGCCCAGTAGAAAGAGCTGCAGAATGCGAGATCTGCTCCATTATGGCACAGTAAGCTCCTGAAATTGGGTCGGAGGACGGACGAACGGGAGAAAGAGGCCGGATTCCGCGTCGGGAGACTCGGCGTTGTTGCCAGAAGAGGTGTCGAGCGAAAAAGGCAATGTAAGCGCTCTTCGAAATCGCGACCTTCGCCAATAGCGCGCGTTCGTGTTCCGCTCGTTCTGCTGTTGCAGACACAGCGCAGCCCAAGGTATCAATAGTCAACCCTAAAGTAAACTATGTACTAGCTAATACATGGTGCCAGGGGCTGGTAAGACACCCGGAAATTGCAGTATCGTGGCAAGCAACGCTCTGCTCGTAGGCTGCAAGCCCAGGACATCCGCGCATCGACCGAGGTCTCTTGAATCAAGTCTTCAACTTGTGGCGTCAGCGTCTACAGCCTCGTTACCGCCTGGCTAGCTCTGGATACTGCAAGTACACCGAATTGCCCTGGAATGGACGAAACACCGCGGAACGCTCGCTTTCAAGGACCCTGTCCTCGTCCCTTCGTGCGCCGACTGTCCGACAAAACTTGGAGCCGGAATACAACCATCAAGTTCTCAGCGCCTCTATTACGTTGAGAAACATCTTCTCTGAGCCGAGACAGCTTTGTTCGTCTGGAACTGCGCTAGTCGTTCTGCTCCGTCTGGCTGCGCCTGCCCTCGCCCGGTCTCACCGCCTGCCCTCTGGTTGGTCGGCGACCCCGCATGCTCGTGCGAACCTGAGACGTTCAACAAGTTAAAGTTCTGGAGCCCGTGACTCGCAGGTCCAGAACATGTATAAGTACCCCGTCATCTCGACGACGCCTCTCGCGCACCCGTACCCATTCCCTCACGTTCCCTCCATACCCTCCCCCATACTGGGTGGTCTCCAATCTCCCATTTATTGCACACTAGTATACATTCTGCTGCTATACCCTCCTCTATTGCCCGCTTCTCCTTCGTGCTTCTAGGTACCATGTCCCTCCGAGACTACTATGCAGGCGTACATATATGTACTTAGTGCTGTTTGTATCACGACTGTATTTTGGTTCTTCGTGTCTTCTCTCGAGTTCCCTCCTCCTCCTCTCATCCGACTAGTATATCTCCCTATCCGACACACCCACCCTTGTATTCGCCCTCCTTGTTCTCTCCGAGCCCTGGGTCATCATAGCTCCTCCACTCTCCTCACTACGCCATCCATCCGCATACCAGAAAGCTGACAGGTGAGATTCTGCTCATTCTCGTATATACTACAGCTTTGCTGAACGTCTGATACAGCTGCAAATTCTCAAGATGTTGCTTGCAAAAGGTACGCTTTCTACCATGTTCACTCGTTGATCCTTCAAGCTCGACTAACATCACCATCTCCGTAGACTCAACGCGCTACTCCAGCAACGGAGTATTACCGTCCTCCAGTTCCCTCGCCTTTGCTGACCTCATGCTCGTCCTAGCTGGTTGTAGTTGGTCTTCGTACCTCCCAGTCCCACCCGATCACGCTACCAGGTATGTCGAGGTGAGCACAACATCGCCCGGGCCCGTCTATTCGCGGCCCTCGTAGCTAACCAACATCTGTCAGAACACCATCGGATATCGTTCTTAAGTTACCACGACGGATCCGGACTTTATGCCTCGGGACCAGGCAGCTTTGTACATCGGTGCGTTACCGCTCCGAGTACTGGAACAGCGCTGGCTCGCTTCGTATTCACAGAGATGTCGCCGGACGGATACGTAGCTGCCTCCATCGACTCGACGACTATCCAACGACTCTCATTGGAAGGTACGTTACTCGGACAAGCTTTTCGACGATGTCTATGCCTGACTCTGACATATCAAGGCCTTCGACCGAGCTCGACTGCAACTTGGTCCGACATGCCGGTTGTACTCGCTATACCATGGTATGGTGAGCATGAATTCATTCATATCTGCGCAGCAGGCCGCGGCGATTGACTTCGTGACCATTGCAGTTCTGTGCACCGGCAGGACGTCAAGCCATACGAGCAGACCCAGTAACTCGCTACTAGTAGGACGCACAAGCAACGGACTTCCCGGTCAGCTCGAAGGACGACTGGGACCCACGTTGGTCGCTCTCGCAGCACTCCAATGATCTGTCGGCCACGCTTCGCGCGAATGATGCGATGGTGAGTCGCACAGGCCTGAGCCTTTCACGGACTTCGTGCACGCTCACGGTTGGTCCAGGACGGACTCTCAACTCGCAGGCTCGCGTATCGCGCCCTGTGCGACTTCGGACTCATTGGCAGTCGCGAAGATCGCTATCTCCACACGCAGGGCGAGCATGTCCGCCAGTTCAAAGGTAACATCACATTCGATTTCATGCGGCACAGGCTGACATGAGGCTTTGACAGGGCTCAGACGACAGCCCACGCCGACTGCACGAACGGCAGAGGTAAGTCTGGTTCATAGTATTCTGCGGTGATCTATCTACTGACTGCGAGTACTGCAGGTTCTCGGCACTTCATGCGCCGGGAGGCATCCAGCCTCCCGCCATGCCCGGTGTGCGTAATCGCGCCGTCAAGACATTCTGTACATCTCGGACCACCCGCCGCCCCGACCAGCCCGTGTCCAAGCGCGTCCCGCCACACGCAAGCAGTCCGGCAAGCAAGATCTATTGGTGAGTAATCGCTGTTAGGTACATTATAGCGGCCTCCGTGCTCGAGTGTCGCCGATATAGAGACTTGCTTTGCCCGTCTTCCCGCCCCCGCGCCGGCTTGCGCTGCGTCGCAGATGCCCGGAGCACGCTCTGCGTCTGCGGTGCGCTCCGGACCTCTGTGTCCAGTGTCGGTTTCTGCTTCGTGAGTCTGTCCGCCAGGCGGCGTGTTTCGACTCGGTTTGGCCAGTACTGGCTTCGTATGTTGCTCCGGAGTCCGGGGAGTGGGACGCTCTCGTGCTCTTGTTCGAGATTGCGGGCTGCTTGCACGCAGGTGTCAGCAGACGTGTGCAGTGCGCAATGCGCACGAGTTTCCGGGTCTTCTTGTTTCCGCGTGGCGTTACGGAGCTTCGAGTCGACGCCGTCCGGCAGGATTGGCGAGTTCTTGCCGTCGACGGTGTCGCTGTGAGAGTTTGGGTACCGCACATGTTTGGTTGAGCCGGAGAGCCGGGCAGTTCTATTGCCCGGGGCATGCACCTCACGGGCGGTTGGGAGCGTGTCTTGACGGTGTGCGCGCCGTGAACTGCGCCGTTCCGTCGCATGCCGCACCGTCGAACGCAGCGAAGATGGTCGCGGGCTTCGTTTCAGGACGTCCGTGCAGAGTTCCGACTAAGGGGAGAACGTGAGCATGACACGCAGAGATGGCCGGGCAGAGCGGACGCACCCATGCTGAGAGCTCGCACCTTGTCCCGGAGTATACGCACGCGTCCGGCGCGGTTGAGACCGAGTGCCCGAGCTCAGTTGAGTCTGAGATAGCAGACGGCGCGGGCGGTTGATGCTCGGTCGTCGAGATACGGCCGGTCGGTCCTCCTGCCCGCGGAGGCAGTCGACGGCGTCGAGGTCGATGTTGAGGAGTCGCCTTCCAGCTGCCAAAGCGTGTTAGGCGGAGTCGTGAGTACCACAGCCTTCCCCCGGAGTGATTTGGAGGCAGCCGGGGAGACGTACCGGCCGGGAGAGCGGTGGCGAGTCCGGGGCAGCGCACTGGCACGAACGCGACATTCGCGACCTCCTCGGATCCGCGCGAAACAGCCTTGATTCAATGCGCTAGTGTTCGCGTAGCCCGGGTCAACCGGTTTCGTGGAGATCCGGGGAGGGACCGCCGAGATACGGCCTGAACACTGACCTGGCGGGCAACCCGCTCGGGCTGGCCCGCGGACTCGATTTTCAAACCGGCCGTACCGGTGCGCAAGCGGTCGCACATAGTCTCGAGGACTATCACGCCGCGTTCGATGTGTTTTGCGGCCGTCCGGGTGCGGTGCGCGAGCGGGAGAGTCGGCGAGAATGGGCGGGCGGCGAATGTGCAATGAAATCGCACATTCGAGCGGTTTTGAGACCTGCTCGGATCCGCGCGAGACGGACTGGGTTGGACAGAAAACGTCCAACGTAGGCCGTAGGGCCGTGTTTGACGGCGATGGTGCGAGAACCGGGAGTGATACGGGGGTTCGAGTGACCGGGAGTGACCGCTGGCCACGGTGATGACGAGATGGCAGAACTCGTCCGGGCGGCGCGCAGCGTCGTCGTGCACACGCTAGAGGACCAGTACGGAACATATAAGTTGTCCGCCAGCCGTCTGGGTGCGGAAGACGGCCGGGAGAGTCGGCGCGAGCGGGCGGGCGGCGAAAGTGCAATGAAATCGCACTTTCGACCGATTTACAGACCCGCCCGGATCGACGCGAGATGGTGCTGGGTGGGCGGAAACGTTCAACGTAGCCCATAGCACCCGGTTTGACGGTGAGAGGGTGCGATTGGGGGGAGATACGGCGGTTCGAGCATGCGGAGGTGCCCGCGGGCCGCGGTGACGACGAGGTTTGGGAACTCGTCCGCGCAGCGCGCAGCTCGGCCGTTCATAGGCGGGAGGACTGGTGCAGCACTTTTGAGGTGTCTGCCGGCCGTCCGGAGGCGGAGGACGTGTGGGAGAGTCGGCGGGAGCGGGCGGGGCGGCGAAAGTGCAATGAAATCGCACTTTTGGCCGATTTTGAGACCCGCTCGGATCGACGCGAGAGGTAAACGCTTTGATAAGAAACGTTCAGCGTAGCTTGTAGCACTTGGTTGGAGGGTGATAGGGCGGGAACTGGATGTGCTAGGGCGGTTCGAGTAGACGAGGTTGGCCGAGGGACGAGGATGTCGAAGCGGTCGTTCCGGCTCCCGCATGCTGTATCCAGCGTATCGGTGGAGCCGTTGACGTCTGTTTGTCGTGCAGTAGATGGCTCGGTCGGCGGCGTGAGCGTGCGTCGGCCGGGAAGTCGAGGTCGTGCTTGAGTGCGCCATTAAACGGCGACTCCGAGCGCGATTTCCGACCTCCTCGGATCGGCGCAAACCCGCTTCGGCCTGTCGCAGGGAGGTTCACGGGAGGCTGTGGGAGTTGCTTGTACGCTGATGCGGGGGATACGGACGAGTGATTTGGGAAATGGAGCGGGGTTAGCAGTGAATCGACGATAGCACGACGTACCGTGCGCCGTTTATCAAGACAACAATATCCCTCGGTTCGCGTATTGTGCAGCTATCGAATGCGCCATGTTGCGCTTGTGTGCGGGCGAATGGGCGGGTGTGGTATGCGATTTTGTCGCGCGCGCGCGAGCAAACACGTCTTGGCGGCCGTGCGTCGGTTTGGGGCGCGTTCTGGCGTGTTTCCGACAATGAGAGGGTCCAGTGGGTTATGAACACGCGTGGATGGATATGTTGTGGTACGCGACTCGGGCGGACGAGTGGACGTGGGCGGTAGGACGCGATGTGAACGTGGCTAGGCCCGGCAGAGCAACTTGGACTATTGCAGCAACGCGTCAGTGCAGATATATTGCGGAGCATATGACATGGGCGTGAGCGATGTGTGCTAGCAGGCGGGGATCGAGGGAGGAGGCAGCGGACGCGAGCGACTAATCAGGCAACGGGACTTCCGAAAGCGTCTGCCCGACGCAGAATTTGCGGGCGCGCGACCGACTTTGACTCAGACTCTCTGCCTGTCATACTGCGGCGTGGATCTCCTCTAAGAGCTTGTATCATCAGGCTTCTGTTGCGCTCGCGGTGTCTCCCATTGCCCGCGACTCTGTGGCAATCTGGCTTGGATATGCCGTAGGATTGCTCAGTCCCTCCGCCCCCTTGCCACCCTAGCCTCTCGTCGGCCGCCTCGTCCTCATCCTGACCTCACTCCTGGGCCGCATACTGGAGGAACCCTCACCATGTCTGCCTGGAACGTGTCCGTGCTCACTGGCGCCACGTCCGACACCGAGCCGACTCTGCTCGTGAACTTCGGAACCGCCAAGTACATCTTCAATGCAAGCGAGGGCATGGGCCGTGCATGGCTGCAGAGCCACCATTCTATCAGGAAGACGAAGGGGCTTTTTGTGACCGCTGCTGGGACGCATAGGTGCGGTGGGGTGCCAGGTACGTGTTCATCCCATGCGCGTCGTGTGGACGTCCGGTCTGTGGCTACAGCCCATCGACCCGCCGAGCGAACGCGAGGCGTCCCTCGTCTCCATGTACAATCTACGTGACGCTGATACGCCGTGTCTATAGGCCTGTTGATGTTGTGCGCAGACGCGGCAGTGCCTGCAATCGACATTGTGGGCCCGTATGGTCTTATGCACTACCTCGCCACGATGCGCAGCTACACATACCGGTTCGTGACTCCTACTATATCTCTGTTGTCGCAAATTCTCAAGCGTGTGTGTAGTTCGACTATGGTTGTCAAGGCAGTCGAGGCACCTACCGCTCTGGTCAGTGCACAACCGGCCGCTTCGCCCTCCCCGGTCTTCAAGGACGAAAATCTCTCGGTCTATTCGATACCCTTGTATCCTTCTGTCGACGGGGTCGATATCGGGGAGCCTTCGGCACGCCCACTCAAGAGGAAGCGATCGGCCTCTCCTCCCACCGCGTCCAAACGGTCCACTCCTCCACTCATTGACCGCACTGTTGAGTCCACGTCCCCGTATCGCCTACCCTGTCCGTGCAGGCGCGGAGAGAGAACTTCAACCCAACGAGCCTTACCGGCGCGGACGCACAGGAATGGCGGAAGCTTATGTTGCAGGAGATGTTCCGATGCAGCCGCCACCGAAAGCGGACCCATCGACATCGAAGGGGCGAAGCGGAGAGCAAACGCACTCCAAGAACCCGCCGACGAGCCGCCGCCGCCGCCGAACATGACGTTCGCTCCTGACCGCAAGTACGCGCGACTGCCCGGTCTTGTCGCCGGTGGAGGCGTCGATCCTGCGACGTTGCCTACGCTTGGCTACCTGTGTGTCGGTCCAAGTGTACGCGGCAAATTCGACGTCAAGAAGGCTGAGGAACTCGGTGTTCGCGGGCCTTTGCGCGGGCGCCTGACCAAGGGAGAGACGGTTACCTTCGAGGTGGACGATGGGCAGGGTGGGAAGATACAACGCACTGTTCGACCTGAAGAGTGTGTTGGACCTAGCGAGGCACCACAGGTGAGTCTACTCGCGATGGGCAATGGGTTGCACAACTTAATAGTCGGCAGGCTGTTCTGATCCTTGACGTACCGACGCCTGCACACATTCCCTCTCTTCTCGCTTCATTCACCGACTCGCCGTTCTTCGCCAAGTACCGTTCCAAGGACGAGAACATCCGGAAGGAGCATCCTCTGCACGCCGTTCCTGTGCGTCGTGTGCAGCGTGCTCCCGGTGCGCCAGGCCCGAGTGCGCGTGCGGCGATGCGCGATGATCCGATGCCCGATGCCCGATGCCCGATGCCCGATGCCCGATGCTGTCTGTGCTGCCAGAGAAACAAACGAATCGTTAGGGAGTCACTGGGCAGATACTGGGCAGACTACTGGGCAGATGGCTGGGCAGATGGCTGGGCAGCAGTAGCGGTGGTTGGAGTGGGACAGGAAGTGCGCACAGAAATTGTGTCGCGGGCAGGAGGACGGCAGGAGAACACACATGTACACTCGTCCCAGGAAATATATTTTTCTGCCCCCGCCGCTGCCCGTATGTCTGTTTTTCTGGGCGTCCTGCCTCTTCTGCATCTCGCCGCTAGAAGCTCGGAGTGCGTCTGCATCTGCATCTGCATCTGCATCTGCGGCTGCGGCTGCTCAGCGCTCAGCCCGCTGCCTCCGCTCCGTCCCTCCTGCGTCGTCTCGCTGGCACACCTCGAGGTTTCTGGAAATCTCTCGATTGCGTCTAGCTACGCGCAAGTACACTACGAGATGCCCTCCGCCGCTCGCTGCTGCTGCTCCTCGCCTGCTCTCTACCCCGCCGTCCGCCGGCCGACATCTCTCGCATCCGCCGCGCTGGCGGTGCTGGACACCGGCGACGTGCGCGTGGGACGTCCCCTCCGATATCTGCCGGGAAACAAACATCAGTATCCGGAAACCTCGCAGGAGAGCATCACGGATAGCTCACGCAAGTCCGGCTGCTGAGCCCGTCATCCCGCTGCCAGCTTGATCACGGCAACTGTCCCGTTAGGATGTTCCCGGGGCTATGCGGACAGTGCCAGCTAGACGACTTGCGTGAAACTGCAGGGCGACGATGGTCAGCCAGCGCGAGCCTGGACACATCAGCGTCGATGACTCACCGGAGGACCATACGCGGCACTTCGTCTGCCCGCTCGCAACGCGCCGACGCTGCATTCGAAACAGCACCGTCGTACCAGCGTGCAGCGGCCAAATCGTTGCCGGGCAGCCTTCAGGACTGCACGCGACCTCGACCGGGCTATTCGAATGGCATGTCCGGATCCCGTGTATGTCGGGTACGCCCGGAACAGCTGAGAAAGAACAGATGTGAGTGCGAATTCTAGTATTGCCGGGAAAGGAGAGCGACTCACCAATCAAGACGCTATTGCGTCGTCCAGACTCTCTGGCTGGCTTGCCGCTGCCATAGTGCCCGAAGACGGTCTTTCCAGCAGCCTGAGCAATTACGCGAGTGAGTACTCTCTGTATGTGCGTATATGTCTCAAATTCTGTCCGGAATGCTCACCTGCAATCCTAGAGTGGAGCGCAAGAGAAGAGTGGCAGCGGACTGCCTGCCCGCTGCTCCGTGCCCGGCCACATCAACAGCGCCATCTTAGGATGCGTCGTTAGCGGCTTCAAAGAGACGAAATGAAACTCTGTACTTACGAGCTTGCGTGCCATAAGGGAGGCAGAGCAGAACCGCATTCTGCGGTTCCTGGCCTGCCACTGCACAGATGGGCGCCTGCAGAGACAGGCGCGATTCGCCTTCTGCGAAGGCCGCTGCCCGTCTTCCTTTCCCATCCACCATCACCCCGCGCTGCCGGACCGCTCTCCCTCCCTCCCTCCGTCGATCTCATGGTCTTCGACGCATACAGCGACGATCTCGCTGCAGCACATTCAGCTGAACTCAACGTAGGTCAGATTCTGGCAGGACTCGTCGACTCAAATCGGTACGTACCTCTATCTCATCACACCCGGCGACGATGTGCGCATTGTGCGCCGACTTGACGTGCGGAGATCGCGCTGCCAGACTGTCGAGGTCCGAGTCTAGGTCAGTTGTCGACGACGACGACGCGGCGGGCAGAAGAGGTAAGTCATACATACCGCGAGGATGCTTCAAGGGACGAGGACGGCGACGGCGACACTGGCTGCGTCTTGTTCGCGGAGCTTGTCTGTGGGCTCGCTGTCTGGGATGGACGCGTTCTGGAAGAGAAAGGTGAGCGTGCGCTTCGATCGCCCTCACGCGTGACGTCATGCATCCGAAAGAGGCAAGTCGCACGGCTGTGAGCGCGGACTGGATGCTCTGTTCGCGTCTTGAACACGGACTTGCTCGTCTTCTGTCGCGATCTGGGCTTGACGACTTGCTGCTCTGACTTAAGCTTGCTGGCGACTACTGGGAGCGTCTGGACACCGCTGCGCAGGACCTCTGCTCGTCACGGCGTGCTGCTTCTCGAGCAGACCTCACTGGCAGTCTGCTGCGTCGCAAACCCACGTTAACAATGTACGATCCGACGCTAGGTACGTCCCAATACTTACTTGCGCGAAGTAATAGGTCCAGGACGCCGTGCGTAGCCCTTTGACCCGCTCTTGCGCTGCTCACAGCGGCGGCAGATGTCTTCGGCAATGTGCACGTCAACGTTGAAAGCGAACAGGTGAGCAGGTGCACGACGGCCGAGGATGGGAATGATTTACCTCATGCCTCCTCGGCCCCAGAACTCGTGTTGAGGTGAGGAGACACTGGCTCTTATCCCATGCGCTGGTTTGCGAACGTTGCCATGCCAAGAGGTCCGTGGCTTACGCAGGGAGCCCGACTGAAGCTTGCCGCGGGAGCTGTTCGTCACCCGGATGGCAGCGGTTGCCGCCGTAATCCTGTAACCGGCGACGAAGGAAGGTCAGTCAACCCAGGTCGATTGAGATGTATACGCGCAGCAACGCGCACCGCGACTACGCTCACCTCTAGAGAATCGCGACTTTTGACATGCGTCGACGCGTCGCTGATGTCAATCTTGACGTGGGCATGGGCCACGGAGCTTTGCTTCACGTAGACTGAATTCCCGAGGCTGAAGAAGATGTGGTGAGTGGATGAGACAGGAGAGGGAAGGCAAAACTGCGTGCTGACCCACGGCGCGGAGGACAGCTGACTAGCAGTGGGATCTTGAGTCCTGCGCTCGACGGTGCCACGGTGCAGCTGGAGTCGGTAGTGGCGAGGTCGGGAGGTGAATGGTCTCGGCGGTGGGCGGGGACATGGTGAGTAGTAAGGTTGAAGGAGGAGCCTTGCTGTCGAGTCGAGACTCGACTCATTCTGCCGGTAGATGTCCGAGCTAGGAGGTAAATGATGTGTAATAGATCGAGGAGTCAATGCAAGCTGGTTTCCAAAGAGATATACGGAACGTAAGCGTGAGCTAGGTCAGGCTATCTGGATATTCCGTGGGAGCGTGCGGCGCAGAATCTCGCCGCAGCTGCTGAAGAGAGGTTACGTGATAGGTGCAAGGTGCTTCTGTGCATGCACGACACAACGGAGCGCTGGTAGAACTTCCCTAAATCTTTCGAGGGCAGCTTGGGACTTACGCTAGCCTAGTTCATAGTAGAGACCTGTGTTGCCCTGGTGCTCTACTGCACACAAAGAACTCTCACTCAGACTGAGGCTCATTAACTATGGTATACCTCTACAAGACTGCAGGCTTGCAGTATGGCAATGGATGGGATTCTGCTGAATGTGCAGTCCAAGGGAGTGGTTGCCCACGAGCATGGGACCCTTAGCAACGAGGAATAATACGTACCATGCTTCGAGAAGGTACTGATCGGTACCCACATAAATTCCGCGGATGATGTCGGACCTCGGCCTACCTCACGGGAGCTTGCATGCTCTACAGTACTGATTCCTTGTATTGTTCCTGCAAGCTGACAGCCTCTAGCGGTGGTGAGTAGTATGCAGGCAGGAAGGGCATCCCCATGAGATAGACGGGGATGGTACCTGCTGGAGTGGCTCAAGTGCGGTACACAACAGTCCAGACCAATCAGCGGGCGAAGCTGTCATTACAGCCGCCAGGGGAGCTTCTGACCAACTTGGGCAGCTTCGGCATCTGAAATCAAGGGTAAAACGGTGTGGCGTGCGACGAGGTCATGCCGGGATCAGGGCCTGGATCATTCAGGCCCAGATGGCGGCATGGACATGTCCACGAGAACCTATCAGCTTTTGCTGAATGCTTATCCCTCGCGCATAAAATATCAGTAGCAGCACACAGTGCTGACATGCAGATACAATGTAGACTATGCTGCACTTACATTGAAGGCAGGCATATGATGCAGGAGCTTGGATGACTGAAGTCTTGAAAGCAGACCCCGAGAGTTCACAATTTAACAGTGTAAGGATTGAGAGGTAAGCCCAGTAGAAAGAGCTGCAGAATGCGAGATCTGCTCCATTATGGCACAGTAAGCTCCTGAAATTGGGTCGGAGGACGGACGAACGGGAGAAAGAGGCCGGATTCCGCGTCGGGAGACTCGGAGTTGTTGCCAGAAGAGGTGTCGAGCGAAAAAGGCAATGTAAGCGCTCTTCGAAATCGCGACCTTCGCCAATAGCGCGCGTTCGTGTTCCGCTCGTTCTGCTGTTGCAGACACAGCGCAGCCCAAGGTATGAATAGTCAACCCTAAAGTAAACTATGTACTAGCTAATACATGGTGCCAGGGCTGGTAAGACACCCGGAAATTGCAGTATCGTGGCAAGCAACGCTCTGCTCGTAGGCTGCAAGCCCAGGACATCCGCGCATCGACCGAGGTCTCTTGAATCAAGTCTTCAACTTGTGGCGTCAGCGTCTACAGCCTCGTTACCGCCTGGCTAGCTCTGGATACTGCAAGTACACCGAATTGCCCTGGAATGGACGAAACACCGCGGAACGCTCGCTTTCAAGGACCCTGTCCTCGTCCCTTCGTGCGCCGACTGTCCGACAAAATTGGAGCCGGAATACAACCATCAAGTTCTCAGCGCCTCTATTACGTTGAGAAGGCATCTTCTGAGCCGAGACAGGGTTGTCGTCTGGAACTGCGCTAGTCGTTCTGCTCCGTCTGGCTGCGCCTGCCCTCGCCCGGTCTCACCGCTCGCCCTCTGGTTGGTCGGCACCCCGCATGCTCGTGCGAACCTGGGACATTCAACAAGTTAGAGTTCTGGAGCCCGTGACTCGCAGGTCCAGAACGTGTATGTATAAGTATCCCGTCATCTCGACGACTCCTCTCGCGCACCCGTACCCATTCCCTCGTGTCCCTCCCTCATACCCTCCCCCAATACTGGGTGATCTCCAATCTCCTATTTTTTACACACTACTTACTATACATTTGCTGCTATGTCCCCCTCTGTTGTCTGCCTCTCCTTCGTGCTACGAGATACCTTGTCCCTCTGAGACTTCTACAGTGCGGGCGTACATGTGTAGTCCTGCTTGTACTATCATCACTGTATATCCGTTTCTTCTCTGAGCTCTCGAGTTACCTCCCCCCTCCTCCTTTCCGACTCCGCATGGTCTATCTCTATTATTTGATCTACTCGCCCTTCTCGTCTCCGAGTCATGGATCATAGTGCCAGCTCCTCCACTCTTCCCCGCTACTCCCTCTATTCGCATGCCGGAAAGCTGACCGGTGAGTTCGTGCTCATCGTCACATATACTACAGCTTTGCTGAACGTCTGTTACAGCTTCAAATCTCGACACAATGCTTGCAAGAGGTACGCCTTCTACCAGATTCATTCGTTGATCGCTGGACTAACATCACCATCTCCGTAGTCTAAACAGGGCTACTCGAGCGACGAAGTACTGTCGTCCTCCAGTTTCCTCGCCTTCGCTGATCTCATGCTCGTTCTAGCTGGCCGTGCCCGGCCTTCGTACCTCCCAGCCTTACCCGATTACACGCAGAGTGTGCCACGGCATGTCGCAAGGTGAGCGCAACATTGTTCGTCTATTCGCGGTCCACCTAGCTAACCAACATCTATCAGAACCTCGTCATATACTGCTCTCGAACTACCAAGATAGACTTCTGTTACGAGCTATGCCTCGACCAGGCAGCTTTGCATGTCCGTGGCTTACCGCTCCGAGTATTGGAACAGCGCTGACGCGCTTCGCACAGATGGGCCGCCAGACGAATGCCTGTCGACTTGACAACTACTTCACAACTCTCACTGGAAGGTACGCCGACTCGTACAAGCTCTTTAACGACTTCTATGCCTGACATTGACGTATTCAAGCCTTCAATATGCCCGTCGTGCTTGCTATACCATGGTGAACATTGGTTCGTTTGGGTCTGCGCACCAGGCCGGCCCGCAGCGACTGACTTCACGACCGTTGCAGCTCTGTCCACTGGCAGAACATTCGAGCCATGACTGACGAGCAGATCTGTCAGTAACTCGATAGAACGTACTTGCAACGGACTTGCCGGTCGACTCCAAGGACGACTGCCAGAATCGTGCACGGCCGCTCTCGCAGCACTGCAAGGATCTGCCGGCCATGCTTCGGCGAATGATGCGACGGTGAGTCGCACGAGCCTTTCACGGACTTTGTGCACGCTGACGGTTGCTCCTTTCATTGCAGCCGCTTTCGATAACAGCCTCGCAAGTCGCAGGCTCGTGTATCGCGCCCTGTGCGACTTCGGACTCACTGGCAGTCGCGAAGATCGCTATCTCCACACGCAGGGCGAGCATGTCCGCCAGCTCAAGGTAACATCACATTCGATTTCATGCGGCACAGGCTGACATGAGGCTTTGACAGGGCTCGGACGACAGCCCACGCCGACTGCACGAACGGCAGAGGTAAGTCTGGTTCATAGTATTCTGCGGTGATCTGTCTACTGACTGCGAGTACTGCAGGTTCTCGGCACTTCATGCGCCGGGAGGCATCCAGCCTCCCGCCATGCCCGGTGTGCGTAATCACGCCGTCAAGACATTCTGTACATCTCGGACCACCCCGCCCCGACCAGCCCGTGTCCAAGCGCGTCCCGCCACACGCAAGCAGTCCGGCAAGCAAGATCTATTGGTAGTAATCGCTGTTAGGTACATTATAGCGGCCTCCGTGCTCGAGTGTCGCCGACATAGAGACTTGCTTTGCCCGTCTTCCCGCCCCCGCGCCGGCTTGCGCTGCGTCGCAGATGCCCGGAGCACGCTCTGCGTCTGCGGTGCGCTCCGGACCTCTGTGTCCAGTGTCGGTTTCTGCTTCGTGAGTCTGTCCGCCAGGCGGCGTGTTTCGACTCGGTTTGGCCAGTACTGGCTTCGTATGTTGCTCCGGAGTCCGGGGAGTGGGACGCTCTCGTGCTCTTGTTCGAGATTGCGGGCTGCTTGCACGCAGGTGTCAGCAGACGTGTGCAGTGCGCAATGCGCACGAGTTTCCGGGTCTTCTTGTTTCCGCGTGGCGTTACGGAGCTTCGAGTCGACGCCGTCCGGCAGGATTGGCGAGTTCTTGCCGTCGACGGTGTCGCTGTGAGAGTTTGGGTACCGCACATGTTTGGTTGAGCCGGAGAGCCGGGCAGTTCTATTGCCCGGGGCATGCACCTCACGGGCGGTTGGGAGCGTGTCTTGACGGTGTGCGCGCCGTGAACTGCGCCGTTCCGTCGCATGCCGCACCGTCGAACGCAGCGAAGATGGTCGCGGGCTTCGTTTCAGGACGTCCGTGCAGAGTTCCGACTAAGGGGAGAACGTGAGCATGACACGCAGAGATGGCCGGGCAGAGCGGACGCACCCATGCTGAGAGCTCGCACCTTGTCCCGGAGTATACGCACGCGTCCGGCGCGGTTGAGACCGAGTGCCCGAGCTCAGTTGAGTCTGAGATAGCAGACGGCGCGGGCGGTTGATGCTCGGTCGTCGAGATACGGCCGGTCGGTCCTCCTGCCCGCGGAGGCAGTCGACGGCGTCGAGGTCGATGTTGAGGAGTCGCCTTCCAGCTGCCAAAGCGTGTTAGGCGGAGTCGTGAGTACCACAGCCTTCCCCCGGAGTGATTTGGAGGCAGCCGGGGAGACGTACCGGCCGGGAGAGCGGTGGCGAGTCCGGGGCAGCGCACTGGCACGAACGCGACATTCGCGACCTCCTCGGATCCGCGCGAAACAGCCTTGATTCAATGCGCTAGTGTTCGCGTAGCCGGGTCAACCGGTTTCGTGGAGATCCGGGGAGGGACCGCCGAGATACGGCCTGAACACTGACCTGGCGGGCAACCCGCTCGGGCTGGCCCGCGGACTCGATTTTCAAACCGGCCGTACCGGTGCGCAAGGTGGTCGCACATAGTCTCGAGGACTATTACGCCGCATGATGTGTTTTGCGGCCGTCCGGGTGCGGTGCGCGAGCGGGAGAGTCGGCGAGAATGGGCGGGCGGCGAATGTGCAATGAAATCGCACATTCGAGCGGTTTTGAGACCTGCTCGGATCCGCGCGAGACGGACTGGGTTGGACAGAAAACGTCCAACGTAGGCCGTAGGGCCGTGTTTGACGGCGATGGTGCGAGAACCGGGAGTGATACGGGGGTTCGAGTGACGGGAGTGACCGCTGGCCACGGTGATGACGAGATGGCAGAACTCGTCCGGGCGGCGCGCAGCGTCGTCGTGCACACGCTAGAGGACCAGTACGGAACATATAAGTTGTCCGCCAGCCGTCTGGGTGCGGAAGACGGCCGGGAGAGTCGGCGCGAGCGGGCGGGCGGCGAAAGTGCAATGAAATCGCACTTTCGACCGATTTACAGACCCGCCCGGATCGACGCGAGATGGTGCTGGGTGGACGGAAACGTTCAACGTAGCCCATAGCACCCGGTTTGACGGTGAGAGGGTGCGATTGGGGGAGATACGGCGGTTCGAGCATGCGGAGGTGCCCGCGGGCCGCGGTGACGACGAGGTTTGGGAACTCGTCCGCGCAGCGCGCAGCTCGGCCGTTCATAGGCGGGAGGACTGGTGCAGCACTTTTGAGGTGTCTGCCGGCCGTCCGGAGGCGGAGGACGTGTGGGAGAGTCGGCGGGAGCGGGCGGGGCGGCGAAAGTGCAATGAAATCGCACTTTTGGCCGATTTTGAGACCCGCTCGGATCGACGCGAGAGGTAAACGCTTTGATAAGAAACGTTCAGCGTAGCTTGTAGCACTTGGTTGGAGGGTGATAGGGCGGGAACTGGATGTGCTAGGGCGGTTCGAGTAGACGAGGTTGGCCGAGGGACGAGGATGTCGAAGCGGTCGTTCCGGCTCCCGCATGCTGTATCCAGCGTATCGGTGGAGCCGTTGACGTCTGTTTGTCGTGCAGTAGATGGCTCGGTCGGCGGCGTGAGCGTGCGTCGGCCGGGAAGTCGAGGTCGTGCTTGAGTGCGCCATTAAACGGCGACTCCGAGCGCGATTTCCGACCTCCTCGGATCGGCGCAAACCCGCTTCGGCCTGTCGCAGGGAGGTTCACGGGAGGCTGTGGGAGTTGCTTGTACGCTGATGCGGGGGATACGGACGAGTGATTTGGGAAATGGAGCGCGGGTTAGCAGTGAATCGACGATAGCACGACGTACCGTGCGCCGTTTATCAAGACAACAATATCCCTCGGTTCGCGTATTGTGCAGCTATCGAATGCGCCATGTTGCGCTTGTGTGCGGGCGAATGGGCGGGTGTGGTATGCGATTTTGTCGCGCGCGCGCGAGCAAACACGTCTTGGCGGCCGTGCGTCGGTTTGGGGCGCGTTCTGGCGTGTTTCCGACAATGGAGGGTCCAGTGGGTTATGAACACGCGTGGATGGATATGTTGTGGTACGCGACTCGGGCGGACGAGTGGACGTGGGCGGTAGGACGCGATGTGAACGTGGCTAGGCCCGGCAGAGCAACTTGGACTATTGCAGCAACGCGTCAGTGTCATGTACGATATGTCTGAGATAGGGAGTACGCACCTGGCAAATTGGAGTGTATGTGCATGGCGTGGGCGTAGCTTGCCTGTGGCAGAAAGGTGAAGTGCAGCGATGGGCTGTGAGTTGACATGGCGTGAGCGATGTGTGCTAGCAGGCGGGATCGAGGGAGGAGGCAGCGGACGCGAGCGACTAATCAGGCAACGGGACTTCCGAAAGCGTCTGCCCGACGCAGAATTTGCGGGCGCGCGACCGACTTTGACTCAGACTCTCTGCCTGTCATACTGCGGCGTGGATTCTCCTCTAAGAGCTTGTATCATCAGGCTTCTGTTGCGCTCGCGGTGTCTCCCATTGCCCGCGACTCTGTGGCAATCTGGCTTGGATATGCCGTAGGATTGCTCAGTCCCTCCGCCCCTTGCCACCCTAGCCTCTCGTCGGCCGCCTCGTCCTCATCCTGACCTCACTCCTGGGCCGCATACTGGAGGAACCCTCACCATGTCTGCCTGGAACGTGTCCGTGCTCACTGGCGCCACGTCCGACACCGAGCCGACTCTGCTCGTGAACTTCGGAACCGCCAAGTACATCTTCAATGCAAGCGAGGGCATGGGCCGTGCATGGCTGCAGAGCCACCATTCTATCAGGAAGACGAAGGGGCTTTTTGTGACCGCTGCTGGGACGCATAGGTGCGGTGGGGTGCCAGGTACGTGTTCATCCCATGCGCGTCGTGTGGACGTCCGGTCTGTGGCTACGACGACCGCCGAGCGAACGCGAGGCGTCCCTCGTCTCCATGTACAATCTACGTGACGCTGATACGCCGTGTCTATAGGCCTGTTGATGTTGTGCGCAGACGCGGCAGTGCCTGCAATCGACATTGTGGGCCCGTATGGTCTTATGCACTACCTCGCCACGATGCGCAGCTACACATACCGGTTCGTGACTCCT
The DNA here is from genome assembly GCA_001792895.1 of Lentinus brumalis. Classification (NCBI taxonomy): domain Eukaryota; kingdom Fungi; phylum Basidiomycota; class Agaricomycetes; order Polyporales; family Polyporaceae; genus Lentinus; species Lentinus brumalis. The sequence continues at coordinate 2,635,691 of MARA01000004.1, forward strand.
ACTATATCTCTGTTGCAAATTCTCAAGCGTGTGTGTAGTTCGACTATGGTTGTCAAGGCAGTCGAGGCACCAACCGCTGTGGTCAGTGCACAACCGGCCGCTTCGCCCTCCCCGGTCTTCAAGGACGAAAATCTCTCGGTCTATTCGATACCCTTGTATCCTTCTGTCGACGGGGTCGATATCGGGGAGCCTTCGGCACGCCCACTCAAGAGGAAGCGATCGGCCTCTCCTCCCACCGCGTCCAAACGGTCCACTCCTCCACTCATTGACCGCGTGTTGAGTCCACGTCCCCGTATCGCCTACCCTGTCCGTGCAGGCGCGGAGAGAGAACTTCAACCCAACGAGCCTTACCGGCGCGGACGCACAGGAATGGCGGAAGCTTATGTTGCAGGAGATGTTCCGATGCAGCCGCCACCGAAAGCGGACCCATCGACATCGAAGGGGGCGAAGCGGAGAGCAAACGCACTCCAAGAACCCGCCGACGAGCCGCCGCCGCCGCAGAACATGACGTTCGCTCCTGACCGCAAGTACGCGCGACTGCCCGGTCTTGTCGCCGGTGGAGGCGTCGATCCTGCGACGTTGCCTACGCTTGGCTACCTGTGTTCGGTCCAAGTGTACGCGGCAAATTCGACGTCAAGAAGGCTGAGGAACTCGGTGTTCGCGGGCCTTTGCGCGGGCGCCTGACCAAGGGAGAGACGGTTACCTTCGAGGTGGACGATGGGCAGGGTGGGAAGATACAACGCACTGTTCGACCTGAAGAGTGTGTTGGACCTAGCGAGGCACCACAGGTGAGTCTACTCGCGATGGGCAATGGGTTGCACAACTTAATAGTCGGCAGGCTGTTCTGATCCTTGACGTACCGACGCCTGCACACATTCCCTCTCTTCTCGCTTCATTCACCGACTCGCCGTTCTTCGCCAAGTACCGTTCCAAGGACGAGAACATCCGGAAGGAGCATCCTCTGCACGCCGTTCCTGTGCGTCGTGTGCAGCGTGCTCCCGGTGCGCCAGGAGTGCGCGTGCGGCGAGCGCCGATGCGCGATGCGGCGATCCGCGCCGATGCCCGATGCCCGATGCCCGATGCGTGCTGTGCTGCCAGAGAAACAAACGAATCGTTAGGGAGTCACTGGGCAGATACTGGGCAGATCTGGCACTGGGCAGATGGCTGGGCAGCAGTAGCGGTGGTTGGAGTGGGACAGGAAGTGCGCACAGAAATTGTGTCGCGGGCAGGAGGACGGCAGGAGAACACACATGTACACTCGTCCCAGGAAATATATTTTTCTGCCCCCGCCGCTGCCCGTATGTCTGTTTTTCTGGGCGTCCTGCCTCTTCTGCATCTCGCCGCTAGAAGCTCGGAGTGCGTCTGCATCTGCATCTGCGGCTGCGGCTGCGGCTGCTCAGCGCTCAGCCCGCTGCCTCCGCTCTGTCCCTCCTGCGTCGTCTCGCTGGCACACCTCGAGGTTTCTGGAAATCTCTCGATTGCGTCTAGCTACGCGCAAGTACACTACGAGATGCCCTCCGCCGCTCGCTGCTGCTGCTCCTCGCCTGCTCTCTACCCCGCCGTCCGCCGGCCGACATCTCTCGCATCCGCCGCGCTGGCGGTGCTGGACACCGGCGACGTGCGCGTGGGACGTCCCCTCCGATATCTGCCGGGAAACAAACATCAGTATCCGGAAACCTCGCAGGAGAGCATCACGGATAGCTCACGCAAGTCCGGCTGCTGAGCCCGTCATCCCGCTGCCAGCTTGATCACGGCAACTGTCCCGTTAGGATGTTCCCGGGGCTATGCGGACAGTGCCAGCTAGACGACTTGCGTGAAACTGCAGGGCGACGATGGTCAGCCAGCGCGAGCCTGGACACATCAGCGTCGATGACTCACCGGAGGACCATACGCGGCACTTCGTCTGCCCGCTCGCAACGCGCCGACGCTGCATTCGAAACAGCACCGTCGTACCAGCGTGCAGCGGCCAAATCGTTGCCGGGCAGCCTTCAGGACTGCACGCGACCTCGACCGGGCTATTCGAATGGCATGTCCGGATCCCGTGTATGTCGGGTACGCCCGGAACAGCTGAGAAAGAACAGATGTGAGTGCGAATTCTAGTATTGCCGGGAAAGGAGAGCGACTCACCAATCAAGACGCTATTGCGTCGTCCAGACTCTCTGGCTGGCTTGCCGCTGCCATAGTGCCCGAAGACGGTCTTTCCAGCAGCCTGAGCAATTACGCGAGTGAGTACTCTCTGTATGTGCGTATATGTCTCAAATTCTGTCCGGAATGCTCACCTGCAATCCTAGAGTGGAGCGCAAGAGAAGAGTGGCAGCGGACTGCCTGCCCGCTGCTCCGTGCCCGGCCACATCAACAGCGCCATCTTAGGATGCGTCGTTAGCGGCTTCAAAGAGACGAAATGAAACTCTGTACTTACGAGCTTGCGTGCCATAAGGGAGGCAGAGCAGAACCGCGTTCTGCGGTTCCTGGCCTGCCACTGCACAGATGGGCGCCTGCAGAGACAGGCGCGATTCGCCTTCTGCGAAGGCCGCTGCCCGTCTTCCTTTCCCATCCACCATCACCCCGCGCTGCCGGACCGCTCTCCCTCCCTCCCTCCGTCGATCTCATGGTCTTCGACGCATACAGCGACGATCTCGCTGCAGCACATTCAGCTGAACTCAACGTAGGTCAGATTCTGGCAGGACTCGTCGACTCAAATCGGTACGTACCTCTATCTCATCACACCCGGCGACGATGTGCGCATTGTGCGCCGACTTGACGTGCGGAGATCGCGCTGCCAGACTGTCGAGGTCCGAGTCTAGGTCAGTTGTCGACGACGACGACAGCGGCGGCAGAAGAGGTGAGTCATACATACCGCGAGGATGCTTCAAGGGACGAGGACGGCGACGGCGACACTGGCTGTCTTGTTCGCGGAGCTTGTCTGTGGGCTCGCTGTCTGGGATGGACGCGTTCTGGAAGAGAAAGGTGAGCGTGCGCTTCGATCGCCCTCAACGCGTGACGTCATGCATCCGAAAGAGGCAAGTCGCACGGCTGTGAGCGCGGACTGGATGCTCTGTTCGCGTCTTGAACACGGACTTGCTCGTCTTCTGTCGCGATCTGGGCTTGACGACTTGCTGCTCTGACTTAAGCTTGCTGGCGACTACTGGGAGCGTCTGGACACCGCTGCGCAGGACCTCTGCTCGTCACGGCGTGCTGCTTCTCGAGCAGACCTCACTGGCAGTCTGCTGCGTCGCAAACCCACGTTAACAATGTACGATCCGACGCTAGGTACGTCCCAATACTTACTTGCGCGAAGTAATAGGTCCAGGACGCCGTGCGTAGCCCTTTGACCCGCTCTTGCGCTGCTCACAGCGGCGGCAGATGTCTTCGGCAATGTGCACGTCAACGTTGAAAGCGAACAGGTGAGCAGGTGCACGACGGCCGAGGATGGGAATGATTTACCTCATGCCTCCTCGGCCCCAGAACTCGTGTTGAGGTGAGGAGACACTGGCTCTTATCCCATGCGCTGGTTTGCGAACGTTGCCATGCCAAGAGGTCCGTGGCTTACGCAGGGAGCCCGACTGAAGCTTGCCGCGGGAGCTGTTCGTCACCCGGATGGCAGCGGTTGCCGCCGTAATCCTGTAACCGGCGACGAAGGAAGGTCAGTCAACCCAGGTCGATTGAGATGTATACGCGCAGCAACGCGCACCGCGACTACGCTCACCTCTAGAGAATCGCGACTTTTGACATGCGTCGACGCGTCGCTGATGTCAATCTTGACGTGGGCATGGGCCACGGAGCTTTGCTTCACGTAGACTGAATTCCCGAGGCTGAAGAAGATGTGGTGAGTGGATGAGACAGGAGAGGGAAGGCAAAACTGCGTGCTGACCCAGGCGCGGAGGACAGCTGACTAGCAGTGGGATCTTGAGTCCTGCGCTCGACGGTGCCACGGTGCAGCTGGAGTCGGTAGTGGCGAGGTCGGGAGGTGAATGGTCTCGGCGGTGGGCGGGGACATGGTGAGTAGTAAGGTTGAAGGAGGAGCCTTGCTGTCGAGTCGAGACTCGACGTGCGGATTCTGCCGGTAGTGTCCGAGCTAGGAGGTAAATGATGTGTAATAGATCGAGGAGTCAATGCAAGCTGGTTTCCAAAGATATAACGAACGTAAGCGTGAACTAGGTCAGGCTATCTGGATATTCCGTGGGAGCGTGCGGCGCAGAATCTCGCCGCAGCTGCTGAAGAAGGTTACGTGATAGGTGCAAGGTGCTTCTGTGCATGCACGACACAACGGAGCGCTGGTAGAACTTCCCTAAATCTTTCGAGGGCAGCTTGGGACTTACGCTAGCCTAGTTCATAGTAGAGACCTGTGTTGCCCTGGTGCTCTACTGCACACAAAGAACTCTCACTCAGACTGAGGCTCATTAACTATGGTATACCTCTACAAGACTGCAGGCTTGCAGTATGGCAATGGATGGGATTCTGCTGAATGTGCAGTCCAAGGGAGTGGTTGCCCACGAGCATGGGACCCTTAGCAACGAGGAATAATACGTACCATGCTTCGAGAAGGTACTGATCGGTACCCACATAAATTCCGCGGATGATGTCGGACCTCGGCCTACCTCACGGGAGCTTGCATGCTCTACAGTACTGATTCCTTGTATTGTTCCTGCAAGCTGACAGCCTCTAGCGGTGGTGAGTAGTATGCAGGCAGGAAGGGCATCCCCATGAGATAGACGGGGATGGTACCTGCTGGATGAGTGGCTCAAGTGCGGTACACAACAGTCCAGACCAATCAGCGGGCGAAGCTGTCATTACAGCCGCCAGGGGAGCTTCTGACCAACTTGGGCAGCTTCGGCATCTGAAATCAAGGGTAAAACGGTGTGGCGTGCGACGAGGTCATGCCGGGATCAGGGCCTGGATCATTCAGGCCCAGATGGCGGCATGGACATGTCCACGAGAACCTATCAGCTTTTGCTGAATGCTTATCCCTCGCGCATAAAATATCAGTAGCAGCACACAGTGCTGACATGCAGATACAATGTAGACTATGCTGCACTTACATTGAAGGCAGGCATATGATGCAGGAGCTTGGATGACTGAAGTCTTGAAAGCAGACCCCGAGAGTTCACAATTTAACAGTGTAAGGATTGAGAGGTAAGCCCAGTAGAAAGAGCTGCAGAATGCGAGATCTGCTCCATTATGGCACAGTAAGCTCCTGAAATTGGGTCGGAGGACGGACGAACGGGAGAAAGAGGCCGGATTCCGCGTCGGAGACTCGAGTTGTTGCCAGAAGAGGTGTCGAGCGAAAAAGGCAATGTAAGCGCTCTTCGAAATCGCGACCTTCGCCAATAGCGCGCGTTCGTGTTCCGCTCGTTCTGCTGTTGCAGACACAGCGCAGCCCAAGGTATGAATAGTCAACCCTAAAGTAAACTATGTACTAGCTAATACATGGTGCCAGGGCTGGTAAGACACCCGGAAATTGCAGTATCGTGGCAAGCAACGCTCTGCTCGTAGGCTGCAAGCCCAGGACATCCGCGCATCGACCGAGGTCTCTTGAATCAAGTCTTCAACTTGTGGCGTCAGCGTCTACAGCCTCGTTACCGCCTGGCTAGCTCTGGATACTGCAAGTACACCGAATTGCCCTGGAATGGACGAAACACCGCGGAACGCTCGCTTTCAAGGACCCTGTCCTCGTCCCTTCGTGCGCCGACTGTCCGACAAAATTTGGAGCCGGAATACAACCATCAAGTTCTCAGCGCCTCTATTACGTTGAGAAGGCATCTTGCTGAGCCGAGACAGGGTTGTCGTCTGGAACTGCGCTAGTCGTTCTGCTCCGTCTGGCTGCGCCTGCCCTCGCCCGGTCTCACCGCTCGCCCTCTGGTTGGTCGGCACCCCGCATGCTCGTGCGAACCTGGGACATTCAACAAGTTAGAGTTCTGGAGCCCGTGACTCGCAGGTCCAGAACGTGTATGTATAAGTATCCCGTCATCTCGACGACTCCTCTCGCGCACCCGTACCCATTCCCTCGTGTCCCCTCCCTCATACCCTCCCCCAATACTGGGTGATCTCCAATCTCCTATTTTTACACACTACTTACTATACATTTTGCTGCTATGTCCCCTCTGTTGTCTGCCTCTCCTTCGTGCTACGAGATACCTTGTCCCTCTGAGACTTCTACAGTGCGGGCGTACATGTGTAGTCCTGCTTGTACTATCATCACTGTATATCCGTTTCTTCTCTGAGCTCTCGAGTTACCTCCCCCTCCTCCTTTCCGATCCGCATGGTCTCTCTCTATTTGATCTACTCGCCCTTCTCGTCTCCGAGTCATGGATCATAGTGCCAGCTCCTCCACTCTTCCCCGCTACTCCCTCTATTCGCATGCCGGAAAGCTGACCGGTGAGTTCGTGCTCATCGTCACATATACTACAGCTTGCTGAACGTCTGTTACAGCTTCAAATCTCGACACAATGCTTGCAAGAGGTACGCCTTCTACCAGATTCATTCGTTGATCGCTGGACTAACAACCATCTCCGTAGTCTAAACAGGGCTACTCGAGCGACGAAGTACTGTCGTCTCCAGTTTCCTCGCCTTCGCTGATCTCATGCTCGTTCTAGCTGGCCGTGCCGGCCTTCGTACCTCCCAGCCTTACCCGATTACACGCAGAGTGTCCACGGCATGTCGCAAGGTGAGCGCAACATTGTTCGTCTATTCGCGGTCCACCTAGCTAACCAACATCTATCAGAACCTCGTCATATACTGCTCTCGAACTACCAAGATAGACTTCTGTTACGAGCTATGCTCGACCAGGCAGCTTTGCATGTCCGTGGCTTACCGCTCCGAGTATTGGACAGCGCTGACGCGCTTCGCACGATGGGCCGCCAGACGAATGCCTGTCGACTTGACAACTACTTCACAACTCTCACTGGAAGGTACGCCGACTCGTACAAGCTCTTTAACGACTTCTATGCCTGACATTGACGTATTCAAGCCTTCAATATGCCCGTCGTGCTTGCTCCTATACCATGGTGAACATTGGTTCGTTTGGGGTCTGCGCACCAGGCCGGCCCAGCGACTGACTTCACGACCGTTGCAGCTCTGTCCACTGGCAGAACATTCGAGCCATGACTGACGAGCAGATCTGTCAGTAACTCGATAGAACGTACTTGCAACGGACTTGCCGGTCGACTCCAAGGACGACTGCCAGAATCGTGCACGGCCGCTCTCGCAGCACTGCAAGGATCTGCGGCCATGCTTCGGGCGAATGATGCGACGGTGAGTCGCACGAGCCTTTCACGGACTTGTGCACGCTGACGGTTGCTCTTTCATTGCAGCCGCTTTCGATAACTCAGCCTCGCAAGTCGCAGGCTCGTGTATCGCGCCCTGTGCGACTTCGGACTCACTGGCAGTCGCGAAGATCGCTATCTCCACACGCGGGCGAGCATGTCCGCCAGCTCAAGGTAACATCACATTCGATTTCATGCGGCACAGGCTGACATGAGGCTTTGACAGGGTCGGACGCAGCCCACGCGACTGCACGAACGGCAGAGGTAAGTCTGGTTCATAGTATTCTGCGGTGATCTGTCTACTGACTGCGAGTACTGCAGGTTCTCGGCACTTCATGCGCCGGGAGGCATCCAGCCTCCCGCCATGCCCGGTGTGCGTAATCACGCCGTCAAGATTCTGTACATCTCGGACCACACCGCCCCGACCAGCCCGTGTCCAAGCGCGTCCCGCCACACGCAAGCAGTCCGGCAAGCAAGATCTATTGGTGAGTAATCGCTGTTAGGTACATTATAGCGGCCTCCGTGCTCGAGTGTCGCCGACATAGAGACTTGCTTTGCCCGTCTTCCCGCCCCGCGCCGGCTTGCGCTGCGTCGCAGATGCCCGGAGCACGCTCTGCGTCTGCGGTGCGCTCCGGACCTCTGTGTCCAGTGTCGGTTTCTGCTTCGTGAGTCTGTCCGCCAGGCGGCGTGTTTCGACTCGGTTTGGCCAGTACTGGCTTCGTATGTTGCTCCGGAGTCCGGGGAGTGGGACGCTCTCGTGCTCTTGTTCGAGATTGCGGGCTGCTTGCACGCAGGTGTCAGCAGACGTGTGCAGTGCGCAATGCGCACGAGTTTCCGGGTCTTCTTGTTTCCGCGTGGCGTTACGGAGCTTCGAGTCGACGCCGTCCGGCAGGATTGGCGAGTTCTTGCCGTCGACGGTGTCGCTGTGAGAGTTTGGGTACCGCACATGTTTGGTTGAGCCGGAGAGCCGGGCAGTTCTATTGCCCGGGGCATGCACCTCACGGGCGGTTGGGAGCGTGTCTTGACGGTGTGCGCGCCGTGAACTGCGCCGTTCCGTCGCATGCCGCACCGTCGAACGCAGCGAAGATGGTCGCGGGCTTCGTTTCAGGACGTCCGTGCAGAGTTCCGACTAAGGGGAGAACGTGAGCATGACACGCAGAGATGGCCGGGCAGAGCGGACGCACCCATGCTGAGAGCTCGCACCTTGTCCCGGAGTATACGCACGCGTCCGGCGCGGTTGAGACCGAGTGCCCGAGCTCAGTTGAGTCTGAGATAGCAGACGGCGCGGGCGGTTGATGCTCGGTCGTCGAGATACGGCCGGTCGGTCCTCCTGCCCGCGGAGGCAGTCGACGGCGTCGAGGTCGATGTTGAGGAGTCGCCTTCCAGCTGCCAAAGCGTGTTAGGCGGAGTCGTGAGTACCACAGCCTTCCCCCGGAGTGATTTGGAGGCAGCCGGGGAGACGTACCGGCCGGGAGAGCGGTGGCGAGTCCGGGGCAGCGCACTGGCACGAACGCGACATTCGCGACCTCCTCGGATCCGCGCGAAACAGCCTTGATTCAATGCGCTAGTGTTCGCGTAGCCCGGGTCAACCGGTTTCGTGGAGATCCGGGGAGGGACCGCCGAGATACGGCCTGAACACTGACCTGGCGGGCAACCCGCTCGGGCTGGCCCGCGGACTCGATTTTCAAACCGGCCGTACCGGTGCGCAAGGTGGTCGCACATAGTCTCGAGGACTATACGCCGCGTTCGATGTGTTTTGCGGCCGTCCGGGTGCGGTGCGCGAGCGGGAGAGTCGGCGAGAATGGGCGGGCGGCGAATGTGCAATGAAATCGCACATTCGAGCGGTTTTGAGACCTGCTCGGATCCGCGCGAGACGGACTGGGTTGGACAGAAAACGTCCAACGTAGGCCGTAGGGCCGTGTTTGACGGCGATGGTGCGAGAACCGGGAGTGATACGGGGGTTCGAGTGACCGGGAGTGACCGCTGGCCACGGTGATGACGAGATGGCAGAACTCGTCCGGGCGGCGCGCAGCGTCGTCGTGCACACGCTAGAGGACCAGTACGGAACATACAAGTTGTCCGCCAGCCGTCTGGGTGCGGAAGACGGCCGGGAGAGTCGGCGCGAGCGGGCGGGCGGCGAAAGTGCAATGAAATCGCACTTTCGACCGATTTACAGACCCGCCCGGATCGACGCGAGATGGTGCTGGGTGGACGGGAAACGTTCAACGTAGCCCATAGCACCCGGTTTGACGGTGAGAGGGTGCGATTGGGGGGAGATACGGCGGTTCGAGCATGCGGAGGTGCCCGCGGGCCGCGGTGACGACGAGGTTTGGGAACTCGTCCGCGCAGCGCGCAGCTCGGCCGTTCATAGGCGGGAGGACTGGTGCAGCACTTTTGAGGTGTCTGCCGGCCGTCCGGAGGCGGAGGACGTGTGGGAGAGTCGGCGGGAGCGGGCGGGGCGGCGAAAGTGCAATGAAATCGCACTTTTGGCCGATTTTGAGACCCGCTCGGATCGACGCGAGAGGTAAACGCTTTGATAAGAAACGTTCAGCGTAGCTTGTAGCACTTGGTTGGAGGGTGATAGGGCGGGAACTGGATGTGCTAGGGCGGTTCGAGTAGACGAGGTTGGCCGAGGGACGAGGATGTCGAAGCGGTCGTTCCGGCTCCCGCATGCTGTATCCAGCGTATCGGTGGAGCCGTTGACGTCTGTTTGTCGTGCAGTAGATGGCTCGGTCGGCGGCGTGAGCGTGCGTCGGCCGGGAAGTCGAGGTCGTGCTTGAGTGCGCCATTAAACGGCGACTCCGAGCGCGATTTCCGACCTCCTCGGATCGGCGCAAACCCGCTTCGGCCTGTCGCAGGGAGGTTCACGGGAGGCTGTGGGAGTTGCTTGTACGCTGATGCGGGGGATACGGACGAGTGATTTGGGAAATGGAGCGCGGGTTAGCAGTGAATCGACGATAGCACGACGTACCGTGCGCCGTTTATCAAGACAACAATATCCCTCGGTTCGCGTATTGTGCAGCTATCGAATGCGCCATGTTGCGCTTGTGTGCGGGCGAATGGGCGGGTGTGGTATGCGATTTTGTCGCGCGCGCGCGAGCAAACACGTCTTGGCGGCCGTGCGTCGGTTTGGGGCGCGTTCTGGCGTGTTTCCGACAATGAACATCGAGATGGGTTACGCGACTCGGGCGGACGAGTGGACGTGGGCGGTAGGACGCGATGTGAACGTGGCTAGGCCCGGCAGAGCAACTTGGACTATTGCAGCAACGCGTCAGTGTCATGTACGATATGTCTGAGATAGGGAGTACGCACCTGGCAAATTGGAGTGTATGTGCATGGCGTGGGCGTAGCTTGCCTGTGGCAGAAAGGTGAAGCAGCGGCCGCGATACGGTCTGTAACGAGTTGACATGGGCGTGAGCGATGTGTGCTAGCAGGCGGATCGAGGGAGGAGGCAGCGGACGCGAGCGACTAATCAGGCAACGGGACTTCCGAAAGCGTCTGCCCGACGCAGAATTTGCGGGCGCGCGACCCACTTTGACTCAGACTCTCTGCCTGTCATACTGCGGCGTGGATTCTCCTCCAAGAGCTTGTATCATCAGGCTTCTGTTGCGCTCGCGGTGTCTCCCATTGCCCGCGACTCTGTGGCAATCTGGCTTGGATATGCCGTAGGATTGCTCAGTCCCTCCGCCCCTTGCCACCCTAGCCTCTCGTCGGCCGCCTCGTCCTCATCCTGACCTCACTCCTGGGCCGCATACTGGAGGAACCCTCACCATGTCTGCCTGGAACGTGTCCGTGCTCACTGGCGCCACGTCCGACACCGAGCCGACTCTGCTCGTGAACTTCGGAACCGCCAAGTACATCTTCAATGCAAGCGAGGGCATGGGCCGTGCATGGCTGCAGAGCCACCATTCTATCAGGAAGACGAAGGGGCTTTTTGTGACCGCTGCTGGGACGCATAGGTGCGGTGGGGTGCCAGGTACGTGTTCATCCCATGCGCGTCGTGTGGACGTCCGGTCTGTGGCTACAGCCCATCGACCCGCCGAGCGAACGCGAGGCGTCCCTCGTCTCCATGTACAATCTACGTGACGCTGATACGCCGTGTCTATAGGCCTGTTGATGTTGTGCGCAGACGCGGCAGTGCCTGCAATCGACATTGTGGGCCCGTATGGTCTTATGCACTACCTCGCCACGATGCGCAGCTACACATACCGGTTCGTGACTCCTACTATATCTCTGTTGCAAATTCTCAAGCGTGTGTGTAGTTCGACTATGGTTGTCAAGGCAGTCGAGGCACCAACCGCTGTGGTCAGTGCACAACCGGCCGCTTCGCCCTCCCCGGTCTTCAAGGACGAAAATCTCTCGGTCTATTCGATACCCTTGTATCCTTCTGTCGACGGGGTCGATATCGGGGAGCCTTCGACACGCCCACTCAAGAGGAAGCGATCGGCCTCTCCTCCCACCGCGTCCAAACGGTCCACTCCTCCACTCATTGACCGCGCTGTTGAGTCCACGTCCCCGTATCGCCTACCCTGTCCGTGCAGGCGCGGAGAGAGAACTTCAACCCAACGAGCCTTACCGGCGCGGACGCACAGGAATGGCGGAAGCTTATGTTGCAGGAGATGTTCCCGATGCAGCCGCCACCGAAAGCGGACCCATCGACATCGAAGGGGGCGAAGCGGAGAGCAAACGCACTCCAAGAACCCGCCGACGAGCCGCCGCCGCCGCCGAACATGACGTTCGCTCCTGACCGCAAGTACGCGCGACTGCCCGGTCTTGTCGCCGGTGGAGGCGTCGATCCTGCGACGTTGCCTACGCTTGGCTACCTGTGTGTCGGTCCAAGTGTACGCGGCAAATTCGACGTCAAGAAGGCTGAGGAACTCGGTGTTCGCGGGCCTTTGCGCGGGCGCCTGACCAAGGGAGAGACGGTTACCTTCGAGGTGGACGATGGGCAGGGTGGGAAGATACAACGCACTGTTCGACCTGAAGAGTGTGTTGGACCTAGCGAGGCACCACAGGTGAGTCTACTCGCGATGGGCAATGGGTTACACAACTTAATAGTCGGCAGGCTGTTCTGATCCTTGACGTACCGACGCCTGCACACATTCCCTCTCTTCTCGCTTCATTCACCGACTCGCCGTTCTTCGCCAAGTACCGTTCCAAGGACGAGAACATCCGGAAGGAGCATCCTCTGCACGCCGTTCCTGTGCGTCGTGTGCAGCGTGCTCCCGGTGCGCCAGGCCCGAGTGCGCGTGCGGCGATCCGCGCCGATGCCCGATGCCCGATGCCCGATGCCCGATGCGTCTGTGCTGCCAGAGAAACAAACGAATCGTTAGGGAGTCACTGGGCAGTCACTGGGCAGATTACTGGGCAGATGGCTGGGCAGCAGTAGCGGTGGTTGGAGTGGGACAGGAAGTGCGCACAGAAATTGTGTCGCGGGCAGGAGGACGGCAGGAGAACACACATGTACACTCGTCCCAGGAAATATATTTTTCTGCCCCCGCCGCTGCCCGTATGTCTGTTTTTCTGGGCGTCCTGCCTCTTCTGCATCTCGCCGCTAGAAGCTCGGAGTGCGTCTGCATCTGCGGCTGCGGCTGCTCAGCGCTCAGCCCGCTGCCTCCGCTCTGTCCCTCCTGCGTCGTCTCGCTGGCACACCTCGAGGTTTCTGGAAATCTCTCGATTGCGTCTAGCTACGCGCAAGTACACTACGAGATGCCCTCCGCCGCTCGCTGCTGCTGCTCCTCGCCTGCTCTCTACCCCGCCGTCCGCCGGCCGACATCTCTCGCATCCGCCGCGCTGGCGGTGCTGGACACCGGCGACGTGCGCGTGGGACGTCCCCTCCGATATCTGCCGGGAAACAAACATCAGTATCCGGAAACCTCGCAGGAGAGCATCACGGATAGCTCACGCAAGTCCGGCTGCTGAGCCCGTCATCCCGCTGCCAGCTTGATCACGGCAACTGTCCCGTTAGGATGTTCCCGGGGCTATGCGGACAGTGCCAGCTAGACGACTTGCGTGAAACTGCAGGGCGACGATGGTCAGCCAGCGCGAGCCTGGACACATCAGCGCGTCGATGACTCACCGGAGGACCATACGCGGCACTTCGTCTGCCCGCTCGCAACGCGCCGACGCTGCATTCGAAACAGCACCGTCGTACCAGCGTGCAGCGGCCAAATCGTTGCCGGGCAGCCTTCAGGACTGCACGCGACCTCGACCGGGCTATTCGAATGGCATGTCCGGATCCCGTGTATGTCGGGTACGCCCGGAACAGCTGAGAAAGAACAGATGTGAGTGCGAATTCTAGTATTGCCGGGAAAGGAGAGCGACTCACCAATCAAGACGCTATTGCGTCGTCCAGACTCTCTGGCTGGCTTGCCGCTGCCATAGTGCCCGAAGACGGTCTTTCCAGCAGCCTGAGCAATTACGCGAGTGAGTACTCTCTGTATGTGCGTATATGTCTCAAATTCTGTCCGGAATGCTCACCTGCAATCCTAGAGTGGAGCGCAAGAGAAGAGTGGCAGCGGACTGCCTGCCCGCTGCTCCGTGCCCGGCCACATCAACAGCGCCATCTTAGGATGCGTCGTTAGCGGCTTCAAAGAGACGAAATGAAACTCTGTACTTACGAGCTTGCGTGCCATAAGGGAGGCAGAGCAGAACCGCGTTCTGCGGTTCCTGGCCTGCCACTGCACAGATGGGCGCCTGCAGAGACAGGCGCGATTCGCCTTCTGCGAAGGCCGCTGCCCGTCTTCCTTTCCCATCCACCATCACCCCGCGCTGCCGGACCGCTCTCCCTCCCTCCCTCCGTCGATCTCATGGTCTTCGACGCATACAGCGACGATCTCGCTGCAGCACATTCAGCTGAACTCAACGTAGGTCAGATTCTGGCAGGACTCGTCGACTCAAATCGGTACGTACCTCTATCTCATCACACCCGGCGACGATGTGCGCATTGTGCGCCGCTTGACGTGCGGAGATCGCGCTGCCAGACTGTCGAGGTCCGAGTCTAGGTCAGTTGTCGACGACAACGACAGCGGCGGCAGAAGAGGTGAGTCATACATACCGCGAGGATGCTTCAAGGGACGGCGACGGCGACGGCGACACCTGCGTCTTGTTCGCGGAGCTTGTCTGTGGGCTCGCTGTCTGGGATGGACGCGTTCTGGAAGAGAAAGGTGAGCGTGCGCTTCGATGCCCTCGACGCGTGACGTCATGCATCCGAAAGAGGCAAGTCGCACGGCTGTGAGCGCGGACTGGATGCTCTGTTCGCGTCTTGAACACGGACTTGCTCGTCTTCTGTCGCGATCTGGGCTTGACGACTTGCTGCTCTGACTTGAAGCTTGCTGGCGACTACTGGGAGCGTCTGGACACCGCTGCGCAGGACCTCTGCTCGTCACGGCGTGCTGCTTCTCGAGCAGACCTCACTGGCAGTCTGCTGCGTCGCAAACCCACGTTAACAATGTACGATCCGACGCTAGGTACGTCCCAATACTTACTTGCGCGAAGTAATAGGTCCAGGACGCCGTGCGCAGCCCTTTGACCCGCTCTTGCGCTGCTCACAGCGGCGGCAGATGTCTTCGGCAATGTGCACGTCAACGTTGAAAGCGAACAGGTGAGCAGGTGCACGACGGCCGAGGATGGGAATGATTTACCTCATGCCTCCTCGGCCCCAGAACTCGTGTTGAGAGGAGACACTGGCTCTTTATCCCATGCGCTGGTTTGCCCGTGCATGAGGTCGCTGCTTACGCAGGGAGCCCGACTGAAGCTTGCCGCGGGAGCGTGTCGTCCAGATGCCGGTTGCCGCCGTAATCCTGTAACCGGCGACGAAGGAAGGTCAGTCAACCCATGCAAACTGCCAAGTGTATGCGCGCACCGCGACTACGCTCACCTCTAGAGAACCGTGACTTTTGACATGCGTCGACGCGTCGCTGATGTCAATCTTGACGTGGGCATGGGCCACGAGCGTTGCTTCAAATTCCCGAGGCTGAAGAGATGTGGTGAGTCGATGAGACAGAGAAGGAAGAGAGGCAGAAGACGACTGCTCCATCTCGCTGACAGCGACAGCGCGGAGGACAGCTGACTAGCAGTGGGATCTTGAGTCCTGCGCTCGACGGTGCCACGGTGCAGCTGGAGTCAGTAGTGGCGAGGTCGGGAGGTGAAGGTGGGCGGGGACATGGTGGTAGTAAGGGAAGGAGGAGTGTTGCTGTCGAGTCGAGACTCGACGTGCGGATTCTGCCGGTAGTTGTCCGAGCTAGGAGGTAATGATGTGTAATAGATCGAGGAGTCAATGCAAGCTGGTTTCCAAAGATGTAAACAGAACGTAAGCGTGAACTAGGTCAGGATATCTGGATATTCGTGGGAGCGTGCGGCGGAGAATCTCGCCGCAGCTGCGAAGAGGTTACGTGATAGGTGCAAGGTGCTTCTGTGCATGCACGACACAACGGAGCGCTGGTAGAACTTCCCTAAATCTTTCGAGGGCAGCTTGGGACTTACGCTAGCCTAGTTCATAGTAGAGACCTGTGTTGCCCTGGTGCTCTACTGCACACAAAGAACTCTCACTCAGACTGAGGCTCATTAACTATGGTATACCTCTACAAGACTGCAGGCTTGCAGTATGGCAATGGATGGGATTCTGCTGAATGTGCAGTCCAAGGGAGTGGTTGCCCACGAGCATGGGACCCTTAGCAACGAGGAATAATACGTACCATGCTTCGAGAAGGTACTGATCGGTACCCACATAAATTCCGCGGATGATGTCGGACCTCGGCCTACCTCACGGGAGCTTGCATGCTCTACAGTACTGATTCCTTGTATTGTTCCTGCAAGCTGACAGCCTCTAGCGGTGGTGAGTAGTATGCAGGCAGGAAGGGCATCCCCATGAGATAGACGGGGATGGTACCTGCTGGATGAGTGGCTCAAGTGCGGTACACAACAGTCCAGACCAATCAGCGGGCGAAGCTGTCATTACAGCCGCCAGGGGAGCTTCTGACCAACTTGGGCAGCTTCGGCATCTGAAATCAAGGGTAAAACGGTGTGGCGTGCGACGAGGTCATGCCGGGATCAGGGCCTGGATCATTCAGGCCCAGATGGCGGCATGGACATGTCCACGAGAACCTATCAGCTTTTGCTGAATGCTTATCCCTCGCGCATAAAATATCAGTAGCAGCACACAGTGCTGACATGCAGATACAATGTAGACTATGCTGCACTTACATTGAAGGCAGGCATATGATGCAGGAGCTTGGATGACTGAAGTCTTGAAAGCAGACCCCGAGAGTTCACAATTTAACAGTGTAAGGATTGAGAGGTAAGCCCAGTAGAAAGAGCTGCAGAATGCGAGATCTGCTCCATTATGGCACAGTAAGCTCCTGAAATTGGGTCGGAGGACGGACGAACGGGAGAAAGAGGCCGGATTCCGCGTCGGGAGACTCGGAGTTGTTGCCAGAAGAGGTGTCGAGCGAAAAAGGCAATGTAAGCGCTCTTCGAAATCGCGACCTTCGCCAATAGCGCGCGTTCGTGTTCCGCTCGTTCTGCTGTTGCAGACACAGCGCGGCCCAATCATGAATATTGAACCTAAAGTAAGATATCTACTAGCTAATACATGGTGCCAGGGCTGGTAAGACACTCTAAATTGCAGTATCGGGTCAAGCAACGCTCTGCTCGTAGGCTGCAAGCCCAGGACATCGCACATCGCGAGGTCTCTTGATCAAGTCTTCAACTTGTGGCGTCAGCGTCTACAGCCCGTTAGCCTGGCCTAGCTCTGGATACTGCAAGTACCCGAATTGCCCTGGAATGGACGAAACACCGCGGAACGCTCGCTTTCAGGACCCTGTCCTCGTCCCTTCGTGCGCCGACTGTCCGACAAAACTTGGAGCCGGAATACAACCATCAAGTTCTCAGCGCCTCTATTACGTTGAGAAGCATCTTCTCTGAGCCGAGACAGCTTTGTTCGTCTGGAACTGCGCTAGTCGTTCTGCTCCGTCTGGCTGCGCCTGCCCTCGCCCGGTCTCACCGCCTGCCCTCTGGTTGGTCGGCGACCCCGCATGCTCGTGCGAACCTGAGACGTTCAACAAGTTAAAGTTCTGGAGCCCGTGACTCGCAGGTCCAGAACATGTATAAGTACCCCGTCATCTCGACGACGCCTCTCGCGCACCCGTACCCATTCCCTCACGTTCCCTCCATACCCTCCCCCATACTGGGTGGTCTCCAATCTCCCATTTATTGCACACTAGTATACATTCTGCTGCTATACCCTCCTCTATTGCCCGCTTCTCCTTCGTGCTTCTAGGTACCATGTCCCTCGAGACTACTATGCAGGCGTACATATATGTACTTAGTGCTGTTTGTATCACGACTGTATTTTGGTTCTTCGTGTCTTCTCTCGAGTTCCCTCCTCCTCCTCTCATCCGACTAGTATATCTCCCTATCCGACACACCCACCCTTGTATTCGCCCTCCTTGTTCTCTCCGAGCCCTGGGTCATCACCTAGCTCCTCCACTCTCCTCACTACGCCATCCATCCGCATACCAGAAAGCTGACAGGTGAGATTCTGCTCATTCTCGTATATACTACAGCTTTGCTGAACGTCTGATACAGCTGCAAATTCTCAAGATGTTGCTTGCAAAAGGTACGCTTTCTACCATGTTCATCGTTGATCCTTCAAGCTCGACTAACATCACCATCTCCGTAGACTCAACGCGCTACTCCAGCAACGGAGTATTACCGTCCTCCAGTTCCCTCGCCTTTGCTGACCTCATGCTCGTCCTAGCTGGTGTAGTTGGTCTTCGTACCTCCCAGTCCCACCCGATCACGCTACCAGGGCATGTCGAGGTGAGCACAACATCGCCCGGCCCGTCTATTCGCGGCCCTCGTAGCTAACCAACATCTGTCAGAACACCATCGGATATCGTTCTTAAGTTACCACGGACGGACTTTATGCCTCGGGACCAGGCAGCTTTGTACATCGGTGCGTTACCGCTCCGAGTATTGGAACAGCGCTGACGCTTCGTATTCACAGAGATGTCGCCGGACGGATACGTAGCTGCCTCCATCGACTCGACGACTATCCAACGACTCTCATTGGAAGGTACGTTAACTCGGACAAGCTTTTCGACGATGTCTATGCCTGACTCTGACATATCAAGGCCTTCGACCGAGCTCGACTGCAACTTGGTCCGACATGCCGGTTGTACTCGCTATACCATGGTATGGTGAGCATGAATTCATTCATATCTGCGCAGCAGGCCGCGGCGATTGACTTCGTGACCATTGCAGTTCTGTGCACCGGCAGGACGTCAAGCCATACGAGCAGACCCAGTAACTCGCTACTAGTAGGACGCACAAGCAACGGACTTCCCGGTCAGCTCGAAGGACGACTGGGACCCACGTTGGCCGCTCTCGCAGCACTCCAAGGATCTGTCGGCCATGCTTCGCGCGAATGATGCGATGGTGAGTCGCACAGGCCTGAGCCTTTCACGGACTTCGTGCACGCTCACGGTTGCTCCAGGACGGACTCTCACTCGCAGGCTCGCGTATCGCGCCCTGTGCGACTTCGGACTCATTGGCAGTCGCGAAGATCGCTATCTCCACACGCAGGGCGAGCATGTCCGCAGTTCAAAGGTAACATCACATTCGATTTCATGCGGCACAGGCTGACATGAGGCTTTGACAGGGCTCAGACGACAGCCCACGCCGACTGCACGAACGGCAGAGGTAAGTCTGGTTCATAGTATTCTGCGGTGATCTATCTACTGACTGCGAGTACTGCAGGTTCTCGGCACTTCATGCGCCGGGAGGCATCCAGCCTCCCGCCATGCCCGGTGTGCGTAATCGCACCGTCAAGACATTCTGTACATCTCGGACCACCCGCCGCCCCGACCAGCCCGCAATCCCGCCACACGCAAGCAGTCCGGCAAGCAAGCTATTGGTGAGTAGAGTATTGCTGCCTAGGTGCTCGAGGTCGCCGGCCGAGACTTGCTTTGCCCGTCTTCCCGCCCCCGCGCCGGCTTGCGCTGCGTCGCAGATGCCCGGAGCACGCCTGCGTCTGCGGTGCGCTCCGGACCTCTGTGTCCAGTGTCGGTTTCGGCTTCGTGAGTCTGTCCGCCAGGCGGCGTGTTTCGACTCGGTTTGGCCGTACTGGCTCGTATGTTGCTCCGGGTCCGGGGAGTGGGACGCTCTCGTGCTTCTGTTCGAGATTGCGGGCTGCTTGCACGCAGGTGTCAGCAGACGTGCGGAGCAGTGCGCATGCGCACGAGTTTCCGGTCTTCTTGTTTCCGCGTGGCGTTACGGAGCTTCGAGTCGACGCCGTCCGGCAGGATTGCGAGTTCTTGCCGTCGACGGTGTCGCTGTGAGAGTTTGGGTACGCCCGTTTGGTTGAGCCGGAGAGCCGGGCAGTTATTGCCCGGGCATGCACCTCACGGGCGGTTGGGAGCGTGTCTTGACGGTGTGCGCGCCGTGAACTGCGCCGTTCCGTCGCATGCCGCACCGTCGAACGCAGCGAAGATGGTCGCGGGCTTCGTTTCAGGACGTCCGTGCAGAGTTCCGACTAAGGGAGAACGTGAGCATGACACGCAGAGATGGCCGGGCAGAGCGGACGCACCCATGCTGAGAGCTCGCACCTTGTCCCGGAGTATACGCACGCGTCCGGCGCGGTTGAGACCGAGTGCCCGAGCTCAGTTGAGTCTGAGATAGCAGACGGCGCGGGCGGTTGATGCTCGGTCGTCGAGATACGGCCGGTCGGTCCTCCTGCCCGCGGAGGCAGTCGACGGCGTCGAGGTCGATGTTGAGGAGTCGCCTTCCAGCTGCCAAAGCGTGTTAGGCGGAGTCGTGAGTACCACAGCCTTCCCCCGGAGTGATTTGGAGGCAGCCGGGGAGACGTACCGGCCGGGAGAGCGGTGGCGAGTCCGGGGCAGCGCACTGGCACGAACGCGACATTCGCGACCTCCTCGGATCCGCGCGAAACAGCCTTGATTCAATGCGCTAGTGTTCGCGTAGCCCGGGTCAACCGGTTTCGTGGAGATCCGGGGAGGGACCGCCGAGATACGGCCTGAACACTGACCTGGCGGGCAACCCGCTCGGGCTGGCCGCGGACTCGATTTTCAAACCGGCCGTACCGGTGCGAAAGGCGGTCGCACATAGTCTCGAGGACTATCACGCCGCGTTCGATGTGTTTTGCGGCCGTCCGGGTGCGGTGCGCGAGCGGGAGAGTCGGCGAGAATGGGCGGGCGGCGAATGTGCAATGAAATCGCACATTCGAGCGGTTTTGAGACCTGCTCGGATCCGCGCGAGACGGACGGGTTGGACAGAAAACGTCCAACGTAGGCCGTAGGGCCGTGTTTGACGGCGATGGTGCGAGAACCGGGAGTGATACGGGGGTTCGAGTGACCGGGAGTGACCGCTGGCCACGGTGATGACGAGATGGCAGAACTCGTCCGGGCGGCGCGCAGCGTCGTCGTGCACACGCTAGAGGACCAGTACGGAACATACAAGTTGTCCGCCAGCCGTCTGGGTGCGGAAGACGGCCGGGAGAGTCGGCGCGAGCGGCGGGCGGGCGAAAGTGCAATGAAATCGCACTTTCGACCGATTTACAGACCCGCCCGGATCGACGCGAGATGGTGCTGGGTGGACGGAAACGTTCAACGTAGCCCATAGCACCCGGTTTGACGGTGAGAGGGTGCGATTGGGGGGAGATACGGCGGTTCGAGCATGCGGAGGTGCCCGCGGGCCGCGGTGACGACGAGGTTTGGGAACTCGTCCGCGCAGCGGCAGCTCGGCCGTTCATAGGCGGGAGGACTGGTGCAGCACTTTTGAGGTGTCTGCCGGCCGTCCGGAGGCGGAGGACGTGTGGGAGAGTCGGCGGGAGCGGGCGGGGCGGCGAAAGTGCAATGAAATCGCACTTTTGGCCGATTTTGAGACCCGCTCGGATCGACGCGAGAGGTAAACGCTTTGATAAGAAACGTTCAGCGTAGCTTGTAGCACTTGGTTGGAGGGTGATAGGGCGGGAACTGGATGTGCTAGGGCGGTTCGAGTAGACGAGGTTG
Organism: Lentinus brumalis; assembly: GCA_001792895.1. Classification (NCBI taxonomy): domain Eukaryota; kingdom Fungi; phylum Basidiomycota; class Agaricomycetes; order Polyporales; family Polyporaceae; genus Lentinus; species Lentinus brumalis. The sequence continues at coordinate 2,656,983 of MARA01000004.1, forward strand.
GCCGAGGGACGAGGATGTCGAAGCGGTCGTTCCGGCTCCCGCATGCTGTATCCAGCGTATCGGTGGAGCCGTTGACGTCTGTTTGTCGTGCAGTAGATGGCTCGGTCGGCGGCGTGAGCGTGCGTCGGCCGGGAAGTCGAGGTCGTGCTTGAGTGCGCCATTAAACGGCGACTCCGAGCGCGATTTCCGACCTCCTCGGATCGGCGCAAACCCGCTTCGGCCTGTCGCAGGGAGGTTCACGGGAGGCTGTGGAGTTGCTTGTACGCTGATGCGGGGGATACGGACGAGTGATTTGGGAAATGGAGCGCGGTTAGCAGTGAATCGACGATAGCACGACGTACCGTGCGCCGTTTATCAAGACAACAATATCCCTCGGTTCGCGTATTGTGCAGCTATCGAATGCGCCATGTTGCGCTTGTGTGCGGGCGAATGGGCGGGTGTGGTATGCGATTTTGTCGCGCGCGCGCGAGCAAACACGTCTTGGCGGCCGTGCGTCGGTTTGGGGCGCGTTCTGGCGTGTTTTCCGACAATGGAGAGGGTCCAGTGGGTTATGAACACGCGTGATGGATATGTGTGGTACGCGACTCGGGCGGACGAGTGGACGTGGGCGGTAGGACGCGATGTGAACGTGGCTAGGCCCGGCAGAGCAACTTGGACTATTGCAGCAACGCGTCAGTGTCATGTACGATATGTCTGAGATAGGGAGTACGCACCTGGCAAATTGGAGTGTATGTGCATGGCGTGGGCGTCGCTTGCCTGTGGCAGAAAGGTGAAGGTGCAGCGGCCGCGATACGGGGTCTGTAACGAGTTGACATGGGCGTGAGCGATGTGTGCTAGCAGGCGGGAGGGATGAGGACGGTCAGGATCGAGCGACTAATCAGGCAACGGGACTTCCGAAAGCGTCTGCCCGACGCAGAATTTGCGGCGCGCGGACCCACTTTGACTCCGACTCTCTGCCTGTCATACTGCGCGTGGATTCTCTTCCAAGAGCTTGTGTCTATCATCAGGCTTCTGTTGCGCTCGCGGTGTCTCCCATCTCCCGCGACTTTGTGGCAATCTGGCTTGGATATGCCGTGTAGGATTGCTCAGACCCTCCGCCCCTTGCCACCCTAGCCTCTCGTCGGCCGCCTCGTCCTCATCCTGACCTCACTCCTGGCCCGCATACTGGAGGAACCCTCACCATGCTGCCTGGAACGTGTCCGTGCTCACTGGCGCCACGTCCGACACCGAGCCGACTCTGCTCGTGAACTTCGAACCGCCAAGTACATCTTCAATGCAAGCGAGGGCATGGGCCGTGCATGGCTGCAGAGCCACCACTCTATCAGGAAGACGAAGGGCTTTTGTG